>CM028136.1:395637500-398047500 GCA_016271365.2 Neoceratodus forsteri | reverse complement strand
TTCCTGGACTTCGTGTGATACGCTGTGTTTTTGCTTTGTTTTTCCCCCTCACATGATGTTTCTTTAATGCCATTAGGATTGTAACATTTTGCTTTACTGTTACTGTAACATTAATCATTGCTTTTTCTTCAATAAACAATTTCCCTACTCTTGTGGTAGGGGGAGCTGCTGTCCATCCTTCCAAGATGGCGGACGTCAGTACTCTGACTGGGAAAGGCGGTGGTGCTGCCCTGGCTGGGTCAAACCTCTGCCCTTGCCAGTATTTTGAATAAAGTTCCTGCTGTTTGTGTTTCTCTTAGTGTTTCAGAGCAAGAACCTGTGTTTGAGAAGTATGTTCTTGTGCTAGACTCTTCCAGCGGGCCTAGGGAGGATTTTGATGTGGCTGAACAGAACTTGCTGCTAGTGTTTGTGATAGTAAAAACCAGCATTTGAAATTGCTTGTGGCTGAGGACTGACAATTTATTCAGGAGCGTGACTGCCTGTACTCCTTGAGGAAGACCACAGCTGCTGTTGCAGTGATGGCTGATGAGCCATCAGATGCTGTGTTATTGGTGGCGGTTGTTCCACCTGTGCCTGGGACTCGGACCCAAACCTTAGAACCAAAGATTTCTCCGCTGCAGTCTAAACTCTCTTCTGCTCTGGTGGTGTCTGCCTGGTCTCCAGAATGAGCGCTGGCTGATGCTTGCCGGAAACAGACTGAGGGGGATGTTTGGATCCAGGATCAAACTGACCCTCAGGTTCTTCACTGTCAGCAGGATGCTCTCCGCTCCTTGGGGGGGGGTTGGTAAGTGCTTGTCTATCAAATGCTGCCTCATTTTTACTGACTGCCTGCTGAACTTCCTGGATCTCTTGCTCCTTTGCCGACTTCTGAATTGCCCATATGTCTTTACAGATGACATCGGTTCTGCAAACTGTGCACTCTGATCCCCCTTCTTTGCCTAGTGTTTCTTCTGCTGCTGGTGTTTTGCTGGTTTAATCTATTGACTCCTTTACTGTTGCTAGGGCTACTTCTGCTGTGTCTCTTGAATCCCCTATGGTGACTTCGTCCTTCTCCGATGTTCACCCAGCTGGTCCCCTAGGACCTAAGAACTTTGTTGAATTGTTTTGTCCTATTGGTGAGCTGGCTCCTAGGAGGTGTGTGGTCTGTTTAATTTACAAAGGCGGACTGGAGTCACCAGCAGACGTGTGTATGTTGCCAGGACTCTCCTGAAGAATTCTTTGAAATTCTTTGCCTCTGAATTGTTTGCTTTGATCCATACTGGGGACTCTAATTATGATATTAGTTTTCGTAATCTTACTGATTTAGACAGGTTTTGGAGGCTGTATAATCTTTTGAAAGACACCACCTTGTGGACTCCTTTTCTTGCTGTCCCCTGGACTCACCCTACAGCTTTTGCTTCTGATACCTACCTGTCAGTTGAAACCTTTCTTTCCATTTTGGATGAGGTCATGGATCCTGGGCAGGAACCCTCTGTCCCTGCTCCTGCCCTGTCGGTACCCTCCTCTTCTGTTCAAATGCCCTCCCTGAGGTTTTTGAGGTTGTTAAATCTAAAAGTAAATAAAAAAATCCAGAACAGATTTCCCCTTTCCTACTGCTAGTTCTAGCCCCAGGTTGGCCCTACAGAATAAGTACTCGGCCTCTGGCTTGGAACGGGACTGGGGGGATACTGCAGATAAGATTAAGCATTCTGAGGTTTCCTCTCTTCCTTCCTCACTACATGATTTTTCCTTTGATCTGGAGGAATCTCATCTGGCAGCTGCTGATACTAAGCAAAATAATGGACTATGAGATTTAGTTCTGTTCTCGTAGGAGGTGATTTGACTGTGTTCCTATTTTTCTCCCCTCTTCTCAATGATGCCCTGTTAGTCCTCATTTTGAATGTCAATAGCATTAAGAGATATCAGAAGAGACTTTCTACCTTTGTCACTTTACGGGATTCCACTGCACAGATTATTCTTTTACAGGATACCCATCTGAAAACACAATTTGACTTCTCTAATGCCACTGGCCTCTGGACTAAAGCTCTTGCCTTTTGGTCTGTGTGGACTGACAGTTGTGATGGTGTGGGGTTTTTATTTCAAGGGTTAGACTTTTTGGTCTCTAAATTACTGGATATTCATCCTGGGAGGGCCATGGTTCTTGATGCCAGCTTTTGTAGGCTTAGACTTCATGTTATAGTTGTCTATGCACCTCAGACCAAGACTGCCAGGGTTGATCTTTTCCATGTTGTCCAGCCGTATCTGTACACTTCACGTTTTATGATTTGGGGTGGGGATTTTAACTGTGGGATGGATAGATCTGATAGAGGTTTAACTACTGATAAACTGTTTTGTGATATTAATTGTCTTTGCTCTGTTGTAGAGCAGCCCTTTTATTGGATGTCTACTGAACCTTGCACACCATTGGTGGACACACCTATAGATGGGGTGCCCTCCATACTAGAACTGATTTTCTTTTTGTGTCTCCCTCATTTTTGGTCACAGGGTCCTCTACTTAGAGTACCGAAATTTCTAATCTCTGTATGTTACTTGGTGCCCTCCATTGGGGAGATCCCCCTCCCCCGGGTAGGGGTCCCTGGAAGTTGAATACTCAGGTCTTATCCAATCCATCTTTTCAGCCTCATTGGGGTACAGTATGGCAGGCTAGACTTTTGGTTCTTTGCCTTTATAATGACCCAGCTGCCTGGTGGGAGGATTGTATGTGGGATTTCAGACTTACTGAGGACAAAAAAGTGACTACTGTATATTTGCAATATCTGCACCTTCGGGGTCATCTCCAGTTGGTGATCTCTAGGTCTGTGGTGGAGGGAGCTGACTATTCTTCTCAAATTTTGAACCTGCAAAAGGACATGAGGGTTCTCCAATATGATAGAGGTTGTTCCCTTTACAGGGAAATGCAATTTGTACACCAGTGCACCAAACAGACTCTCTGTCCTTTTTCTGGCTGTCAAAAATGTGTGGAGAGTTGAATTATTCACTCTGTGTATGACAAGCAGGGTGTCCCTGTTCATTTTAAAGTGGGTGTCCTGTGGGAAGTTTCGACTTATCTTTCATCAATGTTTGGTACTGCTCCTGCTGTCCTTTCTGCTTCTCCTTTTTTGGATGGTCTCTGTCTCCTTAAAGTAACCGCTGCTGACCAAGCCTTGCTTTTAGGACACATCACCTCCCAGGAAGTGAAATGTTGTATAGACTACTTGGAAAAAAAACCCACTGCCCCTGGCCTTGACGGTTTGAGTTCTGATTTTAACCAGACATATAAGCTCCAGTTTGTTCCCTATGTGGCAGCTGTGTTTAATTAGTGTAGGTAGGCAGGTATGTAAAAGTTTTTTTTTTATACAGGTAGAAGCATGTCATTTGGACAACAGCCAAGTTTACAGACAGTCCTGTATTTAACCTAATCTAAAGTTACAAACATAGAAACAGAGACATAAAAAGTATCAAATTATCAAAAAATTAAAACAGGTATTATCAAACAACTCTTTTAAGTACATGTGCAAAGTGCTTAAGCAGTTTGAAAAATGTGAACATATTAGTAACAGTGGCAAATGTATAGCATCAAATATTTTATAACCCAGATGGATAAAGAATGGCTTGATATATGCAAAGTGCATACGCAGTTTGACAAAATTATGAACATATTAATAACAATTGCAAGTGTAAACCATCAAGTCTTTTATAGCCTGAATGAATAAAGAATGGCTTGATATGTCACGAACATCTGGAGGAAGGGGATTCCAAACAACAGCAGCCCTTTGAACTAAAGTCCTGTCTCCATATTTATTTGATTTTTTTCCCCACAGTAATTTTGTTTAAGTGAACTGATCTAGTTAATATCCTCCTTGTATTTAGATTTACTGGAAAGAGTAATTTTGAAATAGGGTGATTCTGGCAAAAGTTTTTCATTTTATGTTTTAGTCAGCCAATGTCTAGTGTATACCATTTTCGGTGGTTGCCAATTCAATCTACTAAGTAATAAGCAATGATAAGTTCAATAATCCCCCCCTTAGTACAAATTTTTCTAAACGATAATAGGTTTTATCCAAACGATCCAAAAGTGATTTGTTTGTAGATCTATAGATCAATTCACCGTATCTTAAGGTAGGTATGATCAATTGTTCAGCTAACCTCTTCCTATAATATAACATCAAACATTTGGTGGTCCTCCTTAAGACTCCCACCCTTTTATTAACTTTCATTACTGTAGTTAAAATGTTTTGGGTAAACATCATGCGTTGGTCAAAAAGTCACCCCCAAATAACTGTAGTTCTCAACCTGTTCCAGTTTAGTTGAATTTTTTTGTGTAAATTTGAATTTGAGAAGTATTATATTTTTTAGGTGAGAATTTCATACATTTTGTTTTTTTGGTGTTCATTATCAGCCTTGACCCAGTGAACCACCCCTCAATCCTAGAGAAATCAGATTGCAATTTTGACTGCAACTCAGAATCTGAATAGCCTGTGGCAGCAATTACAGTATCATCAGTATACAGCCTAATGGCTGTATGCTGAGATACCTGAGATAGTTTGCTGTTAAAAATAAGAAACAAAAGGGGTCCTAATATGGAGCCCTGGGGGAACCCTCTTGTGACCGCTCTTTTCCTGGATGCGCAGCACTGAATTTCAACCCTCTGAGTACGTTCACTTAGATAAGATTTTAACCAATTCATTGGGCCATCCATGATTCCTAGTCCTTGCAGTCTCTCTGTTAACAGAGGATGGTCCACCAGGTTGAAGGCCTTCGGAAGGTCCACAGAAACCACTGCTGTTTCCATGCCATTGCCCAGTCTTGGATACTGCTTAATTCTCTATACCAAGCCTTGTTGATTTTTATTTATTGAAAGGGGGATAGGATGGATTTAAGTAACTGGAGACCTCTTAGTTTTCTTAATATGGATGATAAGATTTTGGTTAAGATTTTTGTGTATAGACTGGCAAGCATTGCAGATATTTTTGTTAGTCTGTATCAGAATTATTCTGCCAAGTCTAGACATATCCAGGATAATTTAAGTCTTCTGAGAGAAGTCTTTGTCCATGAGAATGCCTGCTCACTTGCAGATTATGTCTTTGGTATAGATCAGAAGAAGGCCTTTGATAAGATTTCTCATTCCTATTTAATTCAGGTCCTTTTGGCTTATGGTTTGCCCCCACCTTTTGTCCAGTGTATACTATGTCTCTACTCTATGCCAGTTATTCTCCCCCTTGTTAATAGTTGGCTGGGTGGCTCTTGTTCCCTGCATAGGGGTGTTCATCAGAGGTGCCCCCTCAGTCCTATTTTGTATGTCTTTGGGCTGGACTCTTTATTATGGGCCATCCATGGTAATCCATGTATTACTGGCCTTTCGGTGTCACCTATTTCTTCCCCTTCAAAGGTCATAGCTTATGCGGATGACATTGTCCTTTTGGTTCTGGATGTTGCTTCAGGTTCTGCAGTTCAGCACACTTTAGAGGACTTTCCCCTTTTTTCTGCTTCTAAGATTAATTATACAAAGAGTACAGGCTACCCTCTAGGGGTTTCTGCAGATGCTCCTTCAGCAACTATAGCATCTGTTACTATTGAGCGGCAAAATACTAAGATTTTGGGCATTACATTTGGTTCCCCTGATATGGTTGAACTAAACTGGACTCAGTGTCTTGTTCATGCAGACTTGACAGTAAATAAATGGAAAGGCAAATGGATTTCTATGTTGAAATGGGTATTTTTGATAAAGACACTTTTATTGCCTTAATTTTTGTTTATATATTCCCACCACTGTGGACCCTGGAGGTTAGACTGTATAGTATCTTTTTTTAGGGCCCTGTGGGTAGCTGGCTGAACCCCATCAAGAGGGATATTACCTTGCTCTAAGAAGCATGGGGGCCTGGGGATGATTAATCCTTTGTTTTTTTATTAGTTTTTTTCTTATGACAAATGTAGGATTATATCTCCATAATATTGAGTCTATTTGGACTTCTGTTGTGGTTGCCTGGTTGACTCCGTATATTCCGGACTGGAAGTTTTCCCGGTTGCATACTTTTCATCTGACTCCTTCTGTTCCTAACTATATTATCTGGGCCTTTCAAAAGATTAAGCTATGGAAGCTTTCTTACAGTATGATGCTTTCTAGTAATAGAAAGCTGCCGTATAATACTATTTTGATCTTGAACTTCCATGGTGATTTATCCTTCCCTCAGTGTTCTGTACTGCATAATGACTTAGTTTTGTGTTATTTACAAAATCGGAGACTTCCTGTTTACTCTGGAATGTTTTATATTGGTTCTACGATGCCAGTTCGACAATCCTTTTATCGACCGGCATCTTGCCAACTGGAATCATTTCAGCTGTAAGTTGCAGTTTACATGATTCCAGTGTGTCTCCTGGTCCATTTTTTCTATTGGGGGCTTCATCCCTGAACCCCGTATGCGGGGGGCTCTGCTCCTACCCACGTCTATAGGATTCTCAGCTCCAGTCAGAGTTGATTCAGGGTTGGGGTGCAGGACCAAGAGACAGTGTGCCCCTGTCTTGGGCACACCAACACAGTGACCTGTCAACAAAGTATCGATTTTGCTGACAGGGATGTAGTTCACTGTACTGGTGTCGGAGTGTGTCGGGCATACCTTTTATGGCTTAGCATGCTTGGTA
Source organism: Neoceratodus forsteri (assembly GCA_016271365.2). Lineage (NCBI taxonomy): Eukaryota > Metazoa > Chordata > Ceratodontiformes > Ceratodontidae > Neoceratodus > Neoceratodus forsteri. The sequence continues at coordinate 398,040,882 of CM028136.1, read as the reverse complement.
AGCTGGGTGCCAGGAACGTTCATAAGCATAAGCAGCTTAGTGAGCACTACTGTCTCAGAGAGGGTTGTGAATCATCCCTTGAAACTCAGGAACATCTGTTTTTCCATTGTCTGTATATCACAAATTTTTGGTCTTATGCCACTACAGTGGGGAGAACCCTTATTCTGCACCATTTCCTGCCCAGACTTGGTGTTTGGGATATTTTCAAGTAAGTGGAACTCATATGACCTGAGTACTATGCAAGTCCTTAGTGCACTTTTGATGTATTATATTTGGCAGGCTCATTGTTCTTGGGTGCTGCAACAACAATATGCATTTTTTCAGGAATTCTTGTAGTATGTGGGGCATGCATTCTTAACCCTATATTTACAGAAGTGCAGGTGGTATGATGGCCCCAGGCTGAAACAGCTTTGGAGAAACTGTGATGCATTTCACATTTAACAGCCTTTTCTTTTTTGTGTGTGTATGTGTTTATTTTCTTTGTTTATTTCTGTGTTCTTGACTGCTGAGCATTTTTGTACATGCCATTAGATTGTTTGTATGTACTTGTAGTATATAATTTGTGCGTTTTGTTTTCCTCAAGAAAAATTCCCCTACTCTTGGAAAAAGTGCCTTGGGTTCTTTTACTTTCACCTGGACACCCCTCAGGATAGCACCAGAGATAGGTAGAAGGGACTTCAGTTTAACATGTTATCCAAAGGCAGCACACCCTGACAGTATGGCACCCCCTAGTACTGCACTCAGGTGCTAGCATTTATGGTATGAGCCTAGTCCCAGAGTGGGACAAAAACCCATGACCTTCTGACTCAGAGGCAGATGCACTACCAAATGAGTCACACTGATACCTGCAAGGACTCATTGACCACCATCTAGCTTCTGGATGCCTTGCATGATGTCAGAGTCAATCAAGTGAGAATTTAGTTCAATGGCCTATGCAACCAGTATAGTGTTATGCTTGTGCAACTGTGTTATTTTGCTTTGGCCATTCACATTCTCTGTTCCATTAGAGATTACCACCCTGTAGGGGTACCAAAGGCAAGGAACCCTTGAAAAAGGTTCCACCCCTAGAGGTGCCACAGGAAGGTTCCCTTGGCTAAAGATACCTTAGGAAGAATCCATGGAGGAGAGAGGCGAGCAGCTGGAGGAGGAGGGGAGGATGGTGGGGCAAAGAAAAAAGTGCTTCAGAAAGAGACCATGAGGAACTGTTTATATAGCTCAGGAAGGAGGAGTGGCTGGCTGCTTGTCCATTGAACTACAGGCATAGCCTTTCAACTCAATGGCCTATGCAACCAGTATAGTGTTATGCTTGTGCAACTGTGTTACTTTGCTTTGGCCATTTGCACTCTCTATTCCATTAGGAATTACCACCCTGTAGGGATACCCGCCCCAGAGATGCAGCAGGAAGGTTCCCTTGGCTAAAGGTACCTTAGGAAGAATCCCCAAAAATAAATTGTAGAGGCACCAAAGAACATTAGCAATCAGAGACCATGAGGCATAGAAGTAGAATGACAGCAACAGCAGCTTGATAAAACATAATGAGATACACAGATAAGCAAGATAGCATGGGTGCAATGGAATACATTGGTGACTGAGGGGGCCTCCTAAGGAGAGAGGGAGCGGCGAGTAAGGACACCGTCCACCTCCATCCAACAACGGAATCTACCCAAGACAAATAAGGGACTACTAACTAAGACTAACTAGGTATTATGACCTTCAGCATAGAGGAGAGAGAAAAAAAACCCTTTGAGGAGGAAATCTCTGGGGATCTAAGGCCTAGGTTGCCTTCCCTCCAGGCATGGGATAACTTAGTTAGTGATGGCTCTGCTACTGCAATTTGGAAAGCCCAATGAAAGGGGGATGAAAAATGTTCCAATCTGGAGGGAAGCTCTCACTCTGTCCATCTAACAGGAATGCTGTGGAGGGTTGCGAGCCAGTTTGCTCTGCAACAAGCCACCTCCAAGGTGGGAGGAGGAGAGTAACAACTGCTGAGGTGCTCACTGAGCCTACCGATCCATTTATTTTAGTCTTTGGTAACCGGGTAAGGCCCACTAGGCACAAGTGGCTGTTTTCAGGGGTGACCTGGGAGCACTGGGCAGTTAAGTGACTTGCTCAGAGTCACACAGTATGCAAGTGGAGATTGTGAGAATCAAACCAAGGTTTGGTCTGCTGGATGTACCAAGCTCATTCACAGCTCATTACTCTAACCTCTAGGCTATACTGCCAAGAACAAACCAGGTGAACCAGAGGAGGCTATAGGTAGAATAGCTTGAAAGGGTGCCTCTGCACCCACTCGGTCAGCTAAAGAGGCACTCAGTGAGAGTCCCACCCCATCGCTGCTGAAGTCTTAAATTGATTGGTTGATGATGGAAGAGCCACCCGGAGCAAGGACATTTCCAGCTATGGGCCAGGTGAGAAGGACCCAGCCCCAAGCTTCACACGCTCAAGATGTGGACTTCGGGGTGCAGAGCAAGACTGTTGGCTACAGGGAGAGCCCTGTGCCAAGAAACTACTGGATGAGGCGACATGCCTATTTATTCATGTAGGTATTTATTATGTATGCATTCATTCATTCATTCATTCATTCAGTTATTAAGTATACTAAAGTTATTTATTTATTTTGTTGAAGTGATTTAGTTTGCAGAAGCTTTATTGCAGCAATACAGGATTAGCAGGGACAAACCAACCAAGTCCCAGTAATGAAGCCAATTAAAAGGTGACATAATACTTAGAGGATTTTAGTGGCAGAGGCAGGATTTGAACATGAGGCAATAGGCCACACAGGGCCATCACTTTTCAACAACACCTCCAGTCCCCCCATAGGGAAAAGCAAGGAAGCAATGGGAAAGAGCTGTGATCCACATGTAGCATTTAAAACTAGTTTACAGCAATAGCAGTAGCCGAGCTGACCTAAAGAGTATAATAAAGCAGTGTGCAAAAGTAATTGAGCAGCATCCAACAGCAATTAACTACAGGCCGCAGGGATAGCAATCTGAATGAACATACAAACTTACGGAGAGGCAATGCACTGAAAACAGCAGCAATATTTTTTTGGTACAAGTTCAGGAAGCAGGACTGAGTTCCATGGACTACGTTGCAGAGTGAGTCTCAACCAGGTGAAAACTATTAAGGTGTATAACATAGGAGAGCAGAAACAGGGAAGCAGCATTTGAGCTGAAACACACGGATAACAATTGCAGTTTAGCTTGTGAGTAAATAGGAGCAAAATAGCACAAACTCAGGATTAGCAACATAGAAAAAGAAACATAGACTTTGACAGAAGATAAGGACCACTTGGCCCACCTAGTCTGCCCATTTCCCTACCTATAGAATAAGCTGCAGATCCTAGCTAACCAATAGCCTATTTCTTTCTACCCCCCCACAAAAATTGCCTTATGTCTGTCCCATGCATTCTTGAATTCTCCCACAGTTTTAGACCCCACAACCTCCTCAGGAAGGCTGTTCTATGTGTCCACCACCCTCTCTGTGAAAAAATACTTCCGTACATTGATCTGGAACTGCCCCCTCTATCTTCAAATGGTGTCCCCTTGTTATACATATGACATATACATATGGGCAAAGACAAAAGATTCTAGAAACAGAAGCCCCCCCAAAAGAATGCAAAACAAAAACACACAAACACAGAAGAACACGAACCAAGCAACACACAGAAGCACACAGCCGGAAGCAAGAAAATACAAACCAAATGCAGGAGAACATAAAAACAGTAATCCAGCAGGCGGGGGGGGGGGAGCAGGCCACAAAGGAGACAACAGACTGACAGAGCCCCTGGATGCAAAGGAAAAAGTGCTTCAGAAAGAGACTGGGAGGAACTGCTTATATAGCTCAGGAAGTGGGAGTGGCTGGCTGCTTGTCCATTGAACTACAGGCATAGCCTTTCAAATGTTCTCCCATCATTACTTTCAATGGAACCAACTGCTGATATCTGAGAAAAATGAGGATCTGTTTCCACATACTGTAGATGAGATGCATTTCTTGGGGGAAAATGGCAAGAACATTTGCCACAACAGAAAGATCAATCCTGTACAACTGCATTACCTCTACAGCAAAGCTATAAAGGAAATAATAGTTTCCTACATTAGTGTCTGTATACAAACCTGAGGATTTCATTACAATTATGTTTAGATTTATGTCACTACTGTGTTACGAGACATTCAACATTATTTAGTGTAATCCCTCCCCCTTTCCTTTAGACTTTCATGGAATCTGTTCCACCGGACTGTTGGTGTGCAATGGGAGCTTAGCAATGAGGAGACATGTACTGCACATAATGGTTTCAGGGGCAATTAGCTTAAACTGTATTGGGGCTGCCATCATGTGACCTTTGACATTTAGGATGGCCAGTCTATAAGTTTCCTGGGCCCAAGCACTGTTACTAATGCTGGATCAGGTGAGCTGTTGTGTTTTGGTACTGGCTGGACTCCAATTGAGTGTCAAAGAGGTGTTGAGACAAGTGACATGACTAGTGGGATCCATGTGGCTGAGCCCTACATGAAACAGGGCTGGTTCAGGACAGATCAGATCTTTGTGGGATCCTAAGGTGACAAGTGAGTGGACACTAGGGTGTAGTGACAAGCTCAGTGCATCATACCCCTGCTGACCTCTGAAAAGATGACAATAGAAGATTCTTGCATAGCTCTCATTGAAGTTTTACTGACTCAGATAGCCTTTGACACCTGAGCAATGGTAAATAGAGATGCTGGGCCAGTCAGAAACTGAAATGCGGGGTGAAAAGTGCAGCCTGAGAGTACTGTCCTTGGTAACCAAGGGTAACAATGGGAGTGTTCTGCATACTAAAACCTGTGTGTGTTTCCCATTTGAATTAACAGGATGGGCATCAAGTTGGGTTACAAGTACTCCACTTTTTAAATTAAACAACCATTTAAGCAACTACATGGCTTGTGGGGTTTGGGGGAATTACAACTGTTGTGCTTTAAAGTTTACTGCACCAGTGCCAGCCAACCAGCCAGCAATAGCTATGGGCCTGCAGCATTTCAATACAGGGTTCCCAGGGACAACAATATAGGAGCTCCCATGTGTTTCAAAGTAACATCCTGGAAGCAGGTGGGGGTGGATAGTGGCCTCAAGTACAGGAGGTTTACAGCAAGGTGTTGCACATTGGATCAGTCGCTGATGTGCAGAGCTGCACCTTGTTGGGCCTGGTTAACGGCAGTTACCGGTAGGTAATTATGTCGCTCATCCAAGAAGGGTATGATTAAACCGAGACTTACCATTAGCTGTACCCTGCCTATGTGGGTACCTAATTGGGGCTGAAGACAGTAAAGTGTAATTGCTCTAACCCATTTTTTCTGCAGCGGCTGGTGTTGAAATAAACCTGTCTTTTCTGCTAACTTGGTATGATTATTGTCTGAGCATGGCACAGTACTGTATTGTACTGTATTGGGGTAGAAGGTGGTGATTCTGGAGGTGGGTAGATGTGACTTTCTAGAAGGTTGTACTAGAGTATCAACTACTCCATTAATCAAGAATGTCTGGGTGGAGGCACCAGACATATTAAGTGTGTAAACCCCTGAGTCAACAGTCACTAAAGCTCAGTCAGCTGTCATGTGGTGGATTAAAGTGGGTCTACCCCTTCTACTCCCTTACATTTAGCACCATTACTAATCACATTTTATGCATCATTACATATAATTTGTTACATTGTTTCTTACCCTGCTTAGGGGAAAGGGAAGAGAGCAAAATAAACTACTACAGAAAATTTCCACAAATGACAAATTTCACACACAGACTGCAGAGAGTCTTAAATATCCCCAGACCTTTGTTATGTTTTATAATTGCATGTACTGTAGTGTAGCTCAGTTGCTCAAAAGAAATCTGCATTCCTTATTGTAATGCATTGCAACTACATTGTGATGGAGCTACCAGCTGACAACTGGCTTAACTCATTTCACCAATGCTGGCACCAGCATGTTGGGCATCTAATGCTGGGGTCTTCCCTTCTTGTCCCACTTTACTCCCTTACTAATACAGAATCTGGCCACTTGACAAAGGAACCACTATTTGCTTCAGGCATTCCTGAGCATGTTCTTGTAGTAGTTTAGTCTTACTTTAACTTTTGTATATGTTCTGGGGGAGAAACCAAAGAGTTTATTAGTAACAAAAAATTCATATAACTTTTTAAAAGATTGCATAGTCGTAGATAAATACAATGCATTTAATATCTACATAATGTACAAAATATACAGCCAATAAACGGAAGAACCCAGAACACACCAAAAAAATCAAAACAAAAGGTTTTATGGGAAATAAGTACAAATGAAAATAAAAGCTAAACAAACTAAATTCTAAGTTCTTACTACTCAGATCTTAGAGCTGTCTTTGCATACAGCTTCACATTAGGATTTAGACAAGCCCCTCTTAGTTGCAGGATCAAGTAGCATTGATACAGCACTCACCCGATGCTAGTCAGGCCATACTCTGTGCAGGTTCATGTAGAGAACACACATCACTGGCTGAATCCTATGTCTAAATAACTAAAGTGGTTAAACTTCCCTAATTCTTGAAGCTCCCATGATCCTTTGCTGCTGGTACATGAGGTCACCATAGGAAATGACTTATTTTTCATCAGTATTTGATTTACCCCAAGTCTTTCAAGCCATTTGAGCTTTTAGGCTAAACATCTGCAATTCCAAAACAATAAGACTGATGTTAGTATTTGAGCAGCCTTGGCTGAATGGTTGACTCACTGCTGGTGGCGATTTGGCCTGCTCTAGGTCAGAGACCGCTTATTTTCTAATCTAGACTACCTTGATGGCATTTCTCTTAAAAAACTAATTGAGCATCTCAAACACATGGAGATGTGAACTGTTCAGCCTGATTAACAGGGGTGGCATTTTAGCACACAGAACCCCATTCTATAGAATCATTACAGCAGCAGAAGAAAGAATCCTGTTTACATATGTGGGGAGGAATCTGTTACACACATACCTCCTTGTGACATGTTTCAGGCAACAACCATGGCCCAGGTGCTTCAAATCCCAAAACAGAGATAAGAAAGATGTGAAGCAAAATGTTACCACAGTTATACTTGGGACATTTTGCATGTCCCTAAGAGACTGCATGACTTTCTGCATACACACCAAGTTTGTGGCATGTTTTACCTATTTTCCAATGTCAAAAGTGCTGTAAAAATCAGAACTTATAACCATGCATGTTACATGTGGTTCAACCAGGTCTAACTGCTACATTCTTGCATTAATCTTTTGTTTACAATAACCCCTTCCTCTTTTTGTAGCATTAAAATATGTCTTTAAAGATATATTTGTGTATATATATTATTTATGCCATACCTGTGAGTGTATTTCAGGGCAGATATCTGATATTTTTGCTTCCTAGGGACCTAGAGTGAGGATATTGAAATAGCCTCACTTTAGGTCTGATATCCTCACTCTAGGTCTAAAATATATGTATAGTAGATCCTGATTGTCTCATTCAGAACTAATTTGAATGTTTGGCCTCAGCAGCAGTGCTAACCATATTCAAATGTGACTAACTTTAAAATGAAAAATATTAACATGGTACTATGAACATCAAAGTTGTTCAGCACAAAAATATCTACAAAATGAGTGGTATTTAATTTATAACTACGTTTCATTTTTTTCGCAGTTAGAAACAAAACAGCAGACAATTCAATTTTTTTCACTTTTTGCAACAAATAGGAATAACTTTAAAATGAAAAAGTATAGCTCAGTAATGCGAGCACACAATTTGTTCAACAGAAAACTATCTACAAAATGAGTGGTGTTTCATTTATATGTAGATATATTTTTTTATTAGCAAAAAACAGCAGAAAATTAATTTGTTTTCACTTTTTGCAACAAACAAATGCAAATAACTTTAAAACGAAAAATGATACCATGGTACTTTGAGCACAAAAATAGATCAGGATAAAAATATCTACAAAATGAGCTGTGTTTCATTTGTAGATACTTTTTAGATTTTTTACAATGAGCAAAAAATGGCAAGAAGTTCATTTTTGTTCTCTTTTTTGGGAGGTATGGCATAAATGGAATACGCACTCCCCCTACTGGAAATATTGTATATATTTGCTGATTGACCCAATGACATCACTCTTGGCTTCACCACTCATGATGTTATTGGGTCAATTGGTACTCAAACAAAAAATATAGACAATATTTCCAGTGGGGGAGGAGGTTGCCTATTTCTTATACATGTGTGCCATATTCTTCAGAACAAATGTACCTGGTAAGCATGGGGGCCACTGGAGATGGAGCTATGGTCACTGGGAGGCAGATTCACAGCAATATGTAAGTTGTTTGACATCTACTTTAAAGGAGAACTAAGCTGAATCTATAAGTAAATTACCCAACAGAAGCTATTTATAAATACTGGTTCAAATTCTGTTGTTGCTCTCACTATACAGACTTTTTGTTTATGATTTACATGCTGGTGAGTACCATTTAGAAACTACAGTACATGCTGTAGTTTACGTCCCTGTTCTTCTCTTCTATTGTTGGCACAATGTATCCATGTTCTACTATAGAACTCTGTGGTTGTTTGGGACATAAACTACATCATACAGTTCTAAAATGGCACATACCATCAGACTCTAAAGCAAAAACTCCCACTGAGGTTACTAAAAGGCCTGTACAGATGGAACCATAGCAACATTTGAGCCAGTACTTAGAAAACAGCTTATGTTGAGAAACATTACTTACAGGTTCAGTGCAGTTCTCCTCTAAATTGGTGATTTGCTGCAGTTTAGTTGTAAGTGCAATATTTTTCCAGTATTTTGCTATTTAGCTGCAAAATGAATATTAGATTTTTTAACACTAGAAAACAGTTTTATTAGAATGAGATACAGTTAGTATAACTTTTTTACATTGATATATGCAAACCTTACTATAAATCACTTGTATTTTAGCTTTACTGACTCTGTCTGATACGGCTTCTATTCCAGCTGTGATATGGGGAATGCTCGAACTCTATACCACCAGCATTTGGTAAGCTAGGTGGGTCACTGTTGGTGAAGGTGGTACTAGTTTTGATACCGGAAACACTTATTCCAGAACATACAGGTTTATGCATTTTCAGCTACAAGAAATTTACTGAGCATTCTGATTAAGTGTCATAGTTTACACTGTTAGGAATAGCTATTGTACTTGTTACATATTGTGATAACCACAGCAGTTAGTCCCCAAGTCTAGAGTTGATTGTGCAAAAGTCTCATTCTGGGTTAATTGCTGGTTAAGTCACTGGTCAATATTTAAGCTGGACAGACAACTAAAATGAGGAATTTCAAAAGTTATTGTCTGTGTGGTGTACCCTCCTCCTCGTCCTCTGTGGAGTTACTTTGATGGGGATAGGTAGGTCAATGGATAATAAAACTGGATCAGCAAAATGTTTTTTCGCGTAGATTTTAAATATTCTACAGTTATACTCAGTTATTTTGCTTACTTTTATGCAGCTGACTTCACTTTCTCAAACTGGGGAGAAATAGTGAGTACACATTCTCAGGTGTTTTCGTTTGGGTCAACTATAGTTATAAACAAAAAATGTATACATTCTAAATTTAGGAGAGGTATTTGGGGAAATATGTATAGAGTTTGTTGAAGACAAACTTAGGGATTAATGGTTACAATTTCTACAGAGCTGATAGGTATAAAAAGGGGGGAGGGTGATAATCTATTATAGGGACACATTTATTGTTAAAAGATTGAATATGGGGATTCAGACAAACTGCTGTGAATATGCATCATTAGAATTAGAAGTTAGGTTTTGTAAACCTATATTATTACTAGGATGTTACAGATTGCCTAAAACACAGCACCATCTAAGATAGTTCAATTGCCGGAGGTTCTAGTGCCCTATGTAAACACCCATCAGCTTTTGCTCATGGGAGACTTCAATGTGTATTGGAAACTCTTTGACAAGTTGACATTGTTGCAGAATGTTGCAACACAGTTGATATTAACCCCATTAATTACAGTACCAATCAGAATGAATGTAAACAAAGTACAAGAATTCTCAGTCCTGGATCTAAGTCTCACAAATCATTCATATAGCTACTATGAGGTAGGAGTTCAACTAGACCTACTAAACGATCATAATACAATTTTTTGTACTAGAGGTAGAGATAAATTAAACAGCCCAGCTAGATTAATATAGTACAGGTCCTTTTGAAAATTCAATGTTTCAGGGTTGTAAATGACCTAGAGTGTGCCCACTGGGACAGAAACAAATTAATACCTGATTTGGACACAGCCTAGGATTTCTTGTTTCAAAATTTAGAAGAGTGGACAGTGATCATTTACCACTAAAAACTAAGAGAGTTAGGAATAATGCAACTTAGTTCACTACCCTGCTAGCAGATTTAAGACAGGAAAAAATTGGAAAAATACTTCAAAAATCAAAAATGGCCAAGGATTCAACAAGTTATACAGAAGCCCATAATAAATATGTTCACAAAGTGAGATCTGCACAACAAAAGTGTTTTAGAAAACAAAGTGGAGGATGATGCCTCAGACCCTAGGAAAGTTTGGACCATGATTAAAAATCTAAGTGCAAAATATACCAGTTGAACTAATATTAGTTTGAAGGGGAAGGATGACAGGCGCTTGATGGGGGAAGAGATGGCAAATTAATTAAATCAATGTTTTATTGAATCAGGAGATTTTTTTTCCCTCTAAAAAAACTGTTGGCATGTTAGGGGAGGACATGCTGAAAGGAAAACAGAATAATTAAAAATTTAGCTTTACTAATATCTAAGTGTGGGAAGTACAGGATTTACTGCTGAAACTAAAAGGGAATAAAGGTGTTGCCCCAGATGACCTCTCCCCAAGACTGCTGAAAATGTCAACTTGCCACATAGTTGAGTTGGTTCTATGTGATAATTGTGAGCACCGAAAGGCAACTCGCATTAGCGCGACGTCAGGGTGGTGAAAACAATTTTGCCACCCTGACATCCTTAGCACATGGAAGAACGGCGCTGGAGATATAAATGCTTTGCTTTCTGTGGGAGGGGGCTGTACCACCCCACTCCCCCATATGGGGGGCTTTTCCCCCGCACCCCCCTACTTAAAGATTCTCAACTCCAGAGGGGTGCATGCTGGGGGTGGAGGCAAAAGCCAAAAAATTAAAGTTTTGGTCTGGGCGCAACAAAAATGCAGTAGCGTCTGGACCCAGACCAGAACCCCATGCACTGCAAGTGGAGGACAACCCCCGATGCCATGGTGCAGCTCGACTGCTGACCGCAGTGCCACCCCCTACATCTCCTCCGGCCCCTTCCAGGCCATGCTCGCTGTGCTTGCTCCCCTTCCGGTGCGTGTACATACAGTGACATCCTGTTGCTACGGTCACCCACCCTACCATGTCTGGTTGCCCTCCCTTCCCTCTTGCCATTCTGGCTCTCACCAACATTGAGTTGCCATTTCAGACAGCACTGTGATTCAGGTGCCAACCTCATGTGCTACCATTGAGTCACTGACCTATTTGTTTAATTGGTCACTGGAGTCTGGTTATGTGCCAGGAGGTTAGAAAACAGGTAAGGTAGTCCTTAGATTAAGGGTGGATCACCTGAATTAATGGCCAAGTATAGACCTATATCACTGTTGCCTGTCCTTTCAAAGATGTTAGGTTGGTGCACAACCGACTTCAAGAGTATATAGATAGAAATCAGCTGCAGGACCCATACCAGTTGGGTTTTAGAAAAAATCACAGCACCATCTCCTCCACATCAAGGGCCTTGGATGACATTGCTAAGGCTATCGACTCTACACAGTACTCAGGGGCCATCTTTGTTGACCTCTCCAAGGTCTTCAATATGGTGGACCAGGGTATGCTCCTGGATAGGCTGGAACAGATGGGACTGGGTTATGAGGTCCTGGACTGGTTCGGAGCTTATCTTGAAAATAGGAAACAATTCACCATAGTCAATGGTTACATTTCAGGAAGCCTGAATATATAGAGAGGGCTCTCCCAGAGATCAGTATTAGGTTCTGTCCTGTCCACTTTGTGCATGAGAGGACTGAGTGATAATTTAAAGAACATGAACTACCATCTTTATGCAGCTGATACTGTGATTTATGTAGCTGGGGCTTGCTCTCAGTTATTCAGGCTGAACTACAAAAAGGATTTGAAAGTCTTCAATTGTATTTTTCAAAATTTTAAACTAAAATTAAACACAGGAAAAACAAAGCTGATGTTTTTGAGTGGCTGGTAAAATTAAAAAGGATTGAGCACTCCCCTTTTACTATCATAACCTCTGATGGTTGTCTACTAGATCTGGTAGAAAGTTATAAATACCTGGGGTACTGGGTGGAATCCAGTGGTATGGGTGATATCCATATCGACATTTTGGCAAAAAGACCTGGGATGTGTATAGGGACATTGCCATGCAACAAAAAATGCCTATGTTCAGACTTGAGGAAATAAAATAGCTGAAACTCAAACTCTCCCCCTTTTATTATGCTGACATAGTTTATGAATGCTCAACTCAAGATAAAATCCATAAACTGGACATACTGTACAGGAGACTGGCAAGAATGATTTTAGATTACCTCAAACTTATTCACCATTGCGAGCTTTACAGGAGGGTAGGATGGTTGTCCCTGACAAATCATAGAAAACTTAAAAAAAGATTATTTTTACAGTAAAAAGTGCATATGGATTGACACCTCAATATTTAACAGACTGCCTGTTTACTAGGAGAAAAATGTTATCCTGTGAGTACAGCGACTCAGTTTCAGTGAGTCAATTTGGGTGATGTAAAAATAGCGACTGTAAAATGGCTATGTGCTCTTAATAGCACATTGTAACTTCAGTGCTTTTGTTTCCGTAGGGAGTAGTTATTTTACAGAGTATATAGGGCTTTGTTTGTCAGGCCAGTTTTGAGCTGGCTGCCTGGTGTAGTGGTTATAGTCATTGCCTCTTTAGCTGGCAGACCCGGGTCCGGGACTGGCTGTGGGGGATATATCTATTTTTTTTGTTGTTGTTGTTTAATATTTTTTTTTCATTGATGAACTCCCATTCCCCCACCCTCCTGACTTTGTCCCCCATGCAGGTTGCCCCAATGTTCCCCGCCTACTTGTGTTGCCCCATGGAGTAGCTCCCTGCTGAGTTTTCCCCTGTCCCCCATTGTCATTCCCACTGGTGATGATTATATTAGTTATGGGGGGGTGCCTTGTGCCCCCTGCATAAAATGTAACTACACATCACCCCCCCACACGTAAAATAAGGAGCTATTGCTGTTTCTTGAGCTCGCTGCAGTGCTCATTGACATTTTGCTTTTTGGTGTTGTGCACTCATTTTTGTGGGTGCTGTTTTGTAGGCACTATTATCACATAGAACTGAGAAAAATATCTACTCTAAGAACAGCAGAACAGCTTGACTTAATTACTCCAATGGTCAAAACCCATCAAGCTCCTTTTTTCTTTTCTCCCTTTGTTTCCACTTTATGGAATTCCCTTTCTGTAGAACATAAAATAATTAGAGGGAGAAAATCACCACTGTTCTCTCTCATATCATGGTTTAAAGGCCCTTATATGACACATGTTGCCCAGTAGTGGAGGCTTGAGTATGAAAACATCAGTTTGGGAGCACAATAATATATAATGCTTTTCTTGTCACTAGCTTTTTTAGCTCTCTTGTAAAATTTAGGTCTTTGTGATGTTTTATATTTTGTATGTTGACATATGAATATAAATATTGAGGAGCTGAAGAGCAGAGATTGTTGCTGTGGTCATCAGGGCTGGGAGGGCTCACAGCAGACTGAGACACCCCCCCAGCACATGAAGAAGGAGAATGGAGGTTCTGAAGCTGGAGCTCAGCATCAGAGGCTGCTTTCATGTTGGATTTGAAGCTATCCAATTAGCCAGCAGATCCAGAGTGAAGCTGTCTTCTGCTTCACCGGACACCAATTGGGTGCTACCAGGAAGTTTCCCTCATGCTACAGCTACCTACTTAACACTGACTTTGCCAAGTGGCCATCTGCTTGTGGGCCTTGTGCTAAGAGCATTCACCAAGGACAGCAATGAGTGGAGTCTTCCCAGAGACAGTCCAGGAGACAGCCAACAGCCAGGACCCCTGACTGATGGATCACAGGCATGTCTGTGTTGGTTCTAGGACTATACTTTGGGGGGTTGCTGTTAAACAGTTGCTGAGTATTACTGTGTTTGTGGGCTTGGGGCTTGCTGTTAAACCTGCTGAGTACTGAGTTTGTGGGTTTGGGGGCTTGCTGTTAAACTGTTATAGAAACAAAGAATTTGACAGCAGATAAGGACAGCTTGGCCCACCTAGTCTGCCCATTTTCCCTACCTGTTTCATATACTGCAGATTCTACATGATCTGCGGCTTACCCTCTCTTTCCTGTTGCTAGAGTTCCTTTATGTATGTCCTGTGTGTTTTTGAATTCCTCTAGCATTTTTGCCCAAAAAATCTCTGCTGGGAGGCTGCTCCATGGATCCAACACCATTTCTGTGAAAAAAATACTTTCTCACATTGTCCGTAAGTCTACTCCCCTCTATTTTCATAAACATGGCCCCTTGTTCTTGAACATCTTTTTTGTGAAAGATGCTACCCTCTTTTAACTTATTTAGACCCCTAAGGTATCTGAAAGACTGTCATATTCCCACTCTCCTCCAGGGAATACATATTGAGATCCTCCTGTCTCCCCTCATATGACTTTTGTTGCTGGATATTACTGTGTTTCTGGGTTTGGGAGCTTGCTGTTAAAAAGTTGATGAGTATTACTGTGTTTCTGGGTTAGAGAACTTGCTGTTAAACTGTTACTGGGTCTTACTGTGTTTGTGGGTTTTGAGGCTTGCTGTTAAACTGTTGCAGGGTATTACTGTGTTTTTGGGTTAGATGGCTTTCTGTTGAACTGCTGCTGGATATTACTGTGCTTTTGGGTTTGGGGACTTGCTGTTAAACAGTTGCTGGGTATTACTGTGTTTTTGGGTTAGAGGGCTTTCTGTTGAACTGCTTCTGGGTATTACTGTGTTTGTGGGTTTGTGGACTTGCTGTTAAACTGTTGCTAGGTATTTCTGTGTTTGTGGGTTTTGGGGATTGCTCTTAAAAAGTTGTTGGGCATTGAGTTTGTGGGTTTGGGGGTTTGCTGTTAAGCAGTTGCTGGGTATTGAGTTTGTGGGTTAGGGGGCTTGCTTTTACATTGTTGCTTGGTATTGAGTTTGTGGGCTTGGGGGTTTACTGTCAAATTATTGATGGGTATTATTGTGTTTCTGGATTTGGGGGCTTGCTGTTAAACAGCTGCTTGGTGTTTCTGTTTTCGTGAGTTTGGGAGCTTGCTATTAAACTGTTGCTGGATATTCCTGTCTGTGGGTTTGGGGGCTAGCAGTTAAACTGTTGATGGGTATTACTGTTTTTGTGGGTTTGGGGGCTTGCTCTTCATCTGTTGCTGGCTATTGAGTTTGTTGGTTGGGGACTTGCTGTTAAACTGTTGCTGGGTATTGAGTTTGTGGGTTTGGTGACTTACTGTAAAACTGTTGCTGGGTATTATTGTGTTTCTGGGATTTGGGGCTTGCTATTAAACAACTCCTGAGTACTACTGTTTTTGTGGGTTTGGGGGCTTGCTGTTTAACTGTTGCTGGGTATTGCTGTTTGTGGGTTTGGGGGCTAGCTGATAAACTGTTGCTAGGTATTACTGTGTTTGTGGGTTTGTGGTGTACTGTTAAGCTGTTGCTGGGTATTGAGATAGTGGGTTTGGGGCTGGCTGTTAAACAGTTGCTAGGTATTGAGTTTATGGGTTGGGGGCTTGCTGTTAAACTGTTGCTGGGTATTGAGTTTGTGGATTTGGGGACTTAATGTTAAACCATTGCTGAGTATTGAGTTTGTGGGTTTGGGGGATTTGCTGTTAAACTGTTGCTGGATATTACAGTGTTTGTGGGATTGGGGCTTGCTGTTAAACTGTTGCTGGGTGTTGCTGATGGTGTGTTTGGGGGCTTGCTGTTAAACTGTTGATGGGTAATATTGTTTTTCTGGGTTTGGGAGCTTGCTATTTAACAGTTGCTGGTACTGAGTTTGTGGGTTAGGGGTCTTGCTGTTAAATCAATGCTGGGCATTGAGTTTGTGGGTTTGGGGGCTTTGGTTAAACTGTTGCTGGGCATTATTGTGTTTGTGAATTTGGGGCTTGCTCTTAAACTGTTGCTGGGTATTGAGTTTGTGGATTAGGGGGCTTGTTATCAAATTGTTGTAGGTATTGAGTTTGCGGCTTTAGGGGCTTACTGTTAAATTATTGCCAGGTACTATTGTGTTTCTGGGTTTGGGGGCTTGCTGTTAAACAGCCGCTGGGTATTACTGTGTTTGTGGGTTTGGGTGCTTGCCATTAAACTGTTGCTGGGTATGACTGTTTTTGTGTCTTGAGGACTTGCTGCTAAACTGTTGCTGGGTATTCCTGTCTGTGGATTTTGAGGCTAGCTGTTAAAGTATTGATGGGTATTACTGTTTTTGTGGGTTTGGGGGCTGGCTCTTCAACTGTTGCTGGTTATTGAGTTTGTGGATTGGGGGCTTGCTGTTAAACTGTTGCTGGGTATTTTTGTGTTTCTGGGTTTGGGAGGCTTCCTGTTAAACAGCTGCTGGGTATTACTGTTTTTGTGGGTTTGGGGGCTTGCTGATAAACTCCTGCTGGGTATTATTGTGATTCTGGGTTTGGGGGCTTGCTGTTTAACTGTCATTAGGTATTACTGTTTTTGTGAGATTGGGGGCTTGCTGATAAACTGTTGCTGCGTATTGAGTTTGTGGGTTTGGGGTCTACTGTTAAACTGTTGCTGGGTAATATTGTTTTTCTGGGTTTGGGGGGCTTGCTGTTTAACAGTTGCTGGGTATTGAGTTTGTGGGGTGGGGGCTTGCTGATAAATTTATTCTGGGCATTGAGTTTGTGGGTTTGCGGGCTTCCTGTTAAAGTGTTGGTGGGTGTTATTGTGTTTGTGGGTTTGGGGGCTTGATCTTAAACTGTTGCTAGGTTTACATTTGTGGGTTTGAAGGTCTGCTGTTAAACAGTTGTTGGGGATTGAGTTTGTGGGTTGGGGCCTTGTTGTTAAATTGTTGTTGGGTATTGAGTTTTTGTGTTTGGGGGCTTGTTGTTAACATTTTGCTGGGTATTACTGTTAAACAGCTGTTGGGTATTACTGTTTTTGTGGGTTTGTGGGCTTACTATTAAACCTTTACAGGCAGGGACGCCATTTCAGATTTCAACGGGGAGGCAACTACCGGTCAGAGTGGCTGTAGGGGTGGGGCCATGTGTTGAGTGGGGGTGGGGCCAGGGACTGAGTGTGGGTTTGGCCAGTTGCTGAATGGGGCGGTGTCAGGGGCACCTAGGCCATGGCCACCACAAGCTAAGCTGGACTGGAACAGATCTGATTCAGGCAGGAAAATGTTACACATCTTTTATACTGTCAATCGCAGTATTAGTAAAAACAAAAAAAAATTAGAATACATTACTGAGACATTAGCATTGTCAGTCGGCAAATTTTTTTGACATGATTAAATGTACAGGTGGCATATGTTAGTACTGTACCATGTGCTTTGCTGCTGCTGTAGTTTTAAATAAAAACACATTTCAGAAACTGGTCTTTAGTGCTAGATTTCTGTTCTTCATTTGCACACATCCAAATTCTGGTTTTGCTCACCTCATTTTAAAGTTAAAATTAAACTTGAGAAGTACAGCAGTAGTAACACTTTAAAATTAGTTATTCTTATCTGGAGCACACTGCTCCTCAAATTAGCGGTATGTGGGTTAGCTGGTTTTGCACCAGCGAACCCTGTGGTCACTTTCTGCAAGGTGTCCCTTGCTTATGAGAGGCCCCCATGCCCCAGTCAGATCCAGAGTAGCACTTTAATTTGATTTTTAATAATTATAACTTTAATGCAAAACAGCAGTGAGGAGCATCACTGAGCTCTGTTGAGACCCTACTCATGTGTTGTCATAACATCATAAAAGTAAAGGGTATGGCCCAGCCAATCAGAGGCTGGTGAACAGACACAGATTGAATGGGCACATTTTGGGGCCCAAAGATGTAACACTGCTAACACCTATTAACAAATACAAACATCAACTGGTTGCACAGAAAACAACATGCTGTGCCTGTGTGCACATAAGAAAGTCAAGTATAAGACAAAGAAACTGCAATGAGGAGCACACATGTAACTGGTTGCATTGAAAATAACATGCTGTGTGCATACAAGACAAAGTACAAGACAAACTTGAGTTGGGTAAGGTCCCCCCAGTGACTGATTCATCAGACATCATCATCCATCTTACACCATCAGCAGCCAGCGCTTACAGTGGCATACCTCAGGAAGGTGAAAATGTTGAGCCAACTGATGACGTGTAGCAAGAAGAGAATGTCCCTCCAGTCCAAGTGCAAGTTACTAACTTGTGATTATACTCTATACGATCTTCGCAAAGTAGTACACCCTATGAATAAAGAGAAATATTGTTACAAATCTTTTTTTGGGGGAAAAGAAAATATCTGGGTCAATCATGAAGATCTGGAACTAGAAAAGTGGGTAATGCTGTGGTCTCATTCTGGCAAAATAATCAATGGCCTTGTTTACATCTAGGCATTTTGCAACTTCATGCTCAGAGGCCAATAGTAACAAATCGCTTAAACGTTCATTCTCCATTGTGGTTCTTAGGTAGTCTTTAACTCTCTTCAGCACAGATAAGTACCTCTCATTTGAAGCTGTGGACACTGGGAGGCTTAGAACAATATCAGCCATTGTCAGCAAAGACTGATAAGCCCTTGGAAATTCAGTAATAACATTTCTGAAGTCAGAAGTCGAAGTCAGTGGCATTGCACATGATTTAATGTGAACATTTGCAGCTTCAACTTCAGCATCAAGACTATGAAAACTGGTACCTGTTGATTCATAGTGATCTGCAAGGATCTGTAGTTTGTTATAATCAAGAAAATGTACACTGTTTGGATTACATGCACTTATTGCAGAAAGCAAATTACAGTTAGACATGAATCTTCTATCCAGTTCAGTAAATATTCTATCCAGGACAGGATAATAGAAATCAGTTTTTATGAAATCTTCAGTAATTTGGGGAACATCATATGTAGCAGACTGTCCCAGAGTGCTAGTGACAAAGAACTTAAGCCAGCTTTGAGGATATTGTTTTTGTTCTTTGTGGTCTTGATGTGCTTGTACGGCTGTAGTCAACATCAGAGGTTCTATGACTGGGTATTTCAATTTCAGGTTCCTTCACCATGTTGTCAGCTACATCACAGAACTCTGACCATCTGATTTCAGAAAACCTCATGTCTTGTAAAGAAGTGGTAGTGCTTTCCACTAATTCCAGCGGACTAGATAAATTCAGTTTTTCATTTTGCAATTCTTCAGAGGCACTGTTCATCATCTTAAATATTTTCTCCAGGGCTAAGAGTCTAAGCAAAAATGAATAGCTCTTCATTTTTCCCAACAGGCCTTTTGCAGTGGTAGCAGCTGCTCCATTTGAATAAACAACGCTTCCAGTGTTTCTAACAGAGCACCATATCTTGCATGCATTTTTCAGAGGGATTCATACCTACAAGACCAATGAGTCTCACATAGGCATCCAAGCTCAAGAACCTTCTGGTGCAATTGTTTCTGTGCTTCAATACAAATCTCATGCCGCTTGTAACTACAGCTGAGGAACACATACAGCTTCTGAGCAACTATGAGGACTTCTTGGCAAGCTGTGATGTTGGAGCATGTGTCCGCTGTAACAGAGTTAAGCCTGTGCATGTGACAATGCACATAAATAGCATGTTTAATTTTTTCTCGAATTCGAGCTTGCACTCCTGTGAAAGCACCACTCAGTACAGAAGCTCCATCATAGCACTGCGCAACCATGTAATTAATGTCAATATGAAGATGCTGCAGCTGTTGAAGGATCAGGTTTGAAAGTTTTCAGCATTAAGGTTTTGCAAGTGGAAGCACCCTAAGGCTCTTTCCTGAATAATTCCTTCTCTCTGGTAGCGCACTAGCAGGCACAGCTGTTCATTTTTTGATGCATCTTTGGTTTCTTCAACTAGGACAGAAAAATACTTGGTTTGCCGGACTTTTTCAACTATGCTTTCTCTGAGGATTTCTGCAGCAGAGTGAATTAAATCATTCTGGTACTGGTGAAATGTATAATGTCCATATCTGCTTGCCAATCTACTACTACAGTTTGGTTGAGTAGAAGCAACAAGCTCCAGAATTTCCATGAAATTACCTTTGTTGCTTGAATCTTGTGACTCATCATGCCCGAAAAGCAATACCCTGTCTTGCACAGGTAGAGTAACCTTTAAAAGCATTTCAACATGATTGAGATTTTTTTGCAATGGCAGCACGGCGGCTGGAGACAAGCTGGTCTGCAACACATGTAGAGCTTTTGGATTGAACTTTCAAGTATTCTTGCCATGCAATGGATGCACTCTTATGTCTAGAGCTGAGTTTGTGCTGTTTTAGCAAACTTTTAAAATCTTTCCATTTCTGAAAGCCATGCTCAATAAATGCTCTGCTGCCAGCTTGTTCACCAGCTCTTGTACTTTGAGTACCAAAATGTTGGCATGGAAAACAGAAAACAGAATCTGTCACAACTGAATGTTCAATGAACGGATATGAAAAAAAAAACAACTACTGTTAAAACGTCGACCATCTGTGACAGGATATGCATTTAGTTTGGGCTGGACTGTATGGTTATTTTTGGAACCTGAAATATCTACAGCTTTGGAGATGCTTATGCTGCTATTAGTCCCATCAGATTCATGACTAGGTAACAAATACTGCACTCCACAGTGCTGAGCTCCTGACGATGACGAGGATGAGGATGAAGGGAATAATGATGTGTGTACTGTGTGCTGCTTTCTCACCTTCCTGAGGTGTTGTGCCACTTGACATGCTGGATGTTGATGGTGCACAGTCATTGGGATCATCTGTGACCTGCAGGACTCTCTGTAAGGAAGCATATCTGGCATTCTTTTCTATTGTGGATGGCTCTTCATTCCCACCTTTCTGTTCTGGTGTGCCAGTGGATGTGGTGGATGCTGATGGTGCACAGTCGTTGGGTTCATCCGTTAACTGCATGACACACTGTAAGAAAATATTTCCAACATTCTTTTCCTTCATGGACTGCCCTTCATTCTCACCTTCCTGGCCTGGGTCAGTGGACATGGTGTCTGTTGCTGGTGCAAGGTCAGTATTATCTGTAAACTGCAGGACACTTGTCTGTACACCTCTTATTCTGATCTGGACATTCTTTTTCATGGCTGGCTCCTCATTACCACTATCTTCATTTCTAGAGGCCTTTCATTTTATAAACAATGAAATACTCATCTGCAATAGTCGAGGTCGTGGTGCAGGCTCCATCCTCAAGACTCACTGAGGAAAAAAATTAACTTCAGCTAATACATACACACAGAACTGTCCCCCACAAAAAGCCCATAGAGGCTAATGAAATAATGCATACCATCCAGCAATAAATACAAGTCCTCATCAGCTATTGGTGTGGGGAGAGCAGCAGAGAGTGCTCAGACTGAGAGGTGCCTGCTGGCCCACCTGCCAAGTGGTTGCCTGTGTGAAGGACCCCTGGTTATTTTTCTCACACTAGTGAGAGAGATAACAGCAGTGCCACTGAAAGTGATAGAGACCTGTCACCTGCACCTCAGTGGGTCATTTCTGACTAAAACTCAAAGTGTAAAAGACCTGCAGTTCTGTGGGTCTAAGTGGCAATCCCCTGAGAGACCACAAGACTGTCAGCTGCCCAGGATCCAGCAAAGAGACAAAGGCACAGTTGGACTAGACCACAAGGAAACATGGCAAACAGAGAGCTACATTATTAAAGTGCAGCTCAAAACTGACATACATGTCACCCTGGGAGCTCCTCCATTGATTTACAAGGTTGACCCCAGTATTTATTTTCCAGATGGTCCCCTAGTACACCAGTCTGACCCTGGACTAAGGTGTTCACACTTTGAAAGTGGAAAAGGTACCAGATTAAAGTGTTCTTCAATCTAATGTCATAACAAATGGCAAAGCAAACCATGAGTACAGAAACAGAGACTAGTACAATACTGGGAGTCGTTTGATGGTGTATGTTCCCAGAGATAAGGCTAGAATACAACAGGAAGAGCCCCAGTATCACCAGAAATATGTTTGAATGTTTTAAATAAATTGTGGATTCCTTTGTCAACCTTTTAGAGGTTGAAGGGATCATTTGTGTAACCCCAAAGAAATGGCAGAGGCTGGCTGGGGCATGGGTGTGCGGACCCTCACCTGTATTTCCAGTCATGGCTAACTGGTCACCGGACAGGCACAAGTTTACCTATTTCTAGTAGTGGACATTCGATCTCTGCTTCCAGTGTGAAATGTTATGCACACTCTCAGACAGGAGACCTAGCTAGCATATTCCTAGCACATCTCTCCCAGAATTCTGAATAAATATGTTATTGTGTGCTCTGCTCCCAACGATGACCTCAGACCTCTTTGATGCCCAAGAGCCGGGTATTTGCCCTAAAAGCCAGCAGTGGTGATGCCTTTTGTTATACCAACCAACTTGTGGTTTGATGCCTTGTCTTTGTACAAGTAAGGGAGGGCACAAGTTGCACACTTTCAGTTGTGCAACTGGTGCTTAGAAACATAGAAACATAGAACTTGACAGCAGATAAGGACTGCTTGGCCCACCCAGTCTGCCCATTTTCCTACCTAACAGATAAGCTGCAGATCCTAGTTAACCAACAGCTTACTTCCTCCTACCCCCCCCACTAGGACTGCCTTATGTCTGTCCCATGCATTCTTGAATTCCCCCACTGTTCTTGACTCCACGACCTCCTCAGGGAGGCTGTTCCATGCACCCACAACCCTCTCTGTGAAAAAATACTTCCTCCACATTACCTCTGAGCCATCCCCCATTATCTTCAAATTGTGCCCCTTGTTCTTGCACATCTCTTTTCTGAAAGATGCTACCCTCTTGGACTTTGTTGATTCCCTTGAGGCACTTGAAAGTTTCTATCATGTCCCCTCTCTCCCTTCTTTCCTCAAGGGTATACATATTAAGCTCCTTTAGTCTTTCTTCATATGTCTTCTGGTGCAGACCCTGCACCATTTTGGTTGCCCTCCTCTGGACAGCCTACACTCTGTCTATGTCTTTGCGGAGCTTAGGAGGGAATGCAAACAGTTAATATTCAAGTAGGAAATTTTAACGTACAGCTTTCTCCTCTGTGAAGCAGGCCTGAAGCACATACAAGTGAGGTGCAAACTGCGGCATTAATGTAACTGCATGATTCACTACTGCACCCCTACCCCACAAGCACAATATAGTGATGGCTAACATAGCTCACTGAAATAAGTGCAATCGCAGTAACGCCCCCATCACTTATGATACCAATACAATATAGATACTATTAAGCAATAATGCATGACCAGGGATTAGATTAACAGTGTGTTAATCACCCCATAGTGGTGTAATGTGGCATGAGGCACAGCCAATGAGTACCATATTGTCCCTAGGGGGTGAGAAACTGACTGTTAATATAACTCTTGGGTGTGCCTTATTGCTATTATAAAAAAAGTTCCAAAAAGAGAGGATTAAAAGAATACTTTTTGAATGCTTTCCTCATTTAGAGTGAGATTTTTAATAAAATAGTTCTTCCACCAACAGTTTAAGAATGCTGGTTGAAAATCAGAATGCAGCATTCCAGTCATTCAGCAGTACTAGAGGATGGAATGCTGACAAGAAGAATCCATGTGCCATTGTGATCAGGCTGTACATGACAGTATCACATAGAATAATGTAAGGCTGTTGGAATCCTAACAGCCAATTAGATTACAGCATTTCTGAGAACCCTTGTAATCTATAGTAATACACTACTACTGTACCACAAACAGTAAGGCATACATTTCTGCTCTCAAACCCATACTGAACAGATGATCCATCAATAAGCAATCATGGGGAGAATGGGAGTCAGGGACCTCAGTTTAACATCTCACCTGAAGGATGGCACACCCCAGTAGTACAGCACCTCCCTAATACTGCACTTGGATACCAGAGTTTTAGATGACAGTTCAATCCGACTTTGGGATGAGAACCCATGACCTTCTGGTCCAGAGGCAGATGTGCTACTAACTGAGCCAAGCCAACACCTTGAGCATTGAGCAGCTGCCAAGATCTATGGCAGCAGGGACCCAGGAGTACAATGGTAGGGTAAATGTGCTCATCAATTGGGCTGACTTGATGGCAATCATAAAGATCCCCAGCCCCCTTGCTGCTATTACAAGAACTATGGTAAGGTTCCCACCTACTGCAGAAAGCAAACACATCTGCCCTCAACTTTATCTAATGCAGAAATCAAACAACATTAGAGGCACCACTGGGAAAATAACACTGAGTGCAATTTTGTTAAATAATCAATGAACTTTTGGTTTGTGATTTTATTGTTTCTGTGGTGGCACTCCGCCCCCAACAGGCTGATATCCTGCTAATACCCAGGAGGGGGGTTGCGGATCACCCCAACATAAGCAATAGTAACACCAAATAATGCATGAAAATGAGTTGTTTGCCTGTGTTTTAATAATTACTGATATTATTCCGCCTTTGCACACCCCCGGGGCAAAGCAGAAATAATGGCAATTCCCGGGGGGAGGGGTTTGGAGGTGGAGTGCCCCTACAGAAATGAAAATATGAATAACTATTAAAAACATAAAGATAAGACATAGGTAAGTGTTGCTTTTAGTAGAACACTTGTAATCTTGCACCTCTTAGTTGCTTTCAGTTGTACAGCTTTTTTATTCATTTTTGTAACTCAATGAAAATAGAAAGCCTGTAATAAACCTACATTCATTCAAAAACCTCTCTCTCTCTCTCTCTCTCCATAATTTTTCATATATAGTGAAGTCATTTGCAAAGTTCACTGTGCATTTCTGGACTTGGGTGTTGTGCCATTTCCACGTAAAGACGTCTGACACCGTAACTCACCAAGTTCTCCAAAAAGAGCACAAATGTCCCAGGAATCTTCATGATCACTGACTTGACTTTTATAAATATGTAACAACAAAGTTCACTATTGAGATTCAAGATGTGAACACAGGCCTTACAGAAAAGACTTTTAGAAAACAAAGGGAAATACTGAACTCAACTCAGGGAAAAGACGGGGGTGCTCAGTAAGGCAGCAAACCGTCATGTACACCAAATAAAAGAACAGGTACTCCAGGAATAATGCTGTAGGTGATTTTAAGCAAAATAATGAAAAGCAATGAAGATACAGGCAGCCCCTAGTGCCTCGACTAACTGGTGTTCTAGTTCCAGGGAGGCATCAAGGGATGCCGTCACGGCCCCTGGAAGACCTGTTGGTCGAGGTGCTAGGAGCTTTGTCAGCGTCTTCCTTTCTTTTCATTATTTGGATTAATTGCACCTATACCACTACTCCTGGAGTGCCAGTTCTTATCTTCTTTACAGAACAAAGCATTGCCTACAGTATGAGGAGTGAATGGAAGAGCCTGAGCTGTATTCCTTGGACACTAGGAGGGAGGGAGGGGGGAGATTGAAACTTTTAAATATTTGAAGGGGATAGACAGGGTGAGGGAAGGGAGCATGTTTCAGTGTAAAGAAAACCCGAACACTAAACTAGGGGGAACAGTTTAAAGCTGGAAGGAGGATGGTTTAGAGGTAACAGGACAGGGTACTACTTCACAGAGAGGTTGGTGGCCCCTGGAACAGAGTACCGGAGAGGCCGTGGGGACCAAAATGGTAGGGGAGTTTAAGAAGGCGCATGGGATAACTTCATGGGAATAAACAGGGCAGGGAGGGATTGGGGCAGAAAATAAACCTGGACTACATGGCAGGTTTGTAGGGCTGTGGAGTCACCTGGCAAGCATGGAAGAAAGGTGGTTGGGCTACTGAGCCACCAGGCTACCATGGCAGGTGGAATGGCTACTGCCAAGCCACTGGGCCAGCAAGGCAGGTGGAAGAACTACTGCTGAGCAACTGACCTGACACAGGGCTAGCATTGCAGGTGGAAGGGCTAGTGGGCTACTGCTGAACCACTGAGCTGGCATGGCAGGTGGAAGGACTACTGTTGAGCCACTGGCCCAGCCTGATGAAGACATTTTTAATGCAAAAAAGTTGTGTTGTCCTACAGATAAGATATATCTTTACTATGACAGTCAGTCACATAAATAAATCAGACAATCAGGACCTGATGAGTACAACAGGAAGGACAGGACTCCTGTTCAAACTTTGAAGGCCATTTAATGAAAATTATAAACAAATTTTTTGTGGGGGAGTTTAAGGGATACACTGGTACGGAAAGAGGGAGTATCCAAAGCAGCTGCCACTCAAGAGAAGTTCCTGGTAGCCAAATGGCACAGCAGGCTGAGGTACTGGCTGTCTCACTGCGTGCCACAAAAGCGACCCAGGTTTGGGATTGAGAATGATGTGGGTCACTCAGGCCCTGTTCACTCTAGGGAGCTTAAAACAGTTTAACTGCCTTAAACTGCTTTAAGCTCCCAGAACTCAGTTTGCACTGACACTGTAACACAGTTAAAACCATGTTACAACCATGTTCTAAAACTGTGCTAAAACCCTGCTAGAGAGGTGGTCTTTAGCATGGTTTTAGCTAAACACAGTTGCCTTAATCTGTGCTAACAGCAGTGTGTACTCAAACTGTGCTGTAACATGGGTTAAGGCAATCCGTCCGGTGAGAAAATCCTTTGTTAGCCATAGAATAAAAAAAAGGATACATTACAGGCACAGCTGTGCAGAAGAAGATTCCCCGATTCTGCCCATATATTTTTTGTCCCAATCGGTGTTGGTCTTTGTTCACGGGTATCCCATCTTGCACTGCGGCACCAACCGGAACATATAATGCTTTGAGTTAGTGCCACAGTCATGACTGGGAACCTCTTTCACTTGACACAGTTCTCGGAATTGAATGTGGACGCTCTGATAACCGTGCTAGGGAGCAATTTATAAAATGATTTTAGTAACATTTTATAAACGGTCCTAGTGTGAACAGGCCCTCAGTGACTAGCTCTAGCTGGGGTGGGAGGGGGATTGAGCATCCTACGGACAGCTGTCCTTCTTTGGAAGGGGGAACATGTCCCCCCAGTCAAAGTGTGCCAGATGTAACAGTACAACCCCTTGGGATGTTGTACCTGCCCACCTCCAGACTGTGGTCTCACCTCCTGTAGAACCAGCACAACGCACCTGTTCCCCAAATTAGCATGCACTACCCTCTCCCGCCTGGTACCAGAATATATAGTCAAGCACAGTGGGAACTGCCCTACGGCAGTTCCTGGGTACCCAGTGTTTAAATGCTGCAGACTCATAGAATTTGCTGCAGGTTGGCTTATATTAGTGCACTTAAAGGGAAACGTCCACATCTGATGGGGTCCCACCTCCATGTGAAGCAGGGCCCAATTATCTGTTTAATTAGTAGTAGTATTTTTTTTTTACTCACTGTATCATTTGATATCTTAATCTGCTTAACCAGCTTAATCTGATTCAAGGACAGTTGGCATTCATCTGTATCCCCCTCCCCAGGGTCGTGCCTGAAAATAGGCAGGATTTGTCTAGTGCACTTACCTGGTCAACAAAAACTAAATAAATAAATATTTAAACATTTATATGGTTGATCCTGTGCCCTCCCCACCAGCATTTCACGACTGCAGCTCCCTTCCGGCGCACCCACAACCACCTGTGGCTGTCCCCAGCATGACGTGTTGTGCGGGGAACAGCCAGGGTGCCTATATAGGACTATTGTAGCCCTGTAGTTTCTAACAGCTCTGGCTTGGAGCTGATGACTGTCTGTGCTATTCTGACTCCAGCTGTATACTGGCAGGGTGCCTGCCAGTCTTTACCTAGTCTCAGTATAGCACAGACACATGCAGTCTCCAAACTATTTGAAGGTACAGCAATACAGATTAATCTATGCTGTACCTACAAATACCTCTGGTTTGAAGCCAGCATGTGTCCATGCTATACAGAGACCAGGTAAAGACTGGCAGGCACCCTGTCAGTATATACTTAGTGTCAGACTAGTACAGACAGAGTCGGCTCCAAACGGGCTGTTAGAAACTACAGGGCTAAAATACTCCTATGGAGTCACCCTGGCTGTTCCCTGCAAAACACTTTACACTGAGGACAGCCACGGGTGGTTGTGGGCATGCCAGGAGGTAGCTGCAGTCATGAAATGCTGGTGGGGAGGGCGTAGGATCAACAAGACAAACTTCTAAATATCAAATGACACAGTGAATAAAAAATATGCTTCTTATTAAACAGATAATCGGGCCCTGCTTCACACGGAGGTGGAGCCCCCTCAGACGTGAACGTTTCCCTTTAAAACTGAAACACGACTTTTAATTTCCCCATTGACTGCAACTAGATTAGCTCAACTGACTTCTGATGGAATTGGAGTTATGCTACTATGCCTGGCCCACAGAGATGCTAACTTGTTCTGGTGGGTTGGTTAATTCAGTAGGTATGTAGCGATGGTGTCCAGACTACAGTAGCATTGGGAAGTGCACAGCATGAGACTAAAAAAATGGCTTCTCTATGGCTCTGTCCACACTACAACTCTAAAACCTCTCCGTAACGTTACAGAGTGTCCAAACCGTTACTGCAATGGTTTGCATTTACACCTGTAATGTTACAAAGGGCATTTTCGTAACTGTTGTGGAAACCACACATGAGGTGGTTTCAACAACGGTTATGAAACCGGTTCTGCCTCGGTAATGTTACCGGGTGTAGTGTGGATGCGTGAGCGTGTTGCCCCAGCTGTCCCCCAGTGCAGAGTGCACTGACTCAGCAAGCACTAAGCACACCAGCACAGTGTAATTACTCAACAGTACTGAAATTGCATACCTGGGCTGCTACTTCTTCTTGTCAACTCATGTGATGATGATGATGGTGCAGGGAGGTGCTGTGCTGTAGCCTGTACTGCCCAAGTTGTGCCCTCATTGTCCTCCTGACCATCAGTCCTGCTGTCCACAACTCTGATGACCTTTCTCTCTCCGGCTTTTCCTTGGTCCACCCGGCCCGGCTGCCCTCCCACCACCCGATCAACAAACAAGAACAAAGAAGACTTTTAAGGAAAAGATTTTGCCCCTTCTTTGCACAAATGCGTGACGTGTCTGCTGCAGCACAGCCTGATGAATCTTTGCTGTCACACACTCTTCAGTCTTCACAGACACCACCACTGTCTGACTGTCAGAGACTCTTCGCCGACCCCTGGACCAACAGGGACCATCCAACTGTCCCTTTCACTCAGTTTCACAAATTTCCACCTCCTGCCGCTCTGCTCGCAGGCTTCTCCCACTCACAAGTTAGTGATTTGACATTGGGGCCATGTCGTAACTCCCGACCGCTGGCCTTACTAGCCAATCGCTACTCCCAAGTCCTGCTTCCGCACATGTGCATTGAGATGCAGTTAGTGCTATGCGCACTGGGACTTGGAGTTTTTTGGCAGAAAGGTCAGTTGTTGCTGCTTGCTGCAAGCGCAGCGGGGGGGAGATGCTGACTCCAGTGCATGGGCAGGCAGCACTTTAAAAAAAGACACTGGCTCGGGCTCAGGGTTCCTGGCTGCAGTAGGACGGATGGAGGGAGGGGCAGCTGGTAGACAGCACAAAAAAAATGGAGGGGTAGCAACAGAAAAAAAAACCCACTATCCTGGCTAATGTGGGGGGGGACTGTCCCCCCAACCCCTAATGGCACCCCTGTTTGCAGGGTATTCCTGTTTGTAGGTTTTGAGGCTTGCTCTTAAACTGCTGCTGGGTATTGAGTTTGTGGGTTTGGGGGCTTGCTGTTAAACTGTTGATGGGTATTGAGTTTGTGGGTTTGTGAACTTCTTGTTAAGCTTTTGCTGGGTATTGAGTTTGTTAGTTTGAGGGGCTTGCTGTTAAACTGTTTCTGGATATTACAGTGTTTGTGGGTTTGGGGCTTGCTATTAAACTGTTGATTATTACTTTTTTTTCTTTGTTTTGGGGCTTGCTGTTAGACTGTTGCTGGGTATTATTGTATCTCTGAGTTTGGGGGCTTGCTGTTAAACTGTTGCTGGGTATTATTGTGTTTCTGGGTTTGGAAGGCTTACTGTTAAACTGTTACTAGGTATTGTTGTGTTTCCAGGTGTGGGGGCTTGCTGTTAAGCTGTTGCTGGATTTTATTGTTTTTCTGGGTTTGGGGGCTTGATGTTAAACTGTTGCTGTGTATTACTGTTTTTGCAGGTTTGGAGGTTTGCTTATAAACTGTTTCTGCATATTGAGTTTGTGGGTTTGGGGGTCTACTGTTAAATTACTGCTGAGTAATATTGGTTTTCTGGGTTTGGGGCTTGTTATTTCACAGTTGCAAGGTACTGAGTTTGTGGGTTGGGGGCTTGCTGTGAAACTAATGCTGGGTATTCAGTTTGTGGGTTTGGAGGTTTGTTGATAAACAGTTGCTGGGTATTGAGTTTATGGGTTCGGGGCTTGTTTAACTGTTGCTGGGTATTGAGTTTGTGGGATAGGGGGCTTGTTGTTCGATTGTTGCTGGGTATTGAGTTTGTGGGTTTGGCAGTTAATGTTAAATTATTGCTGGGTATTATTGTGTTTCTGGGTTTTGCTGGATATTCCTGTCTGTGGGTTTGGGGACTAGCTGTTATACTATTGATGGGTATTACTGGTTTCGTAGGTTTGGGGGCTTGCTCTCCAACTGTTGCTGGCTTTTGAGTTTGTGGGTTTGGGGACTTACTATAAAACTGTTGCTTGGTATTGTTGTGTTTCTGGGCTTGGAGGCTTGCTGTTAAACTGTTTATGTGTATTACAGTGTTTGTGGGTTTGTGGGCCTGATGTTAAACTGGTGCTGTATATTGCTCTTGGTGGGTTTGGGGCTTACTGTTAAACTGTTGCTGGATATTATTGTGTTTCTGTGTTTGGGGGCTTGCTGTGAAACTGTTGCTGTGTATTATTTTGTTTCTGGGTTTGGGGGGCTTACTGTTAATCTGTTGGTGGGTATTGTGTTCCTGGGTTTGGGGGCTTGCTGTTAAACTATTGCTGGATATTATTGTGTTTCTGGGTTTGGGGGTTTGCTGTTAAACTATTGCTGGATATTATTGTGTTTCTGGGTTTGGGGGCTTGCTGTTAAACTGTTGCTGTGTTTTACTGTTTTTGTGGGTTTGGTGTCTTGCTAATAAACTGTTGCTGCATATTGAATTTGTGGCTTTGGGGTGTCTGCTGTTGAACTGTTGCTGGGTAATATTTTTCTGGGTTTGAGGGCTTGCTATTTAACAGTCGCAGGGTACTGAGTTTGTGGGTTAGGCAGCATGCTCTTAAACTGTTGTTGGGTGTTCAGTTTTGGGGTTTGGAGGCTTGCTAATAAACAGTTGCTGGGTATTGAATTTGTGAGTTTGGGGGCTTGTTTAATTGTTGCTGGGTATTGAGTTTGTGTGTTTGTGGGCTTAGTGTTAAATTATTGTTGGGCATTATTGTGTTTCTGGGTGTGGGGCTTCCTGTTAAACTTTTGCTGGGCATTACTGTTTTTGTGGGTTTGGGGGCTTGCTGATAAACTGTTACTGTGTATTGATTTGTGGGTTTGGGGGTGTACTGTTAAACTGTTGTTGAGTAATATTGTTTTTCTTGGTTTGGGGCCTTGGTATTTAACAATTGTAGTGTAGTGAGTTTGTGGGTTAAGTGTCTTGCTGTGAAACTAATACTGGGTATTGAGTGCTTACTGTTAAACTGTTGCTGGGCATTTTTGTGTTTGTGGGTTTGGGTTTCTTCTTTTAAACTATTGCTGGGTATTAAGTTTGTTTGGAGGCTTGCTGATAAAAATTTGATGGGTATTACAGTGTTTGTGCGTTTGTGGGCATGCTGTTAAAGTGTTACTGGGTATTGAGTTTGTGGGGTAGGAGGCTCGCTGTTAAACTGTTTCTGGTTATTGAGTTTGTGGGTTTGTGGACTTAATGTTAAAGTATTCCTTGGTATTGAGCTTGTTGGTTGGGGGAGGGGCTTGCTTTTAAAGTGTTGCTGGATAGTACAGTGCTTGTTGGTTTGGGGCTTGCTGTTAAACTGTTCCAGGGTAATATTGATTTTCTGGGTTTGGGGGCTTGCTGTTTAACAGCTCCTGGGTATTGAGTTTGTGGGTAGGGAGCTTGCTGTTAAACACATTCTGGGCATTGAGTTTGTGGATTTGGGGGCTTATTGTTGAACTGTTGCTGGGTATTATTGTGTTTGTGGGTTTGGGGGCTTGCTCTTAAACTGTTGCTGGGTAATGAGTTTGTGGGTTTGGAGGCATGCTGTTCAACAGTGCTGAGTATCGAGTTTGTGGGTTAGCAGGCTTGTTAAATTGTTGTTGGGCATTAAATTTGTGGATTTGGGGGCTTACTGTTAAATTATTTCTGGGTGTTATTGTGTTTCTGGGTTTGGGGGCTTGCTGTTAAACAGCTGCTGGGTATTACTGTTTCTGTTCATTTGGGGGCTTGCTATTAAACTGTTACAGTTTATGACTCCTTTTGTGGGTTTGGTGGCTTGCTGTTAAATTGTTATTGAGTATTCCTGTGTTTTGGTATGGAGGCTGGCTGTTAAACTACTGATGGGTATTACTGTTTTTGTCAGTTTGGGGGCTCGCTCTGCTGGCTATTGAGTTTGTGGGTCAGGGGGTTACTGTTAAACTGTTGCTGGGTATTGAGTTTGTATGTTTGGGGGCTTGCAGTTAAACTGTTGCTGGGTATTACAGTGTTTTGGGATTTGGAGGCTTGCTGTTAAACCATGGATGGTTATAACTGTGTCTGTGGGTTGGGGGCTTACTTTTAAAGTGTTGCTGGGTATGACAGTGTTTGTGGGTTTGGGGCATGCTGTTAAACTGTTGATGGGTATTATGGTGTTTGTGGGTTTGGGGCTTTCTGTTAAACTGTTTTTATAGGTTTTGGAGCTTGCTGTTAAAGTGCTGTTGGGCATTGCTGTGCTACTGAGTTTGGGGGCTTGCTGTTAAACTGTTGCTGGTTATTACTGTGTTTATGGGTTTGGGGGCTTGCTTTTAAACTCTTGCTAGGTTTTATTGTGTTTCTCGGTTTGGGTGCTTGCTGATAAACAACTGTTGGGTATTACTGTTTTTTTTTTTTAGGTTTGGGGATTGGTGTTAAATTGTTGCTGGGTAGTGTGTTTGTGGGTTTGAGGGCTTGCTGTTTAAGTGTTGATGGATATTACTGTTTTTGTGGGTTTGGGAGATTACTGATAAACCGATGTTGGGTATTACTGTTTTTGTGGGTTTGGGGGCTTGCTGATAAACGGTTGCTGTGTATTGAGTTTGTGGGTTTGGAGTTTACTGCTAAACTGTTGGTGGGTAATATTGTTTTTCAGGGTTTGAGGGCTTGCTGTTTTACAGTTGCTGGGTATTGAGTTTGTGGGGTAGGGGGCTTGCTGTTAATGTTATTCTGGGTATTGAATTTGTGGGTTTGGCGGCTTACTGTTAAACTGTTGCTGAGTAATATAATGTTTGTGGGTTTGGAGGCTTGCTCTTAAATTGTTGCTGGGTATTCAGTTTGTGTGTTTGGAGGCTTGCTGTTAAAACATTTGCTGGGTATTGAGTTTGTGGGTAGGAGGTTTGTTGGTAAATTGTTGCTCGTTTTTGAGTTTATGGATTTTGGGGCTTATTGTTAAATTATTGCTGGGTATTATTGTATTTCTGCATTTGGGAGCTTGCTGTTAAACATCTACTGATATTATTGTTTTTGTGGATATGGGGGCTTGCTATTAAACTGTTGCTTGATATGACTGTTTTTGTGGGTTTGAGGGCTTGCTGTTAAACTGCTGCTGGGTATTACAGTGTTTTGGGATTTGGGGGCTTGCTGTGTAACTGCTGCTGCATATTTAGCTGGTGGCCAAGGGGCTTGCTGTTAAACTGTTTCTGGGTATTGAGTTTGTGGGTTTGTGGACTTAATGTTAAAGTATTCCTGGGTATTGAGTTTGTGGGGTTGGGGTGGGAGCTTGGTTTTAAACTCTTGCTGGATATTACAGTGTTTGTGGGTTTGGGGCTTGCTGTTAAACTATTGCTGGGTAATACTGTTTGTGGGTTTGGGGGCTTGTTGTTAAACTGTAGTAGTAGTAGTAAAAGTTTATTTTTATACAGGTAAAGATGGTTTTACAACATCATTGGGTCAGAGACCCTTTTTCAAGATGTACCTGTTTTTCTCCTTTAAAAAAACACTCAAAAAACACTTTAAACATTTAAGTTACATGATTATTTCACAACTTTTAAACACACATAATTTATACAAACCTACATACATGTTACATGATTTCACTATACAAGCATGGTTAATATTAGTCTACATTTCAAAAAACATCACATTACCACGTATAACATTTCCTTCAGAATCATTATTTACAATTTATAATGCAATGATTCCCAAAAAACTCTTTCACCCATTACACATACACCTTATTTGCAACCCTTTGTCAATGGCTCTCATAAAAAGTTCAGATTTTTGAATCTGCTTCATTTCCAAATCAATAGGTGCCCACAAATTTATGACTTTCATACCAGAGGTCATTTCACCATATTTATTATTTATTTTTGGCATTACATATTTACTTCCCCCTTTACCTCTTAAATTATGTTTATGATTATACTTTAAAGATGGAATTTTATCCATAAGATACTTAGGACTTTGTTTATGAACTACCCCATGTATTTGTTTCAACCATTT
Organism: Neoceratodus forsteri; assembly: GCA_016271365.2. Taxonomy (NCBI): domain Eukaryota; kingdom Metazoa; phylum Chordata; order Ceratodontiformes; family Ceratodontidae; genus Neoceratodus; species Neoceratodus forsteri. Next base: position 398,006,224 of record CM028136.1, on the reverse strand, counting down.
TTGGTCCCTTTTTTGTTCTAAATGTTCCCATTTTAGGATCTTAAACATTTCACAATGATGAGTATACTATTCACAATTTAGTACAAATCTAGCCAAATTGTTATAAAGGACTTGTATTGCCCTCAAATTTGATTTATTTGACATACCATATATATGAATCCCATATTCTATACAAGGAATAATCAGTTGATTTACTATATTTTTCCTCATTTGATAATCCAAACAATATTTAGATCTACAAAAAGGCCCTAATTTATTATTTGTTTTGTGGACAAGATTCTTTATATGAGTGTTAAAACTCAAACTACTATCTACAATAATCACTAAGTACTTATATGACTCAACCTGATTTAAGGATTCATTTTTAACTGTTTTTATTAAAATTTTTGGAAAATTGTTTTTATTTTTATTTCTTCCTATGCTATGGAATACCATTGAATTTGTTTTTTAACTACTCAATATCAACCCTGATCTATATAACCATGCTTCCATCCTACTAAAGTCATTCTGAAGAGTTTTCTCCATTTCTTAAGTTGTGGTTCCTCTAGCCAGCAGAACAGTGTCATCTGCATATGTACTCAAAATGGAATTTTGTACCACTGTTGGGAGTTCATTTACATACATTAAGAACAACAAAGGGCCCAAAATCGAGCCCTGAGGGACTCCACTATGTACAAAAGCTGGTTTAGATGAAATTTCTTCAACAAAAACTTGTTGAACTCTGCCTGACAAATAAGAATCAAACCAGGAAAGAGTTTCACTATCTATTCCCAATTCCTTCTTTCTCCCTAACAATTTACCATGGTCTATGGTGTCAAAGGCCTTGGAGAGATCCATGAACACTGCCCCCACTGATCCTCCCCCATTTAACTGGGAGGCAATGTTATCAATTAAATTGGTGAGTGCGGTGTCCGTGGAATACCCTTTACGAAATCCTGACTGGCAAGGAGACAGCAGAGAACCTGTTTCCAGGTACTTACTCAATTACCCCCTTACCAGTCCCTCCAAGACGTTTGACAAACATGACAATAGTGAAATCAGTCTATAATTTGTTGGTTCCACTGAGGAATTTCCTTTATAAATTGTTAAAAAAACTGTTGCTTGCCATTCAGTTTGTGGGTTAGGGAGCTTGCTGTTAAACTGTTTCTGGGTATTGAGTTTGTGAGTTTGGGGACTTAATGTTAAACTATAGCTGGGTATTGAGTTTGTGGATTGGGGGCTTGCTGTTAACCTTTTCCTGCCTATTATTGTGTTTCTGGGTTTGGCGGCTTTCTGTTAAACTATTGGTGGTTATTATTGTGTTTTTTGGGTTTGGGGATTTCTGTTAAACTGTTGCTGGCTATTATTGTGTTTGTGGGTTTGGGGACTTGCTATTTAACAATGGGTATTACTGCTTTTTTTAGGTCTGGGGATTGATGTTAAATTGTTGCTGGGTATTATTGTGTTTGCTGATTTGGGGGCTTGCTGTTTAACTGTTGATTGGTATTACTGTTTTTGTGGGTTTGGGAGATTGCTGATAAACTGTTGCTGGGTTTACTGTTTTTGTGTGTTTGGGGGCTTGCTGATAAAGTATTACAGTGTATTGAGGTTGTGGGTTTGTTGTATACTGCTGAACTGTTGCTGGATAATATTGTTTTTCAGGGTTTGGGGGCATACTGTTTTACAGTTGCTGGGTATTGAGTGTGTGGGGTAGGGGGCTTGCCATTAATGTTATTCTGGGTATTGGGTTTGTGGGTTTGGGGGCTTACTGTTAAACTGTTGCTGGGTAATATTGTGTTTGTGGATTTGGGGGCTTGCTGTTTAACCACTACTGGCTGTTATTGTTTTTGTGGGTTTGGGGGCTTGTGTTAAACTGTTGCTAGGTATTATTCTATTTGTGGATTTGCGGGCGTGCTTTTAAACTGTTGCAGGGTTTCACTGTGTTTATAGGTTTAGGGTGTTACTGTTAAATTGTTGTTTATCATTACTGTGTTTGTGCATTTGAAGGCTTACTGTTAAACTTTTGATGGTTATTACTGTGTTTGTGGGTTTGGGGCCTTGCTGTTTAACTGTTGCTGGGTATTACTGTTTTTGTGAGTTTGGAGGATTGCTAATAAACTGCTGCTGTGTATTGAGTTTGTGGGTTTGGTGTCTACTGTTAAACTGTTGCTGGGTAATATTGATTTTGTGGGTTTGAGGGCTTTCTGTTTAACAGTTGCTGGGCATTGAGTTGTGGGGTAGGAGGCTTGTTGTTAAACTTATTCTGGGGATTAAGTTTGTGGGTTTGGGGATCTTCTGTTAAAGTGTTGCTGGGTATTATTGTGTTTATGGGTTTGGCAACTGACTCTTAAACTGTTGCTGGGTATTCAGTTTGTTGGTTTGTGGACTCACAGTTAAACTGTTGATGGGTATTACAGTGTTTGTGGGTTTGTGGGCTTGTTGTTAAACTGTTGCTAGGTATTGAGTTTGTGGGTTGGGGGTTTGCTCTTAAACTGTTTCTGGGTATTGAGTTTGTGTATTTGTGGACTTAACGTTAAAACATTCCTGGGTATTGAGTTTGTTGGTTGGGGGGGTTGCTTTTAAACTGTTGCTGTATATTACAGTGTTTGTGGGTTTGGTGCTTGCTGTTAAACTGTTGCAGGGTATTACTGTTTGTGGGTTTGGGAGCTTGGTGTTAAACTGTTGTTTGGTATTGAGTTTGTAGGTTGGGGGCTTGCTGTTAAACTATTGCTGGGAATTGAGTTTGTGGGTTTGGGGACCTAATGTTAAACTATTGCTGGGTATTGAGTTTGTGAATTCCAGGGGGTATTGCTGTTACACAGTTGCTGGGTATTGAGTTTATGGGTTGGGGTCTTGTTGTTAAATTGTTTTTGGGTGTTGAGTTTGTGGGTTTGGGGGCTTTCTGGTAAATTATTTCAGGGTATTACTGTGTTTCTGGGTTTGTGGGCTTTCTGTTAAGCAGCTGCTGGGTATTACTGTTTTTGTTGGTTTGGTGACTTGCTATTGAACTGTTGCTGGGTATGACTGTTTTGTGGGTTTGGTGGCTTCCTGTTAAACTGTTGCTTGGTATTCCTGTGTGTGGGTTTGGAGTCTAGCTGTTCAACTCTTGATGGGTATTACTGTTTTTGTGGGTTGGGGGCTTGCTCTTCAACTGTTGCTGGCTATTGAGTTTGTGGGTTAGGAGGCTTGCTGTTAAATTGTTGCTGGGTATTGAGGTTGTGGATTTGGCAGGTTGCTGTATATATGCTGTTGAGTATTACAGTATTTGCGGGTTTGGGGGCTTGCTGTTAAACTGTTGATGGTTAATAGTGTGTGGGTTTGGGGGCTTGTTGTTAAACTGTTGCTGGGTATTACATTGTTGGTGGATTTATTTCATGCTGTTTAACTGTTGATGGGTAGTTCTGTGTTTGTGGGTTTGGGGGATTGCTGTTAAACTGTTTCTTTGTATTGAGTTTGTGGCTTTGTGGACTTAATGTTAAAGTATTCCTGGGTATTGGGTTTGTGGGTTTGGGGGGCTTGCTTTTAAACTGTTGTTGGGTATTACAGTGTTTGCGGGTTGGGGACTTGGTATTAAACTGCTGCTGGGTATTACTGTTTGTGGGTTTGGGGCTTGCTGTTAAACTGTTCCTTGGTATTGAGTTTGTGGGTTTGGGGACTTAATGTTAAACTGTTGCTGCTTATTGAGTTTGTGTGTTGGGGGCTTGCTGTTAAACTGTTGCTGGATATTATTGTGTTTCTGGGTTTGGTGTCTTGCTGTTAAACTGTGGTTGGATATTATTATGTTTGTGGGTTTGGGTGATTACTGTTAAACTGCCGCTGGGTATTGCTGTTTTTGGGTTTGGGGGCTTTCTGTTAAACTTTTGTTGGGTATTACTGTGTTTATAGGTTGACGGGCTTGCTGATAAACTGTTGTTGGGTATTACTGTGTTTGTGAGTTTGGGGACTTGGTGTTAAACTGTTGCTGGTTATTACTGTGTTTATGGGTTTGAGGGCTTGCTGTTAAGGTCTTGCTTTGTATTATTGTGTTTGTGGGTTTGGGGGCTTGCTGATAAACAGCTGCTGGATATCACCAGTGTCAGTGGCTCAGCAAGTAGCACACTCACCTCTGAGGCTGGGAGATCAGAGGGCTGTGGGTTCAGTTCCCACATCTGGCACTTGGGTTAATATCCCAGTACTGACACTGTAGTGCAGCATGAGAGGGGTGCTGCACTTCTGAGGTGCCGTCTTTCAGATGAGACTTTCAACCGAGGTCCCATCTGCCTGGATTGGTGGTAGTTCAGGTGGGTGTTAAAGATCCCATGGCACTTATCGAAAAAAGAGTAGGGGAGTTTCCCCGGTGTCCTGGCCAAATTTCCCTCATTCACTAAAAATACCACTAACAGCTTAATCTTGTTCAAGATCAGTTGGCATTCATCTGTATCCCCCTCCCCCGGGTTGTGCCTGAAATTAGGCAGGATTTGTCTAGTGCACTTACCTGGTCAACAATAAATAAAATCACTACTTTTGTAGGTTTGTTGGCTTGCTGTTAAAGTCTTGCTGGGAATTTTTGTGTTTCTTTGTTTGGGGGCTTGCTGTTTAACTGTTGCTGGGTATTACTGTTTTTGTGGGTTTGTAGGCCTGCTGTTAAACTGTTGCTGCATATTGAGTTTGTGGGTTTGGGGTCTACTGATATGGGTAATATTGTTTTTCTGTGCTTGGGGGCTTACTGTTTAATAGTTGCTGGATATTGAGTTTGTGGGGTAGAGGCTTTCTGTTAAACATATTCTGGGTATTGAGGTTGTTGGTTTGGGGGCTTACTGTTAAACTGTTGCTAGGTATTATTGTGTTTATGGGTTTGGGGGTTTGCTCTTAAACTGTTGCTGGGTATTCAGTTTCTGGGTTTGGATTCTTGCTGTTAAACAGTTACTGGGTATGGAATTTGTGAGTTGGGGCTTGTTGTTAAATAGTTGCAGGATATTGAGTTTGTTGGTTTGGGGCTGCTGTTAAACATCTGCTTGTATTACTGTTTTTGTAGGCGTGGGGACTTGCTATTAAACTTCTGCTGTGTATGACTGTTTTTTGTATATTTTGGTGCTTACTGTTAAGCTGTTTCTGGGTATTACAGTGTTTGTGAGTTTGGAGGCATGCTTTTAAACTGTTGATGGGTAATACTGCATTCAGGGGTTTTGGGGCTTGCTATTAAATTGTTGCTGTGTATTGATTTTGTGGGTTAGGGGCTTGCTGTTAAACTATTTCTGGGTATTGAGTTTGTTGGTTTGTGGACTTAATGTTAAAGTATTCCTGGGTATTGTGTTTGTCAGTTGTGGGGGGGGGGGCTTGCGTTTAAACTGTTGCTGGATATTACAGTGTTTGTGGGTTTGGGGCTTGCTGTTAAACTGTTGCTGTGTAATACTGTTTGTGGCTTTCGGGGCTTGCTGTTAAACTGTTGCTTTGTATTGAGTTTGTGGGTTTGGGGACTTAATGTTAAATTATTGCTGGGTGATCAGTTTGTGGATTTGTTGGGCTTGCTGTTAAACTGTTACTGGATATTATTTTTTGTGGGTTTGGCAGCTTGCTGTTAAACTGTTGCTGGGTAGTATTGTGTTTGTGGGTTTGAGGGATTACTGTTAAACTGTTGCTGGGTATTATTGTGTTTTTGGGTTTGGGGGCTTGCTGTTTAACAGCTGCTGGGTATTACTGTTTTTGCGGATTTGGGGGCTTGCCTTTAAACTGCTGCTGGGTATTAATGTGTTTATAGATTTAGGGGGTTGCTGTTAAACTGTTATTAGGTATTACTGTGTTTTTGAGTTTGGGGGCTTGCTGCTAAACTGTTGCTGGTTAGTACTGTGTTTGTGGGTTTGGATGCTTGGTGTTAAACTCTTGCTGGGTAGTATTGTGTTTCTGGGTTTGGGGTCTTGCTGATAAACAGCTGCTGGGTATTACTTTTTTGTATGTTTGGGGGCATGCTGTTAAATTGTTGCTGGGTATTATTGTGTTTCTGGGTCTGGGAGCTTGCTTTTTAACTGTTGCTGGGCATTACTGTTTTTGTGGGTTTGTGGGCTTGCTGATAAACTGTTGCTGCATACTGAGTTTGTGGGTTTGTGGTCTACTGTTATAGCTGTTGCTTGGTAATATTGTTTTACTGGGTTTGTGGGCTTGCTATTTAACAGTTGCTGGGTATTGAGTTTGTGGGTTAGGGGTTTGCTGTTAAACATATTCAGGGTATTGAGTTTGTGGACTTGGGGACTTTCTGTTAAACTGTTGTTGGGTATTAGAGTGTTTGTGGGTTTTGGGGGCTTACTCTTAAACTGTTTTTGGACATTGAGTTTGTGGGTTTGGAGGCTTGCTGTTAAACAATTGCTGTGTATTGATTTTGTGGGTTAGAGGGCTTGCTGTTAAATAGTTGCTGGGAATTGAACTTGTGGGTTTGAGGCTTACTGTTTAATTGTTGCTGGATATTATTGCTTTTCTGGGTTTGGGGTTGCTGTTAAACAGCTGCTGATATTGCTGTTTTTGTGGGTTTGGGGGCTTGCTATTAAACTGCTGCTGGGTGTGACTGTTTTTTTGGGGGGGTTGGGGGCTTGCTGTTAAACTCTTTCTGGGTAATCCCTTCTGTGGGTTTGGAGGCTAGCTGTTAAACTATTAATGGGTATTTCTGTTTCTGTTGGTTTGGAGGCTTGCTTTTCAAGTGTTGCTGGCTATTGAGTTTGTGGGTTAAGGGGCTTGCTGTTAAACTGTTGCTGGGTATTGAGATTTTGGGTTTGGGAACTTACTGTAAAACTGTTGCTGGGTATTATTGTGTTTCTGGGTTTGGGGGCATGCTGTTAACCAGCTGCTGGGTAATACATTTTTGTGTGGTTGGGGGCTTGCTGTTAAACTGTTGCTGGGTATTCCTGTTTGTAGGTTTGGGGGCTTGCTGTTAAACTGTTGCTTGGTATTACTGTGTTTGTTGGTTTGGGGCTTGCTCTTAAACTGTTGCTGGGTATTGAGTTTGTGGATTTGGGGGCTTGCTGTTAACCAGATACTGGGTATTGAGTTTGTGGGTTTGGCAGCTTGATGTTGAACTGTTCCTGGGTATTGAGTTTGTGGGTTATGGGACTTGGTAAACTGTTGCTGAACATTTAGTGTGTAGGTTTGTGGACTTATTGTTATTCTATTGCTTGATGTTGAGTTTGTGGGTTTAGAGGCTTGCTGTTAAACTGCTGCTGTATATTACAGTGTTTGTGAGATTGGGGCTTGCTGTTAAACTGTTGCTGGGCATTACTGTTTATTAGTTTGGGGGCCTGGTGTTAAGCTGTTTGCTAAGTATTATGGTGTGTCTGGGTTTGGGGGCTTGCTGTTAAACTGTTGCTGGGTATTATTGTGTTTCTGGGTTTGGGGGCTTGCTGTTTAACAGCTGCTGGGTATTACTGTTTTTGTGGGTTTGGGGGCTTGTTGTTAAACTATTGCTGGGTATTAATGTATTTGTGGGGTTAGAGGCTTGCTTTTAAACTGTTGATTGGTATTACTGTGTTTATAGGTTTAGGGGATTGCTGTTAAACTGTCATTAGGTATTACTTTATTTTTGAGTTTGGGGCTTGCTGTTAAACTGTTGTTGGTTAGTATGGTGTTTGTGGGTTTGGAGGCTTGCTATTAAACTCTTGATGGGTAGTATTGTGTTCTGGGTTTGAGGTCTTGCTGATAAACAGCTGCTGGGTATTACTTTTTTGTAGGTTTGGGGGCTTGCTTTTAAACTGTTGCTGGGTATTATTGTGTTTCTGGGTTTGGGGCTTGTAGTATATCTGTTGCTAGGTATTACTGTTTTTGTGAGTTTGTGGGCTTGCTGATAAACTGTTGCTGTATATTTAGTTTGTGGGTTTGGGTGTACTGTTAAGCTGTTTCTGGGTAATATTGTTTTACTGGGTTTGTGGGTTTGCTGTTTAACAGTTGCTGGGTATTGAGTTTGTGGGTTAGGGGTCTTGCAGTTAAACATATTCACGGTATTGAGTTTGTGGGCTTGGGGACTTTCTGTTAAACTGTTGTTGGGTATTATTGTGTTTGTGGATTTTGGGGTCTTGCTGTTAAACAGTTGCTGTGTATTGATTTTGTGGGTTAGAAGGCTTGCTGTTAAATTGTTGCTGGGTATGGAACTTGTGGGTTTGGGGCTTACTGTTAAGTTATTGCTGGGTATTATTGTTTTTCTGGGTTTGGGGGTTGCTGTTAAACAGCTGCTGGTATTACTGTTGTTGTGGGTTTGGGGCTTGTTATTAAACTGCTACTGGGTGTGGCTATTTTTTGGGGTTTGGGGGCTTGCTTTTAAACTGTTTCTGGATATTCCCTTCTGTGGGTTTGGAGGCTAGCTGTTAAACTAATAATGGGTATTTCTGTTTGTGTTGGTTTGGATGCTTGCTCTTCAACTGTTGCTGGCTATTGAGTTTGTGGGTTGGGGGCTTGCTGTTAAATTGTTGCTGGGTATTAAGTGTGTGGGTTTGGGGACTTACTGTAAAACTGTTGCTGGGTACTGTTGTGTTTCTGGGTTTGGGGGTGTGCTGTTAACCAGCTGCTGGGTATTACTTTTTTTGCGCGTGTGTGGGGGACTTGCTGTTAACCTGTTGTTGGGTATTACTGTTTAATAGTTTGGGGGCATGGTGTTAAGCTGTTTGCTAAGAATTACTGTGTATCAGGGTTTGGGGCATTGCTGGTAAACTGTTGCTGGGTATTATTTTGTTTCTGGGTTTGGGGACTTGTTGTTAAACTTTTACTGGGCATTGTTGTGTTTCTGGGATTGTGGGCTTGCTCTTAAACTGTTGCTGGGTATTGAGTTTGGGTTTGGGGGCTTGTTGTTAAATTGAGCTTGTGGGTTTGAGGGATTACTTTTTATATATTGCTGTATATTATTGTGTTTCTGGGTTTGGCAGCTTGCTGTTAAACAGCTGCTGGGTATTTCTGTTTTTGTGGGTTTTCTGACTTGCTGTTAAACTGTTGCTGGGTATTTCTGTGTTTGTGGGTTTCAGGGCTTGCTGTTAAACTGTTTCTGGGTATTTCAGTGTTTCTGGGTTTGAGGGCTTGCTCTTAAACTGTTGCTAGGTATTGAGTTTGTGGGTTAGGGGCATGCTATTAAACTGTTGTTGGGTATGGAGTTCATGGGTTTGGGGACTTAATGTTAAACTATTGCTGGGTATTAATGTGTTTCTGGGTTTGGGGACTTACTGTTAAATAGCTGCTAGGTATTACTGTTTTTGTGGGTTTTGGTGCTACCTGTTAAACTGTTGTTGGGTATTACTGTGTTTGTGGGTTTGGGGGCTTGCTGTTGAATAGTTGCTGGTTATTGAGTTTGTGGGTTTGGGGACTTACTGTTAAACTGTTACTGGATATTGAGTTTGCGGGTTTGGGTAGCTTACTGTTAAAATGTTGCTGGGTTTTACTGTGTTTCTGGGTATGGGGGCTTGCTGTTAAACAGTTGCTGGGTAATACTGTTTGTGAGTTTGGGGCTTGCTCTTAAACTTTTGTTGGGTATTGAGTTTGTGGGGTGGGGGCTTGCTGTTAAACTGCTGCTGTGTATTACTGTTTTTGTGGGTTTGTGGGCTTGCTGTTAAACTGTCGCTGGATATTATTGTGTTTTTGGGTTTGAGGGTTGCTGTTAAACTGTTTCTGGGTATTTTTGTTTTTGTGAGTTTGGGGGCTTGCTCTTAAACTGTTGCTGGTTATTGAGTGTGTGGGTTAGGGGGCTTGCTATTAAACTGTTGCTGGGTATTGAGTTTGTGGGTTAGGGGGCTTGCTATTAAACTGTTGCTGGTTATTGAGTGTGTGGGTTAGGGGGCTTGCTATTAAACTGTTGCTGGTTATTGAGTGTGTGGGTTAGGGGGCTTGCTGTTAAACTGTTGCTGGGTATTGAGTTTATGGGTTTGGAGCTTAATGTTAAATTATTGCTGGGTAGTATTGTGTTTCTGGGTTTGGGGTCTTGCTGTTAAACAGCTGCTGGTTATGAGTGTTTTTGCGGATTTGAGGGCTTACACTTAAACTATTGCTGGGTATTACTGTTTACGGGTTTGGGGGATTGGCGTTAAACCGTTGCTGAGTATTACTGTGTTTGTAGGTTGAGGGCTTGCTGTTAAACTGTTGTTGGGTATTGAGTTTGTTGTTTTGGGGATTCACTGTAAAACTGTTGCTGGATATTATTGTGTATCTGGGTTTGGGGCCTTGCTGTTAAACAGCTGCTGGGCATTACTGTTTTCGTGGGTTAGAGCGCTTACTGTGGAGCTGTTGCTGGGTATTACTGTTTGTGGGTTTGGAGGCTTGCTGTCAAACTGTTGCTGGGTATTGAGTTTCTGAGTTTGGTGACGTACTGTTAAACTGTTGCTGGGTATTATTGTGTTTCTGGGTTTGGGCGCTTGCTGTTAAACAGCTGCTGGGTATTACTGTTTGTCGGTTTGTGGGCTTGCTCTTAAACTGTAGCTGGGTATTGAGTTTGTGGGTTTGGGAACTTAATGTTAAGCTATTGCTTGGTATTATTGTGTTTCTGGGTTTTGGGAGATTGCTGTTAAACTGTTGCTTGGTACTATTGTGTTTCTGGGTTTGGGTGCTTGTTGTTAAACAGCTGCTGGGTATTACTGTTTTTGTGGGTTAGAGGGCTTACTGTTAAACTGTTGCTGGGTATTACTGTTTGTGGGTTTGGGGGCTTGCTGTTAAACTGTTGCTGGGTGTTGAGTTTCTAGGTTTTGTGACTTTCTGTTAAGCTATTGCTGGGTATTATTGTGTTTCTGAGTTTGGGCGCTTGCTGTTAAACAGGTGATGCGTATTACTGTTTTTGGGTTTGTGGGCTTGTTCTTAAACTGTTGCTGTGTATTGAGTTTGTGGGTTTGGGAATTGAATGTTAAACCATTGGTGGGTATTATTGTGTTTGTGGGTTTGGGCACTTGCTGTTAAACAACTGCTGGGTATTACTGTTATTGTGGTTTTGGGGGCTTGCTGTTAAACTGTTGCTGGGTATTAATGTGTCTTAGGGCCATAAGTCTTGCTGTTTAACTGTTGTTGGTTATTACAGTGTTTCTGGGTTTGGGGCTCACTGTTAAACTGTTTGTGAGTATTACTGTTTGTGGGTTTTGGGGCTTGCTGTTAAACTGTTGCTGGGTATTGAGTTTCTGAGTTTCGTAACTTACTGTTAAACTGTTGCCGGGTATTATTGTGTTTCTGGGTTTGGGTGCTTGCCGTTAAACAGCTGCTGAGTAGTACTGTTTGTGGGTTTGTGGGCATGCTCCTAAACTGTTGCTGGGTATTGAATTTATGGGTTTGGGAACTTAATGTTAAGCTATTGTTGGGTATTATTGTATTTCTGGGTTTGAGGGCTTGCTGTTAAACAGCTGCTGGTCATTACTGTTTTTGTGGGTTTGGGGGCTTGCTGTTAAACTGTTACTAAGTAGTAAAGTGGTTCTGGGTTTGAGGGCTAGCTGTTAAACTGTTTATTGGTATTATTGTGTTTCCTGGTTTGGGGCTTGGTCTTAAACTGTTGCTGGGTATTGAGTGTGTGGGTTAGAGGGCTTGCTGTTGAACTGTTGCTGGGTATTGAGTTTGTGGGTTTGGGGACTTAATGTTAAACTATTGCTGGGTATTATTGTGTTTCTAGGTTTGGGTGCTTAGTGTTTAACAGTAGCTGAGTATTTCTGTTTTTGTGGGTTTGGGGGCCTGCTGTTAAAGTGTTGCTGGGTATTACTATGTTTGTGGATTTTGTGAGCTTGCTTTGAAACTGTTGTTGGGTAATACTCAGTGATGAAAGTGAAGAGGAACGCACAGGAACTCAGTTCCTGTACTTTTTTGCAGTAGGGGTGGGCTTCCTATACTTCTTCCCACTGACACTGCAACTGAAATTCTTAAACCAGCAACATACTGACAGTTTATGTTCCTGTGACCTGAAATCAGGGTTTCCATAACAGCACTGGCTTGTACAACAATGCTGTTTTCCTAGAAATACTATAGTATCTCTAACTGAACCTACTATTGTCTAAACAGATAGACATGTCTTGACAAAACTATCCTTCAGATTGAGGCTCTTCATTCTGCATTTCACAGTTGCCAATGCCTGGGTTCCTATACTTCTTGTCTACCACTTGCATCACTGGTAATACTGTGTTCGTGGGTTAGGGGGATTGCTGTTGAACTGTTGCTGGGTATTTAGTTTGTGGGTTTGGGGGTTACTGTTAAACTATTGCTGGGTATTATTAGATTTTTGGGTTTGGGGGCTTGCTATTAAACACCTGCTGGGTATTACTGTTTTTGTGGGTTTGGGGGCTGGCTGTTAAACTGCTGCTGGTTATTACTGTTTTCATGGGTTTGGGAGTGTGCTGTTAAAGTGTTTCTGGGTATTACTGTGTTTGTGGGGTTTGAGGGCTTGCTGTTAAATTGTTGCTGGGTGCTACTGTGTTTGTGGGTTTGGAGGCTTGCTCTTAAACTGTTACTCGGTATTGAGTTTGTGGGTCAGGGGCTTGCTGTTAAACTGTTACTGGATATTGAGTTTGCGGGTTTGAGTGGCTTACTGTTAAACTGTTGTCAGGTTTTATTGTGTTTCTGGGTTTGGGGGTTGCTGTTAAACAGTTGCTAGGTAATACTGTTTGTGGGTTTTGGGGCTTGCTCTTAAACTTTTGCTGAGCATTAAGTTTATGGGTTAGGGGGCTTGGTGCTAAACTGTTGCTGGGTGTTGTGTTTCTTGGTTTGGGTGCTTGCTGTTAAACAGCTGCTGGGTATTACTGTTTTTGTGGGTTTGTGGGCTTGCTGTTAAACTGTTGCTGGGTATTATTGAGTTTCTGGGTTTGGGGACTTGCTAATAACCAGCTGCTGGGTGTTACTGTTTTTGTAGGTTTGGGGGCTTGATATTAAACTGTTGCTGGGTATTATTTTATTTGTATTTTTGGAGCTTGCTGTTAAACTGTTGCTGGGTATTACTATGTTTGTGGGTTTTAGGGCTTGCTGTTAAACTGTTTCTGGTTAGTACTGTGTTTGTGGGTTGAGGGATTGCTGTTTAGCTGTTGCTGGGTATTGAGTTTGTGGGTTTAGGGGTTTACTTTAAACTACTGCTGGGTATTATCATGTTTCTGTGTTTGGGAGCTTGCTGTTTATCACTTGCTGGGTATTACAGTTTTTTTGTGTCTGGGGTCCTGCAGATAAACAATTGCTGGGTGGTACTATGTTTGTTGGTTTGGAGGCTTGCTGTTAAACTGTTTTTGGGTATTACTGTGTTTGTGGGTTAGGGGGATTGCTATTAAACTGTTGCTGGGTTTTGAGTTTGTGGGCTTACTTTTAAACTATTGCAGAATATTATTGCATTTCTGGATTTAGGGGGCTTGCTGTTAAACACCTGCTGGGCTTTACTGTTTCTGTGGGTTTGGGTGCTTGCTGTTAAACTGTTGCTAAGTATTAATGTGTTTCTTGGTTTGGGACCAGCTGTTAAACTGTTGCTGGGTATTATTGTGTTTCTGGGTTTGGGGCTTACTCTTAAACAGCTGCTGGGTATTACTGTGTTTGTGGGTTTAGGGGCTTGCTTTTAAACTGTTGCTGGGTACAGTAGTATCCACGGACATTGCAAGCTATTTTTAGATATTTTGTAAATTTCTGTGGAGTTTCTCTCTGCTGCCACTACTTTGGAAATGCAGAAAGCTGGAGACTTCTCTAGAAATATCACAAAAATTTCAGGAAATAGCTGGCTGTGTTTCTGGCTACTACTGTATTACTGTGGTTGTAGGTTTAGGGGCTTGCTGTTAAACTGTTGTTGGGTATTACTGTGCTTGTGAGTTTGGGGGCTTGCTGTTAAACTGTTGCTGGATATTACTGTGTTTGTGGGTTTGGGGACTTGCTGTTAAACTGTTGCTGGGTATTACTGTGTTTCTGGGTTTGTGGACTTACTGATAACCAGCTGCTGGATATTACTGTTTTTGTAGGTTTGGGGGCTTGCTGTTAAACTGTTGCTGGGTGTTACTATGTTTGTAGGATTGGGGACTTCCTGCTAAACTGTTGCCATATATGACTGTGCTTGTGGGTTTGGGGGCTTGCTGTTAAACTGTTGCTGGATATTATTGTGTTCCTAGGTTTAGACAGATAGATAAACATGGTTATTTTTTGACAGGAGTTTATCATTAGGACTATTAAGCCCTAGTTACAAGATAGTCCTGTATAGATCATGGTTTCAAGTTCAAAATATTGACATAATAGCTTACAATATGACACAGACAACTAAACAAAATCTATAAAGAATTCACAAAAAAATTAAATTTGCAATAAAAGTTTCAATACAATGAGCTGAAAAAACAATATAAAATGCCTAAACAACAACATGTTTTTGGATCATTTCTAAGATCCTAAGCACATACAATTTGTTTTCCACATTAGTGCCAAGCTTCTCTTAAACTGACCCAAGCTACCAGCATTTCTAACATCTAATCTCAGTTCATTCCAAATCCTTGGTAAATAAAATCTCCTTTGCATCATATTATATCGATTTCTCACTAAAGGAACCTTCAGGCCTCTATTTTGAATTGTCCTTTGGGAATATTTGTTTGTAGACCTAAGCATATAAGGCATACCATTTCCAACCCTAAATGCCTTATATGCCCTCTGCCCCAGTCTTTTCTTTCTTCAAATCTCTAATGAGTCCCATTTTAAGTTTGGTAATAGAATACAATGATGAGTATTTATATGACATTATGTAACATACATAGCTATTTTATAGTAAACTTTATTTAAGCTTTCCAGAGTTGTCTTTGTTGCAAACTGATAAATTTGGCTCCCATATTCCATCATTGGTAATAATAGCTGCAATGCTATTTTATTTCTATCTTCTCTTGCCAAAAATGAGGTATTTTGTCTAATAGCCCCCAATCTAATATTCACCTTCTTTACTGTGTTCTCTATATATTTATCAAATGTAAGACTAGAATCTAGGTGTACCCCCAAATATTTATATTTCTGGAACCTGCTAGCGAGCGCGGCATAGGCTGAAGCACTGTAGTGCTGGAGTAATGTGCTTCTGGTGAGAGGTGGTATAGCTGTGCAAAACTGTCTCATATAAACCTTTTATTCAGCCTGTATTGTGTTTTTAATCAACTGTATGCAAAGGGGTAGTGTCTGCTTCACAGACCTACCTTCCTTGGTGGAAACTGCTGAGTATTGTGGGACACTGGTGGACTTGGGTGCATACTAACACCCCAGTGTTATTTCCCAGCTGCAATACTTTGAACTACACAACTAAAATACATCTTGTGCATGATTAGCAGCTTCCAAACAACAAGGGGATCAGTTTCTAGCCTAATATTAGGTGTTTTACAACTCTTGGGGTAGGGTGGAACTGGAAGTTAGGTGCACAGTGCACTTGTGGTTTGTGCACTATTTCTGGACCCTGCTCGCAAGTGGAGTGGGCATGCATGGGGCTGCGCACATCTACCATGTCAAACATGGAAATTGGGGATAAGGGGCCCATTATAACCTAGGGGTAAGTGGAAAATATCCTTTATATAAATACTAATAAAGAACGTTTGTCCAAGTCAGAGACAATAAAGACCAGGTTACAGGTTAATCCAAGTATACTGCAAAAAATCCCCCACAAATACTACAACATGAGTACCCCTGAGAACTGTTGTCATAACTGTGGGATGTACAGTCTTGGGGAACAAATATGGGGTTATACTTTCAAGAACTGTATACTTATTACTGCTCGCTACGATGAGATAGCAAACCTGAAGGACAGGATGGCAGTCAAATCCAAGATAACCCTTCTGAAAAACTATATAGATTCTACGGTAACAAATCTTGAAACTACTGTACCCATAACAAATCCAGAAACTAATAATAGTACTATTCAAGTTGAGACAAATCTACTAGAACCCATAGAGACTGATAACACATGGGCCTTGGTGCCAACAAACAAACACAAAACAAAAAGGAGAGGTGGCCAAGTTTTCTCCAGTACCCCACGTTTACCTTTATATAACAGATTTGAATCATTACAACCTGATGAAGACCCCATAGTTCAGGATATAGAATCAGCCTACTCTGACTCCCCAATTACATCATATACCAATAGTCATAATAAAACATCAGCTGTAGCATCTCCTGAGCACATCATTTTCTAGTCTCCACAGATCATTAGGCAGGGTAGTACAGAATCCCACAATATTACCCAGGCCCCTAAGCAAAATTTTATCCTGGGTGATTCCATTATTAAACATACAGATAGATTAATATGCAATCCTGACAAAAATAATCATACATGCTATAGGGGGCTAGAATATCCAACATTACTAAAATGGCCAGTACTATATTTGAAGATAAAACCAACAAAGCATTAGTTATAATTCATGCAGGAACCAATGATATTAACAAGGCATCATTAACTGAACTCAAAACAGATTTTACAGCTCTGAATAATGTACTAGTAGAGAGGGGATGTGTGATGTATGTTTCTCAGAAATTCTCTCAGTTCCAAGAGCAACCATAGCTACTAAAAATAAAATCAAGGCCTTAAATGAGTGGCTCCAGAAGTGGTGTTTAAATCAAAACATCCCATGTTTAACTCACTGGGAGGAGTTCTGTGGTAGACCTTCTCTCTTTTGCTGGGATGGTTTACATTTGAGCAGGAGAGGGAGTATCATTCTGGGGAAAAAATTTGCATCATTCATCTATAAACATTTAAACTAAAAACCAAGGAGGAGACTGGACTTATCTCTATATCTCTAAACAATAGGACAACTCATCAAAAATTATGTAATGCACTGTCCATAAATACAAGGTCACTGAACAATCTCAAAATAGCAGAATTAGAAGTAAAAATGAATATATTAGATATAGGCATCATCTCAGTAACTGAAACCTGGTGAGACATTGATTCTGAATGGTCAAAAAACATACCAGGCTTCAAATTTTACCATAAAGATAGAATAGATAGGAAGGGAGGGGGAGTTTGTATATATGTGAAAGACAATATCCCTTCCTTTGAAAATAAAATGCAAACCACCACTGAGAGCTTGTGGGTCACAATCCAATTCAAAGGACAACCACAAATGTTACTAGGGACATGTTATAGACCACCTAATGCAAAATCAGAATACACTAATCTATTACTTACAGAAATTAAGCAACTTGCAAATAAGGGAAATGTAATAATATTAGGAGACTTTAATTTTCCAACTATCAATTGGAAACATTTAACTGGAAAATCAGAGGCTGAAAAAACTTTATTTCTGACATAATAGAGCTAGGATTAGAGCAGTTAATTGTCAAAAATACTAGAGGAAATAACACACTAGACCTCTTGCTGACCACCACTGACAATAATATCTCTAACCTTTGTGTGTCTGATCCTCTGGGGAATAGTGACCATAAATCCATACAATTTAGTTTAATATATCATCAACAATATTTAAGAAATAATATATTATTAAACAATTATGATAAAACTGACTTTAAGCTTATAAATAATTACCTAAAAAATATACAATTGGAAAACATATTACTCCCCCTTACTTTAGAACAAGCCTGGAACAATTTTAAAGGAATCATCTCTGATTTAGAAACTAAATTTGTCCCCAAAAAAAAAATACAATAACAAAGGACAAATTCCGACATGGTTTAACAATAACATTAAAAATAACAAAATATTACTACTTTATAGAACTTCTGTAAAAAAAGTAAAAAAAGCAATACTTAAAGCTAAACAAAATCTTGAATTTAGGATAGCACATATGAAAGATGGACATAAATCTTTATTTTCCTGTTTAAACAAAAAAATGGGAATACTAGGCAAGTAGGACCACTAATGATAGATGAAAACCAATAACATCAGATAAAGAAACAGCTGATAAATTAAATAACATTTTTGTTCTGTTTTTTTCACAAAAACATATGCATCCATTTCAAACAGTAAGAATAACTAATAAATATAACTACTGTATAACAGTTGATCAAACAAAGGATGTTTCGAAAACACTTAATAAAAAAGGAAGTCCTGGACCTGATGGAATCAGTCCCAGGTTTTTGTCAGAAACTGCTGATGCAATCTGTATTCCCTTAACTATTATTTTTAACAAATCCCTTAAAGATTCTACAATGCCTAGTGGCTGTTAGCTCATGTAACACCTATTTTTAAAAAAGGGAGTCGATCAACCCCAAAGTACTATCGCCCCTTTAGCTTAACTTCTGTACCATGCAAATTACTTGAAAGAATCATAAAAAATACAATAGAAATAGAACTTCAAAACTTAAATTTTAGTGACCCAACTCAGCATGGATTTAAACAGAGCCATTCAACAACTTCCAACCTCATTGCTTTTTATAATCATATTAATCAAGGGATTGACACTAATACCAGCATGGATGTTATTCTCTTAGACTATAGTAAAGCCTTTGATCGAGTAAGCCATAAGAAATTGATTGATAAACTGCTACATTTTGGGATTTCTATACATCTAATTAAATGGATAGACTACTGGTTAACTAACAGAATACAGCAGGTAAAAATTAATGGAACCCTATCAGGTATCGGTAAGGTAACAAGTGGGGTCCCACAGGGCTCCATTCTTGGACCAACTTTATTTAATTTATTCACTTCAGATATGAAGGTTAGCTCTAATACCTTTTCATCTAACTTCGTTGATGATAAACTGAGAGGGAAAGTGGATTCATTAGATAACAGTAATCAATTACTTAAAGACTTATCAGAAACTGAGGCTTGGGCAGAAATTAACGAAATGGATTTTAACATTGAAATGTGTACTGTACTGCACTTCGGTAAAAATAACCCATTTCAGTCCTATAAACTAAACAATATTGTATTGAAAGTTGAAAGTAGCGAAAAAGACCTTGGGATTGCAGTTAATAATAAACTTTCTTCCACTGACCATTGTAAAAAGCTGGCCAAGAACTCTAATGGACTTTTTAGAAAAATTGACTGAACCTTTGTATCCAAATCAGAACACTGCATTATTCCCCTTTACAGAACCTACATCAGGCCACATACAGATTACGGGTCACCATTCTGGAATCCTTATCTCAGTGGGGGTCATAGAGAGGGTTGAGGGTATTCAGAGGAGGGCAACAAGGATGGTTCCCCCATTTGGCACAACTATGCTATACTGACAGACTACAAAAACTAAGACTACACTCCTTAGAAGCAAGACGGTACAGGGGAGATCGCTTGTTCCTTTATAAAATCCCACAAAAACCTACATTAATGGAGCAATGTGGGATCCACCTAGCAGACAGAAAGCTTGTACCTAGATTACATTCTAGACAAATAGAAATACAAAAAGCAACAACTAATAAGAGATTACATTTTTTTACAATAAGGGCACCACAAATTTGAAACAAATTACCAGATTATATTGTGAACAGTAAGAACTTTGAAATATTTAAAACTAACTTAGACCTCTGGTTAAATGTCATTTAACTCTTGATGTTCAACAAAATTGTGGGGGGCATTCTCGATGGGCAATTAGCCTTCTTATGCCTCAATATACCAAGTAATACCAAGTAATACAACCTGTAATCTGGTTCCATCGAGTGTAATAATATCTATCTCTTGGCTTGATAATTGTCTGCATATTTTGTTTGAAACATCATAACTTGGGTCTTTTTCTTACTTAACAACATTTTTGAATATGTCAACCAACATTGCAGGGAATCAAAATCTGATTGCAGTTTATATTGTAACTCTGTTTTTGTATTGGCTCTTGCAATTAATGCCATATTGTCCGCATACAGAAAAATTTGTGATTTAGCGATTATTTGTGGAATAGGATTTACATAAATCAGGAACAATAGGGGGCCCAGGACCGAACTCTGGGGGAACACTTCTGTATGTCCCTTCCCGTTCAGACGAAATATCCCCATACTAACATGTTATGTTCATTCTGTCAAATACTGTATGACAAAAGCCACAGTTTAACTGGTTGTGACATTCCTACCATGGAGAGCCTTTCCTTCAGGATACTAAAGTCCACTAAGTCAAAGGCTTTAGAGAGGTTGACGAACACCGCTCCCACAGACTCTCCCTGCTCCAGTCCATTTGAGACGGTGTCAAGGAAAGTCAGCGAGAGCTGAGTCCATCAACCTCCCTGCTCTAAAACCAGCCTGACTCTCTGATAATAAGTTCTACTTTACCAAAAAAGTCTGAATCTGGCTTGAAACAAGACCCTCAAATACTTTTGATATTACTGACAACAATGCTATTGGTTGATAATTTGTCAGAAAATCCCGATCTCCCCATTTAAATATAAAAATTATTTTAGAGTTTTTCCGACACTCTGGATACATACTTTGCCTCAAGCTAAGATTAAACAATTTAGTCAGAATCGGTGTAATCTGTAAAGCAACATCTTTCAGGAACTTGATTTCCACCTGATCCAGCCCCATATCCTTAAGTTGATTTAATTTGATTATTTGTTTATAAACCTCCTTATTAGTAATTTCCCTAAAATAGAATTCTGGTGTTCTCTCACTGTCTTTTCCAAAAATAAATGGGAAAGCATCTAAGATCTCCTGCATGTTTATTTTTTCCAAATCTGGGAGTGTGCAAAACTAATTATTTAAGTTTTCTGCAATCTGACTCACATTTAACTCTGTTCCATCATTATCCTTCATAATTATATCTGTACCCTGACTTTTTTGTTTATAATACCTTTTCCTAGCTTTTCCAGTCAAACTTTTGCATTTGTTTCTTGCCTTTTTAAACAATTCCCAATCTGTGGATTTAAATGTTTTATTTGATTTCCTCCATAATTTATCTTTCCATCTAAGTTTTTTTTAATTTTGTCCTCAATCCAGGGATAATGTTTCTTCCTTTCCTTGATTTGTTTAAGTGGGGCATTTGTGTTACAAATGTATACAAAAACTTGAATAAATTCACCAATTGCCAAGTCAATATCTGGAATAAGATCTATTCGCTCCCAATCCACTACACTCAGATCTTGTTGAAATCTTGTCCTATTGAACTTTTTATAATCCCTAATATATTTAACTTTAGGTGAAACTAATACATTATATTTTTTAATTATCTCACACTCTGTATAGCAATAATCCCCTATATTTGGGGCACCCACCTTTACATTTTGAGTGTGAATCCCAGCTGACACAAATATTAAGTCTAATATATTCCCATTACTCTGATGCTGACTTTTCCTTGTGGGAACATTTATAATCTGGGTTAAGCCTAATGGTAACAGTTCCTTATCCAATTTTTGGCCCCTTGTTGCTCCCCAGGTACAATTAAAGTCACCTAAGAGCACTAAATCTTGTTGTTCAACTATAACAGTCAGGTTTGATGCAAAGTGTTCAAATGCTGTTATGTTTACTTTTGGTGTGAATATATCATACCAACACTTAATTTTAAGTTAGAAATATGCACCAAAACCATTTCTATACCCTCTATATTTCCAGAGAATGGTTGTTTCATTTGTCCCAAACTTTCTTTAACAAACAATGCCACCCCCCAATGAGGCCTATCATACCGAAATGTAAAGTAGTCTTTAACAGCTGTCTCAGAGTCCAAATGTTGTTTTGTAAGCCATGTTTTGGAAATTCCCACCACATCATAATTTCCTAGATGAGTCCAGTGTTCAAATAATGTTTGTTTTCGTACCAAACTTCCAGCATTATCATGTGCCAATTTGACAGAATTTATTGTTTTTGGTTTAATAGGGCCAGGATTTAATTCCACATCTCCACTTACCATAATTAAGTGCTTGATCAATGATATGCCCCTGCTGAGATCAATACTCACAGATCCATGACCCAATTTTAACCAATTTATAATCCTAAAAGACTGCAGCTGGTTATTTTCCCACTTAATAAATGTATTTCTCCTAATACTGCTTTTATTTCTATTTCTATTTGCCTCGGGTCCAAGATTTGCCAGCAGGGATGTCAGCAGGCAGCATCCACTTCCATACTGCTCCACAATTGTCTGCAGGCAGCTCCCACTTCCATTTTGCTCCACATTTAACAATTTATGCCCATTTACAAAGAAAAAATTTGCCACACTAATCCAGACTGACAATTTATACATTTTAAGCAAGTAACACTATTCAGCTCATTAAATCAATTTACATACAAAAAATATAAACAATTACAAATTTCCCAAATAATCTCCAGGACTACTTATCAGATTATTTAAATCTCCTGTTATTTACTGTTTAGCAGTTAAAACTATTATTACGGATAATTTTGTCCTTATATTAAAAAAACTTACCATTTCTATCTATATGTCTAGGACTATATTTTAACTATTAAATGCCTTTTAAAAACGAAACACTGACAGAAAGCTTTCCTTAAAATATTTTCATGTTACTGCTGATCCAGGCTAATATCTAAGTAATTAAATGGGCCTAAAATGGACTTACTTTATACAATAAAACTTTTGCCAGCATTCAAATACTCACTTCTCATCACTATATATATTTATTTTCCACAGCAACACACACAAGAATGGAGACTGCACTTTACCCTCTGAATTTTCTACTCTGAGTGGCACTCACACCACTCATGCTCATGCTACCGCTCGCGCTAAGCGAGTGGCACAAGTTTTAAATGGCCAGCAGTCCCGCCCCTCTGCGTGCTGCATGGAGTATACTAACAGGGTCCCATCACTCACAGTTTACTCAGCATAGCGTCCTTGTCTCACAGAAAGTCCTGCTCACAGAAGAAATATTGCAGGTCTATGCTGGCAGTTGTTTCAGCTGACCTCCCAGGGTCATGAGGACTTGCTGATAAACAGCTGCTGGGTATTACTGTTTTCGTAGGTTTGGGGGCTTGCCGTTAAACTGTTTATGGATATTATTGTGTTTCTGGGTTTGAGGGCTTGCTCTTAAACTGTTGCTAGGTATTGAGTTTGTGGGTTGGGGGCATGCAGTTAAACTGTTGCTGGGTATTGAGTTTGTGGGTTTGGGAACTTAATGTTAAACTATTGCTGGGTATTATTGTGTTTCTGGGTTTGGGGGATTACTGTTAAACAGCTGCTGGGTGTTACTGTATTTGTGGGTTTGGGGGCTTGCTGTCAAATAGTTGCTGGGCATTGAGCTTGTGGGTTTGGGGACTTACTGTTAAACCGTTACTGGATATTGTGTTTGCGGGTTTGGGTGGCTTACTGTTAAAATGTTGCTTGGTTTAATTGTGTTTCTGGGTTTGGGGGCTTGCTATTAAACAGTTGCTGGGTAATACTGTTTGTGAGTTTGGGGGCTTGCTCTTAAACGTTTGCTGGGTATTGAGTTTGTGGGTTAGGGGGCTTGCTGTTAAACAGCTGCTGTGTATGTTTTTGGGCTTGCTGTTAAACTTTTGCTGGATATTATTGCATTTCTGGGTTTGGGGGTTGCTGTTAAACTGTGGGTATTTTTGTGTTTCGGGGTTTGGGGGCTTGCTCTTAAACTGTTGCTGGGTATTGAGTCTGTGGGTTAGGGAGCTTGCTGTTAAACTGTTGCTGGGTATTGAGTTTATGGGTCTGGGGGCTTACTGTTAAACTATTGCTGGGTATTACTGTGTTTCTGGGTTTGGGGTCTTGCTGTTAAACAGCTGCTGGTTATTACTGTTTTTGTGAATTTGAGGGCTTACAGTTAAACTGTTGCTGGGTATTACTGTTTATGGATTTGGGGGATTGCTGTTAAACAGTTGCTGAGTATTCCTGTGTTTGTAGGTTTGGGGGCTTACTGTTAAACTGTTGCTGGGTATTGAATTTGTGGGTTTGTGGGGTTCACTGTTAAACTGTTGCTGGATATTATTGTGTGTCTGGGTTTGAGGACTTGCTGTTAAACAGCTGCTGGGCATTACTGTTTTTGTGGGTTAGAGCGCTTACTGTTAAACTGTTGCTGGGTATTACTGTTTATGGGTGTGGGGGCTTGCTGTTAAACTGTTGCTGGGTATTATTGTGTTTCTGGGTTTGGGTGCTCACAGTTAAACAGCTGTTGCATATTACTGTTTGTGGGTTTGTGGGCTTGCTCTTAAACTGTTGCTGAGTATTGAGTTTGTGGGTTTGAGAACTTAATGTTAAACTATTGCTAGGTATTATTGTATTTCTGGGTTTGGGCGCTTGCTGTTAAACAGCTGCTGGGAATTGAGTTTCTGAGTTTTGTGACTTATTGTTAAACTGTTGCTGTTGCTGGGTATTATTGTGTTTCTGGGTTTGGGTGCTTGCTGTGCTCTTAAACTGTTGCTGGGTATTGAGTTTGTGGGTTTGAGAACTTAATGTTAAGCTATTGCTGGGTATTATTGTATTTCTGGGTTTGGGCACTTGCTGTTAAACAGCTGCTGGGTATTACTGTTTTTGTGGTTTTGGGAGCTTGCTGCTAAACTGTTGCTATGTATTACTGTGTCTGAGGGCTAAGGGGCTTGCTGTTTAACTTGCCGGATATTGCAGTGTTTGTGGGTTTGGGACTTGCTGTTAAACTGTTGCTGGTTATTGAATTTCTGAGTTTGGTAACTTACTGTTAAAGTGTTGCTGGGTATTATTGTGTTTCTGGGTTTGGGCACTTGCTCTTAAACAGCTGCTAAGTATTACTGTTTTTGTGGTTTTTGGGTCTTGCTGTTAAACTGTTGCTAGGTATTACTGTGTCTTGGGGCCAGGGTGCTTGCTGTTTAACTATTGTTGGATATTGCAGTGTTTGTGAGTTTGGGGCTTGCTGTTAAACTGTTGCTGGACATTACAGTGTTTGTGGCTTTGGGGCTTACTGTTAAACTGTTTCTGAGTGTTACTGGTTGTGGGTTTGGGGGCTTGCTGTTAAACTGTTGCTGGGTAGTATTGTGCTTCTGGGCTTAGGGTCTTGCTGTTAAACTGCTGCTTTGTATAATTGTGTTTCTGGGTTTGGGGGCCTGATGACAGGCTGAAACCTAGGCAGAGGGGAACTAAAGTGTTAGAGAGAGAGACAGATAGAGAGACAGAGACAGACACTAGGAGAATAAAAAAAAATGCATATAGTATACCAGTATCCTTGTTACCTTGGCTGAGTTAACTGCTGGGTGTGTATTGTACTTCAGGAACTCTTACTGCATACATACTAGCCATAATAAGTTCTGGGAGAGGAGGACAGGAAGAACAGTGAGAACAGGAAAAAGGAAATGTGGGGAGTGGTGCAATGCAGTGGTTGTGGGGCGGCAGTCTATAGGGAGACCTTCTGAAAGCTACAGAGTTGCTCCATCTGCATGTGCCTCTCTGGGTGGAGAGAGCAGGTCTCATGCTCCAGGCAACATTAGCCAAGAGTCAGGAGAATATCGCTTGACTCAAGGTTGCATTGAGTAGTAGTCAAAGGTCATGTTCTCCCACCTAGGGGCCACTGACCCAAACATTGTTGCCTCAGAGGATGCCAGAAGGGAGAAGTGGTTGGACTAAAGTGGGCTCAAGGAGGGTGGGTGTGGTGGGATCTTGAAGGCTGGGAGGAGTGTGTCACAGGCACCTTCCTCAACTAATACCAGTGTGAAATTCCTACACCATTCTGCTAGTGCGGGACTGCCAAGGAGGGGCACCCAAAGTAGTGAACAGTGAGGATATGGGTGTCCTCCCTAGTGGAGTCCCCAGGGAGGAAGGTGGACTTCAGAGAAGGAGGAAGCTACTTCTCATGGGGTATTGAATTGTCAGGGGATAGAGTTGGGGGAATCAAAGGGGGGGTAGAGAGGGAGGTGAATTACCTACCTGGCACTACATTTCAGAGGGATGAGGAGTGTATTCAATAGAAGACAAGGCCAATAGAAAGGAAGGGGGAGCTTGATGTCATTGCCCACCTGGGGACGAATGACCTAACTATGAAAGGGACAGAAGCAGTCCAGGAACAATTTAGGGGACTGGGGAGGGGTCTTAGGAAAGTAGCACACCCTGTAGCTTTCACAGAAGTGCTGCCTGCCTACTACGGGGGAAGGAGCGGTAGCTCCATACTAAGGCCTTCCACTCATGATTGAAGGAATGGTGCAGAGGGGAGAGGTATGACTACACTGGGGACTGGGGGACCACCTGGAGGGAGGACAGCCTATACTGGGGGAATGGCCTGCATCCATCCAGTAGGGGAACACAGTCCTCAGTGGACAGTTTAAATGTTACTTCAATAGACATTTAAACTAGCTGAGTGGGTTGGCAGAAGAGAAAGGGGAGGCAGTAATCCCCCCCCACACACAGGCTGCAATGGAGAGTAGGGAGATCCTGAGAGGAGAGACTCCCACTAGGATGCAAGATAATCAAAGTAGCAGGGGAATAGCAAAGTAGGAGGTGGAAAGAGGATCCCTCAAAAGAGAAAGGGGAGGAAGGGGGTGCAGTTTGGAAAAGGGGAAATGGACAAGAAAAGGACTAATAAAATCTGAAGGGCCATGTGTGCCAGTGGTAGAAGTCTGGAAAATAAGATCACAGACCTAGAGGCCACTATGGTAGAGGCAGACCTGGATATTGAGTCCATTACTGAATCATGGTACACTGGCAACCATGTCTGGGACACGGTTATACCAGGCTACATGACGTTGAGATGGGATAAGGAAGGAAGGAAAGGAGGGGGAGCAGTACAGGAAATTCATGGGATGGCTGAGGGGTTGTCAGTCATCCTTGAGTCGGGAAACGGAGCCACTATTCAGATAGGAGTGATCTACAGGCCTCCAACACAGGGAGAGGACTTAGATAAGGAAATGTTAGAAGCAATTGGCAAAATGACTGAAAAAGGGGGAGATGGCGCTTGTGGGGGACTTCAATCTGCTGGATGTAGATTGGAGCATCCCTGCTGCAGTGTCAGCTAGAAGCAGGGACATCCTGGATTCCCTGCAGGGAACATTTTTCAGGCAACTAGTCAGTGAAACCACTCAGGATGGGGCAATACTGGACCTGGTGCTTACTAACATGGACAGTGTTGCAGAGATCAGGGTGGGAAGGCATCTGGGGACCGGTGATCATTGTACAGTGTGGTTCAATATAAGAACAGTGATGGAATCGAACTACACAAGGGTGAAGGTCATGGACATCAGAAGGGCTGACTTCACAAAAAAATTGGCAGAATCACTCTGAGAGGACCTAGCAGGAGGGGATGTCCTGGGAGGGGTGGAGGACAGATGGGCCAAAATAAAAAGGGCATAGTAGAGGCAACAAACCTGTGTATCAAGCAAGTAAGCAAAAGCAGAAGGAAGAGGAGACCATTATGGTTCTTGAAGGAGGGGGCAGAAAAGGTAAAAGACAAAAAAAGTAGCATTCAGAAGGTATAAGGAGACCCAGAGAGAGGAGGATAGGAAGTGTGTGTCTGGGAAAACAGAGTGAGGCAGGCAAATCAGTAAGGAGTGTAAAAGCATAAACTTAGGAAAGAATAGCTCAGGCAGTATCAAAAGGGGGCAAAGCATTTTTTATGGATTTAATGAAAAAAAGTGCACAATAATGCACCCGGGCCACAGAAACACAGGGGGAGGGGGAGTACAAAATCGGGGGAGAGAGACTTGCAATATCTAAGCAGGAAAGGGACCTGGGAGTAATCATACTGGATGACCAGAAGATGGCCAGATAATGTGACAAGGCAGTTGGGAGGGCTAGTTGGATGCTGGGATACATTGGTAGGGGTACCACCTGCAGGAAGAGGAAGTGGTGTTGCCCAATGTAGGTCACTAGTAAGACCCCACCTGGAGTACTGTGTCCAGTTTTGGAGACCACATTTCAGGAAAGATATAGACAGAGTAGAGGCACTGCAGAGGAGGACTACTGTAATTCCCTGTACCTAGGGCTACTGGGGTTGATATCCGATGCTTGCAGCTAATGCAGAATGTGGTAGCTAAGCTGTTGACTGGGCTACCTTGAGTTTGCCATGTCACACCTGTACTACACGACCAGCACTGGCTGCCTATTCAGTGGTGGATCACCTTCGAAGTTGGCTTGCTGACCTATAAGGCTCTACACGGACAGGGTCCGAGGTATCTGCAAAAGCTTCTTCACCGCTACTGCCCCCTCCTCCCACTATGCTCCACCGATGAGGGATTGCTAGAAATTTCCAGGGTTCATTTGAAGACTTCTGGGGCCCGAGCATTTGAATTACTAGCCCCCACCTTGTGGAATTCTCTACCTTGGCAGATAAGAGAGTGCTTGACAGCGGAGAGTTTCAAATCTGCTTTGAAAACATATTTGTTTCATCTTGCCTTTTCAGATTGTAATTTTGATGCTGTTATTTAATAATTTTTTTTAAATAGAATTTTAGCTGTTGTTTTATTACTTGCTGTACTAGTGCTATGGTCCCTGTGTGAAGCTCTATTTTATAAATAAAGTTGCTTGCTTGCTACCATGATGGTGCAGGGTCTGCATCAAGAGCCCTATGAAGAGAGGCTAAAGAAGCTAAATATGTACACCCTGGAGAAAAAGAGGAAAAGGGAATATGATCAAGACCTTTAAATACCTCACGGGGGTGAGTAAGGTACAGGTGGGAGGTATTTTTCAGGGAAAAAGGTGCTCTAGAACAAGAGGTCATGATATGAAGCTGCAGGGAGTAAATTCATGAGAGATGTGAAGAAGTACTTCTTCAGAAAAAGGGTGGTAGGTGCCTGGAGCAGCCTTCCAGCAGAGGCAATGGGGGCCAAAACAATGGTGGGGTTCAAAAATGCCTGGGATAGGCACAAGGGAAACATAGGGGCAAGGAAGGGGGTGGAAGAGACAGAGCTGTAGATCAAGCAGGGTCAGCAGCATAAGCAATTACAATAAAAATGGGCAGACTAGATGGACCAAGCGGCTCTTATTTGTCATCAGTTTCTATGTTTCTACTCAATGTTAGTGATGTCTTTTATACTTTATGTTATCTATAATGCACGTTTTCATAATGACCTGGATTTTGGAACTGCTGATGGTCACCACTGTAAAAGACACTTGTCTCAATGGTTATTCCTAATAAACTGAATTGAATTGAATATTTTTAAGTGTAAATCCTGTGGTCTTCTTCTTGGCGACCACATCTGTTGCTCAGAGGTGGTTATTTTGACACGTACAATACAAAACATATCTGTGATTGGTCCAACAGGATACAACTATGATAGCAAGTAATAATGAAAAGCCTGAAAACTGTGGCACTCATTTGTCTTAGAACTGCAACAATTTCACCCACAAGGTCCAAGATAATGAGAAATTTACCTCCTCACCCTTTTATAGTTCTGCTATTAGACAGGCATAGGGCTCTATGCGCAAAACCTACACATTGCTCATATAAAATGTATAGGCTTCCTTTATTCAATTTGCCACACAATCAGGGGCTGAGGAGGCCACAATGACAGCCCCCTGTCCCCCACTCATGGTCTTTCTGAAGTGATCTGAGGAGGTAGGGAGTCTGCCAAATTGGGGACCTGTCGTGGATGGGGCCACAATTTGCAACACTTTGAAAGCTACTTGTGCATGACTGCTGGTGGGTTCGAAAGGATTTATTCCCATGATACCTATCCACCCACCTCCTCTATGACTCAGAGCCTGTCTGTTCCCAGTCCTCCTACATGTGGTTGGCTAGGCTGGGGGCATGGAATTGGTGAAGTGAAATTTCTAATAAACCATTCAGTGTCTCAGCCCAAAGTGATCATCAGGCTGTGGATCTCCTAATCCTATGATTCTCTGCTGCTAAAGAGATGGGATTGACTTTCTGACCAGACTCAGATTCTGACTAGAAGCCTGATGCCCAGTAGATCTTTGCCCCAGGCTACATCTGCCCTCCTCGTGGAGCTCCTCACATGTGTATAGGGTTGACTGGGGACAGTGAATACTGCCAGTGTGCAAGGCATAAGGAGCTCCATTACTACATGGAGCTGAGTGATCCAGCAATCTGCAAATCAGTCATACACTGGAGCCAGCCATGAACAGAGCCCATAGTTCTGCTTTCCCATTTTTAAACACTGTGTTAGAAGCCAAGTGAACATTTTTTTTCTTGAGTCTCAGCGTACTATTTGCCAACATGTACAATCATCAACTGCTACCAACTGAAAAAAATAAAAAATTAAATAACGTAGATGCTACATAAAATAACAAAAATGGCAGCAACCCAGTGTTGGCAACAGGGCATCACACAGCAGTGCAGGAGACTTGTCTTTAGGAGTAAACTTGGAGTCTCCAGCTCACTTGGTCTGTAAAGAGCAGACACATTATGTAGGGTATGGATTTACTATCTTTAGAAGAGGGCCTGGCATGTGGTTCAATACTTGGTCCATTGCTGTTCTCGCTCTTTATTAATGAGATTCCAAACTTCTGTGGTGGTGCATCAGTGCAACTTTATGTGGACGATGCTGTCCTATACTGTTCCTCTGGCAACATGGATTGGCTTAACCAAGGTCTCAATCCTGATTTCTACATGCTCGAAACTTGGTTCACAGCTAACCACCTAATTCTGAATACAAAGAAAATAAAAGCTATGATTTTCCACAATCCCTCCGCTAAACTATCCAACTTTGTCTCTGCATTCTCTTCAAATCTGTACACAGTCAGGCGACACTACTAAGGTAGTTAACATTTTTAAATATCTTGGGTTGCATCTTGATGCCTCCTTCTCATTAGAGTCTCATGCTAACCAACTAACTAAAACCTTAAACCAGAAGTTAGGTCTCTCTTGTACCATCTACGCCCCCTCTTATCATCCTCTGCCTGTCATAAAATTGCTTCCACATCCCTTCTCCCCATGTTATTCTTTGGTGCTCCACTCTTGCTATCTGCTCAACCCTCTTCCCTCGCCCGGCTGCAACAATTGTATTTTAGGACTGGGCGTTTTGCCCTAGGGGCTGACCCTAGAAGGCACCATTGTAACATCTTCATCTCTCTAAATTGGCCAGACTATAACTCCAGGTTACAGTACCTCACACTATGCTTTGTTTTCAAACTAGTGAATCTCTTTAACCCACCCTGCCTAAGGGGTATCGTATACCGCAAAACAAGTGCTCGTCCACTCAGATCTACTTCCCTTCCGTTATTAGCAATTCAGAAACCATACCATCTTGCTGGTAAATGCTCCTTTGCCTACTCTGCCACCTCGGCCTGGAACTCCCTCCCATCTGCTGTACTCTCCTGCCCTAGTTTGTTACTTTTCAAACAAGAACTTACCTCTCTCCTATTTAAACTCCCTCATTGTTTCTTCTTTCACTAATCCCTGTCACATTGTGCAACTTTTCCCTAAGAGAATATTATTCCTGAAGCTTTACGATGTATATGTCTGTAAATACTGTCTCTTTTCTGGACCTGTAATTATGATAGCTCAGGATTAATCTCTAAGTATTTTATCATTTAATTTATTCTCACTGCACTTATTATGGTTGTTTTCTAGTTTCAATAAGCTAAATATTGTCTCTGTATTGCCATGTTACTCCTGTTTTACCTTTGTACATTATTATACCCAATGTTTGTGTCAATTGTATTTTGCTGTTTGTATCCCCTGGATCGTCACTGAAAAAGGGACTGCATGGTCTCAGTGGACCTACCTAGTCACCAAAATTCAAACACATAAATAAATAAATAAATAAAATGTATCTCTGAGTGGCACACCTGAGTAGTTGGGTCATGAATGGGGTTTGGTAGCAGTTCATGAAAAGGCAGGTTGCTGGTGTCCCTTGTGGCTGAGGTGCGGCACTGTGAGTGTGGCTAGGTCAGCAAGGTTGGGGATGGAGGGGCAACAATAAATAAATAGCAAAGTATTTATGGAAGGCTTTATTTCTACCTCATGGGTCAGGATAGCATTCATAGATTATTTAAAGTTTGTTCTTGTGACTTGTGATGTCTTCACAACCTCTCATTGCAAATGCAAACGTATAATACACATTGCTAGCTATGGTTCTTTGTTAAAAAGAAGTTTTTATCTGACATTGCATTGATTAGATGATTTTAAACCACATGTCAAGGTCAGGACTGACTGAAAATGAACTTAATTAGTCAATAGTTAACATCTCACAGTGATGAGTATCTGTTGCCCAGCAACAAGTTCAAAAGCACAGAAAAATGACATTGGTTCCCATGCACAAAGGATTTGTGGGTGCTACATGCCACATAGCGCAGGTAGATGCATGGGTTATGTGGGCCAGTGGGTGGTTCTTCACATGCACAACACCTGGATGCACTGTGTGCATGGCACAGATGTGCAACTGCACAAAGGCATGTGGTACATGGCACAAGGGGGTGTACCCATATATGCAGGGCCCCAATGGGCATACACAGTGGTACATTAGACCAAGCAGCATGGTGCAAGACATGCCTTACACTAAGTGGCATGTATAGCAGCCATAAATGTAGGTATGCCATGGGAGAAATATACCATTTATTTTGCAGGTGATACTTAGCCAAACATGCCATCCCAAATGACAGAGCAAAACAAAATGAAAACAGAAATGTCCAGAGCCCACCAATGTCCATGCCATAGAACCTCAGTGGATGTTAGCATTCCTGACCCACCAGTGCCTGCAACCTGTGGCATGGCACAGAGAGCAGGCAGATGCAGTCCATAGGTATAGCCATCATTCATGTCCATAGCCCCCAACTACTATACTTTCCAGATCTGGTCAATGGTCATTCCATGGTAGACGGATCCTGCTGCATTCTCTCCCACCAACAGTAGCCATCATGGTAGCTATAGGTTGATGTTGGTGATGTCCAGGTTGTCACTCCACAGCCTGATCATCATCAGAGGCACTGAGGTAGCCTGCAGGGGGAAAGGCAGGTATGTTTTGTGTTTGCACACATCCTGGACAGCCACCTCACATGTTCCCATGCAGCCCCTTGCATGCCTCCATGCAGCTCACTGCAGGGCAACACCCCTGTAGGTGTTCCTGGACCTAGGCAGGTGTTCCTGGGCCCAGACACAGTGATGTTCTCCTGGTGGTGGGCTACAAGATGAACCAGATGGTTCCATAGCCAACAGCATACAAGCTATTGATCAGTTCAAGCCCATCCGGCAGACTCATTAATGTGCCAGGGCTGCTTGGTTCCTCGTCTAAGGCACACTCGGCTCCTGTGGCCCAAGTCCCAGCAGAATGTCAGCAGGACATCCATGGAATTGGTGAAATGCCAGTAAAATGGGCATTAGCAGCAGGCATGGCATAGCATCCCACCCTGGTATGCAATGGTTGTATCCCATACATGCATACTGTTGCTGTCTAGGTGACCCCCTAGAGGTGGCCATCCTCATCCTCATATAATAGTGGCTGGACCCTCCCCAGGGCATAGAGCAGCATCACCTTTCTCAGTGCAGATGAGAGGTTACTGCAGCACTGTTTGCAGGCATCAGGTTGCAGCATGAATGTTGTGGACCCATGTGATGTATGGCCCCACCTGACACACCTGCGGGATACTGATGACCTTAAGGGGATACATACACTGCACAGTGGACTGTTGCAGCATAGAGTACTTACCTGTTCTGCACCACTGATATGCTCCATGTCCTGTGTGATGGGTGTGTGCTATGGCCCACGTATGTCCACATATGGTGGGGTCATGAGGATTTCCCTGATCTGACTGGTCCACCTGACCTTCCCTGCACACACCAGTGTGCAACAGTGGCCACCTCCCTCTCCATTGTGTGAACTGTGCTGGAATGTGCATTTCCATCCCACATAGTTGCATGGCCTGGTACACATCTTTACAAGCATATACTGGGCCCATTGCTGCATAGGACCCATAGACTGCTCTGGCATAGTCAAGATTTCAAAACTTAGATAGAATACAAACTTGAAAAAATTAAAACACAGAAACATGCAAATAAAATAAAAAAACTTGTTATAAAACAAGTTATTTTAATATTTTTCTTTGTTTTGAAGTGTAAATGGATGGCTTATAAATGAACAATAGAATAACCAAACCGGCTGGACGAAAAATGCCTTTTCATTCAATGTTTAAAAATAGCCTGTTCTGTGGGTTCCTGTTACAGAACAGCCCAGTTATCTACTGCCTCCCCACCAACAGTGCACAAATGCTATGCCAGTGTTTTCAGTTCATGTACATCAACAACAAGCATGTTTGTGGAAGTGCTGAAGGAGGAGGGGCAGCACTGAGGACAGAAGCCTGTGTTCCAGCCTCAGTTGAGCTTCAGTATGCAGTTCTAAATTCAGTGCATGAAGTGTCCCCAGGGACTGTGGATTATGGCATACTTCCTTTGCAGTATTCTATCTTTAAACTACTCCTCCCTCAGCATGGCTTATTTCCACTTTAATTGTTGTGTTTTTTAAAACCAGCTCCCAGGGATTGACAAAAAATTCACACAATATACCCTTTATGTTAAGTTAGGCATATTGGTGCATTGCTTCCAATCACACCCTCAGATGAAGCATTTTCCTTGCTGCTATGGAAACAATTTAGTAGAGACACTACTATAGTTTCTTAGTCAGCTGACAAAGGGCAACAAAGATGCCATCTACTGTAATGTGACCGTAATCAAGGAGTAACCATAGCAGAATGGTACATACTGTAAAGACTGCTGAATGTGAGAACTGTGGAGATGTTACAAATTGTGGTAAGCAATGAGATTCTAGCAGGAATGTTATAATAATAATAATTCATGATTACCCTGTTTTGACAGTGGTTTCAAAAAAATCTTGACTGCTAACTATTAAAAATGATGTTTATGAAAAAAATCTGTCATTCACTTCATGAAAACTGCGAATAACCAGAGTTCCTCACAAAATCTGTCAGTCAAATTTTTCCTCACAGATCAAATGCATCTACTTGGGGTTTAAAAACAGCAACTGAAACCATTTTCATACCCCAAGCCTTCGAGTGTGACTCTCCCAATTATCTTACAGTTGTTGAATTAACCACTGAATCTTCACTAGATACCAAAGTCTACACTACAAAACAAGGTAGTTCTTGTATTATACAAATAAATATTGTATTATACAAATAAATAAACTCCAAGTGTTAGGAGCAGGCTGATCTTAACACCATGTGGGTTTCGTGACATCAAGAGTGCTTGAACTTTGATCCGGTCCTCACATGATACAACAGAACCCACTTGGTGTTAAGAATCAGTCTGTTCTTAACTCTTGGGGCTTAATAATTCTGCCCTACTTAAGAAGGGTTGGGGAGGCCTGACAAACTTAGAGTCCTTTATTACTATGGAACTAACTTACGGGGGAGAGGAATGATGTGCTAATTGGCATCAGTTTGTAATGTTCTTATTTACAAAAATGGTGTCCATGCCTCCTAATGATCCACATTTAACTGTACCTGAATAAAGGCTGATGTAAAAAAAATGTATAGTACACAGTAAGATGTTACTGCAGCTGGATTTCCATACAGCCACAAAAACTGTTGTATTACGGTTCACACATCAGAAAAGTTATATAGCTACATCACTGCTATACTACAACAACTTTTACATTTTACATGCTGTTGCTTGCATCCCTCGCTGTCCCTTTCATTGGTCAATATCTATGCACTAAAACAACAGACGATGACAGAACAGACTTAACCAGGATATCAGGACTTTTTTTCTTGATGCATGCTACCTGTCCAAAAAAGATTTATTGTGATAGTCAAAACAAGGTAAGGTTGCCTAAGTGTGTGGGGGCAGGCTCAGCAGTTGTAATGTGGCAGTGAGTGGGGAGAGTTATCAGATGATTTAAAAACAAATAGCCAGTCAAAAGATACATTTCTTCTCCTTTTTTTTTAATAATGTCTATGTACTATAACAAATTATGGCTAGGGAACTGTGCACAGCCAAGTCTGTGTTTACATTTCAGGGGCTGTTGACATTATAGGTCCTCTCAAGCTTTGCTCTCAATATCTATGATGTAATCAACTTTCCTAGATAGAAACACAGCTTTGTTGTGTACAGTTCCCTGTCCAATATTCCATATGTTGATTTTTTTTTACATTCTGCACACTTCTTCTCATGGGATTAGTTATTTGGAGTTTTTACTATGTGATAGTTTGTGTACAGAATGCTAAGCATGAGCTGTTAACATATCAGAACCATGTCTAGAGTTCTGTATACAAACAGTGACATAGTTAAAACTCCAGGTCACTAGTTCCATGAAGAGAACTGTAACAGAATACTGTCCATAAAAACAAAACAATGCAAATCACATTTTCTCATATCACTTTATATTTAAGTATGGTTAAGCATGGCTCATTTAGGGCTATAGACATAGTTTCTAAAAATAGGAACATTATAAACAGCTACAAATTAGAAATAATTTCCTGGGGTAAAAATGCTCTTGCACATATTTCTATGCACTTATTAGTTAAAAAAAAAAAAAAAAGAGGCGGCTAGCATTAAAACCAGCAAATTATTTTCAATTTTGAGAAGGTATGCAGCATGGTGATACCACAGTTAATAAAAGGATTGCTTTCCATTAATAATGCTGTAGAGAAGGCTCAGTTGTATTCTGGTCGACACACACAGTACTTCAAAGAGTAGCTCATGGTATTTCATTATGAGGCTATTATATTTGCATTCTATTTAATTATGCAACAATTCTAGCAGTTCCACCTGCACAAGAGAGATAATATGTTGTACCAGTCACAGGAAAACTAAGCTCAGTCAGTCATATCAACTTTGTGGCTCAGCATGTGGCAGGCTCATCTCTGGGGCTAGAAAATCAGAAGGTCCTGGGTTCTGGCTCCATCCACACCTGGTACTTGGGTAATACCCATATCTGACACTGTAGTGCAATATGACCATGATACTACACTGCTGAGGTGCCACCCTTCAGATGAGACTTTAAGCCAAGGTCCCTTCTGCCAATTTCTGGTTGCTATCCAGGTGGAAGTTAAAGATCCTACTGCAGTTATTGAAGAAGAGTAGGGGATTTTCTTTACTGTAAAATACTACAGCAAAGGCATATACAGTTTATGGTGAGTAGAGTAAACAACTGCAAATTGCCAAGTCACCAACAGATTATATAGACTAAACAGAAAACAATAGGGTGAACAACATATTACAATGAGTAACAAGAAAGGCATATACTATGATGATCTGGCACATAATGGAACCAATATTTTCTTTGAAAGGTCTAACAATTATTCAGAACCCAACCAGCTGGAGTCAGCCCACCACCCGCCTGAGATTTGATGAGGTAAGAAGGTCTTATCTTTGATACAGGTCCTCTGTACTGCTCTCAATACAAGGACATATATGTCTGATACTGTGACTGACCTGGCATGCAATGTAAACTACTTTGGCATACCATATAGAATACTTCAGCACGTTACATATGAGGCTTAAGATGTCTTAAGATTCCCCCAAAAAATCTCCACCAAAAAGCGCATAGACAAGTTGTACATATGATAAGTGATCTATATCTGGAGCCTTACACTAGAAGGCCCTTAACATAAGGGCAGTGCAAAAGGAGGTGAAGCATAGTTGTCACCATTAGCACATACGTAACCTTGGGGCACAACCTATCAATTAATTGTTTGTCTTCAGAATATCATGTACATTCAGCCATCCATGAAAACTTAGTCAGAGTGTGCTTACTGTTTGTTATAGACATAGGCAGGCATATGCCCATTGAGAATGTCTCCCGCTCCCTGGTGGGAGAATTAGTCCCCATTCATAGTCCACTTAAAATATTTATCAAAGCCTGGATTTGAATACATTGAAGTTATCTTCAACTATTTGTTGGGGAAGTTTGTTCCAGGCCTTTGCAACCCTGGCTGTAAAATAATTATCCCTTTTAGCAACAGGCCCAAGTTCATAAGGAGTGGTGGTGCAACAGATTATCTAGTAAACAACTGTTAAAGTCTCTGCATTCAATCATTAGCCAATACAGGCCGACATTAGCACTATTTTCACGCAGAGTATTAATACTGACGCATGAATAGCATCCTTTCTCAAAGAAGGCCTTTGAGAAAGGATGCTGTTTCATCCAAAACATGTCAGGTTATTAGTGCTTTTTATGCCTTAAATTAAAATGAATTGCTTTTTGAGACCTGTGCCCTTGTTATTTATTGAGGTTGGTTTGTGCAGGACTTTTCTGCAATTTGTTTAGTTATCCCTTTTGCAGGTATTTGCTTTAGGGACTATCAGTTGTCTACTGTGACTTATGCTAAGGTTCATACAAAGGTATTTAGGAGCCTAGAAGGCTGCAAGCCCATATGGCGCACCTGTCCATTCACCCATAATACTGCAGTGCGTTTCCATGCAATATATTGTCATCCAGCTGATTTTTAACTTTTTGTTTATTGCTACT
Source organism: Neoceratodus forsteri (assembly GCA_016271365.2). NCBI lineage: Eukaryota > Metazoa > Chordata > Ceratodontiformes > Ceratodontidae > Neoceratodus > Neoceratodus forsteri. The sequence goes on along the minus strand of CM028136.1, from coordinate 397,968,187 downwards.
TATAATGATTTCCAGGGTAACCCATTCCAGGGGAACACCACCCTCTGTGTGAAAAAGGCCTTTCTCCTGTTTGTGTTAAAGTGTTTGGGTTGCAGTTACAGTGGGTGCCCCTGGTACATACTGAACTATTTTTAAAATCTAACTCTAACTCATTTAATAAGCAGGTGTCCTGCATGATGTCATAACACATCAATAGGTCTCCCCGTATCCTTCTTGTCTCCAAGGACATAAGATTTAGATCATGGAGCCTCTCTACATATGATCTATCCCTTATATCATAAATCATCTTAGTTGCACATCTCTGCACCCTCTTCAAACCATCCATTCCACCCCTTGTTATTGGACCCCACACTGGGCTACTATAGTCCAACAGGGGTCTCACATATGCTCTATACAATGGCAAGATCACTTCCCTATTTCTACTTCTAAAGTTTCTTCTTATTACCCACAGCATGTTGTTTGCTTTATTGATTTGTTTTTTGCATTGTGTCTTACAAGTTAATCATCAATAAGTACTCCAAAATCCCTCTCCTTAGTTGAGTGTCTTAGGATTAGACCATTTAGGGAGTAGTCTGCCATTTTATTCTGTTTACCCAAGTGTATTATACAACATTTATCCTTGTTAAAACATATGCCCCTTTGGGTAGACCAATTATACATTTTGTTCAAATCTCCCTGTATAGCGGCAATACCCTCTTGTCTGATGCAACTCCTGCATGTTTAGTATCATTTGCATATTTACTAAGCCAATTTGTTGTGTCCTTCCCCATTTCTGCCAGGAACACACTAAACATCACTGGTCCTAGGACTGACCCCTGCGGCACCCCGCTTGTCACAGGCACCGAGGAGGAATAAAAACAGTTTATGCACACTCTCTGAGTTCTCTCTGTCAACTATGCATCTATCCAGCTGACTATCCCATAGTTCAGCCCTATGTTTTTTAGGCTATTGACTGTCTCACAGTGGGGAACTTTGTCAAATGCCTTGGTAAAATCCAGATAAACACAATCCACCGGTCTCACCCCATCCAGTGCTGATGATATCCTCTCATAAAAGCACAGCAGATTTCTGACACATGACCTCCCAGCCACAAAACCATGCTGCTTCAAGTCACTCTGTCCACTATCTTTGATGTATATTCCATCAAACAGGAGGGAAAAAAAGGAGGTGGTGTAGCTCTTTTTATTGATAAATATTTAGATTGTCTAGATATATCAGATTGAATTAAAAAAACACATTATATCATAACTGAATCCATCTGGGTTCAATTATCAATTAAAATATGCCACCAATAGTGCTGAGAACCTGTTACAGACCACCAAACTCTTCAGTGCCCTATTTGGAGACCATTTTAGGTGAAATGGAAACAGCATGTGAAATTGGTAACCTCTTGTTAATGGGGGACTTCAATTTGGCTGATATTAATTGGTGGGATAATTTAGCTTATACGTCAAATAGTAAAAAACTTTTAGCAATGTGTGTTCAACTTTAATTGAAGCAGGGTGTCATTCACCCAACCAGTGGCGAAAATTTATTAGATATTGTGCTGCATGGGGATAGCCTTGATGTTTATGATGTTTCTGTTGAAGCCCCACTTGGTAACAGTGATCATAATGTCATTTCCCTTAATTTAAAATGTTTATGGGAAATTGATTCAGAACCAGTTTCCATTTATGTGTATGAAAAAGCAAATATTTTTGAAATGGAACAAGTACTTGGACGCATTGACTGGCAGAAAGAACATGCAGATAGAACATTACAAGAATATTGGGAATTTTTGTATGATACCTTAATTTATCTTAAAAGAGGAGTTTATACCATGTAAAACTAAATATACAAAAGGTAAATTACAGCCTTAATCAATTAAGAAATTGATTAAACAAAAAAATTAAAAAAATATGTTGGTTATCTTAAATTAAAAACTGTCCATAACTGGTCTAAGTACATTAAGGCACAGAAACATTGTACAACTGCTATTAGGAAGGCTAAGAGAAATTGGGAACTGGATTTGGCTAAAAATACAAAGAAATCTAATAGTAAACAGTTTTCTTGTACACTAACTCCTTAAAAAACTAAATGTAAGGTGGGTCCCATTCAAGTGGAAAACCAAATAATTCAAACCTCAAAGAGAATGGCAGACATGTTTAATAATGTTTTTCGTAAGAGCTACACGATCTCTGATACTTCTGTGTCTCAACATATGATTACTAGATCAGATCCCATTGTCTTTACAACTATAGATATCGCTAATAAGTTAAAGTTACAAAAAGGGAAAACTTGTATGGGACCTGACCATATTTCAGGGCAACTGCTATTTTTACTTATGGATTACCTGGTGATTCCCTTGAAATTACTGTTTGAGTCAAGTCTGTTTCAGGGTTTTGTCCCAGTGCAAGGGAAAACTGATATTTTTGTCCCTATATATAAAAAGGGTTTAAAATCAGACTGCTCAAATTACTGCCCTTTCAGCCTTACATCCCCAGTCTGTAAAATCCTTGAAAGCTTAATTAGAGATGTACTAAATTCCAGCTTGAATAACTCAGATACAGAACAGCACGGATTTAAACAAGGCAGAGGTTGCCTGTCAAACCTGATAATTTTTTTATGAAAGCATCAGTTCATTAGTAGATAACAGAATATTGTGTGATATCATATTTTTGGATTCAGTAAGGAGTTTGATGCCATGCCACACTGGGCCTTAGAAATAAAGTTACAAAACTTAAAAATGAATATGTACATTATTACTTGGATTAAAATTGACTATCAAATCGTACACAGCAAGTTCGTATAAATGGATGTTTATCAGACATCGGCTATGTGACCAGTGGAGTCCCTCAGGGCTCAGTGCTCGGTCCTTGTTTATTTCATGCTTTTATTTCAGATTTAACATCTAATTGCCAATCTATGTCTAGTAAATATGCAGATGATATAAAGATTGGTGGTCCATGTGTAAGTGTATATGATTCTGACGTAATCCAGCAGGATTTAGATAAAAGCAGTGAATGGGTTGCCTTGTGGGGCATGAAATTAAACAACTCTAAATGCAAGGTTATGTGTCTGGATCATACTAATCCATTTAAAACATACATGTTAGGACAATATCAACTCAACAAAACTACTGATAAAAGAGACCAGTGTAGAACAATTTCAAATAATATGGGTTTTTCAAATCATATAAATAAATCAGTAAATAAAGCTAATAGGGTTGTGTGGACTATTAAATGTATTGGCCCAGGTATTCAAAGCTTTGCGCGGTGTGCAAACTGTTTGCATGGGTTTAGTGCAGGATTAGCGTGGGTCTGCTATGTTCAAAAGGCCAAATAGCACATGCAAACCACATTAGTGCTGGGCAAACCATAAGTATATGCAAGGGGCAAACTGAACATGAATACAGGTGTTATGGGATATTCAGCGACTAGTGCTGCGCTAAGGTGTTTAGCATGACTTAGCGTGACCCTTTGCATGGTACAAATTACCACCCAGGAAAAGCTGGTCTTAACTCAGGGCAAACAGCTTTGTGCAATATTATGGCCTAGCGTGGCATTAGCACGGCTTTAGCGTGGCCTTGCATGACCCTAACATATGACTATGACACAGAGACAATGCCAGACATGGAGGAAACATGCTGTTCACTGATGGCACCACAATGATGCCAACTGCTGCCACCAGTCCCAGCCATGCCAGGCAGTATGTGGTGACCCCTGCCCCAGGGGCCATCATGGTACTGTGGCCATACATCACACACCTGCAGACCATACATCTGTGGTGACCAACAGATGCCAGCACACACATGCAGCAGTGTGGGCATGATGGGTGCTGAGGGGAAGGTGTGTGGGTGGTCTGCCCTCACCACAGACTGGGTACAGCCACAAAGCTGGGACACAGCATGCAGTGCACATGGGCCAGTATTGGGAATACCCCAATACCAGTGTGCCTGCCAGATTGTACATGCCCCCCCAGTAACATACCACGCAGCTGTACATACACCACAGCACACACAGCTGGCCATGCCTATGTCACTATGAGCATCCCATGCCTTAGGTGCAGCATCTGGGGGGGTCACACAATAGTGTGACAGTAGTATCCACTGGCAGTACACACCTGCAAGGTGGGCCTGTCACTGTGTACAGTGCAGTGGTCTTCACTACCCTACACACCATAGGCATTGCTGTGTCCCTCACACTACTAGCCCCCTTGCTACTGTGGTGTCCGCTGTGCACTGTAGCATGCCCTACAGTGTGACAGTTGCATGCATCACCACCACCCCCTGTGCCTATGATGTGTTGTTCCCTGGGGTACACAATGATATGTTGTACTGCATACATGTAGCCTGCAGTAACCATCATGCACTGTCAGACTGACCTACAGGTGGAGCTGTGGCCAGACCTGGCCAGCCCCTGTACTTCCAGACTGACCTACAGGTGGAGCTGTGGGGCCCTGCAGTAACACTGGGAAAACTGCATGCAAATCAGGGCATAATGAGATGCTAATCTGGCCATTTGCCCAGAGACTACCTAAGTAGGCTCATTTGCATACCACTTTTGAATATGGCAGATCTTAGCACTGGGCAAACGGCAGCACGGCGCTAACAGTTCAGGGAATATTATACAGTACTGAACGCTGTTCTTTCACATCCGCTGCTGCCTGCAGCTGTACTGGGTCCACACATTTGCTGGCTCACACATTGGCTACATAGTTCACTTCTACCTACCCTCACGTCACTGTGCACTGTGTTGTTGTTGTGGTTTGCACTTCCCGGTTGCTATATTCAATGCTGTCTTATTCCAGGGCTACATTTGCCCTGCACTCCCAACCCAGTTTGCACAGCCTCATTCCCATGCTATATTCAGAAGCTGTTTGTTCTGGGCTATTCCTTTTGAATATAGCTTGCTTTGTGCTCCGGGCTAAGTTTTCCCACTGGGCAGTGCTAATTTAGCCCCAGGGCAAAGTTTTGAATATCTGGCCCAATGTCTCTACTAAGGACCCCGAAGTCTTGATGCCATTGTTTAGAGCATATGTTAGGCCTCATCTGGAATATGTGTCTCAGCTATGGTGTCCTTATAAGAAAACTAATATAACTCAAATAGAAATAGTACAGAGTAAATATACCAAACATTTAAGGGGTATGTGCCATCTTCCTTATAAAGACAGACTTTATGAGTGTAATTTGCTGTCACTGGAAACTCGTAGGCTACATGGAGACCTTTTGTTTCTCTATGATGTTGTCCAGGATCCGGAGTTAATAGTTGACTTAGGGCTGAAGTTTAAGGATTCTGTCTATAATACTAGCAGGCATCCCCTTCAACTAATATGCAATTCATTTAATTATATTAAGAGGAAGTATTTCTTCACTTTAAGGGTGATTAAGCCATGGAATAGCCTACCATCACAAGTTACTATTAGTAAGGATAAAGAACAATTTAAAGCAAGATTAGATAAATATTTATTATCAGTTAAATCCTTGACATAATATTGATCTGGTTAGTATGTGAGCATTCATGGGCCAACAGGCTCTCTTGATTTCTATGTACCTTAGTATGAACCTTAGATCTTGCAGGTGAGTAGTGATTTTGTCTTTTAACAGGGATTCCAACAACTTCCCTGACCCCAACGTCAAACTAATTGATCTGTAATTTTTATAGTCTGCCCTATCCCCCTTCTTGTGAATTGGCACCACATCTACCAGTAGCCAATCCTCTGGTACCTCGCCTTGTTGTAGGGATTTTAAATATATAAATTTCAGGGGTTTGGCTACTTCAGGGACTAGTAGCTTCAACATTGCATTTGATATTTTATCTGGTCCAGTAGAATATGTATTTTTTAGTGCCTTTATTTTATCATTTATGATGCTTTCTGTTATGTGAAAAGGGGTCCGTATGGGATCATTCACTCTTACTTGTTTACTTTTTACAGTTTTCTGGGAGAACGCCATTCTAAAGTGAGAATTAAATGTATTTGCCATTTTTTTGGGATTGTTTATCATTTTACTGTCAACAGCTAATGTACATAGGTTTGTTACTTCTTAGGTTTGCTTTGAGTGTCACAAACTGGAAACTGCATTGTGTTGTTTATTCAGTACATTGAAGTATTTTGTATAATTGAAGTAAGTTGCCCCTTTTTCTTCTGTCCTCCAGGCTTACCAGTCCAATATTTTGTAGTCTTTCCATGTAAGTTAAGTGTCTTAATTTTGGTATACATTTTGTGGTCCTCCATTGTACCCTCTCCACTAGTCCAATATCATGTTTTAGATATGGTCTCCTAAAGGGTTACTCAATGTCTAAGTGAGGATGGTTGTAGGTTCTGTATAGGGGCATGATGCATGACTCACTTCTGTTTACAAAAATACATTTAACACAGTTTAATATTCTATTAGCTGCCTGAGATGTCTTTTTACAATGTAAAAAACCAGAAGTGAAAAGGCAAATGGATTAAAGTGGAAGCACAGACAAACAAAAGACAAAGAAATCCTAAGGGTATTATACTTAAATGCTAGGAGTTTGAGCAATAAAAGAGATGAGTTACATTAGGAGCTCAGTGTAAATAATATAGATGTGAGTGTGGTTACTGAGACATGGTACGAGGAAGGAGAATGGGGGATGGAATTTCCAGGCTATAGTACTTATCTAAATTGTAGGAAACAGAAAAGGGGTGGAGGAGTTGCAGTGTTCATTAAGAATGAAATAACAGCATGTGAGGTAACACCACAGAAAATCAAAGATAGTGATGAGGAATTAATGTGGATAAAACTGGGTTTGAAGACCCATAACATAACTATAGGGGTTGGGTATAGGGCTCCAGGACTCACTACCCAGGAAAATGACTTGTTTATACAAGCATTAGAACAAATGAATGTTTTATTTTATTTATTTATTTATCAAGTCTAGGATTATAAATACCTTTGAGCCATGGCTCTTTTACAAAGGTTCCACGTCAGAAAATGTGGAATGAGAATGTGGATGAGGAATATATTTTAATGGGGGATTATAATTTTCCCACCATTAATTGGCACTTTTTAGAAGGTACAACATCAATGGAAAATAGATTTATTGGTGCAACAATAAAAAAAGAGTCTGGAGCAACAGGTTACCACTAATACACAATATAAGAATATTCTTGATTTAATATTCTCCTCACAACCAGAGAATATCCAGAATTTAACCATACATGAACCACTAGCTAATTTAGATCATAAAAAGATCATGTTTGAGAAAATTACCAAGTGGGAAAAGGTGAATGGAACAACCGCTGTCAGGTGTTATCATAGGGCAGATTATGAAACCATGAAGAAATATTTAGCAGATTGGGACTGGGAGGAGGAATTTAGGAATAAAGATGCAGCATATTTTGGAAAGGGTGCATGCTAAAATAGAACACTGTGTACATAATTACGTGCCGGAATGTAAAACGTATAAATCAAGTAAAAGAATGTCAGCATGATTTAATAAAAACATTAAACGAAATATAAGAAGAAAGAAAAAATTATATTGTAAATTCAGGAAGAATGACTGTAAGGAAAATTGGAATAAATATAAAGCACAAGTGAAAAGATGTAAAACAATCATTAATAGAGCAAAAAGAGACTTGTAAAATACATTGGCTAAGAATATTAATAAAAACAACAGTAAGCAATTTTACAGCTATGTTGGATCATTGAGAGGTAACCAGCCTAAAATAGGGACACTTAAAATTGGGGAAGGGTTTATAACAAATACCTATGAGATGGCAACCGAGCTTAATAAATATTTTTAGGTAACTTTTTACCAAAGGAGCAAAAATTGGATAAAAAACAGGCTGAAGCTCTAGGAACAATGGACATAACAATAACAAAAATATGTGTTGAGGAAAGACTGCTGAAACTAAAACTTAGTAAATCACCTGGCCCCAATAACATATACCCAAATCTATTAATCCAACTGGCTGAGGAACTCACAGGACCAATAGCAGCTCTGTTTTCTGCATCAATAAAGGAGGGGAGGACTAAAGCACTAGCAAATGGGCAAGAAGGAGGGGTGAGGAACAATGGGGAATAATCAAAACAGCCATCACAGAGGCAACAAGCCTTTGTGTAAAGCAAATCAACAAAACAAAATGAAGGAAAAAACCACTGTGGTTCTCAAAGGAGGTGTCAGGGATGGTTAAGGAGAAAGGGATAGCATTCAGGAAATATAAGGAAACACAGAAGGAGCAGGACAGAGAACTTTATCAGTTAAAGCAGAAGGAGGCAGGGAAGGTAGTCAGAATAGCAAAGGCACAAACTGAGGAAAAGATAGCCAACTCTGTTAAGAAGGGGGATAAAACCTTTTATAGGTACATTAGGGAGCAAAGAAAGTCCAAGGGAGGGATACAGAGACTTAATAAAGGGGAGGGAATGTGGGCAGAGGGTGAAAGTGAAAAAGCAGGGATACTGAATGAATATTTCTGCTCAGTATTCACAATGGAAGAGGAGGGGGAGGTACCTAAACCAACCAAGAGAGAAACTCTGAATAGGGGGGTCGATACCAGTCCATTCACAGAAGAAAGGGTTTTGAAAGAACTCTTGAAACTGAGGTTGGACAAAGCAATGGGGCCTAATGGGATTCACCCAAGAATTCTAAAAGAACTAAGGGTAGAACTAACAACACCACTGACTACTCTTTTTAACAAATCATGGGAGGATGGGGTGGTACCTGAGGATTGGAGGAGGGCAGATGTGATTCCACTTCACAAAAGTGGGAGCAGGGCAGAGGCAGAAAACTACAGACCAGTTAGTTTGACTTCATTGGTAGGGAAAATGATGGAATCACTTCTGTAGGAAAGAATTGTTGAGTACCTAGAGGCCAGTGGGGCACAGGACCCAAGTCATCATGGTTTCACAGCAGGAAGGTCATGTCAGATGAACTTAATAGATTTTTTTGACTGGGTGACCAAAGTAGTAGACCAGGGAGGGGCTGTGGATATGGCCTACCTAGATTTTAGCAAGGCATTTGACACAGTCTCACACAAAAGAGTAATATACAAGTTAGCCTGCCTTGGAGTGGGTCCCAAGGTGGTAGCCTGGATAAAAAACTGGCTGGACAACAAGACGCAAAGGGTAACAGTAAACGGAGTCCAGACCATAGTGAAGAAAGGAGAGTAACTAGCGGGGTACCACAGGATTCAGTACTGGGACCTGTCCTCTTTATTGTCTTTATAAGTGACATTGGAGAGCACCTGGAAGGAAAAGTATGTCTCTTTGCAGATGACACAAAGATCTACAACAGGGTTGATACACAAGGTGGGGTGGAAAGAATGAAAAGGGACTTGGCAAGGTTGGAAGAATAGTCAAATATGTGGCAGCTCAGATTCAATGCAAAAAAGTACAAGGTAATGAATCTGGTAAACAAAAACAAAGGGGAAGAGTACACAATGGGGGGTGAGTTAATAGCAACAACAAAAATCGAAAGAGACCTAGGAGTAGTTATATCAGATGACCTAAAGGCAGGCAAGCAATGTGAGAAGGCAGTAAGGAGGGCTGGGGGGATACTGGGATGCATAGGGAGATGCATCAACAGTAGAAAACAGGAAGCTGTTATCCCTCTGTACAGACAGTTAGTGAGACCCCATCTGGAGTACTGTGTGCAATTCTGGAGATCCCATCTCTGCAAAGGCATAGACAGAGTGGAAGGTGTTCAGAGGAGGGCAACCAAAATGGTGCAGGGTCTGCACCAGGAGACATACGAGGAGAGGCTAAAGCAGCTTAATATGTATACCCTTGAGGAAAGGAGGGAGAAGGGGGAACATGACAGAAACTTTCAAGTATCTCAAGGGAATTAACAAAGTACAAGAGGGTAGTATCTTTCAGAAGAAGAGATGTGCAAGAACAAGCGAGCACAATTTGAAGATAGAGCAGGGATGGCTCAAAGGTAATGTTAGAAAGCATTTTTTCACAGAGAGGGTTGTGGATGCATGGAACAGCCTTCCTGAGGAGGTTGTGGAGTCAGGAACAGTGGGAGAATTCAAGAATGCATGGGACAGGCATAAGGCAATTCTAGTGGGGGGTAGGAGGAAGTAAGTTGTTGATTAACTAGAATCTGTAGCTTATCCATCAGGTAGGGAAATGGGCAGACTAGGTAGGCCAAGCGGTCCTTATCTGCCATCAAATTCTATGTTTCTATGAGGATGTTAGATGAGTGGAGGGAAGCAATTGTAAAGCCTTTACGTAAGGGTGCAAATAAGCAGGATGTTAAAAACTATCGCCCTATAAGCCTGACCTCTGTTCTGGGAAAGATTTTGGAGGGAATATTACAGGAGCATATACTGATTCAGATAAGGATACAAGGGTATCAAGACATCACACAGCATGGTTTTGTTCAGGGTCATTCATGTCTGACAAATCAGTTACATTTTTACGAATCTATTAGTGCTGCGTTAGATAAGGGGCTCCCAGTGGATGTCATTTACTTGGATTATTCCAAGGCATTTGACAAAGTCTTTTATAGTCTTCTGATTGATAAACTTGTGGAACTGGTGATACACACAAATCTGGTCCAATGGATAGATTCATGGGTGGACAGAAGACAACAGAGAGTTGAGATTATGGGGCACTATTCAGACTGGGGAGAGGTGACAAGCAGTGTGCCCCAGGGTTCCATTTTGGGACCAACCTTGTTTGGTATATTCATTTCATCTATGCAGACATCAGGCCACTCTTGGATTGCTAAGTATGCAGATGATAGCAAAATTGGTGCTATTATAAATGGTGTGGAGGCTGCAAAAAACCTACAGGAAGATTTATATAGGATACAAGTATGGGCAAGAGACAATAAGTTGAGTTTTAATGAGGAGAAGTGCAAGGTGATGCACCTAGGGAAAGATAACTGTAAATACCAATACATCTTAAATGGTAGAAAGATTCAGGAAACACTGTAAGAGAAAGACCTCGGTGTTATCATTACAAATGATTTTAAGTTTGAAACTCATGCTAGGAAATGTGCACAAAAATGTCATAGGATACTGGCTACCACACTGAAAAATATTAAAAGTAGAACACAGGAAGTAATGGTTCCATCGTTCACTTCTCTTGTGAGACCACACCTGGAATACAACTCTGCATTTTGTGCTCCTCAGAGCATTAGAGGGCAGAAATTAATGGAGAGTGTACAGTGTAGGGCAACAAAAAAATAAAATAACTATGCAAAAAAATAAGCCATACAGAGATAGACTTAAAAATGTGAATTTGTATTTTTTAAATTACAGACGTATAAGGGGGATCTCTGTCTGGTATACAGGGCAATGAAAGGCGACTTGATGTGCGAAAGCATAGGAATAAGTAAGGATTAATAAGAAACGGAACAAGAGCACATAATCTGCAAATATGGGTGGGGTATACCTATTACTGTCCAAATATCTAAATGGTTTAATCAGAGATTGATATCACATTGGAACAGCTTACCTCATTGGGTAGTAAATAGTGACTCACTTGACCTTTTTAAAAAAAGCACTTGATAGATATATGGGAGAGGACAAATGGAGGTATTTCCACTGACAAGTGATGAGTTGTTAATGGGTCTATCAACCTTAAAAAACTTGTAGTAAATCAATGAATCTATGAACCTAATGATCTGATGCTGTCAGCCTATTGTTGATAACTATGCCCAGGTAGTGTTCCTTTCAACTGTCTTTAGAATTTTGTTATTTAATGTGTACATGTGCAATGGGGTCCTTTTGGCACAATGTAAAACCACACACTTGTCTTGGTTTATATTAATTTTGTTTGTTTTTTTGTCCATAGTTCTATGAGATTTAGGTCCTGAACCAGTGTAAGATGTTTAGTAAACATATCAGCTTCTCCCCCTAATTTGGTATCGTTGGCAAATTTTAACAGTACTTGGTAGGGGGTCTGTTTATGTCATTTATAAAGAGGTTGAATAGAGTTGGTCTAAGGACCGATCCCTTCGGAACCCCGCTACTGACCTCTCCAAAATCAGATAGGTTTCCATTGACCCACACGCTCTGGATTCTGTCAGTCAACCAGTTATTAATCCACCTACCAAGACTGTGGTGAAGGTCCATATTTGTAAGCTTTACAACAAGTTCACGGTGGTGGACGGTGTCAAATGCTTTACTGACATCCAACAATATAACATCCACTGAGATGTTATCTAAACTGGAGCTAACATTATTGTAGAAAGTAACCAGCGTTGTTGTACATGAATGGCTGTTAGTAAATCCGTTTTGATAGTTGTCTCCTATCCCCTCAGCCTGAATCACAGATTCAATTTATTATTTTGCTGCAAAGGGACATTAGACTAATAGGTCTATAATTGTTTACCAGTCCCTTGTTTCCTTCTTTAATATGGGAACAACAACTGCTGTTCGCCAGTCAGCTGGCATCTCCCCAGTCTCCAAAGATTTGTTGAAAAGAATTGACATGGATATGACAGAACAGATGACATTTTGAGTAGAAACCGCGAGTGAATATTATCAGGTTCAGGGGATGTATTTACTCTTAATTTATTAATAGATGACATAACTTCTTCCATAGTGAAGTAAGTATTGGTACTTTCTTTAGTAATGTCTGGTACTGGAGCCTGAGGTTTTTCATTGAATACCAAGCAAAAATATTAATTGAACATGTTGGCTGTTGTTTTATCATCCTCTATAGTAGTGCAATTTACAGTAATAGGGTTTACCTCCCTAGGTTTATTTTTATGACTGTTGACATATTAACATACTAAAATGCCAGCAGAATAGGCCTAACGGTCTTTCATGTCTGCACATTTGGTCAGCCCCCACCCTGGGAGCTGACCTTGCTGCCCCCTCTCCCTCTCTGGCTTCGCCCTTCCCAGTCCCAGATAATCTTGCTGCACTGGATGTTGCTTCCAGAACCCTTCCCCTGCACCTGTCCCACCCCCTCTTGAACCCTTCCACCGTCTCTGCCTCCACCAGCCCCCTGGGCAGCGCATTTCATGGCTCCACCACCCTCTCAGAGAAGTAGCACCTCCTCCTTTCTCCCCTGAATCTTTCCTCCTCCAGCTTCCACCCATGCCCTCTAGTTGCCCCCCCCTTCCTTCCTTTGGAGCACCCTTACTGCTCCTCCCCTATTTACCCATTCATGTACCTGAAGACCTCTGTCATGTTCCCCTGTCCCTTCTCTCTTCTAATGTGTACATATTTAGCTCTTCGAGCCTCTCCCTATAGGTCCTATTCCCTAAGCCCCAAATCATTTTGGTTGCCCTCCTCTGGACCCTCTCCAGGAGTTCAATGTCCCTCTTTAAATGTGGCCTCCAAAACAGCACGCAGTACTCGAGGTGTGGCCTCACCAAGCAGTTATACAGTGGGAGTATCACTTCCCTCCTTCTGGAGGTGATCCCCCTAGCAATGCATCCAAGCATTCTGTTGGCCTTTGTCGCTGCCCTCCTACAAGACTCTGAGTTGTTCATCTTGACAGCCACCACCACCCCAGGTCCCTCTCAGCCATCGAGACTTGTAGCATTCTCCCCTCCAGGTTGTACACTTGGCCCAGGTTTCTGGCTCCCAGGTGCAGTACCTTGCTTTTCCCTGCATTGAACCTCAGTTTCCACTTTCTAGACCACTTTTCCAGAGCCTCCAGGTCCTCCTATAGGGCCACCCTCCCCTCCTCCCCATCCACCACCACCCCCAGTTTTGAGTCATCTGCAAAGAGACTCACCTCACTCCTGATACCGTTCCTTATGTCAGAGATGTAGGTGTTGAACAGGAGGGGCCCAAGGACAAATCCCTGAGGGACCCCACTAATGACCCACCTTGGGGATGAGACTATCCCACCAACCACAATCCTCTGGGTCCAGTCCTGGAGCCAATTGCCTATCCATCTGATCAATTGGCTCCCCACCCCCATTTATCCCAGCTTATCCAACAGGCCCCCATGAGGAACAGAGTCAAACACCTTGCTGAAGTCAAGAAAGAGGACGTCTACCAGTCTACCCAGGTCCAAGGCACTCATCACCCAGTCATAGACCTCCACAGGGTTTGTCTGACATGATTTCCCTGGATGAATCCATGCTGTCTATCATCCAGGCAGCCCAACTTTTCCAGGTCCCCCCAGTCTCTCCTTGGCAATGCCCTCCATCACCTTGTCCACCACTGGTGTCAGGCTGATGGGCATGTAGTTCCCTGCCACCTCCCTTGATCCCCCCCTTGTGGATAGTCACTATATGCACCACCTCACAGTCTTGGGGCACCCACCCTGTCCTCAGAGAGATGCTGAAGAGCTCCGCCAGGGGTTTTGCCCGGACATCCGCCAGTTCCTTCAGCACTCTGGGATGTAATTTATCCAGCTCTGGTGCTTTCTCCGTCTTAAGGGACCTGAGAGCTTCCCTCACTCTCTCTGCCATGATTTCCACCTCCACTACCTCGTCCCCCTGCTTTGCCTTCCCCCACCTGCCAGTGATGCCCCCTTCTCCCCAGACCGCTCCGATCGTTGGTCCCCCCTCCTCAGTTTCAGTGTCTCCTCCATGTATGATGCAGCCTCCCATTTTCCTTGGTGAAAACTGAGGTTAAGTACTCATTTAGTACCTCAGCCTGCTCCCCAGGGTCTTGTGCCCATCCCTCCCCTGTTTTAATCCTGCCAATCTGCCCCTTCATCCTTCATTTTTCCCCAATGTATCTAAAGAACCCCTTGTTCCCGCTCCTAATTTACCTGGCCAGGTTCTGCTCCTTCCTTGCTTTAGCTGCCCTCACCACCCTAGTGGCCCTTCTGGCCATCAGCACATACTCCCCTTGCTCCCTTTCACTCCTTGAGCACTTGAATTGCCTATAGGCCGCCTTCTTTCCCCTCACCACTTCCTGAACCTCCCTGGTCCACCAGCAGGGTTTTCGGGCCCTACCGCATTTTCATTTTACTCTTGCGCAGGTGCTGGTAGCATCCTGCACCCCCTCCTGATGATTTCCCACCTACTGTCAGTGTCCATGTTTGGCCCAATCCCATCCAAGTGCTCCTTAAGGATCATTCCCATTTCCTTGAAATCCATTCCCCTGAAGTCAGTTACCTCCATCTTTGTACAGCCTTCTACCCCTCCTAGGTTCAGGCAGAACCAGACCGTGGCATGGTCGCTCCCCACCAATGGGTCCCTTACCTCCAGGCCCCCAATCTGGTCACTGTCTGCCAGGACTACATCCAGTATCCATGCCTCCCTGGTTGGTTCCCCCATCTGCTGAGTTAGGAACGCGTCCTGAAAGACATCCAACAACCTCTGTTCCCTGGCCACCAAGGATGTCATAGTCTCCCAGTCTGATCCTGGCATGTTTAAGTCCCCCAACACCACCACCCTTCCCCTGCCCAATCTGCAGTGTCTCCCAACATCTGCCACTGGATGCTCCTCCAGCTCCTCTGCCAGTGCAGGGGGTCTAAACACCACTCCTATTTTTACTCTCTTGCCTCCCTTGTTATTAAGGTGACCCAAATTTCCTCCACAGTTCCCTCCAACTCCTCCACTCCTCCTATGGCAATGCAGTTTTTGACTATTATTGCTACCCCTCCTCCCATTCCCTCCCCCCCGTCCTTCCTGAACATAGTGTAACCCTCCAGGTTCAGGTCCCAGCCATGCCCTGTGGTGGCCAGGTCTCAGTAACTGCTGCCACATCCCTCTCTCCCTCAGTTAGCATTGCCTGGAGCTCAGGCATTTTATTGCCCAAGCTCCTGGCATCTAGCAGGACTACCTTCCACCCTTTCCCTATACATCCATTTCCCCTGCTCACATTTCTGTAGGAATTCTGTCTTCCTCTGGTCTGCACCTTACCAGTCAGCCTTTTCCTGCATTCTCCAGCTCCCCAGGGGGGTGGAGACAGAGTCCCTCCTTTATTGGACCCCCCCTTGACAGCCTTTTCTCCCATCCCTCCCCCTTCACAAGTTTAAACCCCACCTTTCACCAATGAGCCCCTCTATTTTCAACTTAAGGATTTCCTTCCCCTCCAAATTGAGATGGAGCCTATCTCTAGCACACAGCCCCTTATCCTCCTAGGTCTCCCCCCAATCCCCCATCAACCCATATCCTCTGGCTCCACATCACTCCCTGAGCCACTGGTTTATCTCCCTAATCTTCCTTTTGTGTTCCCCACTAGCCCTTGGCACCGGCAGGATTTCCGAGGAGGAAATTGCACATCCTAAGTCATGACAGACCCTGGCAAGCTCCCTGAACCTTGCCTGTATCTCTAGCTTGCTATTTCCCTCAATGTCATTGGTACCCAGGTGGACCAGTATGTCCAGGGAACCTCCACAATCCTTTGCCAGCTGATATACCTCATGCTTGACCCTGTGCACTGTTAGTCCAGGGTAGCATTTTGCTCTAACCAGGCAGGCGTCCCCTCCTTATCCCATTTGATACCCCTGATCATGGAATCACCCAACAGGAGCACTCTAACTGCTCCTTTTCCTCCCCTTTCATGTCCCTCATCCTTTCTACCGACCCCTTCCCCCAGCTGGCTCCTTGCTCCTCCCCCTATCTGGGTGCCGCCTGCCATCCCCTCCTTATGTACCCTGGCCACCACCTCCCCTCCGATCCTATGCCTCTCCTCCTCCCGAGTATCCTTCTGTACCCCGCTATTCACCCCGTCACTGCTCATGACTGGTCCTTCCCCCCATCTGCTAAACTTGCCTGACTCATCCTCCCTTCCTTCCCATCTTCGTTCAGCCTCTCCTTGCCTGTCATGCTCCCCCGGCCTAAACCCTCAGCTCTCTTTACTGTATCCTCCATGTACTTCTGGTCTCTCTCCTTGCCCTTTCCTCCCAACTGGTCCTTCTCCTTGTGCTTTCCTCCCTCTACCCCCTCCTCCACCTGCACTGATCCCCCACTCCCCCCCATTTTCTCGTGTTCCAAGTTCCCCCCCATTCTTCCTGCTATCTGGCCCCTGCTCCCCACTCCCTTTCCATCTCTAACTGCCCCTGCCATGGCTACATCACCCCCCTCATCCTCAAGCTGAAGAAGATAATTGAAGTGGTTACTGAGCTTAAGGTACAATCCACCTCCCCCCTTGCTTCCTTCTGTCCAGCCCCAGCCATCTACCTACTTCCTTGAGAATGTCCTCCCTTTAGCCCCCCCCCGTGAGGGTCACCAGATACCTGCCTGCTTCCTTGGTAGTGTCCTCCTTTTGGGCCCTCTCTGTCAGGGTCCCTAAGTGACCCCAAAGTACTCTCCTGCACTCCTCTCCCTATGCCCCTGCCCCTAGTGCTTGGTGCAACCCCATGGGAGAGCCCCTGCCCTATTCCCCAGCCATACCTCCCCCTCCCTCCAGCTGTCTCCTAATCCCCTCAACCTCTTCCCTAAGCTGTGACAGCTGGTAGCACACTGGGCAACCACCGAACTTCCAAGCCAGTCCAGTATCATGGCTGCCCCACACCCTGTGCACCCCACCACCCTCCCAAAGATGCCGGCCCTAATGATGTGTGGTCCCATCCCCGTCCAAGTAGGTTTCCTTGGGTGAACCACCAGGTTCCCCACTAGGCCAAGATACATCCCTACCCACTAATCAGGTCACCCACTAATCCTAGATACAGTCCCAGAGTAAACAGGTACCCCTGTTACTAGGTGCAGTACTACACAGTAAACTTATAGGGTAAGTGTACAACTCCCTAAGCTCCTCTCTCTCAGCCTTTAAACCCAACCTCCAGTAGCTAGAACTACATGAGCTGCACCTGAAGCCTTGTCCTCCAATTGCAGGGCAGGTGTTCCCTATAGATGAGCCAAGCTCTGGTGAGGGAGGGTGGGGGAGGTGAGGATTAGGGCCACACCCAACTCTCATGAGAGTGTATCAGCCCTGTGTCTGCCCCTTACTGCACATCCAAGCACTACCAGCTAAGAAAATCTTTCAAGTCTACTCACTCTCACAGCCTCCAGCTAGAAGCTTCTTCCCCCTTCTCCTCTAACTGAAAAAACAAGAAACAATGTAAAATCAGCATGAAGAAACTACTGTACTGGAACTGATCTGATCCCTTCTCCTTCTGATTACTTCTGAGAAGCCAAAAGCAACTGACACCACAAACCTGATTCAGCTGCACCTTCAGTTAGTTAGCTCAGTGAGACCAGGCCAGACCATTAGCACCCTTCCTCCACTACGCACTAAACTTTGCAGCTAGTGAAGCCAACAAAAAGCAACCCCAATTCCACTCAAAGCACAAAAAATAGGTTTGCTACCAAAAGAAACAGGTCTCTAATTCAAACAGCCTCATCAGCAACACATGAAAATAGGCCTGAAATTAGAAGATATAGGTCTCCAATTCAAAGAAACAGCCCCAATAAATCGCACCAAATAGGTTTTAAATCAGAAGAAATAGGCCTCCCCAACACAGCCTGCTACACAGTGAAACATCAAACAAATGAGCCCACTTATAGCCACCAAAATAGGTTTCAAAATTTCAACAGCCCCAAAACAATACCCTGCTAGCCCCTTAGAATTAGTAAGAAAAAAAGAAATAACCTTCTACCATGTAAAATCCACAAGAAACAATGTAAAATCAGCAAGAAGAAGCTACTGTACTGGAACTGATCTGATCCCTTCTCCTTCTGGTTACTTCTGACATAAGAAAAGAAGGTTTTATTATTGCCCTTAGTATGAGCTATTTTGAATTCAGTTTTACTCTTCTCATTTTTTGTCTTTTTTTTGTTTCTTTAATTCAGATTTGTATCTAAATTACTGTTTAGGGGACTTCCGGTTTGAGCACCTCCCGAATGGTGGCTTAGCTCTTAGGCTTGTGATCGAACACTGGCAATCCACTTACATCAGATAACCCAAACTATCATCCTGTCAGCAAATCAGTCAATTACTGATTACCTGATGGCTCCGAAGCAGCACTTCAAAGAAAATCAGATGAACAGACCTGGCAAACCACAGAAAACTGCCATAGACATCTCGCAGCTCACAGCAGCCAGTGGTACTCAGGAATCCTCAGACAGTGGTACTTCGCGGGACGATCTGGCCGATGAGCCCGCATGCACAATCACATCTCAACAGCTGTGTCTAATGCTCAAACAAATGACTGAGGCATTGCAGAGATTAGAGTCTAAGGTCACAGATCAATGTAAAGACATTGAAGAACTGTTGCAACATACGGGAGATTTAGAGAGCACAATGATTGATTATACCCAGACTACAGAGATTCATAATTCAGCCATCTTAAACCTACACAAATGCACAGCCACTCTAGAACAGTGGCTCAAAGGACTCGAGAACCATAACAGAAGAAACAATATTAAAATTCATGGGCTTCCAGAGGGAACGGGGTCGGTCAACTTGATTATTTTTATTGACTCCTTTTTGCTTGAAATATTAAATCCCCAACCTGAAAAGAACTTAAACATAATTAGAGCTCACAGATCCCTTGTCCCTAGACTTCAAGATCTGAAGGTGAGACCAAGGTCACTGGTATTAGCTTTTCTTGATTACAGAGTGAAGGAAGAGAGTCTAACGATGGCCTGGGCAAAGAGAAGTGTGGAATTTGGTTTCATCTTTATTTCAATCATGATTTTACCCACCAATTGCTGGCTAAAAGGTGACAAGTTCTGTATGTGGTAAAACAGATTCAACAACAGGGGCTTAAGGCTTTTGTCGAATACCCCTTACAGCTTAAAGTCCTGACTGATAAGGGCCCCTTGAGGTTTCAGGAGACTGAGGATGCTAAGAAGTTTCTTGGCCAACTTGGAATTAATATTCCTGAATAGATCACTGATATAAATCAGCAGCAGCTTAAGAGATGAGCCTGGATACCAGGGGGACCAAAAAGACAAGGAGTGAGAGGGAACTCAAAATTTCCAGTTTGTGGGACTCAGTGTGCACTAAGAGATGTAATTTACAGGAGGAGGAAGGCCCAGAGACCCAGTCTGTGGAGAATAAGAATGGAAAGTAAGACGCGCAGCAAGCTAAAGAACCAGCTCCCACCTGAACTGTGGCAAGTATGCTAGGGGGGTTTGATACAGCTGCTCCATTTCAGCATGAGATTGGGTGTGATGAATAAACAACAGACTGATTTTTTGCAACCAAGTCACTGTCTGGATGAACATATCAATTAGTACATACACATATTTTACTCACTTTTATTTTGTCAAATTGGAGAAGGGAAGAACTGGGGACATTTAAAAATGATTGTTATGTGAGCGGAATGGGGTTACTGGCTGGGCAGTGGAGCTGGATTGCAGTGGCGTTCCTGCCTCTGTGCAGAAACTCAGACCTGGGGATGGGGGGAAGAGATGGCCGGGGATTCCTACCTAGTGAAACTGTAAAAGTCTGGTCTGGTGAGTTTTTGGCTTTAAGGGCTGGTCGGCCAACTGATAGGACTTTACAGGACCCATGCTGTCAGAGTCACATAAAGAGCTTAATTGACCCACCTAGGCTGGCACAAGCAAGTGAGATAAGGGTGTGCGATGGTGTGGGTGCTCCTTCACTAGGCGGCCCTTGTGGGTCATTTGGGGGGGCGCTGGGCCATTAAAGTACACTAAACTGCAACTGGGTTGTCTCTTTTAAAAAGCTGGATCTGGGCTGGCTCTCTGCCTGAAGGTCAGAATCATGGATCAGTATACAGAATTGGCTTAATGGTTAGTCTTTGGAATAGGAAACTGGGCACTCCTTTTGAGTGCTGAGATATGTGTCTGGCCTTTTTTCTCTTCATTAGTCCCTGGGGAGGAGCCCTAATGGGAGATTGGCTGACCTCTGACTGCAGCCACCTGCTACACTCTCCTTACTCAGCCTTGTTTGAAACTTTTAAATGGAACACCATGGTGTTTGGTAAAAGTTGGTTTTTGGGTGAAAAGATCGTGCTCCTTTATTCTTTGATTTTGTCCTAAACATACCATCAGGTGCTCAATCCTTTTGCTGTCACCCAGAACAAGTTCCTAATAGGGCTCTGGGTTTGACAGAGAGCTACAGTTCAAACACAGAAGTTCATAGGGGGTCTCTCAGAGGAGAGACGAAGCACACCCCTCTATACACATGTCTCCCTTTATAGGGGGTCAGTGGGGTAAGGGACCCATTATTTTGGAACCCCACTTTTGGAGGTCAGAGTTGTTGGCCCAGTTGGCCCTTATTAACCTATATACTAATATTTTTAGAATTGTTGTTATTTACTTATACCAGGAATATTTTATGGTTGGATCACTGTTCAAAGGAATGGGAATGTATATTTCTGGTCAGGGACTGGAAGGAGGCATCCCCACTTGGAGAACTGTTAAATGTTATAGTTTGTTAGAAAATGGATAGTAGAGGTACAACCATATGCTCCTATAACATGCATGGGCTCACCAGTCCAATTAAATGGAGCAAAATCATAGCTCAGATGAAAAGAGACTCCATAGACTTCTTACTATTACAGGAAACACATATGATGAAACAGGAACATGATAAATTTTTAAAACTGGGTTTTAGGGAAATAGTAGCTTCTTCCTCTAAAAAGGCTAGAAGATGAGGAGCTGCAGTCCTGGTTCCCTCTAGGACTCAGTTTGAGAAAATGGATTCCAAGGTAGACGGGGATAGGCAATTTGTGCTCTTAAAAGGGAAATTCAGGGGAAATATTATCACCCTGGCTTCGGTATACTTCCCTCAGGGTTCTACTTTCCAAGAGTGCCGCACCTTTCTGACCTTGTTGCAGGGATAAGGGAGGGAATACTGATATGTGTGGGTGACTTTAATTTGACCTTTAATCCCCAACTTGACTCCATATCCCAGTCCCCAAGAAAAATGCACCAAACTGCTACGAAGGTATACAAATTGGTAGGAGAACTGGGACTGGTCGATGTCTGGAGGCACCAACATGGCAGGCAATGTGACTATACTTTTTTCTCTGTGGCCCATAACATGTACTCCAGACTAGACTATTTTCTGTTACTCAGAAATGAAGCACAAAGAGTCTACAACTCTTGAAGTGGTGACTTTTTATTATCGAATCATGCCCCCCTCTTCCTTAAGATAGACCTAGGGAAGATATGTAGAAACACCTTTTGGTGCCTTAATATTTCATTGCTGAGGGATAAAGAGATTAGGAATATGGTCACACAGACATACGAAACATTCTTAGAAGAAAATCAGGGACGGGACACCTCACAGTCCATCCTGTAGGACTCTGCAAATACGGTGCTGAAAGGAAAATTAATACAGTTGATATCACATAAGAAAAGAGAAAGGAAGGCCCACAGAGAGGAACTCCTTAAGAACATACCAGATTTAAAGCAATTACAAACAGGGAAAATAGACAGAGGTAATTCAAAACAGCTTTTGAAACTCAAAGAGACTTAGAGGGGATCCTAGATTACCAGGTGGAGCGGAAGCTCCTTTTTTTACACCAAAAATATTCTGAGGGAGGCCCTCACTCCCTGAGGCTTTTAGACAGTAGGCTGCATGTGCAGAGAGCTAGGGCCACGGTCATTAGTGTTTGGCATCCACATGAGGGGAGATTGGTCCAGGGGGTATTTGAGATTGCAGATGCTTTCAAGACATATTATACTAAGTTGTATTCAGAAGAGATTCATCTAGGAAAAGGGGAGAATCCAAATTACCTAGAGAAAACAAACTTGCCAGGGCTTTCTGAAGAGCAGGGAGAATGGTTAATGGCATGAATAAGTGAAGATGAGCTCAGTGCTGAAATAGGGTGATTGAAAGTCAGTAAGTGCCCAGGCTCAGATGGCCTGCAGGCAAAATTTTACAAATGTATGGGGGGACAACTTCAATCCTTGCTAGCCCGGGTGTTTGCAGAGGTGATGGGTGATGAAGTGAGGGTCCCACCCTCCTGGACTAGAACGGTGATTTCTGTGGTGCCCAAGCTGGGGAAAAGACCCAACCAGATGCACTTCTTCATGTCCAATTTCCTTATTAAATACAGATTATAAGATATTTACTTAGATCTTGGTTAGGTGCTTGTAACAATATCTTCCATTCCTTATATACATGTTAAGACTGGTTTTATACCGGGCAGACAGGCTGAGGATAATTTAAGAAGGACCACCCATATTATTGACTATATCAATGCCCAGAAGACCCTTTCCTTGGTCATGAGCCTAGACACAGAGAAGGCTTCTGACCAGGTGTCGTGGCCCTTTTTGGAATGTGTCCTTTCCTGGTTTGGGCTCCCACAGCAGTTTACCAAGGCCCTCTTCAGGTTATATGAATCCCCTTGGGCATATGTTAGGACCAATGGTCATGTCTCTGAGGCACAAGGGCTAGGGCATGGCACCAGACAGGGGTGCTCCCTTTCCCCATTACTATTCACTCTATACATCAAGCCTTTGGTCCAGAGTCTCAGACAACACCCATAGGTTAAGAGAATTGATTTAGGGGGGAGGATGCATAAATTGGCACTATATGCGGATGACATGCTCTTATATTTGTCTGACCCAGAGGCCTCGTTGCCGGTAGTATTTCAGCTAATGGAGGAATTCTCGGCCTTGGTGGGATATAAATTAAATAGAAACAAGACAGAGGTGTTAGCTCTAAATTATGACCCAACAAGAGATTTAAAAGCACTATTCCCTATGCATTGGGAACTGACATCCTTAAAATACTTAGGAGTCATTCTTGGTTTAGACAATGCACACCTAGGGAAATTAAACTACCCACATATAATAAAACAGTTATGTAGTGACTTTCAAAGATGGGCTTTGCTCCCACTGTCTCTATGCACTAAGGTACAGGTGCTTAAAATGAATGTCCTCCCATGTCTACTGTATTTATTCCAATGTGTCCTGTGTAAAGTAGCACGAAGGGATTTGGAGACCTGGCAGGGTCTATTTTTCCTCCTTTTTATGGGGTGGAGGGAGACCTAGAGTGAGGAGATCTCTACTTTATTTACCAAAATTGGAAGGAGGGTTGGCATTTCCAAATTTACAGGGATATTGGGTGGCTGTACAGATGAAGATTGCCCTCCCCTTGGGCAATCAAGGATACAATGCACATTTGAAGAGAATAGACCTTACAGAACAAACTAACCCTCCTTTGGTGGCTTTGTTGTTCAATGAGGGTAGACCCAGGGAAATAAAGGGGTTTACGGGTACCCAAGCCATCTTGGAAGGCTGGAAATGTGGAACAAGCAGATGTCCCACATACCGGCAGCTATAGAAATTTAGATGGTGGGCATACAATCCACAGTTTGTACTGGCCAGGTTGGATAATTGGTACCTGAAACAGGCTAGGAGGGGATTTTACTCGCCATACCAAATGATGTCTGGACTGACAGTTTTATCTTTTCAAGTAGTCCAACAAGCTTATGGACTCCCCACTACAGATAGATTTCAATATTTTCAACTGCAAGACTCCTTACAGAAGCAGACACATAAACTAACTTTAGAGCAGAGGGAACATTTAAATACCCCTTTATTTCAAAGGTTTTGGAGTTCAGATGGTATAGATCATGCACTATCATTGTTATATTCAAAGTATATTAATGACTTAGAGTTTACTTCTCAGTACATGAGAACTAAATGGGAAAAAGACCTAAACATTATTATAACTGACCAACAATGGCCCTTAATATGGAAAAGCACTTGGTCCACTACTGGGTCATTGGCCTGGTGGGACGTTTATTGGAAAATCAGAGTACGATACTTCTTGGTACCAGCCCAAGTGGCTCACCATACACCTGGAGCTAGGCCGCAGTGCTTGTGTGGCAGTGAAGAGGCTTATGCCACTCAGGCCAACATCTTCTGGTTTTGTGGGAAGATTGTACCATTTTAGGAAGAAGTAGTTAACCACCTAACCCATATTTGCCTGGTGCAGGTACCCTTGGGGCTGCAGCATATGGTGCTCAGGCTTCTTTCCAAGGAGCTTAAAGGTAAAGATGAAAGATACCTATGGATGATAATGATAGCAGCAGCTCTGAAATCTATCACAAGGAGATGGCTCCAGAGGGGCCCCTGGTTCTGTCTGATTGCGTCGAATTGATGGAATCCATACATCGATTGGAGAAAATCACGTTTGACCTCAGGCAACAGATCCCACTGTACCAGAATAGATGGGCCTGGTGGTTGCTCTGTGAAGAGATACTGCACCCAACTTAATTGGGAAACAGAAAACTAAACTTGGGTCCTGGTATTTTGGACAAATAATGAGACTTGTGGGGGTTCCATCATTGGGATGTAATAGTTGCTTCCCTTAGCTGTTAAATAGGAGGCAGTATGGCACAGTGGTTTAAGGCTCTGAGCTGCAAATCTGGAGACCTGGGTTTGAATCCCACAGCCCCCACTTGCATACTGTGTGACCCTGGGCAAGTCACTTAACTTCCTCATGCTCCCAGGTTGCACCTGCAAACAAGCTTTCAGCTTAGTGTGTCTCACCTGGTAAAATAATTGGTAAAAAAAAAATATATAGCTAAACAGTTACTGTTAGACAGTGGTCATGCTACTATTGTTTCTTTGTAAATTGAGTCTTTATATCCTTGTATAAGTTATTTTCGCTTTGACTTTTACTCAATATGTGAATTGAATTAACTTTTTGCATTATCAGTGAAGTGAAGAGAGTGATGTTTAACTCTCTAAATATAGATTTACCATACTAAGGCGACTTTAAAAGCATGGCTCCATGGGATGTAATATTTGAAAGAAAATAGACTGGAGGTTGTTTCTCTAAAATTTATATACTGTGTAAGAGGAATGACTGACTAGCCTTTAATGTTAAAGTTATAACTGAACTGTTCATGGAGACTGTACTCTGGTGATCTGTATGTCATAAGATGCAATTTTAAATAAAGCATAAGTATAAAAAAATAATAAATTACTGTTTAATACTGTGTCCCACAAATAAACCAGTAACTTGTTATTAGTTAACTGAGAAAATATTTTATCCATACTAGATGAATCACACACAATGAAAATGATGGTACAGCTTCACAAGAGATCAATCATATATTTAACAACTCTCCTATGACCTTTTTAACCATATTCATTTCAGTCCTCCATTTCATCACATTCCTAATACAATTAAGCACTTAGCCAGGAAATGTACTTCGTCTTTAAAATAGCCTGGGTAATTCTGTTACCTGTATCCCAAACAGGTAATAAAGGACCATTGCATGAATACATCCAAGACATCCAAATTGCTTGAGCATAGTTTCAGTGAGGATCAACATTTTCAAATAAAAAAAAAAAAACTCTGTAAAAAGAGCAGGGACTGACCATATTGAAGCCCCCTTCCTTCACACTTTTACAAGTCACATTACATTTAATTGGATTCAATCTACTTTCTGATGCCATTTGAAAAAACAGACTATAATTTTGTTTTAATTTGGGGTGGAAGAGAATATGCATAATTTAAATACAAAAAAAAATCAGTAAAAGGATGTCACGATCTGAATTCACCATGATTTTGCCAGAATTTGTATCTTCCATTTCCCTTTTTGGATTCATATAACCCCAATTTCTCATTCCAACTATGCAAATCTGATTCCTTTATAAACTTTGCCCACAATTTTCACATGGTCCCAGGAAGCAGTAATATCTGCAACTGTACAGTGGAGGGACACATCTTCCCCTGCTGCCCCAAAGGAAAATCCCTGCTTTTATTTAGATTACTCATGAACCTGATAGAACCCCCACATCATTAAAATAGTCATGTAGGCAGTGACAAATTGCATGACCCTTGCAAAAAACATATAGCATCAGCATAAGCAAATACTTTTAACCATTGTTCCAGTTCATCCTGGTTGTGCAAACCCAAGGCAACAGGAGATTGATACATGTAACTGAGTAATGGGCCTAAACTAAAAACATATATAAGGGGACTAGGGGGTGCATCTTGACAAGCCCCCTTTTTTGCATGACACACCTTTATCTAGCCACCCATTCACACAGGAAATAGGACTGAGTCCACCTCACAAAGGATTGTGAATTTCATAACCATGGAGAACTTAGAATAAGTATTCATGGGATACATTATTGAACACTTTTTTGATTAAAACTAAAATCACAACCATCCAAACTTCCCCACTGCACCATTTCAAAAACTTCTCTGAGAAAAAGTAAGTTGTCCTGAATCATACTGAAGAAGATTGAGCAGTGAAAACGAGATGTCCAGTGGCTTCAAACAGCGTAAAATTCAAAATATTTGCTAACA
Source organism: Neoceratodus forsteri (assembly GCA_016271365.2). NCBI lineage: Eukaryota > Metazoa > Chordata > Ceratodontiformes > Ceratodontidae > Neoceratodus > Neoceratodus forsteri. The sequence continues at coordinate 397,941,169 of CM028136.1, read as the reverse complement.
ACTCATAATGACAGTTTCACAGGCTTATGGGTCTCAAATTATTGTGAAAACTCACTTTTTATAAAAGAAAACAGTATATGCTTCAAACATTGAGTGGATGTGTGTCTGAGATTCTAGGAGTGATTGAAAAACCAGAGGTAGCTCTGAGACCAAGAAACCTCTCTCAAGCTGGTAAAACTCAGCCCCCAAACCATCACCACATGTGGATTTAACCCATGTTAAGGACTTAATTGCATTCTCTACCTCAACAACCATAGTTGGGCTTTTTAACATCATAACCCATGAGAGATCCTGTTACCTCATATCAGTTGATGAACATCCCAAACTTACCAAAAAAATGTCTATGCATCTGCCAAGAATATCCTGGTTTGTATCAACCCGCCCACCATCAAATAAATTTAGTACCATAATCAATTTTTTAACAACCCTTTCCTTACGGTGTTCAAAACAATCCTTAGAAACCTACTTATTCTGTTCCCAATATGTCTGTTCAGTTAAAAGAAAAGAGACCCTATCATACCAATAAGATTTCATTTTAGCCTTAAAGCAGCAGTGCAACAATCTGGTGAAAACTTTGACCTATACTTTTTTATACTATTTTAGATTGCCACTTACCTCCTGACGTGTATGATACCCTTCTTTTCACAATTTGTGTCTGCTTTAGTACTTTTTCTCATGTCTGAAATAATAAAAGGGGCACTCCTTTTAATATGGCTCTGACCAGGTTTTCATCTGTATTTTCAGCTGTTTTGGAACAAATATTGTCCTGTAAGGTCAGAAAACACTGCCTGCTGTGTAATTGTTAATTTTAATCATAACAGAAGTGAGATATAAACAACGGAGAGACAAAACCAGCTGAAAATCCTGATGAAGACCTGGTCTGCACTGCATTAAAATGAACACTCCCTTTATTATTTCAGACATGAAAAAAGTACTAAAGCAGACTCGAATAGTGGAAAGAATGGTATCATACAAGTCAGGAGGTAAGTGGCAATGTAAAATAGCATAAAAAAGAATAGGTCAAAATTTTCACCAGATTGTTGTGCTGCTGCTTTAAGCTGTGCAACCTGATTCTGGACATTAAGCTGCTGAACATTCCAAACAGTCATCCACTTATGTAAGTTATTCCATAAATCCAAATATCTAAGGCACTCCTCCTTGTTCAGTGATTTAGCAATATACAGGAAATATACTTTTAGAGCAACATCCCACCAAATACCAATATTGTCATATAAACACTGAACCAACACAAGCTCTTAAGAATTTCCCCAGTCCACCCAAAACAACTTCCTGCTACAAAAGCCTGCCATTCAATGTCCATTTCCCCATCCCCATCCCAATGTGAGGAACACAACTCTATACCTAAGAGTATATGGTCAGAAAATTCCCTTGGTGCCATTGTATAAAGGGATATGTTTTGGGAGATAAAGAAAATGTCAGTTCTTGTGCATAGTGAACCACAAAAACAAGTGAAAGTCCATCTCTACTTGAAGGGCACAGATGGCATCAGGTAAACTACCCTGCCCTGGATACCACGTTCTGTGATAAGAGTGTATCACAAAAACAGTTAGTCAGTTTTCCCACCTCTATCCTTCTGTCTCGAGGCACGATTTAAATCCTGGCCTAGAATCAGTACTTTAGTGGTATGAAGATTGGGCCGCATTGATTTCCACAAGTCCATATGTGCTGTCTTTGATTTAGGAGCAGGTGCATTAATTAGTCTCTGCAGAACTTGTAGCTAATATCCACAAGTTTTTGGGCTGTAAAATTTGAGAAATTCCTCACAAGCCCCAATACCATCAAACAAATCTAATTGAAAACACCAAAAGAAGTCAGCTTTCAGTCAATTGTTTTGTGCCTGTTTTGCTTCTTGTACAGGTTCACAAAAGATAAAAAATAATAGCACCGGGAATAACGTGGTGGTGCTGTTACACATGGACATCAGGTAGAAAGCAAAAATAGTGCACACCACTCAGCAAAATAATACCACCAGATGGATTTGTTAAAATATTAAACCATCATTTTATTTAAACATGCACATAGCTCACAGGTATGCAAACAAAAGGAGACAAACACTACTAACATTTCTCAAGGGTGCCCCCTTGCTTCATCAGAGTAAAGTGCAACCATCATTCTGCAGATTATATACCTGCCCAATATGTGATTAATACAATAAAAATAAGCACGTGTTGCATTGCACTTAATACATGGTGTGGGAGACACTTAACTTAATGAGTAATACTAATTGAGATGTATGTAATCATTATGACTGCATTGAATACATTTCTTCAGGCCTCTGCTTATGTAAACACCAATTTAATTATGATTTTATAACCAGTAAATTGTATATTTTTAAAACCATCCAAACTGTTATTGAAATATTTCAAAGTACAAAAATGCAGAGTTCATAGTGATAATTAAAACCCATTTACAGGTCAATTTTTGCAAACTCCATATGTGCAAACTATTTACCATGTCAGGAACACTACTCAACACACCTAAAAAAGTGTTCAAAATGGCTAGCGCAAAAAGAAGTTTCAGATTACTTCATATATTGTGAAACCTCACAGACAGACAGTTTATGGCTTCCCAGGTTCTAATCATGCAACAATACAGTACATCCAATTCAGATTATGTGAAACATGCCCTTTACAGTATGCAAAATATGTGTGAACCATATTGTAATATTTGGACTGCATTTTACAGTTTATTCAAAAATGCTGAGAGGTCAATAGTTTCATTAAGTCCTCTATCGCTTCGAGCCCCTAGCTGGTAAATCCAGAAACTCTCTCATTGATTTATCCTTTTTTCTAGGCCCCCCCCATAGGCCCAATTCCACCTTCTCAATTCCCACAAACTGTATGTTGTGAACCCCTCCGGAGCTACTATGTATATGTTTCACTATTGCATAGTTCATATTATTATTAGCAATAGCTTGTATATGCTCTCCCATTCTTGTTTTCAACATCCTGGTGGTCCTATCTACATAATAATGACCACAGGACAAATTCAGCAAATAGACAACCACTTCAGTGCTACATGTAATAAAGTGTACCTTTTTATTTTCCTGTCCCATAAGTGGGCTCACAAAAAAATTTGCATGGATTAATGTATGTGCAATAAATGCAATTACCACAACAGAAAGTATCTATGGGGGGGGGGCGGTAACCACACCTGCAAGGGACTGCAGGAAATGAGTAACATACTGGGGGCAACTCTGTCCTTAATGTTTTTTGGTCTCTGAAAGACCACATTGGGGTCCATTCAGGTGATGTGATTTAATTTTTGCTCCAATTTCAGGATATTCCAATTATTCCTGATTATTTCTTGCACATCACCAGCACAATTTGAGAATGTTGTAACAAAAGGGCACTTTTTTTGTGCCTATTCTCCTCATGAGCTCTAGGGGCCAAAGTTTGCTCTCTATCAATATCGCTACTGCTTTCACTGCCGAGGCTATAGATTTATAGCTACACCCTCTCTGTCTATATCTCATTACCTGGTCTGCCTGTTTTGTAATAAACTGCTGCTGTTCAGTACAATTCCTTTTCATTCAAATTAATTGTCCCTTTGGTATGTTAAAAGTCACATGACTTGGATAACAACTATTAAATGTGAGTAGACTGTTACAGTCTGTGTCCTTCTGAAATAAGGTTGTGCAGACTTCCCCAGTTAAGTTTGTGTATATTTTCAAATCCAAGAAGCAAATCTCTGTTGGATGGATGTGCCTCTTAAATCTCAAACAGCTGCTGGATTCCTACAGCCAGTCCACAAACTGATCAAACTGATCAACACTACCCTTCCATATAATAAACATGTCATCTATATAGTATCGCCACAAGTCCAAACAAAAAAATTAAGGATTTGTGGTGGTGCTATACTGAATGCCCTCCCATTGTGTCACAAATAAGCCTGCATAGCTGGGGGCTATTGCTGCCCCGTAGCAGTATCATGAATTTGTCTATAGTATTCCTTTTTAAACATAACCATGTTTTTTGTGAGCACAAAATGTGTCATCTCAACAAGGAACCAGGTGGGTGTCAGAATCTGATCCTCTTCTGATCTTTGATTTTAAAAAAAATTATAGGGAGGCCAAACACTGCATGGGATATGACAGTGTACAGTGAATCAATATCTAAGGTAACAAAATATCACCCTGCCCCAAAATCCAAATTTTCAACCACATTGGTTATTTCGATAGTGTCCCTTATGTAAGAACGGGTACCCATAACAAAGGGCTGTAAAATATAGTCCAAAAAATGGACAATGGTTCAATAAGCCAGCCTTTGCCAGATATGATGGGCCTACCTGGGGATGTTCAGCATTTTTATGGACTTTGGGTAAAATATAAATAATAGGGACTGTAGGATGTACAACTGTAAGAGCTTTATATTCAGTTTCATTAATATATCCCATAATAAAGCCTTGAGTCAAAAGCACAGCTGTATCTTCATTGTACTGTGTTACTCTGTTATAAGGCAGCTTTTCATAAAACAAATTTTCCCCTAATTGTCTTAGAATTTCACTGGAGTAGTCATCAGTGTTCATAATGACTACCGCTCTACCCTTATCTGTGGCCTTAATGACAGTACTAGTTTTTTTTGCCAAACTTTTAAAAGCATTTTTCTCTTCTAGAGTACAATTATGAGGTAGACTAATATTTTTATTTGTTAACCCTTCCAAATCTTGTTCACCTTTCTTTACATACAGGGACACAATGTGGTTAAGATTGGGACAATAGGTAGAACAAGAACCAGTCTACTGTGATAACTGTTGTCCACTTCATCATTTTCCAGAGAATATATGCACTGAAAGGTTAGATTTCTATGAAATGTATGCAAATCCACCACAGTATTAAAGTAATCAATGCCTGTTGGAGAAAAAGATATGTCCTTACTTAAAACATTCATTTCACATTCAGAAAGTTTGTACTTAGAAATGTTTATTACAGGTTGTAGTTGTAATGCGAGGGGGGGTGCATTGTGTGGTGTTTTTCAAAACATCCAACACTAACATCTTTGCTTTCTGCCTCTTCCACACCTCCCCCCCTCGTCCTCCTCTTCCTCTGAATGGTTGTGGGTGAGGGTCCTGAAAGTGGGTTCTCCGCTGACTGCATCTGGGTAATGATACTGGTATTTTGTCCCTCTCCTCCTCTAAAAAAGGGTCAGATCCATCAGTGTCTGAAAGATCAGTGGTGTAGTCTAGTACTGTGCTTTCCTCAATGGGTGCACTTGTCATAGAGCTACTTTTTTGGCCAATGAAATGAAATGTCATTTCACACCACAAGCATTAAAACAAATTTTGGATAGGGTTTGAGAAATGACAATGGTCACATTCAGGAGGTGGTGTGAAAAAATGGCTATGTTGAAAAGTTGGGGTCAGAATATTGAAAATTACCACATTTATGAGCGTATACTGAAAAACTGCAAGATGGACTCATAACTTTGTTTTCTCATATTTTTACCCCAGATTTTCAACATAGCCTTCTTATGACCCCACATCACCTTCTTATGAGCCCTCCTCATGAACAAGGGTGGAAAACATTTTCAACTCCTGCCTTAAAGGAGGTCTCATGCCACAAGCACAAAAACACATTTTGGCCAAGATTTGAAAAAAATTATAGCTGTCACATTCATGAGGAGTTGTGAAGAAATGGCTATGTTGAAAATTGGGGTCAAGATATTGAAACTTTTCAAAGATATGAGCCTGCATTCACAAATTTCAACATAGGCTCATAGCTTTGTTGGTTTTTAATATTTTCCCCCAAATTTTCAACATAGCCTTCTTATGACCCCACCTCACGAACAAGGGTGGAGAAAATTTTCAACTCCTTCCCAAAAGGTGATTTCATGCAGTGACCATGAAATCACTTTTCAGGACAGATTTCCCTAATTTCACTGCCATTGTTCATGAAGTGGAGTCCAAAAAGGGCATGTTGAAAATGTGGGACAAAAATATTCAAAAATGATCAAGTTATGACGGCAAGTTCAAAACCCATTAAAATACATTGAACTGCATACCTGATGTCCTCGGTTTGTGGTCCAGCACTGAAGAGTGAAGACATGTCTATGGTCCTGATAGGATTAAGGTGTTGGACACCCAGTAGGTAAATAAAGGCTTGGGGGGTGTGGGGTGGTGGATACTGAATGGGAGGGTTGGATTGGGGGACAGTAATGGTGATGGTAGCAACAGACATCGATGGATGGTTTTCTTTATTTCAGGTGGTGACACTGGGGATTGGGCACCCCCAGTGTCAGTGTTATGTTTGGCAGCACCAAGAGTGGGCTGCCTGGTATTGCAGAAGAAAAACAGGCAGGGTGGGGGTAGCAGCCAGCATGGGGGATTGGGCACCCCGTGCCAGAATATTAACATGCATGGGTTGGGCTTGGGGGTGGGGTCATGAGTGCTGATTGGGAGGGTTGGGTAGGAGGACAGTAATGTGGTGGTAGCAACAGACATTGATGGATGATTTTCATTTTTACAGGGTGTATTTAAAAAAAACTATGAGGAACAGTTTTCTTTAATTTAGGTGGAGACACTTGGGATTGGGCACACCCCCAGTGTGGATGTTATGCCTGGTGGCACTGGTGGGCTCCCTGGAGTTGCACAATCAAAACTGGCAGGGTGGGGGGTAGCAGCCAGCATGGGGGATTGGGCATCTCTGTGCCAGAATGTTAACAAGCATGGGTTTTCTTGGGTGGGGGGACAGTTACGGCAGCAGCAGCAACAGACATTGAAGGACATTTTTCCCTTTTACAGGATGTAATTCAAATGCAAACAAACAAACAAAAAAACTACGAGGGATAGTCTTCAACATTCTGATTATGACAGACAAGGAAAATATAATGGTGCTCTCAGGAATGGCTTGGTGGTGCTGAGTGGGGCAGCCAGTCCATGCATAAATCAAATAGGAATACTCAGCACTCAAGAAGCAGAAGCACAAATTCAGGTATTAAATACTAGTAGTAAACATTTATTGTGGCAAGATTGCCCAGGACAGCACCCTACATCCCCAGTGCTTCAACCCAACACAGGCTCTTCATCGGGGGCAGGTCTAAGAAGTAACAGACATCACTGTATTTAAAATAGTTAATTAAAGACACACTCACCCTAAGTGACAATTAACCATGTAGTAACAAAAAAAAGGTTCAAATAAGAAATAGCATACAATTTTTAAAGCTGTTAAGATTGTCAGCAAAATTTGCTATGTAAAACCATTAGATACTTAAATCTATCTTATACTTTAAAGTAGTTTCCTTAGTGGCATGTATGCAGAATTATACAAATAATTGGCACATTCCATATTAATAATTTTTCATTTGAGAATGAATAAGAAAAGAAGTGAGTAACTGACATGGAGGTGTTAAAGAGAAATTAATTAAATTATAATACAGAGGATGATCAAGCCATAAGATCACAGGATGATGGGCAAATAAATTGCAATTATCCAAAAAGGAAAAGGCACATCTCAAATAAAGGGGTAGTGGGAGGTCAGGAAGACCATCCAGAGATCAAATCCTTGATTAAATAAATTTCTTAGATGGGGGGTATTTTTGAAAAGGCATGTATCCAATGACTCAGTGGTGTGACCATATATAGCCAGGCCTGAAGGCACTCAGGACTAATCAAACATTAGATTTACCAAACCCATAGTCCATTATTATGGTACTGGATCTGTGCTTAGCGGACATGCAGGTTATGCAATATAGTACTCACTTTTGCACTTGTTCAGATCAAGTGAGTCCCAGATTATTCTTCATTTAGAAGGTCACCACTACACAGAGCTGTAAAAAGAAAAAGGAGGAGAAGAACAGGTTAGTAGTCCATTATATGTAAAGGCTGAAATCAATATCTTCATTTAAACCCAGTGGTACCAGTGTTTAAAGTGTCAGGATCCATTTTGTTTCTTTTTGGGAGGGGGTTTGACGTCTGTTCCCCCTCTAGTATTTCTTTACACCTGTTCCAATACAGTAACTCTTAAGCAGTCTGGTTTACTGTTGTGTGACAGTGCAAAGTGTGCCCCAATTGCATTCAGTATGTTACCATTGACAATGGCCCTTACGTGTTCCTGTATACGTACTTTAACTTGCCTTGTTGTCTTACCTACATAGTAACATTTGCAGGGGGACCAACATATGTACTCAACAAAATGTGTTGTGCATGTTGAAAATTCTTTGGTCTCAAATTTGTTGCCATCTTTTTCAAAAGTATTCCCTGTGTGTGCATATTGGCACTTGTTGCATCTCCCACATTTGTGTAGTCCTTTTGGCTTAATGCCTAGCCATCTGTTACCTACTTGTGGACTTGATGATGATATAAAGTGGCTACTGACTATTCTGTCTCCGATACTTTCAATTTTGCTAATGGTGACTTTGGGTGTTTGGTGTATCTGATCTTTTAAAATGGAATCACTCAGTAGAATAGGCCAACGTTTGTGGACTAAGCCTCCACCTTTACCTGCCACTGGATTAAATTCAGTCACAAAAGTGACTATGTCCTTTGTTTCTATGTTCTGACCCTCTTCATTTTCCACTGCACCCCCTTCCCTTCCTTTTTTGGGGTTAAAAGGTCATCTCGATTCAAAACCAACACGTTGTTAAAGGCCTCATCTAATGTTTGGTCTGAATGACTTCTTTGACATAGTCTGGTTTTTAATAAATCAGCCTGTGCTATAAATTCATTCTCTTCCGAACAGTTTCTTTTGAGTCTTATCATTTCTCCATAGGCATTGAGGATATCAATTTCTTGGGGTGGGCACTTTTACATTGCAGAATTGTATTACCAGCTGATTCTTTTCTAAACCCAGCAGTTTTGTTTGGTTCACCAGGTTTGCCGGAAAGCATGAGATCAAGAACCTTAACTGAACTTGTACTGGTTTCAAAGGTAAACTGAAGCTCCATGTTATTATTGTTCAAATGCTGTATAAATTCTGGTATGTTTTGTGGTTCACCTGACCAGATAACTATGATGTTGTCAATAAACCTAAACCACGTGTCTACCTGGTTCAGATATTCATTGACTGCCCCATCATAGACAAATCTTTCCTCAAATAGTCCCATGAGCAGATTTACATTATCCCTTTATTTCAGATATGCATTTTCCTTTTTGGGTGATTGTGATTACTTTGCCCATCATCCTTTAATCTTATGGCTTGATCATCCTCCGTATTATAATTTAATTAATTTCTCTTTAACCCCCCCATCCAGTGGTTTACTTCTTTTCTTATTAATTCTTAAATGAAAAATGATTAATTATGGAATGTGCTGTTCATATATTTCTGTATAGATGCCACTAAGGAAACTACTTTAAAGTGTAAGATAGATTGAAGTATCTAATGCTTATGCAAAGCCAATATTGCTGACATTCTTAACAGGTTTAAATATTGTATGCTATTTCTTATTTGAGCCTTTTTTTAGTTACCAAGTGGTTTATTGTCCCTCAGGGTGAGTGTGTCTTTAATAAGCTATTTTAAATATGGTGATGTCTATTACTCCTTAGACCTACCTGATGAAGACCCTGTATTGGGTTGAAGTGCTGGGGATGTAGGGTGCTGTCCTGGGCAATCCTTGCCACAATAAATGTTTTCTACTAGAATTTAATTCCTGAATTTGTGCTTTTGCTTCTTGAATGCTGAGTATTCCTGTTTTATCATGACAGATCAGCTGTGCTTGCTGGGTGGCATTATGTAAATTGAAGGAAAGAGACTCCCTATGATTGGGTCGGTTCTCTCCTTTGAAGTACATGAAGTTTATGCTCAGCATGCCACAACAGTGTTATGTTCAGCCTGGCTGATGATTGGTGTGACACTGATGAGCCCCTTGCAGACCATTGTACAATACATTGGAATGACAGCGTCACACCTCTCAAACCCCACTCTCTTAACAAAATGTTCACTGTGCATGTGCACACAGCAAACATAACAAACTGTACTTGATTTGAACACAAAAAGTGAACAACTGCATTTTAGGTGACTTCATACTATTCAAATTCAGTGAGGCTATCTTAATACATACCTGTACCAAAAGGGGGGACATTCTTAGTAGGTTAGTAGGATGGTGTGGAGAAAACTAGAAAGAAAATAAAAGGGGGACCCAGACTGCACACAGCAGATCCTAATAAAGAATAAGAAAACATTAATTTCATCACATTCCCTGACTACTTGATCGACTCACTGTTTAATGGCTACCTTTAGTTCTCCCATCTTCTCATTTCTAGAAGAGTGAAATTGGAAGGAGATGGAGGAGGACTCTAAAATTTCACTATCATCAGAGTCCCCTCAATTCGTAGTATTCAAGAGTTTAAAACTATTGAAGACAGTAATAGTGTTGTCTTTTAAGTCACTCAGTTCCTGATATTTCACCCTCATCTGTGGTCTCCTTTTCCACTGCAGAACAAACAGGGTCATGTCACAGTCTGGAGGAGGCATTACTGCCATATCAACTTCCTTTTCAGTAAATGACTGAGCAGTAGAGCACAGCCAATGGTACTTGTTGATAAGAAAGTGGGGGTCTCCCCATAAATCTCTAGGATGTACAGGTAGAACTATATCCCAGAATCAAGTATGGTCAGTACTGATTCTATCACTGTCTCTAGAATGAAGGGGGTTACCAAACAGGGGATGGAAACTTCATGTGGGATGCTAAAGGAATCTCCTGGCCTGAACTCTCCCTGGACTCCTCTTCTATCTTAACTGTGTCACACAGAATTCCAACTGAAAAAGTATAAATTTCAGCCTTCAATAACAGACAACTAGATATCCAGTACATCAAGTTGCAGCTAAGGTATACCTATTTATAATTATGTTACATTTTTACTGATAAATAATTATGTTATCCTTTTGCCATGTTTACATCTAATACAGAGCATAGCATTATGCAGAGAAATACAAGCAGAGGAACAACTAATTCATAAAAATAAAAATTAAATTGTAATAATATGTTGTTCTTGGTTCACTGTTCCATGTTCACATCCCTACTTGATAAACTAAAAAAAAATGCGATCAAAATTACATAAATATCTATACTGATACACAACACAAAAGGTGCCTCCATGTTTAAAAGTAATAGAAATATCTCACCATGACAAATACGTTAAATATAGTCCCGTATGACAGCACCTGCAAATCTAGTAGTATAATCAGTCATAAAATGATTAAGCCAACATTTCAAGGATCAAGCCTCTTCTTCACGGCAAGCAGTTTTACTGTAGCAATTCAATTAAAAAACAGTATAGTCAATGAAAAGTATAAATTTCAACCTTCTATGGTGGTATAATAATTTATAAATTGATGTTGCCCTAAAAATATAATAATATTATCTATAACAGTACTGTACAGCGTAGGACTCATTCAATACCCAGCAAACAGACAGCAAACCATATCAGTATTAGAAAGTGTGCATATACCTTTAAATCTTCCCTTTACATTTCTTCAAATTCTAAGTGCCTTGCAGTAAAAGTGTTCATGTATGGCTTCAAAAAACATATAAAAAATATATACAGTAACTTGCTGTTAATAATGTCCCAACAAACAAACTGCTACTCTTAAATACCCCCAAAATTTACTGTAGACTGTTGTCTCACCAAGGATCTGAACAGCAGCATCTCATGCTCTGTGTGCAGGTTCACAGGCAATGAGAGCACCTTACATTTCACCTTTTTATATCCTCTGCAAAGCCACACAGAGGCATGGTTAGTTCCAGTCACGATCCTGTCTCAGGTGTGATGATGTAATCATAAAAAGTCCAAGGGTCTAAGTTCATGGTGATGGGAACACGTTAATATAATAACACAAAACTACTCAAACCACAAAAAATATCCCAAAAATGCACACAGAATTCATAGCTGCCACTATGAAAACATATCTGTTACACAGTATCAATCTTCTAATTTATAAACTATCACCAAAGCAACTGCTGAGAAGCTATATGCCAAAGCTGGCTATGGGGGGGGGGGGACTCGAAGCCTGAAAAATGAATGTATCTCTTGTTGAAAAATCAAACTCTTTCAGATACATACAGTTTATATATATCTATATATAGATATATATATCTATATATAGATATAGATATAGATAGAGATATATATATATAGATATAGATATATATATCTATCTATATATATATAGATATATATATATATATGTGGGATACATGATGGGCATGAGTGTGATATGGCAAATATTGTCACTCCTGCAGAGTGAGCTCTTGATATCTCATGAGTGCCGGAAGCACAAGTGAGATATCCAGAGCTCACAATGCAGGAATGACAATATTTGTCATAGCACATGATCTGCACATCATGTATTCGAATTATACAATAGAGCTAGGAGTTTCAGAATTATTGTTATGTTGTCTTGTGTTCTGTTCTTGTTTATGTGTTTGCTCATTCTGTGTATGAGTGTTTCTGAATGGGCTGGCAGTGTTATAAACTCTGGGAAACAGATGAGTGTGTTTTGCAATGCTAAATGAATTAGTTTTTGGTAGGAGTGAGACACAGACTATTTTGTGAAGCTGTATTCTTTAGAAGTCTGGCTGCAGTCAAGCTGAGAGTATCACAGTAATGGTAATGGGCTGAGAGTCAGAGTGTCATAACAGCTGAGACTGTTTTTAGTGGTAATTGAGTTAGCTGCAGGCAGCAGTGAGGAACAGAGTGTTCTGTGAAGCTGTGCTCTTTAGAATTTTGGCTGCAGTCAAGCTGATAGTATCACAGTAATTGTAATGGGCTGAGAGTCAGAGTCTGAGAAACAAGTGAGAGTGTTTTTCAGTGGTAACTGAGTTAGCTGCAGGCAGCAGTGAGGAACAGACTGTTCCGTGAAGCTGTGCTCTTTAGAATTCTGGCTGCAGTCAAACTGAGAATGTCACAGTAATGAGCTGGAAGTTAGAGTGGGGAATAGGTGTTTTTTGTAATGCTAACCGAGTTAGCTGCAGGCAACAATGATACCTCTCATGTAGTTCTGCATTTGTGTCTATGGTAACAGCACATGTGTTTCTTGCATGCTGAGGGGAAAGCTGCCTAGAGTGATGATATCAGTGATCTTTGTGTGACCTGTGTGTGTAAATGGCTGATATCATCACAGTAGAGCAGTGGGTAAAAATATCACACTGCAGTGGGTGATACTCTGTTTTACCTCACTCATTTATCACTCACCCCATTGTATAAATCTATCTATCTATCTATCTATCTATCTATCTATCTATCTATCTATCTATCTATTCATTGTAAAAAATGGTGTTAATACACTAGTTAGGGTTGAAGCAACAAAATATGGAAATGTGGCATTAGGATTTCCAACCCTAACACTCCACCCCAGCCCACCCTGCAGGCAGCAACACATGTGGGGTGTGCATTGGGGTTGTCTGCCCTAATGCTCACCCCATTCCATGGGTTAATAACCTGAGATGGGTGCAGTATATGAGAATGGGGTGAGCATTAGGGTTGATAATCCCAATGCACACCCCACACCTGTTGCTGCCTGCAGCATGGGGGTGGGATGTTAAGGTTGGAAATCCTAATGCCACATTTCCCTTCTTCTGTCACTTCAACCTTAACTAGTGCATCAATGATGTTTTTTGCAATGAATTTCCTTACTTTTTGAAAAAGTATCATCACATCCTCATTTGCCTGTGGGAGTGCAGGGCCCACATGCATACATATTTTTTGAGGTGGTGTAATTGTATCCTTATTTGCCCATGTGAGCACAGGACCCTATGGGCCCTGCACTCCCATCCCTCCACAGATGCATATATGTATGTTGCTATGGGCCCTGCACTTAACTATAGCAAAAACACAACCAAATAGTCACCACAGGCTTCTTATGACCCCACCTTTATGAACCCAGTACTGACAATTTGAAACCCCCCATCAAAAATGTAATTCCATGCCACCACAAAGTCATTCCACAGCACAGGTTTGAAAGTTTGGTGAGGATTTGGAAAACAACAGCTGTCTCATTCATGAGGTGTTGTAAAAATATAGCTATGTTGAAAATTTGGGTTCAGAATATTGAAAATTACCAGAGTTACAAGCAAGCATGTGCATTACTTTCCCATTTTTACATATTTTGATCCCAAATTATCAGCATAGCCTTCTTAAGACCCCACCTCATGAACTAGGGCAGTGAAAATTTTCAAATTCCGGTGAAAAGGTGATTTCACCAAGCAACTGCAAAATTACCTTTTGGGATGCAAAAACACATTTTGGCCAGGATTTGAAAAATGACAGCTATCACTCTCATGAGTTGATGTGAAAAAATGGTTATGTTAAAATTTTGGTGTCAAAATATTGAAGATTACCAAAGTTACAAGCCTGCATTCACGAATTTCAATGTAGGCTCATTTTTTTTTAAATATTTGTACACCAAATTTTCAACATAGCCTTCTTATGATCAAAACAAGGGTGGAGAAAATTTTCAACTCCTGCCCGAAAGGTAATTTCATGTAGTGACCATGAAATCACCTTTTGGGACAGAGTTGCCTAATGTGACTGACATTGTTTATAAGGTGGGGTGCCACAAGAGGCCTGTTGAAAAATTGGGGCCAAAATAGTTAGAAATGGCCAAGTTATGCAAAGAAGTTCAAAACCCCATTGAAAGACATTGAACCGCATACCTGATTTCCTCAGTTTGTGGTCCAGCTTTGAAGACTAACAATGTGTCTGTGGTCCAGACAGTATTACAGAGCTGGACCTCTGGTGAGTAAGTAAGGGCTTGGGGGGTGTGGGGTGGTGGGTGCTGAGTGGGAAGGTTGGGTGAGGGGAGTAACAGACATCGGTGGGGATGTTCTTCTTTTTTACAGGGTTTCTTACAAAAAAACTACCGGAGTTGGTGTTCTTTTTAGATGTGAATGGTTATCAGAGGGTGGGGGGTGCCACAAGACACCAGGGTAAACATAACTAATTTGGGGGATGGCAATCAGAAGGTTGGGGGTGCCACTAGATCACCAAGGAAAAAACAAATAATAATGAGGATGGTGACTGAAGGTTGGGGTGCCACTAGACACCAGGGAAACAACAAGGACAGGGATCAGAGAGTGGGGGTGCCACTAGACACCAGGGGAACACAAAAAAGTTAAGCGATTTGCTCAGGGTCACACAGTATGCAACTTTGGGCTGTGGGATTCAAACTCACACAGGGTCAGCGATCGGAGGGTATGGTATGGGCATCACTAGACACCAGGGAACAACAGGGAATGGGATTGGAGGGTGGAGGTTGCCACTAAACACCAGGGGAAACAGGGATGGTGATCAGAGGTAGGGGGTGCCATCGGACATCAGGGAAAGTAGGAAAGGGGAAAATGTTTCACCAGGAAAGGCACATATGCTGAAGCTTGTTTCCAGGTCAGACATGACAGCACAAGGAAGTTAAGAGACTTGTTCAGGGTCACAGGAGGGTGCAGGGTGCCACTAGACACCAGCAGTCCACAAAAAAAAAAAAATTCTCCCATGAAAAAGGCTCTTTCTTGTATCTCGTGATACAAAAAAAAATCTTTTTTTGTATCTCGTTATATGAAAAGGGATCCTTTTCTAATAACGTGATACTAAAAAAGATCTATAATGTCAAATAAAAAAATACTTGCAAGGCATTTCTCAAACAGTAAACTGCAGAATGCAACTAAGGGGTCCTCAAAAACAACCTACATGTGTTGGTCCCTCCCCACAATGTCATTTTTGTGTGTTTTATAATTTCAAGTTTTAGGCAAAAATGGAAAACAAAATGGCGGCCAAACAAAAAAGGGTTTCCTTAAATGAAAAAGGATGATGTCAATAAGAAAAAATATTATTTTTTCATTTCAAACAGCTATCCTGAGGTGCTTACTGAGCATGCTCAGAGCCATTTTTATGAAAATGTTAAAATTAAATAACTTTGGAATGGATTAATATTTTTTCCTTAAACCAGCAAAAGGTACATCTGTGGGTCAGCCCCTTTCTACCCTGAAAATTTCAGACTAGCATTCCAACCATCTGGGCTGTACTGCGGACAAATGAAAACCCATTATAACCAGTGGGAAAAGAGAGATATATAGAGTGGGCAGCTAGTGCCCCTATAGTTAGGGTTGAGCAAGAATTTCTATGTTAAACTTCAAATTTTGCACTTTAATAACTGTGCAACTGTTCAATGACTTTGCAGAAAATTTTGCATGTGCAGTCTCTTGGGGTAGATCTCTTGACATGCCAAGTTTTTCATCCGGATAGTGAAAATCCCCTAAAATTCATCACTTTTGCAGTTTTTTTTCTCATCGCACCATGCAGAGATGGTGTTGCATTTTGGTCTGAAATTGTTGTGGTAGAAGTAGCTTTTGTCATAGAACAGATCAGCATTTATTTGGTGAAATAATATTAATCCGTTCAAAAGTTATAGCATTTTTTAAAGTTCCATTATTTTCAATGGGAATTTTATTTTTCAGGATAGCTGCACAGTATGAACCAGGATCCTGGTTCGTCAGGGGACAATCATTGTTTGCCAGTTGTCAATCCTGTCACACCAGAAAACATTCCTTGTATGTCAGCCACCATCTTATTTTTTGCCCCCCCCCAAAAAAAAGTTTCATAACTCTGTCCAGGGACATCTGTCTCACATCAAAGTATGATTCTGCTCATCGGGAGTTGATAAGCTGTGTTGTGTTTCCCGGTGTCTATATGCCCTCAGAAACATTTGTTTTTAAATTTAAATCCTTGTCTGTCAGTTGCTAAACTCCCTGTTTGCCATCCTGCTTCATCAGTGGCAGACAAGGAAATTGGCTGGTGGACAAGAATCCCCAGTTTGAGTGTCAATTTTGATGTCCAGATGGCCAGACTGGGATACTTGTTCACCAGTGATGAATCAAGGTGGTGGACAAGGAATTCAGCTGGTGGACAAGGATTCCTGTCTGGCAATCTGGTCGTCAAAATCTATTGACCAGAGGGCCAGACCAGGAATCCTCATCTGCCAGCTGATTAATGAATCAGGGTGGCGGACAAGAAAAGGAGATGGCGAGCAAGGATTGCTTTTCGGCCATCTCCTTCTGGAAAAAAGTGTTGAGGAAGTGTTGTAGGATCATCTGGTTCCAAATAAATGTATTTATTTGCCCCCCCAAGCCCTGGCATCTAGTGGCAACCCTCCACCCTCAATTCCTATATTGTTTTTTAAATAAAAAAATTCACTGTTTTAGTGGCATTCTGCCACTTATATTTTTTTTTTTAAATAAAGCCCTGGTGTCTAGTGGCACACCCCGCCCTCCTATGCCACAGTAATCGCTGGTGGCAGTGGCATCCCCCCCCCATGATGGTCCTCTTATTTTTTTCTTTTTTTCTTTTTCCTGTAAAGAAGAAAATTGTCCCTCACTGTCTTTTGCTAGTTTTTTTTTCCTGTGGAAAAAAAAAAGTCCATTGATGATATCCCCTATGCCCTAACCCAACCTCCCACTGTGGACCCTTCTCCCCACTCACCCCTGACATCCCCACCAACCCTTACTCACCTCCTGCAGTCTGAAGTTTGAGAACCGCTCTGCCGATCAAAGTCATGTCTTGCTGCTGGAACTGGTGACTGCAATCTGCACTAAGGTAAATGTGGTCCTATGTAGTTCAATGGGTAGTTTTCAACTTTCGGCAATAACTCTGTCATTTTTTTGAGATTTTGGCCCCAGATTTTCAACATGGACTCCTGGGGACCCCACATCATGAACAATTTGACTGTCATTAGGCAACTGTCACCAGAAAGGTGATTTTTTTGTCAGTTGGCAAAATCACCTTTCCGGTGGGATTTGCGTAATGACAGTCATAGTGTTCTGATAGGGTCATAAGAAGGCTATGTTGAAAATTTGGGTCAAAATTTAAAAAAAATGGCTGTATTATGAGCATTTGTTGTTATCTCACTACGCATGCTCGTAACTTTGGAAATTTTCTATCTTGACACCCCATATTTTCAGCATAGCCTTGGTATTACCCCACCTCATGTATGTGACAATTGTCATTTTTCAAAATCCTGGCCAAAATGTGTTCTCTTACTTGTGGTGCAAAATGGCATTGCAGTTGCACAGAATTTCATTTTGGCAGGGATTTGACAATGTTCTGTACTGGATATGTGCAGTGAGGTCATAAGAAGGCTATGTTGGAAATTTGGGGTCAAATAAGGATACTGTTATACTATCTCAAAGAAGGAATGGAAGTGCAGTCTCCTTCAGACCTTGCGTTCCCACCGTAACATAAGGCTACTGTTATATTATCTTGATGGAGGGATGGAACCTGCGCTTCCACTGTAAAATAAGGCTACTGTTATACTATCTCAAAAAGTAAGGAAATAAATTGCAAACAACTTCATTAATGTATCAGTTAGGGTCAAAGTGACAAAAGCAGGGAAATGTGGCATTAGGGTTTCCAACCCTAACACTCCATTCCCCACCCTGCACAGACCCAGAGGCAGGGGGAGGGTATGTCTTTGGGCCTGTGAACCCTAACACTTACCCAATTCCAGTATGCAATTAGGTGACATGGGTACAACATAGGTGAATGGGGTAAGCATTAGGGTTCAAGGGCCCCAAGATAGACCCTTCTCCCCACTTGTGGGTCTGTGCAGGGTGGGGAATGAAATATAGAAACATAGACTTTGATGGCAGATAAGGACTGCTTGGCCCACATAGTCTGTCCATTTCCCTACCTACTGGATAAGCTGCAGATCCTAGTTAACCAGCAGCCCACTTCCTCCTTACCCCCCTTACCCCCACTATAATTGCCTTACATTGGTCCCATGCATTCTTGAATTCCCCAACTGTTTTTAACCCCATGACCTTCTCAAGAAGGCTGTTCCATGCATCCACCACCCTCTCCATGAAAAAATACTTCCTTATGTTGCCCCTGATCTGTCTCCCTCTATCTTCACATTGTGCCCCCTTGTTCTTGCACTTCTCTTTTTCTGAAATATGCTCCCCTCTTGGACTTTGTTGATTCCCTTGAGGTACTTGAAGGTTTCTATCCTGCCCCCCCCTTTACTCAAGGGTATACATATTAAGCTTTTTCAGTCTCTCTTCATATGGCTTCTGGTGCAGACCCTGCACCATTTTGGTTGCCCTCTTCTGGACAGCCTCCATCCTGCCTATGTCCTTTTGAGATGGGGTCTTCAGAACTGCATGCAGTACTCCAGATGGGGTCTCACCGATTGTATGTACAGAGGGATAACAACTTCCTGCTTTTTACTGGTGATGCCTCTCCCTGTGCATCCCAGAATCTTCCCAGCCCTCCTTACTGCCTTCTCACATTGCTTGCCTACCTTAAGGTCATCTGATATGGGTATCCCAGGTCCCTTTCCATTTTTGTTGTTGTTAGTATCTCCCTCCCCATTGTGTACTCTTCCCCTGGGTTTTTGTTTCCCAGGTGCATTACTTTGCACTTCATTGCATTGAAACTAAGCTGATATACTCTTGACCATTGCTCCAACCTTGCCAAGTCCCTTTTCATCCTTTCCACCCCTTCTTGTGTATCAACCCTGTTGCAGATCTTTATGTCATCTGTAAAGAGGCATACTTTTCCTTTCAGCCCCTCTGCAATGGGGTTGGAAACCCTAACACCACATTTCCCTACTTTTGTCACTTTGACCCTAACTGATGCATTAACAAAGTTTGTTGCAATATATGTAGTAGGCAGTTCAATGTCAAATCCCAAATTTTTCACTCTAATAACTTTGCAACAATTCGAAGGATATGCATTGAAATTTGCTGGTGCCATCACCTAGGGTAGATCCTGAATGTTTCGAGTTACGTTCTGGTGAGATGCATGGTTTCTGAGTTCCAGAGAGGTGAAAAACTGACTTTTCACTTGTTGACTTTGCTGGGTTTTTCTTTGAACTTGCCAACAGCCCAGACAGTTTGGAATGTTGGGTTGAAATTTTCAGGGTAGAAAGGGACTAGCCCACAGATATGCCTTTTGCTAGTCTGGTGAAAAAAGAATAATTAATTTCAGTTATTTAATTTTTAAATGTTGAAAAAAAAGTTTCTTACCATGCTCAGTAAGCACTTCAGGATAGCTATATGAAATGAAAAAGGAATCCTGTTTCGTATTGGAATATTCCTTTTTGGGTTGCTGCCATTTTGTTTCCATCTTTAAAAAAAATATTCAAAAGCTATAAAACTGAAATCGTTGAGAGACACCAACACATCTATCTGGGTGATCGGGACCCTGCTAGGTGTCATATGCACTTCACAGTCACAGACATGCCCTAGAAATGTTTTTTTTACTATTATGGATCTTTTTTTGTGACCACATCATACAAAAAAAATCCTTTTTCGTATCACAAGTCATGAAAAAGGATCCTTTTTCATGAAGGGAGACTCTTTGGCTTTCATTCTGTTGCAATCCCCAGCACTGTCATGTATTTACCTGGTGTCTAGTGGCACCCCCCCCACCCTGCGATCCATTCATTTCATTTCCCTGGTGTCTAGTGGCACACCCCATCCTCTGATCTACATTCCCTTTCTGATTTTGTTTTCCTGGTGTCTAGTGGTATCCCCCACCCTCTGATTCTAGTCCCCTGCCTGCTTTTGCTTCTCTGGTGTCTTCTTGCACCCCTCAACTGCTGATCTCCATCCTCTATCTCCTTTTGTTTCCCTGGTGTCTAGTGGCACGCCTCACCTGCTGATTTTCATCCCCAATATAAAATGCATTTTTCTCTGGTGTCTAGTAGTACCCAACACCCACTGGTCATTGTCCCCCTTACAAAAAAAATGTTTCCCTGGTATCTAGTGGCACCCCCTACACACCGATTGCTGTCCCCCTTGTAGAATGACATTCCCTGGTTCCTAGTGATATCCCCCACCTGTCTGTGCTGTCCCAGTACCTGAAATAAAGAAAACCATCCTCAATCTTTTTTTAACATAAAACGGTCCCTTGCCAATCTGCTCCCCCACTCTCACCTCCCACTCAGCACCCACTACCCCACCCCAGTACACCCCCACCCCCCACTCACCTGAAAAAGTTCCAGGTTTGAGATCCACTCTCCAACCAAAGACACATCTTGCTACTGGAACTGCAATATGAGGAACTAAGGTAAATGCAGGTCAATGTATTTTAATGGGGTTTTCAACTTTGATGCATAGAAACATAGAAACATAGACTTTGATGGCAGATAAGGACCACTTGGCCCATCTAGTCTGCCCATTTCCCTACCTACAGGATAGGCCGCAGATCCTAGTTAACCAACAGCCTATTTCTTCCTACCCCCCACAAGAATTGCCTTATGTCTGTCCCATGCATTCTTGAATTCTCCCACAGTTTTAGACCCCACAACCTCCTCAGGAAGGCTGTTCCATGCATCCATTACCCTCTCTGTGAAATAATACTCCATGAAAAAAATACTTCCTCACATTGCCCCGAACCGACCCCTTCTATCTTTAAATTGTGTCCCCTTGTTCTTGCACATCTCTTTTTCTGAAAGATGCTACCCTCTTGGACTTTGTTGATTCCACTGAGGTACTTAAAAGTTTCTATCATGTCCCCCCTCTCCCTTCTTTCCTCAAGGGTATACATATTAAGCTCCTTTAGTCTCTCCTCATACGGCTTCTCTTGCAGGCCCTGTACCATTTTAGTTCCCTCCTCTGGACTGCCTCTGTCCTGTCTATGTCCTTGTGGAGATGGGTCTCAGAACTGGACACAGTACTCGGATGGGGTCTCACCAACTGTCTGTACAGAGGATAACAACTTCCTGTTTTCTGCTGCTGATGCCTCTCCATACATCCCAGTATACCCCAGCCCTCCCTACTGCCTTCTCACATTGCTTAACCTTAAGGTCATCTGATATGATTACCCCAGGTCCCTTTCCTTTTTTGTTGTTGTTCTACCTCCCCAACCATTGTGTATTCTTTCCTGGGTTCTTGTTTCCCAGGTGCATTATTTGCACTTCTTTGCATTGAATCCTAGCTGCCATACTTCTGACCATTCCTCCAACCTTGCCAAGTCCCTTTTCATCCTTTCCACACCTCCTTGTGTATCAACCCTGTTGCAGATCTTTGTGTCATCTGCAAAAGGCATACTCCTTTCAGTCCCTCTGCAATGTCACTGATGAAGACATTAAAAGGACTGGACCAATACTGAACCGGTGCCCCACTAATAACCCCTCTTTCTTCAGAGTGGACTCCATTTACAATTACCTCTGTGTCCTGTTGTGCAGCCAATTTTTACCAGGCTACCACCCTGGGACCCCTCCCAGGCTGGTTAATTTGACTATTAATCTTTGTGTGGGACTGTGTCAAATGCCTTGTTAAAGTCTAGGTAGGCCATGTCACAGCCCTCCCTGGTCTACTACTTTGGTCACATGAGTCAAAGAAATCTATTAGATTCCTCTGACATGACCTTCCACTGTGAACCCATGCTGCCTTGGGTCCTGTGCCCCATTGGCCTTTAGGTACTCAACTATTCTTTCCTTCAGAAGTGACTCCATCACTTTCCCTACCACAGAGGTCAGACTGACAGGTCTGTAGTTTCCTGCCTCTGTCTTGGTCCCACTTTTGTAAGAGGGAATCACATCCACCTTCCTCCAGTCCTCGGGTACCACCCATCCTCCATGATTTATTAAAAAGAGTAGCCAGTGGTTTCACTAGTTCCTTCCTTAATTCTTTTAGAATTCTGGGGTGAATTCCATCAGGACCCATTGCTTTGTCCACCTTCAGTTTTAAGAGTTCTTGCAGAACCCTTTCACCTGTGAAAGGACTGGGATTGACCCCCCTATCAAGAGTGCTTCTGTTAATTGGATTAGGCACTTCCCTCTCCTCTTTTGTGAATACTGAGCAGAAATATTTGTTCAGTATCCCTGCTTTTTCACTGTCCCCCTCTGCCCACCCACCGTTCATTCTATTCAGCCTCACTATCCTCCCTTTGTCTTCCCACGCCGCTGATGTACCTATAAAGGTTTTATCCCCTTCTTAACTGAGTTGGCTATCTTTCCTCAGTTTGGGCCTTTGCTATTCTGACTTCTCTCCCTGCTTCCTTCTGCCTTAACTGGTACAGCTCTCTGTCCTGCTCCTTCTGTGTTTCCTTATACTTCTGGAATGCTATCTTTTTCTTCCTGACTTTCACAGCCACCTCTTTTGAGAACCATAGTGGCTTTTTTCATTTGATTTGTTTATTTGCTTCACACAAAGGCTTGTTGCCTCTGTGATGGCAGTTTTGATGATTCCCCATTGTTGCTCCACACCTCCTTCTAGCCTGTTTGCTAGTGCTTTTCTGAGGCACTCTCCATCTTGACAAAGTCAGCCCTCCTAAAGTCCAGTACCTCACTTTTGTATGGCTTGACTCTGTAGCTGAATTGAACGTGAATCACACTGTTTGATGGTCACTTGTCCCAGATGGCAACCACTTCTAGATCTGAGATCCTCTCACTGTCCCGTTTGAAGTCGAGGTCTAAGATTGCTCCCTCATGAGTGGGTTCCGAAACTAGCTGTCTGAGGCCTGCCACATGTAGAGCATCAAGAATGGCCCTGCTCTTGGATGTGGCTGCAGCAAATGTGCTCCAGTTAACATCTGGCATTTTCAGGTCTCCCATCAACAGTATCTCCCCTTTCTCTGCCATTCTAAGAATGCCTTCTATCATATCCTTGTCCATTGCCTCCCCCTGACATGGGGGTCTGTACACAACCCCTGTGCAGATTGTGGTGCCCTTTCCAGTCTCCAAGGTGACCCACAGTGCCTCCTCTCCTCCCTGTTTACTCTTTTGTTCAGTTGCTTTTATCCCTTCCTTTACATAGAGAGCTACTCCTCCCTCTTCTCCCTGCCTGTCTCTCCTGTAGGTTATGTACCCTGGTATGTTAACATCCCAGTCATGGTTCTCTGTGTACCATGTTTCTGTGACTGCTACGATATCCAGACATCTCTCTTCCATCAAGGCCACCAGCTCAGGGAGCTTGTTGCCTAGACTATGGACATTGGTACTCATTATCCTTCATTTCCTGATGGCCTTACTCCCTTTTGCCCCATCCCTGTCCTTCTTGCCTTTGTCACTTTCTCCATTTACCCCTGCCCTTCTCCCTATCAACACCTCTATGTTGGTGTTTGCCGCACTACTACCATGATTTTTTGGGGGCTAGGATTTCCCTGCTCCTTTCAGTGCCTCCCCTTTGGCTAGTTTAAATGCTTGCCAATGAAGCATTTAAACCTATCACCTAGGATCCTGGTTCCCCTCCCAGACAGATGCAGCCCATCATGCCAGTATGGGCTTGCATCACTCAAGTCGGACCCCCAGTCCCCAATAAGCCAAATCCTGAGCTCCACCAGTTTTCAACCACTGATTGAATCCCATGGTGCAGAACACCTAGCCTCTCCTATGCCATAGATGGGCAGCACCTCCGAGAAGGGTTACCGTCACGTGCTACTTGACTAGGCCCCTCCCAATTCCACAAACTCTTCCTGCACTTCTTTAATCCCTTTCTTGGCCAGGTCATTTGTCCCTAGGTGGACAATGACATCCAGCTCCCTCCCCTGTGCAGCTGCTCCGGCAATCCTGAGGATTCGCTCCCTGTCCCTCCAAGCCATGGCGCCAGGCAGGCACCTTACCTCCCTCTCCCCTTCCTCCCCCAGTTCTACCTTCCTAACAATGGAGTCTCCCACCAGGAGTTGTTTCCTTCCCCTGCAGGGTCCCCTGCCATCCTCCTGTGGGTCTCCTTTGTGGAGGTTCCCAGCATCCTCCTTGGTCTCCACTACGGGTGCCTCTATAGAGGAACCACACTTTTCCAGTATGGCATAGGAATTGTGGAGAGGTACAACTGGAGGGATGCACCTCTGTTCCAGCACCCTCACCCTCCCTGAGCCCACTGTGGTCCAACCACTCCTCTTTCTTGGCAACCTCTGAGGCAACGCAGTAGCACTGGTGGTCCCTGGATGGAAGAGGAGGTCCCACAAATCCTGGCCAACTCAGCCTGGAGATGAGCAACCTCCTCCCTCAGCCCAGAGAGGTGTCTGCAGATGGGACAACACCGCATCCTCCAGAACATCTCCCAGAAGACTGCTGCTCCACAGCCACTGCACTGCACCACTCCAATCATGTCTTATTTCTGGCCCCTTAACTGTTTGCAATCCTTACTTTTTACTCTGTTTTTTTTCTCTCTCTCCTTACTTTCTGCCTGTGTGCCCTTTAAGCTCCTGATTGTCCTGTTCTGAGACAAGAATATCCTATATTTCTCAGTAGACCCCTTACTTGCTCAGAGGCATACCTCCAGCAGCTAGAGGGGGCCGGAGAGCTACTCTTGCCCTTATAGGATGGTTGGTCTTTGGTGGCTCTGTGATCACTCATTTCCTGCTCCCAAACAGGAAGTTCCTGTTGTCAGTCAAATCCTGTGGCTATAAAAATAGAACTAGCTTTGGGTGGGGGTGGAGGAGGAAGGAGCAATATAGTTCCAGTAGAGATGTCCAGTCACACAGCAGTCCTTTCTCCTGGTGTCTTCTGCCAAGCTATTAGCAGAATCTTTCTAAGGCAGTCTTTAAATGTAGCTTCCTTCTAGCTAAGCCACTCCCCTACTTACTAGATCTTTCTACAAGTAATTTAAACCTCACAGCTATTAAGTCCTTTCAATCACCTGAGATTTACACCTAGATAACTGTTCAGATAACCATTCAGTTCAGTTAACTCAGACAAACACACACTTTTTTTTGTTTTGTTTGTTAGTTTTTTTTTACCCTAAATTAAAGGTCCAAGTACAAAAGTTCTTCTTCTTTAGTCCCAGCAGAGAAGTCCAGTCACACAGCAATTCTTTTTCCTGGTGTCTTCTGCCAAGCTTAACTTGCCCATTTTTGCATACATTGACACCAAATTTTCAACATCGCCTTTTAGGGACCCCACCTCATGGCCAATGTCACTGGTATTTCACAAATTCATCCAGAAAGGCGATTTTGCAGTCATTTGGTGAAACCACCTTTCGGACATGATTTGAAATTTTTCTCTGCCTTTTTTCAAGAGGTGGGGTTATAAGAAGGCTATGTTACAAATTTGGAGTCAAAATATGTAGAAATGGCAAAGTTATGTGCATCCATTTAAATTTAAGTACACTTTCTCACAACTTTGGGAATTTTAAATGTTTTCATTTCAAATTTTCAACACAGCCATTTTTTACATTAGCTCATGAACGTGACAGCTGTCATTTCTCAAATCCTGGCAAAAACATGTTTTCTCACCTGTGGCGCGGAATAACGTGGTAGCGTGGAATGATGTTTCAGTGGGGATTTGAAAATTCTCAGCACTGCATTTATAAGGTGGGGGTAATAACAAGGCTATGCTGGCAGTTCAGTTGCTGTTTTGGCTAAAATGCTTCCATGCCAACATACATGTATGCATCTATGGAGAGATAGGAGTGCAGGGCCTGGAGGGCCGTGCACTCCCACAGGCAAATGAGGATATTTATTTATTTTATTTATTTATTTAGTTTTTGTTGACCGGGTAAGTGCACTAGACAAATCCTGCCTATTTTCAGGCATGACCTGGGGGAGGGGATACAGACGAATGCCAACTGACTTTGAACCAGATTAAGCTGTTGGTGGTATTTTTAGTGAATAAGGGAAATTTGGCCAGGACACCGGGAAAATTCCCCTACTCTTTTTGATAAGTGCAATGGGATCTTTAACATCCACCTGAACTACCACCAATCCAGGCAGATGGGACCTTGGTTTAACGTCTCATCTGAAAGATGGCACCTCAGAAGTACAGCACCCCTCTCATGCTACACTACAGTGTCAGTACTGGGATATTAACCCAAATGCCAGATGTGGGAACTGAACCCACAGCCCTCTGATCTCCCAGCCTCAGAGGTTAGTGTACTACCTACTGAGCCACTGACACAGTGATATGATTATACTATCTCAAAAAGTAAGGAAATTCTTTGCCAAAAAACTCTGTTAATGGATCAGTTAGGGTTAAAGTGACAAAAGTAAGGAAATGTGGTGTTAGGGTTCCCAACCATAACACTCCACCCCCACCATGCAGGCAAAAAGCCAGGCACGGGATGTGCCTTGGGGTTTTCCAGTCTAACGATCACCACCTTCCATCAGTAAAGAAGCTGATTACAGAAGCTGTAGAGTATATGAGAATGCAGTGAGCATTGGGCTGGAGACCCCAAAGCACCTGCTCCAGGCTTGCTGCCTGCAAGGTATGAGGAAGGTTGGGAACCCCTACACCACATTTCTGCTTTTGTCACTTTAACCCTAACTGATTTTGGTCTGATATTTTCAGGGTAGAAAAAACTTGCTTCAAAGAACAAGCCATCAATAGTTTGGTGAAAAAATATGAATCCCTTCCAAAGTTGTTAAATTTTGAAATTTTGGGTTCTGAACATGCTCTGTTCAGTCTTTTGGATAGCTGCATGGAACAAAAAAGGATTTCCTGTTTAACGAAAAGGGATTTTGACACATCACGAAAAGGGATTCTTAGACTCCCTTTTCATCAGGAAAAAATCCTTTTTTGTCAGCCGCCATCTTATTTTTTTCCCCAAACAAAATGTTATAACTTTGCCCAGGGATGTCTTCTGGAGATATCCAAGTATGTATCTTGTTCATCTGCAAATCCTTTACTGTGCTGTGTCTGTACTTTAATGTTATGTGGCCTCAAAATGCTTATTTTTAATTTTAAAAATTATTTTTCGTCACTCGCTTCCTTTCCTTTTTCGTGAGATGTCATAATTCTTTTCATATCATAAAACAGCATTAAAACAACTCATGAAAAAGGATTACCGGTAGTACCATCTGGTCTGAGAAGTTCTAATCCTTTTTCGCATGACAAAAAAGGATTATGACACCGCACAGAAAAGGAATAGGCTGGTGAAAAAGGATTATAACACCTCATGAAAAAGAATTAAAAAAAGTTATCCTTTTTTGTGAGGTGTCATAATCCTTTTTCATCATGCGAAAAAGGATTAGGACTTCTCAGATCAGATGGCCCTGCTGGTAATCCTTTTTCGTCATGTGAATTCCTTTTTCATGAGTTGTCATAATCCTTTTTTGCAGCACGAAAAAGGATTTTGATAACTCATGAAAAAGGATTACTGGCAGGGCCATCTGGTCTGAGAAGTCCTAATCCTTTTTCGCATGATGAAAAAGGATTATGACACCTCATGAAAAAGGAATCAGCAGGTGACAAAGGATTATGGCACCTCACAAAAACCCTTTTTAATCCTTTTTCATGAGGTGCCATAATCCTTTTTCATGGTGCAAAAAAGGATTATGACATCTCACAGAAAAGGAATTCTTCTGGCGACAAAAGATTACCAGCAGAGCCATCTGATCTGAGAAGTCCTAATCCTTTTTTGTGTGATGAAAAAGGATTATGACACCTCACAAAAATGGAATAGACAAAGAAGGGGTTTCAACTTCCGGCCATTTTTTGTTCTTTTGACCTACAATTTTCAACATGGCTGTTTGGTGACCCCACATCATGAACAATATGAAGGCTGGCAGTATAGCCTAGAGGTTAGAGGTTAGAGTAATGAGCTTGGTTCAGCAGACCTGGGTTTGATTCCCCCAACCTCCACTTGCATACTATGTGATGAGTAAGTCACTTAACCAGCCTAAAGCCCTGGGTTCCCCCTTAAAACAGGCAGCTATACCTAGTGGACCTTACCCAGTTAACAAAAAGAATAATAAAAATATCACTGCCGTTAGGCAACTCCTGCCGAAAAGGTGATTTCACAGTCAGTTGGTGGAATCACCTTTTCAGTGCGATTTGCATAATGACAGGCATAGTGTTCATAAGGTGGGGTCATAAGAAGGCTTTGTTGAAAATTTGGGGTCAACATGTTAAAAAAGGGCTACATTATGAGCATTCATTGCTATCTCACTTTGCATGCTTGTAACTTTGGAAATGTTCTATATTTTCACCTCATAATTTCAGCATAACCTTGTTATTACCCCACCTCATGTATGTGACATATGTCATTTTTAAAATACTGGCCAAAATGTATTTTTGGTCTTGTGACACAGAATGTCATTGTAATTACGCAGAATTATGTTTTGTCAGGGATTTGAAAATGTTCTGTGCTGGGCACATACAGTGAGGTCATAAGATGGCTATGTTGAACATTTGGGGTAAAAATGAGTACAAATGGCAGAGTTAAGATTATTTGGCAATGGAGGGATGGGAGCGCAGGGTCCAAAGGACCCTGCACTCTCACCGTAACATAAGAATACTGTCATACTATCGCGATGGAGGGATCGGTACACAGGGTCCAAAAGGACCCCATGCTCCCACCGTAACATAATGATATTGTTATACTATCTCAATGGAGGGATGGGAGTGCAGGGTCCTTCAGACCCTGTGCTCCCACTGTATAATAAGAATACTGTTATAGTACCTCGATGGAGGGATGGAAGCACAGGGTTCAAAGGACCCTGCGCTTCCACTGTATCATAAGGATATTGTTATACTATCTCAATGGAGGGATGGGAGTGCAGGGTTCTTCAGACGCTGTGCTCCCACCATAAAATAAGGATACTCTTATGCTATTTCAGAAAGTAAGGAAATAAATTGCAAAAATCTTTGTCAGTGCCTCAGTTAGAATTAAAGCGACAAAAGTAGGGAAATATGACATTAGGGTTTCCAACTCTAACTCCCCACCCCCCACCCTGCACAGATGATGAGGCATCAGGGCAGCATTGAGGTAATCAGTCCTAATGCTCACCCCATTCTCCTATGCTGCAGCTACCCAGCTTATTTTCTAATGGAATGGGGTGGCGTTAGGCGAGATGATCAATGCTCCCCGATCTTCATCATCTGTGCAGTGAGTGAGTGTTGAGGTGAAACCCTAACATATTCCTACTTTTAACACTTTAACCGTAACTGATGCATTGACGAAGTTTTTTGCGAATCTATATATATAGTATATACTATTGTCATTTAAGCTAACCCACTGTAGGTACACAGTCTATTTATGCAGCATCTCAAACACCAATAATATTAACTACTTTTCTCAGATTTATCAAAACTACCACTTCTGAGATTTCTGTTCTAGGAAAGGATTGCCATTTTCTCCAACTGCTCCAGGAAGCCTCTTTGAGCTTGAGGCTGATTTACAAAAGTTTTTTTAGAACACCAAGACTTCAGGTAGCCTTTGATGTACAGCCTGATGTTAATCTAGATTGTACTGTGGTGAAAAGGGTGCTTAAAGGGGAAGTCTGGTCAAAAGTACTACATTGCAGAATTAGAATCAGCCTACCCCCAATAAATCTCATATCGAAAATTAGGTTTCTACATTACTTCGTTTTAAAGTTATGTGCTATTGTGTAACACTGATTTCACTCCCTGTTCAAAAAAGCCAGTTTCAGTGAAAAGCCACTGATGATGTCACAACCAGAACTCACAGACTAGTCCTCCCTATCAGCAACCTTATAGGACCTATTTTTTCAAAGTTATTGAAACTATAGATGTAGTATTTATTTAAAAAACAGAAACTGGCACAAGGTTGCCTGCAGTGTTTGCATTTCCAGAATGTTCAGATGCATGGTACTGTACTTTAGAATGCTGAAGGAGGTGGTTTTAGAATGCAGTGCTGAACCAAGGCATAGACTATCAAAGTGGTGCACAATTTTAGAATGTTGGTAGGAGAGACATGTAATCTCAGCATGTGGCAGGCATGTGCCATCTGGTAGTGTGGTGGGACACTCAATCTCAGAATGCGACAGGACACACATCGAAGAATTTAGTGGGGACTGGCAATTCTGGAATATAAGTAAGGATGTACACTGTCAGAATATGGCAGAACACACCATTTTATTTTGAAACTGCTTGTCCTTGCCACATTCTGGAACTGCATGCTTCCATCACATTTTAAAATTGTGCATCCCATCCCCACTACAATCCAACATTGTGCATCCTAGCCACATTCCAAAATAGTGCATCCTTGCCACATTCCAAAACTACACATCCACGCCACGTTCAAAAGTTGTGTTTCAATGCCACATTCTGAAATTGTCACCATCACATTCCAAAATTGTGTCATTGCCATATTCTGGAACTGTACATCACCACCACATTCTGAAACTGCGCATCACTGCCACATTCCAAAATTGTGCAACACCACCACATTCTGAAACTGAGCATCATCACTGCATTCCAAAACTGTGCATCACCACTGCATTCCAAAACTGTGCATCACTGCCACATTCTGAAATCATGTGTCACCACCACATTCCAACGTCATGTGTCATCGTCATATTCTGAAGTTGCGTGGCACCACCACATTCTGAAACTGTGTGACTATGCATCACCACCTCATTCTGAAGTCATGCGGCACTGCCACATTCTGAAGTCACCTGGCATCATGACATTCTGAAGTCACACAGCACAGCCACATTCCAAAACTGCATGACTGTGCATCATCACCTC
Organism: Neoceratodus forsteri; assembly: GCA_016271365.2. Classification (NCBI taxonomy): domain Eukaryota; kingdom Metazoa; phylum Chordata; order Ceratodontiformes; family Ceratodontidae; genus Neoceratodus; species Neoceratodus forsteri. Next base: position 397,909,854 of record CM028136.1, on the reverse strand, counting down.
ATTCCAAAACTGGGAGTCATCACCACATTCTGAAACTGTATGTTAGCATAACCACCACATTCTGAAATTGCATGTCATTGCCACATTCTGAAATTGTGCATCATAGCCACATACTGCTTATCATCACCATATTCCAAAATTGTGAGTTATCACCACATTCTGAAATTGCACATCATCACCACATTCTGAAATTGCACATCAGCCACATTCTGAAATTGCGCATCAGCCACATTCTGAATACATGCATCAGCCACATTCTGAAACTGCATGTCATCCATATTCTGAAACTGTGTGTCAGCCACATTCCAAAACTGCACATCGGCCACATTCTGAAACTGCGTGTCACTGCCACATTCTGAAACTGCGTGACTGTGCATCATCACTTCATTCTGAAACTGTGTGTCACCGCCACATTCCAAAACTGTGCATCATCATCACCACCACATTCTGAAATTGCACATCACTGCCACATTCTGAAATTATGCATCAGCCACATTCCAAAATTGCATGTCAGACACATTCCGAAATTGTACATCAGCCACATTCTGAAATTGTGCTTCAGTCACATTTCAAAGTTGCATGTCAGTGACATTCCAAAATTGCGCTTCAGTCACATTCCGAAACTGTGTCAGCCACATTCTGAAATTGTGTGTCACTGCCACATTCTGAAATTGTGCATCATCACCGCATTCTGAATTTGTGCATCAGCGCCGCATTCCAAAATTTGTGTCACCATCTCATTCCAAAACTAAGTGTCACTGCCACATTCCGAAGTTGTGCGTCACTGCCACATTCCAAAACTGCATGTCTCTTCTACATTCTAAAACTGTATCTGCCTGCCACATTCTGAAATTGTGTGTAAACTTCCATGCTCCAATATTGCCTGTCATTGTCACATTCTGAAAATGTACATTCCCACCATACTCCAAACCTGCACATCCCCACCACATTCTGAAGATGAGTGTCACTGCCAAATTCAAATATTGCAAGCTCAAGTTACATTCTAAAATTATGCATCCCTGCCTCATTCTGAAATTCCATGTGGCTACCAGATTCTGAAACTGCATCACTGCCACATTCTGAGATTTCGTGTCCATGCCGCATTCTGAAATTGAATGTTGCCACCACAATCTGAAATCAAGCATACCAACAACTTTTTGAAATTTTGCTTCACTATACCACATGCCAAATTAATCCATCCAAGACACATTATGAAATTACATATCTCTACCACCTTCCACAGCTATGTGTCTCCCACATTTCAAAATTGTGTATCTCTGCCACATTCTAAAACTATATGACACTGCCACATTAAGAATTTTAGCAACCCTGCCACTTTCCAAAATTGTGTGTCCCAACTACTTTCTGAGATTGTGTCATTGCTGCATTCCACAGTTGCAGTCTGGTGACATTTCAAAATCTTATTCCTGCACTATTATAAAAATTGCACACATTTTTCTCATTCTAAAGCCATGTTTGCTGCTGTATTCCACCCCCCATCACATTCTTAAGTATTGTATCTTGCATCTACATATTATGGAAATGCATGCCCTGACCCACCCATTATCAGCTTTCCTTTTCCAGATATTTAATACAACTTCAGTTTTATGTAACATGGGAGAAATAAATCTTATAAGGTGGTTTGCAAGAAGGACTATGCTGCAAGTTCTGCTTGTGACATCATCAGTAGCTCATTACTGAAACTGGCTTTTTTGAACAGGCAGTAAATTTAGAGTTACAAAATGACTTGTAACTTTTAAACAAAGTAACTTATAGATCTCATTTTTGGCAAAAAGCTGACTGGGGATATGCTGATCCAAATTCTGAATTTACTGGTGCTAGAAATTTTGGTCAGACTCCCTCTTTAAGGTTAAATCCAGCTATAATTCCAGTCTGGATAAAAGCGCCCCTAAATAAACATATTGTTGAAAAGGAAATAATGGATTTGTTTAGATCTGACAAATCCCTATTTCCTAAATATAATGCTATTACATGGGAAGAAAGAGTAGCTTTGACAGCTTTAAGTCAAGATGAGACAATAGTCATAACATCATTCGATAAGGATGGGGGTGTTGTCATTCAAGATAAAAAACAATACAAGGAGATGTTTTTGAAACTGTTAAATGATCAAAGAAATTACAGAATTTTAAGAGACGATCCTATGGCACATATTGAACTACTTATTCATGAAACTTTAGAAGAATACCTGGACATGGGGTGCTTGAGGGAATGGGAGGTGGGCATCCTGAAGAAATCTTATCCTTGTGTGCCCACCTTCTATTGCCTTCCTAAGGCACATAAATATATTAACATGCCACCAGGGAGACCTATCGTGTCTGGTCTTGTCTGGTCTTGACTCAGTCCTAGAACCTATCTCTTTGTTTGTACATTTTCACTTACAACCTTTAATTGAAAATATGAGTACCTTTCCAAAGTAGTAATTGACTCAGCTAAATTTTAGCTAAATTTTAGTGCATTAGTGCCTGCAGAGTTGTAGGAAACCACAGAGCTCCTTCAACATTAATTTTGGCTGCTCGAGCTTTTGGCTGTGTTGGATTTGATTTGTCTGCATGAAATCCAAATTAATTGCACTCAACTTTTTACTGCTCAAGGCTCCCGCTGTGTTAACCTTGAGATAGTTTTTTGTCCCACCCCAACCCCTCCCAGGCCTCCTTTAAATACACCATAGTCATGCCCTCCTTGGTTTTCTGCCATCCTACAGGTCCATGCTAGGGACCAGGACCACACCACTTTCTCCCTCATATTTTTTCAGCCTTATTCTCCTCTCACCCCCAGATTCTACCTTTCCTGGAGTCATGGCATACTTCACTATTGCCTTTTTGCTGCTAATAATTAGCACTCCCAATGTATGCTACCTTAAAAATACTTACTACTCAAGCACTGTCCTGGAACCCTTCACCTACATTGCCCCCTATCACTGCACTACTCTCTACTCTACACGCCCCCTCCCTTTACTCATATATCACCCTCTTCCTCCTCACTCTCCTTACTCCCTTCTCCCATGTCACTGAAAACTCTCCTCCTTTTAGCCCCAAATTGTCAAGCAAGCCTGTCCCTAACTAGCACTCAGCTGTCATCCTCGTTAACACCTAGCAATCAGTCACAAAGGAAAAAAGCACTCAGACTACATTTGAACCCCTTAAAGAAACTGTTACTCTTGCTTCTTTTCTGCTCAGGCAATGTTGAGCTAAACCCCAGCCCTCCATTTGCTTCTCACCTCTCCTACAGAATTTGCAGCTGCACCTGGATTAAAAATAGTGTTGATCAATATACTGAGCCTTCCCAAAAAAATTAGGCCAATTACAAGCATGGGCCATCTATACCGAACCTGATCTCATCATTGTCACTAAATCTTGGTTTAAAAAAAAAATACTGACCAACAAATTAATCTAGTGGGCTATAATCTGTATAGAGCAGACAGGTACTCCAGTGGGGCGGGGGGTGGAGTAGTCGTCTATGCTAAATCCAAGTTCACAATCAGCGATATCTATTGCAAATCAAAACAGAAGGAATATGAGATTGTTTCTCTGAAGCTCCACCTTCCTTCCTCAGAATACATCACTTTTATTGATGGCTATAGGCCCCCTGCTGGCGGGACCAATGTCCTTAACATCCTAAAATCCCTTGCCATCAATGCCAATACAGAAACAATAATCCTTGGGGACTTCAACCTGGATTGGTTGTCCCCTAAATCACTTGGCTTGAAATCCCTTTGCTACGAACTTGGCCTTGCCCAGTTAATTAGCGAACCCACTAGGATCAATATTTCTAAAATTGCAAATAGCTCACTCTTAGATGTGATATTAACCACTCCTCCTCACAAAATTTTACAAACAATGGTTTTCCACAATGACATGAGTGACCATAGTATCGTAGTCTGTACGAGATCACAAGCTAAAGCTCACCATCAGCCCAAATTCATCACTAAACAGTCATTTTGTAAGTTCAATGCCTCAAGTTACTTGACCGACCTAAGCAAGGTCAGATGGCAAGATCTTTTTCTTGCAAAGTCAGTTGATGAGGCTGTTACTGTCCTCAATGACAACCTTACTACCCTGGCTAATAGACATGCACCTCTTATCAAGGTTCGGAGGTGCAAAATCTCTTAACCTTGGTTCACTCCAGCACTTAAGGTTGCAGTGACAAACCGTGATAAACTCTGAGCTCAGGCTAGGTGAATCAAGAGCCCTGTAGATTGACAGGCCTTTAGAGCAGCCAGGAACACCTGTGTTAAACGTAGTCGCTCCACCAAAGCAAACTTCTACGTTTCCACCTTAGAACAGGCAAAAGGGAACTCCCACAAAATTTGGAGGACCCTAAAGTCCATTGAAGGTCAGTCAACTGCCCCCTCCTTTCCATCTAAGATCCACTGCAAAGGTACAGATGTGGAAAGTAAACACCAGATACTTGAAGAATTTAATTCCCACTTTGTCACTGCTGGCCTAGCCTTTGACTCTTCACCATATGCTGCTCCTGTCAAGAATCAAGACAGTTCAGACACAATGCTGCCTATCTCAGCCTGTTCATTTCAGTTGTTCCCCTTTAATTTCAAAGAAGTTGAAGACTCGCTTATTAACTTAGACACCAAAAAAGCACTGGAGAAGATGGACTTGAACCACTTTTCTTAAAACTTGGTTACACCTACCTTACTGACCCTGTCCTCCAAATACGTAACCTCTCTATTCATACCACCTCAGTTCCTTCTTGCTGGAAATCCACTCACATCATTCCCCTATTTAAATTGGGCTATCCATGTGACCTAAATAACTACAGGCCCATTTCAATTCTGCCCATCCTCTCAAAAGTTTTCGAAAAATTGATCTATACACAATTAAAAAACCATATCAAAACCCATTCTCTCCTAAACCCAGCACAATCTAGCTTTCACCCTAATCACAGCACCATCACAGCTTTGGCCAAAGTTACTAATGATTGGGTCTCTGCAATAGATTCAAAGAAAATAACGAGAGCAGTATTCTTAGATCTCAGTAAAGCTTTCAACACCTTATATCACAACTTATTAGTGAATAATCTTATTAAAATAGGTTCCACCCCTTCCACCACTCAGTGGTTCAATAGTTACTTATCCGAAAGGACTCAGCAAGTTAAAGCAGGAGGCTTGTCCTCATCCTCTCTGACTATTACCAGAGGAGTTCCAAAAGGCTCCATCCTAGGTCCCATTCTTTTCTCCTTATACATCAACAATCTCGATCATGAGATATCCAAGTCAAACCTGCATTTCTCTGCAGATGATACAGCTCTATACACCTCTGGCCCTACGTTGTCTGGAGTCAGGGTCTTTTTCCAAGAAGACTTAATTCAGTTCGAAACCAATCTAATCAATGCCAAGTTACTCCTAAATGCCAAGAAAACCAAAACCATGATTTTCTCCCCATACACCTCCTCCACTACTATTCTCAACTCACCTAAAGACTTTATCATCACCTCCCTAGGAGAACAGCTGGAAATTGTCTCAAAATTCAAACATCTTGGCATCTGGCTCCATGACAAGATCTCCTTTAATGATCACCTCAATGACCTGTCCAAGAGATTAAAAGTCAGGCTAGGTTTTTTCTTCCGCACTAGGTCTTTCTTTCCATTGGAGATCAGAATCTAGCTTGTCCAGACCACATTCCTCCCCCTACTTGATTACGGTGACATAATTTACAACTCTTCAGCAATTACCAACCTCCATAAACTAGACACCCTCTACCACTGTGCCCTGCATTTTATCACTAATTCCCCATACCAAACTCACAACTGTGATCTGTACACAACTGTTGGCTGGACCTCACTTACCACTAGACGTATGCTCCATGCTGGAATCTGGACCCTAAATCTTCTGTTGAATAAACTCCCGAGCTACCTAACTTCTCTTGTCTGCATCTCCCGCAGTGTTTGCTCACTCAGAAAGTCAGACTTTATCCTCCTTGATGTACCCAGGACTCGTACCACCTTTGGTAAATGCACCATCTCATGTTCGCTTCCAACCATTTGGAATCGGTTACAATCCTCACTGAAATTATCCAGTATTGTCCCTGTTAACCTCTTCAAAAGGTTAGCTATCGATACACTAAAAGATACTTGTAGCTGTTTTTAAACTCCTTCTCCTTTTTAGTTTTCCCCACTTCGCCACCACCCAATCCTCCCCCCTCTTACCTGTTCTGTACTCCTTACTCCTCCTGTTCCTTATGCATCTTCATAGGCTCACGCTCTTTATATCAACACTGTTACTTTTTATCCTGAGCACTATATACCACGTGGAATTTTTATTGTATATTAAGCACTGTTATGTTTTTCTCTATATGTATTGTGTACTTGTCTGTATATCTGTTTCAGGCCCTCGTTGTGAAGGAGCTTGCTCAATGGAGTTTTCCTGCAATAAACTTGAACTTGAACTTTGTTAGAGACCATACCAGACTATGTGGTCATTTGAGGCACCCTCTCTCTTGTGCCTCAGCGAACCACTAGAGCTGGCCTGGGGGCTTCATCCAACCGTGGCCCCTGATTTTTTCACCATTTTCTCATACCCTAACCTGAGGCCCAGAACATGGTTGCCCATGCTCATGGAGGCACACATGCACACTGTAGCTCCAGTGATGGGCTCCTAGCCTCCACTGGGAGGCAGCCAAGCATAGGGGAAACCCCTGTGTCCCACCCTGAGGAGGAGAGCTGTCTGATGGCTGCATCCATCTGATCTTCACCATCCCCCCCAGCCAGCTCCTGGCATCCCAAACCCGGGTAGCCAGCATGGCTCATCCAGTGCCTCAGCCCTCAACACCACCTTATTCATTTTTCTTTACTGAATGCAAGAATATACTGAAGATTCAATATTTGTAGGCAAATGTGTCAGTTTCCATGTTTTTGTTTTAGCCTCAGTATCTTGTGCCTGTGTCATGCAGACTCCAGTTCTGACACAATTTTGTGTCAGAATGTTTATGGTTGCCATTGACAACTGTCTTCCGCAACTTTCTGGTTGTGGTCAGAGATGGAAAATGATGTAATGTCATTCTGATTTGGAGCTCCTGTGTGGGTACAAGAGGAGCTTCTGCTGGGTTGGCAATCTCTTTCGAGCAATGCTCAGTTCAGAACCCAGAGAGGTGAGCTATTGAATATTTATATTCCAGTATTGTGAGCGGTATCAAGTGCATTTAAACAGAATTCTTATGTCACTCTGCATATTTTTACAGCACAGCAGCAGATTGTGGTTTGCATGGGGATGTTTACAGGCTGGCTTCATTTACTATGGCAAAACCGGAGGTAAATTGCAACTTAATTTAACATGTAAAACATACTGGGGTGAAAGAGGATTATAAATGCTTTGAGTGTTGCGACATGAGTAGTGTTAAATTTGGATGACTTATACAGTAAATGAATAATATACAAAATATAAATAATTAAACAGATTCAGAGTGATTGGTTTTACACATTTAAAATAGGATAATTTGAAATAATGTATTGTATGTGCAATTAGACAACATAAGCAATACAGAGTACCCAGTGTGGATATGGGGTGTAAGCACATTTGTGTGGTGTTACGATATGATACTAAGGAGCTCAAATTCCTGCAGCACTGTAAAGCATATGCTTTTGTTTGAGAATTAGGGGGATGATTTTCTGTATTTTCTAATGTACAGGTGCACTGAACAAGAATCTTTAGTACTAAAATAAGCGCAACATAAATTGTATGAAGTATACACAAGGTAGTGTGATGATATAATCATTTAATTATTTTTATTTTGTAGTAAAAAAAGTGTAATATGATACTTATACAAATGTTTCTGAAATTTATGACAGAATGTTTTAAATTAAATCCCCTAGAAAAAGCTTGATAAATACAGGCAAAATGGGGTGTTTTTCTGAGAAATTGAAGCAGCAATGAAGCATTGAAATTGATTGTGCAGGGTGTCATCAGCTTATTAGAAAATTATTAGTATGACTCATGACATTAACAGATTCTTCATAGTGTCCATATACCTCCAGTGAGTTCACAGAAATCCAGCCATTACCCATGGATATCTCTTCAGTTTGAAATGTATAAATGTTAGTCTGAATGTACAGTCTGGTGTATTCTTACACATTTTCCCAAGCTTATAGACAGTTTTTCTTATATGTCAATACTCCCCATCAAACCATTCCTTGCCAAACACAGTACACATACCCTGGAGTATTGATCATAGTGTCTCCACTATGTCTTGTATAATCTTAGAGTACACGTCAATTATCTGGAAGACCATTATAGCCTCTTTCCCTACAACCATATCAGACAGTAAGATTTTGGTTCTGAATATGGGCTCTAACTAGTTTTTCTTATTAATAATGACCATATATTGGTTAACTTCTGTTTCCTTTACACTATTTTTATCTGGATATAACTTGTTGCCAAGAGTCACAGAGATAACACTTGGCAGGTGGTGACTATTCCATATGTCTCTTACAACAAATGTTCTATCTCGTAACATGAATATACATCAACAAGCATAGATCTATTGTACTGTCTCCTGAAGGTATATGAAAAGCGATCTTACCCAACCAGTCACCAGCTGTCTACTAAGGACCCTCTGGCTGAACTCGGACACTGGTTCCATACATTTCACAACCATTTTGTTGTTTTTGTGCCTTGAGAATCCTTCAGCAGTATGTCCAAGGCATCATCTATCTAGGGGATACAAATGGCCTTACTCAAAATATACAATTTCTCTCCACATATGAGGGAGCAAGACCACAACTCACATGCAGCAAATTCACAAGTGAGTTATGAAATTCTAGTCCCCTTACAAGTGGAGATCTAATTATAAGTTTTGAGTCAGGCCATTGTGTATTCAATTTACACATTGGATTAACGGTTATAGCTTTTTAAATCACCTTTTTTGTGTGCAGGTGTTTCTGTTTTTATGTGATTTGAATTGCTGGCTTCAGTGACTTCCTAGGCCTATTATGATTTATTTATTAATTAATTGTCTTGGATAACAACCTTTGAGCTAAGAGCTCTTTTACAAAGGTTCCACGTCAACAACAATGAGACATACAACATGGTTTCGACTATAAAAAAAAACAAAAACAAAAACAAAATAATTGCTAGGTTACAGCAGAAGATTTAAGATTGGCTGGCATTTTTGTAACAAGAATTGTAACACAGTTATTCCTGGAAGGAAAGGTATGTCTCTTTGCAGATGACACAAAGATCTGCAACAGGGTTGATACACAAGGTGGAGTGGAAAGGATGAAAAGGGACTTGGTAAGGTTGGAGGAATGGTCAAATATGTGGCAGCTCAGATTCAATGCAAGGAAGTGCAAGGTAATGCATCTGGGAAACAAAAACCCAGGGGAAGAGTACACAATGAGGGGGATGAGTTAATAACAACAACAAAAATCAAAAGAGACCAGGAATAATTATATCAGATGAGCTAAAGGTGGGCAAACAATGTGAGAAGGCAGTAAGGAAGGCTGGGGGATACTGGGATGTATAAGGAGAGGCATCAACAGTAGAAAACAGGAAGTTGTTATCCCTCTGTACAGACAGTTAGTGAGACCCCATCTGGAGTACTGCGTGCAATTCTGGAGACCCCATCTCTGCAAAGACATAGACAGAGTGGAGGCTGTTCAGAGGAGGGCAACCAAAATGGTGCAGGGTCTGCACCAGAAGACATACGAGGAGAGACTAAAGCAGCTTAATATGTATACCCTTGAGAAAAGGAGGGAGAAGGGAGACATGATAGAAACTTTCAAGTATCTCAAGGGAATTAACAAGGTACAAGAGGGTAGTATCTTTCAGAAGAAGAGATGTGCAAGAACAAGGGGGCACAATTTGAAGATAGAGGGGGGACGGCTCAGAGGTAATGTTATAAAGTATTTTTTCACAGAGAGGGTTGTGCATGCATGGAACAGCTTTCCTGTGGAGGTTGTGGAGTCAGGAACAGTGGGAGAATTCAAGAATGCATGGGACAGGCATAAAGAAATTCTAGTGGGGGGTAGGAGGAAGTAAGCTGTTGATTCACTGAGACACGGAAGTTTGCTGATTAGTGATTTCTTGCCTAACAGGCATGTCCGGCATTTAATCCTACTGGTGAGCATGAGCCAGTTTGTTTGCTTGTAAAGGGAACAGGAGTGGGTGAGTCAGTCAGCTCCAAGAGTTAGCCTACAGGCCTTATTGAGGGCTGTGACCACATGTTTTAGCGTTGTGTCCGAGGTTACTCCGTACACTACAAGGCCGTAGTCCATAACTGACAGGATGGAGGAGTAAACAGAGAGTCCTAGGGCAGCAGATGTGAGGTAATGCCTATGCCTATAGAGGACTCCCAGCTTAGTGTGAACCACCTTTATGACCAGCTCAATATGCTGCACAAAAGAGAGGGTATCATCAATGATGACCCCAAGGTACTTGAATGATTGAACCTGCTCTAGCGTGTCACCCATTTTATTAGTGATAGTCAAGGCCGGAATGGATTTCTTTAGCTGACAACTGGATAACAGCATCATCTTCATCTTTTTCTAATTAAGTAAACCAGTCCTCCAGGTGGTGGAATGAGCACTGTAGCTTATCCTGCTGAAGACACAGCCGGGCACTACTACTACTAAGGATAGCCACATCATCGGTGTAAAGGATGACTTTGCTATTGCAAGCTTCAGGGAGATGGTTAATAAACAGACTTCTATTGTACCTAAACTGATCACATAATAACTTACTTGCATCCCATAACATTTAAGCAATATACCACGACAGGGTGTGGGTGATGCCAGGATTTACTCAGGCCTTGTGTGGTTCGATCATGAGGCCACAGGCCCAGTGAGTAAACTACATCAGAAGTGGGTAAATCCTGGCATCACACGCACCCTGGAGAGGCATATTGTGATTATAGAATGTTACTCCTTTTTGTGACAAAGAAAAAAAAGAAAAACTGTGTATTTGTTATATTTTAATTCTTTTTTATTGTATTTATTGCTCTGTGAGAAAAAAATAGTTCTTGGTTGCTAGGGATGTGTTTTGGGTTGCTAGGGCTGTGAGCTACATTACTGATGCAGCTGTAGAGATGCAGAGTAAAGTGCTGCTGAGGTCGTAATGTAGGGATACTGGCACACACTTAAGTAAAATGCTGTTTGTTTTTAAAGAGAGTCTCTAAAAGTCTTGAGTTTTTTTTTGTATAGAGAGGGTCCACAAGGTATGGAGCTGCACACACAGACACTCACAATAAAGTGTAGTCATGTTCGTGTAGAGAGAGCATGGGAACGGGTTGTCATCACTCAGTGTGTATCACTTTGTGTGTTGCGAGATAACAGGTTGCAGTGGGACAGGAAGTTGTATGTGGTTACCAGGGTTGGTGCCTTTCAAGTCGGTAGGTGGTGTCTGTTTCATTCAGGCTTGGGGCAGATATTTGAACTAGGTGTGAGTGTGTGGAGCTGACTTTCAAGAGTTATGTACACTGAGGAACAGAGTAGTCAGTGCAGATAAACAGAGGATGGGAAGGTAATGATTTTCTTTTTACATTTTTGTAGTTTGGGGTTCCCTGACTACGTTCTGTTTTTTTTTTGGTAAAAGTGACACTCCTCTCACTGGATATGTGAGTGGGATGCATTGGAACTGGAGCGGAGCAGCAGTTCGGTGAGATGGCTGTTTAGCGGGAATTGCCGTCTTTGCCAGTCCTGGGTTGTTGATGGTCGGAGTGATGTTAGGGGGAGTTCCTGATGCAGCTGACTGGTAACTTTTCCCATGTGGTGATACTAGGATTTACAACACCTAGAAGGTGCCAGACAGCAAGCCAATCAGAAAACAGTATTTCCATGTCCGTTTTATAATTACATAATATACTCTATACACCCTCTTCCTGTCTATCCTTAATATGTAATTTTTGAACATCAACCACCTTCATAAAATAAATAACATTCTCTTATATTTTAATGGAGTTAGAGTTCAATAAATTAGCAGCTAGTTTCTGTGGGTTACCCTCCATCTGCTCCAGTATACCCCAGTATTCTTAATCTATATTTATTGTTTAATGGGCATACAACTAATATATGTACTATGTCATCCATACCCTGGTTGCACTTGGCATTTTCCGTTGGAAGTTGATTTTGACTTATTCATAATATAATTGAGTCTTTCACTTTTATACTACACAAATCTATACTTTATGAACACATTTCTTTGGTAAGGGTGTTTAATAAGTGTTAAATATTTTCTAGACCAAAGACATATTTATTTAGAGCTAACCATTGACTTATTTTATATTCTGTACATCTCTACATCTTTTTGATGGAAAATGTCTCTTACTCTATTCTTGATGGAACTGTAAAGTTCTTTAAGTGGTATTTTAAACACATCCGGGATATGTTGCAATAAACCATATGATTTTATCCAGTTTTCTACTACTTTGACTACAAGAAAAGTAAATTTTCTGTCTTGATAAGTAGTAGCCTCATCCAGGCATTTTCTTGGGAGTCAATGTTCTTGCTTGTTATATATTGTGAACCAATATAAAACATTCTTTCTTGTATTATACATTCAAGAGGTATTTGTCTGAGTTCAGTTCTCATAAGTGCTGCAGGAGCCCCTTGGGGAAGTCCCATTATCTTCTATAAAAAGCATTAATAACTTTTTCTATATTGATTTTATTTTTATCTCCCCAAACTTCAGCTCCGTATATAATTTGTGATCTAATTTTAGCATCAATAACTTTGAACGAACCTTTGATTGAGCTTCCCCCATATTTGTATTAGAAACCTGAAACTGCTGGAAAAAAACTCTTTTGTTTTAATTTCTATATCCTTTTGTATGTTTGTTCCATGTAAAGTTTTTATTCATATCAATACCCAAATATTTAAAGTCCTTAACCTGTTCTAATAATTGATTTCCAACTTTTGCAGTGTATCTTTTTCTACTGTTATTGCCAAACACCATTGTTTTAGTTTTGTCATAATTTATTTGCAGCAGTGTCTCATTACATTCCTTTTGAAAAGCCTCCACTAATCATTTAATACCAAAGAAACTAGTTGAAATAAGTACCACATCATCAGCAAAAGCCAAATATGGACAACTGTATTCACTAATTTTAGGCATATGATATTCCGGCCTATATAGTTTAGTTAAAATCTGGTTCAAGAACAAATTAAATGAGATTGGAGATAATACACATCCCTGTCTCATGCCTTTGTTTCCTCTAAATGTGTCTGTTGTTTTGCCTCTGATATTATATCTTATTTGTATTTGGTTTTCTTTATAAAGTGTCATCAATAAATTTAACATAGGTTTCTCCATTCCTGTCTCATCCAAGGAGTTTCATAGTAAATCCTATCTATACTGTCAAAGGCTGCTTTCAAATCTATAAACACACAGTGCAATTTTTGGTTTTTTAATAACTGTGTACTTATAGATTAAATGACTTAGTATATAGCATTGATCTGTTGTCACATGATTAATCATAAATCCAGCTTGGGCTTCATCTATCAAATTTGACTTCTGGATCCATTCTGATATTTTGTAATTTAAAACCCTTGTGAAGATTTTTTGTGTACTATCTAACAAACTTATGGGTCTGTAGCAAGCAGGGTCATGCCTTTCTCTTTTCTTGAATATAGGTACAAGTATTGTCTTTCTCCAAGATTTTGGTACTGTACCTGTTTCCAAAATACAATTAAATAACCTATGTAGAACAGGTACCCACAAATCCAACTGGTTAATGACAGCATCTATCGGTATGCCATCTCATCCAGGAGCTTTATGCATAGAAAAATTGTTAATGGATTTGTGGATCTCTTTTACATCTATTAGATTTTCAAGCAGTATCCATTCATTTACAGGAAAGTCCTCAATGGCCCTTCTTTTTGTACTATAAAAAATAGTTTTAAAATATTGTATCCATTTTGTTGGTTCAATATAAACTTCTACATCTCCTCTATTTTCTCATAAGCCCTTTGCTACAATGATCCAGAACCTTTTATTATCCTTTTTATACAATGCTTTTTCTAATTTCTTCCATATTATCACCCTATATTTCTCCTTTTTGTATTTTAACTATTCTATTGAAATCTTTTCTAAGCCTGTTCAATTCCTTTCTGTTCAAAATATCTAGTTGGTTTTTACTTTTTCTGAGTTGGTTATTCAATTTTTTGGGGCTAAAGCACATTTCCTATTAAACCATGGTGCCCCTTGTTTCCTTTTATAGATGTTTATTTCTTTAGATACTAATCCTGCTAGCTGCTGTACTTTCACTTCATATGTTATTATACATTTCTGCTTGTCATCAGTCTCTGTATAGTTCCTCATAGTTTGTATAACACATCTTGCATCCATCAATTCTCAAAAATAAATTTATGGTTTATTTCATCCCAACATATTCCATTTCTAGTTTGTGTAATTCTAGGTAATATTTCCTTGCCTTTGGGTTGTACTAAATTTTGGTTTTCTCCTAAAATCACTTGCAGTTCCTACAGAAAATGTTCACTTCCCCCCTTGTGCCAATTTCTATGTTTATACAGTCTGATACTATGTTTACACTAATCCAGATCATGTCTTTTACTGAGGCTCCTCTGGGATTCATGAAAATGTAACTTTCCATACATTCTAAAGCACTTCTCCTATTGACCAGAATGAAATTTCTTGTCCTAAAAATTTCACATACCTTTTCCCTATCTCATTATGCTTATTATCCATGTTTCTTCTGGTATCCTTTATCTCTTCATTGTTACAGATTGCTATTAAATCTGAAATATCCCTAGTATTGGTCTGCAGTTTGCCTAATCTTGTGTTAAAATTTCCTAATACAATAGTTCTGGTTAGGGGATTTACATTTATCTCCTTATCCAATATTTTCTCTATTTGCTCTAATATTCTTAGGCTATCTTTGAAAGTATTCGAAGGAGGTATATGAATATTTAAAAGTACAGTCTCCCTGTCCTTATCCTTTATTCTGACCCCCTGTATGCTGTCACTATTAACTGCCATTTCTTCTGTAGTATAATTTTTATTTAATTTTCATAATGTCAATAAACCCCCTACATTTCTTTCAAAATTCATGTTGCATTTAGCCTATTTAAAATATGATTTATAGCCATTAATATTTACCTCACCTTTTATCCAGGTTTCCTGCAGGCAAATCAGATCAAAGTTGTTAATATATTTTAAGAGATCTTCATCTGCCAGTTTTTTATTGAAACCAGAAATATTCAATGACAGCACATTAGGAGTCTTATTACTAGCTACCTTCCCATTATAACTTTGCACTTTCATTACTGGTCAAGAAACTTCAGATGTATTCAGTGCTGCAAATCTATTAACATATTCCAGCATTTTCACCCATTCAGGCTTTTCTTCACATTTCTTGCAATTACTGGTTTGCCTATCATCTTCATATATGAAGATGCCTATATGATCTAAAGCACTGGTTTTCTGTAACAACTGAGAGTAGATTTTCTCATTCCTTATCCAAATTGTTATTTGACCCTTATCTTCCCATCTTATTGCCTTCTTTATATGGTATCTTAACCCTGCTATTTTAAGGATGGTTTCCAGTGTTTCTCCAGCTTTCACTCTCAAATTGTTATTGTTTTCATTATTGAAGTGATCTAATCCAAAAACAGAAAGCGATTTACTATTATTCTTTCCATTATTCTTTCCTTTGATTCTCTTGCCTTTTTGGTAATATTCTGGGAGCATTTGAATAAGATTTGAAATGTTCTCACAATGGATATGCACTTGTTATAATTTTGTTTTATTGTACTCTGTAGTTTTTAGTATAAAATATTTGTTGCCGATTACGAGGAGCCATTCCTTGTCAGGGACTGATCTAATAACACTTATATTGTATGTCATAATTTGATAATTTCCAAGTATATGCAAAACCAGGCTTTTGATGTTTTTACTTAGAACATCCTCAGTTTCATTGGGCAACAAGCCCACATTAAAAAGTGATAAGGCAAACCTTTTGTTTGTTTCATAAAATTCATGAAATTATCTCCTCATTTAATTTTTGTTTGTTTTCATTTGTTCTTTCTTCCCCTGTTTTTTTGTGCTATCCTCTGCTAGTTTTACCCTTTCCCCAGATTTCTTATGCGTGGGCTTGGGATTTTGTTTCTTTATTTTTTTATCCCTTTTAACTTTCCTACCATTAGTCTTAGGTCGATCTATATTTCTGGTATTTCTCTTATATTTGATCTTTTTCCCCTTCTTTCTAACCTTTTGATTCCTCATCTGATTCTAGAGAGGTTTTATTCAAAGAATCTTCCTGTGGGCTTGATAAACCTTTCTCCTTCCGTTCCTTACTCTTTCCTATTTTTGCTTTTATAGTTATTTTTTATTTCATCTTTTGATTGTTCTATTTTGGCTTCTGAGCCTTGTTCTTTATTTTACAAGCTTTGCTATTTTGTTTAGTGGCCTTATTTTTTTTTTCCACTGATTTTCCTTTCTTTCACCTTTAGTCCACAGTGTATTATTTGTTAGTTTTAATTCCTCATGTATACTATCAACCCTTACACCCAGGAAAGGTAACATTATCAGATCCATGGATAAATGTTGACTTAAACATAGAATTTGATGGCAGATAAGGACCGCTTGGCCCACCCAGTCTGCCCATTTCCCTACCTAATGGATAAGCTGCAGATCCTAGTTAACCAGCAGCCTACTTCTTCCTGCCCCCACCCCCTAGAATTGCCTTATGACTGTCCCATGCATGCTTGAATTCCACCACTGTTTTTGACTCCACAACCTCCTCCAGAAGGCCATTCTATGCATCCACAACCCTCTCTGTAAAAATACTTCCTTAAAGTACCTCTGAGCCACCCCTCTCTATCTTCAAATTGTGCCCTTGTTCTTGCACACTTTTTTGAAAGATGCTACCCTCTTGGACTTTGTTGATTCCTTGAGGTACTTGAAAGTTTCTATCATGTCCCCCTCTCCCTCCTTTCCTCGAGGCTATACATATTAGCTCCTTAAATCTCTCTTCATATGTCTTCTGGTGCAGACCCTGCACCATTTTAGTTATCCTCCTCTGGACAGCTTCCATCCTGTCTATGTCTTTGTGGAGATTGGGTCTCCAGAACTGCATGATACTCAGATGGGGTCTCACCAGCTGTCTGTACAGAGGATAATAACTTCCTGTTTTCTACTGGTGATGCCTCTCTATGCATCCCAGTATCCTCCCAACCCTCCTTGCTGCCCTCTCACATTGCTTGCTCCACCTTTAGGTCATCTGATATGTCTACCCCAGGTCCCTTTCCATTTTGTTGTTGTTAGTATCTCACCCCCATTGTGTACTCTTCCCTGGGTTTTGCTTCCCAGGTGCATTACCTTGCACTTCTTAGCATTGAATCTAAGCTGCCATACATTTGACCATTCCTCTAACCTTGCCAAGTCCCTTCTCATCCTTTCCACCCCACCTTGTGCATCAACTCTGTTGCAGATCTTTTGTCATCTGCAAGAGACATACTTTTCCTTCCAGTCCCTCTGCAATGTAAGCTATAAAGATGTTGAAGAGGACCAGTCCTAATACTGAACCCTACGGTACCCCACTAGTAACCCCTTTCTTCAGAGTGGACTCCATTTACTATTACTCTCTGTGTCCTATTCTCCAGCCAATTCTTTACCCAGGCTGTCATCTTGGGACCCACTCCCAGGCTGGCTAACTTGTATATAATCTTTTGTGTGGGACTGTGTCAAATGCCTTGCTAAAGTCTAGGTAAGCCATAGTCCACAGCCCTCCCTGATGTACTACTTTGGTCACCCAGTCAAAGAAATCTATCAGATTTGTCTGGCATGACCTTCCACTGTGAATCCATGCTGCCTTGGGTCCTGTGCCCCTCTGGCCTCTAGATACTCGACAATTCTTTCCTTCAGAAGTGATTCCATCATTTCCCTACCACTGAGGTTAAACTAATGGGTCTGTAGTTTCCTGCTTCTGCCTTGCTCCCACTTTTGTGAAGGGGAATCACATCTGCCATCCTCCAGTCCTCAGGTACCACCCCATCCTCCTGTGATTTGTTAAAGAGGGTAGTCAGTGGTGTCACTAGTTTCTACCCTTAGTTCTTTTTAGAATTCTGGATGAATCCCATCAGGCCCCATTGCTGTCCACCTTCAGTTTTAAGAGTTCTTCAGAACCTTTCTTCTGTAAATGGGCTGGTATCAACTTCTGTATCCAGAGTGTTTCTACTGTTTGTTTTAGGTACCTCCCCTCTTCCTTTGTAAATACAGACAAAAATATTTGTTTAGTATCTCTGCCTTTTCACAGTCACCCACTGCCCACCCTCCCTCCCTTTATTAAGCCTTACTCCCTCCCTTGGTCTTCCTTTGCTCCCTGATGTACCTATAAAAGGTTTTATCCCCTTCTTAACTGAGTTGGCTAACTTTCCTCGCTTTGGGCCTTTGCTGTTCTGACTGCCTTCCCAGCTTCCTTTGCTTTAACTGTACAGTTCTCTGTCCTGCTCCTTCTGTGATTCCTTGTACTTTCTGAATGCTTTCTTTTCTCTTGAACCTTCCTGCCACTTCCTTTGAGAACCATAGTGGTTTCTTACATCGTTTGTTTTATTTATTTGCTTCACACAAAGGCTTGTTACTTCTGTGATGGCAGTTTTATTATTCCCATTTGTTCTTCACCCCTCCTTCCTGCCCATTTGCTAGTGCATTCCTTAGGCACTCACCCATTTTAGCAAAGTCAGCCCTCCTAAAGTCCAGTACTTTTGCCTTTGTATGGCTTGACTCTATTGCTGTGTTTATTGAGAACCATACTGTTCGATGATCGCTAGTTCCAGATGGCTACCCACTTCTACATCTGTGATCCTCTCTTCATCTCCATTTGAAGAACCAGGTCTAGATTGCTCTCTCTTGAGTGGGCTCCAATACTAGTTGTCTAAGGCATGCCTCCTGTAGGGCATCTAGAATAACCACACTCTTGGCTGCTGCAACTGCACTCAGTTAACATCTGGCATATTCAGATCACCCATCAGCAATATCTCCCCTTTTTCTGCCATTCTAAGTATACTTTCTATCATTTCCTTGTCCATTTCCTCCCCCTGAGAAGGGGGTCTGTATGCAACCCCTGTGCGGATTGTGGTGCCATTGCCGGTCTCCAAATTTACCCATAGCGCTTCTTCTCCTCCCTGTTTTCCCTTTTGTTCTGTTGCTTTGATTCCTTCCCTTATGTAAAGAGCTACTCCTCCTCCTCTTTTACCCTCCCTGTCCCTCCTGTAGATAGTGTATCCTGGTATGTTTACGCCCCAGTCATGGTTTTGTGTGTACCATGTTTCTGTGACTGCCATGATATCCAGATGTTCCTCCTCCATCAAGGCCACTAATTCAGGAAGCTTGTTACTCAGACTATGGGCATTGGTACTCATTGCTCTCTATTTTTGATGGCTTTACCTTCTGTTGCAGCACCCCCACTGACCTTTCTACCTCGGTCTTTTCTTATTTAGTACCCTGTTTTGTGGGGAGGCTGGGATTTTCCTGCTGTTTATCAGTGCCTCCCCTTGACTAGTTTAAAAGCTTGCCAATGAAGCATTTAAACTGATTGCTCAAAAGACTTGTTCCTTCCTGGACAGATGCAGACCATCCTGCCAGTATAGGCTGGTGTCCTCCAGGTGGAACCCCAGTCCCCAATGAAGCCAAACCCCTGTTCTCCACACCATTTTTCAACCATTCATTAAACTGCATGGTGCAAAGTACCTCGCCTCACTCATGCCATTGACAGGCAGCACCTCTGAGAAGGATACTGTGTGTGCTACTTGTCTTAGGCCCCTCCCCAATTCTACAAAGTCCTTCTGCACTGCTCTAATCTCATGTTGAGCCAAGTCATTTGTCCCTAGGTGGACAATGACATCCAGCTCAGACTCCCGTGCAGCTGTTCTCGTGATCCTGAGGATGCGCTTCCTGTCCCTCCAAGCCATGGCACCAGGCAGACACCTTACTTCAGTTTTCCCTGCTCCCCCCAGTTCTATCCCCCTAATAATTGAGTCTCCCACCAGGAGCTGCTTGCTTCCCTTGTGGTGTCCTCTGCCTCCTTCCTGTGGGATTCTGGGGTGAATCCCATCAGGTCTCATTGCTTTGTCCACCCTCAGTTTTAGGAGTTCTTTCAGAACACTTTCTTCTGTGAAAGGACTGGGATCGTCCCCCCATCCAGAGTGCTTCTATTGATTGGATTAGGTACCTCCCCTTCCTCTTATTTTGTGAATACTGAGCAGAAATATTCATTCAGCATCTGTATCCCTGCTTTTTCACTGTCCTTCTTTGCCCATCCACCGTCCCCTTTATTCAGCTTCACTATCCCTCCCTTTGTCTTTCTTCACTCCCTAATGTACCTATAAAAGGTTTTATCCCTCTTCTTAACTGAGTTGGCTATGTTTTCCTTGGTTTGGGCCTTTGCTATTCTGACTGCCTTCCTTGTTTTATATTTTTAAATTTAGGGAGACATGAGGTAATCAGCGGCTGCTTACAATGTTTGCAATCAGCTGCCTTTCTCCCTTTTTAAGATATCTTTCCCCTAGTCTCCCCCCCCTCCTCTTTTCAGGACTTTATTTGGTCCATCTGTTCTATCTGATCAATTCGGTTAAGATGTTCTGAGGTAGATTGGCTTCTTGTATTTGCTGCATAACTTATATTGTACCACCAGAGTTTTAATGTAATATTGAAGTTATACTTAATAAACTAGTTTATATTAAACAAACCAGTTTACTTTGAATCATTCACCTTTGTGATTATAAATTATTGTAAGCAATCAAAAAATACACAATTAGTCAATATTTAATATCAGTCTTATGTTATGACAGTCCCATTAGTCCTGGAGTTTTACCACTCCTTTTGATGTTTTCTTTTGTCTATTGTTCTAATGATCTGCTGCTCCTTTCCTTGATGCTTTACTGCTTTCCAACTTCCTTGTATCTAAAATCTTTTTTCTTCCCCAAGTCTTTGAGTTCTTTTAAATTTCACTCCTTTGGACACCTGATTCTTTGTTGAAATTTCTCATAGTCCTAATAGTGTCTGCTCTCTATCCTGTTGTTGTTTCCTCTTCCATCTTCTTTTCCGTATTTTCAGTATGATCTTTCCACTTTTAAGAATACTGTCCTATTTCTTCAATGGATGCCACCACAGTTCTCTTTTCCCTTTTCCTTGCCTTGTGGCCACTGGTGGAAAACAAATTATTTAACAGACCCAGAGTAGTAGCAAAGAAGTATGCTTGGAGATTATCTGATTAATATACAGAAGGTGTTTTTGGTATTTCAATACTAGTTTACAATCTATGCTGTAAAAAGTGAAAATCTGTTCACCACAACGTGGTTTGGTTTGATTTGGTTATATTAATTAAACTGGTTTGTATAGTTATCAACTTGTATCTTTATAATAACCAGCTCCTAAATGAAATGGGTATGTGTATAAAATAAATTATGTGAACATCACTAGTCGAGCTGAATCAATGTCAAAAACAAAATTACTGGCAAAATCAATGGTTCATGAACTTGCTGTTCTAATCTACAGCTATTTCTCTATTTTTCTACAATTAATTTATTTTAGAAACCACAACTCTATTCTGCTTTTAAATCTCAGAGTAAAGTGAATAGATAAGAGTATAAAAATATGACAAATAGTAAATAAATATGAATATATAAAAGTTCTAAAACCACAGTATTTCTTACTTTTAAATCCGAACTTGTATTTATATTTGTTTCTCCCAAGAGAGTACTTGATCCTGGCTGGACAATGCTTTTAAATCAACTCTGTTGCTTTTACAGCACACAACATGCTGATCCACAGGCTTGCAAACTGAAAAGAGGTTTAATCTATGAGCATAACGTTCAGTTAGAACTCAGTTTCTGCTTTTCACCTTTCATAAACCCCTTTAAAGAAGTTTGTTTTTTATGTCAGTTCTACGTCGGTTCAAAATTATCAAAAAGAGCAACTCAACAACTCGAGAAAACTGACTAAAAATACATAGACTTGTAGCCTGAGGTTTCTGGCATGTGGAGTCTCTCTTTTGTGTGTTAGTGCTTTACAATCTAGAAATGACATGCATGCACCTTTCTTATACAGCCAGCTATCAAGTGGTATCTGTGGTGCATAATTTAAAAGATTACAAAAGACCTTTTTCTTAAAGAATTATTAATGGTTTCTACATACAAACTTTATATGATAAAATAATAAAATAGTTAAGATGGAAAAAACATCCCTTTTATATTTCTTCTTAAAAGTAAGTGTATCAAGACCGAGAGATTAACTTTCATTTTTCTCCCTAAACTGATACCAGCTCTGATCTATTTCAAGTTATAGGGATCTCTTTAATAGCAAGTCCTGTTCGATGCTTCAGATTACACTACGATAATATTATACCCCTTATATGCAGTATAGGGCCTTTGAAAAGTTTATTTTCCCTTTTCTACTGCTGGTTCCTTTTGGCCGATACACCCTCCGCAGGGCATCTTGTTCAGTTAGCAACTGGGGATGGGCTCCGCCACTGCTGACTCCAGCTTCTGGAGCCAGCCCACAACTACCAAAACTCTCAGCAATAATACTTGAGGCACAAAAACACCTGGAAATGATTTGGCATGGACTATTGAACAGGCAACAATGGCATACCTGTTCTAAGTTTAAAAGCATTTCTCCTTGAACCCCTGCTTTCTCAGCTTCTCCTTAGCTGGTGCAGCATGCAGCCTCACTCTCTCTGTGACTAGAACTCACCCCCCTCTCCAGGTCACTCGTGGCTTATATCAGATGGAGCAGCACTTGCCGTCTCACTCTTCCTCCTTCAGGAAAGCAGTCCACACTTCCCTATCCACTTAGTCATGCGCTTTCACCCATCACATCCAACCTGCATCCAACCTGCCTGGAAAACTCCAAGCCACTTGCTAAACCACTAAAACCCACACATGACTGTTGTTCCTCTTATCTCTCTTACCTATCTCCCTGCTTCTACCTTCAGCAACCACTTATTCATTCTTAGTCTGCTGATTTAAGCCCTGGCCTGGTATAACTCCCTTCCAGAGGGAATCACAAAAATTCCCAGGATTGGCCTGTTCAAAATAGCCCTCCGTAAACACATTATTGACAGCTGGTGCTGTAAATGCCTGTAGTGGAACATAACCCTGTCTTGACTAGCCCCCTAAGTCTTCTCTGGGTTCCACGGAAAACCGTGTACTGGTTTCTAGGTCTGAGTATGACTCTTCATGAATAACTGTAACAACTGTGTTTATTTAATGATGCGTGTAACTCAACTGTATGCATGTATCTCACCTGTATGTAACCTCCATCTAAACCTCACTTAATTGTTGTCCCCCTCCGAGACGAGGTACCTTTGTAAACAAGTCTCTGACTCAAAGGTTGTAAAACTGATTATTTCAATAAATAAATAAAAAATGTAAAGAACAAACAAACAAAAGGCAAAACAAAACTTCATACCTGGCAGCTGCCAGCTACACGCTACGGCACCATTCTCCAACCCACTCGAAGTTTGCCACTCTTCTTCTCAATTCATGGGAACCATATCACTAAATACAGCATCAACCAGATAAATTAATTTAAAAGCATGGTCACCAGATACATACTTCATTAAAACACAAAAAGAATATGCTATGCCAGTATTGAATGGGCTCCTCGCTAAATGAGAAATAGAACCACCATGTTTGACAAAGAGTACATCCCTTCCTCACAGAAATATCAGCATGCTGAGAAGAAGCAACTGAGCTACTATCCTTAGCAATCTGCAGTACATGGCGTAGTTACTCACAAAAGAGCACAAAAAAATTGTTCCTAGTTTATAAAAAAGGTAAAGTAATTAAAAAATAAATAATGACCACCCCAAAAAAACTCCTTCCCTATTGCATAAATGGAATATGCAGTGGGGAACTTGTTAAACAAATAATTTATGTGCACTCGAGCAGTTTGACCTTGGACACCTCTCTCATGGTTTACGCCACTCGTGAGGTTACCCAGGGTCAAACTGCTCTTGTGCACATAAATCATTTATTTAACTTGTCCCCATTGCATACCCCTTATTTATCAGAGAACATTTATCAGCACTGGTGTTGTGTAAATGCCAATTATTGGCAAATATGGTATCTCCAATCTGTCCCCCACTCTTGTGTTCAGATTTTCTGCTATAATAACAGTAGTCCCTGGGAATAGCAGCTGGATCTTATTTAGTGTACATTTAATAAATTCTTTGGTTCTCAGTTGTCCTTACAAACTGTAACAGGCAGGATATACATATTACCAATAATGAACTCAAACGTCTTTTTAAAAATGCAGATATGTAACAAATAGGGATATGCAAATGTAAATAATTTGCTGTCTTGAACATTGATATTAACAGTAGAGGGTCTCTTTTACTTCTTCCAAACCTTCTTGATTTACCTGCCTCAAATTACCAGCTACTATAGCCTTTGAAGGTGTATGTTTTTTTCTTATATAAAGTCATGTTTCCTGTAAAAGTATTATGTCATACTGTTTCATCAGTTCAAGCCATCCCAGATCCATGATTTGAAATGCTAAACCTGTTATGTTCCAACTAATTATATATATAGTCCCTTTTTTCCTGTCTGAGTCAATATATATCTATTGTATCACTTATGGCAGATATTTCTTTGCCAGATGCATTCACACTACTCTTTATGTAACTGAACTATGTCCTGCCAAATGACACTGGCATTTACGTGTGTCCCTTTTAGTCTCCTTCACTGACTTCTTTTCATGCTTTCCAATAGTAAATTCATCATCCTCCATAAGGGGGTAGACATTCTTTTTGTATTTAGTATTTTCAGGAATCCACTTTTGATCTTTATTATCCTGAATTTTGGAGCCTACTTTAATTTTGTTTTTAATTTTTCGTTGTCTTAGCTCGCTGTCTTTTTAACACACCCTAATTGTGGTTTCTCCACCACTTTGTCGATATGTCGAGGATATTTTCTAAACAGACCTCCATTAAATCAAATTCCTCACTTGCTTGTAAAAAAAGGTTTTTCTTAGACCAGGGGATTTGATAGCAAGACATTTTATCCCCTTTTTTTGTAAACATATTTTATTGAAGTACTACATAACACATCCATATGTGAGTAGAACATATAACAGAATTCACAGAGAATGGCATTATACAGTGCATATATAGAACTATATTCATACAGTAGAAAGCATCAAGCTGAGAACATAATCCCAATAATAACTACAGTCCATCACATTACTGTTATAATAACACTAGTACTGTTAGGTCCATTCAGAAAAAAAACAGAAAGCAACCTTATGTCATTTGCCCAACACTTAGAGAGTGTGACCCAAATATCAGGAAAATACAGAAGATCCCCCAGTAAGAACAGGACTCATTACATTGCAATGTCATTTTACCGATGGCACACAGCATAGAGTCCCACGTTTGATGAAATAGGCATCCTGCCCAGTGGCTTTAAGTTGGAAACTTTCAAGTTTAATTCATAATACCAGAGTACTACACCAGTGAGCAGTAGTGGGAGGTGTAGTGCTTAGCTAATGCTGATCCACGGTCTTCTGGGCGTTGATCAGGGCAATACCCCAGAACCCGTGATAGGCTCCCACACCATTTCTCAGGTGTAGGCCAGAACCACCCCCAACATGAATTCTGAGGGTGACCTAGACAGTACACATTTCAAATATTTTCTCCATGTACTAATGTACCAGGTGCCAGAAGGGGACAACCTTGGGACACACAAGGGCCGTACGCCCTCTTCTGTGCAACATTTGGGGCAGATTGAATCATATGAAGACTTAAATTGGTGAAGTCTTTTCAGTGTGTGATAAGTCCTATATAGAAAATGAAGTTGTATCATCCTTAGTGTATTTGAAGAAGAGCAATTATGGACGTATCTTATGGCAACTTGCCATTCCTCTTCCCCCAGGGCTTGACCCAAGTCCTCACGCCAATACTCTCATGCCTTTACTCTAGGACAGCGAGCAGCTCCAACAAGGAGTTTATAAATAGAAGCCAAAGGTTTGGATCCTGGTTGTGGTCAAAAGAGAGTTTTTACAATGGGGAGGTTATAAGCGTGGTACTAGAGAGATATTGCCTAACTCTTAGGTAAAAAAAGAAGTCCCCTACTTGTAATGACAATTCCTGTTTAATAGAACTGAGAGGTTGTAGGACACCACCCTCATAAAGATTAGACACTTTAATTAGTCCCCTCCTTCTCCACCTTACCAGCGCTTTGTGTAAAGGCACATTGTAGTCCTGCAACCTTTTTGTCGTGGCCAGTAGGCCCACCTTTAAAGACATTCCACAGATTTGTTGTAATAATTTATGGGCACCAACCCAGATTCTAGTTAGTTGATACATGTAAGGCTTGCCCTTATGGTAGCAGAAGACCATGGAGGAGGCCATCAACATACAGCTCAACCTCAAGGATCATCCAGTCAGGGGGGTTGCCCCTAGCTCCCTCTGCCAAAACAGCCAACTCCAACTGAACCACCCAATAAGATAGCTTATGATCGGCATCACTATGGAAGCTGGAGAATAGCTAGGGATGCATGCCAGTTTTCCAGCCAATAAAAACCTTTTTTCCAGGACCCTTATTGGGAGGTTTTGGAATAACTAGAGGCATTTGAGTAGAATCTTCATTTCAATGGAGTTTATCTGGCCTATTAAATTTAGGGCAAGACCTTCCTACATCTCACAGTTTTGTTTAAGTGAGGACAGCAACCCAGTATAATTGTCTTGAAATAGTTTCGGCCCACTATTACTGATATAAACACCAAGATATTTGAGGAGGCTAACCACCTTCACATTCAGGGGTTATTGACCAAATTTTGATGGGGCCCCTTACCCACCAGTAAAATTTTACTTTTTGTCCAATTACTCTTATGACTGGACATTGTACTATAATCTGACAATATGTGGTGTATCATTTGAATGCCTTCAGCAAGTCTTTCCAGAAAAATCAGTAAGTCATTGGCAAACAGTAAGATTTCGTAGTGATGGCCTGTTGTTTGAAATCCAATGACCCCAGGATCTTCCCTTATGACTGCTGCCAGAGGCTCCAGGGAAAGCATGTAAAGAAGTGGGGAAAGGGTACATCCCTTATGGGTACCCTAGGATAACATGAAGGGATAAAACAATCTTCCATGTACCAAAACTTGAGCCATAGGCTGTTGATACAAGGTGTTTATCCATTTCAGCATATTGCTCCCCACACCAAAGTTTTTAAGCATTGAGAACATATAGCTCCATGCCACACAGTCAAAGGCTTTGTCGGCATCCAGACCAAGGATCACTGTTTCCCTGTCTGCCTCCCAAGTGGTCCATCTCATGAGTGTATTCAGGGTCTTACACACATTATGCTTACCCTGATGCCCTTGTATAAACCCAGTCTGATCAGTATGAATTATGCTGGGCAGAACGCTCTCTAACCTGCCTGCCAGCATCCGGGCCAAGATTTTATAGTCAGCTGTAAGCAGCGAGATTGGTCTGTATGACCCACATAGCATTAAATCTTTACTAGATTTGGAGAGGACTGTGATGTGTAGACCACATGGAGGGGGGCAACACATCTGTTTGCAGATTCTTTGCAATCATATTGCGGTGTTCATCGAGATCTCGAAGGCCTTCAATTTGGTTGACTTCAATATATTGCTAGGGAGATTGGCTCAAATAGGTATGTCCGAATCTGTTCAAACTGGGATACTTTCCTATCTGACTGAACGTACACAACAGGTTTGTATAAATGGAACACTCTCAGAAAGGGAAGCTATTTTCAGGGGTGTTCCACAAGGCTCTATTTTGGGCCCCCTGTTGTTCCTGATATACATAACCCCCCTTCCATTACATATCAAAAATAGGAAGATTTATTTATATGCCGATGACATGTCTTTGATAGGAAAAGGTACAAATATAGATAGTTTACAAAAAACTCTTCAATCAGATTTCCATATTTTACAATACTGGTTACTTCAATCAAAAATGGTTCTTAGTATAAAGAGAACTCAGGTAATGTTTTTTAATTCAATTTAACATCACATAATCAGACATTAAATATACATACAGTAAGTGAACAAATGCTAGAGCAAATCTTGGTTTGTAAGTATTTAGGGGTTTATATAGACAGTACTCTTACTTTCTCTGAACATATAACTAGTGTAGTTAAAAAGGTCAATTCCAGACTGGGTGTGCTTAGAAGGAAAACCTCAATTCTCTCTAGAGAATCTAGAAATAGAGTGGCTGTTCAGCTACTTTTACCAACATTAGAATATGGCAGTGTAATATATAAATTTGCTTCCAAAACACTCTTGAATAGTCTGGATAAAACATACTATAGAATGGCAAGATATGTGATGAAGTGCCCTTTCTTTACTCACCATCATATTTTGCTCCAAAGTCTAGACTGGGATTCTCTTGCACTATGTAAAAAAAAATGAGTAGGGTATAAAGCCTATATGGAGTACAGAGGTAAAAATAGGCATGGAAAAAATTCCCCTGATGCTTTTACCCCTCATAAGTATAATCTGAGGGATTTGAAACATACATGCTTAAAAATTCCATTGGAAGCTAATATTTATAGTAGAATCCAAGGACGTTTCTATTTACCAAAAATATGGAATGAAATATATCCAGAAATTAGGACTATTGAAAATTTGAGTCAATTTAAACACTCTTTAGACTTAGTTTGGAAAGACAAATGCATTTGCTATGGTGCTATTGAGTGATTTCTGTATCTGCTGTCTTTTCCTTGAATGTATGTATGTTTAAACTCTTCTGAAT
This sequence comes from Neoceratodus forsteri, assembly GCA_016271365.2. NCBI lineage: Eukaryota > Metazoa > Chordata > Ceratodontiformes > Ceratodontidae > Neoceratodus > Neoceratodus forsteri. The sequence continues at coordinate 397,881,148 of CM028136.1, read as the reverse complement.
CATTCCTGGGCTGGGGTTATTGGCTGAAGTAGGTGGATGAACTGATATAGTTTAGACACTGTAGTATTGTGTCCCCCTTTATGGAGGTTCCCCTTTCTTGATCAAGATCCCATAAATTTTGTGCCTCATATTAAGGCTTATATAAAATTTCCCTGACCATTCGAATGGAATATACTCAATTTTTAAAATAAGGTTTTATACCATATTTTTCTGGTATATTGTGTGTGTTATCTTTGTATGCTTTGTATGAATTTTAGAATGTGTTGTACTCAAGATTGTTTCCTGTAATATTGTATTACATCATGGCTTATTGTACTGTAAAACTGTAATCTTAAACAGGACAACTTTGATAAACAAGGCCTATTTTTGGTCCTAAAAGTTATTTTCCTGTCAAAAAATAAAACTTTGTATCTACCTATCTATCTAAGTGGCTCACATGGGTCTTCAACTAGGGCCTTATAAAAAATCAGTAGGGAACCCCTGAGGTCCCGGGGCATTCCCCTCTTTTAAATGCTTTATTGATTTCCTGATTTTCTCCCAACCAAAGTCCCTATCCAGGTCATCCCTAACAGCAGAAGAAATAGCCGGAAGAGAAGCCCTCAACAGGACATTCTGGATTGTTGCCTCAGATGTCTGAGATTCTGAGGTGTAGAGGCCTTGGTAGAACCCGCAAAAGCATTCTCCTATAGCCTCATCAGTATGCTTAAGCTAGCCATTTGACTCCCAGATACAGACTACATTTTTAATGCTATCCTGATGTCTGAGTTGCCATGCCAGCCATTTATCCCCTAGAATCACCCTCAAAATAAGTAGTGACTGGGTTTAACAGAATATTATACTCTATCTTAGAACTGGATAATTGGTTGAATTGCCATTTTAATTTTTGCAACCTTTGGTAATCCTGAGTGTGGGCTCAGTCATGTATTGTTTTTCAGTTAGGTTAATTTGTTGCTCTAGATAATCGAGATGCTTGCTTTCAGTTTTCTGTTCATGACTCACATATGATATAATTGACCCCTTTAAAACAACCATAAGGGCTTCCCATCTGATAAAAGCAGATGTATCCCCCTGGGGTTATTATGAAGGAACTTTCTATCTGCCCATGGATAAATGTAATGAACTCAGGTTTTTCTGATAGGACAGTGTATATCTTCCAGGCCCTACTAGTGACAGGTATTCCCCAGTTGCTTTATTTATTTTATTAATTTAAAAGAGATTTATCAGGAAAACATACTGAGCCATAAAGCTTGTTTCCAGATGTGTCCTTGGGGAAGGGGAAAGGGGATAAATACATAATAACCAGTAAAAAGTACAGTAATATGATAAAACAATAAGACACAGCAATGTATAGCAACACACATAATGCAATGGCATACATTATAAATACAGACTGATTACATCAGGAGTGTGAGGTACCAGGCACTCCCAGGCTAATTGAAGGGAACAGGATAAGGGGAGGTGAGGAGAGTGGAGAAGTTAGAGGGGGAAGTGGATGCAGGAAGAAAGGGAATGGGGTAGAGGTATTAGTGGGGAGGAGTGAGGAGGGGAGGAAATAGCGAGGGAAAGGGAGAAGGGAAGGTGAAAATTTAGGGGTAGGAGGGGAAGAGGAAGGGAAGGTTTAGATGGGGAGGATGAGAGTAGAAGACAGAATACACTAGAAATGGGACATGGAAGGTGCAGAGAGGTGTAGGAGCTTGGGCAGGAAGAGTGTAGGGAAAGAGGAAAAGGAGAAGGCAAGTCATTGGACTATAGGCATTTGCAGGAGGGAGTGAAATGGGCTTAGAGTAGAGTGGAAAGAGAGTGTTTGGAGGAGGCAGAACAAATTGTCAGGGGAAGAGGGTTACAGATACTAGGAAAGCAGAAAGAGAAAGCATTCTGTCCAGCAAGGGATTTACAAGAAGGGAGCCGTAGGGAGCGATAGCCTGAGTTATGGAGCGAGTAAGAGAAAGGAGGCACAGGAGAGAGAAGCAAGCAGAGATAAGAGGGGAGAGAAGCCAGCCCGAATTTAGAAATGAAGGAGGCGCAGTGGGATAAGCAGTGATCAACCAAGGGAGGAAGGGAAAGAGCAGAGTAAAGAGAACAGTGGCGAGTACGGGGCCGGTAAGCCAAGGCAAAATGGCAGAAGGAGTGGAACAGCATACTTAAGTCGAGCACAACTGGTGCATAATCAATAATGGCTATGGGACCATGCTCAGCAGATTGTATGGATGGCGCTAAAGATTAGAAAATCAAAATAGCATCAAGCATGGCATAGTTAACTGCAGAATGTGAATAATATGTATACTCCCTGCCTGCTGGAACTGCAAACCGCTAGGAGTCAGTCAGGTTGTAGTCTGTTATAATATCCAAGAGCGCTTTTGCGTTTTTTTTTTTCCAATTGTTTAACAAGGTGAGACACACTAAGCTGAAAGCTCGTTTACAGGTGCAACCTGGGAGCACAGGAAAGTTAAGTGACTTGTTCAGGGTCACACAGTATGCAAGTGGGGGCTGTGAGATTCAAACCCAGGTCTCCAGATTTGCAGCTCAGAGCCTTAAACCATTGTGCTATACTGCCTCCTGTTTCTGGACATGGGTGGTATCATCCTGGATGACCTATCTAATATGGCATCCTACACACAACTATAACTCCCAGTCAGGAATCAAGATCCCACAAAATTTGCCATTTGCACTTTTAATCTTTGAAAAAACTTTGGGGATTCTATTTTAGGGCCATATATATGCCAATTGCCACTATGATTTCTGAATTCAGCAATACCTATATCAGCACAAACTTCCCAACTCGATCTGAATAGATGGTAGTGACTGTCCCAGGCAATCTCGGTCAGAGCCACATACTGTAGGTGTACCCCTAGCTTTTAATGAGAAGTGAGCCCCATACCACCACCCACCCAACCACCCAATTCTTACTCATATGCACACCTTCTTTTTCAGTCATGTGGGTTTCTTGAAGACATATAATGTCTGAATTCATAACCTTAATTTTGTCTAGTACTCTCTTGCATTTGATGTGGGACTTTAGCCCACTTACAGTATATTCCAGTACTTAATTTTAAATGTTGTTTCAACCATTATTAAACAGGTGAAAAGCAAATCCCAGCCTCACTGTTAGAACATAATGTATCCTGTAAAGCAATTGTAATAGTACCATTTTTGAAACATACAACATTGAAAATTATATAAACATTGAATTCAGAGAACAAAACAACCCCCTCACTAGAATTAACCCTCCCTCCCAGTAGCCACATTAGGACACATACCCCCATCCCACAAATCATCTCAAAGTCTATGTTACCCAGGGAACTGAATTGGATTATACCATGTTCATAAGTACACACAAGTAACCCCCCTCCACCCATTCCCAATACCTTAAATCCCTAATACCCAATAAACTAGAAACCCCAACAAGAGTTGACCAATGGTTTAGCACATCCCTCCCCCCAGTTAGTTCTGCATTAATGGAGTGCAACCTCACACTAGTACCTTGGCGGAGAGGTAAGATGCTGAGGTCTGCTAGGCACCCCTAATCAATATATGATACATATACGGGCAAACTGTTTGACAGTAAATAGAAGGCTTGCAGGGAGATCCAAGCCCCCCCACCTAAATTTGTGATGAGGATGTGACCCAGACACCCCAGTCAATCTGTCAATATTAAAGTTCACCCCGGCCCATCAGCGCAGTGGTGGTATTTCTGCTTGTGATGCCAGCGACCCGGATTCAGGAATGGAGTCGGGTTGCTGGAGAGCTGGCCAGGGGGAGAAGGATGGAGCATCTCGTGGACTGCTCTCCTTCTCCGGAGGGAGGGTTGGGACTCTGTCCGGGCGCTTTGACGGATCTCCCTGGCGAGGCCGAGGGTACCGCGAGCTACCGCATAGCAGTACCCAAGGGCAGGGTGGATACAGGATGTCATTGCATGTCCCACCCCCAGAAAACCAGGAAAAATGAAGGAGCTGCCAGTCACCCTAGACACGCTGCAAGATTTCTCACCAGCCCCTGCTGGCCCTCTGACCTATCCCGATATCTGCGGTGCTAAGCTGGGGTACCACAGCCCTGCCCCTGGGGGAAATCCAGGGGGTATCAGAGGGTCGTGGCCATTGTTGGGGATGGAAGCCCCGCAGTCCATGACCGAGCAGAGGTAACAGGCGGCAGGTGGCTCAGGGCGATAAAGACAAAAATATATATACATATATTAAGGTTCACCCATGCTGCAGTGACAACCAAGTTGGTGATGCAAAACATAGCACCAGCAATTCACTGACACCAGTCACGGCGCTCCGACAAGCTGCCGTGTGGCAGTAGGGGTGATCTCCATCATGGGGGGCTTCATCCCCCATGCCCCCCACACCCTCCAGATATTTTATAATCAACTCCAGGTCATGCCTCGGTGGGGGGAGCAGGGAAATGGCAACATTGTCCAACAGCAAAACATCAAAGTCACAGCAGAACTGCGCAACATGATTCTGTCGGCAACATTATGGTGGCAAGTATGAGTTGGCACATTAACGGACTACACAACATTAACATCTGCACACTTGAGCTAATTAAAACAATGACAATAGTTCAGTGGACTGCATTGCCACAGCATAACATATGTGATTGCCAGTCCATTCCAAAGGATTAGTGACCAAATGGGTGAGGCACTAACGTCAGAATGCCGCCTCTTCAGCCCACCCCTAGAAGGGTATATGAGCCAATTTAGGAAGACTGAGACTGTGACGTACTCTAGACATGTCTCCCCATGATCTGGATAAAGCCTCTTGCCTGGGATTTTTCCTAGACCAGGTAATTTGACAAGAAGACATTTTAAACCCTTCATTTTGCCTGTTTTGCATCTGTATGTTATATGTGGTTCATAGCTCAGTACTTATGCTATGTACTGTAGCTGAATGATGTAGTTGCTTGGATACAGAGACCAGACCAGTAAGTAGGGCATTGTTTGTGAGATATTAGTCTTATGAAATGATTAGTGTTTAGAGACTTCAGCATGGACATGATCAGGTCAGTGATTATAGTACATGTGAACTGGATGGTATGTTCAAGACGATTAGATGCTTATACTGGTGAGTGACTTGTTATGACTTGATGTTTTCACCTTTCTCTGTGTCCCGCCTCAGGAAGAAGGCTTAGTTGAGTGGGATGAGACACCTCTGGTGGGAAAAGAGTGCTGGAGAAGGAGGAGGTGTAAGAGGAGGATGGTGGGTGAGTGCAACTTGCTCTAAGCAGAGCAGCTGTAATCCTGGAACTTTAAGTAGGTTGTGGGGGAAGAGCTCTTCCCCAAATAACTACAGGCATCCACCTTTCCATTATATGTTGTTCATAGCTCAGTACTTGTGCTAAGTACTGTAGCTGAATGATGTAGTTTCTTAGATACAGAGGCCAGACCAGTAAGTAGGGCAATGTTTACGAGGTATTAGTCTTATGAAATGATTAGTGCTTAGAGACTTCAGCATGGACATGAGCAGATCAGGGATTATAGTACATGTGAACTGGATGGTATGTTTAAGATGCTTAGATGCTTATACTGGTGAGCGACGTGTTATGACTTGATGTTTTGGCCTTTCTCTGTATCCCACCTCAGGAAGAAGGCTTAGTTGAGTAGGATGAGACCTCCCCAAAAGAAGTAATAATATCATATGATTATCTCCTCCAACTCAGGAGAATGTGACCAGCAGCACGCAGGAGGGGAAAAACCCCTTTGCGGGAACCTCTGAGGACCCATGGCTACTGTTCTGCCCATCCTTCTGGGCATACTAAAGGAGAATAATCCTAAGTAACAATTGAATTAATTGGCTAATCTGAAATCCAAAGTCGTAGATCCTGATCCAGCGAAGCGAAAGAACTGAATAAAGTACTGAATATGAAGTGTCGGGTGAACTTAGCAGCATCCTTCTAGTAACTTTTAGTCCAAGAATCCATGTCCAGGGCAGAATGATAGTAGGTTGGAATCCAAGGTTGATGATAATTCGAAGCATTGAAGTTAGATGGTGAAGCGTTCCAGCAGGCAAGGAAGTCTTTTCAAGGAGAACCAGTAACCAAGGCTATATGTCCAAGTCTAGAGTATGAGGAATGGGTAGTTCATGTTCCGCTTGGCGAGCCTTGCAAATGAGGCCTTGGTGATGAAGCATAGGAGCTAGGTGCAGGTTGCATGATCTGGCAAGGACGGAGCAGTAGGAACTTCCGATATGAAGTAGGTGAGATGAGTAAGCGAATTGTACTAGTTCTTGGTGCAAATGGGTAGATGTACATAAGAAAGGCCTCCAGGTCCTGAGGGATGAAGCAGGTCGAAGAATAGATGAGACAGTCTTTGATGGACCTCTAGGCCCTGGAAGGGTGACAAAGGTAGTAATAGCAGATGGCGTAAATAAGTGGACCTGTACCTAGGTCAGCAGTAGTAGTAATAATATCGAACCTATAAGATGCAGACATAGTAGCAGAGGAGTAGTATTGCGTAGATTATATATGGTATACAGCGGAGAGCATTGAAGAATTTAAATAGCATGTAAGTAGAAGAGCTTTCTTCTGGTGATCGAAGTAGTAGTATAGAGCATTGTAGATACACACGTTTCGTGAAGTCAGAATGGTACAGCAGCTGGAATTAAACTTGTGAAAATAGTCAGATGAATCATGAATTGATGTGCTTAAAGACTTGGATGGTGTTAACTGATGAAGGCTAAGTCGGATGAAGTAGTGACGAAGGATCCAAAGGCTTTCGAGCATTGGAGTACAACAATGTCAAGGTGTAACCCATGAGATTGAAAGTCTTCTAAATGGCTCAACATAAGTCCTGGTAGAAGTGTTGCAGTCATAATAGGAATTGAAGTGGCAAGGCATAAGCATTCAAAGGAAGAGATGACATACGGCTAAATGATCCAGATGTAAGTCCCTAGTAGAAGGGAGCTCCTAAGGCTGGCAGACACAGCGGCAGGTAGGTCATATAGTAGAATATGTGAACCTCCAGGCCCTGAAACTGGGTGAGGCAGGTGTAGGGTAGAAGTAGTTAACCCCCAGGCCTGATGGGCAAGGCAGGTCATAGAAGCAGGTGAATATGATGTAGTAATGTCTAACTGCATGTAATGCAGAAATAGTAGTGACGTAGTAAGGAACAGTTTGTAAATAGTAGTGTAATCCTGAGCCAATTCCGGGCAGTGTATAAATATATTCTGAGGCATAATGATGACAGCAGTAAAAGGGTACTGTAAACTGTCATTTCCTGATGATCGAGGATGGTAAAGCATACAATGCAGACCTGGGTGGACGAATTGGCAACTCTACCAGAGGTAATAAGCATCCTAAAACTGTAGCAGATGTATGCTGCTGTAAGCTGAAGCTATGATAAGGAAGGCATTATAGAACAGTAGTAGTAACTCCGAAGGGGTTAAGGCAGTATGGCAAGAAGCATCCTAGGAAACTGAGGTGACTATCCGATGTAATCCAGAGTTAAATACAATTGAAGGAAGAAGCATATCCTTAACAAGCGGAGGTAAGTGACAGCAGGCAAGATGAGGGCTGCAGCATCCAGAATCATAGTACAACTGAAAGTGAGGAACAACTGGCAGTGAATCCAATCCTGAGAAAACCAGATGTGTAAGTGACCTGGAATGAAGGCATCTGGCAGATGGAGATCCAAGAAAGATGGCAGAGGCAAGGCAACTAGCTAGACCCATATGTGAGGTAGGATGAGCGGCTGAACCACACGTAGGTCAGCTGAAGGAAGTAGTAGAGAGCAGTAGCTAAGCCCCATGAAGGCTAGCATGACCGCAAACCCTCATGCAGGGTAGCAAGGAGCAGTGAACACTTGCTAGGTTAGGCCTCCCGTGGGCCGGTAGGAAAAGGCGAGACCCCACATAGGCCAGGCAGACAAGCGTGTTGACCAGACTTCCAGAAAGGCTAGGTAGAAAGGGAATGCCGCCACGGAGGCATCCAGTTCAACAGGCATCCAGAGGCTGAACAGAGGGGATGAGCCTGATACGGTACAAGGGATATATGAGATAGCTTGACTGTCAGATTAGAGTTAACATAACTAAACATTTATTTGAATGATGAATAGAAGTGTACAGCCGAATACAAGTTAGATTAGTCTCTGTCAGGGACTGACACTGCATTAGCGTATAGTAAGCTATGAAATGTGTAAATGCCTTGATGCCAGTAATAGGTTGGGCAGATAAAGTTAGCTTAGCATAATACAAATGCGTTTAAGGGGGCAGTGTCTGTCAGCCCATATGCTACAACTAGCGACTGATAAGTGATATGCATCCAATACAGACTTGAAACGTGGCACCAAATGTTTTACTATCCCTTTGCCCATTAATCTGGTAGATGTAAGAGGTCTTCCAAAGACAGCCCAGTAGCTTGGTAGTTCTTGAAGAATGATGCTCATAATGAATGTATAATACACGTATAGTTGCATAGGATGGGCTAACAAATATGTCAGTAACTAACATCGCTAAGAAGTGACAAGTCATATAAATGTAGCAGCTGACAAACCTGTTTGAGAAGCTTATTGAAGCCAGACTTTCCTTGGTTGAAGCAATGAATAAATAACATACTGAACACGTATTAGTGATTAGACTCTGCCACAGGAGTTGCCTCATGTCCTTAACCCAGATAGGTAACTGGTCATGGAATGCCAGGGGTAAAGACCATAAGTAGTAGAAGCTTTTAAAGTAATAGAAAATGTTACTTTGGTTGTGTGTGAAGTAGCCTTAAGTGCGTTAAATGTTCTGAAATTGCAGGAGTGTTACAGCCCAGAAGATTTGCTAGGTGTCAGTCCAATAGCCCAGAATGATAATGAAAAGTATGCTATGCATCATACCTCGGCCAGGAGGAATCCAAGGGGAGTCCATGAAAGCGCACATGGGAAGGAGAGCATGTGGGTGGCACAGTAGCTGCAGAGCGTACTGTACCTGGAAGTTGGAAGGAATAGGATGAAGGTTTCTGTACCCCTGGCAGAGTAAAATGCGACAAGCAGCAGTTTGTCTATTTAGAAGCAGTACCTGCATGGCTGGAATTCAGTGAGCCCGCTGCGCATGGATAGGCGCCATTCTCTGTGCCATGAGGTGGAAGCCAGCGCGAGACATACGGACGTCCAGATTTACCCAGTCTTGCTACCAATGGAGGTGCACCAGTTGATTGCGGTAAGGTAAGCAGACCTTGCATGACTATATCCAGCACCGCAGTAGATACAGTGTAGATAACAAGGCAAGGTCCGAAACATGGTTGTAAATTTGTAGAGCAAGGGAGACAGTGAGGGTTCTCAAGCAGGCAACCACACAGCACATTAGCAGTGCCGAGTGGCAGAACTCAGGTCCGGACACAGCGGATCTGAAAAGCAGCAGAAGGAGTGTAGGGTATGGTAAAGGAGGTCAAGGGGAGCAGACAGCGAGTGAAAGGGAGATGGCATGAACTACGGAGCTGCTGAGCTGAAGGCAGGCATACCCCATCCCCAAAAAAAGTGAGCAAGAACTAACGGGCAGGGAGGCAAGGAAGAACAGAATGAGGCAACAGGGAAAGGCAGAGAGCAAGGGGAAGGCAGGGAGTGGGGGAAGGCACAGAAGAGTAAGGAGTCAGCCCCAGCACACAACAGGAGCGAGTACGTGAGTGCAACTCGCTTTAAGTAGAGCAGCTGTAATCCTGGAAGTTTAAGTAGGTTGTGTGGGAGGAGCTCTTCCCCATATAACTACAGGCATCTGCCTTTCTATTGACAGTATGTCCATTCAGCTCATTTTATTACCAATTACACCCTTGTACAGGTTATATATCACCATCTTCAGAGAGGTTGAACTCTCATTCTTGGTTTTCAGGATACCCCTAAGAAATACAGAGGGTAATATTTTCCCTTGCTCAATTTGTTTTTCTTTTATCTTTTTTCTAGATTTGGCCTCCTCTGGGTCTGATCCTAAGGTCTCTTCTGTGCTTTTCTTGTTTCTACCTGCATGATTTTTCCTTCTGGTAGTTTGTCCCCTTTTCTCTTGTTTTTCTCTTGTTGCATATTTATCCTCCTTCCCTTGTGTTGCACCATGCGTTCCCATTTTCCATCACCTTTGACCCCCTTCTTGTCACAATTAATTTTCAGATTCTTTGTTCTTTGCTTTTTTCTCTTATTTCTGTCAATCAGTTGGTGAACTAGTTTTTTCTATTTCCCTTGCATCCTTTTCTGCTACAAGTTCCATTATATTTTGATCACTTTTTATGTTGACTCGCGCTTGCGCAGCCAACATATTGCAGTAGTAGCAGATTTGGAGGAGCGGTCACTGTGGGCGAATGTAGAGCACGCATCAATAGGTGCGTCCCTCATTCCCCAGTGAGGCAGCTGCAGGCACTGACACCAGCAACACGTAAAGGGGGCCATCAGATCAAAGAAAAGGTTCGCTGCAATGAGAGCCAAACTCTTCATGCAGCGGCACCTTCTGACATGCCTTTGCTGGTGAAGCAAACATGGTGGCAGTGACTGCCACCACTGCCTGCCACAATGCTGAAGTTTGGGGGTGCCCAATCCCCCTGTCGGCATGCCCTAACCAATTTCATCTGCCAATGGGGGAGCCCACTCCCTGTCGGCATAATGCCCCCCCTCATTTGTTGTGTGCCGAGTGGGTACCCAATCCCTCTCAGCACTTGCCCCCCTCTTTGGTATGTGCCGGCAGGGGTGCCCAATCCCCCATTGGCTAGCCCCCCCAAACACTCAGGTGGCATGCTTGGAACCCACCCCAGCATGCCAAATGTCTCTGTAAAACAAAAAACGTCCCGCAACTTTATTTTTTTAAACCTGCAAAAGAAGAAAAAGGTCCCTCACGGTCCCCCTCCTCGGAATGTGCCAGCGGGGGTGCCCAGTCCCCCGTCGGCTAGCCTCCCAAACAGTCAGGTGGCATGCTAGGAGCCCACGCCAGCATGCCAAATGCCCCTGTTAAAAAGAAGTCCCTGTTTTTTTTAAACCTGTAAAGAAGAAAGCGGTCCCTACATGATCTGTCCTGCTTCCTCCCAGCCCACACCCACCCTCTGCACCCTGCTTGCCCCTTCCCCCCCTTCACCTACTTACCTCTGGAGTCTGGCGCGATGATCTTCGGTGGACTGGGAACACGTCTGCACATTTCAAAGCCGACCGCAAACTGAAGAAATGCCAGTAAGTTGCATAATGGCATAAATAGTTTTTTTCAACTTTGGTGCATATCTTGGGCATTTTTAGGAATTTTGGCACAAAATTTTCAACATGGGGTTATTGGGGCCCCTGCTCATTAATTCAGTCACTGTCATGGTGTTATTCGGTCCTGAAAGGTTTTGCGGTCACTGCGAGGAATCACCTTTCGAGACTGATCAACAAAATGACAGTGCCACAATTCATGAGGTGGGCTCTCAAAAAGCCTATGTTGCAAATTTGGTGAAAAAATCCAAAAAATGACTGTTTTATGAGCGTGCGTTGAGCAGTTTCCATGCATGCTCATAACTCCGTGAATTTGTAATATTTTCACTCCAGATTTTCAACATTGGCATTTTTCCATACCTTCTTATCAACAAGTACAGTTGTCATTTTACATATCCTGGCAAAATGTGTTTTCACACTTCCAGCGTAGAATAGCACGGTCGCTGTGCGAAATCAGTTTTCGGGACGGTTTGACAACATGACAGTGACAATCTTCATGAGCAGAGGTTCTAAAATGCATATGTTGAAAATTTGGTGATGAAAGTCCATAAAATGACTGTGTTACAAGCATGCATTGCGCAGTTTCCACGCACCCTTGTAACTTCGCAAATGTGCAATATTTTCAAGCCAGATTTTCAACACTGGCATTTTTCACACCTCCTTATGAACAGTACAGCTGTCATTTTTCACATCCTGCCCAAAATGTGTTTTCACAACTGTGGCACAGAATGGCTGGTCACTGTGGGAAGTCAACTTTCAGGACAGATTACCAAAATCACAGTGCCACTGTTCATGAGGGGAGGTCCCAAAATGCCTATGTTGAAAATGTGTCTCTTCAGGGTGGGGGTAAGGTTGGCATCAGTTCAGTATTTCACTGCCATTCCTATTATGCATCTCTAACTCCTGCACTACCAATGCCAATGCCAGCAAGACAACATTCGGCATTGACAAATGCTTGCTTGTTTGCTGTTATGGGGTCAACATTATCCTCCCTTTCTTCCTGCGATACTTGTTTGACTTGAACATTCTCTTTTGATTTCTCCTCTACTAAGAAAGTTAATAATTATACTATATGGTTCAAAAGTCATTACTTTTTCATTTCTATTTTGATTTCTTGTAGTCCATTCTGTGACATTTTCAGTTCCACATTACAGTTCTCTAACCCCTTTGTTGATCTCAAATTATGTGAACCACTGTCTTCTTGAGTAGCAACATTTTTATCCCTTTTGATTTTCCTGTTGTGGCCAACAGTGTGGGATGCCTGGTGGACAAACGGAGGATGGTTCCATACTTAGCCTATGAACATGCAGGAAAATGAACTGTTCAGAATCCATGAGAAATTATTTTCTATTAACTGGTTTACTTGTTTTCATGGGAATCATTTCTGATATCAAGTCTATATTTCCCTTTAGGTCCATTGCCGCCTTATTAATCTCCCTAGTTTGTACAATATTTACTTCAATCCCTGCATTCTTTACTAAAAGAATATTCTCATTTCCACATCCTTTGCTGTGTCAGTCGTTGTTTCTTTTCCTGGCCCGGTTCCAACTGTTTGGGAGTTCTTTTCTCCATGTTGTAAGTATTGCCTATGTATGTTCTTTTCCACTGTTAAAATTGTACATTGAGCACTATGCCGGGATCTCATTGAAAATGAGCTCTGCTCAATTGAGTGTCCCATTCATACTTTGATGATGAATAAATATTGATTGATTGATTTCTATTATGGAGTTTTCAAAGTCCCTAAATGGTACTAGCAGCGAATGCTCCTTTGGAAGTGGAAAGGATTGCCCTTCCCAAATAGGAGAGGAGACCAACATGAGATTAGTAACCATTTGATCCTCACTATGTTATACTTGCTGACAACATCAAGCTGGCTACCCAGTGTCAAATAATAATAATTTTGTTGTTATCCCCAAGATTTGTTTCACCATTTTTTTCTCTGTAGCTTTTTTTAATTTTAGAGGGGTTACAGGTGTCCATTTTTTACCTGTCATATGAATAGAATAAGTTAGAAGACAATTTATCAAAATTAAATATGCTCAAAAATAAAGTCAATCTTATGTACAAAAAATGATGAATATTCATTAAAACTGTATTGTTTGAAATCCCACAAGCATAAAAAAGCCCATATTTTTAAATAGGAAAATCCAGCAGACTGGCGTCCCTACATGTGCAGTTTCATTAAAAGTTCACACCACAACTCTATGCCAACTTTATGGCTTTCCAGTAATGTATGAGAATCTTCCCTTGGGAACTGCGCTAAATTTATTTTTTTTTATTTATTCTTTTTCCACCTCCTTCTCTCTGCTGCAGCAGCTACTCTTCTGGGAGCCCTAGCCTGGGAATCCCCTAGTCTCGCCCCATGTAACTCCCGGAGGAGCTGCTGGACCTACCCCCATCCTGCCTCGGCCTACCCCCCCCCGGCAGGGAGGGAGGCGGTCCCTGGTTATCCCCCTCCCAGTACACCAGAGTGTGCATCAGGTGGTCCAGTGGACTCCTCACTAGACAGCCCAGTTGTGAGATCTGGGGCAGCTGGGTCCCGTCTACCAGCTGCTGCATGTTTTTTTTCCCTTTGTTTCTGTCCCTGTTCCTGAGCACACTGGCACACTGGGGGAGCCAAGAAGACAGAGCACATTGAGATGTGCCTCCGTTCCAGCTCCAAACTGAAGTCCTCCCCTCCCCTCCCAGTCGCTCTGCTGCCCCACTGCATCTCCACCCATGGGCACCCAGGTGGTGGTAAAGTGACGGGACCAGCAGCCCACCCTCCCTAGAGGAGGAGAGCAGCCCCTCAGGCACTCAGTTCTCCTCCCCCAGCCAGCCCTCCAGCAACTCGAGCTCGCTGCAGGCCTCGAGTCACTGGCATCAAAAGCAGTAGTGCTACCACTGTACCAGCAGGCCGGCATGCTAAACTTTTCTACTTGTTCTTCTGTGTTCCAGTGCTCATGTAGAAGCATGACTCCATTCTTCCTCCACTTTGCTATTAGCAGGCTCCGAATCCAAAAGCCACAATGTCCTGTATGCTGTAGTAGTCAGCACAAAAACTTATATTTACTGTGGTCCATAGAACAGCCTTCCAACACACAGCGGTAGCTCTCAAGACTCAAAATGGTGTTCCTAATTTCAATTATGAAATGGGTCCATTAGGATTAGTAAATAAACTTTTTTAATTTGATTTAAAAAAGTAAAAATTAGAAAAAGATAAAAAAGGTAAAAAATTAGAATAAAGTAGTAGTATTAGTCTTTATTTATGTGTGGTGCCCTTTCCTGGAGGCTCTGGGCATCATTGCAATAACATAGGGCAAAATATATTCAGCAAGTACAACTCATCACACTCAAAACAAAACACCATAATAATAAATAAATAAATTAATAAATTTAGCTAAAAAGGGGTTTCAAGATATAACAAATTCACCCCAAATGCCTGCTGGGATAAATAAGTTTTCAAGACCCTTTTAAAGGCCTCCACAGAGGGGGCCCCACCCAAAGCTCCAGGCAGGGAGTTCCAGAGGACCGGGCCCACAATCTTAAATGCTCGCTTCCCTGACATCTTCAGCCTCGCCCTCAGAACTACCAGGAGGCCCTCCTCATAGAGCAGAGTGGTTGAATGGGTCTATGAAGATGCAGGCGCTTGGCCGTGTAGCTTAGGCCCAGTCTGTGTAGGGCCTTATAGGTTAAAAGACCCAGTTTAAAAGACATATGCCATTTGACTGGCAGTCAATGCAGATCATGCAGCACTGGGGAAATATGGCATGATCTTGGAAGACCAGTTAGTAACCAAGCTTCTGCATTCTGCAGCAGCTGCAAGCATTGCAGCATTCCTCCACTGACCCCAATGTAGAGAACATTGTAGTAGTCGAGCCTTGCGGTCATGAATGCATGTACCAGTGTGGCCAGGTCACCAAGTGGGATAAGGGACTTAATCTGGCTGATACTCTGCAGATGAAAAAAGTCATTCCAGGCTACTGCCGACATTTGAACCTCCGTTGTCAGCATCTCATGTTGGATGACTCCTACATTTTTCACCTTGGTGGCAGCTACAAGCCCAGAGGGACCAAGCTGAAGCCCAGTCTCCCTCTCAGCACCTGCTGCTCCCCCATGGCCTGACTCAATCACTATGATTTCAGTTTTCTCTGGGTCAAGCCTCAGCCAATTTGATGACATCTAGTCTTGGATCTCAGCCAGGCACCTATTAAGCACGTCAACTGCACCCAGTGTTCTAGGTGCAAAAGACATACAGAGCTGTGTATCATCTGCATAGTGATGAAGCCCAAGCTCATATTGTCTAATGACCTTACTCAGGGGCAGCATGTAGACTGCAAACCACATGGGCAACAGGACCAAGCCTTGGGGTATACCACAAGACAGACCCACCAGGCATGAGGAAAACCTTCCTAACACTACTCTCTGAGTTCTATCCTTGAGACAGGACTTGAACCAGCAGATGACCTTGCTGGTGAGCCCTGCATGCTGTGTCGATCCAATGGCAACCCATGGTCCATGGTATCAAATGCTGATAAGCGCTCCAGGAGGATGAGAACTGACCATTCTCCTCTGTCCCTTGCCCTGAGTAGATCATTGTGCACCCAGAGTAGTGCAGTTTCAGTGCTATGCATGGACCAAAATCCAGACTGGAGAGACTCAAAGATGTCAATGGACATGAGGTGTGCCTCAAGCTGAAGTGTAGAAACCTCTCAATAACTTTTTCCAGAAATGGAAGGTTAAAGACTGGATGGTAATTTGCCAAGACCTCTGGTTCCAGAGTTGGTTTCTTCAGAAGAGGCTTTACCAGTGCACACTTAAGTGCCAGTGAAAAACACCCCTCTGATAAGGAGCACCTGAAAATCTTGGTGAACACTGGGCCCAGATATCTGACACAACCCACTAGTAATCGTGCCAGACCTGGATCCAGCTGCAAAATGTTGGCCATAGCTCCAAGATCACCTCGTATATCTCTTCTATTGTCACTGGCCAAAACTCCTCCTGGGATCACTGATTGCATCCCTGACTCAAAGGCTCTCCTCTGCTGGGCTGTCCGGGCCCAATTGGAGTAATTCCATCCTTGATGGAGGACACCCTATCTGAGAAAAAACAAATTAACTCCTTGCATTTTGTGGATGTAAATGGTCTCACAGGCTCCAAGCAGGCTGGATGAAGAAGCCTGTCTAGATTCCGAAGGAGCTGGGCCTATCCATTCCTCCCAACAGCAATCTCTCTTGATTGACAGAAATTTTGCCTTTTTCAAGTGACTGCCTTCTGAAATTCCTTATACTGGGACATCAGAACTAGTTTGTCCTCCAGGGCTCTTGATCTCCTACAATAATGCTACAGCCCTTGTTCCCTGGCTTTCAATACCTTCAACTCACCATCAAACCATGGCGAACTGAGACACATCACCAGGGGACATACACAAACTGGCACTATGAGGTCAAAGGCCCCAGTGACAACTCTGTTATAGATCTCCACTGCTGCTTCTGCACCCCCAGTTCAAGCTGACAACATGTCAGAGGTGTCCAAAATCACCGTAAGTCCTTTTTCACTGAGCCCTCTCAAAGGGCAGTATTGAACCACTTCCACAGGGCATGGACTACAAGGCGGCACCCAGAAACCGAACCAGACAACACAGTGGTCCGAACAACTGACCAGATCAGTCTCGGAATTTCCAACCTTGAGCCTCAGGGAGGATACCAGGTCCGAGGTCTGGCCATGTTTATGGGTCGTGGAAGTAATAACTTGTGCAAGGCCCAGCGCTTCCATGCTCTAGAGGAAATCTTGACCAAATTGCAAACATTTGTCATCAACCCAAGCAGTGCAATCACCAAGAATAAGCCTTAAAGCCAATAATAGGGTAAAGAAAAAGAAAAAAAAGTAGTCCTATTGAGCCACTGTAACTTTGTTGTTTGGTCAATAGATGGCAGATGCTGCATTTTTTTTAAATGCAAGTGAATTAGTGAGGTGTACTGATACAGCTGTGTCTGTTTAAAGTAAGCAGGTCAGTGAGATCATAGATCTTTTTCCAGTGCTGTTATGCTGGGGGTTTCGAGCTAGTCAGCCAATCAAGTTTCTGGATTTGTAATACCCATTTCATAATTTCTTGTACGCCACACTTTTCTAGCATCCATTGCAATGTGATGTTTTACTACTGCACAAGTCACTGTCACTGAAGACGCAGTACTAATACCTAGGATACTTTATATATAATGTCTGGTCATTTGACATAAAAGTGAACCTCAGTGTACAGTATACTATTGCCACTGCCACTAAGCTATTGCTATATAAGTCGCTTAAATTAAAATAAATAGTTTCATATAACTATTTTTATAGCACTGTGCCAGCTAACTGCAACAAAAGGAACCTGGTCTGCCTCCCTGTGCCTGCAGAGGTGCCTGTATATTTTATTTATTGATTTGTTTTTGTTGAGCGGGTAAGTACATTGAGCACATTACCCATTTTCGGGAATGACCAGCTGAAAGTTGTACCCACAGAGGGGGACATGCTAAGAAAGCAGCATTGTGCTGTGAAATCTTGAGGTATCTGCCAGTCCTGGCTTTACCATTTTTTCCTGGTCAACTGGCAATAAACATGCAATTGTGAGAGCATATACTTGTAATACTACTTTCCTTGAAGAACCATCAATGTGTATTTATCTGACTTTTTTTTTTTTGTTCTTCATCTGCTGTCCAAGCACTTTTCAGCCACACCTTCCAGCACCATCACCACACGTTTCCTTCTCCTTTGTCAATTCACTTCACTTTACTACTTTAGAAGATTTTCTATTTTAGAAGAGCTACACCTTCAAAACGTTATGCAACACCAATACCAATAAATTAGCAGCCTTTAAGAAGCAAACTCAAAATTTCTTCCCCTCCCTCCCTTTAACTGAAGTACAGTACAAAACAAATGTTCACCATACAAAAAAATCCAAAGCCCAAAGGCAGAGGTCAATTTTCCTACATTGTGCTTCATAGTAGTTGTAGAACTTTTAAATAATAACTGGCAAGGAATTTTTTTCATGGGCAGAGAAAGTTGATATTCGTCATAACAACTAGCTGGTTACAGGTATGTTACCAGCCAAAAACAGAGCGCACAAGCCCTGATAAGCTGCTCTTTCTCTCAGCCGCCTCGAACAACCAAGCACAGTCAAAAACAAAACTCTTTCCCCACGACCTTCTGAGATAAATTTAACTTACCTGCCAAGCGGTCCTGGTAGCAGGCACCAGCATCAGACTTCACAGTGTCAAAAAAAAGTTCTCTGACCCAAACAATAAAAAAGGAAAAAAAAGCATTTTGCAATGAGTGGCTGCTTTGAAATCTCCTTGTCAGAATCCAGACACAGTTTTGTAGAAGAGCAGGATGGGAAGGGGTGCACATGCATAAAATGTACTTTCCTAAAGGCATAAAATGTAGTAATTGTTTTTTTCATATAAATGTTCCCTGCTGTTGTAATGTTGCACTTAATAAAGCTTTGATCATTTTTCATAAAAGTCTATTATTTTCTAAAACATTTATATACAACAGGCACCTGAACTTTGGTGGGACAAAAATTACTTGCGGTTTATTACAAAAATAAAAGATGGGAGAAGTGTGAAATGAGAATTTAATGCACACCCTCAGGGTGGGATGCATTCATAAACCCCTCGGGCTTCACCCTCGGGGTTTATGTAGCATCCCATCCCTTAGGTGTGCATTAAATTCTCACATCACACACTTCCCCATCTATTATTCTCTATTTATTCTTTACATCACTCCTGCAGGGGAGGGCCGAAGACATGGGGGAACTCCACAACACTGGACCACTTCCATCACCAGTCCCCCCAAAACACTATTGCATCACTCCCAAAATATCTCCAGCCTAGTGCTCAGAGTCAGGTCTGTGGCATGAGCCTGGGTTTCTTGCATATAACCACTACATGCTACCCACAGCCCTACCATGTTGGGCCAGATACATATCCTTGAAGCACTACTCCATACACACCAGCTGGGCCATTCATTTATGAGGTGTACAAGCCTCTGAGATGGTGCCTGACACTCCTGTTGTTGAAAGTCACCATGGAGATACTGGAGGTAGTAATGACTTACTTGGAAAAGTGTACAATTTTCTTTCATATTCAGTAAAGAAGATCTGCTTTCTACTAGTGAAATGCACTGTTGTGTTCCTAAGGCACAACAGAGCCATCTGTCTCAGACTTGATAATAGATCCAATCAGTTTAGTTTCCCAGACTTATTTGGATTGATCCCAGGAAAATTCTGTCTTGTAGGTTTGTGGTGCCATGTTAGTGTTAGGAAAATCTATAAAAAATGTTTTTGTGGTAATAACCTTTATTAGGCTAACTGAAGAATTTTTACGCACAGGCTTTCAAGACTTTGCATGTCTGATCTCTCACCTTTTAATGACATGAGATTTATCTCCTGGTAGTCACCTGCAGGACTGGATTAACTAGTGTTGCTCAGATAGGGCTTTTGCGGATCCTACCACCCTCCATCAGATAGTGCTGGTATCCTACATATGATGGATCCTAGGTCAGATCCAGGGATCCTAGGTTGGATAGTTAGGATCCAAGCTGGATCTATTGGTCAGAACTGTGGATCTGTTGCTAGAATCCACAGGATCCACAACATGTGTTGCTAGGATCCACAGGATCCACATTTGTCGGATCTGTGCACTGGATCCTACAGGGTTGGCTCTGTGGTCAGATAGCACTGCTATCCTACCCCAGCAACTATCTGGCCAAATGGGAGGTATCCATTGGTATCCTAATTTCCAGGATTCTATCTGTGGAACTCTAGGATTAACCTTTTGTGGGCCTGGCACCAAAAAGTTTTGTGGGCCCCCATTTTCATGGGGGGGGGCCTGTTCAGATGACTACCTAGCTAGGATCAGCATTACATGGATGAAACCAAAATGCTCAGATCTGTGATAACCTGGGGAAGGCACCATTTCAGATTTCAACAGGGCAGGGGGGGCACGGGTCAACAACCAGTGAGGGTCAGGTGCCAGTTAGGCCCCGCACACATTTGCACACAGGCATTGTGCACTGACTATTGTGCGCTGGTTCGATAAGCCACCTGCCTGCTTGAACATGCAAGCTGATTCAGTACAGCACAACTTCTGCTGTAGTGAATCAGATCACACGTTCAAGGTGGCAGGTGGCTGCTCGAATGTGTGCACAGTGTAGAACAACATATTAAGATTCAAGTAAATAAACACAACCTACAAGTGAGGATGGGGAGCAAGTGTGATAACTTACTTACCTGGCTGTCCAGCCGGAACCTGCAGCCTGCCACTTGCCACCAGCCCAGTGAGCCCACCAGTTAAGACCTCCGCCTTGGGACCTCTCCTCCTCCTGGAACCAAACTGTCCTGACTCCCGACTGCAACCCAAACGTTTCTGTGCTTGCTTGCAGCCAGACCAGCCAAGCATCTGAGTGAGACAGAGGAGACTGAAATTATCTTTGATGCCACCAAGCAAGAGCTTACCTCACTGACTGAGCTGTACCTGTCTGTGGTGGTGGGAAAGTAAGTGTCATGCAACTCGCACACTCTGCTCCTCCTTGTCAAGTGATGTCACTGATGACTTGGCCGCAGTGTGAGCATACACAAGGGCAGGCACGGCACTCATTGTGCAAATAAATAAATAAATAATGCCACACCAAAGAACAAGCCATCACAACTTCCACAAGACATATGGGCAGCGGCTGCCCCGGACCACTGGGCCCCCTTCCAAGTGCGGGCCTGGCTCCACAGAGCCATTGGAATCATTGTTAATCAAGTACTGGTCACCTGTACTGTATTAAATTTTCTTCCTCTATACCAGCTCCTTTGTTAAACAATCTGGGATCCACAACCACTTGTATATATTCTGAAATGTGGGTTAGTTTCCTCTGCAATTGATGAAAGGACCTGGGAGGTCTTGAACCCTTATGTTAAAATTCTTTAATTAGTCTAATAAAAGGTATTGCCACAAAAAAGTATACTAGAAAAATTCTTATCAGCTTAAATATGAATGACTTCTTTGGCCAGGAAATAGAGCTTGGCACAAATATAGCTAGTCTGTGTGGTGTAATAACAAAAGTGAAGATAGTATATACACAGATTTTGTGTGCATATTCGATATTTCCCAATCCCACCCTGCCCATGCTAGTTTGGGCTCCAATGGCATGACTGGTACAATTTCCAGCCCATTTTCTTCATAAATCTGTATCTTAAAGCACTTGAAAAAGTTTTAATGGATTCCCATCCTTAACCTAAGACTAGCAATTGCCAATTGACATCCCAGAATCTTGCTAGCTCTGGGTCGCATTCTCATAGGTTCTGCACTTATGCATAACTCTTATACACTGTCACCTATATAAATTAAAGGAGAACTGCACTGAACCTATAAATCCTTTTTATGTTGGCTCACGTTTGTGCGCTAGCCAACATATTGCAGTAGTAGCAGATTTGGAGGTGTGGTCACTGTGGGTGAATGCAGGGCACGCATCAGTAGGTGTGTCCCTCATTCCCCAAAAAGCCAGCATGCAGGCGCTGATACCAGACATACATAAAGCGGCCACCAGATCTAACAAAAGTGCCACTGCAATGAGAAGCAAGCTCGTCATGCAGTGGCACAATAACACGCCTCCCAACGTGCCTTCACTGGAGAAGTTTTCCTGTAAACATGGCGGCACTGACTGCCACAGCCGGACTTCAAGGTGCCCAATCCCCTGTCATGCTCTGACCCACTTCATTACCCGATGGGGGAGCCCACTCCCCATCGGCATAATGGCACCCCTCCCATTTCAAGTGTGTGCCGAAGGGGTGCCCAATCCCCCTCAACATCATGCCCCCCCAACAGTCTTTCTTTGCTGATGGGGGGCTCAATCCCCATCAGTTCAGTACCCCATTCCCAGTTTAATTTGCCAATGGGGGAGCCCACTCCCTGTCAGCATAACGTCCTCCCTCCCGTTGTGTGCTGAAGGGGGTGCCCAATCCCCCTTGGATCTTGCCCCCCCTTCAGTATGTGTTGATGGGGTGCCTAATCCCCCATTGGCTACAGCCCCCCCAAAACACTTAGGTGGCATGCTGAGAGCTCACCCCAGTGTGCCAAATCTCCCTGTAAATAAAAAAAGACCCGCAATGTTTTTCTTTTTTCTTTTTACCCTGTAAAAGAGAAAACGATCCCTTGTGGTCTGTCTTGCTCCCTCTCCCAACCCGCACCCACCCTCTGTGTACCCTGCCTCCCCACACACCCCTAACCCCATACTTACCTCCGGAGCCCAGCACAATGATCTTCGGTGGACTGGGAACACGTCTGCACTCTTCAAAGCTGACCATGAACTGAAGAAATGCCGGTAAGCTGTATAATGGCATAAATAGGGTTTTTTCAACTTTGGTGCATATCTCGGCCATTTTTGGGAATTTTGGCACCAAATGTTTATCATGGGGTTATTGGTATCCCTCCTCATGAATTCAGTCACTGTCATGGCATTATTCAGTCCTGAAAGGTGATTTCGCGGTCACTGCACGGAATCACCTTTCAGGACTGATTAACAAAACAACAGTGCCACTGTTCATGAGGTGGGCTCTCAAAAAGCCTATGTTGCAAATTTGGTGAAAAAAATCCAAACAATGACTGTTTTATGAGCGTGCATTGCACAGTTTCCACGCACGCTCGTAACTTCATGAATTTGTAATATTTTCACTCCAGATTTTCAACATTGCCATTTTCCCACACCTCCTTATGAACAGTACAGCTGACATTTTACATATCCTGGCCAAAATGTGTTTTCGCACTTCCAGCGCAGAATAGCATGGTCGCTGCAGGTGGGAAATCAGTTTTAGGGACAGAGTAACAAAATGACAGTGCCACTGTTCATGAGCAGAGGTCCCAAAATGCCTATGTTGAAAATTTGGTGACGATAATCCATAAAATGACTGTGTTACAAGCATGCATTGTGCAGTTTCCACGCACCCATGTAACTTTGCAAATTTGCAATATTTTTATGCCAGATTTTTAACACTGGCATTTTTTTACACCTCCTTATGAACAGTACAGATGTCATTTTTCACATCCGGCCCGAGATGTGTTTTCGCACCTGTGGCGTACAATGACGTGGTCACTGTGGGAAATTAACGTTTTGGACAGATTAACAAAATCACATTGCCACTGTTCATGGGGGAGGTCCCAAAATGCCTATGTTGAAAATGTGGTTAAAGAAATCCCCAAAATAATTGGGTTATAGACGTGCGTTGCACAGTTTCAATGCTTGCTCATGACTTCACCAATTTTTCATATTTCCACTCCAGATTTTCAACATTGCCATTTTTTTACACCTCCTCATGAACAATACAGTTGTCATTTTTCACATCTTGCCCAAAATGTGTGTTTCCGTACCTGTGGTGCCAAATGGCATAGTCGCTGTGCAAAATCACCTTTCCGCTAACAAACTGATAGTGCTGCTCTTCATGAGGTGGGCTCACAAAAAGCCCATGTTGATAATTTGGAGTGAAAATACCAACACACGCCTACAGTGTTAGGGTTTCCAGCTGTAACACCCCACCCTGTAGAGACTGACAGGCATCAGGGGTGTGACTTGGGATCATCAGCTGTAACACTCCCACCATTCCACCCCACCCCCACCCTGAAGCCACTGACAGGCATCGAGGTGTGCCTTGGAGTGTTCGGCCCCAAAGTTCACCCCATTCTCCTATACTGCAGCCATCTAAGCATATTTCCTTATGGACTGGGGTAAGTATAAGGCCCAAAGCACACCACGACACTTGTCAGTGTCTACAGGGCAGGGTGAGGTAAAATGGCATGAGTGTTATAGCTGATGACCCAAAGGCACACCCCAATGCCTGTCAGTCTCTGCAGGGTGGGGGTGGGGTTGGTGTCAGTTCAATACTTCACTACCATTCCTATAATGCATCTCTAACTCCTGCACTACCAATGCCAATGCTGGCAGGACAACATTCAGCACTGACAAATGCTTGTTTCCAGTAAAAGCTGTTTTTAAATACTGGTTAAAATTCTGTTATTGCTCTAGTTATGCAGGTTTTTTAGTTGTCCTAGTGGGAGTTCCTGATTTACATGCAGCTGGTAAGAACCATTTTAGAACTGTATGATGTAGTTAATGTCCCTGTTCTACTCTACTATTGTTGGCACAATGCATTCATGTTCTACTATAGAACTCTTCAATCAATCAATCAAAGTCTTTATTTAACCAGGCGATCACTGTTGAGCAAGCTCATTTTCAAGGTGGACCTGGGTTTGTTAACAAGGAACAAGGGACAATATACATGGGATGCAACACACAAGGAAATAGTAAGAATACAAATAAAGTGAGCTATAATAATACAGTATATACAACGTATCAGCAGGTAGCATTGACAGGAGTATATGTTTGGAACAGAAGATGCAGCTAGTTTTGGGTAGGACACAATTTTTCATAAAAGTAAAGAAATATACATATCAGGTGCACTGAATACAAATAAAACCTAATATAAAAAGATATATAGTGATACGGTATGGAGAATTTAGAGCTGGAACCAGGGTCAAAGGAATGTGGAAGGGACAGATATGGAGGTAGAAAAAGGGGAGAAGGAAGAGTCGATTATAGATGTGATCAGTCTTTTAACAATAGTAATTAGAGTGTGCTCGGACTCATAGGAGTCACTATTTAGGGTAGACAAGCACAGGACTCATTATTATGATGTAGATATAGAGATTTAAAAGCTGCTAGGCTGATGGGGTGAGTTAATTTCAATTTTTTTTTGCAGCTTGTTCCACAGTTGAGGGAGCACAAAGCTAATGGCTGCTCTGCCAATGCAAGATTTTGCCTTGTAAACATAAAGGTAGATATAGGAGGTGCTTCTCAGGGCATACTTTCCCAGAGTGCACAAAGATAAACAGACAGAGATATACTGGGGCAATTTATTTGAGATAGCTTTGTATGTCCAAACCGCAGCATTTTTTTGCCATCTGTAAGCAAGGGATGACCATCCCACTGCCGTGTACAATGCACAGTGGTGGGTTGAGTATGGAAGACCCGTGATAAATCTTATGGCTCTGTGATAAAGCGTATCGAGTTTGGCTAGGGTACCTGCAGGTCCCTGACTATATAGAAAGTCTGCGTAATCAAATAGGGAAAGAAAGGTAGTTTGAACCAGTTTCAGTTTAGCGTCTCTTGTGAGGAGATTATTAATCCTAAAGAACAGACCAAGTCTTTTTCTAAGTTTCTTTGCCAGTTCTTCTAAGTGATCTGTGAAGGTAAGTCTATGGTCTAACCAGACCCCCAGGTACTTGAACTTTGGTACGTAGTCCAACTGCTCACCTAGAATGGTAGTGATCTGTGGGAGTGTCCCAGCAATTGCAGGATTTATTGCATTTTGAAGGGCCGAGAGGAACATTGCTTTGGTGTTTTTTGCATTTAAGAGCAGTTTCTGGTTTATAAGCTGATTTTGCAGGCAGATTAAATTCATTTTGAAGGGCTTTAAAGGCCACTTCAGGTGTGGGGCTACTATCATAGAGTACCGTATCATCCACGAATAGGTGTATTTGTGCTTCTTTGATGGGGGCATCTACATTGTTAATATAAATGGTGAAGAGCAAGGGACCAAGAATGCAACCTTGTGGTACACCCCTTAATAGGGGTTTTGGTGGAGAAACTTCCCCTTCTGCTTTTACTTGTTGAAGTCGTCCTGAGAGGTAGTTGGAGAACCATTTAAGGGATAGAGAATCCAAACCAATGTTCTGGAGGGATGACAGAAGCAGTCTGTGATCAGTGGTATCGAACGCCTTGCTTAGGTCCAAGAAAACTGCACAAAGTTTTTTTTGTCTAATTCAAGCTGCCAGTTGTTTGTCACCTTGGCTAGAGCAGAGATTGTACTGTGCTATGCTCTAAATCCGGATTGTAATGGGTTGAGCAATTTTTCTGATTCCAGGTACTTCCGGAGCTGGGAGTTCACTATTTTCTCCAGCATCTTTGACAGGATTGGAAGTAGGGAGATTGGCCTGTAGTTATTGAGGTCACTAGGATCTCTGACTTAAACAAAGGACCACAAGTGCATTTTTCCAAATGGGGAGTAGGTCACCCTGGGACAAGGATAAGTTGAAGAGATGAGTAATTGGGACTGCGAGACACGTAGTCAATTTTATGAAGTACGGGTTAATGAGGTCGGTCCCAGCACTTTTCCTAGTGTCCAGCTGAAGGAGAAGATCTTCGACTTCTTTCAGGGAGGTAGGCTGCAGAGAGAAGGATGGACTGGAGATGGTTTTTTCTTGTGTATCCTATCTAAGTTGTTGGCGGAGGATATTCGCGGGAGAGGAGTCAAAGGCTAGCCCTGCAGTGGCAAAATGATTATTAAGAGCATCGAGGATAGACGGTCTGTCAGAGATGACAGTATTGTCGATCAATAATTTAGTAGGTAGGGAATTTACAGTGGTGTGACCTTCAATGTCTTTGATAGTCCTCCAGAATTTGAAGGCATTTCTTGAGGGCTCTCAGCTGAGGAGGCGGTGAAATTGCTTTGGCTTCTCCGACCATTTTGGTGCAGGGTTCCTCGCCCTCTGGAAAGAATTCCAGTCATTTATTAAATTAGTTTTCCTAGCAGTTCTCCAGAGTACATCCCTTCTCTGCAGAGCATCTTTCAGGTCTTCTGTAAACCACCGACAGGATTTGTTTCTGGCACAAACTTTTACTATGAGAGCATACTTGTTGAGAGCCCCTAGCACAATTTCTGAGAAAATAACATAAGCCATAGTCAGGGACTTGGCTAGATAGAAGTCCTGCCATCACATGGAGTCTCTGAGGTCTGATATATACCATGCAGATCAAAGTTGTGTATGCACCTTTTAAAGGAGAATTTTGGTGCAGTTGTGGATTTAAGAGTGGATCTTACACATGCGATGAAGCAATGGTCGCTAATATCAGAGAAAAAGATTCCAGCATGGGAGAATAAATGGAGTTTGTTAACTAAAATGATATCCAAGATAGTACTGTTATTAGGGTTGAGCTTGTTAGGACGAGTAGATTTGTTTATTAGCTGTGACAACCCAAGGGAATCACAAAACATTTTAAGTGGGGTGGATGCACTGGAGAGCCAGTCTAAGTTGAAGTCCCCTAGTATGATACATTCTGAAGATGCCGAACCCAGGATGTTTCCAAGATGTTTTAACAACTGTAGTCCAGCTGATGGGGGTCTGTAGCATCCTATTATACATAATGAGACACTGGTGGCAATTTCAATCTTTAATGACAAGCTTTCGAATTCTTTTGGGACAGAGATTGAGTCAATTATGGAGTCAGGGAATTTATCCTTGATGTGAATAGCTACCCCACCACCTCTGGTTTGCCTGTCAGCTCTGAACACAGAGTAGGAGGGAATGTTAACTTTGTTGTTACTGCTCGTCGGTTGGAGCCAAGACTCCGTAATCACCAGAACATCTGGAGCAGTATGACATACCCAGGCCTGAACAGAAGTGATTTTTTTAATAGGCTACATACATTAACATGCAATAATGTAAGCCCCTTGAGGCTTTGTAGCTCTGCTGGGGAGTCCATGGGTGCCAGAGGGCCTGGATTAAGCTCAACATTTCCTGAGCATAGTAAAAGCAGGCACAACAGTTTCCTGCAGAGTCCTAGGAGAAGTGTGGGTGGCTGAGTCTTCTTTCAGTTACGTGATTTGTCTGTGGCAGTATAGGGAGTTCTGAGGCTAGTTTCCAGTTATCCTGATGCTGCATACAATAATACCCTGACCGAGAGAGTCAATGGGAGTAGGGGGGAGTATGCAGAAGGTGGTGTAGCCCTGTGGGTAGGCTCTAGGAGAGTTCCTGTATGCCGGTGCAGGACCAGCAGCAGGCTAAGGGAAGTTAGAGCACATACAAGTTCTTCTACTTGATAGGAAAAGTCCCGGTCAGACAATGTAAAAAGAGAGTCATTCTCCACTCTAGGAGTTATTTTTTGATTCATGTTTGGGTCCAATACATGTAAGATGAGCAGAGACAAGCATAGAAGCAGGTAATATGCCCTCATTATGAGACTATCACCCAATGGGCACTACAAGTGCAGGCAAAAGAAGGGATTCTCAGTGGAGCAGAATTTCTTAATCCCCACAGAATACTACTATAGGCAGTGGAACCTGAAGCAGTAATCCTTAAGTACAGCTCCTAGTCAGGCTAATAAGAAAAGAGTTCACCTGACTATAGAGTAGTATTAGGGGCAGAGACAGTGGCGGAGCTAGAGCGGGGGCTGGGGGGGGAGGTCACCCCTCCTAGCTGCCCCAGTGTGAGTAGTGGTGCCCCACCACCATTTTTATTCACGGTTTAGTGCCCATTGTGGAGCCCATGATTGACTGAATGGCCCCCCCTCAGCTCCCAAATGCTCCCAAACCTGGCTCCGCCACTGGGCAGAGAGGCTTTGAAGCAAATTTGTTAGCTACTACTCTGGAGCAGACTAAGTACTAGAGAGATCACCTGACCTAAATCAACTGCCTTAGCAAGACAGGATATGCTAGTGAGCAATAAGCAAACCTAAAGTACCAAAATGGTATGCCTCAACAAGACAGAATGAGATAAAGCTGCTAGAAGGCTTAGTTGCAAAAAGGGGATGGGAGGAATTGCAGTTGTTGACAGTAAGTAACCAATAAATTGAAACATCAGATAGGAGTGGGCAGAGACTGTGTGCATTTAAAGGAAGCCTGGGAGGGGGCAGGGGACTGGGATGAAAAATCAAGGGGATGTTTGCAGAGCTAGCACTGAATCACTGCACATACAGTTGGATAGAAACTGCAGCGGGGGAGGGGACTGGCAAGTTACTTTACACAGGCCGAGCAGAACAGGCTAAATTAAAATATATAAATTAGGAGCCGAGTACAGGGATGCAGGCTTACATTAAGCCACGTGTCTCGGGTGCTGCTGTCTCAGGTGAGTGAGACCAGCCAATCAGGGAGCTCTACACAGGCATGGAGCCAATAGCGCTACCCTGAGAAGGTGCTGAAACTTAAAACAGCAAATTGTAAGTGATGGTCCAGTTCAGCTTTCACACAGCACAGAGAAATCATGGCAATTTTTCAAGCGTCATATCTTATCTATCTCTTTGGGGAGTGGGTGGATAAGGCTCCTTGCACCGAAGAGGTGCTATGGCTGGATTGTGACCGCTGCCCGTGGGGGCAAGCGGCACCGGTAAGGAAGGAGACAGCAGATTAAATAGGAGCAGATGGGGAGGGGGTGTCTAAACAGAGACACACAAAGAGAGCTGAGCACCAACTTGAAAGACAAAGTCAGGGGGGCAGACTCAGACAGAGGCAAGGTGCCGGCTAACTCGGGAATCCAAAACAAGCACAAAAGAACAGACTGATGGGGGAGAGCAAGAGGGACAGAACAGAGACAGAGGAGGACAGGGGGACAAAGGAAGATGATTAAGAATGAAAGTCAAGGGTAGGAGCCTTAGGCTCAAGGCAGAGGCTACACAGATTTTACAATTCACTGAATTTTCTAAGTCCATAGCAGTAAGCACGTAAACCCAGTATAGTCTTAAATAGGATTAAAAATATAAATATATTAACAAAGCCAGTAAAACTTTTTTACAAACTCAGTTCAAGGCAGTGTCTGAATCAGAAAGCTTAACTAAGGAAAAATCAAGGGAAGTTTGCAGAGCTAGCACTGCATCAGTGCACGTACAGTTGGAGAGAAACTGCAGCGGGGGGAACTGGTAAATTACTTTACACAGGCCAAGCAGAACAGGCTAAATTAAAATATATAAATTAGAAGCCGAGTACAGGGATGCAGGCTTACATTAAGCCACAGGGATGCAGGCTTACATTAAGCCACACAACTCTTAAGTTGTTTGCGACATTAACTGCATCATACAGTTCTAAAATGGTGCTTACCACCTCACAGTAAAGTAGGAACACCCACTGAGTTTACTAAATAGCCTGTATATATGGAACAAAACCCAAATTTTAACCAGTATTTTAAAAAGCAGCTTCTGTTGGGAAAACTGACTTACAGGTTCTGTGTAGTTCCCCTTTAAGTTGCTGCAGCAGAACACTTCTAGCAGTGCTTCTTGGTGTGTATCTTAAGCCAACCTTTCAATGCCCTTTAAACTTACATTGGTATTTCATAAATGCAGTCATGTAAACCCATTCACCTATGTAGTGTACACCAGCTGTAAATCTGAATTGCAGCCTGGGCGTGAACATTGGGCACACAGAATTTTCTATTTGACTTCTGCTCAATGAAACCATGTGGGAAACCAGTAAATCTTCAAGTCGTACAGTATGTGGCTCTTTTGAAGTAGTTGTGCTCCCTCCAGTGGTGAGCTTTGTCAATTACAGGACCTGATGACTTTGCAAATGTAGAATGACAGGAATGAAGGAAGAAGGTTTGCTCTTGTTTTGAAGATTAGGTGCTAGCTGATGCTTTGTCATCATCAATGTCAGTAGATTTGTTACTGTAGTGAGCTGCTATTGTTCACAAATGTGTCTGGGGCCAGGCCATATGCTGTTATCTACACTATCTTTTTTTACTCACCAGCCTCTATTGAATTATTTTTATGTAAGAAAGAAACAGAAACAAAAACAATTATCTATTCTGGGAAACAAGAAGAGACAAGTAGATGCAATTATTAATAACAATTAAAGGATATATCACTTATACTTCTATTTTAATGCTACTATCTAGTAGCAATGTCCACTGCTCTTTCATCAAAAATGTTCTTGGTCTTTCTGCAACCTGATGCTTCCTGTCCTAGACCAAATGGGAATTATGAAGTAAAGTACAAATAAAGTCAAAGATAAAAGCTAAAGTTCAGTACTCTGTGAGAAAATTATTTTTAAACAAAGTTATGCATAACAGATTTCTGAGACTGCTTGCTTGGAAGAGGCCCCCTGATTTCAACCATTTGTGCATGTGATAATCTGAATGTTGCCCCTACTGTATATGTGAGAGAGGTTAGAGGCACGTGGCTTGATTAATCAATAAGGCATGACAGTGGGTGCGCTTTGGTAGGATAACGGTCCACCTTGGGTGGGTTGAAACACGAGGCAAAGCCCAGTATTTCCACCACCTGATAAAGGCCGTTAGCCCACCATAATACACTTCCTGGAGTGGCTTATTGCAATTATGAAATGTGCCCTTTTTAAGTAAATTGAACGTATTTTTTAACATATTTTTGTTCAGCTACTTTCAGCTGGGCTGTTGTGCTGGGATAATGGCCTAATTGAAAGTACCTCTTGGCCAATCAGGAGCCAGCATTCTTTCTACCAGTTCCATAATTATGTAAAAAAGACTATTTGAAATGTCACTTGTTAGATTTCACAGCCTGGGGAAAATACTTCTACTAGTCCATAACAATATATCACCCAACCCCAAGACAGCTGCAGATTTTGATGATGTTCTTTTTACTGTGAGGTTGGGAAGCATTTGTCTTTGAAGGAATAGTGCTTTAAAGTGATGACACTAGCATGAAGTCCTCTTGCCAATGCAACAAGGTGTACAGGTAGGGAAAGGGATGCAGTATGTTGGCCTTTAATAGTTGTACTAAAGAGATGTTACTGTCTCTGTACAGATAACTGGTGAGTCCTTACCTTGAGTACTGCATGCAGTTCGGGGGCCTCCACCTAGAGAAGGACATTGATAGGTTGAAAACTATACAGAGGAGGGAGATAAAAATGATGCAGAGATTAACAGAGAAAGACTTATGAAGAAATACTGAAGAACCTTAGTATGTACTCCCTGGAGGTCAGGAGGGCAAGGGGTGACATGTGAGACACTCAGGTACATTCAATGGTAAATTAATTATTAAGGTGGACTATGCAGAGCTGCTGAAGCTGAAAAACAGTTCAACCGCTAAGGCACACTTTTTTAAACTGATACATTTTGCATGTGCTATGAACCTCTTTTTTTTTTTTTGTGGACTCTTTTTATTCTCCTACTTGATGGGGCATCTCTCAGGAATCCTCACTCAGCTGCTGGTGCCCGTCTGAACCGCAACCTCCAACCGTAGAATCGGGTTCAGGATCTTGGCTCTCCCAGCCCCCCTAGGAGAGGCCTGAGATCCCCATGGTGAAGTCAGTATTAACAGCTGATGTTGGACGTGTGGGTCCAGGCCACTGGAGGTTCCGTCACCTCCCTGGGGTATTTCTTAAGTTTTCTCCTCTGAACTCTGACATGCAATGGCATCCTGCTCGTTGCGTGTACGCTCCTGTGCATGCCCGATAGACGTCTGCTGCAGCCCAATCCCCTTGCTATCTGCGGCCATGCCCTGCAGTGCCTCCAGCCACCACCAGAGGTCATCAGTGCCTCGGCTGATGAAAACCCCACTCCCCGGGGAAGGAAAGCAGTCAATAGGATGCTCGATCCTTCCCCATCCCTGCTGACCCCTGACGGCCCTAGCTCGCTCCCGAACCTTGGTCACCAGTGTGGCACGAGGTGTGGCATCCAGCGCCTCAACCCTCAGTGTCACCGGGCCAGCTCTATGAACCTCTTTTTAATTACTAGAATTGTCATTGTTAGTATGTGTATGGCAACTACAGATTTCTAAGGTTATGTTCTAGTGGGGATAATTCAAAACAGGCCCACTTGCCGAACCATACTTGTGCAGGAAGGGGGCTCCTTGCTCCTTACCCTTGTTATATTATTGCTGCCACTGGCTCAGCTACCCAGTGGTTATCCCCTATTCCTTGCTAAACTCTATCTAGGTGGCCTAACTATCCCTGTTCCAATCCAATATTGTCAGGATCTTACCACTCCATTGCTGGTACTGTAAAGGAGGCACCTACTCCCTTGGATGCATTGTATTTCACATGTAGCTGTTTACCACCCTCGCTAAGCTATACCACCCCTGCTAAGCCACCCACCCTCTGCTAAAATAATACCTGTACTACTTATTTAAACATGGTGCTGACTGGTTCAGTCTGTGCCCTGCTCTGCTTAAGTTTAACGGTGATTGCAAACAGATTGCTGGCCAAGCTTTCTACTTCATTTGTGGGGCTGCATGCTAGTCACCATGTACTGGCTTATACTGCAATCCATTTAGCTTTCTTCCCTATTGTGATGAATCTGCATAGTGGGAAACTGAAGGGTGTT
Organism: Neoceratodus forsteri; assembly: GCA_016271365.2. NCBI lineage: Eukaryota > Metazoa > Chordata > Ceratodontiformes > Ceratodontidae > Neoceratodus > Neoceratodus forsteri. Next base: position 397,847,950 of record CM028136.1, on the reverse strand, counting down.
AGCTATCTGCTGTCTTGGCACCTGGTGTTGTTGCTTAAGAAGTGTACTGTACCTTTGTCTCAGGGTGCTTACTAAATTGACTTTGTCAATTTTTCTGCTATCAGCTGCAGACATTGAGATTAACCCTGGCCCCTGTCTCTCCAATGCCAGAAATACCTCCACCTCAGACCCTGTCTGGTCAAACTATAAGGGACTTAAGTTAGCCCTCATGAACAAAAGCAGTTTAAGACTTAAAATTTATGAACTTGAGGCATGGATTAATTCTGTATTCACTTGATATCCTTGCTGTTATGAAAAAATGGTTGAAGCCTCACATTCTAATGAATGAAATCAATATCTTTGGGTATCGCATGTTCAGCAAAGAAAGGTCTGGCAAAAAGAAAGGTGGGGGTTTAATTCTGTACACAAAGAGCACTCTCCAAGCCCCTGAGCTATCTTTCCCCACTTCAGACCCCTCTCCTTGTGAATGTTTCCTTATCAAAATACTTCTAGGCAGCTGGCCCAGTGGTGCAGAGGGCTGAGGTGCTGGACGCCTTACCTCTTGCTATGCCAGTGACCCATGTTCAGGAATGAGCATGGGTTTCTGGGGGTCAGTTGGGTGGGGGAGGGGGGCTGGAAGTGAATTGAGCGGCAGTCAGGCAGATCTCTTCTCCTGGATTGGGGAGGTTGGCCTCTTCAGCTCTTGACTGCCACCAAGTGGAGGGTCAGTGGTAGCATCGAGCACTGGAGCGGCTGGCGCTAGGCCAGTGGGCGGATCTGGGCTGTTGGTGTCATCGCACAAGTGCACCTTCATGCACATGCACAACTGTGAATGGCTGAGGCCCTGGAGAAAGTAAGGGAAGGAGAAAAAATGATGGAAAAAAGAACCCCTGGAGGCAGTATGAAGATCACCCCCACAGGCTGCACACCGGTGGCTGGGCACACACCACAAGCCCCATGACAGAGGATGCTAGTGTAAGGTAAGTCCCAGGGGAGCCAGGTGATGGGCTTGGGGGGGCAGTTGGAAGGGAGCAGTGGGGAAGAGGAGGATAAAGTATAGAAAAAAATATACTTCTAGACAACACCAAACACTTAATGTAGGCTGCAACTACAGCCCTTCAATCGTAGGCGAGCTGGACAAATGTCTGCTGCTTGGGGGAGCTACACCTCAGTGAATTAATAACCTCATATGGCATGACAAGGGTCCCTTTACCTTTAAAAACATAATACTCAGTGACACTAATATTTGCCAAGTCATTTGAGAACCCACTAGGCTAAATGCCAAATCAGGGAGTCACACCTTAATTGAGTGGGTCTTGGTTAATACAATTGATTGTGTTGCATGCAGCTGGAACCTTCTCCGACTCCCTGAATGACTACTCCCCAATATACTGTATTTGGAACAACAGCTTTGCAAACACTCCTCCTACAATTACTACCACCAGAGATTATTCTAAACTGGACAACAAAGCCTTTCTTAAAGTCCTTTCCAGGGTAAGCTGGAACAATATAAGTTTCTTTGAAGATGTTGACTTTCCCTTGACTTTTTGATTAACAGCTTTACCAATATAGCTAGCAAACATGCCCCATTGTACAAAGAAGGGTAAAAGGTGCCTGCTCCAAATAGCTAACTTCCTTACTCCACAACCTGATGAGTCTGAGAGATTGTGCCTGGAGTGTGTTCAATACCTTGAACCATGGGCAATATTGGCTTGTGTACAGATAGCTCAGAATACCTGCAACTCAAGGTTAAAAAAGGCCAAGGTGAGTTACTTAAAGGACCTGTAAGCTATTAACCTGCAAAATGCAGGATGTTTCTGGACACAAGTTAACAATCACCTTAAAGGACAGGCTGGAGCCCCTAACCAGGAAATACTACATGATGCAAACACTACAAGTGACCCCAAACTAATCACCAAAGTGTTTAATAGATGCTTACTTAAAAGGGCCCTGCTGTTGCCTCTCCTTCTTGATCCCTTACCTTAGCTGATCATTCTAACTTCCACTCAGTTAATGCTGTTCCTTGTGCCAACCTGTGCCGATAAGCGAGATTTGTCTACTCTGTTCACCTTGTCTAATAAGACGTACTGCACTTAGCAGATGTTGCACACTGCACTTTGCCTCTTTGACCTAAATGTATAAATTGTTTTTCCCATTGTTACTACCACTGTTGTGCTGTCTCATATGTTATTCTCTGTATTTGCCTTTGTGCCATTGTACCAAGCAAAAAGCCTTTCTACTGTATTTCATTAATCCCGTGTTGCTCCTGGTAAAGGGAAGCAAGTCTCCATGAGCTCACACGGATAAACAATAAATATGGGGAAGCTCAGAAAAGATGTTAGGAAGTACTTTTTTACAGAGTTGGTGGAATTGTAGAAAAGCAGAATAGTCTACCTGGTGACGTGGCCAATGTGAAATACATTGATCAGTTCATGGAAGGCTGGGATGTTTTCAAGCATCTTATTAACCAAGTAAGGAAGGACAGACAGAGAGAAGGTGGAAGGGGTTGTAGGAATGGCCATCTTGGAGAAAATCTAGGTAGGATTACAAGGGCAGACTGATGGACTTTGGATCTTTTTTTGCCTTTACCTCCTATGTTTCTAGATATATAGCTGTATGCACTTGTCATGGCATGTAAGTTGTATTTCCTTTCTAGAATTAAACACATGGGCAAGAATTTAAAAATGGAACTGGGTCCAAACTGTTTAGATCATCGATTAGAAGGTCGAGCAGCATCTGTATTTGTATTTTTTTAACCCAAATCATGATTTCTTGTCACAAACGGACACATCCTTTGAAAATAGCATCAGGGCTGCTTGGATGCATTTGGGCAGGCACAGACACAGCTGCAATTTGCACTGGCATCTGCACCCACTTTTGGAAATCCTTCCCATGGTATTGTACCATGAGACTGAATACTGAGATTCATGTGATTAGTGCCGCAAGAAACTAAACAGCAACTCAAACTCTGGTGAATTTTGTTGTTTCGCTGAGTTCAACTCATAGTGAATTTAGGAGTGTGGGAGCAATGTAACCCCTACTTTTACCCTAGTGCTTTCTCTACTGTTGATGCTACTGCATCTTCTAAATCTCATCCATTTAGAAGAGCAGGTGAGCAGCAGCTACTGTGACAGATGCTATTGCTACTTTGTGGTATCCTGGTGAGACTGCATGAGCTCTGTGTGGCCCACATCTTAGCTTGGGAAATTTGTGACTCAGCTCTACATTGCACAAGTTAAAACACTGGTTGCGCACAGGTTGGGGAACTCAGGCCATAATGTGAACCCTCATCTCCCAGGTGGCAATGTGGAGTGTTGAGGTTGTGGAAAACTGGCTGCAGGGCCCTTGAGAGGGTGGGGGAGGCAGGGATAATTCCCGGGGCCCGGCACCAAAAAGGGGCCTGGGTCACCTGGCATGCTACTGTATGGGCAACTACACAGGGGCCCCAGAGTTCTGAACTTTTCCCGGGGCCCAGAATTCCTCTCATGGGGCCTGACTGGTTGATTGACTACTACTGAAATTTTCAAAAACATCTGTGAACTTCCTCACCTGAAGGTGAATCATAAATTAAACACCCTAGATAACTGCCTTCCTTTTTTGAATTTATAAAATGGGTTGCAATTTTCTGCTTCCTGATAGGTTAAAGTTCTAAGACCCATATGTTAATCCCCCAGAAATGCACAGGCTGAAACAAGTTCCAGAAATGGGATTTGCAATTTGGGCAAATCACATATAGAATTCCATGGCCAAGTCCCAGTTCACTAAAACCTGATTGCCATCACAAACATGGGTGCCACCTTCACCCACTGAAAACATTGATCAAGGCTCTAAAAAGTCAAACTGTTCTACGTTAAAAAAAATAAACATTCTGTCCTCTCATGGTTCCCACCATACAGACAAACAAATTGAGAAAAGAACCAAATAACTAACTGCTAGTCACAATTTTAGTTCCTGGTGGTTCTTTGGTAAGCATGACAAATCCCTCTCCTATTTTCCGTATTACTTTCCTCATCAACCTGATGGTAATGGACTGCCTTCTATTCTGTATCCTTCCCATCAGTCTAGACCACCCTTTCATAATCCCCTTCAGTACTTTGGCCTTACATGGATTTGCTATACCCCCTTAGGTTGCGGACTACTGAAATAGCTCCAGGTGGCTAGTCATGGTTGACTGTGCCATCCCTTTCTCTGCTAGCTGAATGATGAACTGCATTACCTGACAAACTGGTGTTGGCCAACTTACCAGAAGCTGAACCCTCCAAAACTCATGAAATACCCTGAGGGATAACTTGTAAGATCTCAGTGTACTAGGTACCCAAGAACTTGTGAAAAGGAGCCCAGCTTTTTTAATTTATTTAATTTATTTATTTATTTAGTGATTCAGAAAAGACCTTTGAGTGCAAGCTCTTTTACAAAGGTTCCACATCATTGATTGCAAAACAAAGTACAATAGCAGAAAGCAAAGGTACATTACAATAAACGATACAGCTTGGATTCAGAACTTACAGCATAACTCAAAACATAGGTACAAGTTAAAATAAGAAAAACACTTTATGAGGGTGGGGGGGGGGATAAGCAGCCACAAAGTGCCTTGTCAGTAGTTCAGAGGGATGGGGATAGCTGGCAGTGGGGTGAAGAAAGGAGGTACGAGAGAGAGAGGTATGTACTGCGATGGAGGTGAAGGGTGGGGGAAGAAGGGCAATAAGGTATAGGGAGAAATGGAGGGGTGAGGCAAAGACAAGCTAGAGTAAAAGGGTGGGGTGTGAGGGGGCATGGCCAGGCAGCCTGCATTAGTAGTGACTGTTAGGGAAACTCATGGGACTGTGAGTTGGTGGAGGGGGATGGGGTGGCGGGTAAGAAGGAGCATGACACAAACTGATTGCTGAGGCAAGTCATGAGAAGGGACAGAGGGAGGGGGTACCTGAGGCCTGCCTAGTGCTTGCTGGGGGGCAGAGAGAGCAGGTGTGGCTGGACTCAGGGGCAGGTGCACTTAGAGAGTGTTATTAGGTGCTGTTTGAGGTCAGTTTTGAATTGTGCCAGACAATTGGTGGCCAAGAGGTGCCCAGGGAGTTCATTCATCCATAGGGGGGCCTGGTAGGCAAATGCAAGTTGCCCAAGTGAGGTGCGACAGAAGGGGATAGTCAAGGCCCCCTCTAGTCCTCCCTCAGGTGACCTATAATGAGTTGTCCACCTTGATCAAATTGCCTACACAAGGTGGTGTTTTACCGAATAGCGCCTTCTTCCCTACGATGCAAGTCTGGAATTTGACCCTGTTTCTTAATGACAGCCAGTTTGCACGTTCGTACAGAGTACAGGTGTGAGTGCCATGCTCAGCATCCAGGGTGAGTCTGCAGGCTTTGTTGAGCTCAGTCTGAACCCTCTTGAGTGCTGTATCCATTACTGCCCCATAGACCACTAGTCCATAGTCAATAGTAGATATAATTGAACTGTGGACTGAGAGGTGGAGGGCCCCCAGAGAGAGGTATTGCCTGTGCCTGTGCAGGATACCAATCTTGGTATTGACTATCTTGACCCAAGAGTCAATATGGTAAACAAACATGAGGGTATCATCTATTATGACCCCCAGATACTTGAACAAGTGAACTTGTTCCAGCGGCTCACTGCATGAGTTGGAGATGATGAGGGGGTGGTGCTTATTTCTGTTGTTGGGGGCTGGACATAAGCATGGCCTTGGTCTTCTTGTAGTTTAGTAGCAACTTATGACTACAGAACCAGTCCTTGAGTTTGGAGAAGGAGTTCTGCAGCTCAGATTGTAGGGACGCCTGAGACGTGCTGCTGCTCAGGAGCACAGCATCATCTGCATACAGTATGAGTTTGGTGTTGCAAGCTGTGGGAAGGTCATTTAAGAAGAGGTTGAAAAGTAGGGGCCCCAGTATTGATCCCTGGGGTACCCAGTTTCCTACAATGTGGGTATTTCTGGTGTCCTGCCCATCTCTGCCTAGGGAGCCAACTTCCTGAACTTTTGCAGCTGTGAATGAGATAGACAGTCAGCAATTATGTTATGTTAACCTGGAATGTGCTTTGTCCTGAATGTAATATTGAGTCATAGGCACCTGAGCTCTAGAATGTGCAGCACCGTTATGACTGACTACAGTTTTTTATTTATTTATTTATTTGGTAATTTGGAAACAACCTTTGAGTATACACTCTTTCACTAAGGTTCCACATCAGGATGTAAAACAGCAGAGGCATAACAAAAACTTGACAGTTAACACAAAACATGAGATTGCTATGTAATACAGAAAATAGATAAATAATACATTTGAGTAACCTAGACAACTGAAATGAAACAGCGGGAGGAGATTCCCAATTAGCAATGTACGGCATAGCTGTCCCAGGGGGGGCCTGTCAAGGTAGAGTATCGGAAAGGGTAGGAGAAAGAAAGGGGGGAGAGTGCAGATGAGGGGTAGATTAGAGAGAGAGAGAGAGAAAGGGGGAGAGAGAGAGAGAGAAAGGGATTGGTAGAAGGAGAATATTTGGGGGGGAGAGTGGGTGGAAAGGTGAGGTGTTGGGGGAGTATGAAGGGGAGGGCGTTTGGCTGTTCAGAACCTCCACCACTGCCTAACTGTCACACCAAAACCAAATCTTTTTTTTTTTAACTTAGATTTTATTGAGACCATAAAGACTGAGTACATTAGCAGAGCACATAGCATTACAACAGAATATATGATTACATTGTGAAATATGTTCAATCAATCAATCAATTAATCAATCAATCAATCAATTAATCTTTATTTTTTAAAAAGGCACTTTTCTCAAAACCAAAGAGCCTGTACAATTTCTTAAACAATAAATAAGCCAAGTTTAAAACTAACATAAATCATTAAAAGCTATACTAAAAAGGTGTGTCTTCAAAGCTCCTTTAAAGCTTAGGACAGTCGGGCAATTTCGCACCTGACGAGGTAGAGAATTCCACAGGGTCGGAGCCATGAAACTAAATGATCTAGCCCCTGAAGTTTTCAAACAAACCCTGGTAATCTCTAGCAATCCCTCTCAGTGGATCGGAGGCGGGAAGGACAGTAGGGGTACAGGAGCTCTTTCAGGTAAGTAGGTCCCTGATCATGTAGGGCTTTATAGGTCAGCAAACCGACCTTGAAGGTGATTCGCCAAAACACTGGCAGCCAGTGCAGTCCGCAGAGCACAGGCATTATATGGCTGGATCTAGAAGATCCAGTCAACAACCTGGCCGGCGCATTCTGCACTAGCTGCAAACGGCGAGGTTCAACCCCCGATAGCCTTAGGTACAGGGAGTTGCAATAGTCAAGGCGGGAGGTAACGAAAGCATGGATCAACGTTGGCAGATCCTCTGGAGGAACCAGGTGCTTCACCCTGGTGATGTTCCTCAGATGGAAAAAGGAAGTTTTGACCACCGCTGACACCTGAGATTTAAGCGTCAAGCGGTCGTCAATTATTACGCCAAGATTCCGTACCTGATCTGAGGTCGTCAGCTGAACGCACCCAAGCCATAAGCCTGAGGGCGATCCATCTGGCAGACCTGCCTCACAGCGACCCTTGTCCACGACCAACACCTCAGTTTTCTCTAGGTTTAACCTCAGCCAACTCCCATTCATCCAGTCTTGGATCTCGGCAAGGCAGTTATTAAATACCGACAAGGCAGCATCCTGGACGGGCACAAAAGACATATACAGCTGGGTATCATCTGCATAGCAATGAAAACCCAAACTGTATCGTCTAATAATCTCTCCCAATGGCAGAATATACACCGCAAACAGCATAGGCGCTAGAATAGAACCCTGCGGTACCCCACAGGATAGGGAGACTGATGCCAAGGAAAAAATTCCCGACACCACCCTCTGAGTCCTACCCTCGAGGTAAGATCGAAACCACCTGAGGACCATATCAGATAATCCACATATGGACTGCAGACGCTCTAACAGCACACCATGGTCAACAGTGTCAAATGCTGCTGAGAGATCGAGAAGTACCAAGATAGAACAGGTCCTATGATCTCTCGCTATTAGGAGGTCATTTAGTACCTGAACAAGTGCTGTCTCGGTACTATGCCTTTTCCTAAATCCGGACTGGAGAGAGTCGTAGATATTGTTGTTGGTCAGATGACCATCCAACTGCACTGCAACCACCTTCTCAATAACTTTACCCACACGGGGTAAGTTAGAGACTGGTCTGTAACTTGCTAGACAATCTGGGTCTAAGGAGGACTTTTTTAATAGATGCTTAACTATAGCCTCTTTAAGGGGATCTGGAAAGATCCCCCTCTCCAAAGACTTCCAGACTATCAAAGCCAGGACTAGGCAGATTTTATCCACACAATCCACTAAAAGATGTGTGGGGCCAGGGTCCAAATCACAGTTGGTCGGTCGCAACGCTCGGATGATCATCACAATATCATCGATTGTGGGGAGGCTGAAGTCAGACCATACAAACTGAGTGTTCAACATCTCCTGCCGACCATCACCTCTCCCATTGGGGAGGGAAGAACGGACATCCAATCTGATTTTGGCAACCTTATCTGCAAAGAAGAGAGCAAACTCCTCACACCGTTCTGGAGAAAAAGCTATTCTGGGCTGAAGGCAGACTGGATTGCACAGTCTGTCCACAGTCCGAAAGAGCTGAGCTGGTCTATTCTGTGCAGCTGCTATCCCTCTGGACAGGAATTCTGCCTTCTTACGAGAGATTGCGGATTGATAGGCCATATAATGGTCCATCAAACTAAGTTTGTCATCATCCAAACCGGACTTCCGTCAACGCCTCTCCAACCCTCCTCAACTCACTCATGGTCTCATCTAACCAAGGAGACCTGGGGCTAAGAGTGACAGGACGAACACGAACAGGTGCAATAGAATCCAGGGCCCCTGTCACCACCTTATTATAAGCATGTACCAGGTCGCCTGGATCCGAGCAATCTATCGGTAGGCCCAATAGGTCCAGTACCGCCATCAGGTCATCCAGGGACACAACCCTTAAAGGGCGGTACCGGACCATCTCTGAAGGGGCTGACCTAATAGGGGTGGCCTCAAAACTGAACCTAATGGAGTGATGGTCGGACCATCTGACCGGTTCCACCACCAAGTCAGATATCCCCATCCCCAGAAGGAACACCAGGTCCAATAAGTGTCCACCAATATGGGTTGAGGAGGAAACAACTTGTGTGAAGCCCAGTGATATCATTAACTGGAGGAAGTCTTGACCAAAACGTGAGAGTTCATCGTCGACCCAAGCATTGAAGTCCCCCAGAACCAACCATCTGGGGGACCCCAATGTCAGGTCAGCAATGAAGTCTGCGACTTCCTGCAGGAAAATATTCTCATCACCTGGTGGACGGTATATGAGAAGTATCCTGCACCCCACACCCTCACCCAAAATACACTCAAAGGATCTGGTGACTCCACCAGGCCCAGTTCTGACTTAAAACATATGGCAACATCCCCGGCCCCGTCCCTACGATCCTGCATCGGGCAGTGTATCGCCGAGTACCCGGCTGGAACTGCTGCTGCTAAAACTGGCCCAGCATTTTCATCCAGCCAAGTCTCGGTGATGCACGCCAGGTCAGATGACCCAACAAGATCGGCTATAACGGCCGTCTTGTTTTTAATAGACCTGGCACTGCACAACACTGCCCGAGTAGGATGAACCTCCGAAGATGACCGCCTTACCTGCTGATCATAATCAGAACCCTTGGGTATGGGCACCAAATAGGGAGGTCCCTTTCCTGTGCCCATTTCACTCCAGGGCATCTCCTTGACCCCACTGCCCCTATCTGCCCACTCCTTTCCATTCCCCCCCAGGCCCAGCACCAGTCCTCTTCCTCCTCCCCCTCACAATCCCCAGAGCCCTACATCTTCTATAGACTCCTGGTGACAGTGGGGGACAGAAGAAAGCACGAAGGTCCCTGAGCCTAGAGGGGGAATAATACCCGACCGTCCTATTATCATTCCAGCACATAATTAACACCACAAAAATCAACAATAATAAACCCCACTCAAACTTATATAAATAACTACTCTATAAAATTTATCAAAAATTCTAAATAAAACTAAACAACACAACACTCAGATATCAAAATATAAGTACAACATCTATTAACAAAATTATACCCCTATCAATGTGTCAAAATTGTGCTTTAAATTTGTCAAAATGCTTTATCTTTCTACCCCCACCCACAGTACTCTCACCACTGCGGGGGAAGGAGCTTTCCACACTATACAGAACCCCTAACATAAAATTGGCCTGTAATTTAAAAAACCCTTAGTCCAAAGCCAACACCCTCATTTGCCCAAAGACACAAACAAAACAAGAGTTCACAGTCTTTTTATGTCCACACCTATGTGCTCTCACCACTTCAGTATGGTCCAAACTTTAATCAATCTCCTCCCACGAGACTGAATCAGTCTTAAATGAACCCAGTTTTAGATTTCCCAATAGTTGACATACGCTGGCTAAAAACAGAAGAAGTTCAAGGATACTTCACCAATTCAAGTAGTCCAAGCAGTTCCAACTTGCTTCCGAGTGTTTAAGTCTCCCAGTGACCAAAAATCCTGCAGGCAACAAGCAGACAGACACCACATATGCTTCCACTGCAAATTCCGGCTCCACCCGACCCTCACTGCGGTGAGGCAGGCCTGACCACCCTCCGGTGGTGCCCTTGCCTCACCTAGGGAGCAGAATAAACCCCATCGCCCTCCGGAGGCAGAGAGACCCGTCTCCCCATCTGGACCAGGGAACCAGAACCTTCAAATTGTGGAAAAAGTTTTTATAACCAGTCTTCACTGCCTGCTATCCCGCTATCCACTTCCTCTTTCCGACAGGTCCACTCGCACTAGAAACCGGCAACCTCTTCTCCTGCAGTCCGGCTACGTTGTACCCCCGAGTTGAAACTGCTGTTCCACCGTTAGTCGCTCCTACTACTTCCTTCACAACCCAGAAGCGGCCGCTGAACCTCCAAGCTGCCAGCCGCTGAATCCCCCACAGAGTCCAATCAGAGAGTCAGCGCCTGATACGCAGCTCACAGCAAGCAGCCCACGGCACACCACAAGCCAGCAAGCCAAGCGACTCCACACAGGCCAGTCTCTCTAGTCTTTTCTTCGACTTCAACTATCAGAAGTGTCTCCATTTTTTAAATAGCAGAACAGCATACTTGGATACAGCTTTCTATTATAACTGCAGCAATAATAAGTGGTAATATTGCTTGAGGCTAAAAAATAAAATAAATAACTAACAATAAACGATAAAACAATAAGACAATGAAATTATAAATAAAATTAGCAAACAGTCCGAGCCAAAGTCCGGAGCTCACAGATGGCAGCCCAGCGTGGCCGACATCTTTTGGAAATCAGGTTTTTAGACCTTGTTCTAGTCCATAGGGGTGTTGCTAACCCCAGGAATTAGTCCATCACAATAAGAGTCCTTTGTTGTTTCAGTTGCTCCAATTGTCCCATAGAGGTCAGAGATATGAGCATGTCTTGACTTGTTTACAATCAAAGTTCCAGTTGCAATAAAATAAGAAGTTGGTCTTTGAACTGACCTACAGTACATAAAAAACATTACTGAAAGTGATCAAGCAAGAAAACTGTCTGTCCGCAATGTAGTTTGTGGTTACAAATAAATGCATACATCTTAAAAGTGCAATTCATTACTTTCTACATTACTAAATGTTCCCTTTGTTCAATTTCTCAATAAACATGTCTTGTATTAACTTTAATGTGGCTGTGATTCTGTCCATAGATAAAAGGGAAGACATTCTATTTCTCCATTCTGCTACTATGGACAGGTCCTTGAAAAGCCAGTGGGACATGATCCTGTTAACTGCCAGGAGGCACGTGGTATGAAAACGCCTCCCTCAGGTTTCTTGGGTGCTGGTGGGAGGGGGGGAAGGGAAGTCCAGAATGCCAGGAGGTTTATAGGTACCTCTGGTCCCCAGATTTTGCACAGCTCAGTTGTGATCTGGGACCAGTATTCCTGGGTGTGCAGGGCACCCCAGAAGATATGGTAGTGGCCTCCCTTCTCATGACAATCTTGCCAGCACCTATCTCTAATACTCTGCACTGAAGTGGACTATGATGTAAGGGGTGTGGAAGGACCTGGTCAATATTTTCCACCTATACTCCTGTCACATGGAGAAGGCTGTCACCTTCCAGCTCCCCGTTAATATTTTCCCACCCCCTTTCTGGGATGGGTTTCCAGGATTCCTGCTCCTACTTCAGAACCAACCTAAGGAGGGTAGGTGTAAGATTAGTAGTTGATAGTGTGAAAAGTGGGGCAGGGAGTGTGACCCTGTTCTCTAAACTGTACCATCCAGACTCTATTTGTGGGTGCATCAGCATAATTATTTGGGAAGTCTGAGCTACCAGGTGATACAGTTCAAACTCCAAGAGTCCCCAACTTCCCCCCAGGCAGGGTTAGTGTCTTGAGCCCAAGTTAGAGTCTGCGACCCTGTCACATGAACTTCAGTGTAAGCTTTCTGAGTTTCCTCAAAATTCCTTGGGCACCCTTATGGGGAGAGCCTAAAACAGGAACAGCAGATGTGGGAGTATGTTCATTTTCTTAACTTTCTATTCTCCCTCCCAATGATAGGAGGAACCCCATTCATGCGTGCAAGTCCTTCACAATTTCCTCCAGCAGTTTCTGGTAAAACCAAACATTCTTATCAGCCCATGCGTCTCCCCATGTCCAGATGGCTGCTAAAATAGGAAAAACCTCCAAGAGTGTGATGTCCCTGAAAAGGCTAGCCTCCTGCAACTCTTTTGGCCATTCCACAGCCATCCACTTACCTGCCCAGAAAGCTTCCATGCTTATGCCAACGGCTGCATTGGTGTACAATACCTGTATAAGTGCAACACAGTGTAGATAGATAGACAGATAATTTATTTTTAAAGTGCCCATTTCCTTAGACTCTGGGTGCTGTACAATAAGACAATGCAATTAATCATACTAAAATACAAACATAAAATCACTACAGCTGGGAGCAATAATTTATCTATCAAATTTAAAATAGTACACTAATAATCAATCAATAAAAGCTTGCTGAAACAGAAATGTTTTCAAACCTTTCTTAAAGGCTTCCACCAAGGGAGCCTCCCTTGAATATCCAGGCAGTGAGTTCCACAGGGTAGGCATGGCCATGAAGAATGCCCTATCTCCAGAATGCCACAACCTAACCTTAAGAACTCGAAGGAGGTCTCTCCCGGCAGAACGAAGTGCCCGGGGTGGATAGTAGGGGACAAAGAGATCTTACAGATAGTCATGTCCCCTTCCAGGCAGGGTATTATAGGTCAGGAGCCCTATCTTGAAGGCAATCCTCCACCTGACTGGCAGCCAGTGCAGTTTGCAGAGGACCGGGGTAATATGATCATACTTTCTCACTCCCGACACAAGTCTCGCTGCGGTGTTCTACACCAGCTGCAGCCAGCGGAGGTTGCCTCCAGATAACCCTAGGTACAAGGCATTACAGTAGTCCAGTCTGGTTGTGACAAAATCATGCACCACTGTGGTCAGGTCTTCATGCAGGATCAAGGTTCGGATCCAGGCAATGTTCCTAAGATGGTAGAATCCACTTTTGACCATGACCAACACCTGGGCTTCTAATGTCAAGCCATCGTCTAGGATCACACCCAGATCCTTCACTTGTCTAGACAGGGCAAGGGGAACCCCCCGCACAAGCCTGGGTTGTACTCCTCCCCCCCACACCCCAACAATCTGGATCCACAACCAGTACCTCAGTCTTGTCCAGGTTGAGCCTAAGCCCATTCTGAGTCATCCATGTCCAGGTTTCCTTCAGGCAGCTGTTAAATACGGAGGCCGCTACCTGGGTTTCAGGTGCACAGGACAGGTACAGCTGGGTATCATCTGCATAGCAGTGAAAACCCAGCCTGTACCACCTGATAATGTCTCCCAACAGCAGCATATACACCGTGAACAACAAGGGTGACAAGACTGAACCCTGCGGAACTCCACAGCTCAGAGGCTGAGGGTTAGATGAGACAAGTCCCATCATCACCCTTTGCACTCTGTCTGTCAGGTATGACCCGAACCATTTGATGACTATATCAGACAGGCCACACCAGAACCATAGCCAGACAAGCAGCACCCCATAGTCCACGGTGTCAAATACCACAGAGAGGTACAGGAGGACTAAGATGGTATGCTCTCTCCTATCCCTCGCCATCAGGAGATCATTAAGCACCCTCATCAGGGCAGTCTCTGTACTTTGCCTTGCATGGAACCCAGACTGGAATGGCTCATAGATGGATGAGGAGATGAGACATCTCTCAAGCTGAACGGCCACCACCTTTTCAATAACCGTCCCTAAAAATGGGAGGTTTGAGACTGAACTGTAGCTGCTGAGACAGTCTGGGTCCAAAGAGGGCTTCTTCAGGAGGAGTCTAACCAAGGCCTTTTTCAAGACCAGTGGAAAGACCCAACTTCTCAATGAACTATGAACAATCCCACCAACCACAGGTCCAATCAGGTCCAGACAACAAATCAGAAGGTGGGTCGGACCCGGGTCTAGATCGCACTGGGTTGGTTGCAGCTTCAAGATTATCTCAACCACCACCTCCACCCTGGCCAGTTCAAACTCATCCCAGACTGGAGGAGTGTTTTGGCACAACTCAGGCTGAGCACTGCAGCCCATTTGAGAGATGCTCAAAGAGACCTCCACCCTGATAGAGGTCACTGTGACACGTGGACAGCCAGTTCTGAGTACAGTATGATTTTTTACAATATAAAAATGTGTTATGGACTGTCTCTCATGAGAGATGCTGAGACAGCATGTGAGATCAACACACACCCAGGGTTTAGATACAAGGTGTTACCGGGAAGGTCAGAAGCTAATTATAGACTAGAACAGGCCTTAATCAAGAATCTCCTGTTTTTCTAAGTTAAATATAGCTTTAACTGCTAAGAGGGAAATCAGTATCCCTTTGATGACCTTTCAAGTAGGAAAACCAGGTTTAGCATACTGGTATGAACTCATAAATGCTTTGATGTCTCTTTGAGAGGGGATACTGCTCATAGATGAAAGGAATTTTACAGACTTGATTGGGGAAGTCTCATGGGGAAAGGAGTTTCTGCTGATGTAACCTTAATTAACTTTCCTTCTAAAATGATCAAATATTCTGGGTGTATGATTTTTAATAAACAGAGGAGGAGCTAGGTGACCTCACACAAAGGGGTTGGCCAAGACAGTTTTTTAAACAGTATTCTGTTTTCCTTCAGAGACTCTTTTATCTACACTCTGACAAAGAAACATCGTTGAGCACTTTAAGTAAGTATACAGGTAGAGAGAGACAAAATCTAAGTACTGTAGTAGGAATTGCACTGTTAAAACCTTGTTCTTTTAAAAGACTGTATAGTTCTTGTGATATTGGTTCTGTATTTTATGTTTTATATATTTTTTATCTATTTTAGTAAAACTCTATTTTTAGAGCCTACTTGGTCTGTCTTTGAATTTCTTTTCTGTAACAATTGGATTATATATGGTTAAAGCAGACACTGTGCATAAGCTTGAATGGTGATACCAAACTGTAAAAAGGTAAGAGTAATCTGAGGTCTTTATTGGAGTTTTTAAGGGTTCATTTTGTACACCTGGTTAGGTGCCCATAGGCAAAGATATCTGGCCCCCCGAAGACAGAATTATCTGAGCCTGTGCATTGGGTACACTAGCAAGAGGTTCACAGTTTGAATCCCTCCAGAACTGAGGCCAAAGGTTGATTTGAAACCACAAAACAGACAGGAGGGTTACCCTGTTTCTGTTAACTGTTCACAAGACTGCGCTCGGAGGTTGGCATTTTGGGAGTAAAGGGCTGACCTGCTGAGTGGGTTTGTGACAGATTGGGTGGCAGCTGTGTGGATAAAATTTTGGTATTACAAGCTTTTATTGTTCAGTGCATCAGCTTGAGACCGTCAGCTCACTTGCAAAGAAAGAAAAAGGCAGATTTTTATTTTAAAAGGAGACAGAACTATATCACTTGGCATACAGTCAAGTTCCTACCCATTTTATTTTTTTTCCTAAAGTGCAAGTCAGAGTAGCAGTAGTCAGGGAAGATGGCTTCCAACTACAGCAGGCACACTGTAGACTACTTAAGGCAGATGTACGGGGACAGAGGAGTCCTGTTCAAGGTGAAAGACAGCAAGCAGAACCTAGTGGAAGCCCTGATGGTAGCACATACCCAGAGCACCAAGTCACAGATCATGACTGAAAAGAACTAAACCTCGAGTGTGGCAGGGCTAGCAGCCAGTGCAGTATCCAGATCCGATGAGGAGGGCAACAGGGCCACTGTCAGTGAAGGGCAACAGCAGCAGGAGAAGGTCACCAGTATCCTGGATCCAGAAGTACTCAGGCTGCAAATTGAGTTGTGCAGGATGGAGCTGGAGTTCCAGAGAGAAGAGAAGCATGAACAGTGAGCTGCAGAGGAGAAGAGAGAGCGAGAACGCAGAGACACAGACTGTGAGTGCCAGCGAGCTGCAGAGGAGAAGAGAGAGTGAGAATGCTGGGACGCAGATCGTGAGAAGCAGAAGCGCCAGAGGCAACATGAACTGGAGAAGCTACGACTCCAACCGGTGGCACCAGAGCAGGTAAGTTGGTTGGATTTAACTGGGACTACAGGACTGGGTTACAAACTGAATTCCAAATTAATAGCCAAATTTTAAGAGGGGGAGGATATGGATGCCTTTTTAAATTCTTTTGAAAAAGTTTATATTCAGGCTAAAAATCCTAGAGAGTCCTGGAACTTCCAGCTATCCCCACTACTTACCGGGAAAGCTCAGGATGCATTGGGTCAAATGGACAATGAGGACAGTGATGATTACAGCAAACTTAAAGCTGCACTGTTAAAAAAACTTGAATTAACTGCTGAATCATACAGAGCTAAATTCCGTAAGCTCAGGAGAAGCCCTGACATGAGCTACGAGAAGCTAGCCATGAAACAACGTCAGTTTTTAAAACTTTGGTGGGAAGGAATTGAAGCAAACTCTGTTGATAAAATTGAAAATGTGATTTTGTTAGAACAGTTTTATTGGGCATGCCCAGCTGAGCTAAAAACCTGGCTAGAGGACTGAGATCACTCAAAACAGTGCAAGAGGCTGCTGAAGTCTCGGACCACTATGCCAAGAGCAGACCTGCTCTGAGATCAAATGAGGTGGGCGTGGCAACACAGAAAGGGAAAAGCGCTCCTTCAGGGCAGCTAAAACCCTCACTGCCTCCACCAAAATCAGTTAGCCCCAGGTTTCAGAAAAAATATTTTTCTGAAAAGAAAAGTGAATGTTGGTTATGTAAAGAAACTGGGCATATTGCCAGACAGTGTCCCAAAAGAATGAGCAATAATATGCGGAATGGTACTAGAAAAGAAGTGGGTTGTTTGTGTGTCCCTGGAAGCATGCCTGTGAACATGAGGGAACACATGCATTCAGTCATGGTGAATATTGTACAGACGCAAGGGTTAAGGGACACAGGGGCATCCCTAACATTTTTAAAAGGGGATCTAGTAGAGCCTAGTCAGCTTATGCCCAATAAATACATCACTGTAGAGGATTTTACTGGTGAAGAGAAAACATTGCCACTGGCTAGTGTTCTTCTAGACTGGGGTGAAACGGGAGAATTGTGCAACAGGTGGCAGTAGGCAAAATGTTAACAGTGGATGTCATCCTGGACAACAATCTCAAACAGGGTATGGTATTTGCAGTTACCCGTAGCTAAGCGGCAAGGGAAAATTGTAGTTCCCTGAACCCCACAGAAGACATTGTGGAAAACACTGAGAGGCTGGTTCCCCAGCCTGTGTCTCCAGATGGGAAGACTAATGAAAAGGGGGTAGAAATTTACCCAGTAGCAAGTAACCACACAGCTACAGAGGGTTACTCTGAACAGGGAGGGGTGACCCATTGTCAGAGAGTTGGGATTGGCAGTGATCCTGAGTGCCCTGACGCTAGTGCTAGGTACCCTAGTTTAGCCACTGAAGCAGACCTGTCCCATGCCTTGGGAATGTGTGAGGGGTTTGCAGCTGCTCAGAGAAGTGACCCTAGTTTAGAGAAGCTGAGGGCTTGGGCAGACTCGGACAGTGCACAGGGAGGTAACGGCAGACATAAGGTTTATTGGGAAAATGGACTTATGTATACTCAGGCTGTACAGACAGAGGGAAGGGTGCTAGGCAGGCAGCTTGTCATTCCCCAGGGGTATTGTGAGCCGTTGCTCAAGACTGCACATGCTATTCCCTTGTCTGGTCATCTGGG
This sequence comes from Neoceratodus forsteri, assembly GCA_016271365.2. NCBI lineage: Eukaryota > Metazoa > Chordata > Ceratodontiformes > Ceratodontidae > Neoceratodus > Neoceratodus forsteri. Next base: position 397,829,746 of record CM028136.1, on the reverse strand, counting down.
AATTGTGCGCATGACACAGCGGTTGGCCCAGAATTTCTACTGGCCTAACTTCACCCAGCAGGTGAAGGAGTATTGCAGGTCTTGTCACTGGTGCCAAGAAACAGGGAAGGCGGGCAAGAAAAACCAAGCCACCCTGATTCCATTGCCCATAGTGGAGGAGCCATTCCAGAGGGTGGGAATGGATATTGTGGGGCCTATAAATACCCCCAGCTCCTCTGGGAAGAGAAATATACTAACTGTGGTGGATTATGCCACCCGGTACCCAGAGGCAGTCACCCTATCCTCACTGAGGACAGACAAAGTGGCAGATGACTTACTTGGGATTTTCTCCCATGTTGGGTTTCCACAGGAGGTTATCACTGATTGAGGGACCTGATGAAATGATTATGGGAGAAGTCTGGGGTGGTGCAGAGATTCATGACTCCGTATCATCCACAAGCCAATGGTCTTGTGGAAAGATTCAATGGTACCCTAAAGTCAATGCTCCAGGTGTTTGCTGAACAGCATGGGAGGGACTGGGAGAAATACCTTCCCCACCTGTTGTTTGCATACAGGGAGGTGCCCCAAGAGTTGACAGGATTTTCCCCCATTGAACTCTTATATGGACGCTGGGTACATGGGCCCCTAGACTTGATCTGGGAGGACTGGGAAGGCAAGCACGCCACCCAGGGAACTCCCACTGTGGATTATGTCCTTAGGTTTAGGGAAAGGCTGAAGGAGCTTATGGGGACAGCCCAGAGCAACCTGGCAGCTACCCAACAGAAACAAAAAGTGTGGTATGATTGCAGAGCCAGAGCTCACTCGTACATGGTGGGTCAGGAAGTCATAGTCCTTATTCCTGTCCAGAAAGACAAGCTGCAGGCTGAGTGGGCAGGACCGTACAAAGTGGTTAGGAAGGTAAATGACGTGAACTATATTGTGGAGTTACCTGACAGAAAACAGACAGAAAGGATGTACCATGTCAACATGATGAAGCCATATGCAAATAGGGCTGACATGGTGTTTGCAGTGTGTAGTCCTGGGGAGGAGACAGACAAAGGAGGCCCCCTTCTTGACTTGTTGGAAGAAAGTAAGTGGGAGTCCTCCATGGAAGCAGTTAAATTGTCTCCCCAGCTGACCCTGGACCAGATCCAGAAAGTAAGGGAGGTTTTAGCAGACTTTGCCCCATTGTTTAGTGCCAAACCTGGACTAATCCCCTTAGCGATGCACGATGTGAGACAGGGACACAGATGCTCATACGATGGACAGCATATTGGGTGTCAGAGGCAGTCTAAAAGGACATTAGGAGGGAAGTGGAGGAGATACTGGATTTAGGGGTAATCCAGAGATCCCACAGCCCCTGGGCCTCACCCGTAGTCCTTGTGCCCAAGCCAGATGGCTCTACTCATTTCTGTGTGGACTATCATGGACTGAATGCAGTCACAAAGTCAGACACCCACCCGATGCCCCGGATGAATAAACTCCTGGAAAAGTTGGGTGGGGCAACCTACCTTATGATGATTGACCTGACCAAGAGGTATTGGCAGGTAGAGCTGACAGACAGAGCTAGGGAGAGGTCAGCCTTCATCACTCTGATAGGCTTATTTGAGTTTAAAGTAATGCCTTTTGGAATGAAGAATGCCCCCGCCACTTTCCAAAGGTTGGTGAACCAGGTGTTAAATGGTGCTGAGGAGTACACCGTGGCATATCTGGATGAGACTGCCATCTTTGGTAGCAGCTGGGGGGGGGAACACCTATCCCACCTTAGGGAAGTGCTGGGCAGGATACAGAGGGACGGGCTCACTGTCAAAGCCGGGAAGTGCCAGGTGATCATGGGAGAAGTGGCATACCTCGGGCATGTGGTAGGCTGGGGACAGCTCCGTCCTAACCAAATAAAGATAGAGGTAATTCAGGCATGGCCCAGACCAGAAACACAGAAGCAGGTCATGAGTTTTCTAGGGACAGCAGGGTACTACAGAAAATGTGTACCCAGTTACAGTGCCCTGGCTGCTCCCCTATCAGACCTGACAAAGAAAAGGATGCCCAAGAAAATTACCTGGGACCCAGCCTGTGAGGAAGCCTTTTCCAGACTAAAGGAGGCACTGTGCAGTGTTCCTGTTTTGACAAGTCCTGACTATAGAAAACCCTTTATTGTTCAGACTGACACCTCAGATCTAGGTATTGGGGCAGCACTGAGTCAGACATCCAGCCAAGGGACAGATCACCCAGTGGTGTACCTGAGTAGGAAGTTACTTCCCAGGGAGCAGACATACTCCACTGTGGAAAAATAGTGTCTTGCCATAGTGTGGGCCCTAAAGAAATTAGAGCCATACTTATATGGGCAGCATTTTGTGGTGCAGACTGACCACAACCCCCCTGGTTTGGCTGACACAGATGGGAAAGAACAATGGTAGATTGCTAAGATGGAGTCTTGCTTCACAAGGGCATGATATGATAATCGTACATACAGCTAGAGCCAAAAATCAGAACTCAGATGGTCTGTCTCGCGTGTATGAGGAGTGAACTGATTTGGGAAGCTCATCCCATGCCAGGGAGAGAGCCCCCAAATTCAGTCTGGGTGGGGAAGATTGTGACACGTGGACAGCCAGTTCTGAGTACTGTGGTAAACTAAGGTACTGGAGGAGAGGGGGTTTCCCTGAGTAAGATAGTCAGGGTACAGCTGCAGCTGATTTGGCTGATTAGCTGCAGCTGCACAGACAGGAGAGCTTTAAAAACAGGAAGGAAAAGCCAACCAGCAGTTGCTGCAGGGGTAGAGGGCTGACAAGCTGCTTGGATGTGTTCCAGAACAGGAGTCCCTTAAGACCCGAGCTCCATAGCGCTGCCAAAATCGTGAAGCTCCTGGTAATGGACCGGTTCTTAAGAGGACTACCTCCCAGCCTATGGCAGTGAGTTGGACAGGCTGACCCCACTTCCTGTGATGAACTGGTTGCCTTGGTGGAACGGCATTATGCCATGAAGGAACTTTCCCCGGATGTTGGGGTCAGCTACCCCCGGGACTTGGGGCAGACTACAAACCGGAGATACCCCCCCCCCGAGAGGTCTGACCAGACAGGGACCGGGAGAAGGATTACCAAAGAGCAGTCTGAGGCCATGAATGGACTTTTGAGTTCAAAAACAGAGGGGGACCTGACCTCCCCTAGAATCCCAAAGGGTCCAGGGTCACCCTGAGAACACTACCACTGTTATGGGTGCAGGGAGTAGGGATATGTAATTGCCAACTGCTCGAATGGGGTCAAACCAATGCAGTGCAACTGGGGTGGGTCCCCACAGAGCAATTGCCATTTGATTAATGTGGTAGGGGTGGTCACCACTTCACACCGATTTACCCGGGTAGCTAAGGTAAACGGACAGACCTTTATGGCCCTTGTCGACTCAGGGATTGAGGTCACCCTTATAGTTCACAGTTTGGTGCAACCCTCCCAAATTAATTTCCAGAAACATACCGGGATCACCTGTGTCCATGGCACAGTGTTTTATTACCCCACAGCGCTAGTTACCATGGAAGCACAGGGGGAGGAGAGGCAGGTCATGGTGGGGGTCCTCCCTCGATTGGTGCATGCTGTCCTGGTGGGTCGAGATTTCCCAGGGTTTGAGACATTACTCCATGAGGGGGGAACCTGGGAGGCCAGGGTCCCAGTAACCGAGGCTATGGTGTTAGGAATCCCCGAAGGGACGGAGGAGTCACCCAATTATTTCCTTTATGGGCATTGGGACCCCAAGTTGTATGGGGAGGCAGAAAAGTCCTGGAAATCATGAAAGGAATGCAGAGATTGTAAAATGTTAGGGACCAAGATACTGGCTGCCAATGGCAGGTCCGTGCTGGTGGGAGGTAGAACCCCGCACCCAGAGGGACAACAGGGTGAGCAGTCTGATGCCCGAAGGGAGAGTTGTAGGGAGGAAGAGGAGGACCCAGAAGTGGAGACAGAGTCGAATCCCCCTGAATTGTGTACCCTCAGGATAGCCTCCAGGAACTTTGGTCGGGACCAAATAGACGAGCCTCTTTTTCAGAATATTCGGTCAGAGGTTGTGGAGATTAATGTGGTGCTGGTAGAAGGCAAAGCCAAGGGACCCAGACTGTATTTCACATTAAATAATGAATGACCTCCTACACCAAGTGATACTGGATGAAGAACATGATGTGGAACAGTTGCTGGTCCCCCACCAGCACAGGAAGACGGTAATGGATTTGGCACATGTTCACAGAGGACACTGTGAGTTCGAAAACACTGCTGCCAATACTCCAAAGATTCTACTGGCCTGGAATTTACGCCATGTGAAAGGAGGTACTGTGCTTCATGCCCAGAATGCCAGTTGGTGTCCCTGCGGCCAAAGTTAAGAGCCCCGTTGGTGCCCTTGCCAATCATCGATGAACCCTTAATGAGGATTGTGATGGACCTGGTAGGCCCCCTTGACAGGTCAGCCCGGGGCCACCAACACATCCTGGTTATTGTAGACTATGCTTCAAGATATCCAGAAGCGATCCCACTCCGTAACACAGCCTCGAACTTGATTGCCTCTGAGCTCATTCAAGTGTTCGCAAGGGTCAGATTCCCAAAGGAGATACTGACGGACTAGGGTACTCCCTTTGTCTCACGTTTAATGAAGGAGCTTTGCAGACTCCTCCAGATCCGAGCCCTAAGGACCTCAGTGTACCACCCCCAGACAGATGGTCTGTTCGAACGATTTAATCAGACTTTGAAGGGGATGTTGAGGAAAGTCGTGAGCCGAGACAGAAAGGACTGGGACTTACTCCTTCCCTACTTAATGCTTGCTATCCGAGAGGTCCCACAGGCATCCATCGGATTCTCCCCCTTTGAGTTGTTATACGCCCGCCAGCCCAGGGGTATCCTCAATATACTAAAGGAGGACTGGGAAGAACAACCGTCACAAGGAGCCAGTGTGATTGGGTATATCTCCAAAATGCTGGAAAGGTTGGCCCAGGTCACTCCTATTGTCCGGGAGTACTTAGAAATGGCCCAAGAGACCCAACAGACTTATTATGACCATCAGACAAGGATCCGGAACTTCCAGTCGGGGGATCGGGTGATGGTCCTGGTTCCCACAGTAGAAAGCAAACTGCTCGCCAGGTGGCAGGGTCCATACGAGGTCGTAGAAGCTGTTGGTGATGTGAACTATAAAGTAAGCCAACCCGATCGCAGGAAGAAGTTCCAAATATACCATATTAACCTCCTGAAGGCATGGCAAGACCGGGAGGCCTGCTGTGTCTCATTGGCCGTGACCCCGGCAGAAGGTAAAACAGAAGAGCAAGTCTATATCTCACCCGAGCTGTCTCCTACACAGTACAAAGAAGCAGTGGAAATGGTTCAGCGAAATGGGGATGTGTTCTCCGAATGACCTTGTCGGACGGTCGCAGCCTACCACGATATTGTGACAGCTCTGGGAGTAAGGATAAGGGAAAGACTCAACCGTATCCCAGAGGCCTAGAGGAAAGAAATCTGAGCTGAAATTGAGAGGATGTTGAAGCTCAACGTCATAGAAGAGTCCCATAGTGAATGGTCAAGCCCCATTGTCCTCGTGCCAAAACCGGATAATACTTGGAAGTTCTGTAATGATTTCAGGAAACTAAATGAGGTATCGCAGTTTGATGCATACCCCCTACCTAGGGTCGATGAACTGATTGACCAGTTGGGGAAGGCCAGATACCTCTCCACCTTGGACCTTACGAAGGGATACAGGCAGATCCCACTCACAAGGGCAGCCCAGGAGAAGACCGCCTTCGTCACCCCGGAGGGTTTGTACCACTACAAAGTCCTCCCATTCAGTTTGCATGGAGCACCTGCGACCTTTCAGCGCATGATGGACCCACTGCTGCACCCACACTCTCACTATGCTGCCGCCTATATCGATGATGTGGTCATTCATAGTACGGAAAATTCACCTTCGGAAGGTCGAGGTCATACTAGATACATTACGAGAAGCCGGGTTGACAGCGAACCCTGCCAAATGTAAGATCAGCTTGTCAGAGGCAAAATACTTGGGCTATGTGGTTGGACAGGGATTAGTGAAACCCCAGGTGAAGAAGGTAGAAGTGATTCAAAACTGGCCCCAACCAAACAAGAAGAAGCAAGTGAGGGCTTTCCTAGGGTTAGTCAGTTACTACCGGAGGTTCATCCCTCACTTTGCCACTCTGGCCACTCCATTAACGGAGTTAACCAGGGCGAGAGCACCGGACATCATGAGGTGGTCGGAAGCAGCGGATGAGGCATTCACCGACCTCAAGATGGCCTTCTGTTCTGATCCGGTACTGGTCTCCCCAGATTTCGATGAAGAGTTCATTCTGCAAACAGATGCCTCGGATGTTGGATTGGGGGCAGTACTCTCCCAGGTGGTAGCAGACAAAGAGCACCCCATCCTGTACCTAAGTAGAAAGTTGTTACCCTGGGAACAGCAGTACACCATAATAGAAAAGGAGAGCCTTGCAGTGAAGTGGGCAACGGAAACTCTCAGATATTACTTACTAGGTTGCAAGTTTACTCTGGTGACGGACCATGCTCCACTCAAGTGGATGCAAACAAACAGGGAAAAAAATGCCAGAATGATGAGATGGTTCCTTGTACTACAACCGTACCACTTCGTGGTCCACCACAGAGCGGAACACTGAACGGAATGCGGATTTGATCTTTCCTGAAGACCTACTGAAGACAGGCCGCCCAACCCTATAGTGTTGAGCTGGGAGGGGATGTGGTAAACTCAGGTACTGGAGGAGAGGGGGTTTCCCTGAGTAAGATAGTCAGGGTACAGCTGCAGCTGATTGGCTGATTAGCTGCAGCTGCACAGACAGGTGAGCTTTAAAAACAGGAAGGAAAAGCCAGCAGGCAGTTGCTGCAGGAGTAGAGGGCTGATAAGCTGCTTGGATGTGTTCCAGAACAGGAGTCCCTTAAGCAACCCTCAGGTTAAAGCAGACACTGTGCATAAGCTTGAATGGTGATACCAAACTGTAAAAAGATAAGACTAATCTGAGGTCTTTATTAGAGTTTTTAACGGTTCATTTTGTACACCTGGTTAGGTGCCCATAGGCAAAGATATCTGGCCCCCCGAAGACAGAATTATCTGAGCCTGTGCATTGGGTACGCTAGCAATAGGTTCACAGTTTGAATCCCTCCAGAACTGAGATCAAAGGTTGATTCAAACCCACAAAACAGACAGGAGGGTTACCCTGTTTCTGTTAACTGTTCACAAGACTGCGTTTGGAGGTTGGCACATTTTGGGAGTAGAGGGCTGACCTGCTGAGTGGGTTTGTGACAGTCACCTTGTCGGCAAAGAACAGAGCAAGCTCCTCGCACCTTGTGCTAGAACTTGCTCCCCAAACACGGAGACAGGCAGGATGTAAAAGCCTGTCTATCATGTGGAACAGCTGAGCCAGTCTGTTCCCCACTGCAGCAATCTCTCTAGACAAAAACTCTGCCTTTTTCCAGGAGATTGCCCCCGATAGTCTGCATAATGTGACCTCAGGGCCAGTCTGTCCTCCATCAGGCCAGATCTCCTCCAGCATCTTTCTAACCTCCGTCCCTTAATCTTTAAATCCTGGAGATCCTCATCAAACCATGGAGGTCTCCGGCGAGTAGATAAGGAGCAGACATGACCGGGTGCGATTGAGTCAAAGGCGGCACTGACAGCCCCATTATAGGCTGCCACAGCCTCCTCCATCCCAATCGTACATACTGCCTCAATAATTGATAGGCCCAGCACTGCCACCAGTCCCTCGAATTATATCCCTCTTAAAGGGCGGAACTGGACCATCTCAACAGGGGCGGGACCAACTGAGGGGGGACCCTGAACATGAACCCCACAGTACTATAATCCGACCAAACCACTGGATCAACTCTGAGATCAAAAATATCTAGACTTGATGAAAAAACAAGATCCAGTGTGTGGCCACCGGAGTGCGTCACTGCTGTAACATGTTGTGACAGGCCGAGGGCCTCCATGTGCCTAAGGAGATCTTCCCCAAAGCGTGAGAGCCCGCCATCAACCCAGGCACTGAAGTCCCCCAGGATCGACCACCTGGGGGACTCCAACATCAGGATAGCAATGAGCTCCTCTACCTCCCTCAAAAAATCCCCATCAACTCCAGGGGGGACGATAGAGCAGGAGTACCCTGAAGCCCGCACCGACGCCACCACGGGCAGCCACACACTCAAAGGACCATGCAGGACCAACAGGTAGCACCGTGAGGTTCAGGCTAGATCTAAAACAAATAGCCAGCCCCCGCCCCTGCAAGCCGGCCTCAGATTGTGTATCATGGAGTACCTGCCAGATCTGCCGTCTCCCGAATGGGAGCAGCATTTTTGTCCAGCCAGGTCTCCGTGATACATGCTAGGTCGACTGAGGATACGAGATCCACCATTATGGCAGTCTTGTTCCTCATTGACCTGGTGTTACATAACAGCTATACTGTATTGCTGTATATGAATTCTGTATTTGTAATGTTGTTAATTCTATTCCGTTTTTCCCCCCCTTGTTCTATCTCCACTTCCCCTCACCCCAAGATGCATCTGGAAACCAGATGTTAGCAGCTCAGTATGTCTTCCCTGGTGAAACGTTTGAAGTAAAAATAAATAATAATCATCTTTATTTAGTTTTTGTTTACCGGGTTAGTGCACTAGCCATGGCAATGACTATTTTCAGGCACGACCCGGGAGGGTACAGTACCTCAAAGCATACAGAAAAACATTTCATGACAAGTGCAACATACTTTACAATAGTATACATTGCACTTCAAGTACGGCAAAAAAAGATATGACAATGGTATATATTTATTTACAAGTATGACATGCATGTTAGTGCCGGACAGAGGAAAAGAGAAAGGAAAAACTGTGGCAATAGGCAAGGAAGGAAATAATTACAGTATGAGGAAAGGTAGTATGTAGAAAGAGAGAGTGGATGCCTACAGGGTAGAAGCAATATTGCAGTAGTAAAACAGAAATGTATCCAGAAATACGGATTATCTAATATATACATTGAGGAAAAGATAAAATGTAAATGCTGTAGTGGTAAAATGGGGTTGATAGTTGGGAGAAACTAGGGGGTACAGGAGTAAAGGAGATAGGAAGACCAGCAAGAGGATAGGGGACAGGTAGGAGTGGGAGGTGGGACAGACAGGTGGAAGGGAAGTGCAATTAATATAGTATAGTAAAAGTTGAAAAGCTGGGAGAGACTAGGTAGGGCAGAGGTGAGAGCTAAGGGGGTTTGAAACAGCTGCACATGCAGGAGGACTCAAGATGGAAACACAGTTTTTTCTTAAAAGTTTCACGTGATGGTGCTTGACGAACGGCTCGAGGGAGGGAAGGAGTTCCAGTATTGTGGGGCATGACAGGCGAAAGCACTTGCACCTTTAGAGGTATGGTGCCTAGGTATGAAGATGGGGGCATTCTCAGAAGATCTTAAGCCGAAGGAGGGAGTTCTGGTTTGGAAGAAGGCCACAATGGGTTTGAGTATTTGTACCCTGACAATATTGTCTGTGACTGAGCCATATGTATAAAGCCATAGCTCGAGTGGAGGAAGCCATCCCAGTTGTGAATAAAGGAGACAGTGGTGTTTCAGCTTATGTGAGGAGGATGCATAGCGACAAATGTTGTTGTACGTTACTTCCCACTTTCGAAGACTTGTTTTGCACACGGAGATATATGTAGCAGCTCCATAGGAAGTGAGGGCAGTAGAATGCCACGTGCTACAGCAAGCCTTGCCGAGGGGGTAAGTGCATAACTGGTATGGTAAGCTATGCCAGTTTTAGTGTTTACCTGCCTGCAGGACAGCTGTATGTGTAGGTTGAAATTTAGTGATGGGTCAAGCGTGACACCAAGATATTTGAAAGAGTCCACCACCTCGATAGTTAAGCCATTTGGGGAGCAAACTTTACATTTTGGATGGGCATCCTTGAGTTTGGAATGTGATCCAAAGAGCATGGCTTGGGTTTTGGACTCGCTTAGTACATGTTTGTGACTACATAACCACTGTTGGGTGAACTGAAAGTCGAAAGAGAGTTTACTAGTTATGTCTTCAATGTTTTTTGCACTGGCATATAGAACAATGTCATCTGCATATAGCAGGGACTCTGTCATATGCAGGTTGGTGGTGATGTTATTTATGAAGATAGAGAAAAGCAGAGGCCCTAGACTTGATCCTTGTGGTACCCTAATATTTATAGTGGCCTTGTCTGAGAGGGTAGAGTTGTATTTCACAGCCTGGGTCCTGTTGGATAGGTAGCTACTGAACCATTTTACAACGCTTGTCAAGAAACCTAGTGATCCAAGGGAGGCTAGGAGGATGGCATGATCAGCTAGGTCAAATGCCTTTGTCATGTCGATGAAAATGGCCCCAGTGAGTAGACCAGAATCCATAGCCATTAGTGTATCTGATGTGAGCTTGAGAAGTGTGGTGGTGGTGCTATGACCATTGTGAAAGCCATGCTGGGCAGAGGTAAGTAGGTCATGTTTCTGTAGGAAATCAATTGTTTGGGCGGCTATCAGTTTCTCATGAATTTTGTTGAGGACTGACAGGATGGATATGGATCTATAATTTGAGGGATCCCTATGATCACCTTTTTTGAAAACGGGGTAACCCTAGCTTCCTTCCAAATGTCAGGGACATAGCTCTGGCATAGTGAGAGAGTGAAAATCTTGGCCAGAGGGGCAACAATGTGGGGAGCAGCTATTTTTAGCAGCTTTGGTTCTAAATTGTCAGAGCCGGCCACAGTGTAGTCAGAGATATTGTTTAGTAATTTAAGCACATCACATCACATTTGGCGATTGCCTTGAAAAAGAAATGAGGGCTGTTTACATCTGGTAGGGTAGGCACATATGACTGGGTAGGGAAAGAGGAGGTGTAGATTGTTAGGTCAGAGAAATTACAGTTAAAAAAGTTTGCGATGGTTCTGGGATTATTGCAGTGTATGCCACTGAGTGACATATCATTTGGGGTGGATGCTGGATTCTGACCTAGGAGGAATTTGATATGGGGCCAGAATTTCTTAGAGTCGCCGTAAGAGTTTGTTAATAGAGCTTTGCAATATTGGCTCTTTGCCTTTTTGATGTTTTCTTTTTGCAGGAATTTCATAGGGCCCTGTAGGTTTTTAGGTCAGAGGATAGCCTTGAGCTTTTGTAGTGGAGCCAGCTTTTGTCCCTTTGCTTTAGCTTAGAGAGAAGGTCAGATTTGAGCCATTGTGTTTGTTTAATTTTTACCCTCTGAGTTATGTGCTTGCAGTGTTTATCCTGGAGTGCTAAGAATTTGGTCAGGAATAGATTGAGGGCCGTTTTGGCCAGCTAGCCAGGGCAATCTCTGCTGCTTGCCATGCCAAGGATAAAATTGAGAGTTTGGCTCCATATAAGGCCTTCTGTTGCGTATGAAGGATGAACATTCTTCCACTGAATTTCTGCAGAAGTCTGAATTCCTGTATTCAATGATGAACAAACTTTACATTTACTAGATGTGTGGAAAGAGATGATTGACAGGTGGAGAGGGACTACTTTATACTAGTTACTTTTAACAAAAGAAAGTACCTGTTTTTTTTTTTCTTTCAGTTCTGTTTATCCCTCCTTGCACTGCCAGCAGGGACCCCATCAGCCTGCTCCAGCACCCTTATCCTATCTGGCCTCAACCCTCCTGCTCGGGACACTGGGCCCCCTGGTACACCCATGACAGACCCAAAGGTCAGGCGCCCTTATGTTGCCCCCCCCATGGTGCTGCTTTCTGCACACACTGTGCCAAAGCTAATGCCTCACATGATCCTGTTGTTGGCCATGGACGGAGGTGAAGGCCAGGAGGTAACAGACCCAAACAGGGAGGGACAGGGAAGGAATGGTAGAGGACATGGACAGTAAAGAGTGATGTCACCTTCCCACCTGACAGCCATTTTCCACCGCTTTTTATTTTTCCAGTCTCCAGGAGGACTAAACATGCAATGACAACCTGACATTGCCACCCAATTTTCCGCATGCAGCACGTCAATGTCTGACAGTCCTCCACCTCATATCTTGTGATTCTAGGTCTCCTTACCCCTAGTCACTGCTAGGTGCCACGCTGATGCTGGGCACAGAAGGACAGCAGTTCATTAGACACCCAGTCCTCCTCTCTCTCAGCCAGCCTCGTGCCTCATACCTCACTAAACACCTGGGCGTACATTCACCTCAGACAACCAGTACCCTGTCATGTCTCACTGCTTAATTTACACATGCTTTAAAGGGGACTGGTGTTGTTTGAGAACTTCTGAAGCTTTACAACAAAGCATTTTTTAAACAATGCGGCGTGCAAGTTTTGTGTGTTACAAATTAAAGTGAGACAGTGGAAATATCCAGTGGGTTTTCATGATGCCGACGAGATAATTGCAAAAGGTTGCTGGTACCCCGAGCTCTGCCGTTTTTATAGAATGAGAAGACTTAGGAATTCCATCTGAAGAGTATAAAACTAATCCCATTAAAAGTAATGATGCGCGTGATCTCACAGTAATACTTATAATTGAATCATGTCTATATCCTAGCACATTATTTTGGGAACAGTGAGATGATTTCTATATCTGAGTAATATAATAGAGAACCATAATGTCCCAATAAGCAAAACATGCTTCCAATTTTTGCCATCAGGGAAATAACACTCAGTGAAACATGACTGCTATAGTCAGAATATAAGCATTACTATAAGACATTATAAGCCTCTGGTGGAAAATAGCATTTTGTTTGACTCACAACAGCATAACCATTTAAATACAGTTTATCAACAACATGATTAAACTCATTGGTAAGACGAAGTGGGCATATTTCATCACAAATGCTTTAAACATGGCTGGGACTGAGTAAAAGCCTTAATAGCTACACAGGGGGAAAATAATTAAGGCAGGGGGCAAGGGGGAGGGGAGAGGGCAATATCTCCAACTAGATATTAGGTAGGACAGGGTAAAACAGGTAAACTGCATGGACCAACTCACTGTTTCTGCCAACATGTTCTATGTTTCTATCACAGCTCATCAACAAGCTGCTTTGAAATAAATTTACATTATTCAGTCTGCAAATTATTTACTTCCTGAAATGTTTCTTTATATAGTGGAATAATAACAATAGGACAATCTGTCATTATCTTTTAATTCTTAATTTTGATTTACCTCATCATTAGCATGGTCTAGTGGTTAGAGCACAGGCTTGCTAACCAGTCGAAACAGGTTCAGTTCCCACCGTACCTCTTATTTGCTGTGTGATCCTGAGCAAGGCACTTAAAGGGAAAGTCCCCCAACATATTTTCTGTATGCCTGTGTAGTTTGTAGGCTTAAACAATGATTCCCTCTCTTGCACTCTCCCAGTTTTCAACCTAATTTAAATATAAATGAGGTTGCTTCACTCTGTTTTGCCCTGGTGTGAAAACCTGTTTGTCTCCATTGCAAAGGTCATGACCTTACTCATGCAAGGCATCATGGGAGTTGATGGTGCAACCCGCACAAGCCAGCAGAAGTTATGCTCCCATTCATGTTATTAGGTAATGATACCAAAAATAATGCAGGGACAGATGGCACAGACCCACTATTTCTAAACATTGGTTATAAACAACTCAAGGCATCCATCACCCACCTGTTCAATCAATTATTATCCACTGGCAACTTCTCTCCAATATGGAAGACAGACCACATTACACCTTTATTCAAGTCCAGTGATGCATGTATATTATCTAACTACAAACCTACATCTATATTACTAGTTCTGGCTAAATTCCTTGAAAAGCTAGTAAACACTCAGTTACGGGAGTTTTTAGATCAGACTAACCTCATTATGCCACTGCAATCAGGTTTCAAGCCCAAACATAGCACAAGCACAGCATTAACAAAGGTCACAAATGACTGGCTCACAGCCTTGGTTCAAAAGTATATTACTGGAGCAGTATTTATGGATCTAAGTAAGGTCTTTGATGCTATAGATCACAGCATACTGTTACAGAAATTGTAAGGTATTGATATTGATGAAGTTGCTAGATTGTGGTTCAAAAACTACCTTATGGGCAAGCAGCAACAAGTTAAAGTGGAGGGCTCTTTCTCCACCTGTATACCCAACCAAAAGGGAGTGCCACAAGGCTCAATCCTTGGGCCTCTCCTATTCATGATTTATACAAATGACCTAAATAGGAATATCAATAAAGCTTCCATTCACCTCTTCACAGATGACCCAATCTTGTATACTTCTAAGCCCACCTTACCAGAAGTGCTTTTAGAACTACAACTGGAGTCCAGTACACTACAAATAAACCTATACCAAAACAAACTGCTCCTTAATGTGGATAAAACCAGTTATGTTTTTTTCAACTACCAACAAGGCACCATCACCTACCATGGCTCCAAGCATTTCAACCCTTTTAGGCAGATCGCTTAAGGTTGAACAGAGGCCTAATAATGTTGGTTTATGGATAGACCATAATTGTCCTTTATAGTACATATAGAGGCATTATGTAAAAAATTACATAGCAGGTTAAGCTTTTTCTTCAGAAACAAGCGCTCCCTCCTGCAGTAGGCCAGCAAGAGACTAGTGCAAACTACATTCCTATCTCTTTTAGATTATGCTGATTTAATGTGTAGTCAATGCTCTCCATCCCACTTGCACATGTTGGATGTCCTGTACCACAGACATTGGGCTAGCAGTATAGCCTAGAGGTTAGAGGAGTGAGGTGTGAATGAGTGTAGTATATCCAGCAGACCAGACCTGAGTTTGATTCTCACAACCTCCACTTGCATACTGTGTAACTCTGAGCAAGTTACTTTACTGCCCAGTGCTCCCAGGTCACCCCTGAAAACAGGCACTTGTGCCTAGTGGGCCTTACCCGGTTACCAAAAATAAAACAGAGCCCTTAGATTTATTACTAATATGCACCAAAAACACATCACTTTACTTTATATGAGGCTGTTGGTTGGTCTTCTCTAGCTACTTGAAGGCTGAAAAATTAATACAACTGGTCTTTTAATGTACTTAAAGCAGAGGTTCCTAGTTACAGCACAGTGTTATTTAAAAAGTATGATGGTGCTTACCCCTGAGGAAAAATGATAATTTACTATTTGCCACTTCAAAGGTTTCCACACATTTTGGCAAAATGGCAATAAGTCATGTCATCTCAGCATTATGGAATATGCTATAGAAATCCATTAAACTCACTGGCATGGTCTAACCCTCAGTATTACCTCACCGTCGAAAATTGGTACCAGGTCAATACAGTGTGAACAAAACCGTGCATGGAATAAAGTGCTGTAGGAAGTGTGAATGGCTCTACAATGCCAGAGGTTGTTTCAGTGTGCAGTAAGAACCTCTACCCCTGTCACTGTAGGCTGCCATGAAGGAACGTCAAGGTCACTGACAGGATGGTGCCTGGCCAAACTACTCCTGTGGTGAAGTGGCTATAGCAACTGCCGCTGGGGACATGGGACTTTGGTTCAGTTCTCCCCAGGTCCCACTGTAATGTATTAGTTTTTCAGAAAACAAAAATTCCCTGCTCTGAGTTTTCCTCTTTCCCTGAAGTCCATGACTCCCCATAGTTGATTATTATAAGTCTGGGGTGTGGAGGGGATGAAGCCCCCCTCATTGGTGGGTGCGGGGGGTGAAGCCCTCTGCAAAAAGAAAGACAGTTGCTGTTTTTTCAATGGCATGCAGTCTTGTTGTTTTGGTTGGGATTTTGTCCCAGTGCTGTTAGAGTGCATGCCATTGCGTCGATGCCATTGTGTGTATCTGCAGTTTTGTCCACGACATTATGACCCCATGCCTTAAAAATCTATGTAAAAAACCAAGTATATGTTACAGTGCTGTTACCTGTTATTAAAAGAACTGTATGTAGAATTAAGTTTTAAGTTATATCCTTATATTATTCTGTATTTTGTATATTCTGAACTGTACCTACTGTGCAACTATTTTGCTATATATCTATATATTTCTTCCTGTTTATTATAATGTACTATATTCTCATATTATTCTATATTTCATATATTCTGAACTGTACCTACTGTGGAACTATTGTGCTATATATCTATATATTCTTTGCAAAAAAACTATGTTAATGCATCTGTTAGGGTTGATATCAAATTGTGAAAAGAAGGGGAAATACAGTGTTTGGGTTTCCAACCCTAATGCCCCACCACCACCCTGCACACATCAACATGTGTCGGGGTGTGCTTTGGGGCCATTAGCCCTAATGCTCACCTCATTCTCCCATACTGTACCCATCTCAACTTATTTACTTATGGAATGGGGTGTGTTAGAGCTGATGACCCCAAGGCACACCTGCGACACCTATTGGTGTGTGCAGACTGTGGGTGGGGTATTAGTGCTGGAAACCCTAATGTCATATTTCCCTCCTTTTTACAGTTTGATATCAATCCTAACTGATGCATTAATGTCATTTTTTGCAAAGAATTGCCTTACTTTTTGAGATAGTGTAATCATAGCCTTATTTGCCTGTGGGAGTGCAGGGCCCATTCATGTATAGTTTTTGAGATAGAGTATTCATATCCTTTTTTTTTTTTTGCAGGTGGAAGCGCAGTGCTCTTTGGAGCCTGCACACCCATCCCTCCATAGATGCGTATATGTATGTCACTGTGGAAGGGCCCTGTGCTTCCATTTATTGGACAACAGTGACCAAATTGGCAGCATAGCCATCTTATTACCCCACCTCATCAGGGGCATAGCTACAAGGGTGCAGGGGGTGCAGTCGCACCTGGGCCCATGAGGTTTGAGGGGCCCAAATCATAATTTTAATGTTTATTCAAAACCAGGGGGCCCTATAACATACCCTTGCACCCAAGCCCTCTGGGAATTTGCTACGCTACTGCACCTCATGTACTGTACCTGTTAAAGAAAAGTTTTGAATCCCTGCAAAAACATAATTCCATGCAACTGCAATGCCATTCCATGCCACGGGTGCAAAAACCCATTTTGGCTAGGATTTGATAAATGACAGCTATGTCATACATGAGGTGGGGTAATAAGATGTCTCTGTTGAAAATTTGGTGTCAAAATATTAAAAATGTTCAAAGTTACGAGCATGCATAGTGAAATTACAATGAATGATCATAACTTTGCCGTTTGTATATATTTGACCTCAAATTTTCAACATAGCCTTCTTATGACCCTACCTCATCAATAACATGACTGTCATATTGCAGATCTCACCCAAAAGGGGAATTCACCAAGCGACCATGAAATCAACTTTTGGGTGGGAGTTACGTAATGACTGTCACATTGTTCATGAGGTGGGGTCCTGAAAATGTTATGTTGAAAATTTGTGGTCAAAATGTGAAAAAATGGCAAAGTTATGTATAAAAGTTGAAACCCCCAAAGAAATACATTGAACCATATTTACCTTAATTTCTCATATTGCAGTCGCCAGTTCTAGCAGCAAGACATGTCTTTGATCAGAGAGTGGATCTCGAACCTGGGACGGGAGCATGACATTAGGCTCCCATCATTTCGCTCCACAAAATTACGCTCCCAACATCTCACTCCGGTTTTCACTCCCATGCAATGTCACTTCCCCATCATCTCGCTCCTTCATTAAACATTGTCTACCATAACTTTGTCTCTGGGTTACTTCATTCGCTACCATAATTAGTCGCTCCTTGAACACATGGATACATGAAATACATGAAATTGTGTTGTCTTACTTTAGCTGTCTCCCAACCATTCTCCAAACCAGTCATGTGATGTGTTGCCTAGCATTGCCCACTGTTTCCATGGCAGTGTAGTCATGTGATGGTCTGTTCCAGTAAATCAGGAAGAGATTGAGATATCAAAGGATCAAGACTGTTAAAAAGACTGTTAAAACTCTTAATTCAGGTACATAATTTAAAATCACTACATCTTGAGGGGGGATAAGTAATCAAGGCAAATAGGGTGGGGTGCATGAAACCAAATGCTCACCTATGAGTACATACATTTGCTGAAACAGTGGAGGTGCAACACTGAAGGTGCCATCAGCAAACCAATACTGGCATTGCTCCAGGTACTCCAAATTAGATTGAGTACCAAACAACAATATTCTATCTAGCCCATGACCACTGTCAAATAGTAGAAAGTTTACATCAGTTCCCATACTTGTTTTAAAAATTGTGTATTGCTGTGGTATAACTAAACTGCTTAAGTCCAGGGGGTTTGGTGGTGCACCATGAGCACGCACATGCTATATAGTGTGTTTTAAGTTCTTGTCCACAACTGTGTCCTATGCTGCCAAGGATACATCTTCCTTGCTGTGTAAAACAACGTGTGCAGTGCTGTCCTGTGTTGCAATAGCACGAGCCTTAGCTGTGGTCAGTGTCTCTGCATGCTGCACTGCAGCAGGTTCAGGAGCATGTGTTTGCTCACTGAAAGTTGCAAGAATAGCAGGTGCATCATAACTTTCGGTGTGCATCCTTGCATTACATTTCTTTTCTTATTTGACAGCTAACTCACACTGCCATATTGATTTTCTATTATACCCATGCTTGTGGTGGGTATAGATATAATTGCTGCTGTCCACAAGCTTCTTCTTTCCCCTGACAGAGTCTATGAATTTTGCCATTTTTCCAAACAGAGGCTTCAGTAGCCTCATCATTTATGCATTGGCAGCCTAGCTGTGGCCAATGGTAGTTAATGTCTTCAGCAGTCTAGCTGTGGCCAATGGTAGTCAACAATCAAGTTGTATAATTAACTGATGAAGGAGCAAACCATGATAATTTAGTTATCAAGTGAAGTTAGAGAAATAAGTTAGGTATGCAGTGTGCAGTATCGGGAGTATCGGGAGTGAAAGTGACTGGAGTGAAGTTAGAGGGAGCTAATTGACATCATAGCGAGATGTTGGGAGTGAGCGAGTGGGAGAGAAGTGACATAGACCCATCTGGGACCTGTTCAGGTGAGTGAGGCAGTGTTGGGGTGTACTGGGGAGTATGGGATGGTGGGTGCTGAGTGGGAGGTGGGGGGCTGATTAGCATGGGACCATTTTATGCATTAAAAAACAACAACAAAACAGTGAGGACAGTTTTCTTTATTTCAAGTTACTGATACAGCATCTGTGGATGTGTGTGGGGGTGTACCGCTAGACACCAGGGTAATACATTTAATGAGGTGGACAGCAATTGGTGGGTGGGAAGTGCCACTAGACACCAGGGAAAGATATCTGCTTTAACAGGGACCACTATCAGTGGGTGGGGGTGCCACTAGACACCAGGGAAAGAAATGCACATCCCGTGTAAGGAGTTCTTTAAGGAGGAAGAAACCCAGTCAATTTCATGGATACCAGTGGCCCTTCGAGACCATGGGGGTCGGTCACACCATAAATAAGGAGAACAGCACTGACTTTCTACTCCACAAGAGCCAGAGGTAACAGAAAAATAATTTGCAACAGAAAAAAGATATACCACCCACAGCCACTTCGTTCCATAGCCATAGCAGACAGGAAGAAGCCAAATCATAAGACTCCTCAAATGGACTCCAGAGTTACAGTACCCTAAACCACTATGCTCCATTGCAGTCCAGTTCCCCAGTCTCTCTTGACACTCCACACTGAACAGCAACCTGACCTGCACCTTCCAAACCAAGCAGCGGGAAAACATATCAAAAAGCCCTGCTTAAGGTAAATGAATAGAACGTGACAATAGTCAGATAGACATAGTTATAATAATTTATAAGTACTGTACAAAGTTAATATAGTGTAGTGAAAAAAAATGGCAGACTTTCTCATATTAGGTGGTTATGGTCCTCAGTGGAAAAAAAGAATAAGGAATATAGCCTTACGCCAGGAAAGTCACACAGGAGACAACCTAATAAAGGCTGAGGAAGGCATTGCAGTACATACAAGGCTAAAAATCCCATGGTTCACTAATGCAGGAGCCACAGATTAATGCATAAAACTGAGAGCTCGAAAGAAATAAGTTGGGGACAGTCAAAGGCAATGAGGTCCACACTGAGCTCCTCTTGCTTGCTTGTAATTGAAATCCAAGTACAATCACATCAGGACTCCCAGCTGGCTTGAAACACTTAAAAAATATTATAAAGAAATAACTCCTACTCTAACTATGGGAGGGGAGGGGTCAGAAGTACTGCCATGCTATTCTTGATCAAGCTCATAGCCACAGGTAAATCTGCACAGTGGATATGGCATAGTTGCAAACGCAAAGCGACTGCACTCAGATTGAAGTGATGGTGCTAGATAATGTATATTCGTCTTTCTGACCCACTGCTAACAAAAAAAAAAATAGAATCTCTAAACACCCCCCTAGGGACTTGGGTTAAGGTGTAGTTCAATGTCAGATTCAAGTAGACCCTGATCAATAATATAAGTAATTCCACGGCTGTCAGGAATTTAAAGTGAGTGATGACAAGTAGCAGAATGAGGAGACAAAATAAAGTGTTTTACTATCATATGTTTCTCCTCTGTAGATATTGCAGTTCATACAGATAGGTTTAATTTTTACAGGGCTGCGGCCTCGCCTAACCATGAGGCGAATCCTTAACCCAAGATAGTATGATGTGCGCATCCACCAAACCATGATATAGAGAGGGTTAAAAAAAGAAACTAAAAAATCATCAGGAGTGACACTCCCCACTGAGAAGTATAGCAACCTGACCTACTCTTTCCAAACCAAGTGGAGAAAAACATATCAAACCCCCCCTCTGAATTGCTCACAAAATCCTGGGCTGCAGTGGTCATAGTGACTCAACCAATGATACAGCTCCTTCCTGGCCCAGGAGTGCTTGCTCTCTCTCTCTCTCTTCATGTCAGATGTCTGCATCCCAAGTCATCTCAGCCAGCCAACAGTGACCAAGCAACAACTCTCTCACAGGTTAAAAAAACAAATAAAGACATTGCGGGATGGTTTAGTCATCAGAATACAAGCATCGCAGAATGGGGAAAGGGGGAAGGACCACTAGACTTCCAGGGTATATAAATAATCAAATAAAAATAAATATATGGGAGGGTGCTTGGCAGGTGGGGGGTGGCACTAGACAGCAGAAAAACATTGAGGGCAAGGATCAGAGAATGGGGGGAAGGCCCACTAGACTACCAGGGCTTGTAAAAAATATAAATGCAGAATAGAGGGGAAAAAAAACGGGGATGGTGATTGGAGGATGGGGTGCCACTAGACACCAGGGAATAGGAAAAAAAATGATGGAATGACGATTGGAGGGTGGGGTGTGCCAGTAGACACCAGGGCAAGGGTGGCTCGCAACTGACACTGTAGCCAGCAGCACAAGTTCAGCTTTGGCTGCAGAAGTCAAGAAAATCTGTGGTTCTCATACAGAGAATGCAGGAGAAGGCTCCTCTTGCTAAGCTGGGCACTCAGGATTTTCAATGCCTAGAAAAAGTATTTCTGGCCCTAATTGTGCAAAACAAAAATAAAAATCTAGCTAAACGGGGCCCCTTTAGCTAGGTTCTGCTGTTCGTTCTTGGAGAAAGAATCCTTTTTTGCAAGATCGATCCTTTGTCAAACTTTCTCCCTCTATCCTGGAAAGATCTTCCCATTGAAAACAATGGGAACTTAAAAATTTAATAACTTTGAAACAGATTAGTATTTTTTCACCAAACAAATGCATGGCAGTTCTGTTACCCAAGCTGCATCTACCATACAAGATTACACCAAAATTCCACACAGTCTGATGGCTGGGTCACCAGCGCAGCAGTAGCTTTACCACTTGCGATGCCAGCGACCTGGGATCGGGAGCACTATCAGGTTGCTGGAGAGCTGGCAGAGGAGAGGAGAATGGAGCACCTGATGGGCTGTTCTCCTTCTTCAGGGAGGGTGGGATGTTAATCCCACTGCTTTACCACTACCTGGGTGACCACAGGTGGTGGTGCATTGGGACAGCAGAACTGCAGGTGGGAGGATGTCGGCAGGGAACCAGAACAGCAGCATGTCTAAGCATGCTGTGCCCCTTGGTTCCCATTGCATGCTGATGTCTAGGGGCAGAACAGAAAAATGGAAAAACCCCTGCACCGGACTCCTGTAGATGGGACCTGGCAGTTCTGAGATTCCTTAGCCAGACTCCTTGGGGGGAGCCGGCAGGACCACCCGACGTAGACTTATGAACTGGGGGATGAAGCAGGGTCTCCTTCCTCCCAGCCTGGGTGAGTAAACTGAAGCAGGATGGGGTAGGTCCTCCGGACTCTCCTGGGGAGTTACCCAGGTGAACTACGGGACAGCGCACTGCCTAGGGATACCTGAAAGTAGGAGTCTGGTGGGGAGACAGAAGGGACATAAACAGTGAATATAAAAAAAAAACACACAGTCTAGATGCAAGGCAATGAGAAAAAAACTGCAAAAAATTGTAACTTTTAGGGTTTTTGCACTATTTGGATCTCAGAATCTGTACATCTGGCTGGAGCGAAACGTGCCACGGCAAGAGATCTATCCCCCAGGAAAGTGCATACCACATTTTGCGCAAATCCATTGATCAATTGCAAAGTTATTAAAGTGCAAAATTTGAGGTTTAATATCAAACAGGCTACTCAACCCTAACTATAGAAGCATGACCATGCCCCTATAATTTCATCCTGTTATTATAATGCAAACTGTCCTACCCAGGACCTTCTTGAAATTGAGCTTGCTCAACGGAGTTTTATCCTGGTAAAATAAATAAATAAAAAATAAATTCAGTTCTGTTATATGTCTTGTGAAGTCCCTGTGTTCTCTAAAAGCCTTTTTTTCTAACTCAAACACACTTTAAACTACAAAAAAAACAGCAGGGCACTTACTATCCCTTGAAAAATGTCATGGCCAGTATACAACAAGTACATTGGGACTGCAAAGGACAGAAACAGCATTGACTAATACAGTATAACTACTGCAGGCTTTAGCACTAAAGAATCATAAAATTCCAGGATGCCATACGTGAGTGGGGTCATGACATTTGCAATGGAGTCAAGTAGGTTTTCAAACCAGACTTAAGTACCTTCATTTACATTTAAATCCTGATGAAATTAGGAGGGTGCAATAGAGGTAATCAATGTTCATGCCTACAAACTACACAGGTAAGCAGGATAAAAGGCTAAGGGGACCTTCCCTTCCCTTTCATCTCTCAGTGCTTCAGTTTACCCAGCAGTAAAAAATGAGTAAAAGCATGACCCTACTGAAAATGAGATATTGCACCTCAGCTGCGATATCCTGGGTAAATAAATAATATGAAATTAGTGGTATAACTTCCTAGTGGCCTAGCACTGTATTCTGCAACCATCAAAAGCATCCAAGAGTTCATAGAAATTCATATGGTATTTATTGAACAGTGGACTTCTATTGCATTTGTTTTATTTATTTATTTATACATACATATCAAAATTGCTGTCCTTTGAGTCATGGACTCGTTTCCAAAGGCTCCTCGTCAAGTGTACAGAGACAATCGCAGGGTTACATAGTTCCATAGGCAATCACAGGGTTAAATAGATATGTAGTTACGTAGTTACAGTACCAACACAGCAGTACAGTAAATTTGTGCAGACAGGATGTAATGACAGCGTACTTTTACATAAGATAATGTCATTGGCTTTTACAAGGTGGTAGCTAGGCATTTGGTGCAAGAAATGTAAATGATGCACTGGAATGATGCAGAAATTAGCTGTCCTGTGGACACTGTCATAGTAGGCTGTGGACTAGCTATAGGGCCTACATATAGGAGGGTCCTCTAGGCATAGGAACCCAGAACGGTTATGCACACCTGCAGCAGCGAGTGGCAAGTAAGTGGTTCTTGAGAGCCATTTTGAAGGGACCAATTTTAGGGAGGTTGGTGATAGTAGCAGGGAGGGAGTTGAACCAGGAGGGGGTCCTGTAGCAAAAAGATCGCTGTGCAAGTGAGGTCCTGGCTCTCGGGACCAGGAGGGTGAACTTGCAGGCACTGTGGGTAGAGTCAGCAGGAGTAGCACGGTGGAGGAAGAAGGTCACCCCAGGAGGGGAGAGACCAAGGAGTATTTTTTTAGTCAGTAGGCATGATTGGTAGAGGAGCCTCTCCTCAAAGTTAAGCACGTTGGCAACAGAGTATAGTGAGCAGGTGTGTGTGCGTCTGTCAGCACTGGTTAGGAGCCTGTAGGCCTTATTGATGGAGATTTGGACCTTATTAAGCGCAGTGTTGTCTGCGGCTGCATAGATTGGAAGGCAGTAGTCCACAAGGGACAGAACTGAGGAGGAGACTGCCAGCCGGAGCGCCTTGGGGGCTAGGCAGTCCCTGTGGAGGTATAATAGGCCAATCCGTGAGTTCATGGTGGAGGAGAGGGAGCTAATGTGGGAGTGGAAGGTAAGAGCAGGATTAAAGGTAATGCCCAGGTCTTTATATGAGGACACTTGTTCAAGGGGGTGCTGAGTGCTGGGAAATATCTGGAGGGGGGTGTTTCTGGCCCTGCTTTGGTGGTGGGCATGGCCCTGTCATTTTGCCTTTTTGAATTGAGTACTTTATGCCAGGAAATCTGTATGCATACTGCACAGTAGAAGGCTGTGAAGAAATCACTGGCTTTTAGTCTTGTCTGTAAATTGATATACATTACCAGATACACCTCATCTAATTTTGCAGTATTTAGTTGCAAAGTATATGACTACTAAACAAACTCTACCATGTCCTTCTCATTTGAGCTAGGCATGCCTACTAACTAGAAATCTGGGTAGCTAATAAATCAAGGTGTTCAGAAGCTCACAAAATATTTCAGGTATGTCTCCATTTACAAAGTTTGTTTTTTGTCCCTTGGGAGCTTAGTTTCTGTTTTATGCAGTTGTTACCCAGTTTGCAAAAATATTCCTGGGGGGTTATTACTTTCTCAAAGAAGTCAAGGTACTCCTTGCTCTGGAAACCACTTTCTTGCTTTCCATGTGGACCTTAAGACTGTCTCACTTGCACAGCAGCAGTCCCCAGTTTTGCTACCCATCAGGCTTCCCTGTCTGAAAATTAACAATTTGCAATTTATTACCCTGGATAGCCCAGGTGACATGCAATGTCGCATTTACATTTTGGGCCCCACATCTGCTCACATTTTACATGTGAAAGTGGTGAAGCACAGGGAGGTGAAATGGCTAGATTCTGGCATCCTGAGATGAACTGGCTGACTGTACTCTGCTATAACTACTTGGCCACCCTTCCTCACTATGTAGTACTCCTACTCTGCAAACGATCAGGAAAAGAACACTTTTATAAAACAAGTGTTCTTACATAAATAAGAAACTTCTAATACTGGAATACTGGGCACAAGGCTGAGATGCACAGCAGATTGTGCATGCCTTTTTTTTTTTTACAGTCTGTTTCTACTCTCACACTCCACGGCGGCCTCTGTCCACTGTATCAGGTGACCTTCCAGCCCCAGCTGTGCCTTTTCTTTTGCTTACTCTGATCCTCCTCATATCTCAGACTTCCCTATCTGGGGTAGGGCAGTGGTGAGCTGGTCAGACTCCCCCATATGACAAAGTTCCGGGAAGCAGGTGGGTAACTGGGATGTCAAGGCTCCAAAGTACCCTCAGCTTCATCCTGCTTAACCTGCAGCTTATTTCCAGTGTTCTTCCTTGTGCCCTGGAACACTATAGGTGGGACTCAGTGATGTGCGTACGTGCTGACATGTGACAGTGCTCCATGGAAGTCATTTGGTATCCCCCCCTCCTGAATACACAGCTCCAACCTGCACCACAACCTGTGGTCATGCGGATGATAGTACTGCAGTGGAGGCTGGAACCCACCTTCGCAAAGATGGAGGGAATCCTCTGGGATTCTCAGTCCTCCTTCTCTAGATGGCACTCTGATGACTCGGGCTCATTTCTGAACTGGGCTGCAGTCACACTGAGCAGTAGTGTTACCACTGTGCCAATGGACTGGCCTGGTCATGCCGTTCAAACCTGCACCCTTATTTGTGGAATGCCCTTCCTCACTTTATAAGAGTGGTCTCAACTTGCATGACTTTAAAAATATCTTACATGCTGCTTTTCTTCTTTTTCTCTTTTTGTTTTGGCCTTCTACTGGTAGGCCTGTGTCCCCCATCTGGACTGACACTCCCAGCCCCATCTTCTGGCTTCCTGTGGACTTACCACATTCCCCTTTGTATCTCCACAACCCCCCGCCCCCAAGGCAGGATGTGTCAGGATCCCCAACTGCTGCTGAACAGGATCCGGTTTAGAGAACCTGCCACATCGCTGTTGTGGAGTCTGCGAGGGGTCAGTCCATCACTCAGCCCCAGACCCACTGCTTTCCTCTGTATTCTCCCTGCTCCTGAGATGCTCACCTGGAGAGTGATCCAAACATGCATGCTTGCATGGTGTGCACCATGTGCTGGTGTCTCTAGTTTCATCTAGCCGCTCCTGAGTGCATTGCCACTTGGGGTCACCCAGGTGGCAGTCATGCACCGGAGCTGGCTGCCATCCCTCCCCAGAGTAGGAGAGTATCCTTTGGCATGTTCGTTCCTCCTTCCCTGGCTAGCCCCCGATGACTTGGGCTCACTTCCGAACCAGGGTTACCAGCATCATGAGCAGCAACACTACCACTGCATCTGTGGGCCAGCTCTCTTTTTTTCTTTTTAATTCTGTTTCCTTCTCTGCTGTACTATCATTTCCCTCAGGGACAAAGTTTGTACCTATTTTGTTGTACTCTAGCAACTTCCACTTCAGTAGTCAACCTTCCCAACATATACCTTCTTTATTTTATTAATTTGAAAATGTTTGTCAAGTGGAAACAATCTAAGCTGTAAGCAGCACATTTTCAGGTGCATCCAGTGGGCAGAGTAATGGGGGAGAAGAGTACACAATAGTCAGCTGTACTAATAATCAGGTATGGTACACATCGCATTTTACAATATACAGTACAAATGTGCATATAAGAGAAAGATAAAATGACTCCTGTTGCAAGAAACGTTTGGGGTGCAACAGATAAAACAAGATAAATAATTATTATATTTACCTCTGTATTATTATAATACCTTCTCGGCCTTTGTTCTACTCTTTTTGTAGCCCAGCCACCATAACCCACTGTGCCTTCCCTCAGCCAAATCCCGAGGGGACCAATTGAATTTGGGTAGTGACAGTTAGGTTATTGTGAGGAGAAAGCTTCAGGAATAGTGAAACCTTGTTGTACCTTGCTGGATGTGAGAGCAGGACAGTCAGAGCTGACAAACATCCTGATAGATTTTCTCCCCAGTCCACACCCAGCCCAGTCCTGTTCTCATGCCTGAAGATGTGACATTGGCACCAGCACCAAATATCAGTGGCTTTACATGCATCAGTGTCTGGATGGTAACCTTGTGTTTTGCATCAGCAGTGTGGGGCACCAAGAAACATGGATTATGTGCAACACTTTCCACAAAAAAAAGTAAGAGGGCCTGAATCATTGTGATTTGAACAACTATTTCAAAATGTCCCGTATGCAGGTAAAAAACATATTTCCTGTTGCTGGTGTTAGTGGGACTTAGTGAGGGCCAAGAAAAAGAGTTGCTTAATCTTTTCAATTTTGCCTTTCCTCAGCCTTGTCCTCCACAGCACTTGGAGGTGAGTGTACTTTTCCCACTTTTTTCTTTTTGAACATTTTTAAGGGACATATTATATTTCCTCACTATACCCCTACTAACCACTAACAACCTCTTTCTTTGCACTTGACTTCTACTATTCCAAACTTCCTTCCTCCCTCCTCACCCTCCCTCTCGCCCCTCTGACTATGCCTTTTGGGCTGCTTAGTACCTCCTTCCCTAGGCTTCCTGCTTCCCTTACGTCTGTAGTAATTTAGTATTCAGCTGACACTGGCATGCTCTGTTCATTGCCTTTAAATTTGTCTATGTTTACCCTATGTTATCTGTGAAAGTTCTTGTTCTATAATGTGAGTCATTTATTCCTAATGTTATATGTGTTTACCTTTGTTCCCTTTACCTGTTTCTGTAACACCTTAGTGGTGAATGTCTGGAGACACTTGCAGTGTATCCTGACACTTGTAATTGTTATCCTGAATATGTTATCTTCTGACGTGGAACCTATATAAAGAGCTTCTGCTCAAAGGTGTTATCCAAGACTTCAATAAATAAATTAAAAAAAAAACCCTACAACCCAGGGATGTAGACCTTCACCCACTGGTACAAACAAAGTTAAACCCTACATCTCTGCTGTTCCTTGTAAGTACTATAGTCCACGTCACTTGTCACTGTTTTTCCCCCCACAAGTTATATATCCAGGATTGCTAAGATACAATCTCTCATTTTCTTGTTTTCAGAGTTAGCCTACTTCTACAGATTTTTACACCTGGGTAGACTGGAGCACTGGGCTATTAAGTGACTTGCTCAGGGCCGCATAGTAAGTACATAGCTCTGGTGAGATCCGAAAATGTGTCTCCTGGTTCCCAAGCTTGTGCTTTAACTTGAGATTTGACTGGGAAGATTGTGAGAAACTGGCCTGGATCATCTAGCTTTAGACTGATGTTGAAGCAATCTGAGCGCTTAGATCACAAATTACATATTTCAATGAGACCTATTTCTTCTCACTTTTTTCTGAGGGTTGTTCCTCAGGGGTACATATTGGCACCCCCTCTTGTTCTCACTTATTTGCCAATTCTCCACCTTCCCACTGTGGTTCATCAATCCTACTGTTATATGCAGACGATTTAACAAGGGCTGTGACTTTACCCTACTAGAGAAATGGTTTGCTGACAATAAGCTGCTTCAGAACTACCGAAAAATAAAGGCCATGCTTTTCAGCGCCATAACCAGAAAAAGCAACCTGAACAATATCTTTAAAATATTCTACTGATGGATCTTTACTGCAAGTTGTTAAATCTTTAAAGCACCTGGAGATCTACTTAGTCCAGGGCCTGTCTTTCCAGCATCACCTAGACCACATAACTGCTTCAATTAATAAAAAGACTAGCTCACTCTTTAGGTTCAAGGAATGCTTACTGGATGAGGCTCATCTTGCTATAACTAACCAACATTTTCATTCCTTCCCTTCACGTGCAGAGAAAGAACTTTCTAAACTAAGAATACTTTACAATCATATTGGGCAATTTGCCTTAAATGCCGACAATGGGTTTCACCAGAGCAAAAATGTTTAGGGACCTAAAGAGGCTCTTATTAGATGCCAAATTTCAAATGTTGTTGTTGGGTAGCTCCATCTTTAAAATCCTGGCAACAGGTTCACCAGGCTTCTTAAATGCTTTGTTAAAGCCACATGACAGTTCTCTGACTCATAGATCTTCTGAAAATAATTGACTATGTCCTCCTGTAGAACCCAGGTGGGAAAACACTCCTTTCATTATGTGGGTCCAAAAAGTTGAAGCTTAGTACCATTGCTTTTAAGAAAAACTAAAACTATCTGGGGATAGATTCACAAAATATTGCCCTGGCACAAACCCGGTTTTGCGCGAGCAAACTGGGTTTTGCATCAAGGTGGTATTAACAAATGCCTAGTTTGTGGGCACAAACTGGGTTTGCCCCAGGGCAAAATATGGAGGGGGCCACAATGCAAATGAGGGGGAAGGGAACCTGCATATTGGTGCAGTCCAATACACAAAGCATTTGCTCTGTGCAAAGGCTTTTTAAAGGATTCCAGCAGACAAATACCACGAGACCTTGCTTTAATCCTCACGCAACCCTAGTGGTTGGTGGAGGTACTGCGGCAGCCCCCCATTCCATATCGTCAGTCCGAATGTACAGTGATAGGTTTCCCTGGTGGCCAGTGGCCCCCCTCACCGACCACCAGCCTGACTGTAAAAATGTAATTATTCCCTGGTGGCTAGTGGTTTCTCCCTGCTGATCTCTGGCCCTATTGTAAATATATGTTTCCCTGGTGTCTAGTGGTCCTGCTCCCCACCCTATCATCTGCTTGATATCTGTACACATTTTCCCTGGTGTCCAGTGGTCTCTACCCCCACCTGATCCCTTGCCTGATCTCTATTTAGTAGTCCCTGGTGGCTAGTGGTCACCCCTCACCTGATCACCTGCCCGTTATGTACAAATGTATTCCGTGGTGTATAGTGGTCCCACCCGATCACCTGCCTGTTATGTACAGATGTATTCTCTGGTGTCCAGTGGTCCCCCCTCCCACCCAATCACCTGCCCGATATCTGTACACATTTTCCCTGGTGTCTAGTAGTCCCTCCACCCACCCAATCACCCACCCAGTATCGGTAAACATACTCACTGGTGGCTAGTGGTCCTTCCCCCCACCTCATCCTGTGCCTGAGATATGGAAAAGGTTTCCCTGGTGGTCAGTGGTCCCTCCCCACCCGATACCCTTATATGAAATGGACACCAATCCCTGGTGGTCTAGTGGACCCCCCTTCCTGATCCTCAGTAAAAGAATGAACATCCATTCCCTGGTGGTCAAGTGGACCCACCCACCCCCACACTGGCTGGTAGTGCCCCAGCACCCTGCTCCTCCCCAACATGAACCTGAGATAATGATTGGCACAGCCCTCCTCTCTCTACCATGGCCGGCCACTGACTGAACTGTCAATGAGCACATACTGTATACAGTATGTGCTCACATAACAGGTGGGTGATTGGGTGGGGGGTGGGACCACTTGCCACCAGGGAATACTAAATTATAGATTAGGTGGGGGATTGGTTGAGGGGAAGGATCACTGGGTACCAGGGAGAATTGTTCATTCTTACTCATCCCAGTGATTGGGAGGGAACCACTAGCACCAGGGAGACTGTTTTTTTATTACTCAGGCCAGCAAACAGCAGAGGGAGGGACCACTGGCCACCAGTGAGCATTCTTTTTTCTTCAGGCTGGCAATGATGGGGGGTTGGGGTGGGAATCCACTAGCACCAGGGAGCATTCTTCTTGTTTTGGGCCAGTGATTGGCATGGGGGCACTAAACACCAGTACGGCCCATGTAAATGGGCATGTAAATAGCCACATAGCACCTTGCATGCCCAATGGGCTCATTTACATGGCTGCTTTTGAGAATTCTGAATAGCACACCTGTGCTATTCATTGCAGGGTCATTCTCTGAGATGCATTTCAGGGCAGCTCTAGTGGGGTAGTGCTAGCAGTACTGGGGTCACTGCTGCCTCAACCTAGCCCTATTTACAATCGGATAGCATGATGTGCTATATAAGCGTGAACAGGAATTTTGACATCATAACCGCGAAGCACAATGCAAAATTCTGCACTGTGTTTTGCATTTTTTTTGTAAACTTAGTTCTTGGTCATTTAGAAACTGTCTAAAAGAGCACTTATTTGGATCACACAGATGTAACTGTTTTACCTGAGTTTCTGTATCTCTGTTAGCATGTTTCTTAAAGTACCAGTCCTAAAAAGCACCTAGTTGAACAATGCAGATATATTTATTTTTAATCTGTGTATCTCATTGGCATGTTTGCTAAAGTACCTATTATCAGTACTACTTGTATGTATTTCAACTAGTCTACAGTATGTGTTTGTTATTTATTGCTCTTGTGACCTTTTCCTACTGCCCTGGGTCTCCACAGTAAATGGGACTCAGTGGTTCATACCCAGCTATCAAAGAATTACCTACCTACCTACAGTAACTAACTAACTAACTAACTAACTGTGTTATGGATTATTTTTCCTTCCATGTGATGTACAAGCCTGGTGCAGCAGGGGTTAAGGCTGCTAACCTTAGAATTCAGTGTGAAAATCTCTGGGTATAAGGAATTTGGTAGAGCCTTTATAACAAATTTGGTAGAGCCTTACTACATGAGTTGGGAGGATAAAGTTTCAGATGAAGGGATGACTGTGCCGGGGGGAGGTAGTGTCTTCCTTCAGTGGAAGCACCTTGATCTCTTGTGGGCCTGGATTGTAGTCCTGGGTTTGTGGAGAACCTAGAAGACTTTAATGGAAAGGAGAACTGACACCCTATGGAACACCTCTAACAAATTTGCCATGTACTGAAGGAGCGAAGGATGGTCATTTTTTTTATTTGTATTTAAATATTTGGTTACTATGTAAAAACCCAAGGGCAAAAATTGCCCATTTTCAAGGGTGACTCAGAACATACAAAACAGAACAGCAGAGAGACAAAAAGCAGAAAGTTATACAAAACAAGTACAATTAGATAGGTACATCAGGTAGAGCTTACATTAATGACTGATATCCAACAATTTAGTGGGCAAGGCATTCCATAATTGTATTACTCTCTGGCCCAGATATTCAGACTGCACCTGGCTGGGGTGCAAGCCTGGGCACAGCGCAACTGGGATACCCCGGGGCCAGGATCAGGCAATATTCAACGGTGATGCGCCATGGTGCAGCACCGTTGAATATGGCAAGGTCAGTGCACATACTGCACCTGGCGCAGTGGCACTGTGCCAGCGCAAGCCACAGATAGGAAGCACGGGGATGCGCCAGCTCATGTGCAGTTGTGCAAGGCACATCACCTGCGATATTCAGCAGGAGGAATGCAAATGAGGCCATAAGATATGCAAGGCACAAATGGGGTCATTTGCATGTCATTATGGCCCCATTTGCATGCCTTGCGCAGGGCAGGCCGGCGACTTGCACCTGGTGCCCTGCACAGCATGACATGTACTGTGGGGATCCTGAGGCATCCCCCGGCCCGTAGCCGCGATCGCGTGGTATAAGTTACTAAAGATAGTCCTGGTAGTCTAGTGGCCCCCCCCCGATTCCTCGATGGAGCTAATGTTAGACAGTCCCTGTAAGTCTAGTGGCCCCTCCTCCCTCCCGTGTCCCCAATTGCTGGAATAAGACCATTATCTAAGTCCCTGGTAGTCTAGTGGTCCCCCCCACCCATTACCACAATCACAGTACAGTGCCATATCATATTTCCCTGGTGATCCAGTGGCACCCCCACCTCTCCACATCACACAGCACCCTGCCCATCCCACCCCCTGTCAGCCAGTGAGCGGCTGCAGCTTTCTGCCGCATACCTGTGGCCACCGGCCGAAGGACAGATACAGTATGGGCTGTAAGCCCATTGGTCCACAATGTGAACCAATGGGCTTGCAGAACATACTGTACTAGACAATCCAAATAATGAATGACTTCATTCACATGTTTGGAGACTGTCTAATACAATGTGCCCTGCAGGCCCGTGGTTCACACAGCTGGACCAAGGAGGCACAGCCCATGACTGTATCTGTCAGTCGACGAGGTGGCCAGGCAGAATGGGCCGGTTGCAGCTGCCCACCGATGAGGGTGGGGGTGGGCAGGGAAGTGCTGTGTGGGTAGGAGGGTGAGGGTTTCACTGGATCACCAGGAAAAAGGCTGTGACATGGTGCTGGCCGTGATCCGCGGCAATGGGCAGAGGAGTACCACTGGACTACCAAGACAGATAACGGTCTTATTCAGCGATCGGAACCACGAGGAAGAGGCCACTAGACTCCAGAGACTTGCATAACAGATCAAAGTCAGGCAATCGGGGACATGGGAGGGAGGGGGCCACTAGACTACCAGGAACATCTAACATAACAGTCATCGGGGCATCGGGGACTTGGCACAAGTGGCCAGAGTGGAACAAGGGGATGCGCTAGTGCAAGTTCCATTGCACTAGGCACATCAACTGTGATATTCAAAAGTGCACATGCAAATGGGTGCCATAATGCATGCAAAGGTGCAAATGGGGCCATTTGCATGTCATTCTCTTCATTGCATGCAGGTGCGCGATCGGCGACTTGCATACAGCACCTGCCAGGCTACAGCCATCGAGACCAGCGCCTCCTGCACATGCAAAGTGCCCAAATGCTTGTTCGCAGGCATTCGTATAAAATGAACATGTCCAATATCCCTGGTAGTCCAGTGGACCGCTTTCAGCCCGATCGCAGGCATAAGTGTACAAAGAAACATTTTAAATTATCCCTGGTGGTCCAGTGGACCGCTCGCAGCCTGATCACGGGCATATGTTGTTAAAATAGACGTCCAACATCCCTGGTGGTCCAGTGGACCGCTTGCAGCCCAAATGCGGGCATTGGTATGAAATAAATAGGTCCAATATCCTTGGTGGTCCAGTGGACCGCCTCCAGCCGGATCATGGGCATAAGTGTACAAAGAAACATTTTAAGTTATCCCTGGTGGTCCAGTGGACCGCTTCCAGCCTGATCGCAGGCATAAGTGTACAAATAAAATTTCAAATTATCCCTGGTGGTCCAGCGGTGCCCCACCGCCCCGCTCCCTCCCCAGTCAGCGGCGGGCGGCAGCTCCCTACCCGCTTGTTGCCCCAACGACTGACACTGTATGGTAGGGCTGTACGCCCATTGGTCCATAGCGTGAGCCAATGGGCATGCAGCCTATGCCGTACTACACCAGTCCAGATATGTGAATGGATACATTCAACATATCTGGACTGTGTAGTACGCACAGGCTGCACGCCCACTGACTCAACGCTAGGACCAATGGGCGAAGCCCTACCGTACGGTGTCTTAGCTGATGAGCGGGACAGCAAGCGGTGGGAGTTGCCACCCGCTGCTGACCAGGGAGGGCGGTGGGGCTCAGTGGGCAGGTGGGGAGGCAGGTACCTAATACAGAAAATAAATAAATAGTAGAGAGGGTTACTTTGGTATAGGTGGAATAGATAAAATACGATAGAGAGAACAGATGCAGGGCGGTGCAAAAAGTATTTATAAGTGCAAAGGTATAGGTGACTTATAAAGTGCCAGGGGGAGACTGGGCAAGTAGGCATCAAGTGCCATGGCAGAAAGGGGGAAGGGAGCCAGAGGAGGGGGAGGCGAGCCCAGGGGTGCCCCGCCAGGATGCTAAGAACCCTGCAAGGGGGCATGGATGGCTGGGAGAGAAAAAGGGGAAATAGTGTGGTGCGGGGGAGAGGAGTTTGTCAGGTAAGTATCTAGTGTTACAGGTAAAAGAAACAAAAGAAAGGGGGAGAGAAGAGGGAAGAAGGGGAGGAGAAGGGGAAAGGAGAGCAGAGCCCAAAGGGGCCCATTCAGAATGCTGAGAACCCTGCAAGGGGGTGGGGAATGGCTACAAAAGATGGTGGAAAGAAAGGTTAGCTACAAGAGAAGGGTGGAAGGAAAGATTAGGCTGGGAGTAGATATAGGTAAGGGTGGGTCAAGACATATGTGAGGGTGTAGTTAGGGAGGGTTGTGGCAAGAACAGCTAGATGAGAGGTAATTGTGAAAGGCAGAGCTGATGGAGTAGGAGGAGGAGAAGGAGTGACAGATTTGATGGGGGAAGGAGTTTCAAATTTTGGGGAAGCGGTGTGAGAAGCCTGATTGACCGATGAGGGTGGAGCGCCGAGGGATCACCAAAGTATGCGAGTCAGTGGATCTAAGGGAATGAGGGGGTGACAAATGAGGAGGAGAGGTACTTTGGGAGTTCACCCAGCCAGTGTTTAGAGGTGAACTTAGTGCAGTGGGATAGGCATCTATTTGTGAGAGAGAGGAAGGACAGTGCATAGTAAATGTTATTGTAAAGGCACCTTGCCCTGGACAGTGCAATGTCATTTGCCACTGAATAAGTTAAAGGAGATAGGAAATTATTTCTACACAGTTAACTGCCATTCCATCTTCCTTTCCGTACCAGTTATGCATCTTGATATACTTTGATAGATTTGTCATAAACAAATAATCTGGTTTTGGGGTGCCCTCAGATCTACATAGAGTTCTCCTCCCCTCACCAGCTACTGCTCTTTCTTTTCATATTTCTAACACATTCTATATCAATAACACCATTCCATGCTATTCATCTAATGGCCTGGGATGGTGTTACTGATGTCATAGTATGTTCAGGCAGGATGAGAGAGAGAGAGAGAGAGAGAGAGAGGGAAAGCACCAACTGCTGAGGAGAGAGTGATTCAGGGTAGTTAAAAAGGCAACACAATTGAATCATTAATTTAATAAAAAATATCAGAATACTTGGAAGACAATAAAAGAACAACTGGAAGGCATCTAGAGGTGTAAAGGCATTTTCCTATCACCCTTAAAGGGTGCCTAAACAAGCAGTTTTTTAAAACTGCAAACTCCAAAATCTGGCTTCATAACAAGGTAAAGTAGAGGCTGCTGTTTACATTTATGCTAAAACTGCATTTATGTAAATAATATAAATGCAGTTTCATAGCTTTTGAAAAATGTAAACATCAGCCTTTCACTTTCAAAAAACAGCCTTGGTTTCTCCCTAAGATGTCTGCCAAGTCTGTTAAGTGATGAGTCATGATAACATCATCTGAGCCAAAGACAGAGACTCACATATATTTCTATAGTGCTAACTAGTTCTTCTTTCCCTCTTTGTTTTGAATTGTTGTACCAGGATGATCAACCCCATGTATTAACTCATGGATTATTTTGATCAGTAGATGTTAGGCTATGATTTTGTTCATTTTGTTTACTTTAACTTGAGGAAAATGTTTTACAATCCAGCTGACTTTTTCCTTGGCAAACTGCATTGCAGTACAACACTTCAATTACCTGATAATCTAGTGGTTATGTGATGCACTGAATTTTGTGTTTGTTAACTAGGAGAGACACACTAAGCTGAAAGCTTGTTTACCGGTATGGCCTGGGAGCACAAGGAAGTGTGATGACTTGCTTAGGGTCACAGAGCAAAGTACTGGTCTGGTTCAGTTCCAAAGCCCATGCTCTCTTGTTAATCCACAAATAAGGCTTTCTTTTCCCATGTGAACCTCAAACATCTAGCCTGCCTTCTGTTGAACACCCCACCATCCATACC
The DNA here is from genome assembly GCA_016271365.2 of Neoceratodus forsteri. Lineage (NCBI taxonomy): Eukaryota > Metazoa > Chordata > Ceratodontiformes > Ceratodontidae > Neoceratodus > Neoceratodus forsteri. Next base: position 397,793,205 of record CM028136.1, on the reverse strand, counting down.
CTGTCCTTAGTACTGCCTGGTGCCGCATATGTGCTTACAGTCTCATGAAGAGAATTATCATACCTCAGATTGTAATCTTGTACCTCAGAGAGTTGTGCACACCTATACCAATATGCATCATCGGCTGGCACTGTTAAAAAATGTCTCCCAAATCACTCTCCAGTCCACATTCTCAGTGTTTGACTTCTGCTCCCACAGTAAACATTGAGTGGATCACCACCCTTCTGCACAGTGACGGTAGTATGTACAGTTCCCCTGTTGTGTTTTTTCCCACCTCATTAACCAACAACTAGGTTTTCCTGGAGGGTCAAACAATAAGCATTATGACCCACCAGAAAAACTGCTGTTCATGCCCTCATAAGGGCTGCACTTACAATGGTTAACGATATTATTAGCAGGAGAGGCATACTAATATCTTGAGCAAATCCACCCGACTTCCAGTGTCAGTCTACTCCTTTACCTGTGAGCTGCAGAACCCCGCAGGACAGTTCCCAGCAATTCTTCTCCAGTACTTTTCTGTGCTCTACTCCACAATTCAAGTTGGCTGGCTACCACCCTTCCAAATCTTGAATGAGCTATACAAACTCCCTCAATACTGTCCTAACAAACGTCAACACCCCCCCCCACCCGAGGGTAATATCCTTACACTGAATTCAAGTAACAGTTTAGGTGCAGCTCTGACACTCTGAGTATTTGTCATCGCTGACTACTGTCATCCACAGTCAGGTAGTGATCACTATGTTGGCAGCCCCACATGTCAGATCTCACAGTGATCTGATCAACGTCCTCCTTCATGTTTTCAACTAACCTGAATATACTGTAGCTATACCCTGCTGGAATGGCCTCTTCAGTCCCTCTCTGGAATTCATTCTTCTCACCTGCTCCTCACACCAAAACCTGGTGAGTTCACTACCCTTCTGCAACATGAATGTGGTTAGTACAGTCTCCCATGTTATTTTTACATATTAATAATAAACATGATCTTCTGGTACGCCAGGCTGATAGCTACATTGCACAAGTGGAAAAATAGGCTTTCCTACCCATGTAAGATCTAAGCCACCTATGATTAGGCACTATTAAATGATGTGCATAGTGATGTCACACCCATCATTTAGCAGTGCCTAATCAAAGGTAGCCTAGATCTTTTAAGGATAGGAAAGCCCATCATTCCCCTTGTTCCCTGTTGCTATCAGCCTGACTTACTGGAAAGATATGTTTATATTTGATATGTCAAAATAAAACGGGGACTGTACTTCTTGTATTCATGATGCAGAAGGGTGATGCCGAGCTCACCAGTTTTCGGTGTGAGGAGGAATAGTGAAGAATGAATACCAGAGGGGGACTGAGAAGGCCACTCTTGCAAGGTACTGCTATATTCAGGGAAGGGGGAAGACAGAGGAGAGAAATATGAGCAGATTACTGTGAGAAATAAGATGTGGGCTGCTAGCACCTTGATCACTACCTGACCCCGATGTCCTGGCCAACAATCCCCTTCCCATAAAACCAGTTCACGCAATTGTCCAAGGCTGTGTGTGGATATTAATGTATGAAATGGCTGTCACTACATGTTCAGTCACTTCACTACCAGTCTAGTATTGCTTGTAAAGCACTTTGGGATACAGTGTGTATGAAAACCACTATATAAATGCTGATTCTTATTATTATTATTATTTCTCATGGAAAAAGAAGACAAGACAAGCATATATTTGAGTTTCGAGAAAGTATGAACTCTACCATTGGACTGAACAAGAACTTTGCTGCAAAAAAGTGATGGCTCTAGGGGGTTGTGAAGGGTGTGGCTGCACCCCCCCCCCGCATACATAGTAATGTACTTGTGTGCTGCTGCAGTTGCTGCATTTCCCTTTGTTGAAGAAGTCTGATTTATTGATTGTACAAATGTTTACATTCAAACTATGGATTATATTTGTAGGTTCTGTCAAAAACGTACTAGAAAAGAATAGCAGAAAATATAAAGGTTTAATAAAAATTTTAAAAAGTGATTATTAAGCATGCACACCACCCCAGCACCCCCACTGTAGCATCTTGTATCCACCATAACCACTAGACCACCAGGTTATTCAAGATTTGTACTGCACTGTGATTTGCCACAGAGAAAGTTGGTTGGATTAAAAACTCAATTTCAGCATGTTAAAATAAACAAAATGAACAGAACCACAGCCTAACTTATGTATTATACAAAATAAAGCACATGGTTTTGACCATTTGGGTGAAACAATTCTATACAAAGGGAAAAAATAACTAGTTAGCACTATAGAGAGCCATATATCTTTCTGACTTTGGCTCCAATGATGTCATCACATAACACATTTGGCGGCCATTTTAGGAAGCAGGTAAGACAGTTTTTTTTTTTAATTAGAAGGCTGATTTTACAATATTCAAATGCTCTGGAACCACATTTAGGTAAATTATATAAATGTAGTTTTAGCCTTAATGAATACAGCAGCCTTTCCTTTAGTCACCAATGGAGTCAGATTTTGAATAGTTTGTTGTCAAAATGTTATTTAGGTATCCTTTAAGATACCATGGTACTGCAAAGATATCAGTAGATTTTGGCTACCAGTGTACTACTGTTGATAGTTATTTAACACTGGATATGAAATAGGACATCCATGCAGACATGCAGTACTATAGCTAAATAATCAATGTGGGCAGCATAGGATAGTGCACTGTCCAGTACGAAACATAAGTGTTTAAAACTGGGTACTGACTCAATATCTGTCTGATTGAGTATCTTGATGCCAACTGGCAAACAACCAGCACCATTTTGCTTGTACCTAGTAAAGACCATACATTTAATCTTTTTAACATTAAGTACCCGTTTATTTTGTAAAAAAAAAATAAATATGTACTTTAGAAATATTAGGCAGAATACAGCTTTTATTTTTTTGTCTGGCTGGCTCTCTGTCAGTCCACCATCCCTACCACCTCACCCTATCCTTTGGGACTTACCTTCTGTCAAAAAGGAGTGCTTCCTTGATTGCTCCCCATGGCAGGGCCATCGGGGAGCCCCCCTTCTCTAACTCCCCGAATGGTGCCACGTATTGAGTGGGTGGCAGAGTGCCTCAGTCAGCTACATGGGGGTTGGTGGGGGAGGCAGACGTCCTCCATGCCTCAGCCGGTGTTTTGCCCCATTATTGGGAAGTGTAGTGTGCAATGATGTGAGGTTCAGCACGTTGACATCTGGCACACCTCCTGGAAGCTGGAAGCCTTGGTTGTGACACCCTTGTTTCTACCAGGGGTTGGTCAAGCACTGAGTGCAACCCCACCATCCCCCTGAGAGGAGGAGGAGGAGAGCAGTCCATCAGATGCTCGATCCTCCTCCCCACAGCTGGCCCTCTGACTCCCCAGGCTCGCATCTGAACCTGGGTTGTCAGTGTCATGGGCAGAAATCTAACTGCTGCACCAGCGGGCCCTGAATGGAGCAATTTAGTGAAGCTAGATTGGGCCACCTAGAGAACTAGACAACATCATCAACAAATTATAAGGTTTCAATATTAGATAATTCCCTGGACAAATCATTAATATACATACAGTACCAAAGAGAAGTTGGCCCAAAATTGAGCCCTGGGACAGTCCAATATTAACCTGCATGACTGAAGAGAAGACATTAGCCAACCTTGTGAACTCCCTATTAATTAAATATTTAGAAAAATTAGTTATTAACATTTATGGATAATACAAATAACCCCAACTTGGAAAGCAGGCAGCACTGACTTACCAAATAAAAAGCTTTAGTAAGGTCTAAAAAGACCATTACTGCTAAGTCCACCTAACTCAAGGCCCTGTGTAAGTAAGCAATGCGAACTCTTGAGGCTAAAAGGGTATGATGATGATGATCTCTAAAACCATGCTGAGTCAATGTAAAAAAAAAATCCTTTCTAAGGCACAATCAGCTGGTCATAGATGACTCTCTCTAGAACTTTGGCCAAGCAGGGCAAAATGAAGATAGTGTGATAATTAGTAGCCATCATATTGTCACCTGCCTTAAATATTGGAACCACAGTCACCTGCTTCCAGACAGTGTGGGCAATCCACAAACAGGGAGAGACTAAACACCATACATATTAGGCTAATTCACTTTTAAACAATGTTAAAGGACAAATTTCAATCCCAACCCCAGGTTCTTTAATCTTAGTTTTTATTTTATTTAGATAACCCAAGGCTTCTTTCACTGGGAGCCTTTTAAAATAAAACTCTGGCAAGAACTGAACTGGAAAATCATGTTCCTCTGGCCTTTCTCCAGCATTAGGCATCAAATATGCACTATGCAAAAACCTCACCATGTTCTCAAAAGACATGTTGCAATAAGACATTAATTCCAGGAGGTCAGTATCAGTATCATTAGATGTTTGCAGTAACCTGGTCATAGGGGTCTCAGCTATTTTTAAAACATCATTGATTGTTTTCCCAGACTCCCTAGCAAATGAGAAATTATTTTTTTGTTTATTAATTAAATAATCAGCTTTACAGTGTCTAATAAATTTCTTACATGTATTACGGAGTTCCTTAAACCCAGTTAATAGATCATGACCTTTTGTTCTCTTACAAGTTAGTTTTCATTTTCATTTTATTTAGATAACCCAGGGCTTCTTTAACTGGGAGCTTTTAAAATAAAACTCTGTCAAGAACTGAACAGGCAAGCCATGCTCTTCGAACCTGTCTCTAGTATTAGGCAGCAAATACGTACTGGCAAAAACCTCACCATGTTCCCAAAACACACATTACAATAAGACACTAATTCCAGGGGGTCAGTAACAACGCCATTAGACGTTTGTAGTAACCTGGTTACAGGGGTCTCAGCTCATTTTAAAAGAACATTAATTGTTTTCCCAAACTCCCTAGTAAATAAGAAATTTCTCTTTTGTTTATTAATTAATCAGCTTTACATTGTCTAACAAATTGCGTACATGCATTATGGAGTTCCTTGAACCTAATTAATGAACCATGATCCTTTGTTCTCATACACATGTCCAAACTTTATCATTGGAATTATATGACAAATGGCAGGAGTAACCCTTTCTTCATTGTTGCCCTTAATTTTAAGTTTATGTTTAGGGGCAAATTCATTACACACCCTATCAAATTCAGATGAGAAAAAGTGGAGATCAGAGTCCACATCAGGGATACAGTTCAGGTAGGACCAATCAATACCCATTACTTCTGTAAGCTTCCATATCCAAGTTTGCTACACAACATGTCTCTATAACAACATGGGTAGGTCTTAGCCTCCTAGCACCCCAGCCACAAAAGACTGGACAGTGTCCATGCAAAGTGTCAGGTAAAGTACCAAAAATGTACTCTAGCAGGGCGAGTGGTCATCACCCCATCTATTAATGTATAATTGCATGTTTTATCATTTATTCTCATAGGAGAGTCAATAACCTACTAATGTTCATACTAAAATTTTGGAGCAGAGAAGGCTGTTTGCCCATATGTGTTCCTCCTCATCACCTATAGCAGGAAGGTTCCTGTCCCTCAAGTATGTGTTTGCCTAGTTTGGCTTTGAATTCACTCTTATCCTTACTAATGATTATGTTAATAGGTAATTTATTTCATGGGTTAACTATGAGCTGCGTATATTTATTTATTACACACCAGGGGGTGAGCTGTAACCACATGATGGAATCCAGTGCTGCTCCACAGGAGTGGCTACCCCTTGCAACAACACAAACCAAGATAGTGGAGCACACACTAAAGAAGTTAGTCGGAGACCACAGTAGATTTTCTAAACCTCCAGGTTTATTTGTAAAACTCCAAACAGTTTTCTCCAGCTGTATTCAATGGTGCAATGCATGCCCCTAGCGCCTCAACTCAGAGTCTTCTATATCCCTGATGTGGAGCTTTACAAATAAACCTGGAGGTTTTAAAAATCTACTGTGGTCTCCAACTAACTTCTTTAGTGTGCACTCCACTGTCTTGGTTTATATTTATTTATGTCTTTGCTAACCGGGTTGGTGCACTGATCCAAAGGAACGTTTTCAGGCACAACCCGAGACACAGCATGGCACATTAAACAATACAGGTGTGGAGAACAACAGTAGATACCGGCCTCAACATGAGGTGCAGGAAATTACAGAACAAGGGGTCATTACATAAAGTGCAATTCCATAAGATACAAGGTACCAAAAAAGGCCAGCATACAGGTCAAAACAGGCCAGGCAATGGGCTGAAATACAAATCACAAAACTCAGAGACCACACACAATTCTCAAATATGATGCATGAAGTGCAAAATGCATTCAGGTACACTAATAGAGCACAGATCAACAATCAGATCAGAACTTGGAAATCGAGTATAACACTTCCCCTTAGCAAATAGAGCTGGGACTTAGAGTAGGGAGGCAACAGCAGCAGCACTGAAAGGTGCAGGAAGAGGACAGGAGTGGAAGTTGTGAGTGTAGAAAGGACGAGACCCAACTAATAGGTGGGGGGGGACAGAGGGAGGAGATGACAGAGATTACCTGGGAGAGCAGTGGCATTTAGCTTTAGACAGTAGCCAGTCTTTAAAATTATTTTTGAAAGAGAGATGGGAGGCAGAAGAACGGAGCGATGTGGGTAATCTGTTCCATGGGGAGGGGGCAGAGACGGAAAAGGCTTTGCTGCCCATGGTAGAGGAGATTCATGGAACTACCGGGGGGATGGATGATTCACGGAGGCTCCTAGCTGCCACTCTGCTTGTAAGGGGAGATGAGTATGGGGACAGGTGGCCACCTCTCAGAGTATTGTCAAACTAAGCAGCCAAGGGCATAGTCAAACTGTCCTTGCAGTGGAAGCCAACTAAGTGACTGGTACAATACACAGTGATGGGTAGAATAGAAGCAAGGAAGACAAAGTGAGAGATACTATTGTAGACTGAGTTCAGTTTAGAGCGCAGAGTTGAGATATGAAGGAAAAGATGGGACAGCAGTATTCAAGGAGGGGTAGAAGGTTTCCTTGTGCAATTGCTAGGTGTGACTAACAAGACAGGAATTGATTTAGGCAGTAGGCAGCACCTAGATTCTGATTAACTCTGAGCACAGAATTATTGACGTGGTTGGCAAACATGAGGGAGGGGTCCAGGGTGACACTTAAATATTTGAAACCAGGGACATTTTCGGGGAGGGGGTAGCAGGTGCGGGTACGAGGAGGGAGGACTTTGCCTTGAAGACCTTTGTGAGGAATGGTTTGGATCTGAATAACGTTGCTTTTGTTTTCTTTTCATTTACCAAGAGACTGTTGGAAAGAAACCAATTGTGGGCAGCCCCATAATTAAGTGTAAGAGCGGAGGAGATGTTTGCAAGAGACTTGTCACTATGGTAAAAGACAAGATCATCCACATAGAGGAGAGCCTCACAGGTGAGGCTGTCAGCCAGGAGTGCATTATTAAGAATGGAAAAAAGTAGGGGGCCAAGGATGGAGCCTTGGGGAACCCCTATGGATACTGGTAGGACAAGGGAGGATGCTGTACCAATTGTAACAGACTGGGACATGCCTTCAAGCTTCTAAACCATGCTGTTGTCTGGGCAGAGCAACCAAGGTGTAGAAGAGTGAAGTGAAGGAGGGAGTGGTTGATGAGGTCAAAGGCCTTAGTCAGATCCATGAATACAGCACCAGTGGCCTTACCCACGTCCATGCTTCTGAGGACATGGTTAGAGAAATGGGCTAAGGCTGATATAGTGCTTATGGAAGCTGTGCTGCTGGGAGCACAGCAGATTATACTTTCCATACTGGTCTTGATAAAGCATCAAGTGCGACGTGAAATGTAGAGGCTATGTGAGGGGGATGCTACCATTTTTTCAATAAAGTATATTTTTAATTGTACGCTAGCCTAAAGTGTGTGTTGCAGTTTTGGAGCCAAAGCAGAAAGTCTGCACTTTGTGTTTGCTCTGTCTCTATCTGTATTTTGGCTCCTCCTCATAGTCCAGAGCTGCGTTCTTACTTCTTTACATGTGTTGCAAAAGCACCTATAGGCATTCCAGAGTTGGGGGGAAGGGGATGCTTTTATAAGCTTTCCATTTACTGTCTCTCTCTTTCATTAGGGACAGTGACTCTTTGGATATCCATTGGGTGCAGCCCCATCTCACCCTCTGAGTAGTTAGAGCGAAGTGGAGGTCTTGTATCAGAATTAGGGCATTTGTGAGGAAGATAACTGCATCCCTGGCACATTGTTGATGAGGTAGAGGACAGACCAGTTCACCAATCTTACATCCTGAAGATTTGTGGGATCCAGGCACTTAAAATTTCTGAAAGACAGGTACTGGGGGAGTGTTTGATTTTGGTGGTCAATATGACATAAGTAGGGGAGTGGTCACTTATACAGTCTGACACTGTACTCACCTGTAGGACCATGTCCACCCAATTTGTGGCTATCTAGTTGAACAGCGAGTGGTTGAGTGTACGGCATTGTGCCTGGTGGGGGATAAGATAATTTGCTTGAGGTTGTGTGTTTTCAGGAGGTTTGCATAGTCGGGTTTCTGGGTGCTTAATCAATTAAGGTTAAAGTCCCCAAGCAATATGGTGTCCTTGGTAGGACAGAGTAGTCCTAGGCTGTCAAGACAGGTGGATAATCCAGGGATACCTCCAGCAGGGGGGTTGTAGCAGCAGCACAGGTAGAACTTTTTTTGAGGAACCCAGGGTCAGTTCTGCAAGGAGCCATTCATTGGGGGAGAGGGGATCAAAGCGGCTAACAGTGATGGCCGAGATATGTTCCTGGACATATAGTGCTACTCCCCTGCCCTTTTTTCTTCTTGGTCTATCCAGGTGAAAGATAGAATAACCTGGGAGATGGTAAGAAGGGTCGGAGTTGTATATTAGCCCTTCCTTTTGTTAGAATGAAACATCCTTGGTTTGAGTTGTAAAGGATGCCCCCTGGTGCCCAGATTATCATTTTTAAATTCTAGGTTAAGCTCATTAATTAGGTACTCATCCTGCATTATACCATTGCATAGCAGTAAGTCACCCATTTTCCTTTGTGTTTCTAGGGACATTAAATTGAGGTGTGTGAGACAATCTGGGTAACTTAAGTTTTTAATGTTTTTTTACTAATTTGGTGGCTCAGTGTTTTACCTTTTCAATTTTATCAATTTCCCCTCTATATAAAGGACTCCAAATGTGGCTGCCATAGTTCAGGATAGGCCACATGTATGCCCTATAGTGTGGCATAATCACCTCTGCTCTTCTGCTTACAAAAATTTATTTTGATTGTCCATAGTATGTGGTTGGCCTTGGATATTAGCATATTACAATGATCTTCTGGTGTGAGTTTATTATTTATAAAGACCCCCCAGATCCCATTTATGTAACACCTCCTTTAAGACCTTTTCACCCAATTTATATGCGCGTTTTGAAAGATGATTACCCATATGCATAACACAACACTTATCTAGAGTAAGAGACTTTCCCCATTTGCTTACCCATGTGTTTATTGTATCCAAATCTGCCTGAATTTCCTCCTTATCTTTTAATATGCTGACAACTTCAGCCAGCTTTGTATCATCTGCATATTTACTGGATCCGTTACCCACAGGACTGCACATATCCAAAATGAAAATTTGAAACAAGATAGGTCCCAAAACAAAACCTTGTGGTACACCACTGGTCACATTTCCCAATTTTAAAATAATAACCATTTATGCATACCTTTTGAGTTCTGTTATTCAACCAGCTGTGTATCCATCTTACTACACAGGGCTTAATGTTTAGATTTTCCATTTTCTGAATTATAGCCCAGTGTTTGACTGAGTCAATTGCTTTTGAAAAGTCTAAACAGATACAATCCACTGGTTTGCTATTGTTCAAGGCTTGAGAGATTTTCTCACAGAAACATAATAGGTTAGTTATACATGATCTCCCTGCCTTGAAGCCGTGCTGTTTGGTATCTGCTAGATTCTCTTTGTATAAATTTCTGATTATGTCATCTTTAATAAAGGATTCCAGGAGTTTACCAGGAACCAAGGTCAAACTTATTGGTTGATAGTTTACATACTTAATTTTGTTCCCTTTTTTAAATATTGGTATCACATTTGTTGAAAGCCAGTCTGATGAGATTTCGCTATGTGTCATGGAAGCCAGAAAAATATATTTTAATGGTTTCACAACACCTGGGGTTAGGACAGAGTTTTAGCATCCTTGGTGAGATGTGATCAGGGCCTACAGAGCTTTGATTTTTTTAAATTTCTTATTCTTTTTATTTCTTCTTCTGATATTTTGAGGGTTGAGTACCTATCACTGGGAATGTTGATACTGTATGGGTAAGTTTTGGTAAAAATGGAACAGAAGTAATCATTAAATATTTCTGCAATCTGAGCTGGATCAGCTATAATTTCTTTCTTTACTATTAATGAACTTAGTCTGATGTTTGAATTTTTTGGGGAACTAGTATAACTGTAGAATTATCTTCTATTGATAGCAGAGTTGATTGCCATTCTTAATTTGAACTTTCACTTAGATGCCTTTATTTTGCATTTACATTGTTTTAATATTGTTCTATAATCATTTGGTGCTTTGTCTGTTTTATCTTTTGTACAAGTATTGTAAAGCTTAGTTTTTTCTTTATCAGTCTTTTTATGTCTTTGCTGAGACATTTTGGTTTTACACCCAGTTTGTTGTATTATATTTTTATTTTCCTAATATGTGTATTTCACATTTGGTTGATTACATCTTTTAAAGAGCTAGTGGAGCCAAAACAGGAAGACAGGAAAATAATATACATTTTAAGTAGTAGTCAGTTGTAACTTTTTATTTCTGAAGTATTTTTCTTTTTCCTTGTGCACATCAGAAAGTATTGTACATGATAATATTGTGCTGGATGTGTGGAACAGCTCTTAGACTGGAAGCTGACATATCTGACTCTACTGCCCCTCACTATATCATCAGCACTATGATCTCACTGACAGTGAAATCACAAGTGAATGACCTGGCAGTCATTCACTAGCTGTTCCTAAGGAGCAGTGATGTCACAGTCAGTGAGGTCACAATGCTGATGATGTAGTATAGGGTAATAGAGCAAGATATGTCAGCTGCCAGGCTAAGAGCTGCTCCACACATCACACCTACTATAATCAGGTAAATTATCTTCTAATTAAACAAAGAGAAAAGAAAAAGTACAGCAGATATAAAAGGTAATTCTCGGCTTCTTTTAAAATCTAATATTAGTGTTAGGCGGTACACTAGCACTTTAGTGCAGACCACATGTCTGTATGTCCTTTGATGGCAATTCCTGCCCTCTCCAACTTCGCTCCTCATGTTTATCTTCATCTTCCACCCTCCCTCCTGCTTATCCCTCTGTTACTCTGTGTTCCCATGTATACATTCTACTTATTCTAGCTATTGTATTGATCTACCATTGTAACCTAATATGCCGACCTATTTATTGTTTTGTTCCTATTTCTGTAACTTGTATTGTATTTCTTCTCTGACGTGGAACCTTTGTAAAAGAGCCTGGCTCAAAGGTACTTGTAATCCTAGTTGTAATAAACATAAAAAAATAAAACATGTAAACCTGAGTGAAATTTAAGTCAATCAACTTATCCTGATATTTCTGATTAGATGTAGCTAACCAGCTGGTTGGTATTGGTGTCCCCTAATAGGACCATCTCATTGTTTTTCCTGTACATACTGTAAAAGTCTGAAATAACCTGCATAACTTTATCCACAAATCCAGTTGGTATATAATAGGCAGAAACAAAAAAGCCATGCAAAACACCACACTAACACAAGTTAAATTCTCAAGTGAAGACCCAATGAGCAAGGCATGTAAAAAGTAATATATTTATTTGTACTTGCATGCTGTGTAACATATTAGCAAGGTGCTGGGAATATATCTGGAGTACTGCGTGCAGTATTGGAGGCCACACCTTCACAAGGACATTAACCAAATTGAGGCAGTCCAGAGAAGGGCAACCAAAATGGTGCAGGGACTGCATCAGAAGACATATGAGGACAGATTAACGGAGCTCAATATGTATACCCTTGAGCAAAGGAGGGAGAGAGGTGATATGATCGAGACATTTAAACACCTTAAGGGCATAAACAAGGTGAAAGAAGTCTAACATGTTTAAATATAAGAAAAATAGCAGGACAAGAGGACACAGCATGAGATTAGAGGAGGCCGATTAAGGGGAATGTGAGAATTCTTTTTCACAGAAAAGGGTGGTAGATGCATGGAATGGCTTACCACAAGTAGTGGCTATGAATACAGTGCAGGGCTTCAAACAGGCATGGGATAGGCATAAGGGAGCAATACAAATGACTATGAATAGATAGGTCACTGACATAGCAAAGGCCGATGGCACATTTATAAGGTAGAAAAAGAAATGGGCAGACTGGATGGGCCTTGCGGTCCTTATCTGCCGTCAACTTCTATGTTTCTATGTTTCTATATCACAGGATGCAGCTTCCACAGCCCCTCGGCAGTTCATTTTTACAACTGGAACTTTATCAAGGGTCATAGTCCCTTGATCATATTACTTTGTCAAGTAATTAGTCACAGTGGAGAGGTTTTTCATACCACCTAACATAATTTAACAGTTAAAATATCTCAGTGTCCCCACTAACAGCTCAGTCATACTTGGAGACCACCAAAATATTTTTTCACATAAAGCCACCAACTCCCCTCCCCACCCTATCCTTTCTAAATGTAAAATAATTATTCATAGCAATGATACTATCAAGCACATTATGATTAAGCCAAAATTTAGAACAGATTGCTATATCAAAGTCAGACTCCTGTACCGAAACTGAGAATTAATCAAATTTAGGAAGTAGACTTCTAAAATTCATATGAACCTTACTAACTCGGCCTTTCCCCTTCACAATGCTACAATCCCATACATTGCAACCCTCTGGGCTAGACTCTACCTGGACAAGTGGTAGAAATGGAGGGGAACCCAGTGGAACTTAGTTCCATAAGTGAAATTGCTACTCATTGCTTTTGGCTCCTTACAATCTTAACCTTGCTCATTACAACGCTAGCACTTTTCTTCAACTGCAATTTATTTTTGTTTGTTTTTCTCTTTTTCTAGCTAGAATAGCTATCCCTTCTCCTGTCTGCTCCTTCTTCCACTCTTAATTACTTTCCTTTGACTACTTTTTTATGGGGTTTGTCTGAGAGTGGCTTGGGGTTGTCGTACATCTCTACTCTAGGGTGCACTCCAGAGGCCTTTTTAGATCTATTTACTCTGGCGTGCTAATGTACTAGACTTATTCTAGAAGTAATTAATTTGTATTCCTAAAGACACTATATTTGATGTATAATGTTTTTTATGCCTATTGTTGTTTTGTGTTATTTATTGTTTAATTATGTATTTGTCCCTCCTGTCCAGGACCACTTTGAAAATGAGCTTGCTCAATGGTGTTATGCCTGGTTAAATAAAGTTTTGATTGATTGATTGAAAAGTCTGACTCCATTCCAGAAGCAAAATGGGGAAGTGTAGACTGAGCCTATGCTCTGTGAGGCTGGATCCTGATGAAACTATGGGGTGGGTAGCCCCAAGGAAGAACATAGCACAACAGGACGTAGTGCACTCACAACAGGGACATACTTGAAATCATAGACTCATCAAAAGCATAGTGTAGATGTAAAAATGCAGTTTTATTAATGCAGGTGTAGTACAATCAACAATTGCAGAAAGTAAACCTCACACACTACCACTGTCTAGGTGTCCCACTGCTTCTTTCAAGTGAAACTTCACCAATGGGAAGGACTGCTCCTGTATGAAATGTACCCCTTAAAGGCATAAAACTGACTAAAGTGTAAAAATACTACATGTAATGAGGAAATATGTTCCCAAATACCTGACAGGTATGTTCAGTCATGTATCAAAGGTGGTAGGTTCCCCCACTGAATTTATTCCATTTCTAACACTGACCAGGACATTACCAGAAATTAAAAGTAACATAAATAATAAAATACATTTAAAATGTCAGATCGCATCACTATGCTTTGGTTTACCAGTGACCCCACTATAGAAAACAGTGCCAGTGATAACTGAAAAATGCCTATAGCCTCCCCACACAAATTAGGTTATGTCTTATTCTTATTAATGCTTTGCTAGAGAAATCTACATCAGTTCCTGCTTTGCAGTTTTCCTGATATCCATCAGTCTTGCTCAAAATTTAAGAAGTAGAGCAGGGCATGTAATAAAACTTAGGAACCTTTACCTCTGTATCAGGTTGGTCAAAGGGCACATAGCTACGTGCAATAACATTCGATAAGAAAACAAGGTAAAATAGCAAATACATTTTAAGCTTTGACAAAACAGTCTAAAATGTCTAGAGGAGTAGGCATTAAAACAGGCAGTGTGGCTGGTCCTAACTCCTATGCTCTTCTTGACCCCGGCAGACTCTCCACTTTGCCATCCCACCCAACCACCACTGTACTGCTCAATGCCTCTCCTGGATGGTCCCGGTCTATTCAAACAGCTAGCCTTTCTCTTAGAAGCATTGAAATCACTGCTATTTGGTGGTGGTGGGCTATAGTCTGATAAGGCAGGTATTTGATTGGTAAATGAAGGCTGGAAGAGAGAAGCAGGAACAGTCAGGAAGTGCAATCAAGGGATGAAACAACAGGAGCATGGCAAATGGAGCACAGCCAGAATGGAGAGAAAGAGCAAACTAGAGCCTGTGACAGTCCTTGATACCCTCCACTCTGTCTTGCCACTCAGGTACCACCGCTCTGGCTGCCCCTGCTCCAGGAAGGTCCAGATCCTTTCGAACAGCTAGTGCCCCGCTAAGCAGCACCGTCTGCCAAGACTGCTATTGGCTGGGGAGGTGGCTACAGTCCAATTAAGCAGGTCTGTCAGTGGTAAACAAAGTCTGAAGGGGAGAAGTACAAACTGTTAGAAAGCTCTCAGCCAGGGAATAAAACAACACAAGCATGGAAAACAGGGTGGGAAAACATGGCCAGAATGGAGAGAAACAGCAAACTGGAGCTTGTCATGATAATCTCCACTCTGGCATCTCAGCCAGCCACTGCCACAGCCACTCTGGTGGCCACCACTCCAGGAGGTTTCTGGTCTTTCAGACAGCTACTCCCTCCCTTAGCAGCACTACAGCAACTTCAGTTGGCTGGGGGGGGGGCTCCAATCTGATTAGGCAGGTCTATTATTGTTAAACAAAGGCTGCAGGCCATTATATCAGAGGCTAGCCTGGATTTGGTGCCCACAGCAGAGTCATGGTGCACTGAGTACCATGACTGGGACATGGCCATACCTGGCTACTCTCTATTCCGGAGAGACAGGACAGAGAGGAAGGGTTGCACTATATCACAGAAGAAATCAAGACTGTGGAGGTACAGAGTCACCTTTAGGAAAAGGAAGAAAGGCTGAGGTGCTGTGGGTTATCCTAGAGATAGGTTCTGGGGCTGCTATCCACACTGTGGTAGTGTACAGACCTCCAACACTAGGAGAAGAGTTGGATAACATAATTGGATAAGTAATTATCCGAATGGCAAGTTAGGGGGAGGTGCTGCCAGTTGGTGGCTTCAATCTGTCAAATATGGAGAAGAGCCTTCCAACAGCAACTTTGGCAGGGAGCAGGGCCATCCTTGACTTCCTACAAGGGGGTTTTCTTAGGCAGCTAGTCAAAGAACCCGCTAGAGACAGGGCAGTGCTGGACCTGGTGCTTACGAGCAGGGACAGCTTTGCAGGCATCACAGTGGGCAGTCCCCTAGGTACCAGTGATCACCATACTGTGTAGTTTAACATAAAGACAGGAGCAGAGGCAAACCGCATGAGTACATGGGTCCCGGACTTTAGGAGGGCAGATTTTAAAGAAATGGGAGAGTGCCTCAGAAACTGCTTCATATGGGGATCGCCAGGGAGTGGTAAAGGCACACTTGTAAACAATAAGTGAGGGCATACTTAAGGCAACCAGCCTCTGTGTGAAGGAAGTGAGTAAAAACAGAAAGAAAAAGGGGCAGTTATGGTAGTCTAGTGAAATGGTCAAGGTGGTGAAAGAAAAAAAGGGTGGCAGTCAGGAAGTATAAGGAAACACAGAGGGAGGAGGAAAGGGAGGTATACTAAGTAAAACAGAAGGAATCAGGAAAGGCAGTGAGGGGCGCAAAGGCACAGTCAGAGGAAGGGATAGTCAAATGGGTAGCTAAAAGGGATAACAGTTTCTTCAGACACATAAGAAAGAAAAGGAAAGCAAGGGGAGGGATAGTAAGGGTTAATAGGGTGGCAGGGGGAGACTGCACAGAAGAGGACCAAGAAAAAACTGCCATCCTGAACACATACTTCTGCTCAGTCTTTGCAGTGGAAGGGGGCCAAAACACCAGGGAGTAGCAGGAATAAAAGGGGGGGTGGACACAAGTCCATTTCAAAGGAAAGAGTTCTGAAGGGACTTGCAGCTCAAAAGGTGAACAAGGCTATCGGACTGGCCAGGATACACCAAATGGTACTAAAGGAATGCAGGGAGGTGCTAGCTGCCCCACTGATGACCTGATTCAGCAGTTCACTGGAAGCAGGCATGGTTGTGAAGGGCTGGAGAAGAGCAGATGTGGTCACTCTACAAATGAAACATAGCAACATAGGATTTGTCATCAGAAAAGGACCACTTAGCCCACACAGTGTGCACATTTTGTCCCTGCCTATACTGTCACATCAGACCCTACCTGATCTCCAGCTCCTCCCCCGCTTGCCTACTATGATTTCTTTGTGCCTATCCCATGCATGCTTGAAGCCCGTCACTGTTTTCACCCCACCACCTCTGCTGGAAGACTATTCCAGGTATCCACCACACTTTCAGTGAAGAAGTACTTCCTCACATCCTCTCCTAAATGTCCCCCTTTTCAGCTTCATTGTATGTAAACTTGCTCTCGTGCACCTTCTCTTCTGAAAAAATACTCCCCTTCTGTACCCTGTTCACCCCTGTGAGGTACTTATAAGTCTCTATCATATCCCCTCTCTCCCTACTCTCTTCCAGGGTGTACATATTAAGATTCCTCAGTCTCTTCCTATAGGGCTTATAATGCAGCCCCTGAACCATTGTAGTTGCCCTCCTTTGGACAGCCTCTACCTATGTTCTTCCAGATATGTGTTCTCAGAACTGGACAAAGTACTCTAGGTGTGGTCTCACCAATGATCGATACAGTGGTAACACCACCTCTCTCCCTCTGCTGGTGATTTCCCTCTCTATGCACTCCAGCATCCCACTGACCCTGCTTACTCCCTTGTTATGCTTCCTCACCACCTTGAGGTCATCAAATAAGGTAACCCCAAGGTCACTTTCTTGTTTAGTGACTGTCCATACCTCTGCCCCTATTTTATACATTGCCTTTGGGTTTCTGTGCCCTAGGTGCATGATGTTGCACTTTTCACATTAAAACCCAACTACCATACCCTCCACTAATTATCAGGTTTTCTCAGGCCCATTGTCATTCTCTCAACCACCTCTGGAATATCTACCCAGTTGCAGATTTTGGTGTCATCCGCAAAGAGGCATACCTTTCTTTTTAGCTCCTCTGCAGTGTCGCTTATAAAGACATCAAAGAGGACTAGTGTTCCAGTATTGAGCCCTGTGGTACCCCACTAGTCACTGTCCCCTCATCAGAGTTGCATCAGGGAGGAGGCTAGCAACTATAGGCCGGTCAGTCTCACTTTGGTGGTGGGCAAATTAATGGAAACTCTACTTAAGAAAAGACTGGTAGATTACCTTGAATTCAATGGGCTCCAAGACCACAGGCAGCATGACCTCATGGGGCAGAGATTATGCCAGATGAGTCTGACAGATTTCTTTGACTGGGTGACCAGAAAATTAGATCGGGGTGGGCAGTGGATGTAGCCTGTCTGGACTTTAGCAAGGCCACCTAGGGGTGGGATCCAAAGTGGTGAATTGGATTACAAAGTGGTTAATGAATTGGCAACAGAGGGTGGCGGTTAATGGCACTTACTCTAATCAAGGGAGAGTGACCAGCGGGGTGCCGCAGGGCTCAGTAATGGGACTGGTCCTCTTCAATGTCTTCAGAAGTGATATTGCAGAAGAACTGGAAGGGGATGTATGACTTTTTGCAGATGATACCAAAATCTGTAATAGGGTGGACATTCAGAAGGGGTGGAATGAATAAGCAGTGGTCTGGGGAAACTCAGAATGGTCCAAAGCATGGCAGTTGGGAGTTCAATGCAAAAAAGTACAAAATCCTGAGCCTAAGGCATAGGATCCCAGGTGTGATTTATAGGACAGGGGGTACTGGAAGTCATTAAGCAGAAAAACAAATCTTGTGGTTATCATAATTGATTACCTCAAAGTGGCAGAGCAGTATGACAAAGCAGTGGATGGGGCTAGTGGGATGCCAGGGTGCATAAGGAGGGGTATTTCTAACAGGAGGAGGGAGGTGGTGTTGCCACTATATCACTTGATGGTAAAACCCCGCCTGTAGTACTGTATCCAGTTTTGGAGGCCACACCTCAGAAAAAACATAGGCAGGATAGTCCAGAGGAGGGCAGCTAAAATGGTGCATGGGTTGCATGAGAGGCCCTATGACAAGAGACTGAGGGATCTCAACATGTACTGTACACCCTGGAAGAGAGAGGAACAAGAGAGGACATGATAGAGACCAACAAGTACCTCAGAGGGTGAACAGGGTGTAGGAAAGGAGTCTCTGGCTTCAAGCATGGTTGGAATAGACATAAGGGAATATTAGTAAAAAGGCAGGGAGGAGGGATGGTCGCTGCAGACCAGTTAGGATCTGCAGAGACAGATTAGGCAGGGAACATCTTTGCAGACTGGATGAATCAAGTTGTCCTTTTCTGCCAACAAATTATATGTTTCTATGGAGGGAAAAACTAGAACAGTTCATGATACTTTCTACTCTGTTGCCAACTCAGCCACCACTTATCTGGGTGCCACTGTAACCAAGAAGATCCTTGTCTTTTCAACCAGCTTACATCCCCCTTATCACCACTGCCACCATTGTTATTGCTCTGATCACCAATGATACAGGGGATATGGGCACCTAGAGGGAAGCTCTAATTAGGCCTTTGGGCTGGGACTCCAGTGGGGGAAGGATTCACAGATGGGACAGGCTAAGCAGACTGGGGACCAGGGACAAGGTGACGGGCCCTGGAGCCCATGGTAGAGCTACACACCTCAGGTGCACTGGTTGTGGTACCATGGCAGAGTTAAGTACATAATTATTATATCTATTATGTGCACAGGGGTTTAAGCTTGACTGCCCTGTGAAGCAAAGGGTGCAAGTGCTGTGATTAAGTATGTTATGGACTGTAATCTGTTTGCCAAGCAAAGATTTACAGTAGTAAAGGAACTGTGTAATGCACTACTACTCCTCCCACTAGGTGAGATCAGACATCACCAGTCTTCGGGAAACTGTATATAGTTTGCAGAGCAGAGTAGATAGTAAGGGGTTAATGGTTAGGACTTCTCAGTAAGAAGAGCTTAAAGGTATAAATAGAAAGGTCCAGCCATTTTAGGTGATTGGCTCCTGGGAGCTCTGTGAGAAAGGGTTCCCCATGGTCCAGCAGAGACTATACTAGAGCTCATCCTTTGCAGGACGCTCTGAGCCGTGATATGTAATGGAACCCCAGAGTCGGTTATTACTCACAAAATGAGAAAATAAGCTGGAGTCCAGAACCAAGGTAGGGTGTGGCTGTTTAGGAACCATGAAGGTTATGTGTTGAGAGTCCAAACCTAAAGTATGGATCTGCTAAAGTGGGATCAGCTTTGTGCTCCCTAGGAGCTCTGCCTATGCATCAGTGGGAATGTTAGCTATAATTTCCAGTGGGTTTGAAAAAGTGTTTTCCTTGTGGGAGTTTAAGAAGTGTGATGGGACTGTATGTCGATACTGTATGGCCCATACTGTTTTTAAGTCTGGTGTTGTAGCACCACAGAGTCATTTGTTCCAGCCAAAGGTGTGCACAGGGTTCTTGGGGGGGGGGTACAATAACATAATGAATATAGTCTTCAGTGATAGGGCATGTGGGGGGCATACTCCCCCAGGAAGTTATTTTAAAAGGCATTGTAAAAGGTGCATTTTCATGTATTTTAAAGCTCCAATAATATTGCCAGGCTCTCCTTTCAAAAAGCTTGCTTTACAGTTTTTCACTTTTAATAAAGCCCCTTTGCTTTAAACCTCTTTTGGTTCTCAGATTAATTTAAAAAGACAAACTATATATCCTGTTCACATCAAAAAAATGCCACAAAGAGCAAAAGCATGAGTCTGCACACCTTTGCATCACTTTCACTCTGCCAGAAAATACCTCGTATACTTCTGCAGCTTGCCAAGTGCTGCTAGAAAAGGAAATAATTGGGCAGTGATGCTGCCCTTTTGAAATCTGATCCAGGACTGGTTCTGAATTCATGTCACTGCTGTGCAGATACCAGACAAATCTGCCTTGTCTTATCACATGAATATGATCTTGGGTAAAATCATTGTTTAAAATGTTATTTTTACTTGTTTTACGAGGAAAGGTAGAATGTGCCACAAAGTCTCATTTTTAGCCACACCACCATTGTCTACACTGCAACAGAGATATGAGGGTTGTCAATGACTACAAACAATCCCAAAATGCACTGTGGGCATGGTGCCAACGTCACTCCCATCCACAACTCCGAAGTGAGCTACTTTGTGAACTTATAATTGCAGGCACAGACAATAGTGAGCGTAGCAGCCTGCCATCCATATTAGTGACCTGAAAACACTAGGCAACAGACACTGAACAGAGTGGCCATGGCCAGGGCTGCCCCCTTCCTGTGCATACTTATGGTTTGTATCCAGTACTGAAGCTGGAGCTGTTGTACAGAATGTAATGCTATTGAACCAGGGACAGTAAGAAAGCACTGATACACAGCACAGTTGTTAATGTCTGGCCTACTCTTTGAGAGACTGAACTAACTGTTGCCCAAGGCAGGGTAACACTTTATTCCACAGTGAAGTTTGCATCCTGGGCCCAGGGCCACCTGAATCATGGAGGCCATGTGCAGGTGGAATTTTGATGGAAGAGCCACCTGTGAAGGGAAGACTACATGGAAGACTTGGTGGAGTGAAGACATGGGCTCAGCACAACATTTGGTGAATCTACCCATTCTCAGACCCATGATGTAATCAGGAAATATAAATGTCTGTGGTGCCCCCTCCCCCCCAAGAGCCATGTGCCATTGCCAAAAATACCCTTCACCGAGGAGAGGATTACAGTCAGCTAATGCCAAGTCTGCTGCCTCATGGGTCTTTGCTATTGGACTGAGTGTTTGTGGTGTGTGCATTTGGTTTGCTTCTGGATATCACTATCCTCCCAAAATACCACCCCGACTGGCACTTACACACCTGTGGTGAGTACTCCAGAGGGCTCTGGGGCACTTACATAAGTAACAGGGGATTTAAGTCATCTTTATTTAAAACTTTAAAGCATTTTGTCAAAAAAAAAAAGAGAGAGAGACCATTCTCAAGCTTAATGAGGAATATTATCTGTATCTATTTTTGTAACAAAACAATATTGTTGCAATATTCTTTTTCAAAATCTGAATTAACCCCCTTACTGACTGCTTATAAAAGTAGTAGCATGCTTTTTTGGGTACTGGAGAAAATGTCTCAAATCGTCATCCACCATCTGTAGTTGTCTTGGTAGGCTGCAATCTGCAGCCTATATGAAATTCTGAATTACTACACAACAAAAATATTTTGAAGAATGGGTCCCTTATCTTTAGAATGGCAAGAGCATTGCTTTTACTCTTATTATAAGCATTCCTTTGCTACCAATGGAAGTCATGTTGCTGGGTGGAAAGCACCTTCTTCGGGCCTTAGCTGGTGAAGTTCTTTGTTTATAGATTCTGTTCTTTTTATTCATGACAATGTTTTGTTCATTGTTGCCGGGGTCTTTTTAGGCTGGCCAAATACTGCATACATCACAGCACAGAAACCATAAACACAGTGAAATATGGAACATGAAAGGGATTTTACACAGCTTATGAGGCACATAAAAGGCTTTTATCCTTGCTTCACTTACTGCGTGAATCAATCAAATTTCTAATTTCTAGGCCACTCAGATGTCTAAAGCAGCCAAATACATGAACTGCATATTATGTACACTTCAAAAGCTCTCATTTTGGCAGCAGGTGCAAAAATAAATTCAAGACAGGGCGAGGGTACAGGAAGGCCTCCTCTATTGTATTTAGGGGAACAGAAATACAAAGCACATCTAGTATTACAACAGAGGTGAGAAAGTGAGATTTGTTTTTTAAAGCAGCAATTTGTGTTAAAAACATTTTTTTATACAAGTTCAAAATGCCCTCCATTTCAACTACCAGTGTGTTGAGTCCTGCTGTTTATTGTTGTCTCCAAATCCCTTTATATAGGGCTGTTTTTCATTTTTATATTCACCATTTTAGAGCTTAGGTTTTGTTGCCTGGAATTAATCCTGATACACCCATTAACCCATAAGGTCAGGGAGCCGATGTCATTGCAGGCAATGCCCATAGATTAAAGTCTTATCATAAAGTTCTTAAGTGCTGTGTTGAACACCTTCTTCAGCATCCCAGTGCTGCAGGATGAGCTATTGGCTCCCGTTCCTGGATGCTTCTGTGTCCTCTTATCTTTATTGTATAAAGATATATATAGGTTTCAAGTAACAACAATCCCATCCTTACAGTAGGGGACATGGTTGTTACTAGCATGCTTAGCAGAGGCAGAGGGTGCCTTGGGATCACCCTCTTGGGAATAGCTGGTTTTGGCAGAGCTTAAGCTGTAGATGGTAGGGTGCCTTCATGGCACCAAAAGGGGAGAAGGAATCAGTCTTTAACTGGGAAGTTCAAGGTAGAGGGAGCAAGTGGGGTGGGGATGCCACATCCCAGGTTACTTTGCCAGCATGTAAGGGATAAATTTGGCCACCCTGGACAGTGATCAAGGGAAGCATCAGCCATCACCAGTAAGGTGCTTGGAGTCAGAGACTCTGTATTTGCCAGGAGGGGTGGGCACATGCTGTACTTTACCACATAGCTGGCTACTGCATTTGGGCCAGAAGCACAGTAGATCCCATTGCTAGCTCCCACCTGGAGACACAGGTGTAATGCTGCCCTCAATGTTTGAGGGTGGCATGATGGGTAGGACACCTTGTTGTGGTGAGGGTGTCACAGACCTGTAGATAAGCCCTAGCAGTGGCCTGGGAGGACCTCAGGCATCTGTGATGTTTCTCAACCTGCCAGTACCCACTGGGACTCACAGTAAACTACCCCAGGCAGGTATCCCCTCAAGGAATATCCCCAGATAGCCTATGAGTCTGAGGCATGTTGTCCTAAAGAAGACCAGGTCACTGGTGTGGTGGAGCAACTCTGGGAATGAGAGAATACCATCTGAGCACCCAGAGGATGGAGATACAGGTACCACCAGTGAGCGCAGCAGTAAGGTTGGAGAAATTTCTTCATGCATGCGAGGAGGTGAATCCCTGAAGGTGAAAGTAGTACCTGCAGCCTGTTCTACTGAAAGGCTAGAATTGGAGGGTAAGTCATGGGGTGTCTGCAGTGAAGTGACATACAGTGTATGGCTGATCCAGCTATGCAGCTCAGGTTTCTAGAAATAATCAGAACGGGGGGGCATGGTGAGGGAGTACCAGTCTGGTGGGCCAGCGTACATACATATACACACACACGCACTCTCTGAATTTTGAATGCCTTCCTGGCATGGCTGTTTATCCTCACAGAACCAGGATTTTACATGAAATGGCAGTAGTGAGGCTTGCCAAGGGTAAAGACAGATGCCCACGTAAGACAGAGACAAGGATCATCCTTGCATGGTGGAAGTTGGAACTACTTTTTTTGGCCATGACGATGCCCTTAGCTGATATTGTTGATGGGGGAGTTCAATGACTGGGTCACGAGGCTCATGTGTGGGGCAGCCAGGGATGCTGCAGACATGTGGGTGTGGAGAGCTCGGACCGCACACTCACCCCACCTCTTGCTACTCAGACACTGCCGCTCTGAGTCCTTCCTAATGGTTGGACAGCGGGTAATGCAGCACAACATACTGGATGTCTGTTATTTTCTGCAATTGTCCTGGCTGCTCATCCTCAAGACTAACTGCAAACAGGTACCAAAATAAAATTCCAAGAGACAGAATGGTGAGGCTGTTTGCTGGGGAGGGGATTGGGTTGTATGTCCTGGGGGGTGGAGGATGTGGACTGGCACCTGGGCCCATTACCATAGCCTCAAGAGGTGCTGACACCTCATATTGCATGACTCCCTATAATGATCTCCCTCCCTCCCCTGACCAAGAGGCGTGCACTGCCAACCCTTGCCTGTTGACCCAGCCACTCATTAAGCTGGTGACTCAGCCCTGTGTTAAGGTAAACATGTGCCAAAATAGAAGCCTCTAGAGAGTGTTCCAATGAAGAACATTGTTAATGGATGCCCCCCCCCCCCAGTGGCTCACCTGCAAAGACATTGACTTTCCTTTTAGTGGAATCTCCAGTGAGCAACAAAGCCATTGAATGTACCCTGAACTCTGCATTGAAGGGTGATGGCTGGCCAGTGTCCCGCTTCTTCTACATCCTGATACCCCTAGTACAGTTAACCTCATACTGCCGAGGGCCCCAAATTACATCAGGGGTCTGCCACTTATACTGGATGCTCTGGGGGCTGGAGGTAGTGGCCTGAAGGGCCCCATGTGAAGAACTCTCCCATCAGTGGTGCCCATGATGCAGTGGTGTTTTGCCCATTCCCCCATGGCATTGGTAGCCATTATGAACTACACTTTGGTGACCCCTTCATTTCCTGCCTATCTGCAGACAAAGAAATTCTGTACCATAGGCCTATTATACCCTTCCTAGAGCACTGTCACTCCCAGACGTACTTACTCCTGTTGGGTCAGGGACATAACATCCCTCCTCAACCCCCCCTTAAGATGCAGAGCACGTTTGAAGACACCTCGCTAGAGGTACACCCTCCCAGGCAGCATCCATAACCTGCCACTTGAGGTCTAGCAAGACTAGACCTCTGCATGAAAGCCTTTAGTTTGGATGGCTACCCAGGTGACTGCCAGTTGGAGCCCCTAGACAATCTCCTGGTTTATTACCCCTCACTCAAAGTACTAGCTGGGACACACTCTTAGCCTGTTCCTGTATTCTTAAGGTCATGTGGTTATGCATTTGTAAATGTTCCTACAATCTTGGATCTAAATGGTGTTTGGGGGGGTGGAGGGCCCAGGAGCGTGTGTACTGGCAGCAAAGCTATACTTAATTCCTCCAAATGAGTACTCCTAAACTTCAGTTGTACTCTATAAATGTCAATGGGCTTTCTAGCCCCATCAAAAGGGTGCAGATTATGGCAAAAATCAAGAAAATGAGGCCTGAGGTCTGCATGCGGGTGACCATCTGTCAGCTGTAGAGCATGGGAAGCTGGCCGAATCTGGCTACTCCTCTTTTTTCTCCTCTTCCTATAAACATGGTAAAGGATGTGGTATAGCAACTCTTATTCCATGCCCCACTAAATTCCAAACTGGCCAGACAATGGGAGGACCCGGGGGTGCCTGAATGTAGTACAAGACCCCTTCAATAATACTGAGGTCACAATAGCAAGCCTGTACCTCCCCCAGGAACAAATACTTATAATGTTAAAAAACTCCTGGATTATAGGGTTGTAACATCAGTCAAGGGCATTCTAATGCTTACGGGAGACTTTAACATTGCCCATTCCCCACAGTGGGACACGTAGAAGCCCTCCACTCCTGGCAGCCGGCTGCTCATAAGTTTTTCAAGCTATTTGCCCAGGAGGTCAGCTCATCTGACACTTGGTGTTTTCTCCACCTTCATACCCAGAGCTACACATATTACTTGCATATGCCTAGCACATATTCGTGCATTGATCACTGCTACACACAGGTGGAGAATCTATCAAACCTGGTGAACTGTGGGATCAGAGCTGTTGCCCACTGTGATCGTGCACCAGTTACTAGTTAGTGATAAGTTGGTCTGGAACAATGTGTTACCCACTGGCACCTCAGTACATATCATCTGAAGGGCCAGCCCTTCCCTGAATACATGCAGGAGATGGTAACTGAAATCTTGCGAGACAATGCTGCCCTAGAGACGTCTGTGGCTCTGGCATCAGGCTTCAACCTTGAAAACCATAAAGAAAACCCTACACCTGGTCCCCTTCCTACCCCTTCTCTGCCCAGGATCACTGGTGGAGCATTTTGAACACACCAGAACAGACTCCGTATTCCAAAACTTGGCACATTCTACCCTGTAGTACCCACACCAGCTGATTACCAGACCCACATACAGATCTTTTACAGATACACAAACTGAGTTCGAGCTGTACCAGTCAGGGTTTTTTCATTTTCTGTAAGTGAGGCACTATATCTCAGCCCTCCCTATCGCCACCTAAAACCTGGACTCACATCCAGCAGTCATTCACCTCTTCATTACTTTCATGAAAACAGGTGATGCAACCCACATGATTTCCAGCCTTTATAGGGCCCTTACTGAATCCAGGGGTACAATGCACAAGGCATCTTTCAAAAATGGGAGGAGGAACAAGGAGTCACAATTTCTTGGGAATCCTGGATTAGATCCTGCCAGGTGTCCTCCAGAGTTATGGGCTCCCACCAGCAGAGGGAATACTCATGGAAGTACCTGGTGAGATTTTTCTGCACCCTGGTTCTCACAGCACACTTCTCTACATCTAGAGATTCATCCTCCTGGAGGGGCGGCAGAGCAATCCATGCACTTCACATGCATACTGTATAATGTAGGCATGCCCGGTGCTATGCCCCTTCTTCCAAGCCCTACAGAATGAAGTAGGCAAACTGTTCGGCAAGTCAGTCCTTCTGACAGTGGAGCGGTTTCTGCTTCTTCAGTTCCCCATAGACATGTGTGGCCCACACACACGATACCTGCTCAGCATCCTAATCACAGCAGCTAAAAAAATATCACCAGGCTCTGGTTAACATCCCAAACCCTGGATCTCCCAGCCTGGTGGAGTACAGTAAATCAAACATAAACAAGAATTTGTCAATGCTGAATGTTGTCTCGCTGGCATTGGCATTGGTAGTGCAGGAGTTAGAGATGCATAATAGGAGTGGCAGTGAAGTACTGAACTGACTCCAACCCCACAGCCACCCTGCAGAGACTTACAGGCATTGGGGTTTGTTTTTGGGTTGTCAGCTATAACGCTCATGCCATTTTACCTCACCCTACCCTGTAGACACTGACAAATGTCGTGGCGTTCTTTGGGGCCCTTGGGCGTTATACTTGCCCCATTCCATAAGGAAATATGCTGAGGTGGGTGCAGTATAGGAGAATGGGGTGAACTTTGTGGCTGAACACTCCAAGGCACACCTCGATGCCTGTCAGTGGCTGCAGGGTGGGTGTGGGGGTGGAATGGCGGGAGCATTACAGATGATGATCCCAAGTCACACCCCTGATGTCTGTTAGTCTCTACAGGGTGGGGGGGCATCCATTAACAATGTTCTTCATTGGACCACCAGTAGATTGCCAGACGCTCTCTCCTGGTGAATTGGTAACCCACCCACCGCCTCCCCAGGCCCCCCACCCCAAACAGTGAGTCAAGCACAGATGTCTGCCCCTCTCTGCAGACCTGGCTAAATGTTCTCCTATAAATAGATGCTTTAAGCTGTCTCCCCCCCACCCCAAGCTGTACCTAAGGGGGGAGAGACTTAATGAGTGTTTTGCTAGACATCGGCTCTCCCTGAACTCCTGTAAGAAAGACCTGACATCACAATGCCGTATCATAATGACTTTATTTTGTAATGTACTGGATCATGTGGACCTGAATAAGGTTAATAAAAATTATATTTCCAAAAACAATTGATGCACTGATTTAACTCGGTTAGCGCAGTCAGTGCTGTTTCTTTCAGTGCTATTAAATCCATGTTAGAGTAGCCTGCGATATTGTACTTGCTATTTATTTAAGTCTAGGAATTACAACCCTTTGAGTCAGGGATTCATTTACAAAGGCGCCATGTCATGCAAGGAAAACAAAATCAAATACAGGAGATAATGGGAACAAATACAGAGAGAAAAGATACAGATGCATATTTCATAACAAACACTTAGAGCATACACTTAGGGCAACACCGTAGGGGTTTTCGGCAGTCACATTTGGAGTTGGACATGACATAATCTCATAACTCAGTTTTAAAAGGTCTCAGCCTTGGTGTTGATAGGGTAGGGCCAGGGATTTGGTTCATCCAGAGTGGAACCCTGTAACGGAAGGACCTTTGACCAGCATTGGTTTTAACAAAGGGGATGTGAAAGGCAGTAGTGTCAGAGAGTCTGGTGGACCGTTTGGTTAGACTGGGTTGGAGAAGTGAGAGACAGCCCGAGAATATCCCAGTTGGAAATTTTGCCAGTAGGCAGATCTGGTAAAATAGCCGCCCCTGAAAGTTGAGCCAGGATGATCGTTGGTAGTGTTCACAAGTGCGCAAGAGCCTGTCACTACCTGTGGCTAGCCGGCAGGCCTTATTCAGGGCACATTTTATTGGGGACAGGGCAGAGTCTGAGGTGGTACCATAGATGACTATACCGTAGTCAACCAGGGAAAGGATGGCGCTAGAGATGGCAGGTCATAGGGCGTCTGGAGGGAGGCAAGGTCTGAGTTTATACAGGAGGCCAATTCTGATATTCATTGCGGAGCATGTCTGTGCTATATATTCATGGAAGGAAAGGGCCGAGTCAAGGGTGATCCCCAGATATTTAAAGCAAGTGACTGGTTCCAGAGCAGAACCCTGGGGACTTTGTATAGACAGGGTGGTCCAGTAATGTTTATGTTGTGGGTGGGTGAATAGCATAATCTTTGTTTTTTTATAGTTAAGAACTAGCTTGTGGGAGGTAAACCATGATTTGATTTCAGCGAAAGAATCCTGTAAGGACAATTGAAGCTGTGTGGGGTCTGGATGATGACTAAAGATCACTGCATCATCTGCATAGAGGAGGAGACGGCCAGTGGAGGCCATAGGGAGGGAGTTTAAGTACAGCCTACATTGACCTACTGTACATATTTTAGATAGAATGCCTGAGGTATTTGTTGTAGCTACTCCATTATACTGAGGTTTCCTTGGGTATACCATTGCTGCAGTGACTCCCAGATCGCAAAGACCACCACAGCGACAGGAATCGGGCAAAATCCACCAATCGCTGTGGTGGTCTGTTTGGCGATCAGGACCACCTCGCTAGGTGCCCCCCCAGTCCAGTTCCGACTCAGAGTTAGAATCCTAGAGACTGGGGGGTGTGGGGGGCAGAGCCCCCCGTTGGATGCATGGAGGCATCCCCAACACTGCAATGCACCAGTCGGCACTGCGGCTGTCGCTGTCGGGGATGTCTCCATGCCAACTGTTGCTGCGGCATGGGTAAACCATTTCCTTTCACCCTAGTTAGACTATAGAGTGTCCTTTTACCTGCTGTATCAAGCAGTTATTTTAGTTTTCTCTCTGCACCATACATCTTTTATTATATGTGCCTTCCCAATCAGGTGTACAAAACTAGTTTTGCATAGTTTTTCACTGTTCAGTAAGCTTCACTCCTTCTTCCCCCTGCCTACCATGCTTTTATTGCCCCAGTTATACCTTGTGATCCTGTTTCCTGCACCATGGCTGCTCCATTCCTCCTCCCCATCCCCACTTAACACCCCACCTCTTCTCCCCTCACCATTCACTCCAGTCTCCTCTCCCTCACTCAGTTTTGAAGCTCTTCTCCTCACTATTGGTCCACTTCATCCCTGCTGCTGCTCCTCCTCTAAGCTCCACTGCTGATATAAATCACACACACTTTTTCTCCTCTTCATCCTTCTGCTTCTGCTGTTAGGTGATATTGAGCTAAACCCAGATCCCCCACACTTCTTTCCTCCCTTCCCTTTCCCCAAAGGACTGTGAATTTTCCACTTCAAGACCAGGAGATTATTTTCTAAGTTTAGCCAGTTTAGGCTGTGGTTCTTGCATTACTTACCTGCCATCATGGTCATAACTGAGTCCTGCCTATTTGCCTGGGCTGGTGATGTGGAAGTTGGTATCACTGGTTATGTGCTCCCCAGACAGAATCATGGAACGTGAGATGCCAGTGTCCTGATTTATGCTTGCCTCAGCCTTAACTACAACATCGTATCTCTGGCTACCATCCCCTTTTTCCCATGAGCTTCTCCTGTGTAAGCTCTCCTTTCCATCTGTATGTTCTGTTTTCATTGGCGGTCTCAACCCTAAATCCAAGACTAAGTCCCTTCCTGATAGCCTCTCTTCCCTCTCCTCTTTCTCTGCCTCTAGTGAGCTCCTGATCATTGGGAACCTAAATGTAAACTGTCTCTCCTCTTTGGCTAAAATATCACCAACACAATTAAACCCTAAACCTCATGCAGCTTATCACTGAGCCCACCTCTCACAACTCCCACTCCTTTAACCACCACCTCATCAGCTGGGTCCAATCCCCTCACCCACACCATGACCTGTCCACTGCCACCCTCCCAAATGCTTTCAGGTACCACTGCATGGTTTACTGTGTCCATAAAATTTGCCATCCCAAAGCCTCCCCCAAGAAGTTTGTCTGGGCTAAGTTGTTCAGGTCCCTCAACCTCTCCTCCCTTCTCAAAGACATTTATAACACTGACTGATCCCAAGTCTTGATATAGATGATGTGCTGTCCTATTTCCAAACTATTTTCATTGCTATATGGGACACAAATTTGCTTCTCAGAAGATCTAGTTCTGTGGATAACACCTCATCTAAATCTCTGTATAGCTAACTGACTTATTCAAAGCTCAAGACTTTGCATGGTTGCTCTAAAAGGCATCAGACTTTCCCTAAGACTTGCTGAGATGCAAACAGCTCAGCAATGCAGGCAGTAAGCCCAACAGGGGGCCAAATCAAATCGCTTCACCACCAACCTCCAGAACACCTAAATTCCTCTGATGAGGTCTGGAACGTTATCTATTACCTTTTTTGACCCTCCAGCCCTCAGCCACCCCATTCTCATGTTGGGAAGCTCTCCCATCTCTGGCCTTAGAGAGGTCACTAATACTTTTCATAACTTATTCAACTCCTGCACTATCTCCCTCATCCCGCCTTGCCTAAACAAATCTGGCATTAAGCTAGTAGAAGGAGTGTGACCTCACTGCAGAGTTTGAAATTAGTTCTAAATTCAAAAATTAGCATTAAGTTCTATTTCTCCAGGGCACCACTCAGCATGGAGATGATTCACATTGAATTAAGCATATTGTTGGATTCCAGATGTTAGAATTTTTTAATTAGTTATTCACCTAAAGTGCTGTTTTTCTCCTCCCACCTTGCCTTCCCTCCTCCTTTCTCCAACATCCTCTTCCTCTCAAAAGCTACCCCTCTCCATCCTCTCACTTCATCTCACTCCCTGTGCCTCTCTTACTTTTTCCCCCATTTCTGCTGGGGCTACCCTCTGTGTTCGCTCTGCTCTGTGCTTTCTCAGTCCCTGCATAGGGTGCAGCCCTGTCAGGTTAGATACCAGACTTCTTCACCTCTTTGCTCTTGCTATTGTTTCTCCTGTCGCTTCCCTCCTCAGACTCTCCTTTCAACTTAGAACTGTCTCTTGGATTTGGAAGTAGGTCAAAGCCACCCCCCTCCACAAAGGGGGAGACTCCATGTTCCCTGGAAAATACAGTCCTATTTTCCTCCTCTCTGCCCTGACTAAGGTGCAGGAAAAATATATCACCTCTCAGTTCTCCTCCTTCCTTGACTACTCCTCACCATTGTTTCCACAGGCAACAGTCCACTGCAGGTTACTGACTTCATTTTGAAAGGTATGGACAATCACTGTAGACATTTTCATTGACTTGGCTAAGGCCTTTGACACAGTGGCCCAGCCCCTTGAACTGTATAAGCTAAGGGGGGAGGCCAGGATTGTTGAACTTTGTAGTCAGGTGGTTCCATTTCTACTTTTCTGACCAGCACCAGTCAGTCCAGGTCGGAGACAATTTTCCCCCCAAATCAGGTCTGGTGTCCCCAGGACACCTCTTTTTTTGTTGTTGTTGTTACTTTTTAAATGACCTCCTCTCAGTCTGTGCCTTCTTGTTTATCTGCACATACATGGATGACACAGTGTTCTTTGCTTCTGAGGTCTCAGTCCCTGTGCTGAAACTTTCGCTTCAGAGGACCTTTGACAATGTCCAGCTCTGGTTACACTCAAACCAATTTTCAGTTAATACCAAAAGACAGTCTCTATTACCTTTGGCACTAAACAAATGGCAGCTAGCCTCCAGCACACACTAGTTTTCATGACTTAAAATGATGCCCCACTTGAAAATGTACCTCACTTTAAGTGCAGTATCTTGGTGTGTGGCTAGAGCAAACCCTTAGTTTCTCATCCCTCATTAATGCCAGGCATAAAAAAATGTTACCAACCCACTGTGGTCCCATGTGTTTACTCCACCTGAAACCATCACAGTGAAATAATAGTCAAAACAATGCAAATAAGAGGCAACAACTCAGATGTAAAATGCTAACAGAAACAAAAGGGATGAGGGGCGCAGTGAAGAGCATTATGGCTGGACGCATTTTTCCAGAGCTCCGCTATAATGAGGACTAACTGCTTCAATCAATCAATCAAATCTTTATTTATCCAGGCGAACATCATTGAGCTTCAATTTTCTTTCTTAGGCTTATTCAGCTTATTTCTACTTGAGTTTATTTTGTGAGACTGAATGGCCGACTAGAGAGGTTCAAAGTTAAAAGAAGGGGCCGACGTTAGACCTGAACAAATGGATAGATTTCTTTCCCCCAAGACTGGAACCGGAAATGTACCTCCGCAGCGAGGGGTGGGGAGTGGGATTACTGCCTCCAACTGTAGA
This sequence comes from Neoceratodus forsteri, assembly GCA_016271365.2. NCBI lineage: Eukaryota > Metazoa > Chordata > Ceratodontiformes > Ceratodontidae > Neoceratodus > Neoceratodus forsteri. The sequence goes on along the minus strand of CM028136.1, from coordinate 397,760,440 downwards.
GTTGTCCTTTCTGGCTATGTTGCATCCTGACCCCGGTGCTAAGGTGAGGAACCCACAGAAACTGACTCTGATGTCTTTACAGTCGGTTCTTTTGGAATTACAAACGGATATGAAGGAAGCGTTTGGAAAAGTGCAAATGTCACTTTTTGAAATTTCTCAGTGCTGTGGTGGAATTGAAGCCAAGATTACATCAATTGAGGAATGAGTTGGAGCAGCTGAGAAATGTACTGAAAGTATATCTACGATGGTCTTGACAGTGGAGGGGGTGGTTAATGCTTCCCTCCATGAACAATTAAACACTATTAAACACATGGCAAAATTAGAAAAGATGGAAAATACTTTACTATTGAAGAATTTATGTCTGATTGGCTTCCCGGCTAGTATTTCTAACCAAGAATGGAAGGTCGAAGTTGAGAGGGTCTTAACGATGACCTTCTTACCTGACCACCCGGTTGTTTTGGATTTTGTATTCAGGCCACAAGAGAGACAGAAACAAGATTCAAGTGCTTCATTAGAGCCTAGTGCGAGATATGTGATATGTACTGTAATAGGGGCTGTGTGTATCCTGGAATGAGCACGCTTTCTCTTTAAATCAAATCTGCTGCAACAGTAATTCTTTGTCTTGTACTATTCTAATTCTTTTCCCTATGTTCCCCACCTATCAGGAAGGCCACCTGTAGTTGTTCGGTGTATCCCTATTTTCTTTCCTCCTTTAATTTCTTCTTGCTCTTCCACGTTTGCACTGTGACCCTAATTACATGTTTAAATCATTTAGCTAGGACAAACCCAGTGAAAACAGCCCTTATTTGCCTCCTTGTGTAGTTTAGGGTTTGAAACTACAGGGTGAAATAAAAGACAAGCTGAGTGTCTTTCTGGCTGCTTCGGTCACCCTCCTAGCAAAATAAACTGCAGAGATGATTTTTTTAAACACAATAGAACATGTGCTCAAAGTAACCTGTAGTTTGGTTCTTCAGTTAATGTTACCTGTAGTTTAAAGTTCAGTGTTAAAATGAGGCTGCTTGGTACTTGCTATTTTCTGTGATAGACTGAAAATGAGCATGTTTGTCTCCTCAGGCTTTTGCAGCCCATTTTGTTTTGTTTCTTTTTAAAACAAATTTCTTTCTGAAAAGAGACTCTTGTATGTTAACAGACTTATGCTTTGTATGCTATGTTTTAAGTAAAAGAACTTGTACTGCTGTGCTAGAAAATATAGTCTTACCTATTTAGTGTTTCTTACAGCCTGGGCTCTCCTCCATCCCTCTGACTCTGTTATAGGGCCAGGCAGCCATTTTCTCAGTTTGTTTATAGTCAGAAGTGATGGGAGGAGCCTGACTGTTTGGAAGTGCACTCATAGAAAGGATTTCCCTTATTATTATTACTACTAGCTTATGTCATTGTGTTTCTAACTACCTGTTGTAGGTTTTCTTTAACTCTAAACTAAAAAGTAAATGTTCTGGAAGATTTTAGTCTTTAGTTATAAAAAGGGGCGGAGCCTACTTGATCACCTGATCCTACTCCTGTATAAAAGGACCAGGTCTGGGAGCATTTTTTTTGGTTGGTGATAGGGTGCTGACCCTATCAGACCCCTAGCTCTTTTCTAGGTGGGATTTTGTTTCCAGTTGAAGCTATACTGAACTGTTATGCCTTTATTTGATGTCTTCTTGTTTATGATTATTTTCTTTTGACGAAATCAGTCCTCTTTTGTTTATTTCCATTGTATGAATAAATACTTATTTTATTTGGCATCCTGACACTGTGTTGGACCTCCTTACTATTTGTCTCAATCGACCAGAGGAATACAATTCTCTGTGCGGTGAGACTAAAGGATGTTTTTTTGTATGAGGGGAGTAAATTACATCTTTACCCTGACTTTTGTATTGCTACACAGAGAAGGAGGACATGGTTTTTGGCTAAAAGGGGTGAATTTCGGGAGGCTGGGGTAACAGCAGTTTTACAAGCCCCAGCAAAATTAAAAGTTAATATTCAATCTAAGGATTACTTTTTTGAAGATGTGGAAGCAGCAAGACCCTTTTTTGAGAAGAATGTTGCTTTGCCTACTGATTTGGCATCTGACCTGGATGGGACAGATGAAGAAGAAACCGCAGATAATACACAGCATATCCCTATTTGACTGTATTTGATTGTATTTTTCTCTACTGAATAACATGAACTGAATCATAGATTGTTTGTTAGTTTATATTTCACTTTTAAAAAAGAAAACAAAATGTGTGAATGTGTTTTTTTTCCTTTTCCTTGCTTTAAACGATGACCTAATTAGTTAATTTCTTTAGATGGGAAGAAAAAGCTTGGAGTATGGAACAAGTTAGTTAAGATAGAAGTATTAAAGAGCTCCTAGTTTAGTTTTCTAAAATAATAAGTTTCTGTTTATCCCCTCAAAAAGTATTATTTTATACTTTTTGGTATTATTTTCCATGATATGATAATCTCAAGAAGAGTCTTTTAAAAAGTGTATCTTTGGAAAATATGTTTTTTTCTCTCTGAAAAAAATAAAAGTATTAAATGATAAGAAACAAAAGGGACTTCATTTATGCAGGTCTACAAGAAAGAAAGGGTTTTAAGTTGTGGTGCTCATATAGTGCATTGGTGGATCCTACCACTATCTGTCAGATAGTACTGGTATCCTACCTAGGATCCTACTAGAAATCCTACCAAAGACAGATGTAGGATCCAGAATCAGATAACGATGGATCCTAGGTCAGATCCAGGGATCCTTGATCAGATAGTTAGGATCCAGGGTCAGATGGCGATAGATTCCAGGTTGGATCCAGGGATCCTAGGTCAGATAGTCAGAATCTAAGTTGGATCTGTTGCTAGGATCCACAAGTTTTGTAGGATCCATACACTGGATCGTAGAGGATAGGATCCATGATCAAAGAGCACTGCTATCCTACCACAGCAATTATCTGGCCAAATGGGAGGTATCGGTTGGTATCCTAGTTTCTAGGATTTATTTTATTTAGTTTTTGTTGACCGTGTAAGTGCACTAGATAAATCCTGCCTATTTTCAGGCACGACTCGGGGGGAAGGGATACAGATGAATGCCAACTGACCTTGAACCAGATTTAACTGTTTATGGTATTTTTAGTGAATGAGGGAAATTTGGCCAGGGCACCGGGGAAATTCCCTACTCTTTTCGATAAGTGCCATGGGATCTTTAACATCCACCTGAACTACCACCAATCCTGGCAGATGGGACCTTGGTTTAACATCTCATCCGAAAGACGGCACCTCAGAAGTGCAGCACCCCTCTCATGCTGCACTACAGTGTCAATACTGGGATATTAACCCAAGTGCCAGATGTGGGAACTGAACCCACAGCCCTCTGATCTCCCAGCCTCAGAGGCGAGTGTGCTACCTACTGAGCCACTGATACTGACACTATCTGACACTACGGATACTCTCTGAGCAGCACTAGTTTTAAGTATAAATGTGTTGTCACTAAAAATCATGGTTCAGAGTTTATTCCCTTTCATGTCAGACATCATATCTGCATTTAATCTGAAAGTAATACAGGAGGACTTTGAAATGTGCATACCATACAGCAGGGGTTCGGTTAATTTTTATTTTTAATGGAAGCCTAAAACTTCCATTAGTCGAAATCTGGATGTCATTCCAATTTTTTGGAAGTAAAAATATTTCCTAGATCCCACATTTTGAAAGTTACTGTTCTAAGAAGGAACATTTTGTGGATGTTAATATAAATATTAGTGGTAAATACAATTTATTTCAAAAAAATCCATCATTTCTTGACTTCCTTGCCTACAATTCTGGAAATCATCTCATTTTTTGTTTTACATTTGGAAGTTAATGACTTCCTCCCCCTTTATTTTGGAAGTTTTTGCCTTATTTTTGGACGTCAAATACTCCCAAAACGGAATTAACTGAATCCCTGTTGTACAGTATATTCAGGGCGGACAAACAATGGGAAGGAAACATTGATGTACATGTCCCATACAATCTACTGTCATCATTTTCTAGATGATCTTTCCTTTCTTGTGCCTGTAAATAGCTATGAAGTGATGTTCCTAATCACTTCAGCAAGAACTATATCATAGACAAGGGGACAGTGCTCAAATCAACACACCACAAATTTCAAACTTAAACAGTGAGGGCCATTTGAAACATATAGTACGGCTTCACTAATGACTGAGGAGTGTCATTCACATTCACAGAATAATTTCCAGGACAGTAATTTACCATGAATAAACACTTCTGTATACATTTTTGTGTATAACACTTCCTTTAGGGATGGGATGGCCCTTGAAAATGCATTCGATGCTAGGATCTCTCAAATGATATGTTTATTAACAGATCTGCTCAGCCCAAACCTTTTAGCTCAGAAACTATGAAGCATGCAGTGTTGTTGACTAAGTGCTGAATCAAATCTTTAGAAACAAAGACCAGTATTGTATGTAAAGACAGAAAAAACACATACAAAAGGGGTATATTTAGCTGTCAGCCCATCACTGCTTGCAGTTTTCTTCATGGCAAGGTCAACTGTTTGTCATCTTACGAACAAAAAGAATTTATACCAGAGCACAATGAAGTCTTGTTCAAATGTCAGTTGTACACAATACTACATATTAACTAACTTCTGACCCTGAAAGCTGATTTTGGACATTTTGTTCATCACACTGTATTTGATGTCCTCCTTTAACTCACTTATATTTGACCAAATGAAAACGTTTAAAGACTGATCACAATTAATTAGAAAGAAACATTTTTTTCTTTGCTTCTTATAAAAAATATTTCCCCTCAGACCTGCAGTGCTACACTAAAGCTGATGCCCAACAAATTTCAGCCCGGAGTATTCTGATGACTGTGATACTAGGTCATAATAGCGAGGGCAAAAAAGTGAGCGTAAAAACAGCACTGATAATGTCAGTGAGAAAAAAACATGTCAACACCCCAAAAGGTAACTGTGGAAACCCACTGTAAAGGGCACAGGAAAAACCAATATCCCACATATTAACAAACGTAATATGGGGAGCTTTGTCCGTCACACCTCACAATGTAAAAATAAACATCCTCCGGTATGGCATAGTCACCACCCAAAAGCAATAGTTTGGGAGGGGGTGACATGCAATATATTTTGTCTCTGTGGGGGGTATGCAAGTTGGAGAGAGGGACAAAGTGCACTGGGTGATAACAGATTAAAGAAAAAAACTGCCTTCCACAAGTGTCAAACCTAGATCTACAACATCAAATACACTGACTCAGTCGACTAGGCTACAGACCCAGGACAATTGCTGCACACACATTTGTACCTACATGCTTCCACTATGTTCTTTGCTGTCCAACCTATTTGCTGAAATAGTGTCCGCTGTAATTTCATGACGCTTTTCTTGTTCTCGCTATTTTGATCTCGCTATTTTTGCTCTTGCCATTTTCCTCTTGCTATTGTGACTCAACACCAATAACTGCCTGTGAAGCAAAAACTGGGAGAATTTATGTTGTTCCATAATATGTTCTCTGCATTCCATGTTAGCATAAAACACAAGAATCTGTTAGGTTGAGATGGGATACCACTTTTCTTGGATTAATGGGTAGTTTAAAAGCAATAATTCATGTTAAACATAACAGGCAGAATTCACAAAGAAATGCGCTCGGTGCATCAAAGTTGCGCCGGTGCAAATGAGATGTGCCGTGCCCAGACTGTGGTATTCACAGAAGATGCACCAGGAGATGCTCCTGGAGGATCCCCTCTGTGAATACTAAAGTTGTGCCCAACATGAGATGTTCCGGCGCATCCCCCTGGTGGGCTGGGAAACTGATAGGGCAGCACATCTCCAGATGCACTGCGCCCAAGGTTGTGATTCACAGCCCCAGACATTCAAATGGGGCATTAGGCACGCAAGGTGCAATGGGGCCATTTGCATGTCATTATGGCCCCATTTGCATGAAGCTTGCAGGGATGCCCCCAGCAGAATGCGCTTGGCTCATTGCAGGGCCTGTGTGCTGTAAACACAAAAATGAACCCCTGGTAGCCTAGCAGCCCACCTCCCCATCTTTATCCCCATAAATGAGATACTTCGCCCCAAGAATCCCTGGCAGTCTAGTGGCCCCCCTCACCCCGGCCTGATCACATTACCATATGTAACCCAGATCATCCCTGGTGATCCCGTGGACACCCCCCCACCCACTCAGGCACACCCACACTACCCCAATCCCCCATTCCAGCATGGTCAGAATGTCAGTGAGCAGTTCAACCCACCGGGAAACCACCACGGCTACCTGCCGATTGTGCTGACAGTGAATGACAGCATACTGTACACATGTAGGTCCATTGATAGACCCTGCTAACCAATGGGCTTGTAATGTGTACTGTAAGCATTCATTCACAACTTTGTGAATGACGTTGTGAATGAATGCTTACAGAACACCCTGCAAGCCCACTGGTCGACAGGGTCTTCCAATGGACTTACAGGTGTACAGTACACTGTCATTCACTGACAGCACAGTTGGCGGGCAGCCATGGTGGTTTGCAGGTGGGTTGAGCTACCCACCGACATTCTGACCATGCTGGGATGGGGAAAATGGGGTGTGGTGGGGGTGCCTGAGTGGGTGGGGGGTCCATTGGACCACCAGGGATACTTTGGACATTCTTTTGACTATGCAATCTGGTCAGGACAGGATGGGTGGGTTCCACTAGACTACCAGGGATATTTTGGACATTTTTCTGACCTTGCGATCGGGTCGGGGCAGGGTGGGGAGTTCCACTAGACAACCAGGGATACTTTGGAAATTCTTTTGACTATGTGATTGGGTAGGGGCAGGGTGGGGGGTTCCACTATACTACCAGGGATTTATGGATGGATGATTTCCATTATGGGGATACGGGCAGGAAAGGGGGTTCCACTGGACAACCAGGAAGTAATGGAGTGATAGTGATGTTTTCAAGATACTGGCAGGGGGGCACTGGACTGCCAAGGTAGGCAGGCTGCCATGCTACTGTCTGAAGTACTGCCTGTGGGTGGACACACAGTTAAGTCTACCTTTTGTAGTTATCTTTTGGAGGTGCATCTATGGACTTGCTTCGAGGAGGCGTCTCCATGGTAGGTTATGAATAGGGATGTGCCCCATATGCATGGGCACGCACCCTGTAAGCCCACCCCAGATGCACCGAATATCATTATAGGTGGTGTTCAGAGCATCACTGCCTTTTGTGAATCGCGGATGGGCACAGCTCCGAGATGCACTAGTGGATCTCAGATGCGCTGGGGCATCCCTTTTGTGAATCCCCCCCATCACAGAAACAGAATTTGATGGCAGAAGGAGACAAAAGGGCCATTGAGTCTGCCCTTGCTATACAACCCCACCTCACTAATCTTCTGCCCTCATGGGCAGTATTCCCCAAACTACCCCACCCCTCAAAAACTGTGTGATTATAAGCTGAAAATAACTATGGTTAAATAGTTTATTTTTACCTGATTTTTATCTAGATTTGGCAAGGGTGAGCCAGAGCCAACTTTCTGCAGATCTATGGAAAATAACTAATGAAAAAAAACATAATTTTACCTTGGCAGGGGAAAATGGAGAAAAAGGCAAAGGCAAAAAGTACAGGAATGGAACTAAAAGAGGCAAGGCCACCAACAAATGGAAGGCAATGCGTATCACTGTCCGTAGTCTTGGTAACAAGCTTCCTGAACTAGTGGCCTTGATAGAAGAGGGATGCCTGGATATTGTGGCCATCACAGAAACATGGTACACAGAGAACCATGACTGGGATGTCAACATACCAGGATACACAGTCTACATGAGGGACAGGGAGGGTAAAAGAGGAGGAGGAGTAGCTCTCTATGTAAGGGAAGGGATCAAGGCAACAGAACTAAAGGGTAAACAGGGAGGAGTGGAGGCACTGTGAGCCACCCTGGAGACAGGAAATGGCACCACAGTCCGCACGGGGTTGTATACAAACCCCCATCTCAGGGGGAAGAAATGGACAGGGAAATGATAGGAGGCATACTTAGAATGGCACAAAAAGGGGAAATAATGTCGATGGAGGACCTAAATATGACGAATGTTAACTGGAGCACATTTGCTGCAGCCACATCCAAGAGCCAGGACATTCTCGATGCCCTACAGGGTGCATTCCTCAGACAACTAGTGTTGGAACCCACACGTGAGGGTGCAATCTTAGACCTGGTATGCTCAAATGGGGACAGTGAAAGGATCTCTGATTTAGAAGTGGGTAGCCATCTGGGAACAAGCGGCCACCAAACAATGTGGTTCATGATAAATACAGCCGTGGAGTCAAGCTATACAAAAGTGGGAGTACTAGGCTTTAGGAGGGCTGACTTTGGCAAAATGGGAGAGCACCTAAGGAATGCACTAGCAAATAGGCAGGAAGGAGGGGTGGAGGAACAATGGATAAAAATCAAAAATGCCATCCAGGAAGCAACAAGCCGTTGTATGAAGCAAATAACAAAACAAAACCAAGGAAAAAAACACTATGGTTCTCAAAAGATGTGGCAGGGAAGGTTAGGGAGAAAAAGATAGCATTCTTGAAGTATAAGGAATCACAAAAGGAGCAGGACAGAGAACTGTATCAGTTAAAGCAGAAGGAAGCAGGAAAAGCAATCAGAATAGCAAAGGCGCAAACCGAGGAAAAGATAGTCAACTCAGTTAAGAGAAGGGATAAAACCTTTTATAGGTACATTCGGGAGCAAAGAAAGACCAAGGGAGGGTTTCAAAGTAAAAAAGAAAGAGCTATGAAGTAATATTTAACTTGTGATGTATTTATGGTCTTTATTTACAGGTGTGGTAAATTAATGAGAGGACTGCTAGGAGCATGAGCTCTTTCTTTTTTACTACTGAGGCATGTATTATAGCAAAGAATTTGAAAACAGAAACTGTATGTACTGTAAGCATGGTACTGACAATGTGGCTTCTATTATTCAGACATATGATGCTTTAATAAGGTGCTGACCTATTTCAATAGTTGCTAGCAATCTTACCAGGTAAATCTTTATGGATGTAACATTTGGTAACACCGGTTTATTTATTAAAATTTAGTTTAACTTTGAGCTATATTGAAAAGATTTAAATAAGACTAATATCACTTGGGGAAGGATTTAAGCTGATTACATGGATTTTTTTGACTGAGTTAGTTAAGATGGATGATGAAATATTTATATTTAGTATTATATGGTGACCTAAAGGAGCAATATAATGATTATAGGCATGCATTTGATTCCAAAATGTCTGCGAGTTGAAAATGTGTTATAATGTAGCATTATAATTGTTTATAAAAGATAGCTAATGAAAAGTGATATGAACAGTATTATGACTATTTATTTAGTTAGCGGATATTTAGTTGTGGATGCTTTATAAGAGTTTTAAGTGTTCACATGTAACATATTATTTTACAGTTACCATACTGACTTTATAAGTCAATCGAGGGCAGCCAGGCAAGAGTCGCAACTCGGAAATAAGAGAGGTAGCCAATGTTTTGGAACTTTACATATGTATGGCCTGAACTGTCTGAAGGACATGTTGTTGTATGTGTACATACAGTGAAGAAAGAGTAAAGTATGTATTAAATTTTGTCAAAAAATATTTTTATCAAATATTTACACATATATATATTTTTTACAGTCCCCCAGAAGAAGCCATATTCTGGCAAAACACTGGGACAGCTGAATTTATACAAGAAAAATTAAGAATTCATCTGAAATATTGTCATTTGTGTATGGCTTTTTTGCCAGAGTGGGTGCAACATTCATTGTGTATGAACATTACATTAGCACCACAGCATCCAAGCTCCAGTTAAGAAGAATCCTTACCTTGAGAGATTTCCCCAGGATTCTTTTATTTAAGATTAATGTTTATAAGGGGAGTCATAAAATGACTATCTTGCAAATCTGGGGTCAAAATTAAAAAAAACTATATATATATTATAAAGGCACGGTCGGGCCCTTATAGTTAGGGTTGAGTAGGCAGTTTAATGTTAAACCCCAAATTTTCACAACCATTCAATGGATTTGCACAAAATGTGGAATACATGGTCTTGGGTGGTAGATCAATTGATTTGCCAAGCTACGTTTTGATCAGATTTGAGGGATTTGTGCAGTGAAGAGTCAAAAAATTAATTTTTCACTTTTTTTGGCAAATGTCAGGGTAATTTCTTGACATTGTGCTGCACACACACCGTTTGGCATTTTGGGCTGAAATTTCAGGGTGGGAAGAGGTTGTCATAAGGAACAATCCAGCATTAGTTTGGTGAAAAAATAGTAATCTATTCCAAAGTTATTAAATTGTAAAAGTTTGGGTTCTAAGCATGCTCAGTTCAGTCTTTGGGATAGATGCACAGTTTTGATCAAGGATTTCTGATCGTGAATGGCTGGTGAAGAGGAGTTGTGAATAGGGATTCAGAAATCTCGCAAAATCCCTCTTCATGAGAAAAAATACATCTTCATCAGCCACCATTTTGTCTTCTTGCTTAGCGAAGGGAGAAAACAAAATGTTTTGATGCCTCCTATTTTGTTTTTTATTTTTTTTGTAGCTGAAAAAAAGAAAACAGTCCCTTGACATCTTTTTTTTATGTAACATCCGGCATCGAAATTTTCAATGCAGAATCCTGCATTGAACTGCACCTCTGTGGTCCGCTGACATTGGGCTGCCCAATCCGTGTGTCAGCATGTATCTCCCCACTACTGTAGCACACTGGGAGCCCACCCCAGTGTGCAAAAATAATTGTTTTATATTTAATTTCTGTTTCTGACACCAGGATGCCCACACTCGGTGTCTGATCCCCCCCAAGCCTGTATACATCCATTGCCAACATAGGGGTGCTCAATCTCCATGTCAGCATGTATCCCCCCACACTAATGTGGCACACTGGGAGCCCACCCAAGTGTGCTCAAATGTGCTTTTTTCACAAAAACCTGTTGAATAAAGAAAACTGTCCCCGACATCTTTTTTTACCTGAAAAAAAGAAAATGGTCCCTCGTCATCCCTGCCACCACCCTCCCCCATCCTGACCCTCCCTCTGTGCACCCACCTCCCAGCACCCCCCTTACCCTATACTTACCTCCAGAGGTCAGGCACTGTCATCTTCTGAGGATCAGGACATGTCATCACTCTTCAAAGCCAAACCGCAAACTGAAGAATCAAGGTAAATGCTGTATGATGGCAGTCAATGGGGTTTTCAACTTATGTTGATATCTCAGCCATTTTTAGAAATTTTGGCCACAAATTTTTAACATAGAGTTCTTGGGACCCCACCTCATGAACACTGGCATTGTCATTTCGTTACTTGGTCCTGAAAGGTGATTTCGCAGTGGCTGCATGGAATCACCTTTTAGGACCAAATAACAAAACCACAGTGCAACTGTTCATGAAGTGGGGTCCCAAAAAGCCCATGTTGCAAATCTGGTGAAAATATTCCAAAAAAAGTACTGTGTTATGAGTGTGCATTGTGCAGTTTCTATGCACGCTTGTAACTTTGCCAGTTTTTCATATTTTCATTCCAGATTTTCAACATTGTCATTTTTTCACACCACCACATGAACAGTACAGCTGTAATTTTTCAAATCCTGCCAAAAATGTTTTTCCGCACCTGTGGCACAAAAAGGCATTACAGTTGCGCAGAATTACAATTTAACAGGGATCTGAAAGTTTTCTGTACTGGGTACATGTGGTGAGGTGATAAGAAGGTCATGTTGAACATTTGGGGTGAAAATTATTTAAGATGGCACAGTTATGACTATTTGTTGCAATTTCACTACACCTGCTCATAACTTAATGTGTGGAAGCGCAGGGGCTAGAGACCCCTGTGTTTCCACAGCTAGATACATATGTGCATCTGTGGAGGGATGGGAGTGCAGAGTCCAAAGGACCCTGTGCTCCTACAGTAAAATAAAGATACTATTATACTATCTGAAAAAGTGAGGAAATAAATTGCAAAAAACTTTGTTAATGCATCAGTTAGGATTGAAGTGACAAAAGTAGGGAAATGAGACATTAGGGTTGAACCCCCTAACACCCCCCCATCCAACCCCACCAGCCCTCCCCACATCCACCTTCCACAGATCAACAGGTGTCGGGGTGTGCTTTGGGGTCGTCGGGCCTAACTCTCACCCCATCCTCCTATACTTAACCATGTCAAATTTCTTACACTTGGAATGGGGTGAGAGTTAGGCCCGATGACCCCAAAGCACACCCTGACACCTATACATGTTCACAAATTCTATGCAGAATTCTGCATCGAAGACAACGGGGACGGTTTTCTTTTTTCACAGGTTAAAATAAAAAAAAATAATTGGTCACACAGGGGTGGGCTCTCAGTGTGCCACCAAAGTTGGGGAGATCATGATGCTGACTGGGGGATTGGGCACCCCTGTCAGCAATGGAAGTGGGATGGGGAGACATCCAACACTGGAAGTGGGTATCCCGGTGTCAGAAAGATAAAAAAAATAAAAATTAATCTGAGCACACTGGGGTAGGCTCCCAGTGTGCTGCATAATTGAGCTTGGGACATTTAACACTGGGAGTGGGCATCTCAGTGTCAGAAAGATTTTTAAATAAAAAACAATCTGGGCACACTGGGGAGGGCTCCCAGCGTGCCACAATATTTTGGGGGGGGATACACACCAACATAGGGATTGGGCACCAATGTCGGTGCTAGAAATAGGAATTTTTGGGGAGAGATCCTGCACTAAATTATGCAAATTTCGATGCAGGATTCTGCTTAAAAAAAACACAGTTGTGAAAGTCAGATTTTTGCACAAGGTTACTTGTGAAAGTACTTATTTTCACAGCTTGACCATGCACGCGAAAATCAGATTTTCACATATTGCCCTAACCTGTGGGTGGCAGAGGGCCCTTTGGATTGGCTGACAGATGGAGTCTTTGCCATGTGTGTCTGCATCTGCAGCCACATGGAAGCACAGGGACCAGAAGGCTGTGTGCTACTGCAACCTACCAGAGAGCCCCATGAATTCTTGACATCCATCAGTGCACATCTGTAGGTAGGTGGAATCTTCCCTTGACACAGGGTGCAAAGGGCCCTATTGCATCTTCATCTGTTCACGCGGGACCCAAGGAGACTTGCGTGAATGAGGATACGATTCCACTCTCTCAAAAAGAAATTAAACTCTTTGCAAAAAAACTTTGTTAATTCATCAGTTAGGGTTCAACTTAATGTCCAAAAAGTTGGGAAATATGGCATTAGGGTTTCCAACCCTAACTCCCCACCCCCAACCTCCAAGCAGCAAAAAGGAAACACAATTAGTGTTTTGGGTCTCCGGATTCTTGGTGAATCAGTGGTCAGGTCTTTCTTAGGGTTGTCAACCCTAATGCCCTCCCCATTCCCTGAGCAAACAATGTCAGATGTGATCTCCTTTCTTCATGCAGGACCCACAGGGCCATGTGTGACAAAATGTACAACAGATTGTGCTGGCAACATGTGGTGAGACATACTTCTCTATCTTTGAAGAGTGTATCATTGTGAGGCACTGACTTGAAGCTGCACCTTGTGCTTCAGACATGAGGCTATGGACTGAGGAAAGGGGAGAGCATTATGGTTGACAACCCCAAGGAAGACCCCACCATTGATTCGCCAAGACTCCAGAGACCCAATACCCTGTTGTTTTTTCCTTTTGATGCTAGGAGAATGTAAGGTTGGAAACCTAATGCCACATTCCCTACTTTGTGAGTGTTAAGTGAACCTAACTGGTTCATTAATATTGTTTTTTGCAAAGAATATATAGATACATTCATTGCAAAAACTACATTAATGCAGATTAGGGTTGCTGCCTCATAAAACTCAAACCCTCAAAGTTTGAAAATGTGCTGTTATGGTTTTCAACCCAATGCCCAAGAAGTCTGTAAATGTGCTATTAGGGCAGTCAAGCATAAGTCCCATCCCTCCCTCCCTCTCCCTCTCACTTCCCTTTTTACCCCATACTAAGCTACAGGTATGGGGCCACGCATCAGTGGGTGGTACCTCATACAAGGCCAACATATTCAAAATTTGAAAATAGCAACCCTAATCCAGGGCACTGCAGTGTGTGAGAACAGCATAACTCATTCATATGTTAGCCTCCAAGAATAGACACCAGGAAAGCAGTAATGACTGAGAGAACTTGGGAGTCTAAAGGCCATTTAGTTGTGATCACCATTAATTCTGGTTAGAGTGTAAGGAATCACAAGGAGGGAAGTGATGATCCTAAGGGTCTACCCTCAAGGAAACTCCATGGTAGCATTTACTGGTCAACTACTTAGGGAAGTGGGTGGGGTAGAAGATTGTGCCCCAGAAGACTTTGGGTTATTTGGTAATGGGTACAGGAAATGTGATTCAGGGTGGGGGTTGATTTTTAAGGGGTAAGGAGTAGTTTTAGTATATGTCCCAGTTGGTGGCTATAGACAGTACAATGTGCTCACAAAGTTCCAAAACTAAACCTGTACTCCCAAGAAGAACTGAGCACTCACCCTCCAGTAGATATCAAAGGATATCAGTTCAAGCAAGGATTGACAGTCATCTCACTAGTAATGATAAAAGATACGAGTCAGAAACAGCAGCAGTCAAACTGCTCTCATATACACACACACCAACTGTTTTGTGCTTCTCATGATTTTTCAAGGCAAAGTATCATAGATGGATACAAGTCTTAGCATACATATATATATATATATATATATATGGCAAAAAACTCTGTTTAATGCATCAGTTAGGGTTGTTCCACAGTGACAAAAGAGAGGAAATTCGGTGTTAGGGTTGAATGCCCCTTGGACTCCTGCAGCCCACCCCAACCAGCATCCGGGGTGTGCGTGGTGTCATCGACTAACTCTCACTCCATCACATGTAAAGAAGCTGAGGTATAGGAGAATGGGGTGAGAGTTAGGACCGATGACCGCAATAACACCCGATGCGGTGTGAGAGTGGCTGAAGTGAGAAGGCTTTCAACCTAACAAAATACTCACTTTTGTCACTGTGAATTAACTAACAATGCATTAAACTGAATTTTTTGGCTCTGATTTCCCTTCTTTTTAAGAATGAGGATGAGAAATAGTGAATGTAATGCGGTGGCGGGCCCCACGCTCCCGCCACGTGATGTCTTGTCACATAGTAACAGGAAGAGCAATGCAAACACAAGTACCAACAGAGATGCACATGGCAGTGCAAACGTAAATGGTAAAGCAAACGTTAATAGAAAAGCAAGCGCAAAGTAATGCCGAAGCAAACAGTGACGCAAACGGACACACAAGTGCATACGAAAACACAACTGGTAACATGCACAGTGACGGCAGCACTATTTTAAATGCAAATGTTAAGTGTGACAGCAAAAACAATGCCAAAGGGAACAGAAACGGAAACACGAACGTAAGCACACACATAAACGCAAACCGTAATGCTCATGGGCACGGTACCACAATTGTAATGCAAATGGTAAAGTTAACATGAACAATAATGCCAAAGGAAACAGTAACAGAAACAGGAACAGAAGCGCATACAGAAACGCAAACCATAACGCGCACAGGCACAGTACCGCAATTGTAAATGCAAATGGTAACAGTAACAGCAATAATAATGGCAAAGGAAACAGAAACGCAAAAGGAAATGCAAGCGCATATGGAAACACAAACCGTAATACACCCAGGCAGAGTAATGCAATTACAAATGCAAATGGTAACAGTAACAACAACAAAGATGCAAAACGAAAGAGAAATGCAGACGCAAATGGAAGGGCTGCCGGAAAGTCAAATGGCAATGAGCACAGTGACGCAGACCGAAATGCAACCATGTTAGTCTATGGGGAAAAAGCGTCAAGTTTGATGTACCGTAACTTTGCAGCCATGCAATGTTTGATCACCAAACTACCAAGATGCACGTCTGTGAGATGTTGGCTGCCCTCCCTCCAAATTTCAGGCCAAAAGACGTAACCGTTCTTTTGAAGCAGGGCGGCAAACAATGCAATTTGCAAAAGTGTTGTGAGTGCGACACTACTTTGCAACATTACTTTTTCCAGAAATTTGAGAAACATTTCTGGAGTATTTAACCCCAAAATAAGGACATGCCTAGCATCCTCAGGGCTCGACTAGGTAAACACAAAAAGAATTGTGTCCCTAGATGGTCCCAATTTTAAATGCCAAGCATTTTTTCTGATCACCAACTGACAACAAAATGGTGGATTTGCCACACTACTAGGGCCATTTGCGACTCTAAATACTGCATTTGCGACACTGTGAAACTTTTTGTTAACTTTTCCCATTGACTTATAATGGGAACTTGTTTTTTGAATAACTTTTGAACTGTTTAATATTTTTTCATGAAATCTTAGAAAGGCACATTGGGACCCGGCCGCACGTTCCCTGAAGGTTTCAGACCGGTCGCGCAAACCGTGCAACCTGTAGGTGCGAGCAAAGAATTCACCAGAAACTGTAAACGCGCACGCAGATCACACTTAATAACTCTGCAGCTGTATATCCGACCACTACAAAAGTTGGCAGATCCCAAGATGTATGGTTCTTGATCATGCATTCCACATTTCAGGCAAATCCATTGAACAGTGGCAAAGTTATTAAAGTGCAAAATTTCACCCTTTAACCTTAAAAGTGCTACTCAACCTTAACTATGGTAGCACTACCACGCTACCATAATGTATCTATATATATCTATCTATCTACTAGAGGGTGAGTGCTCAGTTCTTCTTGAGAGCATTTTTAGTATATCTTACATTTTTAGCTCTAGTTCTGGTTTGCCCAGTCCGATTTGATCCATCTTGTCACAGCAAGAAAATCTGACCTATCATGCCTATGCCTGACCACACACACACACACACACACACACACACACACACACACACTACCCTGAGATACACTTTGCTCTTAACTGGGGGTCTGCAATTGGTCGGTCAGGATGGAAACTTGAATCAACCATCAACCAGGATTCACCTTGTCTGGTAAGTTGAAACAGAACTTGAAGGAGAGGGCGCTGTGGTGCACTCAACAGGGCGGATGATCTCTCTCTCTCTCGAGCTCTGTTACTTGTGAAATTTTATAAGTTTAGTAAATAATAATTGCACAGTATTAAATGGTACTTTTCAATCAACTCTGCATCGGAACATCTACAGAATAGCATGGGACTGAAAAAACAGCACCAACACTCCACATCGGGGCTCGAATCGTACTTTGGTGGCCTTGGGACCAGCACCTTAACAAAATCAGGAGGCCCTGTATCTGCCTCATCACCGGAACGCTCACAGATTCTCCCACTGCCAACAAAATTGCAGGAGACCAGCGATGAGATGAATAAACGCTTGGCTACTATGGAGCAAAAATTTTCAGATCTTGAGCAAAAGATTACGGACAACACCATGGCAATAGCTGACCTTACCTCCTCTTCAGAAAGGCAGTCTGAAGTGAATGCAGGCCTAATCCATGACATCAATTTCCTGTGGTTAAAAGTGAAGACTTTAGACAATGGCCTTCGGCAGAGGAATGTATGAATAGTGGGTTTCCCTCCTCAATTTGCCAGCTGCATGGAGCTTCTGTCGGTGCTTAATCATATGATATTTGAAGATCTGGAACTTTTACATCAGGACATGGACATCAGCATTGTGCAAGCATTCACCATTCACTTGCACCAGGGGGTTCAAGGGGGATCAGCCACAAAACCAGTGATGGCGGTTGTTACACTCTCTGCCCCAGAAGCATGAATCCCATTGTTGCAAGCAGCCAGAAAAAAGGGGGACATTGTCTGGGAGGGAAACCACTTAGGATTTTTCCTTGATTTGTCCTCCCAGACACAAGATCATAAGAAAAAGCTGAAGATCCTTAAGAAAGCTCTACTGGCAAAAGGGGTAAAGGCTCAGATGCTTTTTTCTGCACGCTTACACATCACCTACCGGCCAGCAAAAGTTCCATGTCTTTACGGACCCAGATGTTGCCTCCAATTATGCTGAAACACTGATCTCTAAAGTGGAGTCAAGGGCCTTGGACCCAGATTCAGAAGGGGAGCCAGAGTGACTCTAGCTAGACTATGAGCTGTTCTCCTGCTATCCAGGAACATTGAACATGGTCCCCGTGGATATGTCTTTTTGAATTACCTGTTGAGTGTTCTACTGAACTTTTGATATGTAGGCAGGAATGTTAACGTAATTGTTCTAAATGTTTAATGTTTGTGATAAATATCCTGTTCTACTTCCTAGCCTACTGGGCACTTTTATATGCATAGAGATGGTCTTCAGAAGGTGTGCTGATGCACACTGCTCAGTTTGTGGACTTTGGAATCTCCTGTATTACTATTCTTCCCTCTACATGGAGGCCTAAGAGTGTAGGGTCTAATAATAACTTAGCCAAGCGCAGACAATCTGGTTATTTTAGTATAGAGTCCCTTATGCATTTGTTCTACCCCCCCCAAATACATTATATAAGTCTACTAGTGGGAGAAAAGCTCAGCACATAGTTTGTGTTATATCCTGTGGTGAGATTGGGATATCCTATGATCTTATTCTCTCTGTACATTTACTGCTTATGAGCACTGGGGGCAGAGGGCCTATATCTGGGTATTTTAAGGGCACAATAGTTTTTTTTTTTGTGAAATGATTGTACAGATAATGGGCTATCATCTACCATATGCTAAAATGTGTAAGTAATTTTCATGCACATGTTGGAATTTGTAAGATGAAAATCCATTGGAGGAGAGGAGAGACGGGGGGTCAAGATTGAGGTATTCAGATATGTGAAAGGGATTAACAGGGGTGAAGCCAAGGAAATATTCAGGCTAAAGAAAGGGGGAACAACCAGGGGGCATGGATGGAAGTTGGAGGGGGGAACCTACAGGGGAGAAAGTAGAAGGCATTACTTCACTGAGAGGGTGGTGGAGCCATGGAATGCATTGCCTGAGAGTCTAGTCAAGCAAGGCACTGTCGAGGGCTTCAAGAGTGGGTGGGACAAATGCATGGGTGTACTGAAGCCAAGGTTGACCCTCTCAGGGGCCAGGGGGAGGAGAAGCTACCGCCCAATAGGGTCTGGCTACCGAGCAGACACGAAAAACCGTTAGGCCTATTCTGCTGGCTTTTAGTATAAATAAAAAGTTTATAAAAAAAGAAACAACTGAATTTTGACTAGTCCATCTTGAGTTTTGACTATTACTGCACTCCACCCTCCAGATAAGCAAAACATAACCCCACACCCTGATCCCATTTCCTCTTGCTTTTTACCACAGGCTCTGAAGTCTTTAGAAGCACAGCAGTATGTGTCCCCATCCTCTCCCCCAAGTTGCAGAGGGGTCCCATGTTGTCAGTTCCCATCCCTGATGTTACTGTAAAGAAATTCCCAGTGCCATTTTTCAACAGCTTCTTCCATAGGCAGAGAATGGGAGAAATCCAATTGAAATAGGGTTCAGTCTTCAGGGGCACTAATGTGTGTGCTGCCATCATCTGGTACCCCCAGTTAATATTAGCTACTTCACCTGATGGGAACAGTGCAGTAAGTAGCATTTTAATAAGCAGGAATTCCTATAAGAAGAGGATCACTGATGATCTGGTTTAGGGGCAGGACTTGTGTAAGGGCATACTTTGTTGATAGGATGCTGTTACACAAGCCCACCCAAACTGATTTTAGTGATGTACTGCCTATTGAAATACTTGATCATCAGTATACCTACTGTACTGCCCCCCCCCCACGTAATGAGTAATTGGAGTAACAGAGAATGAGGCACACAGAACTTTATGCCTAAGGACTAAGGCTAAGTTTTGATGTTTGCTTGCACATGTGCAACAAAAAAATTGTTACAAGAATGGGGTTTTAGTGGCATACCATTGTCAGGTCCAATGTAGCTCAGGCTGCAGTGGGTTCAACAGTGGCAGCCCAATGATCAGTGAGGTTCATCATGACACTGCTCTGTACTTGTAGGGTGGAAACTTCTTGTAGTTGAAAGGAGAGAACCGCTCCTATTAGAGAGTGTCTCGATTCTTTCATCTGCATGAAGCTGCCCAGCAAGCAGCTGAGTGATGTCACACTCAGACTGCTCCTTTTTCTCCTCCCCTCCACAAACCTGCAGCACAGAACGTAAGCCCTGTCTGTGAGTGGGGAGTTGACAGCACAAACTTCTCCTCCCCCTCCCCTCACCATGTCTTACATGTATCACTCCCACCAATACCAATGTAGTGCCCCCCCATTAGAATGTGCAGGCACTGGGGTACCCACCCCTGGTGCTGCCAAACATCTATGATACTGGGGTGCCCAATCCCCAGTGATACCCTTGCTGTAATAAAAAATGGTTCCATGTAGTCTCTTCTTTTTATTTTACCCCAAAAAGCACAAAACCATCCACTGATGTCTTTTGCAGCTGACCCTGACCCCCTCCCCGGAGTAAAAATCTTAAGAAACACCAAAGCTATTAAGGTGTGTTAACATTTTTCAACTTTCACTCACAACTCTATTAATTTTCAATATTTTGACCCCACATTTTCAACATAGCCTTTTTTTCATACCACCTCATAAATGTGACAGGTGTGATTTTTCAAGTCCTGCCTAAAATGTGTTTTCATACTTGTGACATGATATTTCAATCAATATTTTATAAATTACACCTGTCAAGTTCAGAAGGGTGGGGGGTCATAAAAGGCTATGTTAAAATTTGAGTCAAAATGTCAAAAGAAAAGTTATGAAGAAACGTTGTGCACTAGGCCAGCTGTTGGTCCAGTGGGTAGTGTGCTGTGCTCCTGTGCTGGTAACTTGAGTTCAGGGTACAGCTCAGGAAGCCAGCTGGACAGCATGAGGATGGGGGACAGCCTTGTCGAGGGCCACCACTCTGAGCCTGGGAGGATATAAAGGAGTCATAGTGAGGAGGAAGAAAAGCTAAAGCCGATGTCCAAGTAAGGTCACAGGCTACTTTTACAGATCGGATTAACTGGCAGATTGGATGGGCCTGATGGTCCTTGTCTGCTGGCAACTTCTATGTTTCTATGTATTGCACAGTGTTCTGTCACACAGATGACACCTTGTGATGGGTTGGGGAGCCTTCCTCACAAGGGGTTGCCATGTGTGTCATGGTCTACTGTTGTAATTAAGTACTAATGCCATTAAAGATGATCACCACTTGCAATTTCTAGAACTCTCTTTCCTCGAGCTTACCTGTTCAATAGATAAGCTAGATTCATACTCTGGATGTAGTAGGATGATGTGATCACATATTTGTAATGGTAAATACCACAGCACTGTACTAATATATTTAATTTTACATGGCACCCAAAACATGAGACTGGGAACTTTTAAAACCTTCAAAATCCTGCATCTTGCTCCAGAAATGAAAATACATTAGACAAACATTACTAGTCACTGACTCCATTGCAAACTCAGTCTTACTACAATATTATACTGCCTTCATCATGCTCTACAACACAACCAAAACCTACCTGACACAACATGCAATCAGACATTCAGCATTGACAAATGTTTGTTTTTGAAGTGGTAACAGAATGAGAACCAGCAACATGGGGGCATTTGCAGGTCAACCACTTAGGGAAGTGGGTGGAGCAGAGGACTGGGCACAAACTGCTGTGCCCCAGAAGACTTTGAGCTATCTGGTAATGGGTAGGGGAAAAATGGCCCATGGTGGGGGTTGATTTTAAGGGGTAAATAGTATTTTTAGTATATGTTCCAGCTGGCGGCTCCAGCCAGTACAGTTTCAAAACCAAACTTGTAGTCTCAAGAAGAACTGAGCACTCACCATCCAGTAGATATCGAAGGATGTCAGTCCAAGCAAGGATTGATACTCATCTCTTTATTAACAATGAAAGGTGCAAGACAGAAACAGAAGCTTTCAGACCTCTCTCATACACACACCAATAGTTTTGCCCCTCTCATGTTTTTTAAGGCAAATTGTCATAGATAAATGCAAGACTTAGCATATATATTTACTAGAAGGTGAGTGCTCCGTTCTTAAATATATTGACTGAAAGGTGAATGTGAAATTCTTCTTGGGAATATGGTATTTTTGGTGCATCTTACATTTTTGCTCTTAGCTCTGGTTCAGGGAGCCTCCCCCCCAACACCCATAAGTTGCTTGCTTGCAAAATCAGTGAAGAGGTCCCTCTTACATGCACATTAAGTAAAAATCTGTGTAGTAAACACATACACACACACACTACCTCAACAAGGCTGTTGCTCCCTTTGTAAACACACAAATTGTGCTTTAATAACCCAGCAGTACCCCAAGCCAGCAGGCGCTATAGCTCCCCCTCACACATGCACAGACCCATATGACATTATGCACATATTTGCTCTTTTGCTCATGTAGTGACTTGATCACAGTGGTGTGGTGCAGTGGAGCAAAAACTGAAACACTGTAGCAGCAAAGCAGCAGTATGTAAGCAGAAAAACAGACAGCACACCAATCAGCAGCTGCCTCTATAGGGTTCTTTCCTAGACTGTGTCAAGTTCAGATCACAATGGGCCCTGTGCATGAATGATACACAGTGTGAGCATTGCGTGCAACATGCATGCATATGTACAGATGTGTGGAATGCATGCACAGCATGGATGAGCAGCATGAATGAACCGCACGCAAAGGCATGCATATGCTGCCTGTGTGCAGCTGCGCATCCTCTGTGGGATGTGCGTGCAGGGGGTGTGACTGTATAACAGTGTGCGCGCCACCCCCTGACGTGCATGCACTAAGGCAGATATGTCTGCCAGACGCATGCCGGGAGGCGCATACAGCAACAGCAGGTGAAGGGCTGTCATAAGCAGCAGTACACCATGGCAGGTAGCAGCACCTGCACAGTGGTGGGTGAAAGGGATGGGGACTACACTGCTCAACTGTTTGTCACTGCATGAAGGACAGGGACACTAACCCTCACAATGAGGGACATATCCCCAGTCATGGCAATACAATCCCAGAGCACAGTGAAAACTGTAGAATGTGTAATTGTGACCTAGCATCTTAGAACCATAGGAATGCCAGCTTGAAAATGTGACACCACTGCATATTTCCTGAGTGGGCAGTACCTGTTCCATGAGGTACAGATGAGGGACAGAGCAAGTTTGATGGGTAACATGATGGACGCCTCTCGTAATTAGGATTACTTGAAAGCTATGATGGGGATGGGCATATGGACACACTGAGCAACAGTGCCATGGCCCACTACTGGCCACACTGTGGAAAACAGTGGCCATGGACACCTGCAAACAAGTATGTCACTGACATGTGCGGTATATCACTGTGGCCCTACAGACAGCACATGAGCACAGCTGCACCACTGGCCATACACACACAATGGCCATGGCCACAGCCCCCTCTCCACACTGTCCACACTGCAGTCCCCCCACAACCATTCCCTTCCCACAGGCCACACTGCAGTCCCCACCACACTGATGTATCCCCACCCTGCAGCAGCTATACTGCTGTGAAGGAAAGACAATGACACAGGTGTAGGATAATATACAGTACATGTATTACAAATAGAGGCTGAACAATGACATGCATGAATTATCAGTGCAAACGAATGAACTGGGCAGTGAAATATATAATGTGCATGGAACACCATAATAAGGCAGTAAACATAAAAATAAGGCACAGATATGCCAGATGGCAGGGGCATGGTGGGGGCAGTGGCTTTACAGATGCCTGCCATTCACAGTAGTAGAGGTGTGCCATCAGTCCTCCCCCTCCTCCTGGGAGTCCCCACTAAACCCTAGTAGTGTTGTCTGCATCCATGGCCTAGACAGCAGGACAAGGCAGCATAGCAGTCCTCTATAGCCCTGTGATGACAAAAACACAGAGGGAGGACAGGCATGAGCAGGATACCCGTGCAGGGCCCGACTGTCAGCACAGCTACACATGAGTATGGCAACAGAAGCAACACCTACATTAGAGGGCTCCACCACCATCCACATCTTGGTCATGTCAGACTTGTATTAGATATTGGCCAAGCCCACCTGCAGGAACAGGAAATAAGGTGCCTTCAGCCACCACCTACTCCTCCTCGGGGTCTCCACCACACAGGTGGCTTCATCCTGCTGCTGCTGCTGCTGCTGCTTGGTCAGTTCAATTTGGTCAGGGAGTCTATACAGATCCTGTGGGGAACAAATATGTACACACTGGTCAGTGACATGGAGAACGTGACCACAGCAATGCCCCATCACCCCACCCTGCAGATGGGATACATACCCGTACAGGTATATGGGTGTTCCATACATTCCCCCATTGGGGCTGTCCAACTAGGACTCCTCAGACACCCTCCACAGCTTTCTATGGTAACCCCCCATCTCCCTACTGGTGGCGCACTGATGCAGATGGGAAGAGATGTGGCTGCCATCTTTGGTCCTTGTCCACAGGTTGAGTCTAGGTGATGCTCTTGTAGGTCCTATCACCACGCAAGTTTGGTCCGCCTATGCCCATGTAAAGTGCATGTGACCAGTCTACACCACATATACTCACGTTGCTGGCTACCTACCAGTCAACAGGTAACTGGAAGGAGAAGATCATGATGTGTCCAGGTTTCCTAATGAATGTCCTCCTGCTGGAGGCTGCAGATGACCTTGAACAGTGGTGGCCTCTGGTCCACAGTCATGCGTATTCAGACTGTGGGTGGATGTCTGGATATTGCAGGACACACACTGCATCAAAGTATTCAGTTTGACTGGGCCACAACTGAGCAGGTGTGCAAGATGGTCCGCACCACTGTGACACCATGGACCCAGCATTCTAGGGTGATGTCCATGAAGACTAAGGTGCTCTGTGCACTCTGCTATTATGCCACAGGAACATTCCAGAGGGTGACAGCGGATGTTATGGACGTTAGCCAGTCATCAGTGGCCAGGGAAATAGTGCAGGTGATAGATGCCCTGATGGCCCATGTACATGACCACATCTGATTCCCCATGTCTGATGCTGATGTTCAGGCCACTAAACAGGCATTCTGTTATATGCATGACATCACAAATGTACTTGACGTGATAGACTGCACCCATATTGAGATAGTGGCACCATCCGAGGCTGAGGAGGCATACAGGAAAAGGAAAGGTTTCCATAGTATAAAATGCCAGGTGGTGTGCAATGCAAATAGCATGTTCACCAACATGTGTGCAAGGTACCCAGACTCATGCAATGACTCCTACATCCTTGATAGGTCCTGACTAAGTACCCTACTCACTGCCTGTTGGGTCGGGAGATGGCTGTTAGGTGAGTATACGACTGCAGCATATATGGTATCCATTGGCACCCGTGCTACTGAACCTAAGAGTGTTTGTTCTGTTTCCCCTGCATAAGTGACAGTGTATACCCACTACAGTCCTGCCTGCTGACACCATTCCTTGAGCTACCTGGTGCTGGCAAAGAGGCTTGCAACGATGCCCACAAGAGGACCCATGCCATCACAGAGAGAAGGATAGGAATACTAAAGATGAAGTTCTGGTGTTTGGATCATACAGGTGAAACCATGATGATGTCATCGGGAAAGGCATGCAAGGTGCTTATGGCATGTGCCATGCTCCACAACATTGCCATTCATTGCTGTGTTCCCATGCCAGCTGCTGTACAGAGGTGTGTTGCCTGACATGGAAAATGGGCACCCTGGCACTGAAATGGAGACATTGAGTGGATTTTCTGTATGGGATGCCCTTGTACAGGGATCTTTCCAATACTGGTGCTGACCACTGCCAGGTGGCACCACTGCTGTACCTGAGACTTGTTTGCCAGGTTCCGCATATGATTGTCCAAGGTATGGGGGCATGGGTGTGTGGTGGCAATTATTGTGCTGTGACGTGTATGGAGGGTGGTCTGGGTGGGTGGTGGCTGCACAGTGATGGGTTGTGCACCTGAATGCACCCCTCCCGGGGAGGGCATAGGCATAATGGTGTGTGGGGGGTTCCAAGGTATGGGGGTGATAGGTGTGCCTTGGGATGCATGGGTTTGCTGTGCTGCAGTGGCAGGTGTATGGCTCTTGCGTGTGTACTGTTTGTGCCATATGAGTGGTACTGTGCATGTGTGCAACTATGCTTTGTCACTGGCCATGGTGGCTTCATTTCCTTTTCTTTGTGTATCCATGCTGTCTTATGTAGGCGGATGAGTATGTGCCCAGGTGCCGTGTGGGCGCACAAGTATGTCCACCACTGCATGGACACACATCTGTGGGTGTTCATGCCACGTGCTGTGGCTGTGTGTCTCCCTCTTGCACTTGTGTGCCATTGCTCTTGTGCTGGTTGGTGTTTGTAGGATGGTGCACAGCCACTGGTCCCATGCTACCAGTGCTGTTCTGTATGGCTGTTGTTGATACTGGTGTATGTGTGTCCTGTGTGCCTGCTGTTGGTAGCTAGGGTGTATTTTTTCCCCTTAGCACCATCTCCAGAGAGGTGGCGGGTGCATGTCTGACTGTGTCCTGTGGCTCTTCCTTGGGCCACATACTGCAGACAGCTGCTGGTTGAGTTTCAGCCACATGGTGTGGGGTTAGTACTGACTGGCCTGGTGTTTCTGACCCTGCTAGCAGGTGCTTGGTAAGGTGCTGCATGAGGTCACCCATGGATTCAATCTCACGCCACATCCCACGCACCTCCTCTGTCAGCCCCAGCAGTGCATCCATGTTCCTATTTTGGGCATCCAGCCTGTCATGCTCCAGTTGGTACACCTCTGTGTAGCAGGTGTGGAGGACACCACGGGTGCATGTCCTCCATGGCCAGGCAGGTGGCTGTGTGGATGGACCTTCATCCTCACTTTTAACAGGGGTGCAGGTGTTGTACAACATGGGCCCATATTGGACACCAGGGTCCGTTTTATGCCTCTGTGCATGTGCTGGCCCATTGGCTGGACCTCTGGGGTGCTGTCAAGTTAGCGAGGAGATGGCTGTCGATGATGTAGGGTTCATTCTCCTCCTCCGTCCTCTCAATGGTCCATGACTGTGTAGCCTCCATGTCTGTCCCAGTGTCCAATGGCACTTCCATGTCCTGCTCTGTACCTCTGGGCAACATAAGGGAGATATGATACTTGCGGCAGGGCTGCTGTGGGCATTCTGTGCTATGATGCGTGCACAATAGGTATTTCACCAGCCCTATCCTCCTCGTCATAGTTCTCTGTGCATGGGACCCACTGTGGTGTGGCCTCCAGGGTGGACAGTGGAACCCCTTTGGGGGTGTGTCCAGCTGTATCAGTAACTATGGGGTGAAACACATGGTGGTTAGCACATGCATGGTGTACATACCTTCACAGCACTTGTCCCTGGTTGTCTCTATGTACCTGGCAGTGTGTCTATGCCCTCCACCTCCTTGTGTAGGGCCACCTCTGTGAGGGTGTCAGAGGCCATCCTCTCCACAAGTGTTAGTGTGAGTGCAAGGCTGAGTGGGCCACCACCCATTTTGAGGTGTGCCTGTGTGCCAGCCATGAGTCACACCATTTAAGTTAGATGGCGGAGAGTGTCCATGCCTTTGGGTCGGCAGCATTTCCAGCAATCTGTATATTGAACCACAGGTGGGCCTTGGTCTCCTGAGGCATCGACAGGGATTGTGCTCCATACAGTGTAGCATAGTGGGTATGGATGTTACTGACCAGTGCTGCCACTTGGCCACCCATGAAATTCATGGACCGGGTATGTCCACCGCCTCAGGTCTAGACACATTCATGGTGCTGTCTACTCCTCTGACCTGCACCGTTGACCTCTGGTGGTTGCCTGGTTGGGTACTACACATCTCTGCCAATATCCGACATTGCATCTGCAGTGTTGCCTACTTGGTATTCACTTCTACATATCTGCACAGAGTAGACTGCATGTCCAAATATGGTCGGTGGGGTCAAGGGGCAGATCTGCATATTCCAGGACCACCTGGTTTGGCCTGCACAGGGCCCTGCACATCTCATGTGGTCACATCTACCAGCTCTGTGTGAACTGTGTGCCTGTGTGGCCATTAGTGCATGGTGCATTACATGGCTGCCTTGCACGCTGCATAGTTGTGCACTGCATTTCCGACCATTTTGCATGTACTTTATGCCCTTTCATGCATAGGGACCAATATGGGCAAGCAGTTTATGGTGATTGTACCAGTGCTGCCGGCTGATGTTGTCAGGTGATGCAGGTGGGTAGGGGGAATCTTCCTTATTTAAGCAATAATACTGGACATAGTGTGTGTCATCATGGGATAATATCACTTCTCAGGCACATTGGGGCACAAAGCTGCAGGCTGAGTGCATTCAACCATCTAAGACATAGTGTCATCCTGTATTACTGCAACTATCAAATAGTTAAAATGTAAATAAAAATACTTTTTTTACCTTTGTTTTTTGAATTGACGTGTTATCATGGGATAGCACTATGGCTTGGAATCTCTGCTAGCCAATTATTGTGCTTAAAATGGGTTTTAACATGGGCTTTGCAGAAACAAAATAAAAAAAGTAGAATTTTAAAGCATTTTAAACATTTTAGAAGTAAAATAGTCCTTATGGGGGTACAGTGCCACTACAGGGTGCTATTGATGTGTGTTTTGTTTTCAGTATGGAGTAGTATGGGTGAGCAGGAGATGGAGGAAGTGACAAGTGTGGAAGAGAGCTAGTGTGACATTGCCAAAGCAGGGAAGAAATTGAGGTTATTTCATTTTTAACCTTTGCTGAGGAAAGGAGTGAGCCACTGAGTGAGTGAATGAACTGACATGCAGTATAGAATAGTGCAGGTGAGCAGGAGATGGAGGAAGCGGCAGGAGCAGAACAGAGTGAGTGCAACAGTGCTGAAACAAGGAAGAAATGGAGGTTGCCATTTTTTTAAACATTTGCAGAGGAAAAGAGCAAGTGAATGAGCTGACTGGACACAGTGGACACGTGGGCGGGTTAGTGGGTTGATATGTCGAGCTTCTTTAGGTGTATTGCAACAGGATTTTTATGTGGGGAGCAAAACCATGGATGACTGAAACATGAACACTCAGATATGGCAAACTGATATGTTTGGCAAGAGATCAGGTTGCCACTGGGACTTTTTTCAGTAGGGCAGTGTCACCAAATAAATATCTAGCATTAGAATACCATCAGCCAGTCAGCTTCAAGGAGTTTCCCCAACCCATTTTCTAAATGTCCTGTGAAGCAGCCCAGTCCACAAATTGCTCTGTTCTGTGCTTATAAGCATGTTGAACTGCACTGCCTTCATAGTCAGCCACAGCCACAGCTGACTGGAGCTGCTGACAGAACGCCATTTGATGCCTTATTAGAACATCACTTGCAGCCTGTCAGTTTGTGTCTGCCCTGCCATCTAGCAACGCTACATACCAACAGCTGCTACAGTATCTGCCTGCCACTAACTGTTATGGGAAAATAATTTAGAATAAATGTCCCGTTGACAGTTTTAACTTGTTTACCCTTTCACTTTACTTAGTAACTGATGGTGTGAAATAGTGCCAGTGCATGCCATCTCTGATTTGGTTATTAATCATTTGCTGATCTGTTTAACATAGAAACAAAGCCTTTGCCAGTGGAAAAAGGCCCCCTTGGCCCATTGTGACTTATAAATGTTAATTCCCTGATTTGTACTATGTTGTTTTTTTGTCCTATATTAACGCAATCCTATTACGTATTACTATACGTCTGTGCAACTGCCTTAGTACAGCTCTGTAATTCAATTAGTTTTATTTGCACTGTTTTTACATGTGATCATTTATTCATTTTATTTATTCAGGATGAAAACCATTGAGTTACAGATCATTTACAGTGGTGTCCTGGGTAGTTGCATGTCACATAAAATGTTACCTTGTTACCAAATAACATAAATACGAATAACGTAAAAATAATATAAAATAAAATAGTGTGAAACCTAAACATAGATCACACATTATACAAACAACATGGCAACATAATATGCCCTATGCACCAATGATACACAGGCAGTATGTGCCGGGTAGCATGGGTGCAGAGGCATGCAAGATGGGCGCAGCATGCCATGGCTATTACACCACATGCAGTACCCCTTCAAGTGTGCATGGCCCAGATGTGTACTGGTGGGGGGGGGGCTAGCAGTGAGTGGTGGAGGAGGGCATGTCTGTGTATGCTGTTCAGCTTTGTGTAGGCACAAAGGTGCTGATAGCTGGCTGTGGACCCATAGCATGGTGCAGAACACTCCAGGCACAACGCGGCTGAAGAGCACACATAAAGGCTGCTATGAACAGCAGGGCTCCCATAATTATAGGGAGTCCTACATTGTATGGGAAAATGGAGTCGTCAACAGAGTATGTGATCACAATGATCTGAATTAGGGCTACCCTTGTCCCGATGCTGTCAGTACAGCCCTGGTGGGGGCATCTGTGTCCTGGCATAAAACATGCAAAATGCCAAATGTACTGATCTTAATGGAGATCTAATGACTGCATACAGTCTCCTAGATGTAAGTGACATCTAGGATACCATACCTAGAATGCTGTAACATGGTAGGACATGGGAACACCTACACCACCACACCCTGTCAGCATACCCCTCAACCATCTCTGATGTTCAGGGACTTCCTGCTCCTGCCTCACAAATATCCTCTGTCCCTCCAAAAATGTGCATGTCTGTCACTGAAATGTAGTGATGTAAAGCATACCATACTATCAGACAGTAGTCTTACAGTGTAGTTCCTCATCAGTAAATGCTTTCTATATGTAGTCACACTCACATTGTAGGCAGTCTTCTGATTTGATAGTACTATTTTGTACGATTAGACCCTGATGTTTGTCACCTGACCTTGATGTATTTAGGTACTGTCTCTGATATGCAAGGCAGAAGGTTGAGAGGTATGCCTGCTGGTTGGGGTCAGATTATGTAGAGGTGGGCTACATAGGCTGGGGTTATATGTTGTCCTGTGACAACGCAAGTATTAGTATGTCATGTGACACCTCAGGCATCCTAACCAAGGGCACCCCATCCTAAATCAGGTATATTTTATTTATTTATTCATTGCAATGTTTGAGCAGGAGGGCACACTGAACAACAAGTTGCTCATCTCATGGTGCGACCTGGGGGGAGGGGGTTACATAAGGTTAAGAAAACAGAGATTTTACAATTAGTGGATGGAAGAACAGTTACAAATTATGTAGGTGCAGGTAGACAAGAATGTAACTGTAAGGGCACAGTACAGACAAGTACAACTTTTAAAATTATACAACAGTAGGGGACCACAGAATACACTACAGTACAACTACAAAACAATAATGAAACAGAACAATCTTTAGTGCGATAATGTATCAGGAGCAGATTCTAGGTAGTACACAAGTGCTGTAGGAGAAGAAGGAGGGGAGTAGCTAATAAGCACTGAGGAGGCGAAGAGGAAGGGCAACAGGGAGGGGAAAGGAGGGGAAGCAGGAGTGGTAGGGGGAGGGGAGGCAGCCAAGCCCTGGTTCCCCTTCAGGATGCTGAGAACCCTGCAAGGGGGTTAGGAGTTGGTAGGCTGGAGCTAGGAATAAGGTAGTTAATGAGTGTTAAACCAGGAACAGCTGGGCGAGAGGAAATTGTGGAGGGAGGTGTTAAGGGAATGGATGAAAGAGGAGTGTCATATTTGGGGGGGAGGGAGTTCCAGATTTTAGGGAAGCAATGGGCGAAACCAGTCTGCCCAATGAGGGTGGAATGGTGTGGGACCAACAGGGTATCACTAGATCTGAGAGAATTGGATGGTGGTGGAGTGGTGGAGAGAGAGAGGATGAGAGGTAGGGAGGGAGTTCTCTAAGTCAGAATTTGGAGGTTAGTTTGGCACTGTGAGATAGTGGAGGGAAGAGTTCACAGTGTTGGGTACGGGAGGGACAGCCAAGGGCAAAGGAGCAGAAGGAGTTAAAAAGAGTGTCCAATTTGGTCAGGGAAGATTTGGGAGAAGCACCATAGACTATATCACAGCAGTCAAAGATGGGAAGTATCATCTTCTAGACAAGTTTACACCTCACAGTCAGTGGGATGCAACTACGATTCCTGTAAAGGGCACCAAGCTTGGGGCACAGTTTCTTCAGGATGGCATCGATATGCACAGAGAAGCTGAGGTGTTGGTCCAGCCAAACTCCCAGATATCTAAATGAGGAAGTGTCCTCAAGAGTTGTCTCGTTGAGGGTGTGGAAGGAGGGCAGGACAGTGAACCTAGAGAGTCTCTGCCTGGTGCCAAAGGTCATAGAGACTGTCTTCTTGGCATTAAGGAAGAGCTGGTGGGAGGCAAACCAGAACTGAACTTGGTTGAAGTCATGCTGTAAGCTGGTTTCCACTGCAGCAGGGTTTTGCCGGAGCTGTAAAAGACAGTATTGTCGGCGTACATATGGATGGTGGAGGTAGAACAGGCTGTGGGAAGATCATTAAGGAAGATGGAGAAAAGCAGGGGATCAAGCACTGAGTCCTGGGGGACACTGGTGTTGATGGGGAGTTGAGGGGAGATAGAATCAGAGATTCCTACCGATTGGGTCCTACCAATGAGGTAAGACTTAAACCAGTTTGTAGCAGACAAGGCAAGGCCAGCTGCGGAGAGGAAGTCAAGAAGCAGCATATGGGAGACAGTGTTGAAAGCTCTGGCTAAATTGACAAAGAAGGCTGAGGTGATCAGGTCATCATCCATCCCTGTGAGGATAGAATCGGTGAGCCTGAGGAGGGAGGTGGCTGTTGAGTGGTTCTCTTTTGAAAACCATGTTGGAAAGGGGTGAAGAAGGAGGAGTTAGAGAGGAAGGATAAAAGTTGGGAGAGAACCAGGTGTTCTTGAAGTTTAGCAAGGGTAGAAAGGAGGGAGGGAGATGAGGCAATAGTTACCAGGAGTGGACAGGTCATCACCCTTGGGGAGAGAAAGGACAACGGTGTGCTTCTAGGAGGAGGGGACTTGGGCAGATATAAAGGAGAGGTTTAAGATTAAAGAAATAGGACAAGCAATGGCAGGAGCATAGAGGTAGAGACGTTTAGGATTGAGATTGTCTGGGGAGGAGCCTTTAGAGGAGTTGAGGGAGAGGAGGATGCTTAAAGCTTCATCAGGGAAGATAGTGGAGAAGGAGAAAGGGGAGGAGGCAGACACTGGATGAGGTGGAGAGCTCGAGGTAGTATCTGGTAGGGGAAGGAGGGAGTTTAGGAGAGACATGGTGCAAGAGGTGTAGTAGGCATTACATTTATTTGAAGAAATACAAAATCACACATGCCCCCACAATGCAAAACATCGTGGGCTGCATATGCAAATCACCACAGAATATTATGCTGGTTCAACTTTAAGCAGAAATGCATGGTGCCGGAAGGCCTCTCACACAGTTTGCAAAGGGTGCCAACAGAAGACATAGACACGTGTTTCGTCCTACCAGGACTCGTCATATGCCTCATCTATTTGACACCCCAGTGGAATGAACCAGCTACCCTAAGATGGTCTATCTGGGTTATGTTGTGGCGAACCCAATTAAAATAAAAAACACCTTAAAAAACAAAGAACCTCTGTGCGCAAGCACTGAGGCAATGGTTACCCCAAAGGGCATTTGGCCAGGAAGCCAAGTTTCAAAGAAATACAAAATCACACATGCTCCCACAATGCAAAGCATCATGGGCTGCATATGTAAATCACCACAGAATATTATGCTGGTTCAACTTTAAGCAGAAATGCATGGTGCCGGAAGGCCTCTCACACAGTTTGCAAAGGGTGCCAACAGAAGACATAGACACGTGTTTCGTCCTACCAGGACTCATCATATGCCTCATCTATTTGACACCCCAGTGGAATGAGCCAGCTACCCTAAGATGGTCTATTTGGGTTATGTTGTGGTGTGCATTAAATATATTTGCCACTAAGCAAAGGTCTAATACCAGGGAGTTATTTACCTTAAGAACTGGTGGGGGGGGGTGAGAAGGAGGAGGAGAGAATAGGGCATGGACAACCCTCCAGAATTTAGATGGGAAGTTAATGCTTGTGAGGAATAAGGATTTGAAATATTCAGACTTTGACAATCTGGTAGCTTTTGTACAAGAGTTGTGTAGCATTCTGTATGTGGCATAGTCACTAGGATTCTTTGTAAATTTGTGTTTTTTCCATGCTCAGTCATTCTCCCTGAAGCAGGACAGTAATTCCAGGGTGATCCAGGGGAGGTGAATCCCAAGGGCTCCGGTCTTCTTGAAAGGAGAAAATGTGTTCCAGGTGGAGATGAATTTATCCTTGAAATAGTCAAGGGCATGGTCAATGGAAGTGGCAGAGGAGAGAGGGGCCCAGTCTGTAGAGGCAAGTTTGGATTTGAGTGGGGTAAGATCTAAGGATTTAAAGGAGCGAAGCTGTGTGATTTTAGGGGGCAGTTTGGGGTGATGGACCTTGCAAACTATAAAAATGGGGTTGTGGTTGCTAAGGGCATCTGGGAGGATACCTGATTTGATGATGTGGTGTGGATGAGTTGTGAGTGCCCAGTCAAGCAGGGTATGGTTTTGTGTTTTGAGATTTGGGCATGTGGGCTCAAGTATAAGTTGAGTGAGATTTAGTGCAGCAATGTCATTCCGTAGCTTGTTCAACTTGGGAGACAATCAATTTAAATTCAGGTCACCCAGTATGAACAATTCCCCAGATTGTGAGATAGAGGTACTGGATGATAAGAGTTCAGCCGCGACCGAAGGTTGGATGCTTGGGTGGCAATAGATACCAGCTACAAAGATAGGGACTGTGAAAGGAAAGGTAATGTGGGTGACAAGGACTTCATAAGTAGCTGGTATGGAGGAAGATAGGGTTGTTGTAAATTGCAGTGAGGACAGGATATACATGGCCACTCTCCCTCCACGACCTTTCCGATCTTGTCTGGAGAGGGAATACCTGGGGATAGGAATGGCATTATCTGGGATGCTTTTTTTTTGCCCAGGTCTCGGTTGTAATTAGGATGTCAGGAGTGTGTGATACCACAAGAGTTTGTACAAGATCAATTTTAGATAGCAGGCTGCAGATGTTCAATGAAAAAGTTTCAACCCATTGGGGATGATTGTAGAAGCTGTGGAGTTAGGAGTAATGGAGTTGGGGGAAACAGCCAAGGGAGGTGATGAAAGAGGGCCAGGGTTGGGATGGATGTTCCCTGATGACAGAAGGAGAAGGGCAAGGATGAAGTAGTAAATTTTAGGACTTTTGTATTGAAAGCTGGAAATTCGTGAGGGAGAGAAAGAAGGAGGGGTAGGAGAGAAGGAGATAAGAAGACAAAGATAGGCATAGTGATTAGAATGAGAAAAAAAGAGAAGCAGGAGGGAACAGGGGAAAATAGGACCTATTTTCAAAAGGGACATGGGGTGATTGCTAAGATGAAGGGACGACTAGCAGGGAGGAAGGGAGAAAGAAGTAGCAGTGGTGTGTGGTAGGAAAGAGGGATGAAGGTCAGAACCAGGAAGGGAGGAAGAAAGAAGAAGAGGGTTAACATTTTTGAGGTGGGGGTAGGGGTTTTGCTCAGTATGTAAATATATATATATATTTTTTTTGAGATGCAGAGAGGAGAGCAAATGAGGGTAGTAGGAAGGGAGAGTTAAGAAGAGTACCCTTTCAAGGAGAGGACTGTACCCTGTGAACAAAGTGGGAGTGGTGCTAGAGGGCAGAGCCACAGCATATTTAATAGAGGTCAAGGGCAGGCAGGATAAATTTTGCAGTGGTTTGGCAAGAAGTCCAGACAAAAAAATGTAGAAATTCAGTTTCAAATGAGCACTGAAAGCAGGGAAGAAAGGCGAGCCAATCAGGAGAGAGCAAGAACAGGCGCTAGCCAATCTGGAGCCGAGTCCAAGCTAAAGCAGCTGTCCATGTTTCAGGCAAAGGGGAGCAGGCTTCAGAGGTGACTAAGGCCATTTACCTGTGTCTGTGCAGGTGGGTAGAAGGAGGTTCACGGCCGGTCCAGTGGCGGCAGAGCACCCACTCAAGGGCGCAGCTCCTGGAAGAAAAGGAGGAGAGATTGAGGGTTGCAGAAGTTCAAGTTGCAGGCTGGGCCAGAGGCTGAAACCAAAGGGGAGTCCTGGGAGAGGAAACAAAAGGGAAGGGAGTGAAGTGCGAAAAGGAGAAGGGAGAGTAGAAGGCAATTAGGAGCTGAAGAGAAGTGATGAAAGTGGGTGTGGGGGGGTGCTAGGACAATGGTGCCAGGAGTACTTTCTATAGATACATTAATGAAAGGAGAAAGTCCAGAGGGGGTATTGCTAAGATCAAAGGTGATAAGGGGGCGTGTGAGGAGGAGGAGGAGGACCATGTAAAAGCATCTATCCTAAATAGATACTTCTGCTCAGTATTTACTGAAGAGAAGGTAGGGCAGGGCCCACAGCACTGTACCATAGACACAGGGGAGAGGGAGATGTGCACTAGTCCCTTCACAAAAGAAAGGATCCTACAAGAGCTCGATAAGCTCAGGGTGGACAAGGCAATGGGACCTGATGGCATACATCCCAGATTACTAAAGGAGCTAAGGGTGGAACTAGCAGAGCCATTATCAGAACTATTTAGTGAGTCTCTGAGCACAGGAGAGGTCCCAGAAGACTGGAGAATGGCTCATGTGATCCCACTCCAAAGAGTGGTAGCAGGAAAGAGGCAGGGAACTACAGACCAGTCAGTCTTACCTCAGTAGTGGGCAAGATTATGGAGACACTCCTTAAGGAAAGGATAATGCAACACCTGGAATCTATAGGAGCACAGGATCCAAGACAACATGGGTTTACAAAAGGAAGGTCCTGTCAAACTAATCTCATAAATTTCTTTGACTGGGTAACCAGAGTGGTGGACCAAGAGGGAGCAGTTGATGTTGCCTACCTTGACTTCAGCAAAGCTTTCGATACTGTTCCACATAGAAGATTGATTAATAAGCTGGGTAGGCTGGGGGTGGGTCAGACGTTGGTCAACTGGGTGGCAAACTGGTTGATGGGCAGAAAACAGAGAGTGGTTGTAAATGGTATACAGTCAGAAGAGATACAAGTCACAAGTGGGGTACCTCAGGGATCAGTCCTGGAGCCAGTCCTCTTCAATATCTTCATCAGTGACACTGCAGATGGATTGGAGGGTAAGGTTTGCCTGTTTGGAGATGACACTAAGATCTGCAACAGAGTAGATGATCCAGATGTTGTGGGCAGAATGAGAAGAGATCTGGATAAACTAGCAAAATGGTCAGAAGACTGGCAACTGGGGTTTAACATAAAGAAGTGCAAGTTCATGCACATTTATTTTATTTTATTTATTCTAGGATTACAAGTACCTTTGAGCCAAGGCTCTTGTACAAAGGTTCCATGTCAGAAATAACAAACAACAAGGAAGCAACAGTGAAATAACAGTAAACAATTCATGCACAACAGTGCTATAGAAAGGGGTCAATTATAGGAAGAATAAGGTGTAGAGGAGGAGGAGGATGAGAAGTGTAGGTAGTTAACAGAGGAGCTATAGTAAGATGGTGAACACAGCTAGGATGCATGTGCCCACAAGGAATGGGTAGGGTCAGGTGCCCGGGGTGGCAGAGAAACAGGGATGAGAGGAGAGGGAGGATGAAGATGTAGCTGGAGGCATTTGTCAAAAATAAATAGGAAAGAGTGATAGAAGAGAAAAGGGGGCAGGGTGGGTGGGTACATAAGGAAGAGAAACCCTGAAGCCACCTATAGGCTGGGAGGAGTTGCTGGCAGTCACAAGGGAAGAAAGAGACTTGGGTGTCATCATCACCGATGACCTGAAATCATCCAAGCAGACCTCTAAAGCAGTGAGTAAGGCTAGAGGTATGTTGGGGTGTATTAGTAGGAGTATCCCAAGTCGGAAGAGGGAGGTAATAATCCCTCTTTACAAGACACTGGTTAGGCCCCATCTGGAGTACTGTGTGCAGTACTGGAGGCCACACCTTCACAAGAACATTAACCAAATTGAGGTAGTCCAGAGAAGGGCAACCAAAATGGTGCAGGGACTGCATCAGAAAACATATGAGGACAGATTAACTGAACTCAATATGTATACCCCAGAGCAAAGGAGGGAGAGAGAGGTGATATGATTGAAGCATTCAAACACCTTAAGGGCATTAACAAGGTGAAAGAGTCTAACATGTTTCAATATAAGAAAACTAGCTGGACAAGAGGACATAGCATGAGATTAGAGGGAGGCTGATTAAGGGGTAATGTGAGGAAGTTCTTTTTCACAGAAAGGGTGGTGGATGCATGAAACGGCCTACCTCAGGAATTGGTGGCTATGAATACAGCACAGGGCTTCAAACAGGCATGGGAGGGAGCAATACAGATGAGTATGAATAGATAGGCCATTGACAAAGCAAAGGCCTATGGCACATTCATAAGGTAGAAAAAGAAATGGGCAGACTGGATGGGCCTTGCGGTCCTCATCTGCCATCAACTTCTATGTTTCTATGTTTCTATGTACTGGCTAGGCAAGATTAGAAGGGTAGAGCTGAAGGGGGGAAGCTAGGGTACAGGAGAGAGAGAGAGACAGACAGAGGTGTTTAGTTGGAGGGAGCTGAGAATCACTTGCCAAACAGGAGCTACTGCATCAGCGGGGGTGGGGGGGGAGTAGGAGGAAGGAAAGAGCAGGCAGAATTTCACTAAACTTTAAATATTTCACAAAAGAGCTAACACTTGTCTGAGGCCTTGCAAACAGTTTCACTAAACAGGATTACTATAAAACAGGGCATAAAACATTGCATCAACAGTATTTGTTCAAATTGTACAGTAGTTTGGCAAACAGTCCAGGCAAAAAATGTAGAAATTCAGTTTAAAATGAGCACTGAAAGCAGGGAAGAAACGCAAGCCAGTCAGGAGAGAGCAAGGACAGGCGTTAGCCAGTCGGGAGCAGAGTCCAAGCTAAAGCTGCCGTCCATGTTTCAAGCAAGGGGGAGTGGGCTTCAGAGGTGGCTAAGGCTGTTTACCTGCATCTGTGTGGGCAGATAGAAGGAGGTTCATGGCTGGCTTGGTTCAGGGCTGGTCCGCTGGTGGCAGAGCCCGCACTCGAGGGCGCAGCTCCTGAGTCTGTGCAGGTGGGTAGGAGGTTCGCGGCTGACTCAGTTCATGGCTGGTCCACTGGTGGCAGAGCGCCTGCTTGAGGGTGCAGCTCCTGTGTCTGTGTGGGTGGGTAGGTGGAGGTTCAGGGCCGGCTCAGTTCAGGGCCGGTCTGCTGGTGGCAGAGCACCTGCTTGAGGGTGCAGCTCTTGTGTCTGTGCAGGCAGGTAGAATGAGGTTCGCCGCCAGCTCGGTTCAGGGTTGGTCCTCTGGCAGCAGAGCATTCCCTCGATATATATGGGATGCCAGAGACATGTGTCTGCCACAGGATATAGTGACAGCAACATGGACACATAGGATGTGTGCCCTGGGGTAACAAGGGCAATGCCACATCCATCCAGGAGCATCAACATATTTCCCCAAATAACAAA
Organism: Neoceratodus forsteri; assembly: GCA_016271365.2. Lineage (NCBI taxonomy): Eukaryota > Metazoa > Chordata > Ceratodontiformes > Ceratodontidae > Neoceratodus > Neoceratodus forsteri. The sequence goes on along the minus strand of CM028136.1, from coordinate 397,721,194 downwards.
ACAGGACACAGGATGGGTGTTCTATGCTGTTTGTTGCACAGGTGGTAAAATTACAATATGTCATTTACTATATCAGAGGACACAATATGGTTCTGCACTGTACAACATTGAATTCCATACACATGGCACATGCCAGAATCCCTTAAGTCCATGCCACACATCCCTGGTGGCAGTCCATTGCTGTGCTATACCTGTGACTGCATGTTGCAGCACAGTGCACATATCCGGTGGCCAGGCACCCACCACCTGTAGGTGGTGCTGCTGCTTCAAACATCTGTGGCCCCTGACGACTGTGCTTTCCAGGTCTGCACAATCATCACACTGTAATAAATAGCATACATTGCATTCTTCCCCTCCTCCAGGGGTTGTTTCAGGGGCTCAGTGTCGATTTCTATGATGTTGGGACCCTCCCTTCTCAGTCTTACTGCTACCAGCAGTGTTCCACCTGTTCAGAGCGCCGGCGGCAGTGCACCTGGTCATTATGGCGCCAAGTGGATATGTTGCCATCATCTCTTTTAGTGGTGGGCTGTGCCCCAATGCCCCCCACAGCCCCCTTTCTAATAATACCAACTCTGGGGGGAGCGGACTTTGGGGAGGGTGAGGAAAATCCATAATTTGGCACTGTAATGACCCAGCCTTGTAATGCCAGCACTGTGAGTGCCATAAGGGTGCCAGCAGTGGCAGGGTATCCTGCAGGAGGAAAAAGCAGGTGTAAGATGGAGGCATCCATATCTCAGACAGCTTCCCCCCTGCCAGCCACCTAGCATGCCCCCCCGCCCCCATGCACCCTCTGTCCCCTAGCACCCCCTGCCCAGGCTGGTAGCTGTACTCACTACAGTGGGTTTGATAAGGAACCAAGCCATCCTGAACTCATCACAGTAACACTCTCTGATGTATTCTAGGCCCTCAGGAAATCACATGGCATGTGCCAGGGTGGCCTGGCACCTCATCTACAGAACGGACTGCTCCTGTAGGCCTGGTAACAGTTGGATCTCTGCTGAGTATCCCTGGGACAGCTGCAATGACAAGAACACGTGTTAGTGGTGGCTGTGAGGACAGCCCCCCATAATAGTGGGCACTGGCCATATATACCCTGGCAGACTGGTTGACACCCCAGAGGCAGTCACACTCCTCTTCATAGTGGAGTGCAGCAACCCACTCAAGGGCATAGGACAGCATCTCTAAAGCCATCTATGGTCTGGATGCAGTGTTGCTATGAGTCCCAGTGTCAGGCATCAGGGTGTGGTGTGCACGTAGCAGGGGCATGTGACCGTGACCACATCCTGACATATCTGTGCACTGTTGTCTTCAAAAACACCATGATGACCACACCAATGGATGCCTGTGTGGCATCTGTGACACCCTGTTATGCTTGCAGTATGCTCAATGCTGTGCATGGCAGTGTGTGCCATGGGCTGTGCCTGCCAATGTATGGAAAGGTCACTGAGCGCTCCTGGCTCTGTGTGGTCCACCTATCCCTACCTGCCCACTACCCTGCAGGCACGTATGTAGCCAGGGGTGAGCCCCAGTGGCTGACACCAACACCTTGGTTCATGCTGAGGTTTGCTATATGTGTCCGGGCCATGTAGCTGCATGTGGACATTATGCTGCACCACAGTGCGTAACAGACCCAATAGTTCATGAGCCCAGTATTTGTATATCTTTGCTGCAGTAATAAATGAAAAAAAATATTCTATGCTTGGATCCAGGGGATCTGGTACAAGCCTATAAATAAGGCTGTGACAGAAGCCCTGGATTCCATAGCTCCTGTTCGCGTTTGCCCCCTCACTCTTTGCTCAAGGTCCCCATGGTTTGATGGGATCTTGATGGAGCAGAGGAGAGTGGGTTGAAGGTTAGAGAGGTGCTGGCAGAAAACAGGTCTGACGTTGACAGGCTTAGATTGACGGATCATTATACAGTCTATCAATCGCAATCACCCATAAGAAGGCAAAATTTCTGTCCTGGGAAATTGCTGCAGTACAAAATCGACCAGCTCAGCTCTTTCAGGCTGTTGACAGATTATGCAATCCAATCGGTCTTCAGCCTGGAGGAGCCTTTTCACAAGAGAAGTGTGATGAGTTTGCTCAGTTTTTCACAAATAAGGCTGCCACCATCAGATCTGGGATCTGTTCAGCCCCCTCTATTGGGTGTAGATGAGGTCAGTAGGAGGTTGTGAGCACCTGGTTTGCCTGGTCTGACTTTGGCCGGCCAGAAACAACTAACATCATGAGGATTATTCAGACTTGCTGCCTACCTGCTGTATTTTGGACCCGGGCCCAACACGTATGCTTTGTGGGGTGCGTTGATTAAATCGGCCTGGTCTTGTCCGAGATAGTGTGGAGGTCATTGGAGAGGGGGGATCTTTTCTGACCCCCTAAAGGAGGTGGTTGTATGACCGCTTCTTAAAAAGCCCTCCCTTGACCCGGGCTGCATGACCAACTACAGACCCGTCTCTAATGTGCCCTTTGTGGGTAAGGTTATCGAGAAGGTGGTTGCGCTGCAGCTGGATGATCATTTGTCCACCTACGATGTCTATGATTCTCTACAGTCTAGATTTAGGAAGAAGCATAGTACTGAGACAGGCCTTGTTCGGGTGCTTAATGATCTAATAGCGAGGGATTGGAGGACTCATTCCATCTTGGGCCTCCTTGATCTCTCTGCAGCGTTTGACACTGTGGACCATGGTGTGCTATTGGAGCATCTGCGGTTCCTCTGTGGACTGTTTGGTACAGTCCTCAGTTAGTTTCGATCATTCTCAAGGGCAGGACTCAGAGAGTGGTGTCTGGGATTTATTCCTCAGCCCCTCTCGCCCTATCTTGCAGGATACTGCAGGGTTCCATTTTGTCACCCATACTGTTTGCAGTGTACTGTGTATGCTGCTGCTGCTGGGAGACAATATTAGGTGGTACGGTCTGAGTTTTCACTGCAATGCAGATGATACTCAGCTGTACATGTCTTTCATGTCAAAACAGGATGGAGTTCTCTCAGTCTTTATCAACTGCCTCTCTCAGATCCAGGACTGGATGAGTGTCAGCTGGCTGCAGTTGAATCCGGCTAAAACTTGAAGTGTTGGTTGTGGACCCAGATCATTGGGAGGTGGGTTTGTTGGCTGGACATCCCTCCAGACTTTGGCTTGGGGGTGTTCAGCTGACTACCTTAAATCAGGAGTGGAACCTGGGTGTTATTTTTCACAATGGTCTGACTCTGAAATTTCAGGTGTTGGCCGTTGTCAAGACCTCATTTTGCCATCTGAGGATTATCGCTTGGGTAAAGCACCTGGTTCCACCCGATGATCTTCCAACTTTGGTCCATGCCTTCTTGACTTCCTGCCTTGACTACTGCAATGCCCTCTACCTAAGATTACCAGAGGGTTGATATCTGTTGCTTTCAGCTGGTGCAAAATAAAGCCGCCAGGCTTTTGACTGGTTCTTCTAGGGCCAGTCATATTACACCTGTGCTCTGTGGACTACAGTGGCTGCCAGTACAGTGGCAGATCACCTTGAAGGTCGACTTACTGTCCTATAAAGCCCTACACAAATAGGGACCCCGTTACTTGCAAGATCTCCTGCGCCCCTACTGCCCCCCCCGCTCACTCCGCTCCACCGACAAAGGATTGCTAGAAATTCCCAGGGTTCGACTGAAAACATCGGGGGCCTGTTCTTTTGCTTTTGCAGCCCACACCCTTTAGAATTCTCTACCTCATTGGATGAGAGAGTGTCTGACCATCCAGAGTTTTAAAACAGCATTTAAAACTTATTTATTCAGCCTGGCCTTTCCAGACTGCTTCTAGTTAGAAGATTGCTGAAGATCTTATATGATTAAGACTTTAGAGATCTGTTGATGTGTTATCTGTAAATTTTAAATTATAATAATTACTGGTGTTCACTTTTTCCCATAGGAAAACCTGGTTATAATTTGCTGTTATAACCAGCTGGTTATAATGGCAAACATGTGCCGGGTCACCCTTGAACCAAGCATGCACCAGTAGCGGTCTTCCTTCACTCCTCGATGTCTCCTTGAGGAATTTCTTTGGCCGCAGTCTTCACTGCCATTCACAGCCAGCGGTAAGTTGCTTTTTTTACTTAACCAGAAAGACAGTCATTTTTCTCCACTGATGAACACTTACAAAAAAAAAAGAGAAAACCAGGAAACGAGTGGAGCACTGCAGCTTGACAGACCGCGGACCACTGACCACTCAGACTTCCGACTGAACACTGATCTGTTTATTTTATTTTCTATAATTGCTGAGGTGAAAAAGTGCATGCCAGCAATTGTAAAAAATAAAATATGGAGTGGTGAGTGTAAAACTCAATTTTACGCACACTCTTGTTGTGGGATGCATTTTATAAACCCCTCAGGCTTTGGTCTTGGGGTTTATATAGCATCCCACAACTTGGGTGTGTATGAAATCTCATTACACACACCACACCATATATTATTCTGTATGTTATGTCTGCTTGTTTGATTATGTACAAGCGCCTTGAACTTCTTGGAAAGGCGTGTTTTATAAATAAATATGATTTGAAATATTCTATGTGTGTGTGTGGCATCTATTGTATACATTCTTGTTACAAACTGTATTTGTCTTAGTTTTCAGAAATGCCCCCCCCCCAACAAAACCTGTAATAAAGAAAACATGGAAACATATTAGCTGAAGATCAGAGATCACAGGAGCTGCTTTTATGCACGTTATCTATCCCCCCCCCACCACACATACACACACTCCAAGACAGTGCTACAATTTGATATGTGAATAACTTATTTAGATTTACATCCCTATTACAGTAGAGATGATGAGTTCATGGCTCCACAGCACATTACTATTTGAAAGGCAAGAGTCTTAAAGAGCTGGTGTTTATTTGATGCATCCAGTCTTGTAAACAAAACCTTTCATTATACCATGTCTGTGTGTGGTGTCTTTATTTTATGACATTTTATGTATATAAGTATTCCTTTGTGCTTCACCTATGATTGCTTAGTGAATCACAATGAAAATGAGTTTCAGACAGCAAACCAGAAATTAGGTATCTAGGGGTAATTAGCATATCATGCATCATGTTCAAACCCTTGAATTTTACTGTCCTGAAGCAGAAAATTTAGCCTGAGGAAAAACAGATTGATATGTTGCACATTCACATTATATCTTATATGCATACACATCACTTTATGATAAATCTATTATTAAAACAAAAAAGAGAAATTTAAGATAGTAAAATGATTTTTGGGGCAAGTATGTACAAGATCACGACTGAACTGTAAAGAAAGTACCTTGTGATCTGTTGACACAGATCAGTGTCAAATGAACTGCACAACTGTCTGTCATTCAGCTGTCGCTTAGGGCAAGAAGAAAACATTACTGTAGCAGCAGCATTTAAATGAAAACTACACCCTCATATCTTCTAAATGTTTTATTTGTTTCCATGTCAGTAGACAACTCTTTTCATGTAGCTGTTAAGGATGTATGCAAATGCTTTAATCTGTTTTCACAGTTCATACTAGGCCCTGTGACTGCCCTGGGAGTCTCCATTTCGTGGTTGTTGAAATCTCATTGGTCCTGAGAGCTGCATTAGCATATGAGAACAGGATGCATAATCACCATTTAAACTTCCTAGTATGCCTGCCTGCTTAAGTAGTCTTAAAAGAAACAAGCTGCAAAAAGGTGTGAAATACCACATTTACCTTCAGTAAGCTTTGTAAACTGTCTGAGTTATAATGCAGTTTTTTTCCCCTTTAAACTTCACTTAGTTTATGAGTTTCCAGAGAGTTTTTGCAGGGTGTTTGTTCTTTCAGCATATAGATACACGGTATAAATGGGTGATCTGACATCATGTTCTCATATGCTAATGCAGTTCTCATGGACAAGTGCAATCAATTCCTTGGAATGAGAAGCCCTGTGGCTTTAGAATTTTATGCTAATTATGGAATTTAGAATGAAATTCAAATTCTGCTGTGTGGTCACACTCACTCCTGCACTGTAACGTCAGATTTGTTTCTATAGCTAGGGTGAGCAGTGACCACTGGAACTAGCTAAATAGTAACCATAGAAATCCTAAAATTTTTACCACAAAGAATGTTTTAAATTTGTTAAAATAAGGCAGAACAAATCAATGTGTTGAAGCACCGTGACAAGTAATGCTCAAGCAATTTGAAAAGGAACTGATTGTTGTAAGAAGCTATTTCTAGGTTTTGGAAGGGAGGCAGAGATTAGGGATTGTTAAACTTAGGGAGGAATCCCTTTGGAAGACACAACATTACCACAGAGTAATTTTTTCTTTAAAATGCCAAGAATCCCTCACTTAAGTTTAACAAGTGCAGAATCCATAGCAGTACCTTGAGAGGATGGGTACAGAACCTTTTTACGAAAAAGGTACTGCAAGACAGCAGTGCTAAAACTGGCATCCCTTCTGGACTGTATGTCAAGACAGTAATACTTTGTGAAAGTGTGCACAGTTTTCCTGGTATCTGCTTTACAAATCTCTTGCAGGGGGATACCACTTGATGCTGCCACAGAGGCAGCGGTGCCTCTTGTAGAGTGTGCCCTGAGCCGTCTGGGATGTAGTTTGCCAGCTTTGTCATCACAGAACTATATGCAGAATACAGTCCACTGTGAAATTGTTCTCTTGGATGCTGATTTACCTTTCCCCACTTTACCACAGGTAACAAACAGCTGAGTGCTAGTGGATCTGGCATCCTTTGTGTAGTCCAAATAGTAACTCAGTGCCCTCTTCACATCCAGACTGTGGAACTTTTGCTCACCTAAGCAGGATTGTCCTGTGAAGAAAACTGGAAGGGTACCTGACTGACAGGTGAAATTCAGTCACTGTTTTTGGGAGGAATTCCCTATTTGTCCTTAGGACTACCCTGTCTATATGGACAATTGTATAGTAACTTGCTTACCCTTCTAACAGATGTCAGTTCCACCAGTAAAACTGATTTTCAGGTGACATATTTCAGTGCCACAGTGGCCATGGTCTCATAAGGAGCCTGCATCAGCTCAGCAATGCACAAGTTCAAATCTCAGGGAGGGACATGCTCCCTCCCTGAAGGTTACAGGTGATTAAGGCCCTTGAAAAACATTTTGAAAATGGGTTGTGAGGCCACTGACCTGTCTTTGCTAGCTGATGTGTAAGTTGACACTGCAGCAAAATGTACAGTACCTTCAGAGTCGAAGGCCTTAGTCCCAAGGACTGGAGGTGGACTAGGTAATCCAGGATTGTGGACAGAGCTGTCCAAAGGGGGTTGATCTGTTTGGGACAGCACCATAAGGAAAAGCTTTTCCATTTTGAAGCATAAGTTTTCCTTGTTGCTGGTTTGCTGGAATCCTTAAGTACTTCCATAACTTTCTCAGAAAGATTCAGCACAGAGAACTCTAGCTCCTCAAGAACCATGCTCTGAGGCATAGAGTTCTCAGATCTGGGAATGGTATCCTACCCTGGGACAGTGTTAACAGGTTGTATCCTAGGAGCAGGTTGATAGGCTGTCTGCTGGAGAGGGACAGGAGCATGGAGTACCAGGTTTGTCTGGCCCAGTCTGGAGCAGTTAGAATCATTGTTACTGACTTCTCAGTTTTATTAGCACTCTCAGGAAAAGGGGGAAAAGAGGGAAGGCATAGAGAAACTTCCCTGACCAGCTGAGGACTAGAGCATCCTCTCAAATGGCCTATGTGCATTTGTGCACCCTGTCTCTGTTCTCTTGCAGAGGACAAGTTCTCTGCTGGGAGGAGGGTCCACCAAGCAGCTGCCGTGGCTCGATAGGATGAGCCACAGGCAGCAATGGAGATGGTGCGGTTGCGGACTGGGTATTGAATCACGGTCCCAGGTGCACGGAATTTTTCTTTATTTTGCACTTTGTGCGATTTAAGTGTACAACTCCCACCCCCCCCCACAAAGTTGATTATTTTAGTTGGGGGGTTTCGGGGGGTGCAGCCCCTCGTAACAGGAGTGCGGTAGGGTGGAGCCACCTCAAAACACAGAGAAATGCCACTGGCAATATATCACGCTGAATTGGCAGCACGGTATATTGCTGCAGCATTGTTAAGAACTATCTGGTGTAAAGTCCCTTGCTGTTTTGTGTTGCCGGTACTGTTTCCACTGCATGTGCTTGCAGCAATTTCTTCACCTCTAGCTCCAGCAAGATTTTTCTGCTGGTGTATGAGGTCGAAAAACCTTTGGGTTCTGTAGTTTTGGAAATCTTTTGAACCACAGAGACAAATCCTGGCTCACTATTTCTAGGACCCACTTGTCTGTGGTAATTTTTGTCCATTCTTGGAAGCAGTGAGTCAGTCTTCCTCCTACTGGCAGTGGATGTGTGACCCGAACAAACTTGTTAGGGGTTTTGTTTTGTTTGGGGTCTAGGTGCTGGTGTTGTAGCAGCACACCTATTTTCCCTCCTTCCCCTGCCCTTATAGCAGCTTCTTTGTGGAGGTTAGACATGGGGGGGGCATAAGTACAGGGTATCATCCCCTATCCCTACCTGCCCTTCCATAAGGCCTGTATGAAGTGGAGGCATTTTCTTTTTCAATCTTGCTCTTGTAGGTAGTTTTATACTCATCTAACTTTTTCATATGAGCGTCTGTCTTGTCACCAAACAGGGAATTTACTTCACAAGGGAAATTTATAGCTTTTACCTGAGTATCCAGTGTTAGATTTGCAATTCTAAGCCAGGTAAACCTTCTTTGAGACACTGCATGGGCCAAAACCCTGGATGCAGTGTCATTAGTGTCCACTGCGATATGACACCGGTACTTTGTGGCATCTATGGCTGATCTTGCTGTGCCAGCCATATCCTGTGCCAAGTCTCCAATAGCCCTTTTACTCAGTGCCAGAATGGAGTTCCATTAGGCTCTCTGGTACTGTGCTGTGTGGGCTAGATAAGTTGCCAATCTAAGGAGCAAGGAAGCTGATGTATACACTTTTTTGCCCATGGTATTCACGTTTCTGGAATTTTTTTGAGGAGGCTGGGAGGAATGGGGCACTTTGGCCTTGTTGCAGGTAGCAGTCTTAACCATTTTGTTTATGATCAGGGTGGGAATACAGATACTCAGAGCCTTGTTTATCAACTTGACATGTTTTTCTCAATTTTCATATCTATGTCGGTAACTGAAGTGGGTACTGACATGATTTTAAAAGTGGCTTTCCTGAGGGGTTTAAGGCTGGGCAACATCAACCTTTTAGTGGGGGCTAAGCCATAAATGTAACCTCATCCTCATCCTCATCAGTTTCCTGTGAAGAAATGCTAAGGGTATTGACCATATGTCTCACAAAGATATAGTGAGAGGTACAGACAGTCATTCGAAGGTCTGGAAGGTGAGCCAAATTCTTGCTCAGGAGAATTATCTGGTTCTATGGGTTCTCCCTACACCTCTTCTTCATAATGCATTACTACACCCCTCCTCCAGAGGCACTGAGAATGAAACGGGTGGAAGGCATATTATTGAAACTTCTCATAGCCTGGAATGTTTGGAAGAATTGCTATGTCCTGTATTGAGGGCATTTTATTTTTGTTCACTAGTGACACCTTTCCTTCTTCAGGAGAAGGGACAGTTACATGTTTTTTTCTTTTTGTTTTTTTCTTGGCATGCACCATCTCTGGTGCCTGCTCAGAGGCTCTTTTATGTTTACTGGTTTCAGGGTTACCCCATTCAGACACCCTGAGTTCTGATTCATCTTTTGCAGCTTTATCTTTCAATTCTGTCCCCTTTGACAGGGACTGCTGCTTACTGTGAGGGGACTGATCCTCATCTGAGCCTTTTGGTGATGTGGAGGCAGACTAAGAAGCAAGAAGGTCTTCTAATTTTTTAGCCCATTTCTTTTGTGTTTTAGGGTAAAATGTAATACAAAGCTCATAACTGTTAAAGTTGTGGTCTGGACCCAGGCAACTTAGGCACAACTTGTGGCAGTCTACCTTTGTAAGAAGTTGAAAATAAATTTTGCAATTTTTAAAACCTGTAGATGTCATCTTCTTGTTGGGTCTGTCAGTCCCGCCAAATACTGCTGACCCAGGGAAGATGGAGTTTCTCAAAAGGAAATATTTTGAATTGAGAAAAAAAAACCTTTCTATGTAAACAAACTCTTGTCAGAACCAAAATGGCTGCTAGTGCTTTAACCTGATAAGGGATATCCATCGCAGTTCACAGGCCCATCAGATCACCAATATGCAAGGCTGGATGAATCTTTTGTGGGCCCTGGCTTCAAAAGGTTTTGTGGGCCCCCCAGCCCCCTGCCCCTACCTGTGCCCCTCTGGTGCTCTGTTCTTCCTGCCACCCATCCCTTCTTTTGTTTTTATTCTTTGATAACCAGATAAGGCCCACTAGGCACAGGTGGCTGTTTTCAAGGTGACCTGGGAGCACTGGGAAGGTTAAGTGACTTGCTCAGAATCGCACAGTATACAACTTATGCGAGTGGAGGTTGTGGGAATCAAATACAGGTCTGTCTACTGAATGTACCAAGCTCATTCACAGCTTGTTACTCTAATCTGTAGGCTTTTAAAAAACATCAGAACTTCTCACAGATCCCTTTGCCCGAGGATATACTGGTGGGGGGAAGGGTCCTCATTGTGCCAACCCAAAATCAAACCCAATTGCAAAATTTCCTCAAGTCTAGAGTAAAATTGCTAAAATGTGTTTCAGGAAATTTCTGCACATATCCAGGAAAATAAAACATCGTAAAATCAGTAAATCCCTTTTACCTTTACATTGTGATCCACTGATTTTGACTTTTTGTTATTCTGCTAGTTGTACTTGCAGGAAGTTACAGAAAATATTTGCAAACTTGCAGAAATTGCCAAATGATTTGATTAAATGTCATGTCACACAATCAAATAGACTGCAAAAGTCTGTCCCGGATTGGAAACAGACCCCCCCTGCCGCCAACTCTCAGAGTCATCATGATCATGTCAACAAACTTTGAAACTAGGCAGGCACTTATCCATCCTTTTTGTGGGATGGAGAAGATCTGAAGTGTTATCACTGTGGTCCGTGGAGCTAGAAGCTGATCAGGTCAGTTGTCAGGAGACCGGTAGTCAGGACTGTCAGGGGGACTTGGGAGTTGCTCATAAATCCAACCTCGGATAAATGCCCCCCCCCCCAGGCACTGAGTCTGAGAGAGATCACAGAGACTGACCATCAAGATTGGAGTGTCAGAGTGGACTGGAGACTGATCAGGTAATGCCTTCAACTGAACTGTTGGCAGGTGGGCTGACAGTGCACAATACCTGTCCCCTTTTTTGGTGCAGGTATAAAAATCCTTTCACTCACACCACCAAAACATTCATAATTACAGGAGTCAGTTTGGCCTAGTTGTTCAATCACAGAGCTGTGAACCTGGGAACATGGGTTAGAATCTCACAATTGCCACTTACTCCCCACGTGATCCATATGTGTAACCTTTCTATAATCTGTCTCTAATGTCACACAAATATGTAGCCATATTGGTTCTTGTACAAAAGACAGCCAAAATCGGTGATGCGAATCCTTTATTGGAACCAGCACAAAAGTTTTAGTAGATAAGCTTTCAGACCCACATCTACAGTACACCAACATTGTACATCTCCTCTCTTTTGTGAATAGATTAACTGCTTTAAAAAAGTAGCACAACCTAATGTATATTCATACTTCTTGCAAAATCTTCCATTACCTGTAGATGGGCCTTGTAAAGACTGAAAACTTGTGAACTGTAACTCTTGCGTTGGTACAATAAAATATATCAAATCGCGTAGTCAGTCTAATCTCTCTGTGCTGTTTTAATCTCCATTAGCTTTGAAAAATGATAGCAACATTCTCTTCCATCCTTCACCTGAATTTTAAGGCTCTTTGGGATACAGTGCAGGAAAGGTGCTATATGAAACCAAATTCCATTCCATCCTTATTACGAACACCAACAAACACTTTGGTGAAGGACACATTTCAACATGTAGGTTCTTGTTTAATGTGGAATATTTTCACATAAATTGAAGGGTGGGGTCTTTGTTTCCCTACCAATGCCTTCCCGGTTTATCCCAAAGCCTAGTCTTTCCTCTATAGCAGCCCCCTGTCACTTGTACACAGCAATACTCACTTGCTGACAAATGTCCCTGCAAGCCTTTGTACACTGACACCCTGCCAGCACTAACCAGGAAGAATTACATGGAAGCAGTGATGATTTGGATACTTAAAACAGCTCACCCTGCAGTTCTACCCCACCCCCACCCCCAAACAGGGGAAGCAGGCATTTCTTGCCTCTTGTTTCAAGACCTCACTACAATGCCAAGAGTATAATTTCTATGTGGAAGAAATCAGTTTGTCCCAGTGTTTAAAACACAGAACTGTTATCCTGGAGATCCACTTTTGAATTGTGCAATTACCACCTACTCAGCGTGTGATACCAGCTAGCAGGGGTCAAAATCTGAACTGGTTCAACTATCAAATCCTGGTTGTTTTTGTATCAGGCCACTAAACTTTTCCAATAACTAGCTGAGCTGGCTTGTATTGCAGAAAATAACATTTCACTACGTATGCCGATTGGTCAAATAGAAAATTCTGTGTGGTCAATGGATGTTCAAAGTAACCAGCTTTGCTTGCTACTGGCTGCAAAAAATTAGTTTTGACCACTGAGGAAGCAGAATAATATCAGGCATGCAATTTTCCTAGAGGTTAGAGGCAAAACCAGGAATGCTGAGATCCAGGTTTGAGTCCCAGAATCCCCAATTACTCACTGTATGATGGAGTTACAACAGATTCAGGGAGCTAGGCTCCAGTTTTGTAAATGGGTGGACACAGAGGCCAATGTGTGCTCCACATCTGTCTACATCCACCCATTTGTGTCCAACATTCAAGTAACCGATATTTGGATGATCTACACTTTTGTGACAGAAAATGTCACAATTTGTCAAGACAGGGGATATGAAGACAGTACAGAACTTCAAGGTAAGCCTGGACAATCATGCTAAAAATTAATATATGGAGCCTGCAGCATTTTGGCATGCTTACCTCTCTGGTGGATGGTGGACCCTCCCCTCTGCTTCGGGGAGTGTTTCTGCCCTCCGCCATTTTATCTATTATGGAGCCAGGGTACTTCCTCCGCAGGATACCCTCCCACTACTGATGCCATGCTTAGGCCATTTCCCGGTTCCAGCAGCCTCATTCCTAGCTGCTAGATCACGCTCCTAGCAAGATCCCAGTGCCCACCAAACCTCCGATGCCATGTTGAGGGGGTTATATCCAGCTCTCCTTTGTGGTAGAATGTGTGCTCTCACCATGCTCTCATGAGAGTGCAGCCATCTTCTGCTTCTCTCTATACAGTACACTATGTATGGACGTAATCTCGCAAGACTCACCCCAGTCTCATGACAATGAAGCCATCTTATTTGTAGTCCCATGTGCAGGACTGCAAGAAGTAGCCATCTTGAGGAGGAGTCAGTGGGCCCTGAAGCAGTGATTAATGCCCCAACTGGTGGGCCATCTCCCAGGTGTGGGCCCTGGCACCACTGGTGCCATTGTAAATCTGATACAGTTAATGTATGGAGATTTCTGTGTGCGTGGGTGTGGATGGGTGGTTGGGAGGGTGTGGTGTGTTAGAAGCTGTCAGTTTCTTTCTAGATTGCATTTAGACCAAACAATTAAAATTATACTGTAACCAGACTGAAGAAGCTTTGTTCTGACCACTGTAGTAGCTCCTAAGCAGACTTTGAATTGGATACAGATAAACTATGGATTAACATGTTAAGCAGTAAAAGGAAAAATTTTGTTCGTCAAAAGTATGAATATTCAAATGTTTAAACTTTAAGATATACTTTAAATTTGTCTCTCTGTCCCATGCATTAAGATTTATGCACTATTTAATATAACACCGCTGAAGAGTAATACTTTCCAAATAAATTGAGCCCACAAATACATTAAACGTATAATACATTTGTTCATACACGTCATGAGAAAGCTAAACGTTATAAGTCTTCAGAGTAAAGGGCTCAACATCCTTTGTGGACCTGGACCTGGTCACCATCACAGAGACCTGGCGCAATGCAAACCAGGACTGGGAAGTAGCCATTCCAGGATATACACTGTTCAGAAGGGACAGAGTAGGTAGAAAGGGGGGAGGAGTGGCTCTATAAGTAAGGTATAACATAAAAGCCATGGAAATAAAGGGGGAGCAGGGAGGTTAGGAGATACTGTGGGCACTCAGGAAAGAAGGAGAGGGTCTGCTGTTAGAACAGGAGTGATCTACAAACCTCCAACACAAGGGGAAGAGGTTGATAAGGAAATGGTGGAAGCAATCCAGAAGATGGCTCACAAGGGAAGGTACTGATATTGGGACACTTCAATCTACCAGACGTGGATTGGATTCTCCCCACTGCAGCTACAACCAGGAGTAGGTACATCCTGGACTCCTCAGGCAATTAGTGTTGGAAATCACTCACAAGGGGCACTTATTGACTTAGAATTGTCAAACAGGGATAGTGTGACTGATGTCAGAGCGGGGGACCACCTGAGAAACAGTGACCACCATACAGTGTGCTTTGAGGTAAGGACCAGGTCAGAATCGAATCACACAAGGGCGAGGGTCCTGGATTTCAGGAGAGCAGATTTTAAGAAAGTGAGAGAATGCCTGAGGAAGCCTGGGGGATAAGAAACTGTGTGTGTGTGTGTAAATCAGGAAATGTAGGAAAAATAAAAGAGGAATTAGGCAAGCTACAAACATCTGTGTAAGGCAGGTGAGCAAGAGAGAAAGGAGACCACTATGATTCTCTAATGAAGTAGTAGAAAGATAAGACAAAAAAAGGAGAGCATTTAGAACCTACAAAAAAACACAGTAGGAGGGGATAGGGAGGCTTACAAGAGAAACAAAGGGAGGCAGGAAGGCAGTTAGGAGCACAGAAAAGGTTATTAGAAGTAGATTGCCAAGTCAGTGGCAAAGGAGATAAAACATTTTTAGATACATAAGTGAAAAAAGAAGGATGGGGGGGATTATAAGACTGAAAGGGGAAGGAGGGTGCAGTGTGGAAGAGGACCATCAAAAAGCAAATTTATTAAACAACTATTTCTGTTCAGTATTTACACATGGGGGAAGGAAACAGGCCAAGGGTAAAGTGCAAGGGTATAAAGGGATGGGAAGTGCACACAAAACTATTTACAGATGAAAGAGTGCCTAGAGAACTATCAAAGATAAAAGTAAACAAAGCAGTGGGGCCAGACGGGGTGCACTCCACAATACTGAGGGAACTGAAAGAGGAGATAGTTGCATCTCTGACAGCCCTTTTCAACATGTAATTAAAAACAGGGGAGATACCGGATGTCCAGACTGACTGAGAAGAGATAATAATAGATTGAATTCTTCTATACTAATAAACAGTCAAGATCAAAAAAATAGGAATCTCACCAAGAATCAGCTAGCGATTTTGTCATTTAATGCTAGGAGTTTGAGTAAAAACACTGATGAATTAAAATCAGTTATCAGTGAGAAATCATATGATGTAATTTTCATAACTGAAACTTGGTGGACTGACACTAATGAAACATTCTGCGGTTCTGCGGTTGTGGAATTTGCCGCAGAATTTGCATCATGCCGCAGAATATATATAGTGCCACAGAATTAATTGTTTTTGGTGAATTTTCATATAAATATACTGTTTTTCCATAGTGTCAGGCTTTCTTTCCCACATCATTTATCCTGAAGCCGCTCCTCTATGCTCAGCATATGATGTCATCGATGACATCACATCATATTTAGCCAATGACAGGACTGCATTCTGCCAGAGAAATGAATAAATCATGCCGCAGAAATCAGAAAATGCTGCCGCAGAAGTCGAGGAGCACTGCCGCAGAAATCAGAAAATTCTGCCACAGAACACCAGGGGCCCTGGTTATACATTATATACTAAGAACAGAACAGGAAAAAGAGGAGGAGGTGTTGCAATGTACATAAAGAACATAATCAAATATGTAGATATATCACATAAGATTAGGGGAAAAGACTCGGATAATGAAACCCTATGGATAAGAATAAATGGAGGGAAATCTCAGTCAATTGTTTTGGGTACAGTTTATCGCAGTCCCTCTTCAAAAATGAGATTACCGATAGTCTGATTAAAGAATTTGATAAGGCAGGAGAACTTGCTGAATTTTGCGTAATGGGTGACCTAAATTTCCCTAACACTGACTGGGTAAAAAATGACTGCCACTGGAACTAATGCAAAACATTTTGTTAGTAGTTGTCATAACCTAAATCTGGTGCAATATTCAAAATTCCCCACAAGAGGGTGTAATATACTAGATATAGTTCTGGGAACGGAACAATTAGTAATTCAAGAGTGTGTCACAGGCCCCCCAGTTGGAAACAGTGACCATGAATCAGTAATGTTTAAAATCAATTATGATTACGAAGCACATCAGGGTAGAACAAAAATATTTCCAAATCAGCACAACAAATATGGGAAATTATAAAAAGGATTATCTTGGGCTTAAGTGAAATCTACATACCCCAAACATTTAAGCATAAACATACTTATAAAAATCATATGTGGTTAAATAGAAACATAAGAAAACTGATTAAGAAGAAAAATAAGTGTTATAAACAATTCTTAAAAAATAAGAATAAAAAGACACTTTTGGCCTTAAGACAGGCACGATGGACCTGTAAAAAAGGAATTAGGATGGTGAAAAGAAATGCAGAAGAATAGCTTGCAAAGAATGCCACAAAGGATAACTACAAGACCTTTTTCTCTTATATTAATTCATTAAAAAAACCAGAACCCAGTGGTGCAAGACAGAAGTCACAGCAGATGTGGAAATGGCTACTGCCTTTAATAAATACTTCTGTCAAATTTATGGTACAAAATCTTATAGTACTCAGGCAGCTGCACCCTTAACAGTGGATCCAATACAGTTTGACTTATTGTAAAATAAAACTACGTATTCAGATGCTGAAACCAAATACATCCCAAAGTCCGGATAGAATTTCAGCCAATATGTTGCAAATAATGATTGATTGCATCACTGTCCCACTAAAAATTCTATTTCAGCAATCAGTAAGAACTGGAGAGATACCCAGTGATTGGAAAATGGCCCACATTGTTCCCATTTATAAGAAAGGGGATAAAACAAATGTTAAGAATTACAGACCTATTAGTCTGACCTATCTGGTATGTAAGATAACGGAGGGGCTGGTTAGGGATACATTATTCTCCTCGATTGATCTTAAAGATTCTGAGCAGCATGGTTTTAAAAAGGGTAGGAGCTGCACTACAAATTTGTTGTGCTTCTATGAAAATGTGAGTAAATCCTTGGATAGTGGGGTCCCATGTGATGTGATATTCTTGGATTTTAGTAGAGCCTTTGATTTGACACCACATGGTGCCATAATAGATAAATTAAAATTATTAAAGGCTAACCCGCACTTATTACACTAGATAGAAGAGTGGCTGATGGATAGGAACCAGAGGGTTCAGATAAATGGACACCGATCTGATATCAGCACGGTGACAAGTGGGGTCCCACAGAATTCTGTGCTGTGGCCTGCATTATTTCAGATATTTATTTCTGATTTAACAAATAGACTGAATGGTTGGACAACAAAACATGCGGATGATACAAAAATAGATGGGCCTTGTAGTTCTCAGGAGGAGGTTAAATATATTCAACAGGACTTGGATAGTGTCTCTGACTGGGTCATTAAAAGAGGTATGTCCTTTAATATGGAAAATTGTAAGGTTATGCACTTGGGAAAGCATAACAGAAGAATAATCTACACATTATGTAAACATAATCTACACTGTTGTTCATCTGAGAAGGACTTGGGCTATTGTGTATCAGATAAATTAGACACCAATGAAGATACTCAACAAACAATCAAAAAATGTAGTAGTATTATTTGGGCAATCAAAAGAAATATAACTAGTAGGGAAAGTAATATAATGATGCCTTTATTCTGACCATATTTACAGTGGGGAAGAGGACAAGGGTAGTCCAGGTCCTGACATACATACATACATACAATTCCAATACAATTGAAAACATTTGACAGAAATAGTTGGGCGTAGATGACTATTTATCCTTACTTATAGTATAGTAGCAATTACATGGGAAAATCATGCTTTATACCTTGAAAACATATAATTAGATAATACAGCTGCATATGTTTGACAGGAATAGGTGAGTGTGGATTAATACATATACCCTAATAGTTGAGAGTAACAGTTACAATGAGGAAATCCTGCTAAGGTATTGGGTTGTGGTATATAATGAGATAGGGGTAAGTGCAAGCTAGCTAGCTCAAAAGTTGGGATCAGTGCAGTAGTTGGGTGTGGTTAGCGAAGTAGCACCATTGGGCCTACAGGGAGAAGAAATGTAGGAGTGTCTGAGGTAGCATAGATTGTAGAGTTAGCTGCAGGAGCAGTTTACTGAGCAGTGGTTGGCAAGAGCATAGAATAGTGAGCGGATAGAGGAAGAGTGGCGAATTTAAGAGGGGAAAGAGTTCCAGAGTTGAGGTAAGCAGTGAGAGAAGGCGGCCTGGCCAGTTTGGGTCCGACATCTGGGGACAAACAGGAGCCGGGAGTCTAGGGACCTCAGAGCATAGGTGGGTGCCAGAGGGTGCTATAGTATGGAGGTCAGATACACTGGGAGGGTACCAAACCAGTTCTTCGAGATAAACTTGGCACAGTGTATTAGGCGGCGGTTCTCAAGGGAGGGGAGAGCAAGGGAGTGGTATAGCTCGCAGCAGTGGGTGCGAGGAGGAGTGTCAAGAGCAAACTGGCAGAAAGCATTAAAAAGATTATCCAGTTTGGATCAAACTGACTTGTGGGTGGCACTGTAAATAATATCACAATAATTGAAGGAGGGAAGTATCATCTTGTGGATAAGCTCATGACGGACCAGATAGGGGAGGCTAGAATGGTTCCGATATAAAGCTCCGAGCTTGGGGTGGAGTTTTGTTAGTATAGAGTCAGCACGGACTGCGAAGGTGAGGTGGCTGTCAAGCCAAACTCTAAAATACTGGAAGGAGGTGACATCCTCCAGCTCTGACCCATCAAGGGTGTGGAAAAGTGGGAGGGAGGGGAGCCTGGCTATGTTCGTCCACAACTGGAATATGCATCACATGTATGGTTTCCAAAAAAAAAACAAGAAAGACAAAAATTAGAACAGGTACAGAGGAAATTTGCTAAAAGTATTGTAGAAATGGGAGGATTCAATTACCAAGCGAGATTACAAAAGCTGAATCTAATGTCCATAGAAACCAGAAGGATAAGAGCACTCTTCTCTTTATGTACAATACCATGCAGGATTACAGACTGTTGAGCGATCTAGGGATCACATTTAAACAAGATGGATGTACTACTAAAGGACACCCATTACAGTAACAAGGGCAAACGTTCCTGACAAATAAGAGAAAATATTTTTATATAACAAGAGTTATTAATCCCTGGAATGCGTTACCAGAAAATATAATCATTAGAAATAATAAATCTATATTTAAATCAAGATTGGATCAGCATCTGTTGCATGGGAATATCCCTAAATACTATTAGCTGTATATAAGGAGCACATATGGGCAATTGTCTACTACCTCCAATTCTTCCTCAGTATGAACCTCCTCAGTATGAACCGGGGGACTGGAGGAGGGCAGATGTAGTCCCATTTCACAAAAGTGGGAATAAGGAAGAGGCAGGAAATTACAGGCCAGTCAGCCTGACGTCAGTGGTGGGCAAGGTAATGGAAACACGATTAAAGGAAAGAATTGGAGATTACCTAGTTACCAAAAACCTGCAGGTCACTGGCAGCATGGGTTCACAGGGGGAGGTCCTGCCAGACAAACCTGATCAAGTTCTTTGATTGGGTGACCAGGGAAGTAGATCAAGGGGGAGCGGTGGATATGGTCTACTTGGAATTCAGCAAGGCCTTCAACACCATTCCACAAAGAAGGCTGTTAAACAAGCTGGGAAGCCTAGGAGTAGGTCCTAATATAGTAAAATGAGTGGGAAATTGGCTGGGCAATAGGAGCCAGAGGGTGGTGGTAAACATAGAAACATAGAATGTGATGGCAGATAAAGACTGCTTGGCCCACCTAGTCTGCCCATTTCCGTACCTAATATATAAACTCCAGATCCTATTTGATCTGCAGCCTACCTCTTCCTTCCTACCACTACTGCTGCCTTCTATCTGTCCCATGCATTTTTGAATTTGCCTACCATTTTTGCCCCTACAACTTTCTCAGGTAGGCTGTTTCATGCATCCAACACCCTTTCTGTGAAAAAATACTTCCTCACGTTGCCTCTAAATCTTCCTCCCTCTAGCCTCATATTGTGACCCCTGGTTCTTGCACATCTCCTTTTTTGAAAGATGCTGCCCTCCTGTACTCTGTTAATTCCCTTGAGATATTTGAATGTCTCTATCATATCCCCCCACTCCCTCCTCTCCTCCAGAGTATACATATTGAGTTCCCTCAATCTCTCCTCATAAGATTTTTGGTGAAGTCCTTGCACCATTTTCGTTGCCCTTCTCTGGACTGCCTCCACCCTGTCTATGTCCTTTCGGAGACATGGTCTCCAGAACTGCATGCAGTACTCCTGGTGAAGTCTCACCAACTGTCTGAACAGCAGCATCACCACCTCCTGTTTTCTACTGGTGATATCTCTCCCTATTCACCCCAGCATCCCACCGGCTTTTCTTGTTGCCTTCTCACATTGTTTGGCTACCTTTAGATCATTGGTTATGACCACCCCTGGGTCCCTTTCCAGTTTGGTTGTCATTAGTACCCCCCCACATTGTGTATTCCTCCCCAAGGTTTTTGTTTCCCAAGTGCATGATTTTGCACTTCTTGCCATTGAATCTGAGCTGCCACACTCTTGACTACTCCTCCAACTTGCCTAAGTCTCTTCTCATTTTGTCCACCCCCTCTGGAGTGTCAATCCTATTGCAGATCTTGGTGTCATCTGCAAAAAGGCATACTTTTCCCTTGAGTCCCTCCACAATGTTGCTTATAAAGATATTAAAGAGGACTGGCCCCAGTACTGAACCTTGTGGTACCCTGCTAGTCACCCCTTTCTTCAGATTGGACTCCATTTACCACCACCCTCTGTGTCTTATTGCTAGGCCAATTTTTGACCCAGTTTACCACCTTGGATTCCACTCATAGACTTTTCAACTTGTTTACTAACCTCTTGTGCGGGACTGTGTCAAATGCCTTGCTAAAATCTAGGTAGGCTATGTTCACTGCTCCTCCCTGATCTACTACCATTGTTACCCAGTCAAAGAAATATATCAGATTTACTTGACGAGACCTTCCTGTTGTGAATCCATGTTGCCTTGGACCTTGTGCCCTACTGACTTCCAGATATACCACAGTCCTTTCCTTTAACAGCGATTCCATCATCCTTCCTACCACAGAAGTCAAACTGACCTGTCTATAGTTTCCCACTTCTACCTTGCTCCCACTTTTGTGAAGGGACATCATGTTTGCCAGCCTCCAGTCCTCTGGTACTACTCCCTCCTCCAGTGATTTGTTGAATAGTGCTATCAGTGGTATCAGCAGCACCAGTCTGAGTTCTTTGAGGAGTCTGGATGTATCCCATCCAACCCCACTGCCTTGTCCACTTTCAGTTTTAAGAGTTCCTTTAAGACTCTCTCATCTGTAAATGAACTGGTGTCCACCCCTCTTCCTGGTCCATGTCTACTGATTAATTCTGGTCCCCCCTTCCCTTCCTTTGTGAATACTGAGCAGATGTATTCATTCAGGATCTCAGTTTTTTTCTGGGTTCCTCTCTGCCCACTCCCCCCCCTTTACTTAGCCTCGCTATCCCTCCTTTAGTCTTTCTTCTTTCCCTGATATACCTGAAGAAGGTTTTGTCCCCTTCTTTTACTGTCTGGGCTATCCTTTCCTCTGTTTGTGCCTTTACGCATCTGACTGCTTTCCCTGCCTCCCTCTACTTCATCTGATGCAGTTCCATGTCTTTCTCCCTCTGCATTTCCTTGTACTTTCTGAATGTCAGCTTTTTCTCTCTAAACTTCTCTGCCACCTCTTTAGAAAATCATAATGGTTTTTGTTTTCTTCTTGCTTTGTTAACTTGCTTCACACAGAGGCTTGTTGCCCTGTTATGGTTCTCTAGAGAATGTCTCACTGTTCCTCTACTCCCCGCCTTTCCCAATGTTTTCTTCAGGCATTCTCCCATTTTTGCAAAGTCAGCCCTTTTGAAGTCTAGACTCTTGCTTTTGTGTGACTTGACTTGTCAACTGTCTTTACCTTGAACCATACTTTATTGTGGTTGCTGGACCCCAGATGGCTGCCCACTGATACATCCATTATTCTGTCTCTATTTGTGAGCACCAGGTCCAATATCACTCCATCTCAGGTGGGTTCCACCACTAGCTGTGTGAGGCATGCCCCTTGCAGGGCATCCAGGATGATGGCAGTCACTCCAGAGTAGGCAAAGTGACCAGTGGAGTACCACAGGGATCAGTACTTGGGCCAGTCCTCTTCAATGTCTTCATCAGTGACATTGCAGAAGGGCTGGAAGGGAAAGTATGCCTGTTTGCAGATGACACAAAACTCTGCAGCAGAGTAGACACACCAGGAGGAGTGGAAAAAAATGAGAAGTGATCTAGAAAAGTTGGAAGAATGATAAAGGGCTTGGCAGCTGGGTTTTAACACAATGAAGTGCAAAATAATGCACTTGGGGCATAAGAACCCAGGGACAACATACCAGCTGGGAGGAGAGGTATTAACAGTTACAGAGCAGGAAAGGAACATGGGGGTGATCATTTCTGATGATCTAAAGGTAGTGAAGCAGTGTGACAAAGCAGTGGGGAAAGACGGAAGGATACTGGGTTGCTTAGGAAAGGGAATTGCTAGCAGAAGGAGGGGAGATAATAATACCCCAGTACAGATCACTGATTAGGTTGCACGTCGAGTACTGTGTACAGTTCTGGAGGCCCCATGTCTGTAAAGACATAGAGAGGGTGGAAGCAGTACAAAGAAGGGCAACCAAAATGGTGCATGGCCTGCATCAAAAGCCCTATGGGGTACAGCTTAAGGAACTTGACACATACTCCCTGGAGGAAAGGAGGGAAAGGGGGGTGTACCCGTGGGTAACAAATGGAGTCCAGCAATCAGTCAGGATTCAGAAAATAACTCAAATTTATTCTTAAGCAGGAAAATAATAAATGGACTTAAACAGTGGAAAAATAAAATAAGTTCTATATAACATAAGTATTTACAACATCTCATCAGTTAGCGTCATTGGAGATTATAAGTCTAGTAGCAAGCTAGACCTCTGGTAGGTTCGCCCTCCTACCACACACTGCCTTAAACAGGGTTATTTCCACAATTTATATGGTTTTCAGATCACATGACATCTGTAACTCCACCCCAAACATAGTCATTTTAATAATAAAAGCTTTAAATGTGATCTGAATTATATCTTCTACTTAATTTGTACATACTTCTAAAGTTCAGCCTGAAAGAACCAAATAAAACATTATATTTCAGCTTTTTAGTCTAAGAAAGTGCACACGAAGCTCCTCCCATCAGCCTGTACCATAAAAAGAGTGGAGAAAGGGCCGGCCAGCACTATAGCAAAGGTACAGAGCTGAGAGGAGGGTCTGGTGAACTGTTGAACTTACAAACAACAAAGAGTAAGTTGTATCCCTTAAACATGAATTAAACAGTAACATTTCTTTTATTAAGAGTTCGAACAGAGCAATACAAATACTTATATCATTGCAGCAGCAACCCAAAATGTGTGAGTTTATTTAAGTTTACTAATTAAACTGCAGCTACCTAGTCCTTTTAATTTGTAAACCTCTTGAAGCAGCTGGACAGTATTTGCTGTACTCAGAGTAGCAAGTCCCCTGCCTCACTTTGAGTTTCTGCTTCCAGATTTAAATGTTGTTCAGGGTTTCAAAGGAATGGGGCATAAAAATACATAAGAAAACATGAAGAGGAGACTAGAGATAGATAGACTACGCATAGGTGGCCACACTATGGGTAGGGGAAATAAAAGAAGCCTGAGAAATGACAGAAAGAATAAAGATATAGAAAAGAGACAGAATTACTGTTGCAACAGATTTTTAAAGTGTATTTTCAGCCCAATTACCAATAAATCTCAGCATACCAACCCAATATAAACTCCAGGTTTAATAGGATCCATGAGCATAAACAGCAATCGGGGGGGGGTCCTAGTCCCTGCTACATGGAGATATGACAGAGACATTCAAATAACTCACAGGCAAAAACAAGGTACAAGGTGGAAGCATTTTCCACAAAAAAAGAAGCTCAAGGACAAGGGGTCATGCTATGAAGTTAGAAGGAGGAAGGCTCAGAGAAAATGTGAGGAAGTACTTCTTCATGGAGAGAGTGGTGGATGCACAGAACAGCTTACCAGTAGATGTGGTGGGGGTGGAAATTGTGACAGGGTTCAAGAATGCATGGGATAGAGACAGAGGGATCTTAGCAGTGGGGGAGGTGGGAAAGACCACAGACAGAGTAGCGTCTGCGGCAACACTATAGGTAGGGAAAATAGGGCAAACTAGGTGGGCCATCAGGTCCTTGTCTGCTGATAGATTGTATGTTTCTTTGCATACTTGTAATACATATTCTATTGTTCTGTTTATAATTCTCCACATTTCAAGCCAGGGTGTAAAATATTACATGAAATTCATCAAAAGATTTGGCTTTTACATAGAAACAAAGAGAGTGTTGGCAGATAAGGATAGCCAGACCCATCCAGTCTGCCCAGTTTTCCTACCTTAATTGGCAGCTGATGTCCCTATCTGGTCATTGGCTTTAACCTCTCCTTCCCACCCCTAGGGTTCCCTTATGCCCATCCCAGGCATATTTAAATTCCCCAACTGTGGATGCTCCCACTGCCTCCTAAGGCAGGCTATTCCATGCATCTGTCACAAATGCACTTCACAGATCAGGCCCTCTGCTCCCAGAGTGCCAAACCTCAAAGTGCAATATGTGAACAAGAGACAAACAGGGCAACCCTCCTTTCTGTTTTGGGTCTGAATCACCTACTAGCATCAAGTTCTGGGGTCAAATATGAACCCTTTTTTCACTAGCACACCCAGTTAACAGGCTCAGATATGCACTCTCTTCCGGGGATACAGTGCAATACTTCACCCAGTGAGCACCAGCCTGATTCACAATTTTACCCTTTTGACTCTATTTGAGACCTAGGTATATTCTTACCTTAGCAATAAGGTAACACACTTTAAGCCCTTAACAGTTGTCAGAGTTACTAACACTGTTCCAGCATTCACATGCAAAAGAAACTGAGAAAAGACACAGGCAGAATTTCAAGAAAAATAATGTTTACTAAAAATTTAAAATAGGTAAAATGCAAAACGCAGAACATATAAAATTTGGTTTACAGTCTTTTAAAATAAATGGATAATTATACAAAAACAATGCCTTATTACTGAATTTCTGCTATCCTAGGTATCCAGTAATAAACAGATGGTTGGAATTTACCTAAGTGCTGTGAGATATTATCAGAAGTCCCACCTCAAAAACCAGAGGCAAAATTCCCAAAGCCAAAAATCAAATGCAATGATTTTATCCCAGCTGGCTGGTAATATGTCTGTTTCAAACTTCTCCTCCCTGATGATACAGCTCACAGATGCTGGCTGTGAGGTCACTTAAATCTGAGAACTTGAATTAATTTATCAGTGACATGTCTCAGCCCACTGCTAAAACATTCTCAAAAAAAAAAAAAAAATATATATATATATATATATATATTTCTTCTTAATTAGTGAGGCTTTATGACAGATAGAATTATCCCTTTGATCTCTCCACAAGCTTCCTGGCCTTCAAAGTAATTTCAGTTTTACAAGTTAACAGGAATCTGTTAAAATGGCCTTTTCTTCAGAGGTCATACAATGCATACTTTGTCCCTGTAGTTTCAAAGTAGGAAGATGGTTTATGACTGTTATAATCTGGCCTTTGTTATGTCCCAAGAAGGCATTTTTTTTTCCAAGCTGGAGGTAACCGGCAGGCCAGTACATTTTCCAAAAACCAATCTCCCAGAATGCCTTGCTGGCCGCCATATTTTCCCCAGCAGAAATCCACAGAACATACCAATAAACGGATATTTATATCACAAATATGATACAATATAATAACAAGTAGATAAGCAAAGTGTCACAGTGCATCCACCACTCTTTCTGTGAAAAAGACTTCCTCACATTCTCCTTATCCTGCACCCTTCCAATCTCATATAGTGCCCCCTTGTTCTTATACCCCTCCTATACTGAAAGGTGTTTCCTCCTTGCACCTTATTTATGTCCTTAAGATACTTGAATGTTTCTCTCATCCCCCCCATTCCCTCCTCTCTTCCAGTGTATACATACATATTGAGGTCTTTCAATCTCTCCCCACATGTCTTCTGGTGTAAGCCCTGCACCATCTTAGTCACCCTTCTCTGAACTGCCTCCACCCTGTCTATGTTTTGTTTGAAGCTGCTGCATAAATCCAAACAAGCATAATTTAACTGGCAAAGATTGAAAAATCAATAATCCTATCTATAGTGAGATAAACCTAGTGTCATCTAACACCTTGTGTAATTTTTAGTGGAGAAATGTTGATTGTTCCTTTAAAAAGATTACCAAAGATAGGCAGACAGAAAATGGGATGTAGCATAGCAGTCTTGCATTAGTAGAGTGTATTCACAGGTTTCCAGAAGCTGGCAGGATCTTATTACAGACCTCCTAATTAGCATATGTGTTTCTGATTGGATGCTACACAGAGTTCTTGTTCAGCCTACAGAATTCATTTAAGCTCATCAGTAATTAGTAAATGCAAGCTAACTGAGCACAGCTAGGGAATGCAGTAACCCTTTAAAGTCAGATTTGGAACAGCTAAGTTACCTCTTGATTGCCTTAGGGTAAAGGCTGGTGCTGTGTAACCTGCAATGCAGGGGTTGAATGAAATGGCATGTATGATGGTTGGTCACAGTTTTGGTGTGCCTTTGAAAATTCCAGACATGAAAACTAAGTGTGGTGGCACTAATAGTATCTGAGTATCTTTATGTCATTTAATTTGATTTCTAGTGAAGGTTGTTGTTTCAAATATGTAAACGAACAACTCTCATAACAGTTATTTTGCACCAGCGACTGAACTGCAACACTGCTGTAATGAACACAGTGGAGTGCTTTAACTAAAGGAGGGAGGGATTGTGCTGCAGTTCCAGTACTCGTATTTGTTGGTTGGAGTTGGTGAGGTGCTTTTTTGATAGCGTCTGCTGGGCTTCACCCACTGCAGCTGTAAAAAGGGTTTAAAATATATGAAATGTGGTTCGGTTCTCTTAAAAATGAAATCACAAGCTGAAAAAAACCTAACTGATAATTTTGTTAGGCCAAACTGTCAAATATCAGCTTGGTTCTGAAACAGAGAGGAACAGAGAATAAACAAAATTAAAAACTGCAAAGTGGTTTAATTTTATAGTAACTTTTAGTGAGACAAAGTAGTTCCTAAAGCAGTTCCCTAAAAGCAGTAACCACCCTGAAAACAGCCTTCTCCAGATCATGGGAACCAATGGGAAATCAGCAAAAAGTTTAAAATATAAGAACAACCTAATTAATGCAGTTATTGATAAAGCAACTAAACAGTATACTTATAACAGTTAAAAATAACAAACTGAGAAACCAGTCTGAAGTTGAAGAAAAGACTTTGGGGTTACTGCTTTCTTCAGGCAGAGAATTAAATCTGATGTTATTGGGTAGGGGTGAGTGCGACCAAACAGTAGAGTTTGAATTTCATTCTAAATTCCATATTTAGCATACAATTCTAAAGATCCAGGGCTAGCTCATTCCAGTGGAATGATTGAACTTGTTAAATTTAAATGAGGGGATTCCTGGTGTTTGAAGTGTATTCAAAAACACTTTATCACATTTCAAATGGTCAGCAATTTTAGACTGAGCTATTGGTTCTACAAGTTGCTTTCAGATTATATACTGCATGCCCTCCACTGTCTGCCAAGAAATGAGAAAAAGAAACAGATAAGTTTTTCCTTAGATGAGCATGATTGCTGTCTTGCAATGATTTCAATATTGGTGTACAGCATGTTATGGGGTCCCATTTATGCACCACACATTTAACACTATGTAAGCAATAAGACATGATGGGGTGTGTATTGAACAGAACTGACCACACACCCAGGGGCTCAATAAGGCATGAAGCAATAGGCCAAGTACTTTCAGCCCCTGGAAGTGCAGTCAGAGCTGTTCAATGCACACCCCCGAGTGTCTTGCTGCACTTATAAAATGGGTTTCCTTTTCTAAGTGTCAGTGGCTCAGCAGGTAGCACACTCGCCTCTGAGGCCAGGAGATCAGAAAGCTGTGGGTTCTATCCCCACACCAGGCACTTGGGTTAAAATCCCAATACTGACACTGTAGTGCAGCCTGAGGATGGTGCTGTACTCCTGAGGTGCCCTCTTTTGGATTAGACCTTAAAGCAAGGTCCCATCTGCCTGTTCTGGTGGTAGTTCAGGTAGAAGTTAAAGATCCCATGGCACTTCTTGAAAAGAGTAGGGAAATTTCCCCAGTGCTCTGGCCAGATTTCCCCCCATTCACTAAAAATACCACCAACAGCTTAATCTGGTTCAAGGTCAGTTGGCATTCATCTGTATTCCCCTCCCCCGAGTTGTGCCTGAAAATAGGTAGAATTTGTCTAGTGCACTTACCCAGTCAACAAAAACTAAATGAATAAAATATTTTTATGACATTAAATAAATATGTTTAGATACATAAAAACAGAGATAATTAGCTTAAGGTTTGATAAAATAGTTCTTCTGCCTGATACATAGTGTCATTTCTTTTTCTTTGCTATGGGACTTTTGTCCTTTTGCAGCATCCATAGTTGTAGTTTTGTTTTGCTACACAGAATGTGACTGAGCCCCACCCCACCCACCCACAGGCCTGTGGTAGTATAGAAAGATACATTTTATTGCGACTGTCATTTTTTTTTCTGAGTGTGACTGGGAAGTCATTGCCATTTTTTAATGCGTATTGAAGAGAGAGCTGGAGAGCAAGGTTTTCTGCAGGTGCGGAACAGTATTGGGGAGAGAAAGAGAGATTGGTTGAAGAGCATGGGTGATGGAGATCGGTCCAGTAAGAGGCAATTAATCGAATGTAAACTGACACAGCAGGGCTGACTTTTTTTTTACACTTGTTTGTTTTTCAGCTGAAAGGGGAAAGAAGTGAAAAGCCAGCAGCAGAGTTTCCCTGATCAGCCGGCAACTCCAGGACAAGCTGCATTTGCAAGAATAAAATTACAGCATTTTTAAACTTGGACATATGGATTGGCACAGTGATTTCTGTTCTACATCCTGCACTGGAGCACTTGTTCTTTCCTGTGCATCTGTTAGATCTGATGCACAGGTAACAACCAATCAGGATGCCAGATTGCCACTACCCATTTTAAAATTAGGATATTGTATGTATTCAAATGTATGTACGGTTGTTTGTTTGATCTGCCTCCATGTACAGAGACTCAGGTTCAAACACCGGCTAAGGCGGTTTGTTATTTTTAGAAAATTAGTTTGCAAAGACTTACTGTCATTTTTTATTATGCGTATTCTCACTCAGTCAAATACCCAACCCAAACACAGTACACCACACAGACCAAACACACATTTGGAGCAGTGCAATACAATCAGAAAAATAAAAGTGCAGGAGTTCAAATATTTTTGCAGAACACCGCTATATTTGAAAAGTAAAATAAAAAGAAATAAATTCTGATTGTGGAACTGATGACTAACATGTAGTTGGATCATGCAGAACACTATGGATACTTCACAAAATTGCAAATCAGAATTCATCAGTTCAACGCCTTCATAAATTAGACTCACAGAGCTGGTGAACACAGAAAGAAATATTAGTCAGAGTGACCCATTATTTAAAGTATCAATTACAGATATGAAGTACAGGCTCCATCTTGAAATGCAGTTTTTTGGATATACTGGCAAAACTGTTGATTTGAACTGTTGTATCTGTGTGTTATTTTGTATAAATAGATTTTTTCCTACATAAATAAAATATGCCAACCATTGAAAATGCAATGCTAAACACCCATTCAAGTCTGACATCAATACAGCAGAGTGGCTAATGGTGGGTGCATTCCGCATCTCTTAAATTGATGCTATTCTTATTGTTTTGAATGTTAAGATGCAGAACCCCATATCATGAAATATGAGATATCATCCCACGACTGCCTTCAGCAGCAAACATGTGGTATTGTGTGTGCCAGTTTTGTGACTGCAACCAGTGCCGATCATGATACTACAACTTCCTATTACATTCCAAAACAAGACAGGAAAAAAAATTCTACTTACCGTAAAAAACACAAACTAAATATCTGCCAGTCAAATATAGTACAGCCCATATATTCTACTACATAAAATGCCACAACATTAATTATGTATAGCTTTGAACTGTGTTCGGACAGAAAATTAACATCTGATCTGTATCAGGATCAGGCATGAATTCAGAATAATGAAATCTCAGTGACTTTGAAGAGTGCAAGTTATCCAGCTGGTGCAGTCAGCGTTTGTCTTTTTCCAATATGAAGCAACTGTTTCTTTCACTTTACTCAGCAGAAAGCGATGAACTGCAGTTTGAACATGGAAAGATGCTTGTACCTCTAATGGCTGAATCTGAAGGTACCTACCATTTTAAACAAACTTTACAAGTGTTTAGTCACTTAAGCCACAGAATACACTGCAGATTTTATGACTACACTAATACAGTAGTTGTTTTTTTTTTTATTTAAAAGGTCAATGTTTTTGTTAGTAATCTTTTTTTGTTTGTTGCAATTGTTGAATGTGGTTTCTATCTGTATAGATTATTCCTTCCATTAACATCATTTACTTATGGTTATTGTGTTCGTGTGCTGAATGCATGTGTCTGGGTCCCCCCTGAAAATGGGCAATCATGCTGTTATGAAACTGTACTAATGCAAATAATGAGAGTTATGCTATGGCAAAACATTTCAAGGAGGCTGGCCACATATCTGTTGCTGTATTAACATTTATGGGAATTGAGACTGTTGAAATAAACATTAGGGGTGGTGATCTGAATAAAAAATTGCTAAAACATGAAGCTTTTTGGATTACCACTCTTGGAAAGGTTGTGCCAAATGGACTAAATGACAGTGTGCCTATGCATACTTTTAACTCTGTGCATCCATTTGTTTAGATTTAACTAGACTTTCTTATCTCTGCATTTATTCGTATTTAATTATATTTTGTAATTGTATTTATTCAGCTCTCCATTGTTTGAGATCATGCACTTTTATGGTGTCTTTGCTGGGCAGCAGTGTGGTATAAGCACTTTAGCACTTTATATCTGGAGTGGGTAACACTTTATATCTGGAGTTGATTATATTTTGCACTGTCACTTTAAGCTGGATGTTTTGAACCTGTATCTCCACTAGTGATTATCACTCTGAGGAAGATGTATTGTGACGTTGAAATGACAGTCACATGTGGTCACGGGTTCTAGGAAGCACAATGGTTGGTGGGTCAAATAGCAAGCTAATTTTTTAGTAAACCTCAGTTAAAGACCATGCTAACAATGTGGTTTCTATACGCCTATGTCTTGACCATGCTTGAAACTTTGTTCTTTTAGCTGTTCTCATCTGGCATTTGAGAATAAAAGCTGGATACTTGAAAACATTGTGGTAAGCTGTTTTGGAGGTGCTGACCAGTCCACTGCAGTGGTTTGTGTATGGATATTTCTAACTTTGTAAGGCCTGGGTATGTGCACTCGCTGCTTGTCCTTTAAAAATTCAGCCACTGCATATGTGCTAGTTAATGTATAACATAGTTATTGTACAACACCCCACCTTCCTCTCCACTAGTCTGCACCTCCCTCTGTATTGTTCCCCCTGCCTGCCCTTCCCTGCCTGCTTTTGCCTTCCTTATTCACTGCTTCACCAATCTACTCTCCTCCTACACTCATCCTCCCCTTCTCTCCTCCCCCGTCTTCTATTGCTTTATTTGTTTTCCTTTGCCCCACCCCTATACATTTCTACTTCCTTCCATTAGGTTTGACAGAGTCCCCTGGACTGCCACTCCCCTGGTACCTATGATTTCATGGCCTACATCACTCTTTTGTGATATTACACTCCTGCTCCTGCACTCAATTGTTTAACTTTAGAAATCTCATGTTTAATATACTTCTTGTTCTCTGCTTACTTGTATTTTACTGTTATTCTTCTTCTTAAGTTTGGTAATATTATCTTCCCTCCCTTATGGGTACTTACTTCTCCTGCAAACTTATGCATACTGTACCCGCTTTGTCATGTTTAATACTTCAATGCTGCAGCGTTTGTGTTATTTATATTATTGTATTTACTGCCACCCTATTGCTCCTTTTGTAACTGCATTGCTTGTTCGTTACTTGTATCTTACCTGTTGTACTTTTGATGAGGAGCCTTTGTAAACAAGTTTGTGATTCAAAAGTTTGTAATTCCGAGATTTCAATAAATAAAATAAAAATAAATAAAACAATAAGTGTGAACAATGAAACTGTTATCCCTGCTCAGTGGTATGCATCCTGTTATAACTGTGATCTTCCCAGTACTCTGCTAACAATGGAAATGTTGCCTACACTTGTCAATATTTGATTTTTATGTACTCTTGGAATTTATGATAATATAAAATGAAACTCTGCATGGCCTTGTAGTTTTTTTACATGATATGAACTGATATGTATGTCAAAGTAATTTTGACACTTTCTGTGTTTTCTGTATATTGAAAAGATGTTTAGTTGATCAATAAAATTGAACTGAATTGTAACTGAGAGAATAAATTAAATATGAAAAAAATCCAGATGTCTTGTAAAATAGAGCTTAATAAAGCAACAGAAGCCAACTTTATTGCTTATTTCACGTTGCTCAGTCTGAGTCACATACACAGCCTTTTCAACAGCTGTAGTGTGGCATTCTGAGCTGCCAGACCTAGAAACAATCAGGCCAAGCTTCCCCTTAAACCTTTGAATGACCATCATGAATGCCAGGTAAGATTTATTTACTTCCATGAAAAAATCCAGCTTTGCTAGAAGCATATTTAATGAAGGTGAGGTCTTCTTCACCTGTAGGGGCTCAGTTCTTACTTTGGGTCTTGGGCAAGTGGTTCCTGCTTCAGCAAGAAGCTCGACACCATCAGTGCTACCCAAGACTGTAGCGCTCGGGTACCTTTATATAAGGCCTGCTCTTATCTGTTGAGTTCCTTTCTCTTCTCTTTTCTTTTCTTTTTTCTTCCTTCTCCATTTTTCTTTCTTTCTTAGTTTAGTAGGCACTTGGTTTACAAAACCTATTTTAATGCTTCTTATGGTAAAGATAATGAGCAGGAGCATGTCTGTACTTTTAACCATTTAGACAGAGTAACCAGAACACTGAAGAAACACAGCAACCTGCTGCTGGACATCTTGTCTCAATCTACTTCATTCATTCCTGACTGCCATCACAAACATGGCTGCAACATTTACTCAGTGAAAACCTTTAACAGGACCCTGAACAGTAAAACTATTTACAATGTTAAAAATAAACAACTCAACATTCATTCCTATTATGATCCCTTCCTTATACACAAAAACTTAAATTATGAAGTACTGTTCAGTTTTAATTCCAGACATTTCTTTGGTGACCATGAGAAATCACCCTCCAGTCCTTACTAGCTTGCCAGGGAAATCTCTGCTGCTTACCCTGCCACAGATAAAACTTAGACAATGGCTCCATATAAGGCCTTTGGTTGAGTGTGAGGAGGTGAAAATTCTGCCAGTCGAATTCTGCAGAAGTTTGAATACTTGTATTTCATGATAAACAAAACATTCCATCTATTGAATGTGAGGAAAGACAGATGCTGGACATGTGGAAATTACAAATGTTTGCTAGTTACTTTTAAAGCAACAGTATCTGTTAGTCATCATATAGTTTTTTTTTTTTCAGCAATATTTTTTTTTCCAGATACAGTGTACCCATGTTCTCCCATTTTCTTTCATTCCTGAACCAAAATAAGGAATTCTGAAGTTTTTAAAAGTCCCCATTCCCGTGCCATGTCTGCCATGAAAGAATTAAATGTATTGGTACAGTGCTCTGCAGTTTATCATCAGAATCATTTGGAAACACCATCCTGATGTATCCACATTATGAATCTGCATCCACATTATGATTCTATAATATAAATTCTACAGGTAACCTCAAATAGATTGAAAAAAAAATTGCAAGTGGCAGCCATCATTAATGACCTGAGTTATTCGTTACAAAATTAGCTGTAAATGTTATTTTAAAATTGTCTGAGAAAAATGAAAATTACATACTCACAGTAATTCCTGATCTTCTTGGACAAGTCTTCACCATTTATTCATACTGCTAGGGTTTAAGCCAGAGGTGTTGGGACCCTGCTGGATCTTCAGGAGGGCCGGCGCCATGGAAGGACCATGCATGCATGGTACCATGAGGCTGGCTCATGCTGTGTAGGCTAGCTTGGCATCAACCCTCCAACCATGTCTTTTACTGAGGAGGTGCAGCATATTCTAACCAAAAAACATCTAAACTAACAAGAGCATAAGATAGCCCTTCTGACCCATATAAGAAGGGTCAACTAAAACTATGTCTTCACTGCCCAAACTGAAACATGAAAGGTGAAGACTAGAACAGACTGAGTAAGCGTGGGGATAGTGTGTGCATGAATAAATGGTTAAGACTTGTCCAAGAAGATCAAGAATTACAGTGAGTACGTAATTTTCATATTCCTGGACTTAAGTCTTTACCATTTATTCATCCTGCTGAGTAGAGTACCAAGCTGAAACAAAATCCCCCAAGCAGGGCGGTAGGAGACAGCGCTTACTCAGGACAGAAGTCCTTTAAGGATTGTCCCACCAAAGGAAGCATGCTGTCTGGCATGGACATCCAGAGCATAGTGTTTAATGAAATTATGCACTGAGCTCCAGGTCACCACTTTGCAGATCTCAGCAGTGGGAACAGGCGGATCTCCACCAAGGATGTAGCAACTGCCCTGGTACAGTGGGCATGCACTTGGCCCTCTAACTTGACCTGCGCCGTAGAGTAACAGTGGTGAAAGCATGCCACTATGCAAGCAGAGATACATTTAATGTAAACTGGCTGTCCTAGCTGAGCAATATTGAAGAACACAAAGAGCTGCTTGGATTGCCAGATGTCTTTGGTTCTATCAATGTAGAATTGTAGGGCTCTTTTAACTTTCAAAGAGTGAAGGGGGCACTTCCCTTCATTCTGAAAGTTAGGAAAATGAGTAGGCAGAACCAAAGGCTGGTTGAAAGGGAACTCTGAAACCACTTTTGGGTAAGAACTTAGGATGAATACAGAGAACCACCTTGTCTTTGTGAAAGATGGTATACAGAGGGTCAGTGACCAAAGCATACATCTCAGTGAACCTATGAGCAGAAGTGATGGAACACAGAAAAGTGGTTTTGCAGGTCAGAAACTTGAGATCACATGTAGCTAGAGGCTCTATTGGTTTATGAGTGAGCATGTCTAGTATGAGGTTAATATCCCAGTGGACAATTGGCTTCTTGACCAGAGGCCTTGTATGTAGAATGGCCTTGGGTAATCTTTTGAACAGAGGAAGCTGAGCCAGAGTCATATTCTGGACTGGCTCATGATAGGCAGGGAGTGCACAGAGATGTACCTTTATAGATGAGTATTGTAATCCCATGTCTGAAAGGTCTAGTAAATATTCCAACACCTTGTCTGGGAGACACCAGAATGGGTTGATGGAGATTTTAGCACACCATTCCAAAAAATGTTTCCATTTGGCTATATGAGTTTTCCTAGCAGAAGGTGTACGTGTGGCCAGGAGGTTCTCTGAGTTTCTCTGAGAAACCTCAATCCTGCTCACTTCTATTTCCTCAGGAGCCAGGTGTGTAGATGAAGGGAGCACAGGTTGGGATGGACCAGGGAACCTTGTGTCAGAAGGTCCATCCGTAGTGGCAGTTGCCTTGGAGGGGCCACTGACAACTTGTTGATCAAGGGAAACCAAATCTGTTGAGGCTAGTATGGTGCAATGAGAATCATATTGCTCACGTGTGCCTCCAATCTGAGCAACACCCTCTGAACTAATGGAAGAAAAGGAAATGCATACAGAAAATGATTTGTCCTCCACAGCCTGAATGTATCCTGACAAAAAACACCAGGTTCTGGGTTTTTGGAGCAGAAATGAGGCAGTTTTGTGCTAAATGGGAGGCAAAAAGGTCCAAGTCTGGAATACCCCACTCACCGCAGAGCTACTGCACGATATCTGGTGCTAACAACTACTTGTGAGGGTCCACTTCTGTCCTGCTGAGATGGTCTATCAGATTGTTATGAGTCCCTGGCAGTTAAACTGTTTGAATCAGGACATTGTGGTCAAGGCACCACTCCCATACCATCATGGCTTCTCCACAGAGACGGTAGGAGTGTGCTCCACCTTGCTTCTTTATGTAAGACGTCACTGCTTTGTTGTCTGTCTGAAGAAGTATTACCTTGTGACTGACAATATTTTCCGGGACTCAGAGGGTGTGCAGGACTGCCCTTGTCTCCAGAATGTTGATATGGAGGTGAGACTCTGTCTGGGTCCAAAGTCCCTGAGTACGATGGCCCTGTCAGCGAGCTCCCCAGCCAAGGAGAGATGCATATGTATCGATGGTTATCTGAGATTCTAGTGGAGCAAAGGGGAGCCCTTGAAGAACGTTGTCCTCCTGTATTCATAATGCAAGTAACCGACGCAGGGGTTCTGTCACTTTGATTGGATAAGAATGGGGATGTGTTGTTGGGGACCACTGTGTGCTGAGCATCCACTAAGTGTTCCTCATGTGCAGTCAAGCCAGAGGCACTGTGAAGATGGAAGAGGCCATGAGTCCTAACATCCGTTGCATGGAGTGAGCCCAGACAGGATTTTTTTCCCTGATGAAGCATGCATTCAGAAGGATGTTCTTCCTCCTGTCGTCCGGGAGTAAAGCCCTCTCTTTTGTGGTGTCTAAGAGGTCGAAGCTATGACTTTTCCAGGTTCAGCAGAACCCCATGGAAATCATGAATGAGATGCTGTGGATACCACTTTCCCTGTACCCTGCCTTGATAGGCTTGCTACAAGCCAGTCGTCCAGGTAGGGAAAGACTTGAATGCTGAGCTTTTGAAAGTACACTGCGAGAACTGCAAAGCACTTTGTAAAGACTCAAGGTGCCAAGAAAAGCCCAAAGGGCAGGACTCTGAATTGATATTGTTGACCCAAGGCCACAAAGTGAAGGAACTTGTAGTGGTTTGGGTGTACAGGCCTGCCCACAGCCCACTACAGAGGAGAGATCCACCTCAGGCAGCTGAGATGGAGTCAGGGCCAGATTCTCAGAAGGTGGCACTGGGTGCTTTCTGCTGCACTTTCTTTTGCAGCTGAGAAGACTGATCTTTATTTGAGGCTCCTCTACCTCTTCCTCAAAAGGGCTGCCTGTTACGAATGAGGGGCTAGAGAAGCTGGTCTGGCTGTCTTGATGGCAGTCCTGGTTTTCTCAGAGGCCTCCAGGACTTGTTCCACCTGTTGGCCAAACAGATAGGTACCATCAAAAGGGGACATTCATAACCTGCTGTCGGGCATCTGAGGAAAAGCCAGATGTCTGGAACAAGGAATGTCTTCTAATACAGATTCCAGCAGTGGCTGCTCTGGAAGCGGTACTGTATGCATCCAGAGAAGCTTTCAGCTGATGGTGATTGCATTCTATTCTGTTGGTGATAGTCTGAAGAATCTTAAGTCTGGAGTCAGACTACTGTAGATTCTCCACAAGAGATTTGAGTGAGGTCCACAGGACATATTCATACTGGGAGAAGTGTCCTTGATAGCAGGCTATATGCATGCCCACTGTAGCAGCTACAAAAGCCCTTTTTCCCATAGTATCAATCTTTCAAGATTCCTTATTGATAGGACATGCTGTTACTTCTTGTGGTAAGACAGCTTTGTTGTTCTCTGCTGGGGCTATTCTTCAAGGTGTGGAGTGGCTATGCTCTGCGTATCTGCCGCACATAGACACTCCATGGCTGCTGTGCCCCTTCATCCAAGTCACCAAAGAGGAGCAAGGCTGTTACGTGCTGGGTCTTCTGGCCTGCCTGTGAGCTCCATGTGGGGGCAGTATGGAGGTGGTGCAGAGAGTGTGCCCGCACTCCATGCTATTCTCAGAAGCACAGCATGCTGGGTAAGGGGTGGTGCAGGCTACACTTTCTTGAGGCAGTCATAGCCACTGCACGCCTCTGACAGGATGCTGCCAGTGGCGGCACTCACCATAGGAGCCCACCGTCTTGCCACCCCAACCAAAGGGGACCACTGCGAGGGTGGATAGCCCCCTTCCCCCACCAACAGAAACCCTGCACCCATCCTCAATGGCCACCCAGTGACACACACCCCAGCACACAGCTATGCCCCGTCCCTGTGTATTCAGTTACCCCCACCCAACACACCCATACCCCATGCCTGTATCTGTGTACTTATGCCCCCCACCTAGTACAGCACCATCAGCCAATCCCCATGACCCCTGGTCATGGCCTCTCCAGCCATACGTTGGTGTGCAGTGGACCCCCCCGGTGGCACCGTCAACACCACTACCACCCCCCCGATCCCTGGACTTGCTCATCAGTGCTGGGCACAGGATGGCCAGTAGCATAGCCCTCCTCACACCTCCTCAGCTGCCGGCCATCCTAGTGATGCTGGGAGCACACTGCTATATAAAGGCAGCATGCTCCCAGCATCATATGAATGGCCAGTGGCCAAGGAGACGTGAGGAGAGCTGTGCCACTGGCCTTCCCATGCCTGGCACTGACAGGCAGGTATGGGAGTCAGGATGTAATGTCAGTGCCACAGGGCAGAGTACAGAATACTGATGGGAGCCAGAGGTGCTGACAGCAGGGGAGGTGGGTGGTGTCTGATGTTCTGGACAGGGCCTGTTCATGCACGACAGGGCTGTTATTGGGGGGATACCTTACCCTGGGGATGGGGAGCTGCTGTGTGGAGGGGTACTACTGCCTTGGGGGTGGGGAGCTGCTGTGTGAGGGCAGGCTTACACAGTCTGGGTGCCTGCAGTTGGCATTCATGTACCCAGATCCACACCCTGGAGCGCAAGTGATCCACTGTGGGACTCAGGACAAGCATCCCATTGGATGTCTGCCTGGGTCTGCTAAGCCTCCCCCAGCCACCCTGCATGCTGGGGGGGTGAGGCCACAGTCAGGTGCCCTGCAGGTGCATGGAGCAGTGAATACCGTGCACCCTGTGCCTGTATGGGGCCATGGAACTACATGAGCAGGATATGCATCGCTGGTGCATTTTCCCACACCTTGGAGAATCACCCCCTGCAAGAATAACCAGTGCATCCACGACTGGTCGTGAAACTAGAATAGGCCTCTCTTTAGGAGGGACATATTTCCAATCTCTGGACCTGCAAACAGAAGGAACAGAGGCAGGCCTAGCCCACACAGCTTTGGACAGAGTCTCGAAGGTTGGAGGAACAGGAGGCATAAGTTTCACCGGGATGTTGAGAACATGAAGCCACTCAAGATGCACAAGCTTTCCTGGATCTAAAGAAGAGGTCTGTATAGCCAGTGTTGCCTGCATATTCCTCAGTAAAGATTGAAAAGAAAGGTTCTCTTGAGGAACAGAAGTCAGAACTGTCAGCTTATTGTCCAGGCTGCAGAAGGAATCGTCATCCTTCTCTTCAGAAATGATGAAGTCAGTGTCAGGCTCATCCTGCTCCATATCCCCCTCAGAGGGGGAGGGTGGAAGAGGTGTGGAGCCCAAAAGGCTGAGACCAGGCCTAGGAAGAGGAAAAACAGGTGATACCAGAACTTGCACTGGAGCTAGCACCAAATGTAGTGCTGGAGATTGTGCCGGCACCAAAGATAGCACCAACCAAGCACCCAAACCAGGCCTAGAAGAGGAAGATGGGGCAGAAGATGGTACCTGTGCCTGTTCCCGTTAGGAAACAGGGTGAGGGAGGTAGGTACATGGAACCGGCATCAGCAGTGCGGTAACTGGCAAGGGAAGGGATTCTGTTGCCGGAGTCAAATGCTCTACCTGACCAGAAGATCCCAACCATGGGTCCAAGGCACCTAGGCCTGAGGGCTCTGGCACCAGATCCACAGGAAGGGGAAAACAGGCCAGACACTGTGCCCATTGCTCCATAAGAGCAGCGCAGTGGTGAAACTACCCACCAGAAACCCCACAGGAGGACAGAGACGGGCTCTGGTGTTGAGATTCCAAGCAACCACAGGTGGAGGCTGTTGGGGAACCAGACAGGGCCAGGGAAGGCTTCTCACTCATGTACACCAAAAACCTCTTGGCCCACATACTATAGGGTGACCTCGAGCAGTACCATTTCTTTTCCTTCTGACAGGAAGAAGAAGAAGAACTTGAGGATTGGGACTAGGCCTGCTTCTTTTTGTGTTTTCGGGAGGACTGTCCTCCCTCCCAAACACCTGACTTCCTTTGGTTGGAACCCCCTCTGGAGAGGGCGGTGAACTGGACAGTGTCCAGCCAACAGAGCAGCCTTCTAAAGGAGACTCTCTACCATCACTGGCACCATCCATGGCCAACTTCTTCAATCGATGGGGCTGTTGAAGAAAAATAATTAAACTTTGTTTTACTACAGAAAAAAATTAACTAGGAATAAATTAAACTGAATGCTTTTGTCTTACAGATGTGAAGATTTCACTCCTGATGAGTGAGGGACATCATCACTGAAGAGCACTCAACAGAGGGAAAAAAGGAACTAAGGTGGTTGGAGGGTCAATGCTGAGATAGCCTACACAGCGCAAGCCAGCCTCATGGTGCCGCACATGCGCAGTCCTATCTTGGCACTGGTCCTCCTGAAAATTTTTGGCTCCAGCAGGGTCCCAGTGCCTCTGGCGTGAACCCCAGCAGTATGAATAAATAGTGAAGACTTAAGTCCAGGAAGATCTAAAATACACGAAGGATGAATCTAAGGATGTCAGAAATACATTTTTGTTACAAAACTATGTGGTAAATGTTTTGCTGACTAACAAATACTGCTACTTTAACAAATGTAAATACCTGGTTTTAATTAAAAAAGCTGATTTTTGGTTTTTAAATTGTTTCTTAATTTATCTATTTAATAAGTACAATAAGACACTTCAGGTAGTTGACTGTCTGGGGTAATGCACATACAGGTGCTGAAGGCACTCAGCACAAACCCTTGGGCTTCACCATATACTTGGGTGCACATTACCCCAGTCAATCAATACCATGCCATATCTTATAGTTTATGAATTGTATGTTACGAGTACTTAACTTGTTTGTATCATTGGACATTGAGACATTTTAAACATATTTTATTAAAGGAGAACTACAGTTGAAATTTACAAAAAATATTTTGTGCAGAATATCTTGATTTGTGTGTGTGTGTGTGTATTTCTAGTTTGCATGTTCCTTAGTTTGCTATTAGGAGTTTATTTTCTACATTTGTTTCATGGCTCTTGGACCTCTCCATGTCTGTATGTTTTATTGTCATTCCTTCTACTACAATGCCTCCTGTCCCATGTGACTATGATGCACCTGAGACCACTGATTCAGTTAGGGCATGCTTACTGTTCACTTTATTCACAGCACTGTGCCTGTTCTGGCCTCAAATAAATAATTGTTTCTAATGTAATCTTTTTGTTTTCAAGTTGTATGCCCAGGTCTAACCAGTAGGAATGGTTTTCTTTGAATCAGCATTTGTTAACTTGCTCTGCAGTAATTGATAACTGAAGTAGCTTCTGCCCATCTGAGTGAAACTTGGAGAGAAATGACAACATACTGGAGTAGCTGGCTGCTTCAGCAGTTAAGTCCCTGCTTGACCGAAGAGCTGTTTCACTTCCCAATCAGAGCAGTCTGTAGAGTTAAATATTTGCTGTCCAGGTTTTTTACTAACTCAGTCTCTGGTTTGAGTTTAGACAGATTAGCTTAAAATCTATCATTCTGTTCTTATAAAAAGTTGATCATTTGAGTTTCTGTGCTGAACTGAAGTGATATGAATGTTTCTCTGTGAGAAATCAGCTTGTCTGTTCCATAGCTGTCTGTTCTTTCTCATCAAAACTCTGTATTATTTTCTAGCTATAAAACACAGAGTTATTTAATGGGCATAAAGTAAATCTACATTTTGTTCACAGAAGTAGATTGCCTTTGATGTAGCCTCCCTGCTCTGAATGGGAATTGAAACGAATTGAAACAGCTCTTCAGTCCAGCAATGACTTACTGCTGAAGCAGCCAGCTACTCCAATATGACGTTATCACCCTCCAAGCCTCACTCAGAGGGACACAAACAACTTCACTGTTTTCAGTTACTGCAGAGCAAGTTAAGAAATGCCGATTTAAAAAAAAACACTAAACCAAACAACATAAAATTTTCAGAAAACCTAATCATGACACGTGGACTTGAATTAAAGTGAAATCAAGCTTTTATTAATATTGGGCACTATTCACTAAAGAATTGGGTGGCTACACACCATGTAACTCAGGCGTTTAGCCACCGTGCAGCTGCCTGCATCCACTGTGCCCCCTCTGCCCAATTCAAGATGGGGATATACCCACCATGCACCCAATCCCCTGGCCAATCACGGAGCTCCATGTGGGGCTGGCCTGGAGGAGGTGCGGGAAGGAGCGAGTCAGCACTTTGTGCATTCATGAATGTGCCGAGTGCTGTGCACAGAAATGCCAGCTCCACATCTGGAAGGCAGCTGTAAACCACCGGGGCTGGTTACATGCCCCCCTAGGAAGCTGCCTCCAGATGTAGCAGATACGGTGGGGGGGGTTATTGGTCCCCCAACTATGCAGCCACTGCCATTGGGGTACTTCAGGAGGATGGGGGTCAGGCAAATCGGGTACATCCCCACACCAGCATGGTCAGTGCTCTGCATACTGGATGGCAACATGGCACCTGTTGCATACAAGGGATCCACTGTGGGTCCCTGCCTGGGCAGCCAATTGTCTGCCCACCAGGATCTGCTGCTCTGCACCCACCTGTGGACCTGTGCACTGGGGGGGGCAGGGCCATTTAAGGGAGCAGGGCAGGGTCCGGTGTTCGTGAATGTGGCTCTCACGTGGTAATCCCTTTGGTGCGGAGCTGTGTGCCCTGACATGCACCTCTTGCGCATTTTTTTTGTGAATAGGGGCCAATATGTATAAACTGTTGCATTTGATCTTTAAAGCTTTTCTTCTCAAATAACATAAGACATAAAAGCACACACATCACCCCAGGTAATCAGTGCTATAATCAGTGAAAAACTAGTCCACTGAATTTTCAATAAGATGTTTGCCAAACTGTGACAGTAGCCTGTATTAGTACTCACTGGATAGGGAGAGGCACCTAAAAATCATGAATGTTTAATCTTAGGTGACTTCAATGTAAACTGGATGAGGTTAACTTCAAACCAATCAATCAATCAAAATCTTTATTTATCCAGGCGATCACCATTGAGCAAGCTCATTTGCAAGGTGGACCTGCATTTCTCAAGGTCAAGGTACAATTAAAAATACAATTAAAATACATATAAAACAACAGTGGTAGAAATATACAATAAGATATATACAGTGTAGTAAGTATTGGTGAGTAGTATATACAAAACAATGCCTTTAAAATCCTGATTATCAAGAACATTCGTAAACTGTCTAGGAGCCCCTCAGATATGGGAGAAGGAAGGAGATGAAGGGAGAGGGCTGGCATTGATGAGAAGATACTGGGACACTATGCTGATGGGATGGGATGGGAGACATAGGAGAAGGTGATGGGTGGGTATGGAAGATGGTGCAAGGAATGCTTAGTACCGGAGGGACTAGGATAGATTGAGGGAAAGGGTGAGGAAACGTGGTGTAAGAATACTTTGGTGAGTAAGGAGAGATAGCCAGACTACTAGGAGCAATGGAAACAGTTACAAAGCTCCACAAACGTTTTGGCATACAAGAACCTGAACATAGCAAGACTAATCAGGGAGCTTAGTCTCAATGATTTCTGTATCCTATTCCAGAGTGTGGGCAGGATAAAGCTCATGGCCGCTTTACCAAAGCGGGTGCCGACTCTAGGTACTTTCAAGGAAACCAGCAAGTGACTTCTCAAGGCATAATTACTAATCGGACTTAGGGGGAGACAGTCAGCAACGTACTGCAGAAGTCTGTTGGTGATGGCTCAGAGTGTCCAAAAAGCCGCATTTCTATAACGCCTGTGTTGGAGGGAGGGCCACCCCACAGCTGCATATAAAAAGCAGTGGTTGAGTAGAGAAGGGAAGTCCAGTTATGAATCTCAGAGCTCTATGATACAATATGTCCAGTTTTGCAAGGTGTGAGGCAGAGCACTGGCCATATATGAAGTCAGCATAGTCAGTTAAGGAGAGGAATGTGGACTGGACAAGTTGTCTTTTGGCATCTATGGTCAGAAGGCGATTT
The DNA here is from genome assembly GCA_016271365.2 of Neoceratodus forsteri. NCBI lineage: Eukaryota > Metazoa > Chordata > Ceratodontiformes > Ceratodontidae > Neoceratodus > Neoceratodus forsteri. Next base: position 397,676,803 of record CM028136.1, on the reverse strand, counting down.
ATCCTAAAGAAAAGGCCTAGCCTCTGCCTCAGCTTTTTCAGTAGTTCCTCTACATGTTCCACAAAGGAGAGTTTATTGTCAAGCCAGACACCCAAATACTTGAATTTTGGTACGAATTCAAGATTTTCTCCTAGTAAGGTGGAGACAGATGGTAAGGGACCAACAGCAGCAGAATATGCCACCTGGCTAGTTGGTGAGAATAGCATTACCTTGGTTTTCTTAGCATTAAGTAGTAGTCTTTTGCTAAGGAGCTGGTGCTGCAGGATATTAAAGTCGGTTTGCAGGTCCCGCATGCGGCTTCAGGAGAATCACGGCTTATGTAGAGCACCGTGTCATCAGCAAACAGGTGAATGCTTGCTTCCTTAATGCCTACATCCAGGCTAATGATATAGATAGCAAACAACAATGGCCCCAAGATGGATCCCTGAGGAACACCTCTTTTTAGCAGTTTAAGTGGAGAAAGCTCCCCTTCAGCTTTAATTTGTTGCTGCCTACCAGAAAGGTAGTCATGGAACCAACACAAGGAGGTTGAATCCAGTCCTATTGTCTTTAAGGTGGAAAGGAGCAGGCAGTGGTCTATGGTATCGAAGGCCTTACTGAGATCCAGGAAAATGGCACAAACAAATTTTTGTTGTCCAAGTCCCGTTGCCAGTCATTAGTTACTTTTGCCAATGCCATAATAGTACTATGCTTAGCTCTGAAGCCAGACTGCATAGGGTTTAGTAAGTTCGAGTTGTCTATGAAAGTTCTCAGCTGGGCATTCACTATCTTTTCCAGAAGCTTAAAGAGTATAGGGAGGAGGGAGATCGGCCTATAGTTATTTAAATCACAGGGATCCCCTGATTTAAACAGAGGGATGACATGAGCAATTTTCCATAACTGGGGGAGGGATCCTTGTGATAGGGACAGGTTGAATAGGTGGGAGATAAGTGCAGCAAGGATGTGATATGCAACCTTCAAGAAGTATGGGTCGAAGGCGTCAACACCAGCACTTTTTTTTGTGTCCAATTGTAGGAAAAGATCTTCAACTTCTTTTAAGGAGGTGGGTGAGAAGGAGAAGGTTACGTTGTTGTTGCTCTGTTCCAGGAGCTGTGTGTTGGTCTGTGGGTGAAGCCTACTTACTGGTGCATTATTGAATGCTAGGCAGGCAGTGGCAAAATGATTGTTGAAGGCTTGCAGGATCTCATTTCTATCGTTGATTGTAACATTGTCAGTGGTAATTCTTGATGGAAGTACACTTCCTGGTGAGTGACCAGTCAGTTCTTTTAGGGTGGACCAGAATTTGGTAGGGCATTTTGACGCAGAGTCTAGCTCAGAGTGGTAAAAGTTAGCCTTGACCTCTCTGATCATCTTAGGGCAGGAGTTTCTAGCTATCCTGAAAAGACACTAGTCTTCAACTGCATGTGATTTGCAAGCCTTTTTCCAGAGATAATCTCTTTTTAGCAGTGCAGCCTTGAGATCTGCTGAAAACCATCTACGTGTTCTAGCTTTTTATACGTGCTTTTACCAGAGGAGCATGGTTGTTTAAGGCACTGGTTACAATTTCATGGAAGATATCGTATGCATTACTCACTGATTTTGCAAGGTAAAAACTCTGCTAGTGCAAGGAGTTTTTAAGTTCATTAAAGTATGCAAGAGGATCAAAGTTCTGTCTGGACCGTTTATTGGAAAACTTAGATACAGATGAGGATTTGGTATCAGCTGTTATACCAGCAATAAAGCAGTGGTCACTAATATCCACTGAAAAAATTCCAGCATGGGAAAAGGAATATGGTTAGCTTACAAGAAGGACATCCAATAGAGTGCTGTTCATTGGGTTTTTCTTGTTAATGCGAGTTGGTTCAGTAATAAGTTGTGTGAACCTGTGTGAGTCACAGAATTGCTTCAGGGGTAATGAGACCTTGGCCAGCCAATCATAGTTAAGATCACCTAGAATAATTGTTTCAAGAGGAACAAGGCCCATGATAGTTGACAGATGGGACAAGAGCTGAGGCCCAGCTGAAGGAGGTCTGTAACAACCTGACACAGAGGGCCACTGAAGGGGAAAGTTCAACTTTGAGGGACAAGCATTCAAATCCACCTGCAACAGAGGAGGAGTCTAGGATGGGCACTGAAAATTTGTTTTTGACATATATGGCTACCCCGCCACCCCTGGTCTGCCTATCGGCTCTGAATAGGAGGTAATTAGGGATGTTAGCCTCTCTATCTGGAGTGGATGACCAAAGCCAGGATTTTGAAAGCTCAAGTACATCTGGTGCAGTATGCATAATCCAGGCCTGGACTGAGGTAAATTTCTTTAAAAGACTGCAAGCATTTGCGTGCATAAAGCTGACTCCTTTCAGCCTCGTGAATTCGGATGGCGATGAGAGAGCTTTTGTAGGTCCGGGGTTAAGATCAACATTACCTGAGCACAAAAGTAGAAGGAGTTCAATTTTCCTTAGGGCAGTGCAGGATAATTTGAAGGCACAAGTCTTTCTGCGACTAGTTTGAGTTTCAGTACGGTGGTCCGTGGTCCTGAATTTCACCCTGTGCTGTACTAGGGACACGTAACCTGAAGTCCATCCAGTGTAGCACCAAGACATGTGAATATTGGGGGGATGGGGTGAAGGACCACATATTGGTAACGAAGTAGCGGTCCCACCTCGAGAAGATTCCACGAAATGATGAGGGTGTAAGGTCATGTAGTAGCAGCACAAGTTGTTCGTAGAGTTGATATATGAGCAGTCAAGCAGTAGGGAGCATGACTCTTTTTGGGGTCAATTCTGCCCGATTGGTCTAATACATAGGGTATCATGCATAGGCAGATAAGTAAACTGAGGCAGACGGGGACTGCCATGATTGCCCTATGTGTTAACAGGGGGCAAGTTGCAACAAGATTTGCTAGCCAGGTTCTATAAATTCCAAGGATCACTGCTCTGTGTAGGGCAGCTGTATGAGACAGGCGAGTTGCAACAAGATTTGATAGCCAAGGTCTATAAATTTTAAGGATCACTGGTCCGTGTTGGACAGGCCAGAGTAGACAGGGATCGATGCTTCGCAAGATTTGGCAAAACAGCCTGAAAGCACAGGCATCTTTGAGGATATTTCTTCTATAGGCAGGAGTACCCTACTGGATACACTACATTTAGGGATCAAGATATGAAAAAGCAGCCTAACAGCACAGGCGTCTTGAGGATTTTTCTTTTGCGGGCAGAAGTACCCTAATGGATACACTTCATGTAGGGTATAAAGTGAACTGCCTAAGGTATACAAGTTTCACAATTCCTTGCCACTAGGTGAGGTAGACTTATGCTGAATTAGCTAGGAGATGTGTCTAGGGTAGTGAATATGGGACAGGCAGAGGATGAACCTATGACAGTAGTGGGCGGGGCAAGAAGAACTGTATAATAACACTCAGGCGGGGGGATGGGCGGGTGAATGAAACAAAAGTGGCTTTGCTGTACCTCTGCTGGTTCTGGAGTCCAGGGAAGTGGTCTCGGGCGGCAGCTGAGGAAGCGCCAACCGCCCGGTGGCTGTGTCTCCTAAGGCGGAAGTGCTGGGAGCCTTGGAGGGTTCTCGGCTGAGGAAGGAGAAAAATGGACACTATTAATACTGGTCTCTGGCAGGAGCCGAGCAATCCAGTGAGTGCAACAAATTTGTAAGACAAAGGAGTGATTTCCTTGGTGCCCTGAGGTCTGGCTTACGGCTGCACTACAAAGCAAGGAGGGTCTGTAATCACTTTGAATCAATGAAAAAAAAAACACATCTAGCAACAGGCTAAGAGTCTCTTATTTAGTAACATAGAAGCTTGAAAATAATACAGCAATTGCAGCTAAGTTTTTGTACATTCAACACAGTTCAAACAGCTCCTTTTTTGCCCAAATTTCGTTTAAAATATGGAAAGGGAAAAGGGAGCCAATCGGAGCCTGCCTGAGAAAGGCGTACACAATCTGATTGGTAGCAGCTTTGCCGTACCTCTGCTGGTTCTAGAGTCTGGGGAAGTGGTCTCGGGCAGCGGCTGAGGAAGTGCTGACTACCCGGTGGCCGCGTCTCCTAAGGCGGAAGAGCTGGGAGCCCTAGAGGGTTCTCGGCTGAGGAAGGAGAAAAAGGGACACTATTAATATTGGGCTCTGGCAGGGGCCGAGCAATCCAGTGAGTGCAACAAATTTGTAAGACAAAGGAGTGATTGCCTTGGCGCCCCAAGGTCTGGCTTACAGCTGCACTACAAATAAAGTAAGGAATGTAATAAATGATTTGAAGCTACAACAAATAATCCAAGAGATATCAAGGTACAACTATAAATCTGGATATGAACTATGTATTGATTGGATCCTTGTCACCAACACTAAAAATATTGTGGCCTCTAGCGTGCTACCAGATGTAATAAGTGGCCACTGCAAAATATATTGTATTTGGTCAGCTAAAGACCACAGATTGCTTTCTACTTATGTGAAATCTAGAAATAACAAGGATTTAGATATGGCTAATATTTCTGTTAGCTTTATGGCTACCGATTGGTCTCAAATTCATAAATGTGACAATGTTAATCAGACTTTGAATCTGTTTGCATCCAAATTTCAGAGACGCTGTGACTATTATGTTCTATGAGACACTTCTGTGTTTACAAGGGGCTAGGCAGACATGGACAAACCCTGACTTACTAAAATGTATGAGGGAATGTGACAAAAAGTGGAAAGCATACAGAAAGTTGAAACTCTGGAATTTCTTCTGTCTTATAAACAAGCATTAAATTCCTGTAAATTATAGACAAGAAGAGCCAAAAAAAGTATTTTAAGGAAAGTCAAAAAGAATTATTTGGGGGAGAGCCTGTAAAAGTTGAAGTGCCCTTAATAAGCTATTAAGAAAAACAAATAATACTAATATCACTAGTCTAAAATTGGGAGATGGCATTTACACCAATGCAGAAATGATAGCCAAATCTTTTAATTAGTTTTTTTCCAGTCTTTCTCTATATACCCTAATTAGGAATCCAAGTAAACATATAAAGGATTACTTTAAGCTATCGAACGATGGCTAGATGTGAATGTTTTGTGCTCTGTTTTAAAAGTTTAACTGTTGCAGAAGTTGCTAAATACTTAAAATGAATAAAGTCAAGCCCTAGAGTGAGTGCTTATTGCATTTATAAATGGTATAATTTAGCATTGTGTACTAGTACTATGCCTACTGCGTGGAAACGGGCTAATATTTCTCCCAGTTTGAAAACACAAGATCATACAAATGTGAATAACTACAAGCCTCTTTTGTGCCCCCTAGCTAAAGTTTTAGAACAAATTATATTTGAGCAGCTACAAGAATATCCAGAAGAAGAGAATATTTTAACTGAGGCTCAGCATGGCTTTAAACCCAAACACAGTACGATAACAGTCTTAGTGGGGTTTTACAAGATGTCTTAAGCGTTGACTCCATGCGACAAATTACGGCTAAGTGTGGAGTCTGAGGGAGTATGGCAGGCTCCCTCGACCCCCTTTTGTATCTTCAGTAGTGTTTCTGTGCTGAGTGAAAGGGCTAAAGGGACATCCTGTGGTGTTTCACTTCTCATCCAGCAGTGCACCTGAGCAAGGCACCTACCTCAGAAGGGACGTGAGTCAAACAGTAAAGCTTGTTCTGTCTTGATATTGCTGCTTCCTCTGATTAATCAACTGGCTGTTGTGCCTGAGCTGCCTGAGAAACCAAGTTTGTTATCAAATTACTCTTGTCCCGAACTTGCTGCTATTAGACTGTGTGCTGCAACTGCATTAATTAATTTTAAACTGCTGCTGGAAGTGTATTCTATTTGCTTGCTGCTATTTAACTTTGTGCTGTAACTTCACTACTCAGTTTTAAACTGCTGCTGGAACTCTGCAGTACTCTGTTTACATGCTACTGTTTGACTGTGTGCTGCAACTACAATAATCAATTTTAAACTGCTGCTGAAACTTTTCTGAATTCTGTTCATTTGTTGCTACTTGTAAGACAGCAGTATTGTTATTTTATGTATCTGGACTGCTTTGTGGTAAATGAGTTCTGAGAGCCCAATTAAAGTCAGCTGCAGCCCTCCCCATTTGCTCCTGCTCACCAGCCACCTGCATTGCCTAGCAACAGAACACTAGCTTGTTACACTAGCCACACCCACTCCCCTGATTGGTGGTGGCAGCCCATTTTGGTGGGCTACGGGGATTTAAAATCAACCACTTGCAAGATGCGGCAGCATCTTAAGCAGCGGCTCCATGTGGCAAAGTGCGGCTAAGTGTGGAGTCTGTGGAAGTGTGGTAGGCTTCCTCGACCCCCACCCCTTCGTATCCTCAGTAGTGTTCCTGTTCTGATTGAAAGAGCTAAAGGGGCATCCTATGGCATTTAACATCTCATCCAGCAGTGCACCTGAGCAAGACATCTGCTTCAAAAGGGACGTGAGTCAAACAGTAAAGCTTGCTCTGTCTTGATATTGCTGCTACCTCTGAGTGACTGATCGGCTGTTGTGTCTGTGCACCTGAGGAACAGAGTTTATCAAATTACTTTTGCCCCAAACTTGCTGCTATTAGACTGTGTGCTGCAACTGCATTAATTTGTTTTAAACTGCTGCTGGAACTTTTCTGTATTCTATTTGTTTGCTGCTATTTTACTTTGTGCCGTAATGTCACTACTAAATTTTAAACTGCTGCTGGAACTTTGCTGAATTCCGCATGTTTGCTGCTACTTCTAATACAGCAGTATTGTTATATAATAACTGGGTTAGACTTTTTCCCATAGGGAAGCCGTGGCATAATTTGTCATTATAGAGGAGCGTTTATAATGGCAAACACACGCACAGTTTTCCTTGCTATGCGCATGCCCAACCTACAGCTCTTCCGGGTTTTCACCGCTCGCCACCAGATTTCTTCGTCGGTCGAAACTGAACCACCACCACTATCTCTAGGTGGTAAGTGACTATTTAAAAAAAAAAAACTTTCTAACAAAAATCACACCGTAAAGGGGACAACAAAACAAGAAAAAGTAAACTGCTGCTAAGCGACTGAGGACTCGGCTAAACATAATCCAGACCGCAGCCGAACCAGACCATTTATTTTATATAATTGGCTGTGGCAAAAAAGCCTAACCCAGCAATTATATAAAATAAAATATGGGGTGGTGTGTGTAAACTCGAATTTTACACACACCCTCGGGGTTGGATGCATGGATCAACCCCTCGAGCTTTGCTCTCGGGGTTTATATGCCATCCAACCCCTTGGGTGTGTGTAAAATCTCGTTAAACACACCACCCCATACTTTATTCTCTATTTAATGTGCCTGAACTGCTTTGTGGTAAACAAGTTCTGAGAGCTAAATTAAAGTCAGCTGCAGCGCTCCCCATTTGCTCCTGCTCACCGACCACCCACGATGCCTAGCAACAGAACACTAGCTTGTTACACTAGTCACACCCCCTCCCCCAACTGGTGGTGGCAGCCCATTTTGGTGGAGTTCGGGGATTTAAAATCAACCACTTGCAAGATGCGGTGGCATCTTAAGTGGCGGCATCTGTGAAGCAAAGTGCAGCTAAGTGTGGAGTTTGAGGGAGCTGTGGGAGACTGGGCCATGTTAATCTACTTTATAGGTTGGGGAGGTTTGGAAACTAATTGGTGTAATTATTCAGGTTAAAATGACTCTTGGTTCAACTATATTTTCCTTTAACTGTGTGTTATTATTTAGTTTATAGTTACTAAAATAATTTTGTAGGTCATGTTGAATATGAAGAAGGAAGGGAAAATGTGCATTTTGACTATTCAATGTCTAATTTACTGGTAAAATCTAGCATTACTGAAACATATGGTCTGTTATTGTCAGATAGGATTGCTCTGAGGGTACAGTATGTGGGTCTTTTTGTTGCTAGCGTCTTTTTATTTTCTTCTGAAAATGCTTATGTGCAATTTGCACTAACATTAAAGTGTTAGTGTAATTTCATTTAATTTTACTTTCTGGGGATACTGAGCTTAATCCGGGACCATCTGGCACTCCAAACACTAATTCTGGGAACAAATCTTCGCATACTTTACATGGGCTGAAGATTATGCACGTGAATGTCAGAAGCTTCTTGCCCAAACTGGCCAAAGTGGAACTTATCTCTCAATTATATAATCCAGATGTTATTGTTTTAATTGAAACTTGGCTGAACCAGTCTGTTCCACATAATGTATGCAACATTTTAGGATATTGTGTTATCTGTGCAGATAGGATGGGTAAAAAGAAGGGGGGAGGTGTGACAGTTTTGTTTAAAGAATGTTTAGAGATTTGTCTTTTGGGTAGGAGTACTGCTACAGACTCATCTTTTGATTGGTTGCTGCTAAGATTAATGGTGGGGATAAAAATATGTCACCCTTGGCTGTCTATACAACCCACCTACAAGTGGATTAAATGGGTTAAGGGAATTTTTGGACATTAATTCAGGGTGTTTTTCCAAGTCTGATTTCGTTTAAGTGGGGGGTATAAATTTGAACTTGTTGTTGTCGGATAGTTTGGGTTTAGAATCTTTATTACACTCTTACAGTCTGTCCCAAATGATTAGTGAACCAGCTACATTTAATCATCAAACAGGGAATCACTCAGTCTTGGATTGGATTGTTACTAATAGGGCTGATACTATTTCATCAGTGTGGGTGCTTGCTGAATCAACTAGCGAATTGTTTGAATTTCAAAAGGGTAAATATTCATCCAGCTTCGTAGTTTCAAGAAATTTTATTGTGGAAAGCTTATGCAACAATTCTCACTAATTGATTGGTCAGTATTGGATTTAATCCCATATCCTGACTGTGAAGTTGATTACTTTTGCAAACAACTACTGCCAGTTCAGAATATGTTTTTCCTGTTATGCAAGGTTGCAGTGCGAGGTACATTCAATAGGTGGTTTACTGGAGACCTGAAAGAATGGATTATGGCTAGGAATCTTGCTTGGTCCATATATAAGCAATCCCCTTCTGTTGCCTTACTTGATAGACATAATTTCCTGAGGAATAAGGTCAGTTATTTAGTAGGTTGTGCAAAGAAAGATTATTATAGAAATCAATTCAGTGAAAATCGGGTTGCTCCAAAGAAATTTTGGGACATAGTGAATAATTTAATTGCCCCAAGGAAAAAGCCAACAGTAGAAAAGATTAGAACTTCTGATGGTATAATTATCTGACCCTGCCGAAATTGCTGAGTTGTTAAATGGCAAGTTTTCTGATCTCTCAGGTTATGGATGTAACCCAGCTAACTTATCAAGTCATGTTAATAGTATAGAAATAGCTCAGGGCAATATACCGACTTTTTATTTTTGCAGGATTACAGAGTTTGATTTACTAAAGCTGCTAGTGACTAACCCAAATATGTTTACTGACTGTGGTGAAGGTCTTGATGGTCGATTTCTAAAGTTAATTGCCCCTTCCCCAAATAGTTGCTCCTCTATGTTTAATATTTTACTTGTGACTTATCTCTGGACAACTTCCATCCACCTGGAAACTTGCAATGGTAGTTCCAATATCAACAAAACCTAATGCTGACTGTCTTGATGATGACTTTAGGTCCATATCTAGTCTTAATCCATTATGTTACTTGAAAAAGGTATTGCAGGTCAAATGATTGAATATCTAGAAACTTACAGTGTGATGTGCCCAGAGCAGCATGGGTTTTGGAAAAATCATGGCACTGAGACTGCCTTGTTCGGTTTCACGAATATCGTCCTCCAGGGCTTTGAAAATGGCCTTTTAATGGGGGCGGTTTTCATGGACCTGACCAATGCATTCGATCTCATTTATCATTCTTTGTTGTGCATAAAACTGGATCACCTAGGTTTTTCTGAGAACACTGTGGCTTGGTGTAGTGATTATTTGTCCTGTACATCTCAGGTAGTTAGTTTAGGCTCAGTTGTTTTCTTTGTTAGGCTAGTTACTGTGGAGAGTGTGGCACAAGGTCATTGGTGCTAACCCAAAAGGTATAACTAGTAAGACAGAATGGGAGCACACACCACTCACCCAGTAGAAAATAAAATGTCTGGACTACTACTTAAAGCAAATGCAGTTTATTCACATCCAAACCACCAAAGACAATCAAACAGTGCTCGTAGCACCGTTTCTGTGCTTACGTTTCACCCAGGACTCTGGGCTTCTTCAGAGCTAGTACAACCAAATAGACAATATTCTTATATACCCTAAAAGGGTCTAATTAATTAATTGCATATCCAATTATGACCTTTGTCTTAAAGATACACATAAAAAGTCATATACAAAACAATATTCATTTTATAAGCTCTATACAATTGTCTTATAAACTTTTAACGGTATTCTCTTATAAACTTTTAACGGTATTATAAAATTCAAACTTTGAAAAATATCCTTAGAAAAAATATATCCTCAAAGAAAGTATCTATGAAATATCTTTAGAAACATTCATGAATCTGACAGATGAGCAGCATGGATTCTCCCTTAGGACTTGGAACAATTTACACCTAAAGAAAATAATAAAGAAAGAAATCATAAATCTATACATATATCTGTAATTCACACAAGAAATAAAGGTATTTCTATTTATACATCATGCCTAACTTGCACTGTTACATTCCTTCAAGCATTCAGTTATTTTACAAGCTTAATAGGAACAGAATCCCCATATATTAATTATACTACATGACTAAGAAGTTATTATCCTGCACACAGTACTATTTAATTACATACATATAAAGACACCTATCTTCTCCGGCGTTTCAAAAAAAGGTCCAAATTCAAATTTATCATTTAGCCCTTTATCTTGCAGTGCTCCAAGTCTATGAATCCATTTCTATTCACAACAGTCAAGTGCATTATCAAAGTCTCCACCTTTTACATCCATCGGGACCACTTCCAGTCCAAACGCTGTAACCTGATGATTAAGTCCAGGATTTTCATGAACGTGTGCTGCCATGGCATATGAGAAATTTTTATTTCTAATTGCCGCTAGATGTTCATTTATTCTGAACCTCAACTTTCTTTTCATTCTCCCTACATAGAAGGCACCGCATATGCAATTAAACAATAAATTACACCTGTAGTGTTACAGTTTATAGTCCCTATAATTTTCTCTATTTTCCCATTTCTGGGATTCAGGAAACTCTCTTTCATCTCCATGGCACCACAGGTTCTACAAAATCCATACCTTTTTGTGCCCCATTTCTTCTTTTGCAGATTCTTTTTTAAATCAGCCTGATAACTAGCTACCAGTTTATCTCTGTTGCTATCTCTATGGTACGCAACACGAAAAAGAATCTCCAACCATGTTTTCAATTCTGGGACAGTACGCAAAATAGCAATGTTTTTCTTTACTATTTCTACTATTTCCTGTGCCCCCCCAAATGTAGTCACAAAGGTGAGGGGAGTTATCTTTTTTCTTATTTTTGGGCATGAAAGTGGATTCCCTAGATGTCTCACTAATATCTTGTGCAATATCTCTGACAAATCTCTCATCATAACCTCTATCAGTAAATTTTCTAACCAATTTCCCTGCTCTTACATTCAAACAACTCTGGTTCTGGACAATTTCGTTTGACCCTAAGGAATTGTCCTTTTGGTAGATTTCTGATTAAATGTGGTGGATGGCAACTGGTAGCAAATAAAATACTGTTTTTATAAGTCAGTTTAGTAAACAAATTGGTCACCAAAGTGCCATCAGAGTTTTTAATTACAGTGAGATCAAAAAAATTAATACTTTCTTGATTTGCTGTGATTTTGAATCGTAACTTCTCATTACTCTGTTCCAGATATCCTACAGATTCCCTTAATTCATGTTCTGTACCTTTCCACACTAGAAAAATATTGTATATAAAACATTTATAGACATCTATTTTCTGTATGTATTTATTCACTCCAGCATCAAAAATAACTCTGTCCTCCCAGTTACTCAAATATGTTTGCCAGGCTTGGTGCTGAAGTAGCACCCATCGCAGTGCCCTTCACTTGCTTGAAAAAGTTACCCCCAAACATAAATATATTGTTGCTCAATACAATATCTGTCAATGTAGTTATATTTATTAATGGTTGACTGCTATTCGTATATTTCAACAATGCCTGTTCGACTGCAGAAATGCCCTCCTCCTTCAGAATATTAGTGAATAAGGAGTCCACATCAAGTGTTACAAGTAGCCATTCCTTTTCGACTTGCATCTCACCTAAAATAGTCAGCATGTGGCTAGTATCCTTGATGTGGCTCCTAGTTTTACTTACTATAGGGCCAATATAGCTATCAACAAACCTAGAAATCAGCTCAGTAATCCAACCACAACCTGATACTATTGGGCATCCTGGTGGTGAAATCGGGTCCTTAAGGACCTTAGGGAGCATGTAAAAAACTGGAATTTTAGGTGCTTGCACTGTAAGGTAGCATAATTCATCCATGGTAACCATCCCATTTTCAAAAAATTCTAACAGGTATCTTACCACCTCTCTCTTTATTTTGTCAGTGGAATTATAATTTAGCTTTTCATAGAATTCCTTGTTGGAAAGTTGTCTATATGCTTCTTGAACATATTTTTCAGTATTTAATATCACTTGTCCCCACTCTTGTCGGCGGGTTTAATAATGATATCAGAAGCCTTTGCTAAATTGTGCATAGCATTCCTTTCCTCTGTTGTTAGATTACAAAAGGGCATTTTCAGATCCTGGGTATTATAAATTAAATCCAGGTCCTGTAGACAACACTGTAAAAATGTTTCCACAGAGTTATGCAGTGGAAGGCAGAATGTGGACGTAGCTCTAAATGTAGGTATGTTAGACTTCTGTGCACTTCCATCAGCATTATTATCATTGGTAACCCGTCTGTTTTCACTTGCCCCATCATTTCTAAATTGTTTTTGTTTAGAAAAAAACACTTTTAAATTGATATTTCTAGCAAACATCTGCAAATCAATATAAGCATCAACATGTTTAACAGTAAAAGTAGGCACAAAGGAAAGTCCTTTAGAGAACACTTCATTTTCTACATCTGTTAAAGTCCGATCAGATAAATTAATTACATTTAATATCTGTTCATTACCACAGGGCGATCCAAGCGGCCTCTTCCTCGTTCTCTTCCTCTTGCCTTGCCGTGTCTTCCTCCATTGTTTGTCTCTGCTGGAAAACAAAACCTTGTTGTTCTGTTGCTCCTCCTGGGCTGTCCTCATCCAGGAGGAGTAAATCCTATAAAAGGCTCATATCTGGTTCACTATCGAAGTCTGATGTGCTGTCTCCTGTACTATAATCAGTATGTTCTACTGACAAAGTTTGTTTCAAACTAGAGCATGGTCCCTCATTGTTCTCTGCAATTGCAGGGGTTGTCATGGTGCTGTCTGATAGATTACTCTCAGTCGTAAATTGTTGGGATTTCTTCCAATTAAATATACAATTGTGTAAATAATCCTTAGTGTCTCGCAGAAACTTTTTTTTTTTTTGTGCTTGCAATTTAGCATCATAATATTTTAAATAGTCCTTAAACTTCTGGCAAGTTAGAAAATCGTCATGATTTTTGAAAGAATTAACAATTATTTCTTGCTGTTTTAATTGCCCAGTAGTCTCAACAAGCTGTTCCAAACTATCTTCTACCACCAATTCCATTAATTTATTGGTAGCCTCAAGGTCAATGAATCTTGGAGTTCCACATGGGTCTATATTGGGCCCCTTATTATTTTCATTGTTTATTAACGCATCACCTACTACCTTTAAGCCATGTAATTGCTTATTATATGCAGATGATCTTATAGTTTACTAACAAACTAAATCCATTTCTCAGATTACTTTATTCTTAGAATCAGAATTTCAAAGTGTGTGTAATTGGTTTTCAGAAAACTGTCTGATTTCTAATGTTAGAAAAAAAACAAGTCGATGTTATTTGGTACACCCTATTCTTTGAAGAGTGACCCAATTGTTATGATTCATGACAATAGGGGGTTGCAATTGATTTTGTTAAGGAATTTAAGTATTTTGGTGTTTTGTTGGATCCAGGTCTGAATTTTTCCCTACAGGTTAATGCAGTTAGTAAATAGGTCACGCAAAAGTTGGGTTTACTTTTTAAATTTAAGAAATATTTCACCCTTGATACCCACAAATCTACTGCAATAGGGACATTATTTCCACATTTGGACTATGTTGCAAGTCTGTATTTTAAGTTATCAGTTAAAGGAATCAATATATTGACTGTCACTTATAAAAACGTTTGCCATTTCATATTGGACTCTTCTTATTGTCGTTATCATTGTCATTTATATGCCAATTTGGGATGGTTGTCCCCTTACTCTAAAATCACATATTTGTTTTGACTGTCAAGTGTTTAAATCAATTCTTCCAAATATTAAGTATCCACTTGTGGACTTGGTCAATATAAGGTCCTCTGTTTGTAATCTATGTTCCTCTAGTGGTGGTCTTCTTCAAACTATTCCTCATCATTCCAGAGCTTGATCTCAATCTTTTTTCAGTTGCTACTCCCCTATACTGGAATTGATTACCTGTTAATTTACATTCTTCCTCCTCAATGAAGCATTTCAAATGAAATTTTAAGATATATTTACAGTCTTTGGAAGTTTGCAAGTGTTTTGTCTAAAACTGTAGATGTAATTTGTTATGCTTGTCAGCTCTGTGTATATATGTATATTGTTTTAAGTGTTGGGTAGGACCTGAAAATAGACTTGTTCCAGTGCTCTTACCCAGTTAACAAAAAGTAAATAAAATAAATGTGCTTTTAGCATTGGATGTGGGTAAAATGGCTGCAGCCATCTTTGTGGAACACCCCAAGGCCATTGATTTGGTAAATAATAAGTTACTATTAGAGGCATTATCAACCATAGGAATGTCTTCTGATGTATGTACATGTTTAAGAATTATCTCCAAGGATGACAACAGAGTGTGAAGATAGGAAATAGTTTTTCCCCATATTTGGTTAATCACTTAAGTGTGCCCCAGGGATCAGTACTGGGACTCCTTTATTTTTAAATCCTTTCTCTTTAGCATGTACTCCTTAAAATGTACTATTATTTGCAAATGATAGTTTTGTACTGATGGGGCAGTAGTCTGGAGGGACTGAAAGTTTGGACATACTTCAGAACTGGCTTGTGAATCATCCCCTTTCATTAAACCCTAACAAAACTAAGATAATTTTTTTTTGTAATGCCAGAAAACAAATTGGTCATGATGGGGATTTTAATATTGCCACCTTGGATGAATGAAGCCTTTATCTTGTTAGTTCTTTCTCTTACTTGACAGTAAATCTTGATTATTCTCTGACATATGAGAATCATATAGATTTACTAGCTAAGACAATCCATAAATGTCTGGGAATGCTGTACGGGGTGAACTCCTCCTATCTGCCAGAGACCAGAAAATCACTTGCACAGACTTTTTATGGCAGTGGGCGGAGCCTACAGCCAACTTGATGAAGCTCAGCTGGAAAATGGCTTATCTTGGAACACATGTTTTAGACTTTTCAGTGTATCCTAATGCAAATCACTATGGCATTTGAATGAAATAATCCCTTCTTTCTGTTTAAAGATCATGTGCAACACTTTATTTTTTACTGCAAATGGTAGTGTTAATAAAGTAATGCTTTTAAAGCAGTGCCCTAGTTGTTTTTTTACATACTAACATACTAAAATGCCAGCAGAGGAGGCCTAATGGTCTTTCATGTCTGCTCAATACTCAGCACCCATACAGAGTGCCAGCTTTGCTGTCCCCCCAACCCCTTGGGTTTCTCAATTCTCAGTCCAAGATATTCCCCTTGTATTGGACTTCCTCAGCTTCATCCTCCCCCATACCTGTCTCAGCCCCTCTTTAGCCCCTCTACCATCTCTGCCTCTACCAGTCCCTTGGGCAGTGCATTCCATGGTTCCACCACCCTCTCAGTGAAGTAACACCTCCTCCTCTCCCCCTGAGTCTCCCCCCTCTAGCTTTCACCTGTGTCCTCAAGTTGTCCCCTCTCTTTCCTTTGGAACACCCCAACTAAGCCTCCCTTATTAATCTCCCTTATGTACTTGAAGACCTCTATCATGTACCCCCATCCCTCCTCTCCTCCAGACTGCACATGTTGAGCTCTTTGAGCCTCTCCTCATAGGTCCTCTCCCCCTCTGGACCCTCTCTAGGACAGCAATGTCCTTTTTCAAGTGCGTTCTCCAAAACTGCACACAGTACTCGAGGTGTGGCCTAACTAAGTAGCTATACAGAGGGAGGATCACTTCCCTCCTTCTGGAAGTAATCCCCCTAGTGATGCATCCCAGCATCCTCCTGACTTTAGCTGCTTTCCTCCTACAAGTCTCAGAGTTGTTCATTCTGACATCCACCACCACACCCAGGTCAATCTTGCACTTCAAGACTTGTAGCGTGTCTCCCCCCATGGTAAACACTTGGCCTGGGTTTCTGGCCCCCAGGTGCAGCACCCCACATTTCCCTGCATTGAACCTCAGTTTCCACTCCCTCGATCACTTCTCCAGATCCTTCAGGCTCTTCTGCAGGGTCACTCTCCCCTCCTCCCCATCCACCACCACTCCCAGCTTTCAGTCATCCACAAAGAGACTCATTTCACTCCTGATACCCTTCCTTATGTCAGAGACATAGGTGTTAAACAGGAGGGACCCTAGGACTGATCCCTGGAGGACCCCACTAATGACTCTCCTTGGAGATGAGACTAGCCCCCCAACCACCACCCTCTGAATATGTTATGAGAGCCAATTTTCTATCCATCTGATCATCTGCATCCCCACCCCCATTTCCCCCAGCTTAGCCAGCAGGCCATCATGAGGTACTGAATAAAATGCCTTGCTGAAGTCTAGAAAGAGGATGTCCACCAGCCTACCCTAGTCCAGGGCACTCATCATCCAATTGTAGAACTCCACAAGGTTTGTCAGACATGATCTTCCTGGGATGAAGTCATGCTGTCTATCATCCAGGTACTCCAGTTGCTCCAGTACACCCCTAGCCTTTCCGTGATGATACTCTCCATCACCTTGCCCACCACAGACATCAGGCTAACAAGCCTGTAGTTCCCTGCCTCCTCTCTTGACCCTCCTTTGTGGATAGGCATGATATGGGCCACCTTCCAGTGTTGAGGTATCCACCCCATCTTCACAGAGATGTTGAAAAGCTCTGCCAGGACATCCACCAGTTCCCTCAGCACTCTGGGATATATTTCATCTGGCCCTGGTGCTTTCTCCATCCTAAGGGACCTAGGGGCTTCCCTCACTCTCTCTACCAGGATTTCAACCTCCACTTCCTCCCCCTTGGCTTCCTGTACTGCCTCCCCCACCTGACGGTACTGGCCCTTCCCCCCTTCCTAGACACATCAGGGCTCCCAATCTCAAAGAATCCCACCCCCTCCACCAGTTCACCCTCTCCCCTGAAAGATGTAGCCCCCCCATCCTCCCTGGTAAAAACTGAGGCAAAGTACTCGTGTAGTACCTCAGCCTGCTCCCCCGCATCCTGTGCCCATCACTCCCGTGTCCTAATCCTATTGATCTACCCCCTCACCTTCCTTTTTTCCCCCAATGTATTTAAAGAACCCCTTTTCTCCCCTCCTGATTTCCCTGGCCAAGATCTGCTCCTTCCTTGATCTCACCACCCTGGTGACCCTCTTGGCCATCAGTTCATACTCCCCTTGATCCCTTTTGCTCCTTGAGCACTTGAAGTGCCTATAGGCAGACTTCTTTTCCCTCACCACCTCCTGAACTTCCCAGGTCCACCGACGGTTTTCTGGCCTTACTGAATTTTCACCTTGCTCTTGCACAGGTACTGGTAGCCTCCTGTACCCCCTTCCTAATCTCCCACCTACTGTCAGCATCCATGTATGGCCTTATCTCATCCAAATGACCCTTAAGGATCCTACCCATCCTCCTGAAGTCCACACCCCAAAGTCAATTATTTTTTATTTATTTATAGAATCGGAATTACAATCCTTTGAGTCATTGACTCTTTTGCAAAGACTCCACATCAGGTAGAAAAATAAAAATACAAATTCAGAGGAAGATGGATAGTTCATATACATAGTTATTATCAAGTAATTCCAGGATTTAGCAAATATGAGGGTTATATCAACAGGGAGCTTAAAGAGGGTCGCAGGTCAGAGTTAAGTCAAGATACGGGTCCGGAGGGTCTAGAAAGGGAGTTTATTTATAGTCACAGGTTGCAGAGTCAAGAAGTAGGGTGTTGAAACCTGATTTAAATAGGTTGAGACTGTGGGCCAGGGAGATGGAGGATGAGAGGCTGTTCAGCCATAGTGGAGCACGATATCGGAAGGATCCTTGTCCAAGAGATGTTCTACAATGAGGAACTAGGAGAGTGGAGTTGGCAGAGTATCTATGGGCCCTTCAATGAGGGTCTGGGTGTATAAGTGGGTGGAGGCTGACAGGGGCCTGCTTTAGTTGAATCTTTTTTGCAAGGGATGCAGGTATGGTACTTAAGCCTGCCTTCGAAGTTTAGCCAGCCAGTACGTCTATAAAGCTCGCATGTGTGAGTTAACCTGCCACTTCCTGAGACCAATCAACAGGCTTTATTGAGGGAGAGGTTGATGCTGTGGAGGGCAGTTTGATCAGCGGACCCATAAATCACTATTCCGTAGTCCACCAAGGATAGAATAGATGATGATACAGCAAGGTGCAAGGCCTGAGGGGGTAGGCAGTGCATACGTCTGTACAGAATCCCCAGTCTAGTGTTAATAAAGGAGGAGACTTGTTGTATGTGTGAGTGGTAGGAGAGGGAAGTGTCCAACATGAGTCCAAGGTATTTGAAATATGAGACCTGTTCAAACGCAGAGCCTTGGGAGTTTGTGACAATTAACGGTGCGTGACAGAGAGGGTTTTGGCGGTGGGCAAAGATCATGGTTTTGGTTTTCTTGTAGTTAATTATTAGGCGGTGTCCAGTGAACCAGGTTTCCAGCTCCCTAAAGAAACCTTGCAGGGCAGATTGTAGTGAATTGGGATGAGGGTGTTTCCAGAAGACTACCGCATCATCAGCATAAAGCAGCATCTTACCGCTGCAAGATTTAGGGAGGGAGTTTAGGAAGTGGGTGAAGAGTAATGGGCCAAGAATTGACCCTTGCGGTACACCAGCTAGGACCGGTCTGCATGTGGAGATAGTTGTATTGATTTTGTCTTGTTGTGTCTGACCTGAGAGATAGTCTTTGAACCAGGCAGTTACCGCCGGTGCGAAATTAAGGGATGGAAGGGTGTGGAGTAGTGCGTAACTGACAGTATCAAATGCTTTGGTCAGATCAATGTAGATAGCTCCTGCCACGGAGCCCTGTTCCAGGGCTTCATGTATATATGTTGTAAATTCAATGAGAGCGGTGGAGGTGCTGCGGCCCTACCGGAATCTGTGTTGTTCATGGCAGAACAGGTTGTGTTTGGACAGATAGTCTGTTACTTGGTCCGATACTATTTTTTCAAGGGCCTTAGAGAGGGGGCAGGATTGATATAGGTCTATAATTGCTAGTGGAGGTGGGGGTCTCCACTCTTCAGGATAGGGGTTATTAATGCTCTTTTCCATGCTGTGGGAAATTGGCTGAGGCATAAGGACAGGTTGAGAATTTTGGTAAGATGAGGTAGTGTCTGATCCAGCATGAGTCGAATGAGTTTGAGGTCCAGGGAGTCACTACTATAGCGAGAATTTGCCAGTGCTTTGAGATACCGTTTAGTCTCATTACAGGAAATGATTCTTAGCCTGAAAAGGGTGGGGTTTGTGATGTTAGAAATGTCAGTGGGGCAGTTAGTGATAGGGTCAAAAAAGTTGGGTGGGAGGATGTGCGTAAGGTCAGAGAAGGAGGTATTGAGGGTGTTGGCGATAATGTTAGGGTCCTGGATGGTAACCCTGTCTACTAGAAGCTGGAGTGGGGTAGGGGATACCGTTTTCCCACAGAATTCCTTAATATTGCTCCAGAATTTTTTTCCGGAGCCCCAGGAGGTGGTGAGAGTTTGTTTATAGTATGCAGCTTTGGCTTGCCATCTTTGTGTGGCTTTTCTTTCCCCCTAGGTCCAGGATAAACCAGACTATGGCATGATCACTTCCTGCCAATGGGTCCCTCACCTCCAGGCACCTAATCTGGTCACTGTCCACCAGGACTATGTCCAGTATTTGGGCCTCCCTAGTCAGTTCCCCCACCTGCTGGGTCAGGGAGGCATCCTGGAGGACATCCAGCAACCTCTGCTCCCTGGCCACTGGGGACGTAATAGTCCCCCAGTCTGTTCCTGACATGTTTAGGTCCTCCATCACCACTACCCTTCTCTTGCCCAATCCACAGTGGGCCATAACATTTGCCACCAGACTCTCTTCCAGATCCTCTGCCAGCACGGGGTGTCTGTATACCACCCCTATTTTTACTCTCTTACCCCCCCTGCATTTGCAGGGTGACCTAAATTGCCTCCACGCTCCCCTCTGCCTCCTCCACCCCTCCTATACCAATGCCATTTTTGACTATCAGTGCTACCCACCTTCCCTCCCCCTGTCCTTCCTGAACATAGTGTAGCCTTCCAGGTTTAGGTCCCATTAGTGCCCTTGAGTGGCCCAGGTCTCAGTGACAGCTGCCATGTCTACTGCTCCCTCAACTAGCATCACCTGGAGCTCAGGCATCTTATTTCCTAAGCTCCTGGCATTTATCAGGACCACCCTCCACCCTTTTCCCCTCCTCCCATTCCCAATCCTCACGCCCCCGTGTGGCCGCATGCTCCCCCCCCCGGCACCCTACCTGTTGGCCCTTTTCTGTATCCCTCCAGCCCCTTAGGGAAGTGGAGACCTAGTCCCGCTTTTACCGGACCCCCTTCTTCCATCCCTCCCCTTTGCAAGTTTAAACCCCACCTTTCACTGTTGTACCCAGCTATGTTCAGCTTTAGAATTTCCCTCCCTTCCAAATTGAGGTGGATCCTGTCCCTAGCATACAGCCCCTTATCCTCCTAGGTTGCTCCCCAGTCCCCCACAAATTTACCCCTCTGCTTAATAAATACTGTAATTTTGCATTCATGTTCGTAGTTCTGTTTTCCTCTGACTGATGTAATTTGTTCCTGATGCTCTACTAAACTGGGCTGCCAGCATCTGCAGCGTCATAACGTCAGTGGGTGGTCTGTGAGCATTGCCATCTGTCAGAGATGCTGTTCCAACTTAATATTTCCTGGTCAGCAGTGGGCTGCAGTCGGGGCATTCTGGTTTGATTTAACACACTCTCCTTATCCTTATACTGAGTCCTTCGTAATTTATTTTAAATTGTGAGATTTATGTGTCTAACAGTCTGTCATTGCAGTGTTTGTCTGTAATCTGAGTACTGGCATGGCTTGTGCCAGTGTTTGACCTACTCTCAAAATATATTGTGCTTCCTGACAGTTTAAATAGTACTGCTGACAGTGACTTTGCAACAAACAGTGTGAGTTCTACTACCCTATTTGCCAATATAATAATTTTATTTCCCTGCTTTTATAATGCTATCAACTTAACAAAGTTTGTTATAGTATATTTTATTTTTAACTGACTTTAATGTCTGTCTGTGTGGTTACTTTTTGTTCAGTTTTGTTGTTTCCTGTTTTAATTTTTTGCTGATATGAAGCACCGGTGTGCCATTGGTTGTAAGAATGGGAAACGGTATGCACACAGTTTCTATCACTTTCCTAAAGATAACCATCAGTGCAAACAGTGGGCACTTGGTGTTAAATGTGCCTTCTAAGAACCAACTGATCATTGTGTTCTGTGCTGGCCACTTTATAGAAGCTAAATTTACAATTTCACAAATTCTTTTAGACACTATTGGTTTTACTCTGTCAGTACTGCTGAAACCAGATGCATGTCCCACCATTTTTTTCATTTAAATAGGAAAAACCAAAATGCCAGAGTAATGTATATTATAGCTGTCATATCTGACTAGCTGCTGAATGCTAACAGTGTCTGTAAAAGTGGCTGAAAGAGACGGGTATTTATTTTACTGTTACTGGCAATGTAGTGTCTGTGTTTATGGGGTCATAATATTACAAATGTATGCATTGCTGTCTGCTTTTGCTGGTTAATATTACATAGGTGTGTACGTTTGCAGTATACTATGTGCATGGATTTCTATGACTGGTGCTCTAACTTGTCTGTGTTGTTGCAGGGTACTTTTAGATCACTTTTCAAAGTCAGTGGCTCACTACTCTTACGTCGGTGTGTATGGGTGAATGATATGGCAATATGGGTGCATGACAGTTATACCTGGTTTATAGTGCACTGCTCAGTAATATATCTTTATGGATGAAGTATTCTATAATGAAGGAGTGTATGGGTGAAGGGCAATAGTACAAATGTGTGTAAGGTTGCAGGACACTGTTATTTGCACTGATTTTTGTGCCCAGCATTCTTGTGAATGTCTGCATGGGTACACAGTACTATTATAGGGATGTGTATGGGTGCAGGGCAATGGTACAAATATGCATATGTGTGCAGGGCACTTATGTACTGTTATTTTAGTTCAGATCACGGTTGCATATCTTTGTATTGATGCAGGGTACTGTTATGTGTGTCTATGGGTGGAAGGCAATGGTACTTATGTGTGTATGGGCACAGCACACTTATGCCTGATTATTGTAGGGCAGAACACAGTTACATAACTTTGTATGACTGTGGGTTACTGCTTCATGACTGTGCATGGATGAAAGGCCATGGTATAACTCTGTGTATGTGTGCAGGACACTGTGATGTCTAGGGATTTGTTGAAGCACATTGAAATGTATCTATATAAGGGTTTTTGATAATGGTGTGTTATTGTGTGAATGGCTGAGAGGAAATATAGAAACACAGAACTTGACTAAAGAGAGACTGAATATCTATCTACTCTGTCTTTACTATACTAACTCACTCCACTGGCCTACTATGTTGTACTGTACTGTACTGTACTGTACTGTACCCTTTCCCCCACTACCACACCTTGAACCCTTACTGCCCCTCTTGGGGACTATGATTCTTCTTGCTCTGTCCCAGTCCCATTTAAACACTTGAAGGGAATTTGCATCCTACCAACCTCCACTCATGCTACTAGTGACTGCATCCCTATTTTGTACAAATAGGACATAACAGTTTACCTTCTTTATATCACAGAGAAACTTGTATGTTTCAATCATATACCCACACTCCCTTCTGGATTTCAGTGAATAGATGTTTAGAGCCATAGTCTGTCTAGGTCTTTCCTCAGGTGAGGTCTCCAGAACTGGTCATAGCACTCCAGGTGAAGCCTCACTAGGGATCTGTGCAATGACAGAATCACCTTGCTTTGTCTACTGTGAAAACCATTCCAAATAAAACCCATCATCTCCAGTGCCTATTTGTATGCTTTATTGCATTGACTTGTTTTCTGCAGGGAGTCAGTGACTATGGCCCACATATCTCTATCCTCTGTGGAAGTGGGCAGTCTAATTCTTACCATCAAATATTCTGTGCGTGGATTATGCCTACCAAAGTGTACTTGTGCTCCCAAATGAGGAGCATGTACAGGAAATAACGGTCAGGGAGCCATTGGGTGGGAGTGATCACTGCACAGCGTGGTTTCAATCAGATATGGGCAGGGAAAGCATCCTGACTAAGACCAAAATCTTTGGATTTTAGAAGGGTGGACTTCAGGAAAATGGGTGAATTACTGAAGAGGCACCTGGCAGGCATCAGACCAAATATGGGGGTGGGCCAAAGGTGGTTCATCATTAAGGAAGGAATACTGGTTGCCACAAAGGAGTGTGTTAGGCTCATGGATAAGAACACAAGGACCAAAGTGCCCAGCTGGTTCAGCTCTGGGGTTGCCCAGGTAGTAAGGGAAGAGAGGCTGGCCTATAGAAAATTCAGGAAGACCAAGAGAGAGGTAGATAGGGAAAATTACCTAAGGTTGGCTAGTCAGGCAAGTAAGGAAGTCCAGCGAGCTAAAGCACAGAAGGAGCTGCAGATAGTTGAAGGAATTGAGAAGGGGAGAAGTCTGTCTTTTGCTATATAAGTGAAATAAAGAGACAAGAATGAAGGGAGTGTTAGGCTTAAGAAAGGGGAGGAGTGGGTAGAGGATAATGGGAGGGCATAGTGCCAGGAACCGAGACTTGGGCATCACTACACCATGACTGGGACCTTGAGATCCCTGGACATAAACTATACAAAATGGACAGGGTAATCAGGAAGTGGGGAAGGGTGGTGGTTTATATCAGGCAGGGAATAACCTGCATGAGGGAGGAGTTGGAGGAAGGGGAGATGGAGGCATTATGGGTTCAATTAACATCCAATAGGGGGAGAAAGGTGAGGTTAGTGGTGGTGTACAGACAACCAAACCAGGATGAGGAAATGGACAGAGAACTGAGTTTACAAATACTGGAAGCTGCTAAGAAGGAGAGGTGGTAATTGTGGGGGATTTCAACCTGCACAAGGTGGACTGGAGAATACCATCAACAACATGTGCTAGGAGTCAGATAATCCTGAAAGGACTGCAGAGTGGGTTCCTGACTCGGGGTGTCACAGAACCAATAAGAGCAGAGGCAATGCTTGATCTTCTGCTCACAAATAGGGAGCATGTACAGGAAATAACAATCAGGGAGACATTGGGTGGGAGTGACCATGGCACAGTGTGGTTCCAGTTAGATATGGGAAGGGAAAGCATCCTGACTAAGACCTGACTTCAGCCCCTTTGATCCCGATGTTGGAATCCCCCACTCCATTCCTCCAACTTTGGGCTCACCATACTTTTCTACCCTGTGCCTCCCTCTTTTCTGTTCCTAACTCCTATGCACTCCTGTGCTCTCTATCTATCCAGTTCGCTTCCTCTTACCATCTGCCTACCCCCTATAGCCTAGTCACATCTAAGTCATGGTACAAAAGTTCAAAGCTCCACTTTATAATCATCTCCCTTCTCCTACTATCCACTGGGGATATAAACCCTAACCCTGGCCCCATCTGTCAAACATGCAGGTGGCCTCTCTCCCACACACACCCTCCCTTGCCTCCAACACGCCAAACCTCCCTCATGGTCTTAAAATCCTCCATCTTAACATAAGCAGTCTACTATCTAAACTAGTCCTGCTTCAACCCCTATCACTATCACTGGCACCTGACCTCCTCATTATAACCGAAACCTGGTTAAATAATAAACACCTGATCCCAGTATATACATCCCTGGCTACAGTATCACCCGGCAAGACTGCGTAGGTAGGGGCAGCAGTGTAGCTATTTACATCTCGTCCTCCATTCAAAGTACCCTGGTTCTATCTGTATCAGTCCCCACAGCTTATGAAGCCCTTGTCCTCAGGCTTTACATGCCTTACTCCATACTAATCTACATTGCTGGGATTTACTGCTGCTCAGGCCTCTCCCCTAATATTGCCTCTAATCTTCTCTCTCAAATTTCTACCCTCACATCAAATGGTGAACTGTATATACTAGGCAACTTTAACCAAAACTGGCCTGACCCCTCCTATCCAAGCTGCGTAACAACATTTGTGGCCCTTAACCTAGCGCAATTGATCCATGAACCAACCTGACTACTAAATCAGGCAGCCACTCAGTCACCGATTGGGCCCTAACCTCACATGTCCACAGAGTAATCGAATCAGGCCTCCTCGCGGATACACTCAGCGACCATCATATGATCTACTTAGTACACAAACTCGACCACCCAAAAGCGCACATAAAACATTGCTTGTCCGCTTACATAAATCCCTAGACCTTATCCACCTCCTATATGATCTAGCCCACACTGACTGGTCCCCTATTTCCTCTGCTACCACAGTTAACAAAGCCCTGGACTATTTCCAGGGCCACTTTCTTGACATCTGGAACAAGCACGCACCCTTTAAGTGCACTCAAGTACATGGAAACCACCTCCCATGGATCTCATTGGAATTGGTGGCATGTATGAGAGCTTGAGACTGGGCTTGGAAGGCTCACAAAGTCTCTAAATCAAATGCTGACCGTGACAGATATCGAGTCCTCAGAAACGCCTGCTCCAAGGCTACAAGGCTCGCTAAGTCTGAATACTTTAGATCCACCTTTGATGCTAATATATGTACCCTGTCAAAATTTTGGAAAGTTATTAACTCCTTCTTCTCTCCCCCTCTAAATCCCAGACTTCACTCATCTATGTCAATAATGCCCTTACGTCTGCCCACCTCTCAGTTGCCACTGAATTCAACTCTTACTTTACCTCTTGTGCTGCTGCTGTACTAGCTTTTCTTCCTCCTACCCAACCAGTCATGTCTGCCCGCAATAACTCACACCCAAGTACCCTCCCTAGCAACCTCTTCTCCTTCTCTCCAGTCTCACCTCATGATACTGTAAATGCTCTCCTCACACTCAACCCATCTAAGGGTTTCTCACCTAATGGCCTTGACCCCAAACTTCTCTTCCTCTCTGCTCATGCTATTTGTTTACCACTTTCTGCCTTACTAAACCTTTCCTTCTCACTGGCCTTCATCCCTGACCCATGGAAGCACACTGTAGTCCTCCCACTACTCAAGGGAGGTGACCCTTCTATGCCTGGGAACTATCGGCCAGTCTTTCTCATCTATTCTTACTAAGCTTCAGGAGCACCTGGTCCTCTCCCAACTTTCCTCTTACTTCTCCAACTCTGCCTTTTTCACTCCCTACCAGTCTGGTTTCAGGAAAGATCACTCCACTACCTCTTCCTTACTTAGGCTCACTGATTCCATACTCTCGGGTATGGACAGTGGTCTAATCACATCTGTGATCTTTGTCGACCTTGCAAGGGCTTTTGACACTGTCTCCCACCCCCTCCTTCTAGATAATCTGCAATCTACTGGCTGATCTGATTCAGCCACAAACTGGTTTAGCTCCTACCTAACAGGACAGACACAGTCAAAATTGTTTATTCCATCTCCCCCCCACTCCAGATTAATGCTGGCATACCCCAAGGATCTGTCCTTGGCCCCCTACTATTCTCCATATTCCTTAATGACTTCCCATCAGTGTGCACCTCCTCCTCCATCCATATGTATGCTAACGATACTGTCCTTTTCTACTCTGGCCAATCACCAACTGATGTGGCTTCCACACTTCAGCATGACTTTGAGAAAATTCAGCAATGTCTAAGTTCCCATCAGCTTTTTCTCAAAGCCAAGAAAACAGTCTCCATGACCTTCGGCACTAGGCACAGACTCTAGGCTAAATAAATTGCCCTCCTTCCACACCCTTGATGGCTCTATTCTGGAGGAAACCTCCTCCTTTGGGTATCTCGGGGTCTGGCTAGACCAGAACCTAAACTTCACTGGAAACATAGACTCCATCCTAAAAAAGCAGCGCCCCAAATGAGGTGTCCTTTACAGGAACCAAAGCTGCCTACCTCTACAAGCCAGGTGGGAGGTTGTCCAGAAAATGATATTACCCATCTTTGACTACTATGACGTAGTCTACAGTGCTGCAGCAAAGTCATCCTTAACTAGATTGGACACCCTTTTCAATGCTTTCTGTTGTTTTGCTCTGGATGTCCCTTCCTTTACCTGCCACTGTGATCTATATCGCTCTCTAGCTTTTCCTTCCCTGGAAAACTGCCGTCTAGCCCACTGCATAAAATTTACCTCTAGATTATGGTTTGATACACTTCACCCTTACCTTGCTTCCTCACTGTTCTCCTGATCCACTGCCCCTTTCTCCCTCAGATCCAGTGACTCCTGCCACCTAGCTATACCATGGCACACCACTTCTATAGGCCAATTGTCATTCTCCTATAGGTTCCCTAAGCTCTGGAACTCAATGCCTCATCAAATCAGGCACTCCTCCTCCCCATGGTCCATTTCAACCTCCCTTCTCAACTTCTGCGTTCCATCCTATAGCTGCTCTTAATTTCCCCTATGGCTCCTCACTCCTTCTAATTTCCTCTCTGGCTTCCCCATCCCCTTTCTCAGCTTAGCACTTAACGTGAGGAGAAACCAATGTATTTTATTGCACTTCCTTGTCCACACTGTATGTATTAAGTCTGCAGTGCTGCTGATTTGCTCCTGTCACATCAAATCCCAATGTTTATCCAATGCTACTAACTGATGTATTGTTTTTTTTTACTCTGTTGCTTCTCTGTTTTATATTACCTTTGGAAATGTGGTGTTGATTATTTTGAGTGTGTGTGTGTATACTTTTCTATAATACTGCATGGAAATGTGTTTTTGATTAGTGTACTCCCATGTTCCCCTTCTCCCAAGACGCTCCGTGAGACGAGCAATTTTATATTGTTCAGTGTGCCTTTCCTGGTGAAACTTTTCGATAAAATAAAATAAAGTAAAGTAAAATATAAGATGAAAATCTTGGATTTTAGAAGGTTGGGCTTCAGGAATATGGGTGAAGTACTAAGGAGCCTCCTGGTGGGCATCAGAGCAGATATAGGGGTGGATCAAAGGTGGTTCATCATTAAGGAAGGAATACTGGTTGCCACAGAGGAGTGTGTTAGGCTCAGGGGTAAAAACACAAGGGCCAAAGTGCCCAGCTGGTTCAGTTCTGGGGCTGCCCAGGCAGTAACGGAAAAGAGGCTGGCCTATAGAAAAGCCAGGAAGACCAAGACAGAAGTGGATAGGGAAAATTACCTAAGGTTGGCTAGTGAGGCAAGTAAGGCAGTGCTGCAAGCTAAAACACAGAAGAAGCTGCAGACAGCTGAAGGAATTAAGAAGGGGGAAAAATCTTTCTTTTGCTATATAAGTGAAAAAACAGACAAGAAGGAAGGAGTTGTTAGGCTTAAGAAAGGGGAGGAGTGGTTGGAGGATAATGGTGGAAAAGCAGTGATACTAAGTGAATACTTCTGTTCCATCTTCACCAGGGAGAAGGATGGATCAGTGCCTTCAGGAGGGAGAAGAGGAGGAGCAGGGGGGTGAGGGGAACATAGATGTGGTGACAGAGGGGGATAGAGTGAGGGATGAGCTGCTAGCATTAAAGGTGGACAAATCACCAGGCCCAGTCAGAGTACATCGAAGAGTACTAAGGGAACTGGCCAAGGAGCTGGCAGGGCCACTGACAGATCTATTTAATAGTTCACTAGAGTCAGACATGGTACCTCAGGATTGAAGAACAGAACATGTGGTGCCCCATCACATAAGTGGTCCCAAGAATGACCCAGGGAATTAGACCAGTCAGTCTGACCTCAATTGTGGGCAAGCTCATGGAGACCATACTAAAGGAAAGGTTGATAGAATATCTAAAGGAGCATGGTCTCCAGGATTTGAGCCAGCATGGGTTCATGGGGGGGGGACTATGTAAAACAAATCTGACTTCTTTGAATGCATCACTAAGGCAGTAGACAGGGGCCAAGCAGCAGACATCCTCTATCTTGATTTCAGAAAGGTCTTTGACTCTGTGCCCCACAAAAGGTTGACCAGGAAGTTGGTAGATCTTGGGGTTGGGGATAGGATGACCAGATGGGTGGAAAACTGGCTGAGGGACAGAAACCAGAGGGTTGTTGTGGGGGGAGAGTTCTGTCACCAGAAAGGTCACCAGTGGGGTACTGCAGGGCTCGGTGCTGGGGCTAGTGTTCTTCAATGTCTTCATCAATGACATTGGGGATGGTATAAAGGGCAAAATGTGCCTATTCGCTGACGACACCTAGCTCTGCCGGACATAGCTGAAGGGATACAGGACCTATATTATGACCTGAAAAAGCTGGGGAGGTGGTCCAGGATCTGGCAGCTTGGCTTCAATGCCAAGAAATGTGAACTTATGCATATTGAAACCAAGAATCCCAAGACAGAGTACTACCTGGGTGGAGTCCTGGTATCTGCATCAGAGGAGGAGAGGGACCTGGGAGTGATGATCACTAGTGACCTGAAGCACTTCACACAGTGCAAGAAAGCAGCAGCAAGGGCAAACAAGATGATGGGATGCATAGCTAGGGGGGATCAGTAGTAGGAGAGAGGAGGTTATACTGCCCTTGGTACAGATCACTGGTAAGGCCACATCTGGAGTATGGAGTTCAGTACTGGTACTCACACCTCAAAAAGGACATTAACCTGCTGGAGAAGGTACAGAGGAGGGCTACAAAGATGACAGTGGGTCAGCAGGGCAAGGTATATGAGGGGAGGTTGAGGCATTGAACATGTACTCCATGGAGGACAGGAGAGAGAGAGAGAGAGAGAGAGGACATGTTTGGACTTGAAGTACTTTAAAAGTATAAATAAGTTAGATAAGGAGGGTCTCTTTTAATTGAGTGACAACCATAACACAAGTGGGCACAGTCTTAAGATGGAGGGTGGGAGGTTTAAGAGGGTGGTCAGGATGCACTTCTTCACAGAGATGGTGGTAGACACTTGGAATGCACTGCCATGGTGGTAGACACTTGGAATGCACTGCCAGAAGAGGTGATCTCATTGAAAACAGTGGGCAGCTTCAAGAGAGGCTGGGATAGGTACAGGGGGAATGTAAGGATCATGGGTAGGGAGGATGGTAGGAGTGGGGAGGGTGCAGGGACAGTAGCTCAAGCTGTGGACCCTGCAATATGAGCAGACTAGATAGACCAAATGGTCTTCTTATGCTGGCTTCTTAGTATGTTAGCATGACTACTACTGCGCTTCCAAACAGCCTTATTTTTTTTCTCTGAGCGAACACATTAGGAGTAATGCCAAACAAATGTAAATATCTCAGAAAGTATACAAGTTACACATACACCACTAACATGTATGTTGTTCAGGACAAAAATACATTTCAAATGAGGGTAGTCACTAAACTGAATTCATTATATTTTTTAAAATATAGCCATCCAAATGGTGAAAATAGTGAAGAAAAATGAAAATTCAGATACTCAGATGGCCATATTTTAAATAGTGCAGCTTAGTAAGTAGGCTCATTTGAAAGGTATTTTTGTCCTGAATAACTTTCATGCTAGTTGTGTATGTGTAACTAAAATACTTTCCGAGAAAGTTACATTTGTTCTGCATGAATCCTACTGTGTTGGCTCAGAGAGAAAAAAATGTGTCTAGTAAGAAATTGGTTAGGGGATAGCTGTTAGTCTGGTAGTAAATGGAGTTCACTCCAAGGAAGGGGGGGTGATGGGGGTACCTCAGGGATCAGTGCTGGACCCAGTCCTCTTTTTGTATTTTGCATGCTTTATTTGTACCTCCTTCTGTGCCGCATTGTCCCGCACTCCTTCAGGCCTCCATGGCCCCCAACAGCTGCCGGCCATCCTCTCTTGAGCCGCCCCATCCTCACATCACAGCCAACCCCAGGGGTATCCCAGCATAACCCTTCGCCAGGTGGGTCCCTCTCTTCCCAGGGAGAAGGCACTGTGGAGGGAACCAGTGCACTACCTATTAGGACCCGGGGGTGCTGCTGAGGCACAAATGACTCTCTGGAGGTTCCAGCAGCATCAGGTATTGGACACCATCATCTGGCAGACACTGCAGCATTTTTTCCGGTTTCTTGGATCCTCTTCATCGCTTCGCTCCTGCAGTGCCCACAGTCTCCACTGGGGGATGCTGCTGAGCAATGCTTCCCATTCACCCACTCCAGGAGAGGAGAGCAGTCCTCTGGATGCTCAATCCTCTCCTCCCCCAGCTCCCCGAGTCCATTCCCAAACCCGGGTTGCCGGTGTGGGTTGAGGTAAGACGCCAGCACCTCAACCCTCTAGGCCACTGGGTCAGCTGGACCCACTCCTCTTTAATGTCTTTATAAGTGAAATTGCAATGAAGCAGGAAGGGAAGGTTTGACTCTGCATGATGATACCAAGATCTGCAGCAGGATGGAATAGTATGAGCAGACAGAGACCTTAGAAGACTTCAACAGTGGTAGACTTCAACAGTGGTCAGTGCTATGGAAGCTAGGTTTTAACACAAAAATGTAAAATAATGCACTTGAGGGGCAGAGTACAAAATTGGTGGAGTGGTACTGACAACATTAAGAAAGCACACATTCAAAAAAAAAAGCTTTTACACACAGTTGATTATTGTTTAACAATATTATGCATTTATGGCTGCCACTGTACATCTGATGCAAACCCATAATCACATTCCTCACTTGAGGCAAAAAAGAGGGGAAGGTGGATGCCATAACTGACTCCTTGTTTTTGTGTTAAAGGGGGTCAGATTTTTTACAGCAAAAACAAGGAAAGGGGTCATTTCTAAAATGTACATATGAGCATGGGTACCACTTTTATTCG
The DNA here is from genome assembly GCA_016271365.2 of Neoceratodus forsteri. Lineage (NCBI taxonomy): Eukaryota > Metazoa > Chordata > Ceratodontiformes > Ceratodontidae > Neoceratodus > Neoceratodus forsteri. The sequence goes on along the minus strand of CM028136.1, from coordinate 397,644,784 downwards.
AATAGTGCCACCACCGGCAGCTGCCACTTCAAGCCTGCTATTACCCCACCTAATACAATCAGAGGAAAACCAGAAGTAGTCTACCAGCACTGAGATCAATATGGTTAAGGCACATTTACCAGAAATTACTGCTTAGAAAAGAATGAGAAAGTGACTGTGATGACAAGTAAGTCCCAGACCAGATCTCTAGTTTGTTAATAGTTTCTTCCTGAGTCTGGTTTTTATAGCTGCATGGGCAAAGTCCACAGATGTTATGCCATCATCAGATTTGTATAAGAGCACTTTGGAATCACGTGACCGGACCACAGTCTGATGTGCTGCCACAGTGCCCCGGCATAATTTTCAATGATTCTGTTTATGCAGCCCTTCCCCTCCGCGAGCCGCATAAACACACCCCTTCCCGGTGCACTACTTCTCCTTTCTGCAACTACAGAAGTGACGACCGACAAGGACAACATGGCAGCACTGACTTAAACTGTGCATGCATGAGTATCATGCATAAGCAGTCATGTCAGTGCCACCATGTTGCACATGGCTGACTCCTTGGCAAACTGCGCATGCGTGAACTGTAATCGCTGCAGTACTAGTTATGGCTGACTCCAGTGCGGTGAGAGCACCACATATTCTCTTCAACTCTCTTGCCACTCCTAAAAACTCTCCACAGCCATATCAGCTCTGACCAGAGTTTGTTAATATCTGTTTTGGACTATGAACTTATTTGCTATGGTACTGCCCCTAGGTCAACAGCTGCAAGAACTGAAGTTCTTTTGCATAAGATTTTGTGCTTCATAATATTATACCCACTGAGAATGCATCACTGCTAGGTCAAGGTTTATCTGTTGAACAGCATTACTAGTTTTAAGCAGTGTGTTTTTATTTAAGGCCCACTTTGACTTGCTACCTCCTTCAGTCAGTGCTTTTTTTTTTGTCAACCTTGGTCCTCATTGTCAAATAGATAATCTTCAAAAAATGACTTTATAAAGTTCCAATCATCCACATATCATTTGAGCAATAATCCCTGGGTTACGAAGCACCATCAATTTCTAAATTCACTGCCTATTAAATGTTTAAACTGTTAATCATATGGTAGATTTAAATAGAAATCATATTTGATTGCTATTAAAGGGTAATGGCACCAAGGGCCCCACACACAAAAGTGGGACTGGTCCCAATGTGCACTTTGTGTTCAAAAACATTTTGGTTTATTTCTTTACTGTAGTGTAGTAGTTGGTATCAGACAAAGTTTGCTTAGTTCTAGGTTGACGTTTTCTGTTACTACAGCTGACATCACAGCAGTAGGCAGTAGTGGAAGATTCAATAGCCCGCAGCGTATGTTAATGTTCACATAAGCTCTGATCTTTTGTTTGCTGATGTCACTGTCTTCCCTTGGCTAAGTACATCACAAACGACTTTATTTGGCCCTGGAGAAAGCTAGACCCAGAAAATATCTGATAGGAGATTATAAAAGCTGTAACATTCACTGCATGCTTTTGAAATTCCCACTGCTTCCAACTGCTGCCTACTGCTCTGACATCAGTTGCATGGGATTTGTAGTAACAGATGATGTTAGCCTAGAACTCAGCACAATTAATCTGATACAATCTACTAGACTACAGAAAATGATAAGCAGGCCAAAATATTTTTGCACACAAAGTGTACATTGGGACAAGCCCCACACTTGAGTGTGGGTCACGTTGTGCTGGCCAGTCCCTTTCAATGAATGGCTGACCTGGACATTGACACTATTACCGAGACATGGTATAATGGGAACCATGACTGGGATGTAGCTATACTAGGTTATACTCTATTCAGGAAAGACAGGGAGGGTAAAAAGAGAGGAGAGGTAGCTCTTTATGTCAGGGAGGGTGTAAAAGCAACTGAGGTACAGGTACTGTGGGGGGTGGAGGCCCAGTGGGGCACCCTGCAATAAACAAGCCAAACTGTTTTTGCACACAAAGTGTGCATTGGGACAAGCCCCACACTTGAGTGTGGATTATTTTGTGCTGGCCATTTCCCTTCAATGAAAGGCTGACCTGGACATTGTCGCTATTACTGAGACATGGTATAATGGGAACCATGACTGGGATGTGGCTATACCAGGTTATACTCTACTCAGAAAAGACAGGGATGGTAAAAAGGGAGGAGGGGTAGCTCTTTATGTCAGGGAGGGTATAAAAGCAACTGAGGTACAGGGATTGTAGGGGGGGTGGAGACACTGTGGGTCACTCTGGAGATGGGCAGTGGCACCGCTGTTCACACAGGCATGATCTACAGACCTCCAGCACAAGGGAAAGAGTTGGACAAGGTTCTAGTGGAGTCCATCCATAAGATTGCAACTAAAGCTGAAGTGCTGCCGGTATGTGACTTCAATCTGCCAGATGTTGACTGCAGCATACCAGTCACAGCCTCAGCCAGGAGCAGGGAAATACGGGACTCCCTGCAGGGGGCATGCTTCCAGCAGTTAATGCTAGAACCCACCTGTGAGGGTGTGATTTTGGACCTGGCACTTACCAACGGGGACAGAATTGCAGATGTCATGGTCGGTGGACACCTGGGGTCCAGTGATCATCACATGGTGTTGTTCAATATGAGTACAGAGGCAGAGTCAAGCCACATGAAAGTGAGGGTCCTGAACTTCAGGAGGGCAGACTTTGCAAAGTTGGGGGTATGTCACAAGAAAGCACTAGCAGGGAGGGAGGACCAGGGTGGAGTTGAGGAACAGTGGGCCCATCTAAAGGAGCCATAGTGGAAGCAACAAACTTTTGCATTACGCAAATAAACAACAGCAAGAGAAAAAGAGAACCACTATGGTTCTCAAAGGAAGTAGCTGGGAAAGGAAGGTAAGAACAAAAAAGATGACTTTCGGGAAGTACAGCGAAACACAGAAGGACAGGAAGTGTATCAGGATAAGCAGAGGGAGGCAGGGAAAGTAGTCAGGAGCGCAAAGGTGCAAACGGAGGAAAAAATAGCCTAGGCAGTGAAGAAAGGGGACAAGACTTTGTATAGGTATGTTAGTGAACGGAGAAAGACAAGGAGTGGGATTGTAAGGCTTAAGGGGGATGAAGGGGAGTGTATAGAAGGGGACTTGGAAAAAGCAACAGTCCTCAACAAATATTTTTGTTTAGTATTCACAGAAGAGGGGGAAGGTGAGGGACCACAATTAAGTGACAGGAGCAATAAGGGGAGGGAGGTGGACACCAGTCCATTTACGGAGAAGAAAGATTTGAAGGAACTCGTAAAACTCAAAGTGGATAAGGTGATGGGACCAGTCGAGATACATCTTAAAATATTTAAAAGAGCTTAGAGAGGTGCTGGCAGCACCACTGGCAGCCCTGCTCAATGAATTGCTGGAAATGGGAGTGGTTCCAGAGAACAGGAAGAGAGCAGATGCAGTCCCTCTACACAAAGGTGGGAGCGGGAAGGAAGCTGGAAACTATAGACAAGTCAGCCTGACCTCAGTGGTGGGGAAAATAATGGAATCACTGCTAAAAGAAAGGATTGTGGAACATCTTGAATCCAGCAGAGCACAGGATCTGAGGTAGCATGGATTCACAGCAGGAAGGTCATGTCAAACAAATGTAATGGATTTCTTTGACTGGGTGACCAGGGAAGTGGATCAGGGGGAGTTGTGGATGTGGCGTACCTGGACTTCAGCAAGGCCTTTAACACTGTTACACATAAGAGGCTTGTAAGCAAGCTAGGCAGCCTGGGAATGGATTCTAAGGTGGTAAACTGGGTTAGAAATTGGTTGAGAGATGGAACACAGAGGGTGGAGATAAATGGAGCTCAATCTGAGAAAAGGAGGGTGACCAGTGTGGTGCCACAGGGATCAGTTCTGGGGCCAGTTCTATTTAATGTTTTTATAAGTGACATTGCAAAAGGGCTGGAAGGAAAGGTATGCCTCTTTGCAGATGACACTAAGATCTGCAACAGGGTAGACACTCTAGGAGGGGTGGAAAAAAATGAGGAGGGACCTACAGTAGGTAAAACGAACGGCCAAGAGTGTGGCAGCTAAGATTCAATGCAAAGAAGTGCAAAATAATGCATTTGGTGCACAAGAACCCAGGGGAGGCTTACATGATTGAGGGAGGAGATACAGATGGCCACCAAACAGGAAAGGGATCTGGGGGTAATCATATCAGATGACCTAAAGGTGGTCAAACAGTGTGCCAAAGCTGTGGGGAGAGCCAGTGGGGTAATGGGGTGCATAGGGAGAGGTATCACCAGCAGAAGAAAGGAGGTGGTGATGCCACTGTACAAATCATTAGTGAGACCCCATCTGGAGTACTGTGTCTAGTTCTGGAGGCTGCATCTCTGTAAGGACATAGGGTAGAGGAAGTTCAGAGAAGGGCAACAAAAATGGCACATGATCTACACCAAAAGTCATATGAGGAGAAACTGGAAGATCTCAATATGTATACCCTGGAGGAGAGGAGAGCGAGGGGGGATATGCTAGTAGAGACCTTCAAATATCTCAAGGGCATAAATAAGGTACAGGAGGGTAGCAACTTTCAGAAAGAGATGTTCTAGAACAAGGGGACATGACATGAGATTGGAAGGGGTTAGACTAAGGGGTAAAGTGAAGAAGTATTTCTTCACACAAAGGGTCGTGAATGCATGGAACAGCCTCCCAGCTGAGGTGGTGGGGGCTAACTCAGTAGGGGAATTCATTAATGCATGGGATAGGCATTGGGTAACCCTTGCAATAGAAAAGAGAATAAAGCCAGAGATCAAGTAGGGTCTGTGGTTTTTACAGCAGGCAGGGAAAATGGGCAGACTGCGCGGGCCAAGCAGTCCTTATCTGCCATCAATTTCTATGTTTCTTTGTCATTGTTTTGATTAGTGCTTGTATTGTGTCTTAATCTGTCTATATGAACTGTCTATCTCTTTGTAATTTTCTCTAATGGTCATCCATGAAAATGGGCAGTTACTGCTCATGGACCTCTCATGTCTTTTAAAATAAACCAACACTAAAATACTGAAACTTGATTTAAAATAGTAAGCCATCCATTACTGACTTAATGGTCTTGGACACATCACTGTTATATGAGACAGGAGGCATTGTAGGAAAAGGAATAGCAATAAAACATGCAGTCATAGAGCTTCCCAGGGGCCATAAAACTAGTAGGCAAATTTGGAAAAAAACTCCTAACAGAAAACAAAGGAAAGAGCACAATAGGACTACCTAAACAAATCAAAACACTCTGCACAACATATAGTTTTTGAAACCTTCTGACTGTAGTTCTTTAACTTCAGCTATCATGGAGGTTTGAATTTACTGAAACCAAACCAAACCAAACCAGAGCACACAAAGGAGTGTCCATGCTGTGCAAAACTGCAACATTTTTCACATGCCTGATATTAGGCCACTCAGACACCCCAGCATTTCATGCTACTAAACATAGAAACATAGAAAACTGTCAGTAGATAAGGACCATTAGGCCCATCCAGTCTGCCCATAGCCCTACACTAGTTTGCATTCTCTGACCCTGCCTGGTTGTTGGCTTTTCGCCCTCCTTCCCACCACTTGAGATCCCTTATGCCTATCTCAGGCATTTCTGGCACTTCATCGGGGGGGGGGGGTCTGGTGCAAAGTTCTGCTTCTTAAATTTCACATGTCACTAATGTAAGCAGAAGCATTAGAAGGTGTAAGCCCATATGTGCTCCTATGTGGAGTAATAATACTGTATTTTCCCACCTTCAAGTATTAATTTGTCAGGACCTTTTTTAAAATCCTCCTTCTTAGTACACAGTACCACATTTTCTGGTAAACTGTTCCATGTGTTCACCATTCTGTCAGTGAAAAAATATTTACACTTGTTTGTTTGAAAACGTCTTCCTGGACCTGCAGTGAATGCCCTCTTGTAGTGTAGTTTAAATCTTTAAATGTAATATCTAATTCCCTGGCAAGAGTTAGATACTTTATAAAGTCATAATATAAGTCACCTCGTTTCTGTCTATCTTCCAGGGAATATAGACCCAGTTTATTAATTCTGTCATTATATGGTAAATGTTTTACCCCAGAAATAAGTTTGGTCATTCTACATTGTGTTCTTTCCAACCTTATTATATCTGATTTTTTTCCGGGGGTTCCACAATTGGCTGCAGTAGTCCAACTGAGGCCTTACATAGGACCTATACAGAGGAAGTATCACCTCGGCCTTCTTGCTCATGATATTCCTACATATTGCTCCTGCTACTCTGTTTGCTTTGGAAATAACATTGGTGCATTGTACACTAAAATCTAAGTCCTTATCTATAAGAACTTCCAGATCCCTTTCACTACTTGCCTGTTTTAATATGGAACTACTAAAAATATATATATGTGTTTTGTTTATTATTTTTCCCCAGATGCAGTACACAACACTTTTCAGTGTTGAAGCTCATACCCCACTTGTATGTCCAGTCTGTTATTAGGTCAAGGTCCTTTTTTTATCACTTGTACATGTTCATGAGACTCACATGAGCCACCAAGTTTTGAATTGTCAGTGTATTTTATTAGTTTGCTGGTAATATTTTTTCCCTTATTGACTATAAACACCTGAGAAAGTACAGGGCCAAATACAGAGCCCTGAGGTTCACTGCTGGTAACATGCCCCTCACTGGACCGAAAAACATTTATTCTGACTCTCTGTGTCTGATTTGTCAACCAGTTGCTTATCCACTGCACTATGTATGTGTTTATTTTTAATTAACTGAGGCACAGTGTCAAAGGCTCTGGAAAAATCTAATAAAATCACATCTGCTGGGATACTCTTATCCATAAGCCTGCTGAATGTTTTGTAGAAACATACACGGTTAGTTAGACATGAATGTATGGCAGTAAACCCATGCTAAGATGTGTTTACACTGTTGGTTTGTTCAATATGCATACCCAGTCTGTCTTTAATGATTGACCAAAATATTTTTCCTGGAATGAACGTCAAGTTAATTGGCCTGTAATTCCTAATGTCACTCTTTGGTCCTTTTTTTATGTATAGGGTAATTTTTGCCATTTTCCAGTCAGATGGAACCTATCCAGTGCTTAGAAGTTTGTTATATAGTATTTCTAGTGGCCAGCAAATATTATCTTGTATTATTATAAAAATCTGTGGGCTTATGCTATCAAGGCCAGGAGCACCAAACTTTTTTAAATTTCCGATTTTAATCTTTATTTCCTCTTTTGTACAGAGTGGAACTTCGTTGTTAATGCAGTTTACATTCCTAAGACTAGGTTCTGAATAAATGGAACACAAGAATTTAAAATACCAGCCATTTGTGTTGGGTCAGATACAATTTGTGTATTTTAAATAATAGAGGTCAGCCCTGTATCAGATTTTTTTAATGAATTAATGTACACAAAAAATTGCTTACTGTTACTTTTTGTTGCAGTTTTAGCTAACTTCAGTTCTAACCTTTTTTTGGATCTATTAATTGTGCTTTTACGTAATTTTTGTTTGAATGTATTCCAGTTTTGTTCTGTTTCATTATGTTTATATACTGCATATGCTTTTTTTTTTTTGTTTAATGATCTTTTTGTTTAACCATTTTGGTTTTATATCTCTTTTGTCATACTTTTTCCTATGTTTAATGTATTTATTACATATGTCCAGTATAGTATGCTTAATGATCTGCCAACTTTCTTCTCCAGTCTTGTTTATAAGTAGTTCATTCCAATGTATATTATTAATTTCATGATTTATCGCTGTTTTATTTGCAGTTTTATATAAGAATACTTCTGTACATCCTAATAAATATTTAGGTGTACACAGAATGTCAAAGTTTATACTTATGTAGTCACTATTGCCGGGGGTGGGGGGGGAGTTGATATTACACAATTGTCAATATTCACATCATCAGAACTGAGTACTAAGTCTAGGATATTCTTTTCCCTGGTAGGATTTTTTTTTATATATCTTGTTATGTTCCTCACATGTTTGCATAAATGCTTTACTAGGTTTACTAGTTGCTTTCCCCACAGTCCAATCAGTATCACTCAAATTGAAATCACCTGTTAATACTAATGGTCCAAGTTCCACTGCAGTAGCTATTTCCTCTAACAGGATGTTGTGTGTGTTCTCATTAATGGATAGGGGTATATAACCTAGTCCCAAGGTAAAATAATTTGCAGCTTTTGTGTTAATTTGTACTCATATTGTCTCAGTTTCAACACTATGTTTCTTGATTTTTGTGGTTATAGCAATAGGATTTATAGTTTTGTTTATGTACATGGTGATTCTGTCACCTTTGTTGGTATTCCTGTTGAATCTAAATACATTATAACCCTGTATCTCTTTATTCCAACTATCATTGTTTTTCCGTCATGTTTCTGTCACTAGAATAATGTCAATCTTTTTGTGGATGTTCAAGTACCCCTGTAGTCCATCAATTTTATTATTAAGACTTCTAGCATTGCATAATAGACACTTTATCTCTCCATTACTCTGGTGCCCGGTTTTCTTGGGTCCGTTGTGTCTACGTTTAAGTTGTGTCCCCCCCTTGGGTTGGTTTGACATATTTCTAAATGGTGGAAGTCCACTGACTTCCAGCTTATCTAGTTTAAAGGAATACTTTCCATGTGTATTTTGATCAGTCTTGCTAGCTTATATACACCATTATCATTCAGGTGTAGACCATCGCTACAATAAAGATGTTTGTTATAAAAGTGTGCCCAGGTATCTATAAATCTGATGTTTTCCTGCATCGCCCAATTTTGTAGCCTTGTGTTGATTCTGATTAAGGTATTGTTTTGGTTTTCTTTTTTGGCATGGGGACAGGAAGTAGACCAGAAATGATCACCTCGGCTCCCAGTTGTTTTAATTCCCTTGCAGTGTTTAATAATTCTGTGCAAATATCTTTCTCATGACTGTATCCCATGTCATTTGTACCCATGTGTAATGTGACCACCGGGTGTGTGACTCGACCTAATAATATCTGGTGCGATTAAGTTTATGTCTTTTATTTTAGCCCTAGGGTAACAGAGTACCATTCTGTGTTGTTTGTCTTCTTGACAAACTATTCTGTCACACTTTCTTACAACAGAATCTCCTAAGACAATATATTCCTTAACACTTTGATTAGTTTGTGTGTTTATTGGTTCTTCTGTTTCCAGATTAGCCAATATGCTAAAGCTATTAGATGTTTGTGTCGTATTTACTTCAGCCCTTCTACCCTTTTTTCTACCTTTACTTGATGTAACTCTATTCCACTCTTCTTGATTAGATATTTGTTCACTCTCTTTCCCTTTTTTTGCCTGTCTTTGTTCACCATCTGAGTCCCCACTATTCTGATCTTCCTGCCTTGCACGTTTACCATTTAACCTTGAGCTCCCCAACTGCCCCGACTTGGTTCCTGTGATTTGTTTTGTTGTAATGCTGTGATTTCATTTTCAAGTTTGTTTAATCTTGCCTGCAACATTGTATAGGCCTTGCATTTTGTACATGTGAATGCTTTTGTATGACTTGTAGGAGTGGTTTCTGCGTACATTCTGCATTTGAGGCAACGAACAAGCATGTCCTCTTTGTACAAAATCTGTAGTAATTCTTCAGAGGGATCCACTGATTTTGCCATTTTCTGAAGTTTCTATCGTTGCAATATACTAAACTCTGTTATACACTACTGCGATATTTTTTTTATTTTTTGTTGTTTTTACCTGCTTAAGGGTCAGACCCTGTCCCTGTCTTTCTTGGCTGATGCTGGCAAATGCTGCTTGCTTCTGCCTGCTTTGCTTCAACCCTATGCTCACCTCCACTCACTGGGTGTGTTGGTTCTGAAAGCACCAGACCAGAAGTGACGTCAGCACTCACTTCCACTACTCAGAGCGATTAAAAGTTGTTTTTTAGTCTAAAATGCCACTATAGTATACACTACACAAGTAGTCTGCCTTTAAAAAGGCAGGCTATGAGTGCCTGGCAGCTCTAAAGGTCTAAGCCAAACTGCACCTAGTCTGCAGCAGTGTTCTTCACAGCTTTGATCCCTCATTTCCTAGGGGTCAAAGATTGCTGAAATTCATCCACAATACACTACCAATTTACACACACAGAAGCACACCCTTAGTGTTAAATGCTTAAAAAGTCTTTTCCAGAGTTTCCCCGTCTGCTATTTCAGTAGCTAAACAGCACATCACTTAGGATACATATTCCAATCATTATACTTACAAGTAATAAATACTCATAAACATAATGCAATTCTTTATATTTTGCAAATGCATACATTTATCATTATTAGCCTATTTTGCAATTGACTCACTACTCCAGAAAATAGATAAGTGTGTGTGTGTGTGTCCGTGTGTGATTTTTTTTACACTTGCAGAATTGAACAATTGTTCTGCATAGTTCAGAAATACATTGCCAAAATGTTTTTGCTTCTGTCTATAATGCTTTTGCTTGCCAATGAAATATTAAAATTGATTCCCAAAATGCAGTTCATTACCAGGTGGCTGACATATATTAATCATCAGAGCTTCAAATGTTTCTCTGCAGTACCAAAGTAGTTTATGTGCAATGCATTAGAGGCATGCCATCTCATCAATAATGCACAGAATTGTTTTCCAAGGATAAGATAATTATTTATGCATGAAGTGGAGCCTCATTGGTAGTTAGAATGCAGAGCTACTGCCCAGTTACTGGCCTATGAATCCATTTATCAGAGCTGATAGATGAATCAGTGCTTAGATTCCATGTTCTGATCTCTAGCCACCTCATCAACCTCATCTACACATTGTTTACCAACACAGTTATGCCAAGGGACCAGCACAGCCTCACAATTGAAGAAAATATTTTTTATCAGTGAAATGGCCTGTCAGAAAGTAATTACATCATAATTAAAAACAGTTGTATATTTACTGATCAGTAAGTCAAATATGATGGAGGAGCAGGTTTATTTACAAACTCTCCCATGGTACATAAGAAAAAATGGATGGGTAACCTGGGCAGAATTATCAGGGGATTTATTTTGGTTGTGGTTTGGAAGATGGAGTTGAAGTGGCATACTTAGTGTCTCTTTTGCCTCTGCCCTTACAGTAACCCCATTGTGGTGGATACTCACAGACAGCTTAAGGATGAGGGTAGTATCTACTCCCCCTTCCTCCCCTTCCATAAGGCCTGGAGGAAGTGGAGGCTTTTCTATTGCTCTTGTAGGTGGTTTTGTACTCATCCACTTTTTTCATGTAAGCCTGTGTTGTGTAGACAAATAGAGAATTTCTTTCAAAAGGATAGTCCATAGCCTTAATATGTGTGCCTTGGGATAGATTGGCAGTTCAAAGCCAGGCATACCTTCTTAAGGACACTGCATGGGCCATCACCCTAAAGGCAGTTTCATTTATGTCCACTGCCATATGGAACTGGTACCTTGTAGCATCCATGACTGTTCTAGCTGTGTCAACCATGCCCTGTGCCAAGTCATCAGTAGCTTTTTTGCAGTGCCAATATGGAGTTCCATATTGCTTTCTGGTACTGAGCTGTGTTAGCCAGGTAAGTTGCCAGCCTGAGTAACAGAAAAGCTGACATGTATGCTGTTTTGCCCATACTATCCAGTTTCCTGGAATCCTTCTCAGGAGACTGGAAGGACAGGGCACTTTGGCCTTGTCACAGGCAGCAGTCTGGACCTTCATGATCAGAGTGGGAGTACAGGTACTCAGCACCCTGCCTATTCACCTGATATTTTTGTCTCAACTTTCTTGTCATTGCCAGCAGCTGAGGTGAATTATGATATGACTTTGACTTTTTTTGAGAGATTTGTGGAGAGGAAGCAGCAACCTCCTTATGGTAGCTAATCCCATCATAACCATCAATTCTACTTCCTCTTCATCCTCCTCAGTTTAATAGGAGGACATGTTGAGGGCATTTACCATGTGCCTTACAAAGGTGTAGTGAGAGGTATAGTCCTATGAAGACCTAGGAAGGGAGTCAAATTCTTGTTCAGGAGAACCATCTGGTCCAGGAGGTTCTCCTTCCTCATCTTCATAAAATATTTCAACCCCTTCCTTCTCAGGCATCGGGAATAGAATCAGAACCTTTGGAGGGGACAGGCATATTCATGAGATTTCCCATAGCTTGGAAAGCCTGGACAAATTGCTATGCCTTTGTCATGTCCTCTACTGAGGGCATTTCTTTTAAGTCAACTGGTGGCTCCTTTCCTTTTTCAGGAGGAGGGACTGAGACATGTTTTTCTTTTTGTTTTTTTCATAGCAGGCACTGCTTCATCTGCTAATCTGTTCAGATTATCTTTTATTTTTACTGAACTCAGGGTTCCCCCTTTTGGGCACCCTAGTTTCTGTACCATTTTAAGCAGCTTTATATTTCTTTTCTGTCCCCTTTGACAGGGACTGCTGCTTACTTTGATGGGCTGGACCCTCATTTGAGACTTTTGGTGATGCAGCGGCAGACTGACAAGCCCAGAGATCTTCTCTTTTTTTTTTTTAGCCCTTTTCTTTTTTTAAAATCATGCTTTACTGAAGTTTTTATAGTATCAGTACACACTGTACAAGACAAAAACAATTAGCAAAAAAAAATGCAATTAACTGCAATTGGAATCAATCAGACAACAGTAAGGTCCATGAAAGAGAGGGGTCATGGGGGGAGATACATAAAATCAACCAAGGGTCCCCTGTGAACAGAGAGAGGAGCATGGGGAAGGAAGAGGAAAGCTTAAAGTGAGGACTACAGAGGAACCAAGCAGGAAGGAAGGTTAAGAGGAATATAGGTCTAGCTGACAGGGACAATTCACCGCTTCTCTGCAAGTCATACAGTAAGTAATCATTCTGCAGTTTGTTCACACTATTCTTGTATTTAGAGCAATTTTTCTAGGGGGTTCCTATGGATTGGGTACTATCAGAGGTGGGGGTCATATGAGTTGGGGTAGCAACTCCAGATCTGGGACCTTTTAGCCCTGGTTAACCAAAACCTCCAATCTGGCTATATATTCCATAAAGTGGAGTCAATGCTCAGCATATTTCTCTAATGTGAGTCTTAGGAGAGCTGTGCTATCTTCATCTCCCTTATTTAATTGCAATTTTTTTCCTGCTGTCTAAGTCTGGTGGTGGTTTTAGCAACCATTTCTGGGTGATTACTTTAAGTGCTGCTGATACCATAATATTGTATAAATATGAGATATTTTTCCGCTTGAGTTTCCTCAAGTGGACATCAATACCAATTGTTTAAAAAGCTGTGGAGGTGGGATTTTTAGGCCTTTTTCTTTTGTGTTTTCACAGTTCAAAAACTTGTGGTCTGGATCAAGGCACCTTAAACAAAGCACCTTTGCCAGGACCTGAAAACTCCTTTTTTTAAAGCCTGTAGGTCCTGTTTTCTTTTTAGGTCTGATGGTCATGCAAATCACTGGAGACCTAAATAAAAAATTTCTGGTCCCCAATTTAAAATAAAACAACAATTTAACAGCAAGCCCAACTAATGTTAAAAAGGGCTTTTGTTCAAAAACTGTGGTTTGGTTCCTCATTTGAGAACAACAAATATAAATATCACTTCAAAAGAGGTTGAAAGTATGAATTTTGTAACTAAATACATCTTGGCTCCCAGAAATTGGAACCAAGCATAAATAAGATTAAAACCGCAAATGTGGTTACACAAAAAGTGTTTTATATATAGTTTAAGAGCTGAATGTCACACTTCCCTAAAAGCAGGAACTGTGCTGAAGAACGGCCTTCTACAGTAAATGGGAACTGAAGAAACATTAGAAAATTCACAAAATACAATAAATAACACCCTAACAAACGCAGAGTTATCGAGAAATAAATTAAAATGCTTAACAACTGTTTAAAGTAAAATAATAAACTGTAAAGCAGCCAGAAGTGAGGAGATGGCTTTGGAGCAACTATTCTCTTCAGAGGAGAAATAGGGGAGACCAGGGGAGAGGGATTGTTTGACTGTCCCAGTGGCAGCAGAGTTGCTGCATCAGAAAACAGGATGGGGATGAGCCACGGTGAAAAAAGAAAGTTGGTGGAATGGGCATGCCATGTGCAGAGAGAACAAAAGACATGGATAGAGGGGCAGTGTGAGGCTGCCATGGGATGCTACGGGTCTGCAACTTACAACTTACAGCCATAGGCAGACGCCATTAGGAGCGCATGCGGTGGGTGCCATTTTGGGATGAGATAAGCACGAATGGCGGCAACCATTTTAGAATGCAATGGAATGCACATGTAGGCAGCCACCTCATATCTGCTTGGTTTTGGAATGCAATAGGTGGCTGGGGAGGGGAGGAAGAAGAATGTTTTGGGGGTATTTTTGCCGTTAAAGGGAGCGGGTCACAGGTGCAAAAAGTTAGTTTAAAAATAAGCATTTTGGTGCAAAAGTAGCAAGGATTGGGGGATGGGGTTGAACAGGGGTTCAAAAAAATTCACACCAAGTATAAGGATAAAATAGGGCAAGTGAGGTGGTGATGTGACTTTCTTTCACTAGCAGGTACAGAATGGACACAAGAGGATCCATGGCGATGAAGGCAGACGCCATGAAATTGATTATGGATCTGGTGGACAGGGCCCACAAGGTCCTGGATGCCATGGATGATGCAGAGAGGGGGGATAGGCCACCCTGGAAAGAGAGAGCAAAAGAGAAAGGGCGGGGAGGTGCAGGACAGAAAAGGAAGGGACTAGGAGCCCCGGCTCCTAAATGTCCCAGAATAAGTTCTCCAGGGTGACAGCCTGCAACCAATCTGATCCCTGACCCAGTACCTTCACCAGTTCTTGGGGTGCTGACTCCTTGTCCAGAACCCAATTCAGGACATGGCAGACTCATCCCCGCTCTGGGCACCACAACCAGGCAGGGGGCTGGCTGGACCGGAACCTGGGCCTAGCCCACAGACCCCAATACCCAGACCACAGGATGGGATAGAACTGGGAGACAGGCTAGCCTCAGGACCAACAAAGGAACCAGGTATGGTGTTGACACTGGAGAGCAGTATGAAAGAATATGTAGAGCAATTATTGTTGGGTATGGGGGGGCGATGGTATTAAAAAGTTGCAGAATGTGTTGGGTGAGTTGGAAAAAGGTAAGAAGGATGAGGAATGGATGGGTGAGAAGGAAAAAGGAACTGGGAGAACAAAAAAAGATGGAGTGGGGTACAGATAGGGGATCATGTGACAGTGGCAATGAAGGAAAAAATTTGGAAGGGAGAGTTTGTGAACATTTTTGCCCTGGTGGATAAAAAGACAGTGGAACTTTATGAAGAGAAGGAGAGTTTTAGTAAAAGAAAACTAGCGGCAGCTGTGGTGTTGGTGAAAAAAGGAGAGGAACAGAAGGGGCCCACATACAAAGGAAAAATGTGGGAGACGAGGACTTTAGGTTTTATATATTACAGCACCATAGCATAGAAGAAGGAAAAAAGAGAGTTGGGGATTCCATTGTTGGCATACTCCTTAATTATCAGAAACATGTATAAAAGATGATGGGGGGCATGAATTGGCTACAGTACGATGAAAAGGTCAGGACCCGTATGGCTAGTTATGGGGAGGACAGCCGGTGGGATTCCGGACACAATGATTTGTGGTGGGAGACCATGACAGTAGCGGGGGGGATGGGGGAATGGCAAAAGGGGGAGCACAATACCAAAAATGTTGTTGGGGGTACAATAGGGTGCACTGTTCCTTCCCCATTGCAGATTTAGACATGCATGTTCAAAGGGGGCGCACACCCAGCTTCTCGGTGTAGGTCGTACGGTGATGGTAACTCAGGAGGGGGACAAGGGAATTATTCCTTTCAGGGGGGATAGAGAGGGACACACTGGGACAGCACTGGGTGGGGAAGGTGGTACACTGGGGGGGAGAGGTTACCACCAGGGAGGAAAATGAAAGGGATGTAAGATTTTTCCCTTTGGCCAGGACCCCAATTAAGGGAAACATCTTAGAACAATGGATGAGGGGGTACCCAGATACAGAGGAGGCCGGTTTAGACTTGATAAAAGGTTTTCAAGAGTGGTTTTAACTTACGTTACAAGGGGGGGGAGGTTTCGGACATGGGCCAATAATTTGAAATCAATACAAGGGAAGGAAGAGCTACTGAAAGAAAAGATTGGAAAAGAAAAGGCGGCATGGAGGGTCGAAGGACCCTTCAAGGAGCCCCTGTTCTCACGCCTACGGGTGTCCTCATTGGGTTTAGTGCCTAAAAAACAGGAAGGGGAGTACTGGGTGATACACCACCTATCCTACCCTACCCAGAAAATGGATTGCTCAATGATTTTATAGCGGAGGAGGATAGCAAGGTTTCCTACAGGACCTTAGAGGATGTGGTGAACATCATCAGGGCAAGGGAAACAGCATGGTTGGCAAAGACTGACATCAAGTCTGCCTTTCAACTGTTATCAGTCCAGAGGAAGGACTGGGAACTATTGGGCTTCCAGATCAATGGGGATTATTACTTTGACAAAGCCATGCTAATGGGGTGTTAAGTGGCGTGCGCAACTTTTAAGAGATTTAGCACCTGGTTGCAGTGGGTATTTAGAGTTGGGTATGGACACAGTACAGTAGTCCATTACCTGGATGATTTCCTATTCATAGGCAAGGGAAGAGAGGGGTTGTAGGCAATGTTGAAGGATTTTCAGCAATTGTGTGGGGAGCTATGGGTGCCATTGGTCGAAGAAAAGACAGAAGGCCCTAGCAGATGTTTAGAATTCTTAGGGATGGAAGTAGATGCATGGTGGGGGGTGTTCCACCTGCTGAGCCAGAAGGTGATTAAGTTGAGGAGGTTGTTGACAGAGGTCAGGAAAAGGAAAAGTGCCATTACTCATAATTCAACAATTGTTGGGTCACTTGAATTTTGCATGCAGGGCAATTGGGCCAGGATGTGCATTTACATGATGTCTGGTAAGGGCCATGTCAGGCAGCTTGAAGCTGCACCATTAGGTCAGCCTTGGGGTGGAGATCAAGGATGATTTAAAGGTGTGGGAGCAATTTCTAAACACATACAATGGGATAGCCATCTGGCAGAAGGAATGGCTTTTCAACACTGATCTGGAACTTTATACGGATGCATCAGGAGGTTACGGAGTGGGAGCCTACTTCCGGGAGAAGTGGGTGTCGGAGCCATGGCCGCAGGAATGGGTGGAGAGAGGGCTAACAAAAGATATTAAATTTTCAGAGATATTCCTGATTTGGGCTGTGATGAAAATGTGGGGGAAATGGCTGGAGTACCAGTGGGTTACATTCTGGTGTGACAACAAGGTGGTAGTTGATGTGCTGAACAGAGGATTAAAATCACGGTTAGTGCTGCGCCTCTTGCAGCAGTAGGTTTTGCAAGATCTGAAGCTCAATATGAGTTTTCAGGCTAAGCACATTGCGGGAGAGAGGAACACCATAGCTGACAGCCTCTCCCGCCTACAGATGGAGAGGTTCTGGGCACTAGCACCCAGAGCAGCCCCAGCGGGAGAGAAGATCCTAAAGGATTCGAGGGAGATTAGTTGGATGGAGCGGAATACCTGTTTTGCAACTCATGGGTGGACAACACTTTAAAAGCTTATGAGAGTTCATGGAAGGCATTCCAGGTGTTCGGGGCATGCTACACCATGAAGGTAAGTGGGGTAGTTACAGTGGAACAGGTGGGTAGGTTTGTGGTGGTAAGTTGGCAAGAAGGCCTGGCCCACATCACCATGGGGGTACATCTGGCAGCCATAGGATGTGTGAGCCTGATGAAAGGCTAGGGTGAGCCATGCAACAGCACCCTTGTAAAGAGAATGATGATGGGGTGACAGAAGGTGAAAGGGAGTGGGCAAGATAAGAGACAGCCAATATCAGAGCAGCTATTGGAAAAGGTAATGGCAACATTATCAGAAATTTGTTACACTTCGTATGAGGGGGTACTATTCAAGGCCTTGTTTGCGGTGCTGCATAAGGGAGCATTCCGAGTATCGGAGATGGTGGGACCAGCAAAACCCACAACAGGAAGGGGATTGCAAGATGAAGATGTACACTGGGAAGGGGAGACCCTTTCACTATGTATATCAAGATCAAAGATGGACCAGATGGCAAAGGGCTGCTGGGTCAACCTAGAGCCCATTCTGAATGCAGGCATTTGCCCATGCCAGCGGACAAGGGAATACCAGAGGCTTAGACCAAAGCAAAGGGGTTTGTTTTTTATACATGAGGATGGGAGATAAGTAAAAGGAAGTCAAGTGTCAGGAGTGCTAAAACAGAGCATCAAGAGATTGGGGAAAACCTGGATAGATTCTCATGCCACTTGTTTTGGATTGGGGCAGCTTCAGAAGCAGGGGGATGCAGGGGGATGGCATAAAAGCTATAGGACGATGGACATCCGATTGCTATAACAAATACATCAGAAATGTGCAGTCCACTGGCACAGTGGTAGGATTTCCACTTGCGATGCTGGTGACCAAAGTTTGAGAATGGATCTAGGTCATCGGAGGGCCTGCCAGGGAGAAGAATCGAGCATCCCCAGGACTGCTCTCCTTCTCCAGGGTGAGGGGGGCTTTGTGTTCAGTGCAGGAGCGACACCTAGCGGAGGCTAGCGTGTTGTCCTGAACTGACGTGTGGTCGATGCTCTCTGGGGTGGGACAGACACTGGATGTCATTGCACATCTCTGCCCCAGCTTACAGGGGGGGGTGGGGATAAAAAAAAATAAACGCTCCTGCCATCTTTATGAAGCCCTGTCCCCCAGCTTCAATTAGCCTCTTGACCAAGCTCTCCCAACCAGTTATCATTCTCATGGTACTGGTGCCGTGACCCCACCCCCTGGGGGTAAGTCAGGGGTAACTGGGAGAGCAGGGGCTCAGTAGGAGGTGGAAGTCATGGGGAGACCATGACCAGGGCAGAGAACCTGACGGCAGGTGCGGAGGAAAAAGAGTGAAAATATAAAAAAAAAAAAATACATCAGAAATGCAATGCATTAACCCTGTCATTTTGCTTCCTCCCCAACAGGAAGTGAGGAAAGAAAGGGGGTAAGGGGGTGAGGACGGGAAGGGTGGTGTTGAAGGAGAAAGACAGACCGTTAAAATTCTCTCATTTATGTGTTTATAGATGCATGACACAGAAAGGACATTTGGATTGTGGGGAACTCATACATTTATTGGGCCGAAAGGGAGGCGGCACAGAAGCAAGGCAGAAAACAACTGGGCTTGGACCACAGTGAAATACAGATCATGTGGAAAGGAATGCAAGGGATGAGATGGGGACAGGTCCTTCCATTACTAACAGAGATGAGGAGGAACAATAAGACCCAGACCTCCTTATAATACATCTAGGGGGAAATGATGTAGGGCACGGCCCGTACTGGACATCTTTAATACCATACAAAGGGACTTCAAGATTTTGAAGGCATGGTGGGCAAAGATCATGATAATGTGGTCTGAGATGATGCCACGGTGGGTGTGGAAGCAAGCCAGACAGCATAAGGCTATAGGAAAGGTCAGGAGGTGAATGAACAGTAGAGTGGGAAGGAGCCCATCATTTAGTGGGGGGCAGAGTATACGGCATGATGAGGTGGTGGAGAAGATACCCGGGCTGTACAGGTCAGATAGGGTGCATTTATCCACAATGGGCAACCACATATTTATTACTGAGCTAGGTAGAGGCATAGACCAGTGGTTAAAAAAATGTTACCTAAAAAGGGCGGAGAAAGAAGGGGGGGGAAGCCTGCCATCCTATGCAAGCTGGAGGCAGGCTAGTGGAAAAGGGGAAGGAAACATTTACTAAGGGAAAAGGGGGGACAGTGGGGAAACAAAAAGTGGAAACAAAAAGTTGAAAGAAGAGAAGGTGAAGGGGTATGGACACCCCGGTAACTTGAAAAAGAAAGAGGGAGCAGGAATTGGACCTGCCCAGAAAAAGAAGAAAATTATAAGACCAGCTTGGGTTTACACCCAGGAAGAGAAGGAGTGGAACAAGACCCCCCCCCCAGGTTTCGACGCCTGGAGTGAGAAACAGGTTAAAGAAAACAAATCATAAACAAAAATAATGAGAGGACAACAATTGGTGAAAAGGATTAAGATTTGAATTTGAACAAAAGTATGGACATGAAAGAGGAATTAAAAGGAACTCAATATTGTATATGTTTATATATAATTGTACATTATGTGATGGTATTAATAAAATGTATTGCCGACTGAGCAGCCAAATCTACAATATTGAGTTGGTGTCTCTTTCTTGGGGGAATGGATCTGGAACAACTTGTTTTGTCACCTTGTTATTTAGAAGTACTGCACAAGAAAGATGTTTTGTATCTTCCTGTATATATAATTGATATTAAAGCAATGTGTGGTTTCGGGTTACCAATTAAAACTTTATCAAAATCCCCTAAAATGTCACACTCAGACAATATAACTATTTCACTAGTTAAAGCAGCAGCGTAAGAAAATTGGGTGACAAATTTAACCCTGCCTTTTTCACAATAAAAGATTACATATATGTTCCATTTTTATTTGGTGCAAAAATGTTCTAGTTCCAGCAACATTTGACTATTTTAGCTATTTTATAGATGTTTTAATTATTTGTTTAATGAAAAAAGATGGCCACCACATTTTGCTTCAAAATAATACTGCAGGTATGGCAAGGGTTAGGATTGAGAAAATAAAAAAAAAAACCTCAAGGTGCACAGCATAGGGGCATCTAGAAAGTAGATTTGACAGGTATATAAATTTTTTTTACTATATGTAGCTGAAACTAGTTTTTAGAAAAAAAAAATATTTGCACTGCTACTTTAAAGATGCCACACTCACACTTTTTCATTAACTAATTGTAATATATGGGTGTCACTGTTTTCCCATAGAGAATCAGTGATATCAAAAACTCATAATACCATCACTCTGACATCAGAAAGTCATAATACCATCATTCTTGGGTATGTAGGTAAAAACAGGAGTAGATGTGCATCGTAGGTGCTTCTAGTCTGCAGACACACACACACTATATAGTGGTGATCCACTTATGATCCTAGGTATCCACGTGAACATCTAAGTATCTATTGAAACAGTCTATGTGTGGGGTATCAATGATATATTGAGGCAAATGATTCCAATAATTCACTAATCTCTATGTAAAGTAAGAACCTCTTGTATCAGTTCGGAATGGTTTACCATGTAGCTGTTTATTATGGTTCCTAGTATTGTATGGTGTATCTGTGAGTTCAATACCAATGTCTGCTAATAACTCTTCATTCTGAGTTACATTATAGTCTAGAATTAGATCTCCTCTCAAATGTCTCCTTACTAGGCTGTGCAGTCCTAATATTTTCAACCTGCCTTTATAATCATATTTGTCCATTCCATATATAGATTTAGTGAATCTCCTCTGCACCCTCTCCATGTTATGTATATCACTCTTCAAAAAGAGTGATCAAAACTGGGAGTGGTAATCTAAGTATGGTCATATCAAGGGTCTATACAGGGGCAAAACTACATCCCTATGATTACTAATAAATTTTGGGCTGTGTCAAAACAAATGTTATTAGTAATAGCATTTGCTGTGACACAGCTCAAAATTTGGGAAGCTTTAGTAACAGTAGCTGAGCTATTGGATCTAAAAGACAGATTTGGTTGAATAATAGCCTTGGGTCTCTTTCATCCTTAACAGTTTTTAATACAGAGCTACCTAATTTGTAAGATGTATAGATGTTGTTATTATCCAAGTGGGCACTACACATTTGTCAGAGTTAAAGTTTATCTCCCATGTTACAGACCAGTGAAATAGTGTGTTAAGATCAGCCTAGGTCTTGGTGGCATCATCTCAGTTTTCTACTCTGCCATCAGTTTTGGTGTCATCAGCAAATTTGTTCATGAGTCCATTTAGCCCTAGATGTAGGTCACCAATATGTATGTTGAACAGTACTAGACCCAAGACAGACCCCTGTCATGCCCCACTTGTGACAGGAAAGCAATTTGAGACTGTGCTACCTACCCTGGCTTTTTGTTTCCTACCAGTTAACCAGTTTTAGATCCATTTTACTACTCTACTGTCAATATTTAGTTGATCTAGTTTTTTTAGCAATTTACCATGGGGTACTTTGTCGAAGACCTTACTGAAATCTAAATAAATAACATAAGTGTAGTAGTAAAAGATTTATTTTTATTCAGGAAAGAGATCTTATTTCATATCTTTAGGACAAGCTTTTTTTCAAGATGGTCCTGACGATATTGAAACAATAAAAAATGTCATCAAGTACAAACATACCTACATCATTCACTTACACATTCCAAAATAAAACAAAAATACAACAATGGTACTTACTATCTAACACAAGTCATACATCCCATACGTCACACGGTATATTTTGATAAAGAGATTGCTGATCAGTTCATAGAAGGATATGAGGTTAGTCACACAAGAGCACCCTCTAGCAAAAATCATGCTGTGTCCTGTCCAACAAACCATCCATATTTTATACTTTCTAACATGAATTCTTTTAAGATACTGTCCATGATTTTTCCTAAAATAGATATCAGACTACTAGGCCTATAATTACCGATTAATTGTTTATTCCTTTTTTAGGCACGGATGTAACAATTTCTTCTTTCCAGTTATCTGGGACTAAATCCATGGTAAACAACAATATAAATACATTATTTAATGGATCACAAATCAGATGGCCATGTTCTTAATAGTTAAAGAGTGAATGCTGTTGGCTCTTGCTGCTTTGTTGGGGTTGATTTTATCTCATTCTTTTAGAATTTATCATGGGCAAACAAAGTTTTATCCAGGTCATCACAGAAATCTGTACTATTGGTCATATCAACCATTTCAGTGCTACTATTGTTGAAAGTAGTTGCAGTTGCAAAACAGTTATTTAAATTTTCCACCATAAGTGCTAGGTTTTCTATTAACTTACCATTTATGACAAGTGGTCCAATTTCTGACTCTCTTCCCTTTAAGAGTGATATAACCAAAGAAGGCCTTAGGGTTTGCCTTACTATGGGCTAAACTGGTTTCAAATTTGCATTTACTTCTCCTTATAGCAGATCTGATATCAGATCAATTGTATTATGAGAGGAAATGTTCTGAGTGATCTATTATAAAAAAATAACAGAAAGGAAACAATCAGAAAAAACATTTCCCTTGCTGTAAAGATGGCATTACTGCCACCCTTGTGGTTCAGAAGCAGAGCTACCATTCCAGAAACCTGGGTTAAGGAGTGCCTTGGGTCACACAGGGATTGGCTGGGGGAGAGGATCAAGCATCCCAGGGATCATTGTCCTCTCCCTGGGAGGGATGGTCTAGACAGTCCGCTCACTGACTACCACCAAGTGGAGGCTTGGTGGTTATGCAGCAGGGGCAACTAGAAGGGGCTCACCACCTGATGTGTAGCATATGTATGCCTCCATAAGTATGCATGCTGATGCCCTTGCATGGTATGTGGCAGGGGAGAAATTAAAATGACCTACTTACTGTAATTCCTGTCGCCCAGATTATCTTCACCACTGATTCACACTATTGAATCTAAGCCAGAGCACAAGGACCCAGTGAAATCCAGAACTTTTCAGAGGGCTAGTGACGTGGCTGGTATTGCATGCATGTCATCACATGGCAATGCATGCACCCACTGGTGTACACTGGCACCAGTCCTCAACTGCTTCAGTTCCTTTTTTACTGAGGAAGTGAGCAGCATACTTTAACAAGTAGCCTATGTACTTAACCTAAGGGCATATGATGATCCTGGTGGGTCTGTATAAGAAGGGCCACCAAATCCAGTAACATAGCATCTTCATATCCCAAACCAAGTATGAAGGGGTGAAAACCAACACAGCAATACTGGAGAGAGTCTGGAGGATGGTGATTGGTATGTGAAGCAATGGTGAACATATTTTGTTAGATCAAGAATGATGGCAAGTACATGATTTTAATATCTTGCAAGAATCAGTCTTTGCTATTGATCCACGCTAGTGGGTCACAGTACCAAACTCAGAAAAAGTCTTCCAGACTAGGGCGGCTGGGGCCTAGGTCTCAGTCAGGATGGTTATCCATTCAGAATTGTTCTGCCAAAAGCAGCATGCTGCCTGGCATTGATATCCAGAACACAGTGCTTGGCAAATATGTGCACTGTGCTCCAAGTTGTAGCTCTGCAAATTTCTCCATTAAGCACACAGTGTACTTCTGACAGGGACATGGCAACCGATCTGATGAAGTGGGCACATACACTGCCCTCTAATGTAACCTGAGCCATGGTATAACAATGGCAATTTACAATCCAGGCAGAAATGCACTTGACTGTAACAGGCTGTCCCTTTTGATTAGGATCAAAGGAGGCAAAGAGCTGTTTGAATTGTTTGAAGTTCTTGGTTCTGTCCAGACAAAATCGAAGGACCTTCTTAACATCCACTGAGTGGAGAATCCTTTCTCTCTCATTTTTAAAGTTGGCAAAGTAGGTAGGCAGGACTATGGCCTGATTAAAATGGGCCTAACACCACCTTATGTAGAAACTTGGGGGTTGTGTGGAGTACTGCCTGATCTTTGTGGAAAACGGTATACAGAGA
This sequence comes from Neoceratodus forsteri, assembly GCA_016271365.2. Classification (NCBI taxonomy): domain Eukaryota; kingdom Metazoa; phylum Chordata; order Ceratodontiformes; family Ceratodontidae; genus Neoceratodus; species Neoceratodus forsteri. The sequence continues at coordinate 397,620,384 of CM028136.1, read as the reverse complement.
ATCTGTGACCAAAGTATAGTTTTCAGATACTCTACTTGTAGAGGTGATAGCCAACAGAAATGCTGCTTTCCAAGTTAGAAACTTCAAGTCACTTATTACAATAGGCTCAAAGGGCTTGCGAGTCAGCACGTTCAGCACAAGGTTGATGTCCTAGAAGCCACCGGCTTAGTGATGAGAGACCTTGTGTGTAAAATGCCCTTGAGGGACCTCTTAAATAGTGGTAGCTGTGCTAGGCAGAGGGTAACAACAGGCTTGTGGTATGCTGAAATAGCACAAAGGTGGACATTTACAGTGGAATACTGCAGGTCAGCATCAGAAATATCCAGGAAGTACCCCAGAACCTTGTTGGGTGGACACTGCAAGGTGTCCACACGGATCTTGGAGCACCAGATGGAGAACCTTTTCCACTTGGCTGTGCATGTCTTCCGAGTGGAAGGTTTATATGCAGCTAAAAGTATTTTAGAGACCCTCTGAGATACCTTGTACCTGTTCACTTCTATTTCTTCAAGAGTCAGGCCTGAAGGTGAATGGAGCGCAGGTTGGGATGGATCAGCTGAGTAGTAAAATCCTCAGTTCACTGAAAGTCTATTCAACAGAGGAAACCATATCTACTGAGGCCAACAGTAGGCCATTATCATCTGCCCCTGTGTACCTTCAACTTGAGCAACACTCTCCGAATGAGTGGGATTGGAGGGAATACATACAGAAAATGAAAATTTTGTACTCACCTAATTCTTGATCTTCCAGGATATCTTCACCATTGGCCAATGCATAACGTGGCATTCACGGGTTGGCCAGTAACTGATGCCAGCTCCCCAATCTCCTTAGTTCTGCTCACCAGAGAGGAAAACAGAAAACAGAAGAGAAAGGGGTGGAGCAAGGGAGCCCAAGGGACAGGGAAAAGGAAAGGATATAAACTCAAACATAAACCTGACCAGAGAGAGAGAGAAGATGTAAGAACTCTGGGAGGGGCTTTAAGGCCAGGGGTGGCCAGAACTACTGGGAAGGCCAAAGAGACAGAAAGGTAGAGGGAGAGAGAAGGAGATACCAAGAATCCCTTATCCTCAGCCAAGGATGTGAGACAGCACTGCCACATTCGGGCTAGGAAAGGCTGACTTCCAAGGAGAAACTTGTAAGAGAATGTGCCATGGAGGCAGAGCTCAAGAGTGGTTGTTAAAATACTACCATGCCCAGGAAAATGTTGAAGTGAGGGTCATGAAGAATACAATGTTTCCATAGAGGACCTCTCCAAAGGGAGCCACCTTATAAGGCAAAATAAGGGGAGACATAATGAACAGTTAATTCAGGACCGGAGAAGAGATTGGGCACCACACTCCTGTTTGTTCTTTTTTTTTATTTCCGGAGAGGTGCATAGACAGGAAGTACTTCCTGGAGGGTAAGAGATCCTGGTGAAGACAGAAGGCATTTGACAGTGTCTCCCTCTTTCTAGAAAGAAGCTCCAGGAGGTCACTGTTGAACAGAACATACCCTTATAAGAATATAAGTGTGATAGGGCAAAAGACTGGAGAAGCATACACATATATGTACCCCGAAAAACAGGGAGATAGATATAAAGGAACCCATTGCTTGTGTTAACCCACTACTGAAGATCCTAAATGAAATTGAGGATTATGAAGCACAATGAAAGCAGTACTTCAGCGCTTACCATCTATACTGAAAGTCTTGCACATATAATAAATGGAAGAAAGTGTCAGGTAAGTAGAACAATGACACTATAAGTTTCTGACCCCGAAATTTCATAGCTGACCTCCAGCAAAACGCAGAGTGCCAACTGATGCCCACATTACTAGCGCTAATGCAAGCCTTGGGAACCTCTGAAGATAGTGGATCTCTTTTCTATAGGAAGGCCAGAAAGGAAGGCAAAGCTGCCTGTATTTGCCTTCCCCCCTTGAACCTAAGGAGAAGGGAAAATCCCTCCTGACTACAAACCAAGAGTTCCCTCTGGGGGTAACAGCTAGACATTGGCCCCCTTCTAAGCTAAAAGGGGAAAGGCAACAGGGAGACAGCACTGCCCAGAATCCTGACCAAGAGGGGAAGGTGGGCGGGAAGCAGTAATGAATGGTGAAGATATCCTGGAAGATCAAGAATTATGGTGAGTACATAATTTTCATATCTTTCAAGGATAAATCTTTACCATTCATTACTGGTGGGTAAATACCAAGCTACCACCTGAGGTAGTGCTGGCACACCCTGAGGGAGAAAGGTCCCTCAGCCTCTTGTGGGGGAGACATAAGAGAAGGAGGCCCCTCACTGGTCTGGTGCAGTCAGAGGCTCCCATAGCCTGGGAGAGGGAAGTCACTCCACTAACTGTCACCTAACCCTAGGGGAGAAAAAGTGGGCCCCTGGTATGGTGAGGCAATCGCCCTATGCCATGCCAGAGTTGATAACCTGGAAAGACAGAGCTATGCTGTTCTGCCTGATGCAGACCGCTGTTCCCACAAACCCAGAGGGTACCTCACTGGTGGCATATGATGCCCTTGATTGGGCCTCACTAGCTCCAGGCCATGGGTGGAAAGGCTGATGGCCTGTCTGGTTGCCTCACTATCAGGCATGGATGCCAGGAGCTGACCTAGCATTGCCCACAGGTGCCTGGCATAGCCATCCTGGTGTGCCTGGTGCACCAAGATGCACAAAAGGAGGCATGCCACAAAAAACACCTTCCACCCCAGTGGTCAAACTCAGCCGAGTCTGACTCTGGGGTTGCAGTCATGTCTAGAGTGATGGTGCCCAGAGGGTGTGTCCAAAAGCTACTTTCCTGTGGTGGGATGGGGAATAGCACCTGGAAACTCCACGGGTATGCAGTACCTGCACTGGCAGTCCCTCAGGGCTGGAATAGGGGCAGACAGGTTCTGCCAGACACTGCACAATGCATCCAAGAAGGGCTGAGGCCATGGCAGAATCACAGTGGATTCCATACTGCATTCCCCGAGGAATGACAGTGTCACACACGCAGGGCTGCATCCTATGAAACAGGACAGGTGCAGCTCCTTCATCATCTCCGATAGGTAATGCTGATATCTGGTGAGATCAGTATCAGAGGAGAAGTAAATGGAATTATACAATGGGAGTGAGCAGATGACTCATTAGATAAAAACATGTATTCTCATTGCAGTGTGATAACTCCAGATATCACACTGTGGTGACATCACCAAACAAAAAAACAGCACAAAACACAGTCCTATTGTATAAAAGGCATATGTGGTGGCTAGGTGTGTGATACAGAAAATATCTGAACTCATGGCAAGTAAGCTCAGCTAACCATCACTCGTGGCTACGTTACGCTCTGCCACCCCTGATATTCCCCAAGCTCACGTGCCACTCATTCAGATATATTCTGTATCACACACCTAGCCATCATGTATCCCCTTAGTATCCCCTTCCTCAGAGGAGTAAGTCAGCGATTTGGAGGAGCTGTGTTCAGAGGGAGGCGGTGCAGGGGCTTGTGGTCTGAAATATGACTTCATCCAAGGCTCTAAGGTACTTGGGGTATGCAGCAACTGTAGTCCTGAACTGCTCCCAAGTCATAGGCCTCAAATGGCCAGAGAAACTTGGAGGCAAAGGCAGGGGAGAGGGAGAATGGTCATAAGAGACCACACCAGCACCTCTGCTAGGGCTGTGGGAACGAGCAGTGGACACTTCCCTAGGGAGGGGACTGTGCAGGCTGCCCCCTGTAGGTCACCCAACTATGGAGGGGCGAGCTGAGTAGTGCTCTTGGAGGGCAATCCCCAATTGAGGAGATCAGAGCCATGCTGGTCCACTAGGGCAGCCCCTATCCCCATTGACTGCAGATCCTGCCTGATTAGGAGGGGAAAGGAGACCCAAATCTATGCTCCTACTTCTCCTAGAGCCTCCAGTTGTTCTGAGGACAGCACAGGGTGCTGACTCTGACCTGCTGACCCCCATCCCACCAGACTAGGATCTGCCCTTTGACAGAGGTCCAACAGGAACTGCAGAAGCTATGGGAGAAAATGGGAAGATCCGGCACTGCTGGTGACTCGAACTCCCCTCGGTGCCAGTCATGGCACCGGTGCCTGAATCCATTCCCTCTGTGGCACCAGAAACAGGATCGATGCCACAGCCACTGTCCCATGACCCAGCACTGTCATTGGCATCACACCCTTCTCTGGTGCTGGGGTCCTCACCGAGCTGGAGGCTCCCAGATCCTGCAGAAGGCCTTGAGCTAGGTGGAGGGGAGAGCTGGGGCTCCAAGGAACTGGGCAGCCAATCAGGATCATCCTGATCTTCATCCGAATTGTAGAATGAGACCAGGGAGACTGCCAAAGAAGCCATCTGGGGAACTTCCCCTCTCATGGCACCAAGAGCAGTGCTGGAAGGGGACCTAGCTGCACGGTCAGCGCCACTCCATTCACCGACACTGAGGACAGTGTCTGGACCCGAGGCAGCACTGGGCCACGACACTGAGGAAACCACTGGTGCAGGCCTAATGTATAGCTGAGCCCTCAACACCAGCAATGTCTGGGCCTCTGAGGGGGCACCACACTGCAAGGGGTGCACAGTCGATCCCCCTGGAGGAGGCTGACTGTCCACCTGATCCCTCATGCAGGCCTGCGGTTCTAGCGAGACCAGAACCAGCCAAGGTTGACTCTTCCTCGGTACATATAGTACCAGGGAAAGGCTTGGGGGAAGAGCCAAGAGACCTGTCTTTTTCATCCAGTGTGTGGTGCTGTCCTCCAAAGGTCAGGGTGTCTCATCCCAGCCTTAACATGCAATTCTTCAATGTGAGGAAATCCATGGAAAAACAGGCGTTGCACTTATCCATGTCATGGTGCAGGCCCAGACAGGTGAAACAACAAATATGCCGGTCTGTTGTGGTCATGGGCTTCCCCATAGAAGCACCAACCCACTGGGGGAAGACTCGCCTTCGAACACGCAGACTTACTAGGCCCCGAATCGGACATGATTGTAGAAAATGGAAAATAACAGAAAATGACAGGAAAAGGTGCCCGACTCCTCCGCACTACAGCACCACGGCTGTTTGTGTTTGTCTGTGTCTGTAGCTTCGTTTTTGGGGATTTATAAAATTTTCTGCTTAGAGTAACTACACCATTCTTGCTCACTACATCTCTGAAAGGTCTCCTGAACTGGATTTCTGCAAAACATCACCACCAGGTATTTGCATTTTCAGTTTAAAATCAACTTTTTGGAAGCTATCCCAAGCAAAACAGAAGTCAAGCAACCAAGTCTGACAAATTCAGTGACTCTGGGTCCTGCTTGAATCCACATTTCCTTCTGACCTTCTCCTAAGGGATCTGTATGTGGGCTTTTAAGCAACCTCTTTAAATAACAAAGGAAGCATAAGGACAAAATGATTTCACATCCTGCACTTTTACTCGAGTAAGTGTGCCCTTGGCCATCAATGTAATGGGGCAGGAGAGTGCATGCCTGCAAACTCTTGCATAGCAAAGCCTCTTTGTCAAATCCTTGCCTAGCTGTGACCCTGGGTGACCTGTATCATGAATTGTACCAATAGCCCAGGACATCTAAGAATTGTATCTCTGAATATCTACAGCCTTCTCTCCAAACTGCCACAATTTCAGGCCTTGGTGGCTCAGATTGATCCTGATGTCATCTCCCTAACAGAAACATGGCTATCACCAAAGATCCCAGACACAGCAATTGCCCTTCCTGAATATAACCTGTTCTGGCAGGACCATACCTCAAAGGGGGGGGGGGTTCTCTGGTTTACCTCAAGAGTGACATCAAAGGGCAAATACTGCCAATTAGCTTCCACACCAAGGAAACACAGGTTCTAACACTAAAAACTTAATATTGGCCAACAAAACAAAGTGCTACTATTATTTACCATATACCTGCCTCCTGGGACACTACTCACTGGCTTCTAACAGCTCATAAGCCACCTTGAACAGAACAAATTAAACTGGGAACATATAATCGTAGGGGACTTCAATATTAATTGGCAAGCACAGGATGCAGCGACAGCTAGAGACCAAATAGCCAGACTGTACCTGACTCAACTGGTCACACAACCCACCAAACAAAACTACTGTACAGGAACCAGCACCCTCATCGGCTGGCTACTCTCCTGCTGTCCTGAACATATCGCAGAGGTAACAGTCCTACCTGACACCATCAATGACCACTCCCCTGTACTACTTACTTGGACTAACAAGTTCACCAAGAGTAAGCCTAAGACTACCAGGAACAGATCACTAAGGCCTGGTCAACTAGACTCCTTCAGGCACTACCTAAATGGGATTGACTGGTTGCCACTGGATAGTCAAGGACGGAAACCAAGCACTGGATTACTTCTGCAGTATCTTCACTAAAGCCTGTGACATCTTTGCTCCTTACAAAACAAAGAAAGCCAGAAGAATCCCCAACCCCTGGCTGTCCAGCCCTCTAACTGAACACATGCAACTCAGAGATCACCTGTGGCATAGGGCCAAAGCCACCGGGAATCTAGCTGACTCCCAAGCATATAAGGCAGCTAGAAATACCTGCACAAAACTCGTACGTCTGGTGAAAGCAGCTTACTACAATGACCTCCTAGGAAAGACCTGGGGTAGAGGGAGGGAGTTCTGGGACTCTGTAAAATCTCTCATGGGTAGAGCCTCAAGGGCCCCACCGGACCTTATAGTTACCACCTCTGGCACATTGCAAGACCCAAAGGAAACCACTGATGCTTTTAATGTTGCATTCACGGACCTCAGCAATGTGTTGCCACCTGAATACCTGAATCACACCCTTGCAGGCCAGCAACAAAACCTCAACACTCCATCACCACAGGATAATGTTACCCCACCATTCTACTTCAGGCAAATCTCCACAGGTGAGACCATCAAATATATCAAGTGGGTCCTTGGTAAGACCAGGATGGGAAGTGACATGTTCGATATGAAGATGGTAGCACTCACATTAAACTAACTTGTAGCACCACTCACCAAGGTATTCAATGCCTCTCTGAGATCTGGCATCTTCCCTGACAGGTGGAATGAGGCTCTAGTCACACCTGTTTTTAAATCAGGAGACAGAACTAATCTAGCAAACTTCTGGCCAATCTCGATTTTACCCACCCCCAAAGCACTTGAAAGGGTGGTCTCAGAACAACTAACTGAGTACCTAGAAAAACATAGCCTTCTCTTCTTGCAACAACATGGATTCCGACAAAATCACTCCACCGTCACTGGGCTAGTAGAGTACACCACTCAGCTTTATGGGGCCCTGGATAAAGGGATGGCGGTGGGGTCTATCTTCATAGGCCTCACCAAGGCCTTTGACACAGTCAATCACCAACTTCTACTGAAACATCTCCTCTCTACAGGATTGTCAGTGGAATCTGTGGCCTGGTTCCATAGTTAACTAGCACATAGATCTCAACGGGTCAGGATCGGCAATACAATCTCTGAGCCCAGGGAAGTAAACCTAGGGGTCCCACAAGGTTCTATCCTCAGTCCTCTCTTGTTCAGCCCCTTCATAAATGACAAGCCTTCTACCTGTCCTGCACACTCCGTACTCTGTGCAGACAATGCTGTTATCTCCGTCCCAGGGAAAGACCTGGGATCAATTAGCTCTGAACTTCAGCTCAATTTTCATGCATTGGAATCCTGGTTCACCCGAAATAAACTGCTACTCAACTACAAAAAGACAAAGAGCATGCTCTTCAGCACCCCACAGAGCAAGATTCGAGGGTTCTCACTGCATATACTTAGTAGCGAAGGAGAAGTACTAGACCAAGCCAACACATTCAAGTACTTGGGGATTCACCTTGATGACACCTTCACCTTCACTGTCCATGCTGAGCAACTGGTAAAGACCACCAACATGAAGCTTGGCATCCTGTACAGACACCGCACCTCAATGACACCGGCTGCCCTGAAACTTGTTACGTGCAGTTCAGTTCTCTCATCTGTGGATTATGGCCTTGTCATATATGGGGCAGGCACAGACACAGCGCTTAAAAGGGTCAAAACCTTCTTCAACAAGGCCTGCTGCCTGGTCCTGGGAGTACACAAAATGACTCACTCTTGTGACCTATACAAGGAAACTGGCTGACTTCCACTCCACCACAGACTCCAATACCAGGCCTGCCTGCTTGCAAAAAGGTCCCTGATGGGATCCATGCCTAGAGCTACTTCAGCACTCTTTGAGCCTGCACAACCACCTAAATACACAAGGAGTGCCTCCAGGGCTGTCCTAACTGTTCCCTTCAAATGAACCATCCTTGGCCAAAGATCCCTCTCCTACTGTGGGCCTAAATGGTTCAATGATCTGCCTGCAGACCTTGCTGACTCCCTCAGACTTGGCCACTTTAAAAATGGGCTTCGATCTCTTCTTGCCAGCAAATCTGACTGCCAGTATTTCTGTTAACCCATGGCCTCTGACAGCAGTTCTCGCACCTGTCAAACACTACTGTCTCTCACTCCCACCCTCCTGTCCCACAACTGCCCACTTCCCCCTCCCACCTCCCACCACCTCCTACCTCACCTTGACAAAACCTCACCTTGGCTGCTAAAACTGCATTTCTGCAGACTGGGAGCACCCCATCTGAACTTTAACATGATTGTTAAACACTGTACTGCACTTAATTAGTGCTGCATTAATATGTTTCTCTGCAAGTGTGGTCCTGTTTCTCCTTACTTCTTGTACCCTGCTTAATGTTGTAACTGCACACTACAGGTAATACCACTTGTTAGTTGATGTCTTTCTGTTCTGCAATGTTTCATCACCTGTAAATATCTTGTATTCCTTGTTGACTTGGAGCCTTTGTAAATGAGCCCCTGGCTCAAAGGTATTAATCTGAATTTGAAATAAATAAATAAACAACAAAGGACAAACAAAGCCAAAACTGAGAGGGTGTCATCGAGCGAAGTGAACAGAAACTGATGGTGCAAATACGATTTCTTCAGCAGCTCCCACAGTGATCCAACCATGATGGATGGAAAAGCAGTACTGAGGAGGTTGGGGAGCCAAAGTCAGCTACTCTCCAACCCACGAGCACCACATCACGCATTGGCCTCATGGGCAGTGCCATCTCTGATATTGGCTCCCCTCCACAAAAGTCTTAAAGCTACACACTCCCAGTGGGTCCCAGCACCTCTGGCTTGAACCCACCAGTAATGAATGGTGAAGACTGATCCTTGGAAGATCAGATTTTACCATGACAGTCTGAATACATCCTGACAGAAAATGTCATGTCCTAGATTTCTGGAGCAGAACTGAGGTAGTTTGGCATTTATTTATTTATTAGCTTTCATTGACAAGGTAAGTAAACTAGACACAGGTGTACCTGTTTTCAGGTACAGCCTAGGAGGTTACAAGACAGTCAAGTACAACAGTGACAAGCAAAGATACAATACAATAAATAATACAGTAAGGACCATACAATAATTGCAATACAGCAAGCACCAATGCAGCAAATTAACAAATACGACACTGCATGTTGTGGAACAGAAAGATAAAAATACAAATATAAGGTACAACAGTTTATGAAAAATTCATGAGCAGGCCAGAAGAGCTAGAGAACTGCAGGTCGATTCAAATACAAAGACAACAATAACTGAGAAAGCAAACAAAATGCACAGTCTTCTAGCGCATTTTACCTAGTGATGGGACATGTGCATGGACTGGTTTAGTTTAGGCCTGCTGATGGCAAGGCTAAACAGCCTGAGGACAGGGGACACCAGGTAAGATCACATACAAGTACAACTAAAGCTGGCCTTTAGGTGAACCTGCAGAAACTTTTTAAATTGAGGGTAGGAGGAGGAGCTATGGACTGCAAGCGGTTGAGAGTGCCACAGTTTGGGTGCAGTAGCACTGAAGGCCTGGTCTCCCATGTGATGGATGTTTTAGGGAAATGAGAAGGGAATTTTCATTGGATCTAGGGGGTAGGACAGGTGGGAGGACTTGAGCAGGGCTGCAATGGAGTTGGGGGGTGCCAGTCCTAATTATTTTGTCTGTGAAACAACATAGAACAAAGTGAGGACTATTTAGAGAGGATAGTCAGCCTAGGCAGCTGTACAGGTTGCAGTGATATGTTGCTCTGTTTAGCGAAAGGGCAAATCTGCAAATGTTACGGTAGGTGGACTCCTACTTGTCAAGCAGTAACTTGGAGGTACTAGAGAAGGATACAAGCCCATAACTAAGGAAGAGGGGTAGGACACCTCTAGCAAGGGATGGACAGGCATTGAGTGTAAAGCAGTTTTTAATGTGCCAGACCAAGCTTGGCATTTACAGTCCTACAAACATTGTGGATGTGTAGCGAGAAGTCAAGGTGTGGAGCAAGTGTAACCCCAAGGTATTTAAATAGTGCCACCATCAGGGGAGTTCTGTCATGGTACTTATTAGACAGGGGGCCGGACAGTTTCTTAGTTTGGCAGAAGACCCAAGAAGCATAGTCTGAGTCTTTCTAGCATTCATAACTAACTTGTTTTTGAAGAACCAGGATTTGACTTTGTGGGAACTCCTCTTTAAAATGGGAACTGATGAGATTTATGCGCTTAGAACTGTGGAGGAGCACCAGGTCATTAACATACAGTGTGTGCTGCACTTAGTGATAACAGTAGGGTGGCTGTTTATGAACACTGAGAAGAGAATAGGTCCAGCAATCAAAACCTAGGGACCCCAAATTTAACAGGAGCTGCCTCAGAGATGGAGCCATTGAACCCAACCACTTGTCGTCAGTTTGACAGGTAGTGCCTGAACCAGATGACAGCATGAGTGGACAGGCATATGCCCTGCAGTTTGGAACACATGAGACTGTGGTTGACCAAATCATAGGCCTTAGAAAAATCAGCAAAAATGCCCTCAGTGAGCCCTGATCCATGGCAGTGTTAATGTCAGTGACCACACTGAGAGCAGTGGCAGTGCTATTGTCCTTATGGAAACCATGTTGCTCAGGTGTTAAGATATCAGGGGAGTAGAGGCGTTCAGTGAATTGGTTGGCCATAGCATGCTCAAGTAGTTTGCTACATGCAAGGAGTATTACAGTGGGGCACTAATTTGCAAGACAAGGCAGGGTAATTTTATTTATAAGGCACCCAATCCCAGAGGCTCTGGGCGTGGAACACAAGTAAAATATACAGCAATAAATTAAAACACATAATAAAACATCATTAAAAACATGAACAAATTAAAATTCTACTATAATAAAAAAAGAGAAATTCCAGAGGGCAAAAATTTCAATGAACTGGTCTATAATAAAGATGACATTAGCATCAAGACATCTCATGTCCACAGCTTTAGGGACGAGAACAACTCTGACAAGTATCAGGCTGTCGGGGACACCGCCAGACGTGAGTGAGAGCTTGATGATGTGCTTCACCAAAGGGGCTATGATGGGGCACTGATTCTCACTAGTTTAAGTTCTAGGTCATCACAATTGGCACTCGTATATGGAGAGAGGCTTATTAGGAGCTTGAAGATGCATTGATTGTCACCACCCAGAGATAAAATGGAGTATAGTGTGAGGCAGGATCTCGGGGGCATAAGTTGCCAGCGGTGTCCTCAGCACTGGAGGATTGGAACTGGGAGGTGAAAGCTGTAAGGTTTGTAAATTGCTGGTTGAAGCATTTGCAATCATCTTTGTGTTGCTGCAGTGTACTCCTCCTACCAGAATTTCACTTGGATGCTGCTTGAATGAGCTTTCTATGAAGCCCCTGATGTTTCTCCAGAAATATCGTGAATCTTTTGCAGAAGCATGTAGGGCTTCACAGTAGAAAACATTTTTGGTGATGCAGATTTAACTTGCTTGCAAATGTTCCACAGCCTTCTGTATTAGTATGGGTCAGACAGTGACTGGGATGCCTTATAACAGTACTACTTTCTGTCTCTCTGCTTGAGGAGCTTAAGGAGGCTGCTGTGGAGCCATTTTGTTGCTGCACCTTTATCCTCCTTCTGACAATGGGGGCATGAGCCTCCTGTAGAGAGACAAAAGTCTGGGTGACAGCAGCCAGGGTAGTGGTGACAGAAGTGGAGGCGTAGATACAGAAACAGTCGGTATTCGCAAGGTCTGAGAGGAAAAGCCCTGGGTCAAACTTCAAGTAGTCACTGAGGCTTATGATTCTGTGTGACACTTTATGAAGGTTACTTTTCCAGATGCAGTAGACTTGGGAGTGGTCCATGATGGTGTCAGGAAACACATCAGCTTGCAAAATTCTATCAGACTTGTTTGCCATGATTGTTTGCCAGATTGTTTACTAATCAATAAGCGGTGGGAATCCCACCCCCAGGACAGCCTGGTTGGGTTAGATATGATTTGAGTGAGGCCAGGTTCAGACAGCATGTTCTCAGAGAGGCTGCAACTTGACCCCAGATAATTTTAGTTAGGGTCTCCCATGATGAGAACCTTATTTGACCCCACTGAGCTTCTGACATGAGCAAGGAGTTGAGACAAGCCAGTAAGGCCACAGGTGGGAAGGTTATACACCCATATAAGGTGGATTTTCTTGGTGTTTCCCAGGAGTAGCATAGTGTGTAAGCAGTCAGCAGGTGACACAGCTGGCTGGGTGGCTAGAACCAGCGAGACATTCAGGTGGAATTTATAATAAACAAGTGTTCTGTCCCAGGACAGTTGAGCCCAATATTGTTGTAACCTGTCAGGGAGTAAGCCAAGTCATCTGTAGTGGGTTTGGGCCATGTCTCCGGCCAGTGATGTCAGGTTGATAGTTGTTTGCCCAAACCATTAATTCCATCTTGTTAGCAAGTAAGCTGGAGATGTTTAAGCGGGCTATCTTTAAATATTTGCAAGTGGTCCAGTTTGTCGAGGTTGTGGCAGGCACAGGCCCTGGATTCGGATATATGTCACCAGCAAGTGTGTGGTGGAGGAATGCCAGCCCCTAGGGAAACATATGTGGGGCACATCGTATAGCACTACAGTGAAGGTGCAACTTGTCCTTAAGGTGCTGAACAAGTGGTAAAACAAGGTAATGGTGAAGTAGCCCTTTTGTGGGCAACTTATTTATACTGTTGCATAGCATATTGGAAAAGAGGAACTGGTTGTCATGGGTATGGGCCGGTGAGGGAGGCAGCAGGACCGAAGGGGGGTGAAGGACCAGAGGGTGTAACATATAAGCAGAGAGACTGCAATACCACAAAACAGAACTTATGAAAATGGGATGCAATAACTACACTATACAAAGACCTTGAGATCAGAAATAAATGGTACACCCAGTTTCGGGACCAGCTACGATTCCCTGCAGAAGTAACAGTTCCACAGGATAGCAGGAATATCAGTCTGTTCTGAGATTGTTACAACAGCTAACCCAGAAATAAATCCAATACAATACCAGACCAGAACACAGCAGCTATAAGCAGTTACCAGTAAACATTAAGTAGGAGAACCTGAACGTGGGCAAACCTTAAATCGGATGTTGGCTGGGCATTACAAAACTGGGGCAAAAAGTAGAAATTACACCAAGTACAAAAACCAAATCAGAATCCAGCAGCTATAGGCAATTTCAAGTAAACATTAAGTGGGAGAACCTGAATGTGAGCAGACCCTAAATAGTGTGTTTGTTGGACACTGCAATTTATCTGGGCAAGAATCACAAGTTATCTCAGTACAATACCTAGGCAATACACAGGCAACTATAAGCAAATACCAGCAAAATAAGTGAGAAAACAAGAAAGTAGGCAGACTCCAAACAGGGTGTTGTCTGGATATTACAAAATCAGGTTACTTTATGCAACTGTGAAAACGAATTCAATAGTATTGTTTGGTCAGTAAGTACAATATTACTGTATATTGGGAAGTTAAAAAGGTCCACATCTGGGGTGCCTGGGCCCCACTCATTGAATAGGTGCTCTCATGATGTCTGGAGCTAGTGACCACTCACGAGGATTAGCCTCTGTTCAATGAGGTCATCTGCCAGAGTGTTCTAGACTTCTGGCAGACAGATTGCTTGGAGCAGGAACCCCTACTCCAAATCCGATTCCCACACTCTCATCAGCTCCCTACGGAGAGGGTGAGAGTGTGCTCCTCCCTGTTTGTTGACATAATACATGGTATACTTGTCTGCTTGAAGGAGGACTGTTTTGTGGCTAAGTCCACTAAGGCTTTCAGACCTTGCAAAACTGCTCACATTTGTAACACACAGATGTGGAGATTAGTCTCTGATGGGTCCCAGAAACCATGTATCTGAAGACCCAGGCAGTGGGCTCCCCATCCAAACAAGGAGGCATCCATGGTAAGAAGCACCTTCAGCTCTGATGAGGAGAAGGGGAAGCCCTACTGGAAATTTTCCTCCATTGACCACCACATCCAGGACCTCACCAAGGGTTTGATCACCTGAATGGGTTACCTCTGAATGTGTGATGCCTATGAACACAGTGCACTAAGCTGCCATTGGCTTGTTCACATGTGTAGGCATGCTAGGGGCACTGTGAACACTGAAAGGCTATTAGATCCAGCATGCACCGCATGGAATGGACTTGCACAGTCATGTGTTCCATGATGTAGCATGTCATCCGCAGGATTGCTCGTAGTCTGCTTTCTGGAAGAAAGGCCTGGGTTTGGGTTGTGTCCAGAACAGCTCCTATGAACAATAACTCCTGGGAGGGTTCTAGCTGGGACTTTGAGGGGTTCAGCAGGACTCCTTGGAGGTAAGGAATTGAGTGTCAGTGGCCACTGTCTGCTCCATCTCCTGTTTGGACAGGGTTGAAATTCACCAGTCATCCAAGTATGGTAGAGGTGTGCAAAAAAACTTCCACAGGTGGAATTTAAGCGGAAGTCAGACTTTTGCTTCCATGAAAGTTCAGAAATCTATTTCCGAACTTTAGTGGAAATTCTGCCTGTCCTGCACCCTAAGAGTACCAGTAATTCCCTGTTGGCTAGCAGTTCCTCCCCCCACCTGAGCACTCGCTTGATGTTTAATAAAAAAATCCCTTGTGGCTAGCGTTCCCTCACCCCAATCTGCGATCACTTGCCCAACATTTAGTAAAAATTCTGGTGGCTGGCAGTCCTCCCCCAACATGATCACCTGCCCAGCATTTAGTAAAATATCCTCAGTGACTAGCAGCCCCTCCCCACCTGATCACCAGCTCGATGTTTGTAAAAAAAAAAAAAAGCTCTGGTGGCTAGTGGTCCCTCCCCCACCCAATCACCTGTCCAATGTTTACTGAAAAAAATCCCTGGTGGCTATTGGTCTCTCCACCTACCTGATCACCCACCCCATGTGTCCAGTGTAACCCCCCATCCCTATCCCCCATATAGTATAATATAAACATTTTCCCTTTTTTCCCTGGTGGATTAGTGAATTCCCCTTCCTATCCCTGCTCCCCAGTATGTGAACTTATTCCTGGTGGTCGAGTGGGCTCCCCCCCCCACCCTGGCAGGTAATGTCCTACCACACTACTTCCCTCATCCCGAAACAGAGCAGGTGACCAGCACAGCCCTCCTCTCTCCTCCACGGCTGGGCAGCCCACTAAGCTGTCAATGAATGAGCGCGTGCTTGTAAAAACACAGTGGGTAGAGGTGATTAAGACATTTAAAGAACCTTTTAAAAACAGGTTGAGAGGCCAAGGACTTGCCCTTGTCAGTTGATGTGTACGCTGACACTGTTTCCAGATATACCTTAGAGTTGATGGCCTCAGACCTTAGGACTGTAAGTATACCAGGCAGTCCAGGACTGTAGGCAACCCTGCGTGCATTAGAATTATCTTCCTGGGGACACATTAGTGTGAGAATCTCTTCCACTTAGAGGAGTATACTTTCCTGGTTGCTGGTTTTCTAGAAACCTTAAGCATCCTCAGGACCTCCTCTGACAGATTCAAACCAGAAAACTATAGCCTTCAAGAACCATGCCCTCAGACATAATGTCCTGAGGCAGGGCTGCAGCTATGAATTTTGGGGCCCAGGACAAGTCAATTGAAATGGGCCCCTGTTTCTCAAACCAGCTAATGCCAGGGGTAATGCCAGCTCCTCAGGTGGGCCCCTCCTGAGCTCAGGGCCCCGGACAACTTCCCCCCATTACTGCGGCCCTGTCCTGAGGTCTGGGATTGTTATTCTGTCCTGAGACAGTCATTAGGTTGTACAGTACCTCAGTGGCAATTTGATTGAATTCTTGCTGGACAGGGCCAGGAGCACTGAGTACCAGACCTGCTTGTCCTGGTCTGGGACTATCAGGTTCATTGTAGAAGGCACTCTCTTGAGCTTGTTCTCTTGTTCCTTCCTGCTTGTTATGTAATACATTGTTGTGGAGTTGTCTGTTCAGATCTCAACAGTTCTATTTTGCAGCTGGGAGGACTATTTTGCCAGCAATACTGCCTTGAACTCTAGGAGATTGATGTGCTCCTGAGTCTCCTGTGGGCTCCAGATGCCACTTACTGTCAGGGTCCTCCATGTGAGCACCCCACCCTAAGAGTGAGGCATCTGTTGTGAGGATACTTGCTGGAGGAATGGAATGCCTTCTCTGCAGTTGCCTTCATCTGTCCACTACTCCAGTGCCTGTACCAATGTCTTTGTGACTGGCACTAGCTTGGACAGGGAGTTTTTAGGTACTAAGCAGTACATGCCAAGTGTACTGTCTGCCTAACAAGCAAGAAAGCTGTTGTATTTTTTTTTTTTTGGGCTAGATTAACTAACTTTCTAAAGTCCTTTGCAGGGGGCTGCACAGAGAAAGGGATCTTAATCTCTCAAAAGCAGTTGCTTGGACTACACCTTTGTAATCAGGATGAGTGTACAGGTATTCTACCCTGTCTGTCCACCTGATACTTCTTCTCAATCCTTTAATCCATGCCTGTAGCTGAATTGGGTACAGACATGATTTCTGAGGTAGGTTTTTGGAGTAATTTTTGTACAGTGACAAGGAGCTTTCTTGTAGGAGCTAGCCCCTTCATATCTACAAGTTCTGCTTCTGCTTCATCCTCCTCTGTATACTGACAGGGGATGCTGAGGGTGCTCACCATTTGCCTAATGATAAAGGAGTATCATGTATAATCCTCTGTAGAAAGAAGCTCAGCTAAGCAGCCAAACACACACACACACATACACATCAAATATCTTGGTTTAAAGTTAATGTAACAAGTTTATTAAAGATACAGCAGCAGTACTTATTCTACCCAGATGCCAACGTTTCATGCCAAAACCAAGTTTTCCGAGAAAGTGCTTGGTTTTGGTGCAAAACATTGGTCTGTGGGTAGGGTGAGTGCTGCTGCTATTTCTTTTAAATACATTTATTACATCAACTTTATACCAAGATTTTTTATCTCTTTGTGTTTGGCTGCGTAGCCCAGCTTCTTTTTGTCATGATGTCTATCCCCGCTGTGGCTTGACTGCTGTTCCTGGTTGCTGTCTCCTTGTTTTACATAATGCTCTGTAAGCCTTGGAGGCCAGCCAAACTCTTGCTCAGGGAACCATATGGTTTTAAGTGCCTGCTCTGCCACTCTTTTATTTGTATTTTTGACATCCCTGGACATAGGGTTATCCATTTTGGACACCTTGGTATCATTACCATCTTTACCATACTTACCTGATGTCTGGGCAGGTTCTTTTTTCTCTATCCCCTCTGACAGTGACTGCTACTGTTTATGAGGAGACAGAACCTCTAATGAAAAAATTACCATAGTAATGTTTCTTCCAAGGGATCTCTCACTGTGCTTAACATCTGCAATCATTCCCTTGGAATGAGCTGCCCTGGAGCCTGGAATTTTATGCTAATTATGGAATCTTAGAATTAAATTCAAAACTCTTCTGAGTGGTCATGCTTACCTCTTTCCTGTAATGTCAGATTTATTTCTGAAGCTAGGGAGGCAGTGACCCTTAAACTAGCTAAATGACTACCAAAAAAATATTGAAGTTTAAAGTCTTAAGAGAGTGTGGCAGAACAGATTTAAAATGATTAGATCACTGAGTACCAACTGTAAGGTACTGCAACAAGTAATACTCAAGCAACTGAAATGAAATGGAAATTACATACTTACTGTAATTATTGATCTTCTTGGACAGTCTCCATCACTCATTCACACTAGTGGGATAGCGCCGGATGCGCTAGGACCAAGCAGGAGCCTATAGTTTTCTGAAGGGTCAACGCCGAGACAGGACCACGCATGCGAGGCACAATGAGACTAGCTCGCGCCTGTGTAGGCTATCTCGGCATCGACCCTCCAAATGCCTCAGTACCTTTTCGACCGAGGTGGTGCAGTGTAACTAATGAGAATAACTCATCCTGAGAGCGCCCAGATGGCCTTTGCAAGAAAGGTCAAAGAATAATGTCCTCACAGTCTGAACCATAGAACCATGAAGACCAGGAAAGAAAATGAGTGAACCCAGGGGATGGTGGATGGGTGTGTGAATGAGTGATGGAGACTGTCCAAGAAGATCAATACCACGTGGCACGCACTTCCATATCTTCCCTGACCAAGTCTCCATCATCATTCACACTAGTGGGAGAGTACCGAGCTAAAACCAACAACCCTGAGTAGGATGGTAGGAGATAGGGTTCACTCAGAAAGGACAGCTAAGGACTGTCCTGCTAATAAAAAGAGCTGTCTTGTAAAAATCAACTAGAACATAGTGCCTACAAGATAAGCGCTCAAATTGTAACTCACCACTTTGCAGATGACTGCAGTGGACACAAAATGAAAGTCTGCCAGGAAGCCGCAACCACTGTAGGAGAGTGGCAAGAACCTGGCCTCACAATTTGGTCTAGGACCAAAATTAATAGTGTCAAAGACATGTACTAATGTAATGTAAAAGGGACCTCAGGAACTGAAAGAGTCGGAGGTAAAGTCTACTGGTTCAGGGTAGACCGGAAAGTGCAGATGGAAACCCCCACTATCAAGTATGGCTGACCTGTAAACAACAGATCCAGGAGCACTTGAACCCCTTACTTGGTGAGCAAGGGGGTCCAGGTGGGGTTAGCCCATCAAGGTGAATGGTCTCCACTTAGTCACAGGAACCTTCTTGATGGAAGGCCATCCATGACTTAGAAGCCTCTCGTGGTGGTCTAGTAGAACCAGATCCTACCCACTGCATATTCCAAAAGGAATCATCCTGCCCCTGTGTGTACAACTGTAGTAGCAGTCTCTGAACTCAGGGAAGAAAGGAAAAAGTGTACAGGAGGATGTGTCCACTGCGGAAAAAACATTCTGACAGAAAAAAACAGGGCTGGATTTCTAAGGCAAATAGAGGCAGATGTGTGTCGAGGAGGGAAACAGCAGAACCAAGTTAGGGCTAACCCATTTGTTGAAATGACTGAAAGAGGCAGTGACTCAATGCGGCGAGGCACTACCCACTCTGGCCTCCCTGAAGGGAGTAGGAAAGAATTCTAGTTTGTTTGCTGAAAAACAAACATCATAACTCCATCACGCACTTGCAGAGGATAGCTTCATGAGCTACTGGCATGGACCAGTGCACAGGAACCGAAGGTGTGAATATTTGAGAAGCTACCCCAGAAAAAAGACCTACTTGACCTTCTGTCAAGAAAGAGAAAATCACCTGTTAAGTTAAACAAGCAAGGAAGTAGGAACCTGAGTTTCAACTTGGTGAAGAGTCACTTCTGCTGCTGCAAGGCTCTGCTCAAGAGAAGAAAGCCTGATAAAAAGAAAGGGGAATTAACAGACTGGGCAGTCGTCTAGGTCTAGGAAATGTCTCTGAATGAGAGAAATCTCTCTTAGAGAAAGAGATGACCCATACCACCACTGGATCGGACTCCCCCTAGGGGAAGAAGAAGTCAGGTACTCTTTACCGTACTCTGGAGATGAGCACCTCAGGGGCTGAGGTGGAACCTGACCAGATCCAAAAAGGGGGGTATCGGGTAATTTCAGCTAGGCCCTATGCAGTGATAAAAATTTTTTTTTTTTAGTCTGAACATAACAAGGCTTTCAGGCTGCTATTTTGCAAGGATTGTCTTGATACAAAATGATGAAGATGTTCTCCATCTGAGTGCAGAAGGAGTCTGAGCGTCCATACTGAAATCATGACCGGACTAATAATCACAGCTGGAGAGATGTTAACCACCTGTGCCGAAGAAGCCACCGAAGGGGCAATATCACTAGGGGGCTATATACCCCTATCAAAGGAGTGGAAGAGCCAGAGCAGCTCCCAACCATTAAATCAGAATGTTCCACAGAGTGTAACTGTCTTGACGATTGAAAAAGTCTAGACGCAGAAGTGTATGGTCCACAGACGCAGTGTGAAATACTATAGTGGACCCCATTACTGAGTAACTACTGAAAAGATTTTCCATCATGGACTCTGATGATAGAGAGGACATGCCCTTCAGTATATAAAATGAGTCACCCGCTGTATTACTGACCAGAAGGACAGGGAAAGACCCATCTAGATGCACTTCTACCCTAGAAGGACCTCCAAGAGAGGTGTAGGTCAGAGCCACTAAAGACTCCACCATCAGGAAGGATGTTGCGGAGCTTGGTACCATGTAGTGAGCCAAGAAAGTGCTGAGCAGAATGAGATTCCGCTGGCAGAGCAGTACAGCAGAGTTCCATCAGCAGAAAACTGCTGGATGACACAAGATCCCACATATTCCGCCACTCACTAAGATGTGTGGAAAAAATAATCAGCAGAACAGGAGTTCATTCTGCGATAAACATCCCACCACAAGTTCTGTGGAAAGGAAGTCTGAAAAGGAAAAATGCATCACTAATTCTGCTATACAGCACCCACTAGCACCCGTGCGGCACCAGCATCACTCATGGTACAGGAGGGCACCAAACAGTGCTTATGCCAACCTGGGCGATACCCAAGGGCAGCCGCGGCAGTACCTGCAGGCACCTCCAACACCCATGTAGCAATGGCACCTGAGGGCACCCCCGACAACTATGGTACCATGGCACCCATGGCACCATGGTACCCATGATAAGAATGGCACCTGAGGGCACCAGTGGCACCCATGGCACCCAAGGGCACCAGTGGCACCCATGGCACCCGTGGGCACTCACGGCACCACCAGTGGCACCCACAGGTGCTCCTGGCACCACCAATGGCACCTGTGGGTGCCACCTGTGGTGCCACCTGCAGCACCCACAGGTGCACAGAGCTGCCCGTGGGTGCTTGGCACTGCCCATGGGTGCACAGCACCACCTGTGGGTGCTCAGCAGTACCCATGGGTGCACGGCGCCACCAAGACACCCGCAGCACCACTGATGGCGCTGACAACCAACAGCAACAACAAAGCCCCCACAGCACCACACAGAGTGATGGCACTGACCCACAGCACCGACTAAGGCATGGCGCCGATCAAGGCACCAAGGCATGGTGCCGACCAAGGCACCGAGGCATGGCGCCGACCAAGGCACCAAGGCTCGGCACCAACCAAGGCACCGAGCCATGGCTCCGAGGCATGGCGCCGACCAAGGCACTGAGCCACGGCACCGAAGGAAAATACCAATGGAAATCCTGAGAAGGGGAGAAGGAAAAAGGTGGTGCCCGTGCTGGCCCCTGCATTAAAAAGGGAGGGGGGGTAGGCACTAGGGGTTGACAATGGCAAAGGCACCAGCAGGGCACCTTGTCATTCGTGATCCAATCAACCCAGCTCCGGTTCAACGGCTCCGAGGCCTGGAGGTCCTGAAATCAGGAACAGAGCCAGGAAAAACTGGAAAGTCAAACCCCCTGCTCCATAGGAGCGGCCCAGAGGTGAAACTGCCCACCGGAGCTCCAATGAGTACAGAGATGGAGCTCGGAGTCAAGAATGCAGCCATTAGGAGCGGAGCCAAGAGGAATGCACCAAAGTCAGTTCAGGCCCATCGCCCCTCCCAATGAACAATCCTCATGCAGACGTACCAACGGGCAACCTCGAGCGGCACCGATTCTTCTTCCCCCAACGAGGAAGAGGAGCTCGAGGTTAAGTGGAGCTGGATCCCTGGAACCACTAGATTTGTGCTTCGGAGGACTGTCCTCCCCCCGAGCACAGGACTGTCCGTAGTCGGACCCCCCCCGTTAATTAAGGGCGGCGGACCTCTGCCATAGAAACTTTCAAAGTCCTCCTACCGTCACTGCTACCGTCTAAGGACGACTCCGTTGATGGCAAGGAAGAATTTCTTTTTCTTCTTCTTCATAATCATCGTCTTGTTTGTAAAATAAGAAATTACTACTTAAAATATTAAATTAAACATCAAAAGCTGCTGTCGTATAGACGAAAACTTAGACTCCTGCAGACGAGCAACGTCGACATCCAAGCGCACCTGATGGCAGGAGAAAAGGAACTGAGGCAGTTGGAGGGTCGATGCTGAGATAGCCTACACAGGCATGAGCTAGTCTCATGGTGCCGCGCATTCATGGTCCTGTCTCGGCACTAGCCCTTCAAAAAATTTTAGGCTCCCGCTTGGTCCTAGCGCCTCCGGAGCTATCCCACTAGTGTGAATGAGTGATGGAGACTTAGTCCAGGAAGATATGATTCTTGTGAGAACCTTTCCAGTTTCTAGAAAGGGAGGTAGGGATGGGACTGTTAAGCATAGTGAGGGATCCCTCGGAAGAAACATTACTATAGTAATTTTTTCTTCAAGACCCACAAATCCCTCATTATGCTTAACAACTGCAGACTATAAAGTAGTACCTTGGAAGGCTGGGTACAGCACCTACTTAGGGAAAAGGTTCTGCAAGAAAGCAGTGCCACAGCTGGCATCCTTTCTGGACTGTATGTCCAGAGAATAGTGCTTTGTAAAAGTGTGTACTGTTTTCCAGGTAGCTGCTTTACAGACTTTCTGCAAGGAAATACCTTCTGATGGTGCCACAGAGGCAGAGGTGTCCCAAGTGGAGTGTGCCCTGTAACCTTCAGGTGGCGGTTTGCCAGCTTTTCCATAACAGAACTGTAGACAGGAGACTATCCAATGAGAAATTGTACTCTTGGATGCTGGTTTACCTTTATCTACTTTACCATAGGTGACAAATAACTGAGTATTAGTGGACCTTACCTAGTTTGTATGGGACAAATAGTTGCTCAGCGCTCTCATAACATCCAAACTGTGGAACTTTTGCTCTCCTGAACTGTATTTTGCTGTAAATAACACTGTTAGTGTAATTCACTAGTTCTGATGAAATTTGGACACCACTTTAGAAAGGAATTTTTTGTTAGTTCTTAGGACTACCTCATCCCTGTGGAAAATGATATGGTTAGGATCTTTGTATAGGACTTGCAGCTCGCTCACCCTTCTGGCAGATGTCACAGACACCAGAAAAACTATTTTCCAGGTGATATACTTCAAATCTTCAAATTAACCTTTTGCCATAGGTTTGAAAGGAACCTCCATGAGCTGGACAATGCACAGATTCAGATCTCATGGTGGGATAAGATCTCTTACTGGAGGTTACAGGTGAATAAGGCCTTTAAAGAACTTTTTAAAAATGGGCTGTGAGGTCACTGACCTATGCTTGCCAGTTGAAGCATATGCTGACACTGCTGCCAAATGAACTTTCAGGATTGAAGGCATGAGACCCAAGGACATTAGGTGGACCAGATGCTCCAAGACTGCGGGAAGGTCAGCCTGAAATGGGCTGAGCTGCCTGGAGGAGCACCACAGGGAAAATCTTTTCCACTTTGAGGCATAGGTTTTCCTGGTTGCTGGCTTTCTGGAAACCTTAAGTATTTCCAAAACCTTCTCAGAGAGATTTAGTCCAGAGAACTCTAACTCTTCAAGTACTGTGCCCTGAGATGCAGGGTTCTTGGATCTGGAAATGTTATCCTGCCCTGGGACAAAGTCAGAAGATATTACCTCAGTGGAAAGATGATAGGGTGTTTGATGGAGAGGGACAGAAGAAGTGAGTACCAAGTCCACCTGGCCCAGTCTGGAGCTAATAGGATCGCTGCAGCAGACTCTCCTCTCAGTTTCAGCAGCACCCTCAGTAAGAGTGGGAACAGAGGAAATGCATAAATGAACTTTCCTGCCCAATCAAGAATTGTGGCATCCTCTGGGACTGTCCCCAGTGAGGGAGGTGTGCAATAGAACTGGGGGAGCTGGTAGTTTTCCCAGGATGTGAACAGATCTCTGGTGCTCCCCACTTTCTGAATACTACAGCCAGCACCTGCTTGTTCAGGGTCCATTTGTGGTGTTATTGGTTGATTCTCCTCAGGGAATCTGCCAAAATGCTGTCCTTTCCTGGCAGGTGTACTGATGATAGTTGCAACTCTACAGAATAGACTAGGTTCTAGATCTTTAGTGCATATCAGATGACCTAAAGGTGGGCAAGCAATGTGAGAGGGCAGCAAGGAGGGCTGGGGGGTTACTGGGATGCATAGGGAGATGCATCACCAGTAGAAAACAGGAAGTTATTATCCCTCTGTACAGACAGCTGGTGAGACCCCATCTGGAGTACTGTGTGCAGTTCTGGAGACCCAATCTCCGCAAAGACATAGACATGTCAGAGGAGGGCAACTAAAATGGTGCAGGGTCTGCACCGGAAGACATATGAAGAGAGACTTAAGGAGCTTAATATGTATAGCCTCGAGGAAAGGAGGAGAGGGGGACATGATAGAAACTTTCAAGTACCTCAAGGGAATCAACAAAGTCCAAGAGGGTAGCATCTTTCAAAAAAAGAGGTGTGCAAGAACAAGAGGGCACAATTTGAAGATAGAGGGGCGGCTCAGAGGTAATGTAAGGAAGTATTTTTTCACAGAGAGGGTTGTGGATGCATGGAACGGCCTTCCGGAGGAGGTTGTGGAGTCAAAATCAGTGGTGGAATTCAAGCATGCATGGGACAGTCATAAGGCAATTCTAGGGTGTGGGGGTAAGAAGAAGTAGGCTGCTGGTTAACTAGGATCTGCAGCTTATCCAGTAGGTAGGGAAATGGGCAGACTGGGTGGGCCAAGCGGTCCTTATCTGCTGTCAAATTCTATGTTTCTATGTTTCTGTTCACAGTTTTCAAACATCCTGTTCCTCCCTGTTTGTTGATACAATACATGGTAGTGGAGCTGTCTGTACTGACCTGAATGGAGGAGGAAATGTTGGAAGAAAATGCTTGCATTGCCAGATACACTGCCCTGATCTCCAGGATGTTTATGTGTTCCTAAGATTCCAGTGGGTTCCACACACTGCTTATGGTAAGATCCTCCAGATGAGCTCCTCAGCCCATGAGGAAAGTATCTGAAGTGAACACAACTGTGGGTGATTGCTGGAGGAAGGGAACCCCCTCTCTGAGGTTGTCTTCTTCCTTCCACCACTCCAGTGCCCTTAATAGACACTTTGACATGGGCACTAGTTTTGGCAATGGCTCCTATCTTTAGGACCAATAGGTCCCAAAGTGGTACTGGATATCTCTTATTTAAAATCTGGCACATGGTACTACTGCCGTAGATAAGGCAATGTGTCTCAGCAATTGAAGGAAGTCTCTTGCTGGTCTGGTTTGGGCTGTCCTGCCTTGAAGGACCTTGCAAGCACTGTCAGGTTTGCCACTCATTCTCGAGGGAGGAAAGCTTTCCCTTGATGGGCATCCAACTCTGCACCTATAAAGTCCTGAACCTGAACAGGTTCTATCTGGGACTTTCAGGCATTTATTAGGAAACCCAGGTCCTGCAGGGCGTGCTGGGTACAAGAAGGGAGGACTTGGCCTCCTGATATGACTTTTCTGAGACTAACTAGTCATCTAGGTAGGGAAAGACTACCACCCCTTGCCTTCACAAATGGGCCACCACTACAGCTAGGCACTTTGTGAACACTCTGAGCTGAGGATGGGCCAAAGGGTAGGCCTGTGAACTGGTAGTGGCATTTCCCTACTCTGAATCTGAAGTACTTTCTGTAAGTGGGCCTGATTAGAATATGAAAATAGGTGTCTTTTATATCCAGTGACCCAAGCCAGTCTCCTTGTTACAAAGATGGAATCCTGGATCCCAGTGTCACCATCTTGAACTTTTCTTTTTTTAAGTGTTTCTTTAGGTATCTTGGGTCTAAAATGGGTCACCACTCCCCATTTTGCTTGGGGGTTAGGACGTATCTTGAGTAAAGCTCCTTTCCCCACTGTGAAGGGGAATTTTCTCTACTGCATTTGCTTGAATCAACTTTCACATTAAATTCCAACAGGAGATTTCCTATTGGAGTATGGTGGTGGAGGTTTTGTGATTCTGCAGTTCTGGTAATTTTTTTAACTGAATGGTCAGACCCTGACTCACTATTTCCAGGACCACCTGTCTGTGATAATTTTTCCCATGCCTGGAAATAATGAATCAGCCTCCCCCCCCCCACTGGCAAAGGTTGGGTGACCTCTGCATGTTTATCAGGGGGTGTGTTTTGTTTATCCCTGGGTGGTGCTGTGTTCACATACCAGGGACCCCTTCTGCCTCTAATGCTGAAGAAGCTCCTCTATTGGGAATAGTCAAAGATAAAGGAAGGATGGGGATAGTATCCCCTTCTCCCCTTCCAGAAGGCCTGCTGGAAGTGGAGGCCATTTTCTTCTTAGTATTGCTCTTGAAGGTGGCTTTGTATTCATCCACCTTTTTAATATAAGCCTCTGTTGTTACCAAACAGGGTATTTTCCTCACAAGGGAAACCCATTGTTTGAGTGTCCTGAGAGAGGTCTATGGTTCAGAGACACACACAGATCTCCTTAGGGACACTGCATGTGCCATACTCTAGAAGCAGTGTCATTGGCATCCACTGTCATGTGAAACTGATACTTGGTGGCATCCATGGCAGTTTTTGCCATATCTGCCAGACCCTGTGCCCAGTGACCAAGCTTTTTTGCTCATTGCGAAAATAGCACTCAAAAGGGCCTTGTGGTACTGAGCTGTGTAAGCCTTGTATGTTGCTTGTCTTAAGAGCTGGGAAGCTGAGGTATAGACTTTTTTACTCATGCTGTCCCGCTTTCTGGAATCCTTCTCAGGAGGCTGAGAGGAGAGAGGCACTTTAGCCTTATCACAGGTGGCAGTCTTGACCACTCCCTCATGATCAGAGTAAGAGTAGAGGTACTTAGCACCCTGCTTGTCTACCTGGTATTTCTTTTCTGTTTTGTTGTCAATGCCAGCAGCTGAAGTGGGTGCTACCAGCACCTTACAAGTGGCTTTATTGAGGATTTGTGGATAAACAAAAGCAACCTCTTTGTGGGGGTTAAGCCCATCACGTCTAAAAACTCCATCTCATCTCCATCTTCAGCAGTCTCCTGCATGGAGAGGTTGAGGATATTGACCATTTACCTCACAAAGGAATAGTGTGAGGTAAAATCATCTGAGGCATGAGGAGCAGAACTGAACTCTTATTCAGGAGAACTGTCAGGCTCTAAAGGTTCTCTTTCCTCCTCTAAAGGCAATGGAATAGGTACTGAAGCCTGGAGAGGGGGACAGGAATATTCATAAAAGTCCCCATAATATGGAAGGCCTGAAGGAACTGCCAGCCTTAGTCATGTCCTCTACAGAAGTCATCTTATTTTTGTCCACTGGCATCTCCTTTCCTTCTTCAGGAGGAGGACAGAAACATAGTTTTCTCTTTGTTTTTTCTTAAAAGGCATCATCTCCTGTATCTACTCAGAGACGTTCTTATTTTGACTGGATTCAGGGGTTCCCCATTCAGACTCCCTTACCTCTGAACCATCTTTAGCAGCCTTATCCTTCTGCTTACTTTGAGGGGATGGATCTTCTTCTGAGCCCTTAGGTGACATAGAGGCAGACTGGCAAGTCATAAGATCTTTTAATTTTTTTTTGCCTTTTTCTTTACTACTTTAGGCAAAACTTGATTCAAAGCTCACAGTTAGTAAAGTTGTGACCCAGGCACCACAAACACAACTCAAGGCAGTCTGCATTAGCCAGCAGTTAGAAACAAATTTTGCAATTTTTGAAGCCTGTAGGACCTGTCCTATTTTTGGGCATGTCAGCCATACCAATCTCTGATGGTCTAATGGTACCTTGGTTTGCAATATCAATAAGAGGACTTGCATTTCAGTTTCTTATTTATAAAGGACACTTTAGAAAAATAGTTATAATTGAGAAAAAAGGCCAAATAGCATATTGGTTCCACCAGAAAAGGGAACTGATACAAGAAAAGAAGAACTGCAAAGCAGTTTCTATATATTTTTTTCCTTTGTAGGAAAAATAAGATAAATAATGTGATTCCATGAAAGTGGTAACTATGCCACAAAGGCCTTTCTCTTGTTCCTGGGAACCGATGAGGAAGTGAAGAAAATGTAATGGCCGAATGCTAATATTACACCCTAACTATTCAGAGTTATCAAAAACTAACACTAAAGTACTCTACTTAAAGATCAGGAAAAAATAAACTGTAAATGGCTCTGAAGTACTGCAGATGATTTCAGGGTGACTTGTTACTTAGACAGAGAAATAAATCTGATGTTTGTGGGCAGAGGTGACCACGACCACACATCAGAGTTTTGAATTTCATTCTAAGATTCCATAATTAGCGTACAATTCAAGGCTCCAGGGCAGCTCATTCCAGGGGAATGATTGCAGTTGTTAAGCATAGTGAGGGATTCCTGGGGCTTGAAGCATGCTTTCCACCACCACCATTAGGAACTCCCTCAGAGACTTTACTGTATTTTGGTGACATAGACGTAGACTGAGAAGCCATTAATTCTTCCCTTTTTTAGCCCTTTTCTTTGAGGTTTTAGAGCAAAACTTGTCACAGAGTTCATAATTGGTAAAATTGTGATCAGAATGCATATATCTTATTTATTTATTTGTTTGGATAATCACCTTTGAATAACATAGCTCATTTACAAAGGTTCCACATCAACACAGCAACAATGTACATGTGACAAGTGAGAAAATCTATAATCTAGCAATAATCCTCAGAAGTAAACAAGTTTACATAGCAATGTCATGGACTACAAATCTTTTACACTTGAGGCAGCATTTAACAAGCTTTGTCAGGGGTTAGACATATAAGTAATATATAAGTTTTGTCAGGGATCAGGAACCTGAGCTGAGGAGAGGTATTAGCAAGAGTAGAGGGTACAGGCAGCTCAACTGAGTGTCATAGAATGAGGCCGTGGAGAAACAGAGTAAGTGACAGGCAACATCGGAGATAATTAGACTCCTGAGTTGTCTCTTGAACTGTCCAATTTTGTTGAGATTTAGTACACATTCAGGGAGCTCATTTGACCACTAAGAGGCTCTAATGGAAAAGGCATGACTCGCTAGTGTAGTTTTGCAGAAAGGGATTTTAAGGTTGTTCTTAGTCATGGCCCTGGTAGGGTAGGGTAGGGGTTTGGGGTGGCAGAAGAAGGTTTTGTATTCCAGGAGGTGTGAGCAGGACCTTACGCAGAGCTCATGGCAGGTGCCCTTCCCAGAGGCTGAAAACAGTAAACTTTTAAAAGCCTGTGGGCCTTTTTTTTTTTTTTTTTCCTTAAATCCATCAGTCATGCCAAACACTGAAGAACCTAAATAAAAACATTTGGGTCTAGTAAACAACATTTTTTTTACAGAACCTGAGAAATCAAATGCAATTCTGAAATAATGTTTTTAATTTCTGGTTCCCTCCATTATGAACTACTTTTAATCAATGAAAACCACACATGTAAAATGAATATGAAGTATTTTTCTTTTTGATAAACATTATAATAAGAGTGGTAAGCAGTCCAGTTCCCTCTCTGCAGGAACCATATCAGAAAGAATAACATCGATGAGTTTAAAATGAAAAAGAGGTTTCTTTGTAAGCTTGACAAAAAAAAAAAAAACTAGTCAATTTGAAAGAAAACAATATGGTTCCCTTCAGGCAGGAATTGCACTATGCTGCACTGTTCTCCATTTCCTGGGAACCAAAAGGAAACCAAGGAAACAGCAGATTTTTCACAAAAAAATACAAAATGATCAAAAGCACACCCTAACTAACACAGAGTTATCAATTACTAACTAATATAGCCAAAGACTTTAATAGTAAAACAACAACATGATCTGGAAACCAGAAATACTGGAGCTGACTCCAGAGATTGACTGCTCTTTTCAGGTGGAGAAACAAATCTGACATTAGCTAGAGTGGGACCATGATCACAGTGCAGAGTTTGAACCGTAGTACTCAATTCCATAATTAGCATAAGGTTCTGTCTCTGGGGCATCACACTGTTGAGAATGATGCTTATTGTAAAGATCAGGGATGGATTCTTGATGTTAGAAAGGAAACAACTATCAGTTTAATATTGTTTATGGGAATGATTTCTTTTTTTTTTTTTGCATACTTTGTTTGTCCTTTTCCCCTTACATACACATCCACCACAGCTGTCCCTGGATCAGGCTGAAGCGTACACACACACACACACACACACACACACATGAAAGCCTGCACTCAGATTTGTAGTCTGTTCAAAAGTAGGTGCTGCGATTGGCTTAGTGTGGATCTGTGTAGTAGCCCTGTGGGCAGCTAGCCCTGTAAGCACACAAAGTCAAGAATGGCTACTGCACTCAGACCGCAGTTGAGTCATGTGGTAATTGAATTATCATTTATTTACAATAACAGTAAACCTGACAACATGGTCCACAGTAAGCACCATACCAGCCTCCCTGGCTGGTATAGTGCTTTACTGTGGATCATGTTGTCAGGTTACTAATATTGTAAATAAATTACTTGATTATTTCAATTACCTGACTGCAATGTGCTTTTTGGTCCAAGTGCAGTAGCCGTTCTTGACTCAGATTTGTAATAAGAAGCCAAACATCCAAAAGTGTGCCAGAAGTATGATTTATTCTGCAATCAAATGTTTCTCTGGGCTTCCAGAATGCATTTTCACTGTCCTTTGTCCTAGCATAATGCCCCAGAAATAGCCTCCCTACCCATAATCTTTCCTCAACAGCCACATTTTAAAAGCAACAAACTGTCAGGATAACAGATATCAAAACAGTTTGGGTTCACTCCCTAACAAGCACAGTTTAATACCAATAGTCTAAAATAAAATAAAACATTTAAATACAGCTTTCAAGATATTATTTCAGTACAGGAAATTAATGATATAAACTAACCTCACAGCTGTGGGGGTTTTCAAACCATTTCCCAACACAGAGAAAAACAAGCCGAGGAAGGAAGGAAGCACTCACATACCATAAAAGCGGACTGTAGCCATTGTGCACTAACTTGTGGTCTTCAAGCCATATGACCAACTAATGTTGCCTCTTTCACAGTCTGCTAAAGTTATTATCAAGCTAGTCAAAGGGGGCAGGAAATGTGTGTGAACATGAAGCTACTTGCAATCTTCCTATTTGCAGATATTATATCCATATACCCCCAAGCGATCCATGTTTAACTGTGCCTGAATAAAGGTTAAAACTGTAAACTGTGTTTTGTATGGTTTTCTTTTTATGGACAACAATCTGTACAATTCATTTCATGGAACCTGGAATTTGAAGTGTTGACTAAGTTACTGCTTGGATTCAGAACTAATTCATACAGAAGCAAACGGTTTGATACCTTTTATTGGACCAACATAGATGTCACAAAGAACAAAGTGCTTAAGCTTTCAGACCAACAAAGTCCTTCCTGACTTTGGTCATAAGCTTCTGAGGAAGGACTTTGTTAGTCCAAAAGCTTAAGCACTCTGTTCTTTTTGTAACATCTATACTGGTTCAAGAAAAGGTATCAAACCATTTGCTTCTGGATTTGTTCTTACAAGGACCAATACGGCAAAAACTGAATCCGTATGAACTAACTCATGCAGAGTTCTGAATCTATGTAGTCACATAGCCAAAACTCCAAATTTCTGAATTTTTTGGCTGACTGCTGTTAGATATCAAGCAACATGAAACATCTGGTACTTTATGATAAAAATGTTGTGACTATATCAGCTATGGATATAAAATATGAAATTCTGTACACACAAATCTTGTCAGGAAAGGATGACTATGAAAAAAGTACTGTACAAGGCTCCAAAGAGCTGGGATATCAACACAAGGCTAGATCTGAACCTTTTAGGCCTTATTTTTTGTTGGGCATAAGAAGAAGTGGGAAAAGATGAGCCATGTCATACTTTGCAACTGTCTCCGACTTTCAGGGTTGTGCTTGATCTTGCATGAAATAATTCCTTGGGTTCTCAAAAAAAATGTATGTTACAAAAGACAATGGATTTAAGTGCACAAATCAAGCCAAACATTAAAGTTACAGACTACTTTTCTTCAGGAAATATTTTTCCACTAAATCGGTTAGTTATTCCAACAGTTTAGTATATTAATTTTACAAATTTTTGATTCGGTATTCTGTCCCTTATTTTGGTCATGTCTTTGATTTTTGTTAAGCTTTGACCCTGGCTGGCAGAGTAGAGTGGTGAGTCATAAGAGCTGCTGTACACGATCACATATAAGGATATTCAACAGTGTTTCTAAACCCAATGACAAATTTATGTTTTGCTGAGTACAAAATAGTCAAGCAAGCTTTAAAGTCAACAAACCAAACAATTTTAATTCCATGTCTTCATTTAAGTAACTTTGCAATAAAACAAAATCATTATGGTGCTTCTATTTTTATTAATAGCAAGAGCAAGATCAATTGGTTTAGGTATCAGCTAGACACCAGGATATAACATAGAAAATAAAAAAATGGCTATGACATTTCATTTCATTTGATTTGTTGTTTATTTTGTTCCACCAATGTAGGAATACAGTGCAAATGATCAGTATTATGACACTCCGCGCATGTTCTAATGATCCAAACAATGTGGGAAGAACTTGCATGTTTTTATGCACAAGGCTGCATAAATCCCATGACATCAACATAAAACATTTTTATTAGATATGGAATATGATTGTAAATATAGCAATTTAAAGAAATATAGGGGTTCCTATGATGTTTGTGAATATATCTGCTTTCACAGCAGCAGTTTCAACAAGTTCTGGTAAGAACAATACAGCTGTGGAGAGCTTTTAGGAGCAGCAAGAGCAGTGAAAAAAATATGTGGTGCTCTCACTGCACCGAAGTCAGCCGTAATACTGTAGCGATTACAGTACTGCGCATGCATAATACTCGCACATGTGCGGTTTGCCCCCGAGTCAGCCTTGCACAACATGGCAGTGCTGACATGACTACGTATAACAACCCCAGTCCCCTCAGGCTACTAGAATCCCATTATTAATAGCCTTAGGCAGGTAGAAAAAAGCAGCTGGTGAGAGCTCATTAGGGGCTTTCTACATAATGAGATCATTATTTACTCGGCTAGCCTGAGAGAAGGATGATTATGTCATTTAGAATTCTCACAACAGCATAACCATTTTAGAGTCAGCTACTATCAGGGAGCTTAGAATGTTCATCAGTAAGTTCAAGTGTGGCAATCAGAGTAGTAGGAGGTCTGCCATTGGGGCTGTATCAAAGGGAGCCCTGATATTTCTCACCCTAGCTTGGTAAAATCTTCAGTTTGCCTGCAGAACTCTTTAGTTGTACTCCAGGGGAAGTGAGGAGGAATGTAATTCTTGTGGATCCAAGGGGTAATCCACTGATGTTCCTGAAGTCCACAGCTGCCTTAAGGAAGAAAAAAAGAAAAAAATTACTCACCTTAGTAATGTTGTTTCTTCTAATGGAGTCTTGCTATATTATGACATATGCAGTATAACCCCAGGTTAGAACTGCTCCGGAGGTGAAAGAGTTAACTTTCCATGCAGGGCATGGAATCTTGAGCGCAAGCTCGGTTGAACACTCTGTCTGTTGAAGCTCAAACTTAAACTGTCAGATCTTTATGAGCAAAAACTCACTAAGGTTCTGTGTGGAAGCCGAAAACCTACACTAGCCACTGGCTACTAACTACAAAAACACATTTTTGATCTTGATCCCAAAACAAAGACTCAAGTCAGGGGATTCAAGAAAGAAAAAATAAGACAATAACTAAGCACCCTAAGAAAGGGTGAAAATAAAGTGGGCATCTATGAAGTGCCAACATTGCACTGCCCACCCACATCCCAAAAAAGAGGTTCTGAGAGGGGCAGGCTGGGGAGGTCATAATATAGCAAGACTCCATTAGAAGAAACAACATTACTAAGGTGAGTAATTTCTTCTTCAAACAACATGAAGTCTTGCTATATTATGACATATGCAGACTACACAGCAGTACCTCCATGGAGGAGGGACAGAACCTACTTGGGAAATAGGCTCTGAAGCACAGCTGTGCCAAATCGAGCATCACTCCTAGCCTGGATATCCAGGGAGTAATGCTTAGTAAAAGTGTGAACTCTTTTCCAGGTAGCTGCTTGACATATCTCTAGGATAGGGATGTCCTTGGCAGCAGCCAGAGACGCAGCTGTACCTCTTGTAGAGTGAGCCCTCAGGCCTGAGGGAGGAACCTTACCCAGTTTTTCATAGCAGAATTGGATACAAGAGACAATCCACCTGGCAATGGATCTTTTAGTGGCAGGTTTCCCTTTACCAACCTCACCATAAGTGAGGAACAATTGGAGGGATTCAAACCTGTGATCCTTGGTACGTTCTATATAGTAACTAAGGGCTCTTTTGACATCTAAACTGTGCAATCTCCTCTCACCAGAGGAGGAATGGTCAGTGAAGTACACAGGAAGAGACATAGATTGATTAAGGTGGAAGTCTAAAACCATCTTAGGCAAAAACTTCCTGTTAGCCTGAGGACCACCTTATCTCTATGAAAGGAGATAAAATCAGGCTCCACTGACAATGCTTGTAGCTCACTTATCGCCTGGCAGAGGTGATGGCTACCAGAAACACAGTTTTCCAAGTCAAGTACTTAAGCTCTGCTGAAGACAATGGCTCAAAAGGGGGTTGCATAAGCTGAGCAATGCAAATATTAAGATCCCAAGCAGGGGCAGGGTCCCTCAACGGAGGGTTGGTGTGAAGCAACCCTTTAAAAAACTTGGAGAACACAGGGTGAGCTGAAAAAGAAGAGGGCTTACCTGCTGATAAGAAGACAGACACAGCTGCCAAGTGCACTTTTAGAGTAGCTGGTCTCAGGCCCAAGGAATTCAAATGCACCAAATAATCCAGGATCGTGGCACGCCAGCAGATTCTGGGAAATATGGTTACCAGCACACCATATGGAAAATCTTTTCCATTTTGAATTATAAGTAGCCCTGGTGGAAGGCTTCCTAGAGGCCTTCAATATATCCAATACACCTTGGGAAAGGTGTAGGTCAGCAAACTCTAACTCTTCAAGAGCCATGCCTTGAGATTGAGAGATTTTAGGTCGGATACCAAACTCTCCCTGGCACAGGTTAACAGGTTGTGATTCCTGGGAAGACACAGGGAAGGGACTGCTAAGGACATGAGGAGTGGGTACCAGGGCTGCCTGGCCCAATCTGGAGCAATCAGGATCATCTTGCAGGGTTGAGATCTGATTCTGACTAGCACTTTGAAAAGAAGGGAAGGGAGAAGCTATGAAACTTCCTTCCCAACTGAGTAGGAAGGCATCCAGAGAGACTGAGCCCAACACTGGGGCCTGAAGCAAAAAAGGGGAAGTTGGTGATTGTCTGGGGCTGCAAAGAGATCTATCTGCAGGGTGCCCCATCTGGCAAATACTACCTCCAGTACGAGGGGATCCAGTGCCCATTCGTGATGGCCTTGGGAAATCCTGCTGAGAGCATCTGCTAGGACATTGTCCTTGCCTGGGAGGTGAACAGCCGTGAGGGAGGCATTCATAGAATAAGCCAGAGACCACAACTTCATTGCTTCAGTGCACAAGGCCGTAGACCGAGTGCCCCCTTGCTTGTTGATGTACCACATTGTAGTGGTATTGTCTGTTCTGATCTGAACAACCTTGTTCTGAACAGATGTGGAAAAACCTGGAGTGCTAGAAAACTGCTCTGAGTTACAGCAAATTGATGTGGAGCAGAGATTCCTGAGGGGACCACAGCCCTTGGGTGGAAAGGTCGCCCATGTGAGCTCCCCACCCCAAGAGGGATGCATCTGTAGTAAGGGTCAAGGAGTGAGACTGGGGAGTGAAGGGAACCCCCTGTCTCAGATTGCTCTGATCCTGCCACCACTGAAGGGCCTGGATCAGGGTTCGAGACACTGGGATCAACTTGGTTAGAGAATCTGTCCTTTGAGACCAAAATACTCTCAAATGGAACTGGATGTCCCTCATCTGAAATCTTGCTCCCTGCACTACTGCTGTAGAAGCAGTCATGTGCCCCAGGAGCTGTAGAAAATGCCTTGCTGGTCGAGAGACCTGCAGGGTGAAAGAAGAGGCCAGAGAGACCAAGGTCCTTGCTCTTTCCAGAGGGAGGAAGGCTCTGGCTTCTTTTCTGTTCAGTTCTGGCCTATGAAGGTGAGAAGCTGGACAGGCTCCAGAACTGACTTTGGAAGACTGAGAAGGAAACCTAGGGATGTCAACAGTTGCTGGGTTACTTGTAAGTGTAGTTTGACCTGTTCTGGAGACTGGCCTACAATGAGCCAGTCATCCAGATAAGGAAAGATGACAATCTTTTGCCTTCTTAAATGAGCAACTGCTACTGCCAGGCATTTTGTGAACACCCTCGGGGCCGAGGTGAGGCGAGGGCATTGCTCTGAACTGGTAATGGCCTGAGGGCAGTTCGAATCTGAGGTACTTTGATGGGAGCTTCTGATGAGAACATGGAAGTAGGCATCCTGAGGTCCAGGAGGCTAGCCAGTCCCCTGGCCTTAGAGAGGGTAAAATAATTCCCAGAGTCACCATTTTGAACTTTGGTTTTAAAAGGTGCTTGTTTAGATACCTGAGATCCAGGATGGGCCGCCATTCTCCTGTCTTTTTTGGGGTAAGGAAGTACCTGGAGTACAACCCTTTGCCCTGGTGTATGGGAGGCACACTTTCCACAGCAAAGAGAGCCAGGAGGGAAGAAACTTCTGCTTCCAGGGCAAGTGCCTCCGATGGGTTTGCAGGTGGAGAAGATCTGGCTCTCATCTTCGGAAATTTTTTGAAGCTGAGAACCAGTCCCTGGCTTACTACTTCCAGGACCCACTTGTCTGATGTTAAAGACTTCCAGTCCTGGACAAAGTAAGCCAGCCTGCCCCCTACCGGTAGTGGAGAATCGGCCCTGGCCACCCCATCAGGGAGCCTGTTTTGCAGGGGCTTTGGGTTGAGGGGTAGAAGCAGGCTTACTAGAACCCCTTCTGCCCCTTCCTCTAAAGAACCCCCTCTGGGCATAAGCAGAAGAGGAGGCCTGGGCTTGGTAAAAGGCCTATGAAAAGGCCTGCCCCTGCCCCTGACATGCTGCCTTTGAGGAGTGGCTTGCCTTTCTTTGGCCTGTGCACTCCTATAGGTGTATAGGTGTATAGTATAGGTGGTCCTATACCCATCCATTTTCTTCATATAATTCTCTGTCTGCTCCCCAAACAGAGAATTTCCCACAAAAGGAAAATCCATAGCCTTAGACTGAGTATCCTGTGACAGGGCAGTACATCTGAGCCAGGCCATTCTGCGAAGAGACACAGATGTAGCCATGACTCTTGATGAAACATCATTAGAGTCTACTGCAGCGTGAAATTGCACCTTGGATGTCTCAATACCATCCGCAGCCACCTGCTCCAGCTCCCTGGCAAGCTGGTCAGGGGCCTGTTTTGCTAGGACCAGGACAGTATCCCATCTGGATTTCTGATACCTAGCTGCGTAAGCCATATAATTTGCCTGTCTGAGTCCCAAAGATGCTGCCATGTACTGTTTCTTTGTCATGGCATCCATCCTCCTGGAATCCTTTTCAGGAGGGTGAGAGGCTAGAGGAATATTAGCCTTGTCACAGGCTTCAGCCTGCACTACCCCCACATGGCTGCACTGCTGGGAGAGGAACTCTGTATCAGAGCCTGATAAAGCATACCTCTTGTCCATCCTTTTATCCACAGGGAGGATAGAATGAGGAGTTTTCAGAATTTTTACTGTCTGTTTCCTAAAAGATTTGTGCAAGGGAATAGACAGTCTCCTAGACTCTGGAATACCACAAAATCAGGCTCTTCTTGATCATCAACAGCTTCCTCAACAGGGAGCTGCAGAGTCTCAGCAACTTTCTCGTAAAACAAAAAATGAGAAGGGGACTCAGATAGCCTGGGAGGGGACACCCCTGAGGGTCTGTCTGGAGAGATGTCCGGTTCAATGGGCACATCCAGACTTTCAAAATCACACTCACTCTCCTCATACCCCTCCTCCCCTTCCTCCGGTTCATAAAAATCCTCAAAATCATAATCTTGAACAGGGGGAACCGTCCAAACTGAGCGCTTTCCTAATGTTGTCTGTTCGGACGGAGCTGGGGAAAGAGACTGGACAATTTGAATAGCTTTGGCTATTTCCTCAGCGGTTGGAGAAAGAACTTTTGGCCCCAAACTAGCTGACTTTCTAGTCCTTTTAGTTGGAACCAGCTCCTCAGAGCTGGCTCTTCGTTTGCCCGAGGAAGTATCGCCCTGGTCAGAGGGCACTCCCTCAGGTTCGGTTGGAACTGAACCGGCTGGCCATCCAGGTCAGCGGACTTTTTGGCCTCCCTTTCCCTGAGCCTACCAACTCTCTTTTCCACGGTGGCAGCAGGAAAATTCTTACAAATCTGGCAGTCTGCACTGAGGTGGTCAAACCCCAGACAATATACACAAGTGGTGTGTGGGTCAGCCTTAGCAAAGGCTTCCCCTCAGAGGCCACAGTGCTGAAACCCAGTGGGTCCGGTTTTTCTTTTGGTTTCTCAGACATAATGCCAGCCTAACCAAAAACTTGCCTGCTAATGGCAATCCGCCAAGAAAGACTCTCTATCGGTTCCCAACCGTATCATTGGTCGTGGAAAAAACCGTAATAAAATCCGTTTTTTAGAACCGATAAGAACCGGGAACCTCACTCTAAAGGACTAGAAAGTAATTTTAAACCCAATCTGATTGGTTCAAACCGAACCGAAAAGACGTTTACAAGTTCCACACAGAAGAAAATAAACAAAAGCATATCTATTACTTAGAATACCACAGACAGAGCTTGAACCGACGATTGCGGTTAAATTTTGGTAAAATAAACCGAGAATTACACTTTTAAACCGACAAACGAACCGAGCAGCAGGAGGAATCTCCTGAGCGACTGTTCAGTGAGGCGGATTAAAGAATCTGACAGTTTAAGTTTGAGCTTCAACAGACAGAGTGTTCAACCGAGCTCGCGCTCAAGATTCCATGCCCTGCATGGAAAGTTAACTCTTTCACCTCCAGAGCAGTTCTAACCTGGGGTTATACTGCATATGTCATAATACAGCAAGACTTCATGTTGTTTGAAGAGTAGAATCTGACAGCTACCAGAGAAAGAAAGGTGTACTTTGTTCTTTCCAAGACTGGGAGGAAGGAACAACTAATCAGTGAGTACAGAATTTGAGACTATTTTCTGAGGGAGTTGTCTGAGGTGTGTTTGTCCTAGATAAGGCTAGATCACACCAATCAGGACCCCAGACAGCATGGCTTCATGAAGGCGAAGTCTTGCCACACAAGCCTAATTTAGTTCTTTGATTGGGTGACTCAGGTGATTGACTGGGGGGGCGGTGGACGTGGCCTATCTGGACTTCAGTAAGGCTTTTGACACCATTCCCCATAGGAAGCCAGTGAGTAAGATGGAATGTCTGGGGTTGGGTGGGAAACTAACAAGCTGGGTGGATGCCTGGCTATCAGGAAGAACTTGGAGGGTGGTGCTAAATGGGGTTCACTCCGGGACAATGAGGGTGAAGAGTGGCGTGCCACAGGGGTCAGTTTTGGGTCCGCTTCTCTTCAATATCTACATCAGTGATATTGCTGAGGGTTTGATGGGGAGGGTGTGCCTATTTGCTGATGATACGAAAATATGCAATACGGTGGACACCCCGGGGGTGTGTGGAGGACACGAGGGAGGACTTAAAGATGCTTGAAAAATGGTCTGGGATGTGGCAGCTGAAATCTAATGCCAAGAACTGTGCTGTGATGCACTTGGGAACCAGGAACAGAAGACAGGGTACACCCTAGGTGGGGAGGAAATTAAAGTAACAGAACAGGAGAGGGCTCTGGGGATCAGTCTCCTCGAACCTTTAGGTAGGACTCCAGTACAGCAGGGTGGTGGGAAAGGCCAATGGAATGCTGGCAGGTGGGGCATTACTAGCAGAAAGAGGAAGGTAATAATGCCCCTCTACCAAACCATGGTGAGGCCGCACCTGGAGTATTGGGTTCATTTCTGGAGGCCACATCTCTGCAAGGATATAAATGCATTGGAGAGGGTTCAGAGAAGGGCAACCAAGATGGTACAGGGTATGCAGGGAAAGCCATACAAACAGAGGTGTAAAGAACTGGATCTGTACATGCTGAAGACAAGGAGGGAAAGGGGAGACATGATTGAAATGTTTAAATATAATAATAATAACAAAATTATTTATAAGGCACCTTATCAATTGCCAAGGTGCCTAACAATATAAAAACAGATCAAACTCATACAAACATCAATTCAGTCAAAATCACATAACAATAAATCAGAAACAAAACATTCAATTAGCTGAGAAGGCTTGGTGCCACTAAAAGGTTTTTAAGCCCTGCTTAAATCTCTCCACAGTTGCACACTCCTGTAACCGACGGAGTAGAGAATTCCAAAGGGTGGAGGCTGCATACTCAAAGGCTCCTGCACCAGATGATTTCAAATTCACCCTTGGGATCTCTAGCAACTCCTCGTTGGCCGAGCGGAGTGCCCAACCACGATAGTAGGGGACCAGGAGCTCTTTCAGATAGTCCGGACCCTGTCCATGTAGGGCTTTGAAAGTCAGTAAACCGATTTTAAAGGTGATCCGCCACTGTACTGGCAGCCAGTGCAGGTTGTGCAGCACCAGAGAAATATGACAGGATCTAGCAGATCCTGTCAAAAGCTGGACCGCTGCATTCTGCACCAGCTGCAAGCGATGGATTTCTACCCCAGAAAGCCTCAGGTAGAAGGAGTTGCAATAATCCATGCGTAAGGACACAAAGGCGTGGACCAGAATAGGAAGGTCATCAGATGGAAACAGATGCCTAATCCTGGCAGTATTCCTAAAATGATAAAAGGATGTTTTGACGACAACCAACACGAGAGAATGCAGGGCCAGTCCATCATCAAAAATTAGCCCCCGGGTTATGCACCCATTCAGAGGTCAGGAGTGAGACGCCGCTAAGAAAAATTCCAAAGGGCACACCAGCTCCCGATCCCCCTATCTGATGGCCTGGGTCCACAACCAATACCTCAGTTTTTTCCGAGTTCAACTTTAGCCAGCTAGAATCCATTCACTCCTGGATTTCTTTCAGACAGTTATTAAAGACCGAGAGAGAGATCCATCCTGGTCGGGTGCAAAAGAAAGGAAGAGCTGGGTATCATCTGCATAGCAGTGAAACCTCAGTCCATACCTTCTTACAGTGTCTCCGAAGGGTAGCATATACACCACGAACAACAGCACTGAACCCTGAGGCACCCCACATGATAGAGAAATTGGGCCTGAAGAATAATTCCCAGACACAACTCTCTGTGTTTTACCCATGAGAAAAGATGTAAACCATCTGAGGACTGTTCCCGATAGTCCACAGATATGCATCAGGCATCCTATCAACACCACATGGTCCATGGTGTCAAAAGCTGAAGACAGATCCCGAAGGACCAAAATGGTACGGTTCTTCCGATCTCTCTTTCGCCATCAGGAGATCATTGAGCACCCAAACCAGCGTTGTCTCTGTACTATGTCACTTGTGAAAACCGGACTGGAGCAGTTCATAGATGCCATGGATGGTCAAATGGTTTTCCAGTTGTGCTGCCAATACTTTCTCAATTATCTTCCCTAAAAAGGGAAGGTTAGAGATAGGTCTGTAGTTTGCTTGGCAGTCGGGGTCCAAAGTAACTTTCTTCAAGAGTGGTGTCACCACCACCTCTTTCAGAGAACTAGGAAACTCTCCAGATTCCAGGGAGCACCAGACTATCTGCACAAGGACCGAACCGATGACATCCATGCAACCCAAAATTAGGGAAGTTGGTCCAGGGTCCAAATTACAGCATGTAGGGCACACACTCTGGATAATCCGCATGACATCCATAAACTCCAGTCAACTGAAGGTACTCCAGGAAGGCTGAGGTACAGTGACCCCGTACTGATCAAAAGCAACACCCATAGAGTGTGCTGG
Source organism: Neoceratodus forsteri (assembly GCA_016271365.2). NCBI lineage: Eukaryota > Metazoa > Chordata > Ceratodontiformes > Ceratodontidae > Neoceratodus > Neoceratodus forsteri. Next base: position 397,578,483 of record CM028136.1, on the reverse strand, counting down.
CTGGAGTACCGCCCTGATGTCAGCCACCTTATTTGCAAAGAATCGAGCAAGTTCATCGCACTCTAATTGCTAAAAAGCTTTCCAGAACATGTAGACAGACTGGGTTGCACAGTCTGTCCACAGCTCAGAAAAGCTGAGCTGGTCGATTCTGAGCAGTCACAATCTCCCCGGACAGGAATTCTGCCTTCTTACGGGTGATTGAAGATTGATAGACTTGATAATTCCCCATCAATCTAAGGTGGTCGGCATCAAGGGTGGACTTGCACCAGCAATGCTCTAACATTCATCCTAGTCTCCGCATCTCCCTCAAAGTCCCATCAAACTATAGGGAACCTGGGGTGAAGGGAGAGAGGGTGAACATGAACTGGAGCAATGGAATCCAGAGCTGCTGAGACGGCTAAATTATAAGCCATCATGAGGGTCTCTGGGTCGTTGCTTGCCAACAAGAGGGATGAGAGATTAAGTGCCACCACTAGGCCATGAGAACTTATATCCTGTAAAGATCAGTACCTAACCATCTCCACAGGGGCAGGCATATGAGGGGGGTGCTAAAACTAAACCCCACGGTGTAATGATCAGACCACCCAACTGTTTCCACCCTCAAGTCAGATGTTTTGATCCCTAGGAGAAAGATTAAGTCAAGAGAGTGTCCATGTTTATGAGTAGCAGTGGAAACCACCTATGTAAGGCCCAGAGATGTCATTAACTGGAGGAAGTGTTGACTTATGTAAAGGGGCTCAATAAGTGGGAGAAAAGGGTTTACTTAAGAGGATGGAGGGGTCAAAACTAGAGGACACAGCCTCAGACTGCTATGAAAAAGATACAGGGGCAATGTGAGAGGGTGGTAGAGCCCTGGAACAGACTACCAGACAGAGTGGTAGGGGCTAAATCGGTGGAAGAATTCAAGAGGGCATGAGACAAGCATATGGGGTTGAGTATTGAGGGAGGGTGGGGGCTGGCAGGGAGGGGGAGGTTTAAGGGGAAAAAAGGGTAGACTAGATGGGCCGGTGTGGTCCTTTTCTGCAAACAAGCTTCTATGATTCTATGAACTGTGCTAAAATTGGGAGTCTTTAGTAATTCATTGGGGATTGGAGACTCATTTGGTGTAACCCTGAAGGAATGGCAGAGGCTGCCTGGGGCAAAGGGTGGGAGGAATGCCACCTGGAGTTTCAGGCAGGGCTAAGAGGTTCATGGATGGGCAGCACTGTTCCCTGGGAAAGACCATGCACCAGGAGGATTAACTGTGTGGCACATCCCACAGAGATACACTTTGGATGAGAGATAGAGATGTTTTTGTGGAAAACAGTACTGCCTAGCAAAGTGTCCTGCAAAAGAGTGTGCCTGTATTGCAATGACAAACCTTTGGGGGACCACCCTTGCTTTAAGTAACATCTGTAAATAAAGCCATACTGCAAAATCCCAGTTACTGCTTTGGATATTCTGCTTATTGTTTCTAATGTGAACATTATTGGGGCCCGGCACTTCTGCAGTTGCAGAAAGGAAAAGTAGTGTGCCAGGAAGTGAGTATGTTTATGTGACCCACAGAAGGAAAGGGCTACATAAACAAACACTGAAAACTATGTTGGAGCACTAGCACTGTGGCAGAACATCAGGCAGTGGTCCAGTTACATGCTTCCACAGTGCTCTTATACAAAACTGATTATGGCATAACATCTGTGCAGCTTGGCCCACACAGCCATAAAAATCAGACTTAGACTATTAACAAACTTAGAGATCTGGTCTGGGATTTGCTCATCATCAGTCACTTTCTCATTCTTTTCTAAGCATAAATTTCTGGTAAATGTGCCTTAACCATATTGAGCTCAGTGCTGGTAGACTACTTCTGGTTTTCCCCTTATTGTATTAGGGGAGGGTAGTAGCAGTCTTGAAGTGATATCTGCTGGTGGTGGCATGCTCTGAAAAAAAAGTGGTCCCCATGCTTGCCTTCATATTTTAGAAATGACCCCTTTCCTTGTTTTTGCTGTAAAAAAAAAAAAAACTGACCTCTAACACAAAAACAAGGAGTCAGTTATGGCCTCCATCCTCACCCCTTTTCGCTTCAAGTGAGGAATGTGATTATGGGTTTGCATCAGATGTACAGTGGCAGCCACAGATACATAATATTGTTAAACAGCAATCAACAGTATGTAAAAGTTGTTTTTTTGAATGAGTGCTTTATTAATGGTGTCAATACTACTCCACCCATTCTGTACTCTGCCTCTGGATTTCTGTGCCCCAAGTGCATTATTTTATATTTTTGTGTTCAGGACAACAAGGCTTTTCAAATGAGGGTAGTCACTAATGTAAATTCTTTATAGTTTTTTTTTAAATTGCCATCAGAAATGTGAATTTTGTAAAAACAAAAATGGAAATACAGATAATAAGATGACTATATTTTTACAAAATATAAGGAATTCAGATTAGTGACTGTCCTCATTTGATATGCCTTTTTGTCCTGAACAACTTTCAGACTGGTTGTTTTTGTGCATCTGGAATAGTCTTAAAGATATTTAGATTTTTTTGGAATGTGTTCACATTTGCTAAGAATTCTACAGAGTGCCTTAGGAAGATTATCAATGAAAAGCAGTTTGAAGTTCTGTCTCCAACATTCTAAACACACGAGTCTGAATGAGTTAAACGGGACAAGAATTGATAACTTATGTGCAGGTGTTTGAAATGTCTCTATTTTCATAAATTATATTCATACTTGTAAAGGATCCCTATTTAACTGTGCCTGAAATAAAAGTTGACACTGTCAGTTGTGTTTTGTTTTTAGATTTATAGAACTGTTATTTAATACAACAGCAGATTAGGCACATATGGACACTTCTGTTGGCACCCTTTGCAAACTGTGTGAGAGGCCTTTTGGCACCATGAATTTCTGCTTAAAGTTGAACCAGCATAATATTTTGTGGTGATTTGCATATGCAGCCCATGATTTTGTATTTCTTTGAAACTTGGCTCCCCAGCCAATGCCCTTTGGGGTAACCCTTGCCTCAGTGCTTGTGCACTAAGGGTCTTTGTGTTTATGGATACATGTTGATACTGTTATCCTGATATGTCCATGTATCTCAGTTACAAGGGGGGTCTGTGTTAGGTCTGAGTTTTGAATATACACACACTAGTCACTTGTTACAGAATTTCAGATATATGGTATCATGTTTAAGACAGTATAAGTTTGACTATTCATGAGTAATATGGACTTATTGTACACAAAGTTTAAGAAAAATGTATCTGAACAGTACACTGCGTAAAATTTGATTAACACCACTGTATAAAACAGCTGGTGAATGCTTAATTTACACTAGAGCAGGTTGTCTTCTAACCTATATTTTACTTAACACAGATATTTTCATATGTATAAGACTTAACATTATTTACTATGTATTGCTGAAAGAGCTACTGATGCCTGAAAGAAAACTTTGGAAAACATAATAAATCAGTAAAATCCTGCTTGTATTCTATATATATTCTAGATTTCTCCTCCCCATTATTTATTACTGAGGAAATGTGCATGAATACATGATTTTTATCCATTACAGTTACTTTATAGTTAATCTGCCTCTATAGCTTACTTCCTACTTCAAGTGAAAATTACTCTGTTGTGACATCACAATCTTTTGCCATGAGAGTAACTGTGATGTCACAAGCAGTGCATTGTGAACTCAGGTAGGGAGACAACAACAGAAACAGATGAACTCTTCAGGAGCAGAAATCCTTTTTTCATGCAATTGGCCTCAGCAATAAATAATGTGGAGGAGAAATAAAGAACTAATGTGAAATACAAGCTGAACTTTATCTAAATATTTTGTTTTGTTAAAGTTCTCCTGAAGTTGTCAGCTGCTCTTTAAGCTTATTTTTCCTTGTGGTTTTTAATCATTGTCATTTACTAATGCTAGCACAGGCACACACAGAGGGTTTTAAAATGAAGCCTCATTTGGTTTATAGCTTTTCTCAGGGAGTGAACTTTCAAGTCAGTGTCATTTGACCTTGGGAAAGCTTTCTTTTGATGGAACTTTTTCTGTCTTTATATGGGTATGTTATTTTTTTGAATGCAGTTTTAACTAATGGGGTCCTTAACAACTTTTAATCTGTTTTTCTTGTATGCTCCGGGTTTTGAGAAAGTATGTTTTTCTAAAACAACTGCCAGTGTTTTCTGATGAAGGAGTCGGTGTAATCCAAAAGCTAAGAGCACCTGTGTTCTTTTGTAATAACTCTGTTGGTCCAATAAAAGGTATCAACTCACCTGTTTATGTGGCTCTTGTGTTACAAGGACCAATATGACAACATTTTTTTTTCTATGGCTTCACGTTTTTAGAAATGTTACCAGGAACTTGTCAGTACAGTGCCCACGGTTCTGAAACCATGAAGTGACATAGTGAAAACTCCAAATTCTTGGTTCCATAAAAGGAACTGCAGAAAATGTCCATACAAAGAAAACAATACAAAACACAACTGACAGTTTCAGCTTTTATTCAGGCACAGGGATCCTTTAGAGGTGTAAATGTAATTTATGAAAATAGACATTTCAAACAGCTGCACATACAGTAAGTAATCAATTCCTGTCCACTTTAAATTAGGCATGATGAGAAGAACAAGGTGGTCTGATTTAGAATTTCACTTAACTGGCACAGTAATTTGCAAAACAGGCTGTTTAGAAGTGCAATGGGAGTTATGCTAAACAAATGTAAATATTTCTAAAAATTTACAAGTTACAGACAAAAAAAACAGTGTAAAAACTGTTCAGGACAAAAAAACTTTTAAATTAGCCTACTCAATAATCTGCACTAATTATATTTTTTAAACTATGGCCATCTGATTACCTCAGTTTTCATTTTTCATAGGAGTTATGCCAAACAAATGTAAATATCTCTAAAAGTATATGCATTACACAGACAATCAGTATGAAAGTTGTTCATGACAAAAATACATTTCCAATGAGCATATTCATTCAGCTGCACTAATTATATATTTTAAACTATGGCCATCTGATTACCTGAATTTTCATTAATCTTCACAATTTTCACCTTTTAGATGGCTATATTTAAAATGCATCTAATGAATTCAGATTAGTGACTACCTTCATTTGAAAAGTCATTTTGTCCTGAACAACTTTCATGTTGCTTGTATATTGGTAACTTGTATACTTTCCGAGATATTAACATTTGTTTGGCATGACTCCTACTGTTTTCACTCAGAGAAAAAAATGAGATTGTTTGGAAGACCATATTTTACAAGATATAAAGAATTCAGATTAGTGACTACCCTCATGTGAAAGGTCTTTTTGCCCTGAATAACATTCACACTGGTTGTTGTTATGCGCCTTGAACAGTTTTATAGATATTTAGATTTGTTTGGAAGGTGTGCACATTTGCTCTCAGAGAAAAGCAACTTGGAGTTCTGTGTCCATCATTCTAAAAAGAAAGAAGGGAGTATTTTTTTAACTGCCATAGGGATTTACAGTGTTATGGAAGGATACACTGAAAACTACTAAAAAATGTGTTCCATGGAAACCCCTTTACAAGCTAAAGCAATATGGCTGTAGGCTCCGCCCACAGTCATAAAAATGATGGGTTCAGAACAAAAGTAACTTTCTCTAATTTAAAACAAACAATTAAAAAATAAAACATGCCAGAAAGTCACTAAATTAGAAAATACACTGTTGCAAGATAAAACTGTCAATGTTCATTTCAAAACTTCGTAATAATATTTATATTTATAATTTAACATACTTTATTAAATATTTTGAAAACGCATAATATAATAATTTAAAAAATGTCCAGTGTTAAATAATGGCAGGCTTCTTTAGATGTAATTAGGACAATATATACTTTTATTATGTATTCATTTTCAATCAGTTTACTCAGAATTTCTAAACTGAGAGCAAAATCATGTTTCCAGTGAGTTTCTCCTCCTATTTCTGAAACTGTGTTGATTGGAAAAGTGGGAGGTTAAGGGCTTGCTCAAGGTCACATAGTGAGTATCTGGCTCTAGTGGTGTTTGAACCTATGATATCCTGGTTCCCAATCTGGTGCTCTATCAGACCACACTGTCTCCTGAACTATTAGGGACTATCCCTGTGGTGTTGGAAGGCAAAATGACCTAGAGTATCCCCTTGCTATAATGAATGAAAAGGGATCCATAACCTGAATTCATTATAGCTCCCAATTTGTTTAACATCAAGGGATGCTAGTATGAACTATCTGCCAGTGCATATGTCACCCACACAGGCTAAACACATTCCTTCCTAAGCAGGTTACAGTTGACCTGTATGTTCCTTGTGATCTGTGTCCATTTTGTGATGTTCTTTTTGTTTAAACCATGTACTGTTGCTTTTTTTCACTTTTACCTAACATTGTATTTGTCATACTGTGTAAGCACTTCAAATAATTATACATATGTGTTACAGTTTTCCCGTATCCGTAGACCTCTTTTACTGTTTATGTATCCTTATATTTTGTACTCTGTTTTACCAAGTATGCTCCCTTTACCTGGGTCACACCTGGAAATGAGCCTCGACTCTGTGCCTATTCCGGTTACCAAATTTTAAATAAAGAAATATGTGTTGTACAGTAATTATTCTTTATTTGCTTATTTACTGTGAAGATAACAAAGCAGAATCTTTCTGCTTTTCTGAGTTAAACAGCTCAGACCGTGGCTCAGACCTCTCGAGCTTTACAAACATGCCCCCCTTGACTCCACATCAGAACAGAGACTAGTGGGCATTGCTGTATGTATGTATGTATATGTATATGTATATGTACAGTATATGTATATGTGTGTGTGTGTATATGTGTATGTATGTGTGTGTGTGTGTGTGTATAACCAGAAAAAGCAGCAAATGAGGTCTGTAATTTGGAGAGGAGGTATTTTTGGCTGAAGACACCAGGAGGAAGGAGTGCTGTGTGACTGAACTTCTCTACTGGGACTAAAGAAGTAGAATTCTTGTACTTGGACCTTTAATTTAGGATAAGAAAACAAACTAACAAACAAAATAAAAAAATAAAAATAGAGTGTTTGTCTGAGTTAACTGAACTGAATAGTTATCTGAACAGTTATCTAGGTGTAAATCTCAGGTGATTGAAAGGGCTTGATAGCTGTGCAGTTTAAATTACTTGTAGAAAGATCTAGTAAGTAGGGGGAGTGGTTTAGCTAGAAGAAAGCTAAATTTAAAGACTGCCTTGGAAAGATTCTGTTAGTAGCTTGGCAGAAGACACCAGGACGAAGGAGTGCTGTGTGACTGGACTTCTCTACTGGGACTAAAGAAGTAGAACTCTTGTACTTGGACCTTTAATTTAGGGTAAAAAAGCAAACTAACAAACAAAACAAAAAAAAATTAGTGTGTTTGTCTGAGTTAACTGAACTGAATAGTTATCTGAACAGTTATCTGATATAAATCTCAGGTGATTGAAAGGGCTTGATAGCTGTGCAGTTTAAATTACTTGTAGAAATATCTAGTAAGTAGGGGGAGTAGCTTAGCTAGAAGGAAGCTAAATTTAAAGACTGCCTTAGAAAGATTCTGTTAGTAGCTTGGCAGAAGACACCAGAAGGAAGGAGTGCTGTGTGACTGGATTGCTCTACTAGGACTATACTGCCCTCACTCCCACCCAAAGGTAGTTCTACTTTTATAGGCACAGGATTTGACTGACAACAGGAACTTCCTGTTTGGGAGCAGGAAGTGAGTGATCACAGAGCCACCAAAGACCCACCATCCTAGAAGGGCAAGAGTAGCTCTCCAGCCCCCTCTAGCTGCTGGAGGCCTGCCTCTGAGCAAGTAAGGGGTCTACTGAGAAATATAGGATATTCTAGTCTCAGAACAGGACAATCAGGAGCTTAAAGGGCACAGAGGCAGAAAGTGAGTAGAGAGAGAAGAGAAAGAAAAGAAAAAAAAAACAGAGGAAAGAGTAAGGATTCCAAACAACAGTTAAGAGGCCAGAAATAAGACATGATGGGAGTGGTGCAGTGCAGTGGCTGTGGAGCAGCAGTCTTCCGGGAGACGTTCTGGAGGATGCAGTGTTGTCCCATTTGCAGGCACCTCTCTGGGCTAAGGGAGGAGGTTGCTCATCTCCAGGCTGAGTTGGCCAGGATTTGTGGGATCTCCTCCTCCATCCAGGGACCACCAGTGCCACTGCCGTTGCCTCAAAGGTTGCCAAGAAAGAGGAGCAGTTGGACCACAGTGGGCTCAGGGAGGGTGAGGGTGATGGAACAGAGGTGCATCCCTCCAGTTGTACCTCTCCACAATTCCTATGCCATTCTGGCAAAGTGTGTTTCCTCTAAAGAGGCACCTGCAGTGGAGACCAAGGAGGATGCTGGGAACCTCCACAAAGGAGACTCACAGGAGGGTGGCATGGGACCCCACAGGGGAAGGAAGCAACTCCTGGTGGGGGACTCTATTGTTAGGAATGTAGAACTGGTGGAGGAAGGGGAGAGGGAGGTAAGGTGCCTGCCTGGCGCCATGGCTTGGAGGGACAGGGAGCAAATCCTCAGGATTGTCAGAGCAGCTGCACAGGGGAAGGAGATGGATGTCATTGTCCACCTAGGGATAAATGACCTGGCTAAGAAATGGATTAGAGCAGTGCAGGAAGAGTTTGTGGAATTGGGGAGGGGCCTTAGACAAGTAGCATACGGTAACCTTCTTGGAGGTGCTGCCCATCTATGGCGTGGGAGAGGCTAGGGTGTTCTGCACCATGGGATTCAATCAGTGGTTGAAAAACTGGTGCAGGCTCAGGATTGGCTTCACTGGGGACTGGGGTCCACCTGGAGTGATGCAGCCTATACAGGCATGATGGGCTGCATCTGTCCAGGAGGAACCAGGATCCTGGTGATAGGTTTAAATGCTTCATTGGCAAGCATTTAAACTAGCCAAGTGGGGAGGCACTGGAAAGGAGCAGGGAAATCCTAGACCCCCCAAAAATCATGGTAGTAAGTGCAATAAACACCAACATAGAGGTGGCGATAGGGAGAAGGGCAGGGGTAAATGGGGAAAGTGACAAGGGCAAGAAGGACAGGGATGGGGCAAAAAGGACTAAGGCCATCAGGAAATGGAGGGTAATGAGTACCAATCCCCATAGTCTTGGCAACAAGCTCCCTGAGCTGGTGGCCTTGATGGAAGAGGGATGCCTGGATAGCGTAGCAGTCACAGAAACATGGCACACAAAGAACCATGACTGGGATGTTAACATACCAGGGTACATAACCTACAGGAGGGACAGGCAGGAGAGAAGATGGGGAGAAGTAGCTTTCTATGTAAAGGAAGAGATAAAAGCAACTGAACAAAAGAGTAAACAGGGAGGAGAGGAGGCACTGTGGGTCACCTTGGAGACTGGAAAGGGCACCACAATCCGCACAGGGGTTGTGTACAGACCCCATGTCAGGGGGAGGGAATGGACAAGGATATGAAAGAAGGAATTCTTAGGATGGCAGAGAAAGGGGAGATACTGTTGATGGGAGACCTGAATATACCAGATGTTAACTGGAGAACATTTGCTACAGCCACATCCAAGAGCAGGGCCATTCTCGATGCCCTACAGGTGGCAGGCCTCAGACAGCTAGTTTCAGAACCCACTCGTGAGGGAGCAATCTTAGACCTCGTACTCTCAAATGGGGGCAGTGAGAGAATCTCGGATCTAGAAGTGGGTTGCCATCTGGGAACAAGTGACCATCAAACAGTGTAGTTCATGTTAAACTCAGCTACAGAGTCAAGCCATTCAATAGTGAGGGTACTGGACTTCAGGAGGGCTGACTTTGGCAAGATGGGAGAGTGCCTCAGAAAAGCACTAGCAAACAGGCTAGAAGGAGGGGTGGAGCAACAATGGGGAATCATCAAAACTGCCATCACAGAGGCAACAAGCCTTTGTGTGCAGCAAATAAACAAATCAAAATGAAAGAAAAAGCCACTATGGTTCTCAAAAGAGGTGGCTGGGAAAGTCAGGGAGAAAAAGATAGCATTCAGGAAGTATAAGGAAACACAGAAGGAGCAGGACAGAGAGCTGTACCAGTTAAGGCAGAAGGAAGCAGGGAGGAAGTCAGAATAGCAAAGGCCCAAACTGAGGAAAAAGATAGCCAACTCGGTTAAGAAGGGATAAAACCTTTTATAGGTACATCAGAGAGTAGAAAGACAAAGGAGGGATAGTGAGGCTGAATAGAATGAATGGTGGGTGGGCAGAGGGGACAGTGAAAAGCAGGGATACTGAACAAATATTTCTGCTCAGTATTCACAAAAGATGAGGAGATGCCTAATCCAATTAACAGAAGCACTCTTGATAGGTCGATCCCAGCCTTTCACAGAAGAAAGGTTCTGCAAGAACTCCTAAAACTGAAGGTGGACAAAGCAATGGGGCCTGATGGAATTCACCCCAGAATTCTAAAAGAATTAAGGGGGGAACTCATGAAACCACTGACAACTCTTTTTAATAAATCATGGGAGGATGGTGTGGTACCCGAGGACTGGAGGAAGGCGGATGTGATTCCCCTTCACAAAAGTGGGACCAAGACAGAGGCAGGAAACTACAGACCTGTCAGTTTGACCTCAGTGGTAGGAAAGTGAGTGAGTCACTTCTGAAGGAAAGAATTTTGAGTACCTTGAGGCCAGTGGGGCACAGGACCCAAGGCAGCATGGGTTCACAGCAGGAAGGTCATGTCAGACGATCTAACAGATTTCTTTGACTGGGTGACCAAAGTAGTAGACCAGGGAGGGGCTGTGGACATGGCCTACCTAGACTTTAGCAAGGCATTTGACACAGTCCCACACAAAAGATTAATAGTCAAATTAACCAGCCTGGGAGTGGGTCCCAGGGTGGTAGCCTGGGTAAAACATTGGCTGGACAACAGGACACAGAAGGTAATTGTAAATGGAGTCCACTCTGAAGAAAGAGGGGCTACTAGTGGGGTACCACAGGGTTCAGTACTGGGTCCAGTCCTTTTTAATGTCTTTATAAGTGACATTGCAGAGGGACTGGAAGGAAAAGTATGCCTCTTTGCAGATGACACAAAGATCTGCAACAGGGTTGATACACAAGGAGGCGTGGAAAGGATGAGAAGGGACTTGGCAAGGTTGGAGGAATGGTCAGAAGTATGGCAGCTAGGATTCAATGCAAAAGAAGTGCAAAATAATGCACCTGGAAACAAGAACCAGAAATTTACACAATGGGGGGTAGTAACAACAACAAAAAAGGAAAGAGACCTGGGGGTAATCATATCAGATGACCTTAAGGTTAGCAAGCAATGTGAGAAGGCAGTAGGGAGGGCTGGGGGGATACTGGGATGCACAGGGAGAGGCATCAGCAGCAGAAAACAGGAAGTTGTTATCCCTCTGTACAGACAGTTGGTGAGACCCCATCTGGAGTACTTCCAGTTCTGGAGACTGCATCTCCGAAAGGACATAGACAGGATAGAGGCAGTCCAGAGGAGGGCAACTAAAATGGTACAGGGTCTGCAAGACAAGCCGTACGAGGAGAGACTAAAGGAGCTTAATATGTATACCCTTGAGGAAAGAAGGGAGAGGGGGGACATGATAGAAACTTTTAAGTACCTCAGTGGAATCAACAAAGTCCAAGAGGGTAGCATCTTTCAGAAAAAGAGGCGTGCAAGAACAAGGGACACAATTTAAAGATGGGGCGGTTCAGGGCAATGTGAGGAAGTATTTTTTCACAGAGAGGGTAGTGGATGCATGGAACAGCCTTCCTGAGGAGGTTATGGGGTCTAAAACTGTGGGAGAATTCAAGAATGCGTGGGACAGACATAAGGCAATTCTTGGTGGGGGGGGTAGGAAGAAATAGGCTGTTTGTTAACTAGGATCTGTGGCCTATCCTGTAGGTAGGGAAATGGGCAGACTAGGTGGGCCAAGCAGTCCTTATCTGCTGTCAAAGTCTATATATATATAAATAATATAATATAGCCAAAAATACCTCCTCTCCAAATTACAGACCTCTTTTGCTGCTTTTTCTGGTTTTTGAGTCAAACTGCTAGCCTATGTGCTTTGTAAACATCCCACCCTGATTCACAGAATGTGGCCCCGCATCTTTAGTTATTTAATTTATGTTGTTCAGTATTGAACTTATTTTATTTTATTCACAGTATGTTTTTCTGTTTTAATAAATCACCATAGCTGCTGAATTGTAGTGAGGAAGTCGGTATAGCGGGTGGTCAGTTACAGATAGCAGTCATGAGAACAGAACAGCTAAAACATCAGGAGCCACAAGAGGCATTCATTATACCCGAGTTTCTGCTATAGCCGGGGTTGCTATGGTGGGGGGCTACTGTAATTTAACACTATGATTTGCTGCTTTAAAAGTGTTTAAGGAACAAATGTTTAAATGAGATAAAAAACAGTAAATTAAAATTTTTGAAGGCTAAGCTCTCTAAACATCAGGGGCCTGATATTCAAATAGGTGCAACAGTGCAGCGCAAAGGTTTGCACTGTGCTTGCCCTTGTGCCCAACCTGAGAGTGCTATTTTCAGTGAGATGGCACTCTGGCACTATCCAACTGAAAATAGAGCAATGTCGGCGCAGTGCTAAGTCAAGTAGTGCTGCCCCAACATAGATCTGGGCTGAACGTAGCCCATAAGGAACGGCAGGGAACTTCACCCTCAGACCTGATAGCATCAGAAGCCACAGTGCAATATTCAGCCCATAACATACAAATGAGCCCATTGGGCATGTAAACCACTAAGGGGCCATATGCATGCCCATTATGGGCTCATTTGCATTGAAAGTGGCAGCAGGTTGGTGCTCCACCTCTGGATGGCCACTATATCAGGCACAGTGGCAACGGTGCCCCCTGCTCTGATTGTCTGTCCCCCATAATAGTCGATTCCCTGGTATCCAATGGCCCAACCCACCCTCTGATTGCCTGTCACCATCATTGTAATGATTTCTCTGGTGTCTAGGGGCACCTCCCACCATCCGATCACCCATTCTGGTACTTGTCCCTGATGTCTAGTGGTATCCCCTGCCCTCCAATCACCTGACACAGTAATACCCATTATGTCCCTGGTGTCTATATAGAAACAAAGAATTTGATGGCAGATAAGGACCGCTTGGCCCACCTAGTCTGCCCATTTCCCTACCTAATGCCTAAGTTGCAGATCCTAGTTAACCAACAGCCTACTTCCTCCTACCCCCTACTAGAATTGCCTTATGTCGGTCCCATGCATTCTTGAATTCCCCCACTGTTTTTGACTACACGACCTCCTCAAAAAGGCTGTTCAATGCATCTACAACCCTCTCCATGAAAAAATACTTCATCACAGTACCTCTGAGCTGTTCCCCCTCTATCTTCAAATTGTGCCCCCTTGTTCTTGCACATCTCTTTTTCTGAAAGATGCTACCCTAGCAGCTCCCCTACCCTCTGATTGCCCACTGACACATTAATATGGATATCCTTGGTGTCCAGTGATACCCCCCACCCTCTAATCACCCGCCACCATATCGATATGGATATCCCTGGTATCTAGTGGTTCCCCCACCCTCTGATCATCAGCCTTCATATTAATATGGATATTCCCAGTGTCTAGTGGCACCCTCACCCACTGATCACCAGCCACCGCATTAAGATCCACTACCCTGGAGTCCAGTGGTACCCCTACCCTCTGACCATCCACTGCCATAGTAAAACCGCAATACCTGCTGTCCAGTTTACTCTCCACCTACTGAGTAGCCTCCACTACAGTACAAATAGTTTCCCTTGTGTCCAGTTGCACCCTCATCCCTCTGGGCACCCTTCCCTGTATACAGATCATATGCCCTGGTGTCTAGCAGCCCCCTCAGCACCGCTCAACACTGAGCACACCACCCAACCACACCCCCACATACCACAGTAGCCGTATTGTTCAGCAGGTTTGATATGGTGAGCGGCACAGCCCTCCTCACACCTCCTTGTCCAGCTGCCATATGGGACAAAAATGAGCGTACACACACAGTATATACACATGCTCCCTGTCATCCCCTATGGCAGCTGACTGAGGAGGTGAAAGGAGGGCTGTGTTAGTTGCTATATTGGACTTGCTGAGTGACACAGCTACTGTGATACATGGGGGGTTGCTGGGTGGTGTGCTTGGTGTGAGCAGTGCAGGGGGCCACTAGACATCAGGGCATACAATCTGTCAACAGGGACAGGTGCTTGGAAGGCAGGTGTGCCACTGGACACCAGGGACACCATCTGTACTGCAGCAGAGGATGCTTGGAGGGTGAGGGTTACCACTGGACACCAGGGATCATGGTATTAGTACAACAGCAGATGATTGGAGAGTATCACTGGACATCAGGATAGTCCATCTTAATATGGCGACTGGAGATCAGGGGGTGAGGGGTGCCACTAGACACTGGGACTATCCATAATAATGCAGCAGTGGGTGATCAGAAGGTGGGGGGTGCCAGTAGACATCAGGGACAAGAACAGTATGGTTGCTTGGAAGGCGGAGGGTGCCATTACACATCAGAGAAGAAAAAATTACTCACCATAGTAATGTTTCTTCTATTAGAGTCTTGCTGTATTCTGACATAATGCAGTTAGCCCCAGCACTTGAACTGCCCCGGAGAGGAAAGAGTTAACTCTATGCAGAAGCATAGAACATTGAGCTCGAGCTCGGTTTTCATACCTCTACTTGTGGTACTTCCTAGTGTAACTGTCAGATTCTTACGAGCTAACTAAATACTATAGTATGGAAATTGTTCCACATGTAGCCAAAGGGCAAAAGACTTTTTGGGCCCAAAAGACTCAAGTCGAGAACCCAAAAAGGAAAGGTAGTGACAATATTTAACTATAAAACACCAGAAAAGTAACAACAGCTACCCCATCCAAGAGAAAGGGTACAAGATACACCCCTGAGGTGCAACACTGTACCTGCCAGCCCACTTCCCAAAAACTAGGTTCTGAGAGGGAGGCGGGGGAGTCAGAATACAGCAAGACTCCATTAGAAGAAACATTACTATGGTGAGTAATTTTTTCTTCAAACATGAAGTCTTGCTGTATTCTGACATAATGCAGACTACCAAGCAGTTCCCTGTGGAGGAGAGAATGCAGAACCTACTTTGGGAAGAGGCTCTGCAGAACTGCTGTGCCAAACCTAGCATCACTCCTAGCCTGGATGTCCAGGGAGTAATGCTTGGTGAATGTATGTAATGTTTTCCAGGTGGCTGCTTTACAGCTCTCTAGCAAGGGTATATCTCTAGCCGCAGCTAGAGTAGCAGCTGTACCCCTAGTCGAGTGAGCCCTCAGGCCTGAAGGGGGTGTTCTACCCAATCTGTCATAGCAGAATTGTATACAAGAAACAATCCACCTGGCAATAGTTCTTTTAGTGGCAGGCTTACCTTTCCCCACTTCACCATAAGTGAGAAACAATTGAAAACATTAATTTCTGTGTGCCTTAGTATGCTCTATGTAGTAGCTAAGAGCCCTCTTAACATCCCAAACTGTGTAACCTTCTTTTCCCTGAAGAAGAATGGTGAGTGAAAAACACAGGGAGAGATATAGGCTGGTTCAGATGAAAATCTGATACCACTTTGGGCAAGGACCTCCTACTGGTTCTTAGGACCACTTTATCCCTATGGAAAGAGATGACGTCAGGTTCAACTGACAGGGCCTGTAATTCACTAATCCGCCTGGCAGAAGTAATAGCTACCAGGAACACAATTTTCCAGGTCAAGTACTTCAATTTGGCTGAAGCCAGAGGTTCAAAGGGTGGCTGCATAAGCTGAGCAATGCAGACATTAAGATCCCAAGGCAGAGTGGGCTCCCCTAAAGGGAGGGTTAATGTGAAACAGACCTTTGAAAAACTTTCTGAAAACAGGATGAGATGAGAGGAAAGAGCCACTTCCTGCTGAAAGGAATGCAGAGACAGCTGCTAGATGAACCTTCAGAGTGGCAGGCCTAAGGCCTAGACTATTCAGATGAACTAGATAATCTAAGGTTGCAGAAATGTCTGCAGAATCAGGCACGATGCCTTTCTAAGAGCACCAAATATTGAACCTCTTCCATTTGGAATTGTACGTTTTTCTAGTGGAAGGTTTCCTGGAGACCTTCAGAATATCCAGAACTCCCTGAGAAAGATGTAGTGCTGCATATTCTAACTCTTCAAGAGCCAGGCTTTGAGATCGAGAGATTGGAGATTGGGGTACCAGATCCGCCCCTGGGAGGAGGACAGGAGATTGTATGTCCTGGGCAGAGACAATGGACATGACACTGACAAGGACAGTAGTAGAGCATACCAAGGCTGTCTGGCCCAATCTGGAGCCACTAGTATCACTGTGCAGGGTTGAGTCCTGATCTTGATCAAAACTCTGAACAGCAGAGGGAAGGCAGGGAATGCATAGAGAAACCTGCCTTTCCAGTCCAAAATGAGAGCATCCTGGGGTACCGTCCCCAGGACTGGAAGTCTGCAACAAAATAGAGGAAGTTGATGATTGTCTGGTGCTGCAAAGAGATCTCTCTCTGGAGTGCCCCACCTGGAGAAGATGACCTTCAGGATGCGAGGATCCAGGGACCATTTTTGACGTCCCTGTGAAATTCTGCTCAGAGCATCTGCTAGTACATTGTCCTTCCCTGGAAGGTGAACTGCTACCAGAGAAGTCTGAAGAGAATAGGCCAGAGACCACAGCTTCATGGCTTCTGTGCACAAGGCTGAGGTCCAAGTGCCTCCCTGCTTGTTGATGTACCACATTGTGGTGGTATTGTCTGTTCTGACTTGGACCACCTTGCCCTTGACTGAATCTGAGAAGCTCTGAAGGGCTAGGAAAACTGCCCTGAGCTCCAGCAGATTGATATGAAGGACAGACTTCTGTAGAGACCAGACCCCTTGAGCTGTCAGGGCTCCCAAGTGGGTTCCCCAAGCTAGAAGAGAAGCATCCGTAGTTAGAACTACTGATGGGACTTGAGGGAGAAATGGAACCCCTTGTCTGAGGTTGTCCTGGTCCAGCCACCACTGGAGTGCTTGGACTAGAGTCTGAGTAACTGGAATCAGTTTGGTAAGTGAATCCTTCTTTTGAGACCAGAAGGACCTTAGGTGAAACTGAATGTCCCTCATCTGGAACCTTGCTCCCTGCACCACTGCCGTGGAAGCTGCCATGTGGCCCAGAAGCTGGAGGAACTGTCTTACTGGGCAGGAGACCTGAGGTCGAAAGGATGAAGTGAGATCCACTAGGGCTTTCACCCTTGCCAGGGGAAGGAAAGCTTTTGCTTGTACAGTGTCCAGCTCTATGCTTATGAAGGTGAGAAGTTGAACTAGTTCGAGGACAGACTTTGGAAGATTGAGAAGAAACCCCAGGGAACTGAGTAGGTCCTGATAGTTTGAAGAGCTGACTTGACCTGTAGAGATGACTGACCCACGATGAGTCAGTCGTCCAGATATGGGAAGATGGTGATACCCTGTCTTCTGAGGTAAGCCACCACTACTGCAAGGCACTTTGTGAACACCCTTGGAGCTGATGTTAGGCTGAATGGCATGGCTCTGACTTGGTAATGGCCTGAAGGCAACTCAAACCTGAAGTATTTTCTGTGGGAGCACCAGATAGGAATATGGAAGTAGGCATCCTTGTGGTCCAGAGATGCTAACCAATCTCCTGGCCTTAGAGAGGGAAGGATTATTCCCAGAGTTACCATTTTGAATTTTGGCTTCAAAATGTGTTTGTTCAAATATCTTAAGTCTAGGATGGATCACCACTCCCCTGCTTTCTTTGGGATAAGGAAGTACCTAGAGTACAGTCCTTTTCCCTTGTGTTGAGCAGGAACCTTCTCTACAGCTCTGAGAGCCAGAAGAGAGGAAACCTCTGCCTCTAGGGCAATGGTTTCTGAGGCTGATGCAGGTGGGAAAGACTTGGCCCTCTTTTTTGGAAACTTTTTGAAGCTGAAGGTCAGTCCCTGGCTTACTACTTCCAAGACCCACTTGTCTGAAGTCACAGACTTCCAGGCCTGGAAGTAGTAAGCCAGCCTGCCTCCTACTGGAAATGGGGAGTCGACCCGCACTGACACATCAGGGTGTCTGCTTGGTAGGAGCCTTAGACTGAGAGGAGGAGGGAGCTTCCCTACTCATCCCTCTCCTGCCCCTCCCTCTGAAGAACCCCCTCTGTGGAAGGGAGAGCAGGCCTGGGCTTGGTAAAAAGGCCTGTGAAAGGGCCTGCCCCTAGACTGCTGCTATTGCGGAGTGGCTAGCCTTTCCTTGGCCTGTGCACTCCTGTACGTGGTCCTGTATTCATCCATTTTCTTCATGTAAACCTCTGTTTGCTCCCCAAACAGTTACCCACTACAGGAAAATCCATAGCCTTAGTCTGGGTATCCTGTGAAAGGCTAGTACATCTGAGCCAAGCAGGTCTGCTGAGAGACACAGATGTAACCATGACTCTAGATGCCACATCATTGGAGTCCACAGCAGCATAAAATTGCATTTTTGATGCCTCAGTTCCATCAGCAGCCACCTCCTCCAGCTCCTTAGCTAGCTGGGGAGAGGCCTGTTTAGCCAGTTCCAGAACCGTACCCATCTGGATTTCTAGTACATGGCTGTGTAGGCCATATAAGTAGCCTGCCTGAGTCCCAAAGAGGATGCCAAATACTGTTTTTTGGCCATGGCATCCACTTTCCTGGAGTCCTTATCCGGGGGTGGGGTGAAGCCAAAGGAATGTTAGCCCTGTCACAGGCTGCAGCCTGCACTACCCCAACATGGCTGCTATGACTATAAAGGAACTCCACGGCAGAGTCTGATAACATATACCTCCTGTCCATACTCTTGTCCACAGGAGGTACTGAATTAGGAGTTTGTAAAATTTTGTCTGTTTTCCCAAGGATTTATGAAGAGGGATAGACAGGCTTTTGGACTCTGGGATATCCATCATTTCCACAAAATCAGGCTCTTCTTCCTCCTCTGCAGCTTCAACCAAGGGAAGCTGCAGGGTTTCTGACACCTTTTTTTTAGAACAAAAAATATGAAGGGGACTCAGAGAGCCTGGGAGGAGAGACATCCGAGGGCCTGTCTGGGGAGATGTCCAGTTCACTGGGCGCATCCAGAGCCCCCCCCCCAGTCGTCGTCATTATCATCATCATCATCACCGGGATAGTCTTCATCTCCCTCCCACACCTCATAATAAGCGTCTGGATCATAATCTGGAGGAGACGGATCCGACCGCCTAACGGTGGTACCAGTTCGGACAGAACCGGTCTAAGCGATTGAACAATGCTAATCGCTTTGGCTATTTCGTCTGTGGTTGGAGAATACGATACAGAATCCGAACCGCCAGACTTACACTTCTTTTTTGACAGAACTGGCCCCTCTGGGTCGGCTCTTCTTTTGCCCGTGGAGGTATTGCCTAGGTCAGTAGGCACCTCCTCAGGTTCGGCCGCAACCGAACCGGGCTGACCATCCGGATCTACGGACTTCTCGGCCTCCCTTTCCTTCAGCCTACTCAGTCTTTTTTTCTATAGTGGATTTAGGAAAGTTTTTACAGATTTGGCAGTCTGACTTGAGGTGGTCAAACCCCAGACACTAAACACAGATGAGGTGGGGGTCAGCCTTAGCAAAGGCCTCCCAACACAAAGTACAGTGTTGAAACCCAGTGGGACTGGTTTTCTTTTTGGGTTTCTCAGACATGGCAACCTAACAAATTACCCTATTGCAGCTTTCAAGCCAGGTAATACAATAACCGATCGGTTACAAACCGTGTCACAGGTTTTGAAAAAGAACCAGAAAAACATCGACTCTTTTGAAACCAATCGGTACCGGAACACCACTCTAATCCCAAAGAAAGATTTAGTAAGAGACTACAAGATCGGTTCCAAACCAGACCGACCTAAAAGAAACAGAGGAAAAAACAGTTTCCACACTTTTTCCCCCTAAATAAACACCGTCACTACCTATCTACCACACTACCTGTATCGTAGACAGAGGCTGGAAATCCGAAAAATAACAAACAGCGGTTTTAAAAACGAACGCTTTACCGAACCGAGCAGAGGAAATCTCTGGAGTGACTTCATTGTTAGGCGGAGTAAAGAATCTGATGGTTACACTAGGAAGTACCACAGACAGAGGTTTGAAAACCGAGCTCGAGCTCAACGTTCTATGCTTCTGCATAGAGTTAACTCTTTCCGCTCTGGGGCAGTTCAAGTGCTGGGGCTAACTGCATTATGTCAGAATACAGCAATACTTCATGTTGTTTGAAACAATTATTTCCATAGGACAGGGTTTGGGGAGTGGTGGCAAGCAGCTGCAGTACCTCTGCCAGCCACCAGGGCCTTGTTCCCAGTTAAGTCGGGGTTTGAAAAGATGGTAACTTGCATCCATAAGAGTGTCATTTACTCTCTGTGTAAACCTCTGAATTAACTGCTGCACCCATATGAAGGGGATGACCCCCACATTTGCATAAGTGCAGCAGTAAATTAGCAATCAGGAGCTAACAGTTTTGCCCCCACTGTAGGAGTGTCTAAATATAGACCCCATCCATGAATCATTGCAACACCTGGTTAGTATGAGCAAACACCCCTTAGCGCCTGGGCAAAGTTAACATCTGGCCCCAGAAGTCTAACTCTAGGCCAACAAAATTTTGGAAACAATTAAAATGTCTCAGAGTTCCTTGCATCCTTCATACAAATGGCTGCAGTGTTAGTAACTCAGATTATATCACTTATGTCTTTTTTGAGGCCATTACTATCTGCTTGACAGCAGGTAACAAACAGCTTTACTATCACTAGAAGATATTATCAAATGTTCAGTTTGTTTATTGTGATGACATGGTAATACACTCAGAGATGCCAGGGGCTTCTCCTTACTATGGAAAACAGCTTACTTCTTACAGCTATTGGAAAGGCAGCACAGTCTAGTGGTTTGAGCTTTAAACTGTGACTCTATAAATCCCAGGTTTCAAACAACCATGTGACCTTGAGCAAGTCACTTGACCTCCATTATTTAGTACTCTCATTGCTAAACTGTGTAGAGGTGGACCTTACC
Source organism: Neoceratodus forsteri (assembly GCA_016271365.2). Classification (NCBI taxonomy): domain Eukaryota; kingdom Metazoa; phylum Chordata; order Ceratodontiformes; family Ceratodontidae; genus Neoceratodus; species Neoceratodus forsteri. Next base: position 397,557,555 of record CM028136.1, on the reverse strand, counting down.
TTTGATGCAAGTGTCGACACAAAGCAGAAGCAAACAGTAATGGTCTTCACTCGGAGGGATACATAAATCAAGGGGAAGTCTATTTGTTTAGATCTTACTAGAGCCAAGCAGAGATTTCAAAATAACTAAGAATATTAAAAAATGTTTTGCAGAAGACAAATTTTGCAATGGAGATCCTGATTTCAGCTAACAGGCCAAGAATGTGGCATTATTTTGCTACCGTTCTAAGACTTTCATTTCAAATTTCAGTAAGGAGCTGTACAAGAAATCAGGGCCTGTTGCAGAAGAGGTACAGAAATACAGTTACTGTGTGTTCTTGCTCACTTTGACCAGCAGACCCCACTGAAAAGAATATATTGCATCTCAGACAGATTACAGTTTATATAGATAATAAAAGAGAAAAGCTATCCATTAATTTCTAGTCTTTTTCTGATGTGAATTTCCTAGTAAACGTAATATTTTTGGTAAATAGTATTGCTGTCATCCATACCTCGTATTCTTCAACCTCTTGATCTACAGATCCCTGTACTTTTGCCCCAGAGCCAGAAGAAAAAAATTACTTGCCGCATCAATCACTGATTTACAATAAGCATCATTCTCCAGTCAGCGTGTGATGCCCTGCAGATATAACTTTATGCTAATCCAGAATCAAGTCCAAACTCTGCTCTGTGGTCACGCTCCCCCTGCAGCTCTAACGTCAGATTTGTTTCTATAGCTATGAGAGCTGTGACCACTAAAACTAACTGGTTATCAAAAATTTCTAATGATTCTGCTTAAAATGCTTGAAATACACCAATCAATTTTAGGACAAACAACATAAGACATATTTAACTGACAACATTTGTACAGTTGCTAGGGAACTGCAATAAAGTAATGCTCAAGTAACCTTAAGGTAGAAGTCATTCTTGTATGAATGTAATTTCAGGTTCTGGAAGGGAAGGCAGGGTCAGGGTTTGTAAATAACAGTGATGGATCCCTGAGAAGAAACAACACTACTACGGTGAGCAATTATTTCTTCTAATCCCAAGAATTCCATCACTGATGCTTTACAATAAGTAAACTCTCTAGCAGTACCTTGGCAGGATGGGTCCAGAACCTACTTACAAAAAAGGTTCTGCAAGACAGCAGTTCCAAAACTGATATCACTTTTGGACTGTATGTTCAGACAGTAGTGCTTTGTGAAGGTGTGCTCTGTTTTCCAGATAGCTGCTTTACAAATGTCTAGTAGGGGAATGGCCCTTGTAGGTGCCACAGAGGCAGAGGTACCACTTGTTGAATGTGTTCTTAGGTCTCTGGGAGGTATTTTCACAGCTTTTTCATAACAGAATTGTATGCAGGAGACTATCCAGTGAAAACAAGCTCTCCTAGTTGCTGGTTTATCTCTGTTTACCTCACTATAGGTAACAAAAAGTTCTGTACTTTGAGATTACATTCTTTGTTCGGTTCAGGTAGTGATCTACTGCTCTTTTTACATCCAGACAGAGCAGTTTCTGTTCATCTGTACTGGAAAGCTCAGGGTAGAGAACAGGAAGGGCAACTGAGGGGTCAGGTGGAATTCCCACAATACCGCAGGTAAGAACTTCCTATTAGTCCTAGGGACAACCTTATCCATGTGGAAGACCATGTAGTCTGGATCTGTACAAAGGATTTGCAGTTCATTTACCACCCTGGCAAATGTCATGGCAATCAGGAAAAAAGTTTTCTATGTGACATTTTAAATCAGCAGCAGCAGCAATGGGCTCAAAAGGATCCTCCATGAGCTGGTGAAGACAGATATTTGGGTACCATGGAAGGACAGGGTCCCTTTCAGAAGGGTACAGGTGACTGAGGCCTTTAAAGAGCCTTTAACAACAGGTTGTGAGGTCAAGGACGTGTCCTTGCCTGTTGATGTATAGGCTGATACTGCTGTCAAATGTACCTTCTGTGCTGATGGCCTCAGACCTAAGGACTGTAAGTGTATCAAGTAGTCCCAAACTGTAAACTGCCCTGCCTGCACTGGAATTATCTTTCTTGGGGCACACCAGTATAAGAATCTCTTCCACTTAGAGAAGTATGCTTTCTTAGTTACCGATTTCCTGGAACCTTAAGCACCCTCGGCACCTCCTCTGACAGATCTGAACTAGAAAATTCTAGTTCCTCAATAACCATGCCCTAAAACATGGTGGTGTGAGGTCTGGGAATGTTATTCTGCCCTGAGACAGAGTCAACAGGTTGAATCTCAGTGGCAGACTGACTGGAGCCCTAATGGACAGGGTCAGCAGTACAGAGTACCAAGCCTGTCTGGCCAAGTCCGGGACTATCAGTGTCATTCTTACTGGCTCTCCAGAGCTTAATTAGCACTCTTGGTATGAGTGGTAATGGTGGGAAGGCATACAGGAACCTCCCTGTCCAGTCCAGAACTAGGGCATCCTCTGGAACTGTGCCACTTGCTGGTGGCCTGCAACAAAACTATGGGAGCTGATTGTGCTCCCAAGAGGCAAACAGGTCTATTTCTGGAGTGCCCCATCTTCTGAAGACTGAGGCCAGCACTTGTTGGTTCTGGGTCCACTAATGGTTTCTCTGGCCGATTCTTCTTATGGAGTCTGTCAGAGCTTTGTTTTTGCCTGGGAGATGTACCGCTGACATTTTGTAACTAGGGAATAAGCCAGATTCCAGATCCTCATGGCCTCTATTCAGTCTTGAGGATCTTGTTCCACCCTGCTCATTTATGTAATGTATCACTGCGGTGTTGTCTGTTCAATTCTGAACAGATTTGCCTTGTAGAGGGTAGCCTGTTGGCACCGCAGTAGGGGTACCGCTTGTAGCGCCGACACCCAGAGGCCAGGAGTGACCTTGGGAGTTGGAGGGTCAGCGGGGGGGGGGAGGTAGATCAAGTGTCCCAAGAACTGCTCTCCTCCTCTGGGGAAGGAAGTGATCAGTGGTTGGCGTTAGCCTGGCCCCAAGCAGAGGCTGGGGGCAGGCACACTGACACTGCACAATGGGGGGCGGAGGTGAGGCAGACGCCCGGTGTGCTGTGCGCGGGAACATGCACAGCACCACCACTGGCATCATTGCATGCCACCTCCTCCATTCCTGGGAGATGCAGGGGAAAAAGGCTGCCAGCTGATAGGCTGAAACCAGTCTTCTGCAGGTTCTGCACCTGGCCAGCTGGGCACCTTCGGTGAACTGGATCCTGTCTCAGTGGGGCTATGGGGGGCCCTGTTGACCCCACTGGGGGGGGCAAGTCCTGGGGGAAGAGCTGTATGAAGTACATCCCAGTGAATGCCGGGGTGACGGGGCTGAGGGGACCGGTAGACAGGGACTGGTTAGCAAGGAAGTAGAAAGAAACAAACATACAAAAAAAAAAAAATTGCTTGGTAGCTGGGAGGAGAAGGATTGCATTGCCAGCTATACTGCCCTGATCTCCAGGAGATTAACTTACTCTTGAGCATCATGTGTGCTCCAGATACCACTCACTGAGAGGTCCTCTAGGTGGGTGCTCTACCTTAGAAGTGAGGCATCTGTTGTGAGAATACCTGTTAGGGACTGCTAGAGGAAGGGAATGCCCTCTCTGAGGTTGCTTTCATCCTTACACCACTTCAGTGCCTGCACCAATATCTCTGTGACTGGCACTAGCTTATACAGCAGATCCCACCTTTGAGACCAGTGATCTCTAAAGTGATACTGAATGTCCCTCATCTGAAACCAGCCCATGGCACCACTGCTGTGGATGAGGCCATGTGGCCCAGTAACTGTAGGAGGTCCCTTGTAGGCTTTGGTTGGGACAGTGTGAAGGTTTCTGCAGTGGCAATCAGACTGGATACCCTTCCTTGTGGGATGAAAGCTTTCCCCATTGGGTTATCCAGTTCTGCGACTATGAAGTTTAGCACCTGAACAGGTTTTGTTTGAGACTTCTGCAGATTTATCAGGAACTGGAGGTTTTCCAAGGTGTTTTCCATCTTCTAGATAAGCATCTTGTCTCTCATTCTGTTTTCCCTGAGACTAACCAGTTGTTCTGGTAGGGAAACCTTCTCTGGTGTGCTGCCACCATGGCTATGCCCTTTGTGAAGACTCTTGGTACTGAAGCAAGGCCAAAGGAAAGGGCTACAAACTGATACTGGGCAGTTTCCTAGTCTTAATCTGAGATGTTTTCTGTGGGTAGGTCTGATTGGAACGCGAAAATAGGTGTTTTTTAGATCCAGTGACCCTAACAAAATCCCCTGCTTGTGAGAATGGTATCAACTGTGTCCAGTGTGACCATCTTAAATCGTTCCTTTTTTGATATGTTTTTTCAGATATCTTAGGCTTAAAATGGGTCACCATTCCCCATTTTTCTTGAGAATAGGCCCTTGCCCCACTGTGAGGTAGGGACCTTTTCCACTGCTTTAGCCTGCAGCAGTTTATTTCCAGTTCCAGCAGAATTCTTTCTATAGGTCAATGGGCATGAACGTTTTCAGATTTCTGCAGTTCTGGAAACCTCTTGAACTTTAGGGACAATCCTGGCCAACTACCTCCAGAATCCATTTGTTTATGTTAATATTTACTCATTCCTGGAAGTAGTGGGCCAGCTTTGCCACCACTAGCAATGGTTAGGTGACCTGGGCAGACCTGTCAGGGGTTTTGTTTTGACTGTGGCTTGGGGGCTATTGCTGTAGCAGCATGCTTGCAGACTCTCCTGCCACTGCGTATGTAGTAAACTCTTTGAGGCTGGTACTCATTGGGGGTGTAGGGTCTGGAATAGTAGCTTCTGCTTCTCATACTTTAAGGCCTGTAGGAAGTGGAGGCATTTTCATCATCAGTATTGTTTTTGTTAGTGCCTTGTACATCATACCAGGTTACGCATTGGAGAAAGAGTAATGTGCTCCAGGACGGCCCAGTTTCCAGTTCCCTTGGTGATGCAGATGGTAGCATAACCAGAACAGTATTCCAGGTGGCCTGGGTTCAAGTTCCAGCTGAAGCACTTACTTCTTTCTCTCTTCTCTTTGTATCTGGAATAACAGCTCCTGCCTCTCCTACAATAAGGCCTGTAGGATATGGAGGCCTTTTCTTTATCAGTGTTGCTTTTGTAAGTGGTCTTGTACTTGTCCACTTTTTTCATGTATGGCTCTGTTTTGTCACCCAGAAATGAATTTTCTTCAAAGTGGCAATCCATGGCCTTGGTCTAAGTGTCCTGGGAAAGGATGGTTGTCCTTAACAAAGAGAACCTTCTCAATGCCACTGCATGGGCTAAGACCCTTGAAGCAGAGTCACTGGTGTCTACAATCATATGGAATTGGTATTTTGTGGCATCTAGGGCCAACGTCACAGTGGCAGCCAGGTCCTGTGTCATCTCACCATCGACCTCATCAGTTCCAGCATGGCATTCCACAGTACTTTCTAATACTGGGCTGTATATGCCAAATAAGCTGCCTGCCACATGAGCAGGGAAGCTGTTGTATACACTTTTTTACCTATAGAATCCACTACTTTGAAGTCCTTTTCAGGGTACTGCACAGAGAATGGAACCTTAGCCGTTTCACAAGCAGCTGCTTGGACCACACCTTCATGATCAGGATGGGCATACAGGTATTCCACCCCTGTCTGTCCACCTGATAATTCTGTTCATCTTTTTTATCTATGCCTGCAGCTGAATAAGGTGCCAACATGATTTTTGATGTAGCTTTTTGGAGTGATTAATGTATGGGACTAGCAACCTTCTTGAAGAAGCTAGCCTCCTCATATCCATAAATATTGCATCTTCCTCATCCCTCCTATGTTTCCTGAGGTAACGTAAGATAAAATTAATTTATATAACACCCAATCCCAGAGGCTCTGGGCACCTTACAAAATAAAAACAGCTAGGATGAACAGTAAAGATAAAAATTAATCTCTAAAATATTATACAAGAAATTTAAAATTCAAGCTTAAACAGTTATAAATAATAAATATACTTAAAAACACTGTGGTGAGAAGGGACGCTGAGTGGGCTTACCATCTGTCTGCTAAAACAGGAGTATGAGGTATAATCCTTTGTAGATCTAGCAGGGGAACCAAACTCTTGTTCATGTGAACCATCTGGTTTAATAGGTTCACCTTCACGTGAACAATCTGGTTTAATAAGTTCACCTTCCTTCCTTCTCCTCATAATACCTGTCCTGCTCCTGCACAGAAAGATGGCCCAGAGCCTGAGCCTCAGGAGTGGGGGCAGGCCTATTAGTTTCCCACAGCCTGGAAGACCTGGAAAAAATGCCATTCTTTTGCCATGTCTTCTGCTGAGGGCATTTGTTTTAGGCCTGCTGTGTACTCCTTTTCCTTTGCAGAAGCAGTGGCAAGGACACTCTCTTTTTTCTTTTTTTCTTGGCAAATACTATTTCCAATGCCTGCTCTGAGGATCTTTTATTTTTGCCATTACTGGACTCAGGGTTTCCCCTTTCGGACATCCTGGTAGCTCATCTGATGACTGAGTAGCTTTGCCTTTTTTCTCTGTACCTTTTGACAGGGACCACTGCTGTTTATGAGCAGACTCATGCATGCTTTCGCACCATCATAAGAACTCCTTTAGAGAATTTAATGTATTTTGGTAAGAAAGAGGCAGACCAAGAAGCCATAAAATCTTCTTTTTTTTTTTAGCCCTTTTATTTTGGGGTTTAGGGCAAGACATTTTACACAGCTCACAATTGATAAAATCATGATGAAGACCAAGGCACCTTTAACAGAGCTCATGGCAGTCTACCTTTGCCAGGCACTACAATCTGTACAGTTTTTAAAGTCTGTGGGTCCTGTTCACTTTTTCTTAGGTGTATCAGTCATGCCAAACCCAGAAAACCTTAGACACAGTCTCTCATTTCCCAGTAACAATAAAAATATTTTTGACTGAACCTGTTAAGATAAATGTGGTTCTGAGGAAAAAATATGCACATTCTGGTTTCTTTCTATCAGGAACCACATTTATATAATACAATAATTGGTAATACAACTTAAATTTTAGAGCAGTTTAAAGTTTTGGATGGTAGTCTTTACCAAAGAGGCCCAGTTCCCTCTCAGTGGGAAATGAATTTTAAAAAATTAAAGCCGCTAGTTATAAGTGAGTTAAAGTGTTTTTTTATATATTAATTTAGGTGGGTTTTTTTTGGTAATGGAGCAGCTCTCTTCTGGCGCGAACTGCTTTATACTGTGGCCTTCTGCAGTTTCTGGGAACTGATCGGGAACCCGAGAATCACAAATGTTATAAAAAAATAAAATAAACCCTACCTAACACACTGTATTCAATAATACTAACTAAATCAATAAGAATTATAAGAAAAATAAAGTAATAAAGCAATCTGGAGACCAGAATATTGGAGCTGTACTTTGAGCAACTGCTCTCTTCAGGTGGTGAAACGCATCTGACATTAGCACTACAGGGGAAGCATGACCACAATGCAGAGTTTGAACTTGATTCTAAAGTTCCATAATAAGCATAAAGTTGTATCTCCGGGGCATTACACTCTGTGTAGAGAGTGATGTGTATTGTAAAGCATCAGTGATGGTTTCTTGGGGTTGGAAAACCATAATGTTAGCAACTCACATTGCTAAATCTCAGAAATGAAATAACTGACACAGAGTGGCCCCTCAACCTTCTTTGTGGACCATTTCCCATGTAGATGTGCCTGTGACCCTTGTAATTACGAACTTACTGTATATTAAATTTGTCTTTTTCTGTCTGTTTTGGAAAGAGTTGCATTTTCATAGCAACAATTACAACTGTCCACAAGTTTGCTCCATGAACATTCTTAGTTCAGTTTCAGGCCTTTATACAGCACTGATAGTGCATTTTAGTCAGCCATGATACAGATTCCCTCTGGAAATCTTTTTATAGCATTTGTCTCATGAGATAACAGGATTCTGCTAGGCTGATCAGAATCTCTAGCAACTGTCTGGAACTTGGTTTTGTTTGGGCTATAGCTGCCTTGTTTTGACCACTTTAGGTCCATGAACAATTTTCATCTTGCATGAAACACGACTTGGCATATTACATGGAGTGATTTTTGGTCTGAATCTGATTTAGATCTATATGTTTCTACTAATGGGGATCTGCTTTGTTGGCATAATGTGGACAGAACACAGCCATGCTTCTTTTTCCATAAAAGTTTTTATTGATTTTAACTTTGCAAAGTACATGACATAATACATAAAGGATCAAATCAAGTGTATGGCCTGCTGGATACATATCCACACATAGTAGAGTGATAAAGTCATTAGACATCAATGTACAAAAACTGTTAAGGTTTCACAAGTGCATCATGAGTGTTAGTGTTCAATAATCCAGAGTGGTCTATGGATATGATTTTAAAGCAGGAAACTGCCTCTGGGCAGTAGGATTGATACACCCAAATTAACTGGTGCCAAACGGCCTAGGAAATAATTGTCTAACAGGTGTCTAGATATCCACTATCAGTCAGCTTGAGGTGTAAGGTCAAGACATCTTGTTAGAGGTCAGTTGGCTAGGTTAACTTGCAAAGGATTAATAAGATGCTAATTTACAAAGAATTAATAAAATGTTAACTTACTGAGGATTAATAAGATGTTGAATCTATAATTATTATTCGAAAGAGAGAGGGTGAAGGAAAGGTGCATAGGCAGCATGTAAGTAACGGAGCATGAGGGGCATGGAGGAGAAAGTCTCCTAGCATCATCAGCAGAGGGCTGGAGGGAATTTAACCATCACATAGGTACTGCAGTAATAGAATAGGCAGGTCAGGTTGTCAAATTTTCACACAGGGTTCATTTCTCACCTGTGTGGGGGAAGGATCAGCAGGTTCTCTTTTTTCCAGAGCAGGAAAAGGCTCCAGATTTTGTCATATAATGAAAGTTGGTCTATGGCAATACAGGGCCACCTTCTCATATCTTGCTGTGAGGTACTGAAGGTTTAGCCATTCTGTGTAGGTTGGGGGTGTCAGATTCCCTCAAGTGTCATAAAATTGCTCTTTTAGCTGCTGCTAGGGCACTCATTGCCCACAATGTCTGTGTCTCTATCAGAGGCAAGTCATTTTAAAGGATGCTCAAGAGAGTGAAGTGTTGGTCTTTTGCTTTAGGCAGAGGGACAATTTCACTACAGCACACCCAGATCCCATCCCAGTAACTGACCAGAGAATGGCAGTACCATAGTATGTGGGAAAGTGACACCTCAGAACAAGAGCATCTCCAACAATTACAGTGTGCGGAAGCAAGCCATCTTTGTAGAGCCATAACAGAGTACAGTATGCTCTGTGCATGATTTTGTACTGAAGGGTTTTGGCTTGTACTTCTTTTGAAGATTTGTATATGTGGGGCCACAACTTGTCCCAGTCTTCCAGAGGGACAGAAAGGCCTAGCTCCCACTCCCATGCTTCCCAGGGGCCTGCTGATGGTATAGGTTCAGCTATAAGGTGTACTGCAATGTTTTTACTTTATAAGAGATCCTCTTCAAAGAGGGAAGGGCATCCATCCACTGTTCCAGTGGTGGTACAGGGGGAATGGAATGCATCCTGGAGACCTTCACTTTTAGTACATCCCTTATCTGAAGGCACCTCCAGAACTGGGCCCTGAGGATATCATACTTGGCACAGAAGTTGGTGATGGAGTATAGTACTCCCGTGAGGGGGTGATACAGATCTTCTGCATAGGCTATGCCCTTTCTCCTCCAATCTTCCCATGCCAGAACTTTATCATCAATGCACAGTTCTGGACTTTTCCAGAGGGGGTGGTTATGGGCAGTGCAGGGGGACCATCCTAGAGCTGAGGAATACTGAGTGCAAAATAATTTTTATATGTTTAGCACTAGGAGGTGCATCCAAGGAAAGTTTCCACTCTGGGAAGAGAAGAGCAGGGAGAAAAGGAAGATTAGTATATGCTAACTCAAATGATAGCCAACGAGGCTGCAATGGTGCGAGCTCCGGCTCCAGGCTAGCAATGGACTAGTGCAGGACTATTTGCTCATGTTGTTTCTTTATACTGGGTAGTCCAAAGCCCCCTTATCTCAAGTGTTCCCAAAATGTACTGAATTTTGGGCTGGGCTATCAGCTTAACAGCCTTTACTCTGCCCCAGGTGGAAAAGAGAACATATTTCCAATTACTGTATTTATATCAGTGACGAGTTTATTCAGCATGGTACTTGTGTTGGCTGAAAGAGCTGCTCCAAGCGTAGGTTTAATCTGAACTCCTAGAAATCTGACACTCTCAGATGACCACTGAAAGGGGTAGGTTGAGAATAGAGACTATATGCAAGAGGGGTTTAGGGGAAGAATTTGGGATTTGGTCACATTCAGTCTGTATCCAGACAATTTAGTGCACTCTTGAATAATATCTTGGAGGATATCCAGGTAGGTGGGAATATCACTGAGGAACAGCGTGTTGTCATATGCAAACATAGAGATTTTATGTTGAAGACCTACTACAGAAATGTCAGGGAACATAGGGGAAGAATGAATTTTAAGTGCAAGTGGCTCAACTACAAGAAGAAAAAGAAAAAAGGGTGGGGACAGCCCTGCTGTGTACTCCAGTGCAGAGGGAAGGGTTGGGAAATTGCTGAATTCATGAGGACAGTGGTAGATGGATTCCAAAGCCATGCTTCTGTTTAAACCCATCTGTTCCCTGGTGCCATCAGTCTGCTGGCTGACATCTGTTGTGGAATCATCAGTTTTCTGCAACAGGATGTGAAAAAGGCAGAGGCCATCCCTATTGGCTTCAGCAGCATCAAGCTAATATTTGACATAATGGTTCTTGACATCTGTTGACTTGTGTCTATTCCTACTGAAGCCTGGGAGTAATTTTGCACTTGGGGGGGAAAAACTGCAAGGTACACATGTATCATTATTACTTTCCCTCTTCCAGCTTACAAACATTTTACTCTGCCCTTACAATACATGAATGGTGTTGCTGCCAGAACCTTGCTTCATTACTTGTTTTGTCCACTGGTGAGACTACTGCAATACCTTTTGGTTGGCTTTCTTAAAAAATATCACTGCCAGACTGAGCTTAGCCAAACCTTTATGGTTCAGGTTCTAAAACATGTTATGCTTCATCATTACATCACCCATATAAATGGGACTGTACTGGTTGCCTGTTGAACAGAACAGTGAGTACAAAAGTTTCTCTTTCACTTTTGCAACTAACATGGTTAGCTGCCCACATACAGTATATTAATAAAATGGCAAATTTATTTATTTGTAATATTTGACCATGTAAGGCACTCTAGGCAGTGGCAGCTTGTTTCCAGGTGTGCATGTATGTGTGTGTGTGTGTGTGTGTGTGTGTGTGTGTGTGTCTTATATGGACCTATTTTTATGGATTGGGGAATGTTGACCCTGAGAGAAGAGGACCCCTCCTGCTCTTCATCAATATGTGCCATGGTATATTTTACTTCCACCTGGACAGTGACAAGAGATGGGTAAGAAGGGACCTTGGTTTAAGGTCTCATCCAAAAGATGGCACCTCAACAGTGCAGAACCCCCCTTGTACTGCACTACCATGTCAGTTATGATTCTACACATACTTGATCTCTGCACTATGATGACATAGACTTCTGTGACCTTTCATGTTCTACCACAGCTCTCAAACACCAGCACCTTTTCCTTGTTTGGCACCAGTATTGTAAAGTACCCTTCTTAGAGTTGTTAGAAATTGGTGATCCTTATCTCAGTTTAAAATCAAATCCCTGTAAACATTTTTAGCATTTTCCTATCTTTACTACTGTAAAAGAAAACTGCATTGAGACAGTAATGTAATGTATATAGGATCCTGTGTGTGTATATATATATATATGTATATATATATATTTTTTTTTTGTTGATGATGCAGCCAGAATGGAATCCATGATACATTCTTCTAAGGGTTAAAAAAACACACATTATTCTCTTTTGATTTTACTACTGTATGTCTCTGATGATGAACAGAAGTTATGTAATTTCCAAGAATAAGTTACAGAAAAAGGGGTTGTTCTCATAGGATCACAGACAGTTCATTTTGGGTTTCACTTACTGTAACATAACAAAATGGTTATACAGTATGTTGAATGTAACAGATAGCGACATTTGTATTGATTTAGTGTCCCAACTAAATACTATAACATTTATGCTGTTATCATGAAATATTGCTATGTCAAGTTAATTATTTGTTCTGTCAATGTGAATTATTAGAACATAGCTCACGTTTCTCATATTTCTCATTTTATTTTCATGTTGTGTATGAGATTCCACTGTGAATGTTTTAATGCATGATTTTCTTGCAGTCCTTTTCCATTATTTGAAAACTGTTTAGGGATGATTTTTGAGTAGGTTACTGCAACACATTCTTGTTTGTAGAATTAAAGCAGGCATTATTTTCCACGAATCAAATATAGACTGCAGACATGGAAAAGTCTCTGAACAGCTTAATCTTCCTCTAATTCTTCAATACTAAGAGAATTAGTCCAGGCCAGAAGATTGTCAGCTTCTGTCTCCCAGGGCTCACCTTCATGCCTGTCACTGTTCAGATTCTTTTCTGTTCGATGCGTTGGCATTGGTGATAATGGCTCTATAGTAAGAAATAATATATCAACAATTAGAGCAATAAGAGAGACATAAAGAAAACACATTTTAAAACAGATATTGCTCTGCTAGTTGTCCTTCCATTCTTGTGAGTCCCTGGCTAACTCAGTAACAAGCTACAACTTCTACTATATTTATCTATTACTAAAGGGAACCCTGTTGCTTTTAATTTTTTAATATACTTGTACATTTGGGCATGTCTGAAGTTAGTTTAATAACCCAAGTGTATTGCGTTGGGCTGTTGTTTTGAAATAGTGCTATTTTTTTCCTTATTCAGGGTCCCTTTTTAATGCAGCCTCTTTTACAGCCCAATATTACTTTTTAATTAGTAAGCAGTTCCAGAACTGAGTGACATCAGTTGATCAGAAGCCCTGCATGGAAAGCTTCATGGTAAGCAACAGCTCAGTTGAGGTCACTGAGACTGGGTTCTGGAATTACTAACTAATTACAGAAGCTGTGGTCAGAGTCAAAACAGCTGATAATGCATTAATCTGAAAAGGGATATAGAAGTAATGTGCGGACTGGATTGTAGTGAATAGTGACATGCGTGCATCCGGGCGCAGCCGCACACACACACACACACACACTAGAGTTACCTTATTTTCTCAGTTTGCAGTCACGGTTCTGGGAGAGGAAGTGTTTTGGGTCCGAAACTAGATCTATGGGGCTGGACTGAATCTAGGTGAGTGAGTGGTGTGGGGATCTGGGGTGAGAAGACAGCAAATGGACAGTTTCCTTTATTTCAGGGATGTTCGAAGGACTGGACTGGGACACAGAGGGAAGAACTGGGAGGTGGGGGGATACTAGGCGATGGGAGGGACTTCTTGTGAATGGACTGGGGCATGGAGGGAAGAACTAGGAGATGGGGGAGATGCTTTGCAGTGGGGGGACTTTCAATAAATCAATGAATTTAGTCAGTATAGTTTTACTGCGCATGGTTCTGAATTTCAAGAGCTGTATACACATAATTTATTTCTGAGGAATCAGGTACCCATTTCAACACATAGCACTGCACGTGCATTAATTAGGGTTATGAAGGAGTCCATTGATGAGCAAAACATTTGCAAATGATCAATGGAAAATAGACTGCTTTACAAATAAGGTTATATTATCAACCAGTTTCAAACAACCTTTATCAGCTTCTTTGGCCAACAGCTTTAGTGCCTTTTAAAGATAATTGGTAAATGGTTTTTATGGTTTATGTGTTTTGTGCTGTTTTTCTATGTGTTTCTGGCTATCTGGGAGTACTGCAGTCATTCTGGGAATCGATTCTTCATTATACTCACATTTGTCAGTAAATCTTGTCTTTTAACATGTCAAATGCTGCTCCTTTCATGCGCAGTGTCTGGCGAAGCCATCCTGTGAAACAGTGCTGTGAGCACATCATAGGGGGGTGCTAAGTAGCATAACTATCTTTATGGAGGCAGCTGCAGTTGGGCATGCACTCAAGGAGGTTGCCAGAATAGTCATAAGCTTTGTAAACAAAGGGAGTGTGGTGCCTGCCACTTTTTTTGGAGTGGAACATTTGTTTTGAGAGGAAACGTCAGTGTGCTGAGATGTCAGATGAGAATTAAGGTTGTCAGAATATTTATGCGTTTACTTCCATATTGTCATATTCAGTTGAACCCCATCCTTGTCACTGTGTTCCTGAGTCTGATTACAATAAAACAGAGATGACTGAGAGCAAAGCTGAAGGGCTTCAACTGAATATGATAATAAGGAAGTACACATATAAATATTCTGAGAAACCCTGCTCTCATCCGGCATCTCAGCACATTGACCTTTCCTCTCCAAAAAATATTCTGTTCTAGCTTACAATTATTCTGGCAACCTTTGTGAATTTGCACCAGGAGCGACTGTCTCCACAGAGACAGTTATGCTAATTAGCACACCCTGTGACACGCTCTCAGCATTGTTTCACCAGATGACTTGGCCACACACTGAGCATGAAAGAGGCAGCGTTTGACATGCTGAAAGTACAGATTTACTGACAAATGTGAGTACCAAACAGAATCAATTCCCAAAAAGGAGAAGCGGGGAACAGAGCTCATCATCACTGATGCAGACTTTGTTCCAAGGCAGGCAGTGGGGTCAGGGCAGGAGGAAGAAAATTGTGTCGTTGGGGGGGGGGGAGGAAGGGAGTACACTGTACTGAATGGGGAGATGTGCTTCAACTCCACTCCATGTAGGGACATAGCTGTGGTGTGTTCGGTATCCGGCCACGCCCCCAGAGCCCCCTTCTCTGCTATACATCAGCAAGACATCAGCATAGCTCTCGTTATGCAGTTGTAAAAAAGGAAGATCTGCATACTTACTGCCAGTTCTGCCTCCTACTGGCATGGAATTCTTTGTAGGAGAAGCAATGCATGCTGCTGGAGTAAACAGTACTTATTAGCCAGAGTGCATTTTGTAATAGTAACAAGGCAAGAAAACTGTTACTATAGTCTAAATAGAGAAAATATTAAGCCAATTAGTGCACATTTCTCTAGGAAGGCAGGCATCAGCAGATGGAAGCAAGGATGCAGTGGACTCCGTCAGCTCCTGTTGCTGCATTCGCCGAAGGGACAGTTGCAGGGTAAGGGTAGGCACACACACACATAGAATAGGTGCTACACCTGAATAGGGTAGGTATTTAAGAGAAATAAGTAACAAAAAGGGGAAAAACTAGAAATACCCTATCAGGGGTAAAGGTACCTAAGGGAAAGGTGTAAGTGAAGTATAGGCCTACACTGGGAAGAGAAGCAAAACTCTAGCTAGGGTAGGTGTACAGGGAGATAAACAATGTAAGGGGAAAACTAGTAACTCTTTATCAGGGGGTAAGTTTCAGCTAGAAGCAGGGACATCCTGGACTCCCTGCAGGGGTGCTCTTCAGGCAGCTAGTCAAAGAACCCACTAGCGTTGGGGCTGTACTGGACCTTGTACTCACTAACAGGGATAGTGTGTCAGACATCAAGGTGGGAAGTCACTTGGGGATCAGTGATCACCACATAGTGTGGTTCAACATAAGAATGGCTACAGAGCCAAACCACACTAGGGTGAGGGTTCTGGACTTCAGGAGGGCAGATTTTATAAAGATGGGTGAATGCCTCAGGGATGATCTGGCAGTGGGAGATGACATAGCTGAGGTGGAGGAACAGTAGGCAAAGAGAAAAGGGGCCATACTGAAGGCTACAAACCTACTGTATGTGTCAAGCAAGTGAGTAAAAGTAAGAGGAAAAAGATACTGCTGTGGTTCTTGAAAGAGGCGGCTGAAAAGGTAGAGACTAAAAGAGTAGCATTGAGAAAATATAAGGAGACGCAGAGGGAGGAGGATAGGGAGGAGTATCAGGAGAATAGAAGCAGGTAAAACTGTAAGGATCACAAAGGCACAAACCGAAGAGAAGATAGCCCAAGAAGTAAAGAAAGGGGACAAGATATTTTTAGGTATGTAAGTGAAAAGAGGAGGACCGGGGAGGGATTGTGAGGTTAAAAAGGGATGGGGGGGATTTGTGCAGAGGGGAACCAGAAAAAAACAGACATACAGAACACTTTTATTTCAGTGTTCAAAGTGGAAGGAGAAGGGCCACATAAAAAGTAATAGGAGCTCTGAAAGGATGGAAATGGATGCTAGTCCATTTTCAGAGGAGAGAGTCCGAGTCCTAAAGGGACTCGCAAATCAGAAAGTGGACAAAGCAATGGGTAATGATGGGATGCATCCTAGAGTATTGAGAGAGCTCATGGAGGCACCGGCTGCACCACTGACAGTCCTATTTAACAACTCACTAGAAATCAGAACACCAGAGTAGGGCAGATGTAGTCCCTCTTCACAAAAGTGGTAGCAGGGAGGAGGCTGGCAATTATAGCCCAGTCAGCCTAACACTGGTGGTGGGAAAGTTGGTGGAATCAGTACTAAAGGAGAGGATAGCCTAACACAGACCTATTTTATATGTGTTTTTGTTTAGTTTTACTTTTTCTAGCTGCACTGGCTATATTTGTTGAACACTGTAAAACAATCTACTTGTCAATACTGTTTGTATAGCTGATTATCTTATTGTCTACCTCTCACTTGTGCTGCGTCACATTGTACTGCGCATGTATTTTCACTTGTATACTCCCGGGTCGTGCCTGAAAATAGGCATCTCTGTCTAGTGCACCCACCCAGTTACCAAAAGCAAATAAAATAAATAAAATATCTTGGATCAAATGGGTTACAAGACACAAGATAGCATGGATTCACAGGAGGGAGGTCATGTCAAATGAATCTGATAGACTTCTTTGACTGGGTGATTAAGGAATTAGATCAGGGTGAGGCGGTGGATGTGGCATACCTAGATTTCAGTAAGACATTTGATACTGTTCAGCACAGGAGACTATTAAATAAGCTGGGGAGATAAGGAGTGAGTCCAAGGGTGGTAAACTTGGTAAGAAATTGCTTAGTGGATAGGAGACAGAGGGTTTGGGTAAATGGAGTTCACTCTGAGGAGGGGAGGAGGAGCAGTGGGGTGTCACAGGGATCAGTGCTGGGACCGTTCCTCTTTAATGTTTTTATATGTGGCATTGCAGAGGAGCTGGAGGGGAAGGTCTGCCTCTGGGCAGGTGATACTAAAATCTGCAATAGTATATGTGTGTGTGTGTGTGTGTGTGTAAAAGATGAACAGAAACCTGAGAGAACTCGAGGAGTCGACATGGTATGGCAGCTGGGTTTCAATGTGAAAAAGTGCAAAATAATGCACTTGGGTAACAGAAACCCATGGGCAGAATATAAAACAGAGGGGGGAGAGTGGTTTTGATGATCACCAAGCAGGAAAAAGACCCGGTTGTGATAATTTCTGATGAGTTAAAGGTGGCCAGGCAGTGTGAAAAGGCAGCTGGAAAGGTTACTGGGATGTTGGTGTGCATTGGGACAGGGTTCACCAGCAGAAGGAGAGAGATGGTGTTGCCTCTGTATAGATCACTGCTGAAACCTCACTTGGAATACTGTGTGCAGTTCTGGAGACCATATCTCAGAAAAGAGACAGACAGAGTGAAAGCAGTCCAG
This sequence comes from Neoceratodus forsteri, assembly GCA_016271365.2. Classification (NCBI taxonomy): domain Eukaryota; kingdom Metazoa; phylum Chordata; order Ceratodontiformes; family Ceratodontidae; genus Neoceratodus; species Neoceratodus forsteri. The sequence goes on along the minus strand of CM028136.1, from coordinate 397,540,035 downwards.
AGGAGGGCAACTGAAATGGTGTAGGGTCTACATCAAAGTCCTATGAGGAAAGGATAAGGGAACTCAATATGTACACCCTGGAAGGCAGGAGAGGGGTATATGATAGAGACCTTTCAATACCTCAATGGGGTATGTAAGGTACAGGATGAAAGTATTTTGAAGAAAAAAAGGGGATGCTATGAAGCTAGAGAGGGGGTAGCTTCAGAACAGATGTGAGAAAAGTAGTTAGGTATTAGCATAACAGTAGATCTTCGAGAGAATCTCTTTCATCAGGCCACACTTTTGGAACATATAGCTGTCAGGCAGCAGAACTGCATGGAAACTTATGCAAGTAGTGCTGCTAGGGACAGCCCACGATGATGCCAGGCACCAGTGTCCGTATAAAACTGGGTGGCCCCTCCTCTCATCAGTTCCCCACCAGACAGCATACTCAGAGGACAGGTTTTGATGGAACAAGGACAGCACATAGACCTCTGTTAGGCAGGCAAGGCAGAAGGCCAGGGAAAATAATTATGGAGAGCGCAGTAACAGGATCCTTTGAAGCAGCACCCGGAATGGGGAAGGAGGAAGGAGCAGTACGGCCAGATGAAAGAGATTTTCTCGAAGATCTACTGTTACAGTAAGTTCCTGTGTAACTGTACTATCTTCCTCAAGGCTATCTCTTTCATCAGGCCACACCTCTGGAATGAGTAGCAAGCAGTACCAAAAGGCTGGGCAGTGGCATCAGAAGAGGAGGCCTTGCAGGACGGCAAGGCCAAAGCCAGCACGTTTGTGAGAGTAGATGTCCAGACTGTAATGTTTAGTGAAGGTGTGGACAGTTCTCCAGGTGGCAGCTACACAAATCTCAGCAGCAGACACATTTCCGAAACATGCAATAGAGGTGGCTATCCCCCTAGTGGAATGACCACAAATTGCACCAGGAAGTTCCTTGCCACACTCCGGTAACAAAAAATGATACAATTTGATAGCCACTTGGATAAACATTGTTTAAAAACAGGGGCATCCTCTTTTCCAGGGGTGAACAAGACAAAAAGCTGAGAGGACTTTCTGAAGGCCTTGGTGTGGTTGAGATAGTATCTCAGGATTCTATGTACATCTTAAGTATGGAACAATGCTTCTCCTGGACTGGCATGTTCTGGGTAATAGACTAGAAGGTGAATGGTTGGATTTAAAGTAAACTCAGACATCACCTTGGGAAAAGGAACCTTACTCATGAGAGCCTGTAGCTCTAAAATTCTTTGAGCAGAAGTAACAGCAACTAAAAATAATGTTTTCCAAGATAGGAAGTGTAAGCTGCAGCTCATGGCAGGCTCAAGGGGAGCCAATGTAAGCTGTTCCAAAACCAAACTGAGGTCTGTGACAGGGTTGGTTAGGGCCTGTCCTATTTCACTATTTGTATTAAGTAGGAGGGAGTCTGAAGCAAAGATTCTGAATACTATCTCTGTCTTTTTACAATTTCTCCTGGACTGCTTGTTTCCTGACCTAGGCCTCCATTACTGTTAGTGTCAGAGGTATCTAGATTAGCTACATTTGGTGTCAGAAGCAGCACCACATCCAGAAGCCTCTCCACATTTGGTGTCAGAAGAACAAGTGGATTTATGCTGTGCATACTCTAAGGCCAATAGTTTGTTCATTGGTCCCAGACCTGGAAGCAGGGAAGCATAGCAGAAAGGAATGGATCCAGTAAAAGGAAGACCAGGAGTGACCACCAAAAGTATGGCTGCCAAGCCAGCAGAGATGGGAGGAGAACATGAGGCAGAAGCAGAACCAGAAAGTCTGTCCGAATTTTTCAAATGGTGGGCGATACAACAAATTAGAAGATAATTCAAGACATGAAATCAGCATGTCTTCTCCTTCAAGTCAGTGTCCACTCAACAAATTAGAAGACACTTCAGGACATGAAAGTTGTCTCTCTTCAAGTCAATCTCTCTCATCTACTCAGTAAGACAGGCTTTGTACTTGTTAGTTGCTAGGTATAACATTGTGACTAGTAGCTGGCCAGAGGATTGTAACCCAGCTTGTAGCTGGCCAGAGCATTGTGACCCAGCAAGTAGCTGGCCAGAGTATTGTGACAGATTCCACCAGTCTGAAGTCTGAGGTCACACTCTGTCAAAGCTGCCTCTGCAATCATTTCATCAATAATAAACTACATCTAGTTTATAAATCAGGGGACCCAGTTTCATACATATGCCTTACAAACATATATAAGTAAGGCAGAGACAGTGAAAAAGGAAAGTACAGCAGGTAAAGGCAAGATTTGACTGTGCAGTTCAATGGAAAGTCAGAAAAGACAGATATAGTATTCAGAATCCTTGCTTCAGACCCCCTCCTACATAACACAAATGGGACAGGGCCTAACCAACCCTGTCACAAGGTCCCATGGGGGCAATGGATTTCATATAGGGGGCTTTAAGTGTAGAATGCTCATGAGGAACATACGTGCTACCTCCAGATGAGCAACCATCCATCAATAGGTTCATGAAAGGCTGATATACTGTACCTCAAGGGTAGAGTACTGAAGGCCTGCATCTGATAGTGTGAGCAGGTATTCCAAAATCTGGTTTCCTGGACATGTGAAAGGATCCAGATGGTAGGAAGTGACCCATTTGGTAAACCACTTCCATTTGAGGACATAAGTGTGTCTGGTGGAGGGTTTTCTAGCAGCCACCAGAACATCTGCCAGTTTTTGTGAGATCCCTATCCATCCCAAGCTATGCTTTCAGGAGCCAGACATGAAAGTGAAGGGACTTCAGGTCGGGATGAACCAGAGTGCCACAGTTCTGTGTCAGGAAACTATGGCGATGGGCAAGGGTAGTGGGGGTTCCATTGCAAGTTGCTGCAGGAGGAGGAACCAAATCGATCAAGACCAAAAGCGGGCAATGAGCATTAGTGTTGTACCCTCCTGTTTCAGTTTGAGGAGAACTTTCTGAATGAGAAGAAAGGGAGGGAAGGCATAAATAAACCTCTTTGTCCAGCAGAGGGACAATGCATCTTGCCAAAAAACTCCAAGCCCTGGAATGAGTGAGCAGAAACTTTGCAGTTTGACACTGTGTGGAGATGCAAAGAAGTGCAGGTCTGGTTGACACCACTTTGTGAAGAGGTCCTCTACCAGAGGCCAGCAGTTTCTACTCGTGTATCATGGACTGGGAGCTAAACCTGTCTGCCAATACAGTGCAGATGCCTAGAACATGAACGGCTAATAGGTGAAAGCCATGTGCCAGAGTCCAATACCGCAGCCTCATGGCCTCTCTGCACAGCGGACAGGAATGAGTTCCCCCTTGTTTGTTGATGTAAGGTATCACAGTGATTTTGTCCAGCTGTATTAACAGTGGACCTGGAGACAGATATGGCAGGAATGCACAAAGGGCATACAGGACAGCATGTAACACACAGATGTGCAAGGTGCATTCCAGTGGGGTCCAGGTGTCTTTTGTATGATGACGGCCCAGGTGCAAACCCCAGCCCATGCCCGTGCTATCCATGATTAGAATATGCAGAGGGGGAGGAGTGAAGAATGACATGCCCTTGAAAAGGCTGCCACAAGCCATCCACTATATCAATGTTTTGCATAGAGGAGATGTTACTAGGACCATTTGTTTCAAGTTGTCTGTCAGTTGATGACACTGAACTCGAAGGGTCCATTGGGGCACATGGAGGTGCAGTCTGGTTAGTGGAACTGTGACAGTGGACCCAGCCATGTATCCTAGAAGGTGTAGGAATGACCTGCTGGTAACATAACAACTGGTGTAAACTGAGTGGGCGTGAGCAATTAGATGGTTGGCCTGTTCCTCTGGTAGAAAGGCTATTCCGAGGGAGTTATCCAACATTGCCCTGATGTACTGCAGGGACTGGCAAGGTGTCAGTGCCGATTTTGGAATATTCACTGCGATACGTACTGCAGTATGTCAAACAGTTATCAGATCCGATTTCGAGTATGTAAGAGCTGATCCCTGGAGTCAGCTTTTAGGAGCCAATCGTCCAGGTATGGGAACACATATAGGCCTTCCCTGCAAAAAAACACAGCCCCAATGGCCAAGTATTTGGTAAAAACATGCAGCACCAAGGATAAGCCAAAGGGCAATACTCTGAACTGGTAATGGTTCTCTTGGATGAAGAATCTCAGGTATTTTCTGTGAGATTTTCTGATTTTGAAGTGCAGGTATGCATCCTTTATATCCAGAGAACACAGCCAGTCTCCTTACTGCAGCAGCGGAAGAAGACCCTGAAGAATGACCATTCTGAACTTTTTGTATTCTATGAAGCAGTTGAGACTTTTAAATCCAGAATAGGGTGCAGGTCGCCTGTCACTTGGGAACTAGGAAGTACCTGGAATTAAAGCTAGTGTTCCAATGTTCAAAGGAACGGTTGAATGATCCATTTGTGGACGAGGGATTGAACTTCCTTCTGTAATGCAACAAAGCGTTCTGCTAAATAGCTTGTCTGAGTATGTGGATGGACTGGAGGATTGTTTAACAGTTCCAGAGCATGGCCGTTGTCTATGATTTGTAGAACCCACACATCCAAGGTGATCTCCTGCCATTCGGGGAAGTGGAGGAAGATACAACTCCCTACAGCCACTCCTGAAGGTAAAAGTGGCTAGGGGAGAGCAAGGGAGTCAAGGCTGTATCAGTGGGGGATGCTCCCCCTGCTCCACCTCCTCAATATGCTTTGGAGTGAGCATCCGGAGTGTGTGCCCAAGCTGGCAATCCTGTTGTTTTTTCCTTTACTCTGCTGTCTGGTAGGGAGACGCTAGCCCCCCCCGACTCCTTCAGGATGGCAGAAGCCCTGAAACTGACCCCTAGGCTTGGTGTGGTAGAGGAGTGGACAGATTTTAAGGCTCTACCACATGCTTGACAATCCCCCTAACATGTCTTGCACATCAGGGCCAAATAGTTTGGGGGCCTTAAAAGAAGCATTTAGTACAGCCTGCTGGACATCAGAGGCAAAACCTGCCACTCTAAGCCAGAGTATCTCCTAAGGCAGATACCTGAAGCAGCCCCTCTCACAGAGGCATCAGAAATATCATAAACTGCTCAAAGTAGATGGTTGCCCACATCCGCACCTGCAGTGGGAAGTTTGAGTAATTCTTGCTTCTCAGAGCTTTCAGGCAAGGCCTGAACAGTAATCCTGGCCTTATGCCACAGGGAATGTTGATATTTCATCATATGGGCTTGGTAGTTGGCAATACACAGGCCTAAAGATGCTGAGGCATATGTACATTTGCCTAGGACTTCTTGCTTCCTAGACTCCTTATCAGGAGGGAGGGAGCTGAGGTATTTAGATGTCACAGATCTCACTGGCTGCAGTAATAACCACTGAATCTGCCTCAGGCTGTGTGGCATAAAATGGTTTCCTGGATGGGGCAAGATATAGTTATTCTGCCTTTCTGGGGTCTGCAGGGATGTTGCCTGGCCTATGCCAAGCAGTATAAGTGGCATCCTCCAAACGTAGTAAGAGAAGAGGCACAACTAATGTAGGAGACTCAGGAAGCGCCAGAAAATCTAATGAATTATTTTTGATAGTGTCCTGTTCCTCTTCGGTAAAGCCCATGGTAGCCTGTAGTTGCTGCATCATGTAAAGAAAGGAATGGTCTTCTGCAGGTGACCTGGGAGTGTTAATCACTGAGTCCTCACTGCAGGCCAAGATATTAGAGCTGGTACCCTGTTCAAAGAGAATCTCAGCTGGCTCCTCAAGATCCTCCTCTGCCTGCATCACAACGGATGGGATGGATAGGGATCTGGCTAAATGGGTGGTTTCAGAGGGTGGTGGTTGGGGGGCGAGGTATCATCTCCTAGAAGGGTCATTAGTGGGTATTGGGTCCACTCCTGTTTAATGCTTACATCTTGGACAGCAGGGATGGTATCAGGAGTGAAATGAGCCTCTTCACTGATGACTCAAAGCTGGGGGAGGCAGAGGATGGGGAAGAGGGTAGAAGAGCCCTGCAGGGGGACCTGAAGACTCTTGAGAGGTGGTCATGCACTTGGAAACTGAGGTTTAATACCAAGAAATGCAGTGTTCTCCACTTGGGGCTTGGGAACCCTGAGCATGAGTGCTTTTTGGGTGAGGAGAAATTGCAGGTTTCGAGGGGGGGAAAGGATCTTGGGGTGTTTGTGGACGCCAGAATGAGTAACACTGAGCAGTGTAAGACGGTGGTGGCTAAAGCGAACAGAATGCTTGGGTGCATTGCCAGGGGGATAACCTCAAGGAGGTGGGAGGTACTTCTTCCTCTGTATAACTTCCTGCTCAGACTGCACCTGGAGTACTGCGTTCAGTTTTGGCATCCATACTTAAAAAAGGACATTGCCCTCCTGGAAAGGGTCCAGAAGAGGGCAACTAGGATGATGCAGGGTCTGGGGGGGATACATACTATGAGAAGAGACCTGAGGAGCTGAACATGTACTCCCTAGAGGAGAGGAGAGACAGGGGGGATATGACCGAGGTCTTCAAATATCTAAAGGGAGTGAAAAGGGTCAGCCTTAACAGGGTGTTCCAGCTAAGGGAGGAAGGGACCACTAGGGGGCACTCCATTAAGTTGGTTGGTGGGAGACTCAGGGGTGAGACTGGGAGACATTTCTTTACTGAGAGGGTGGTGGCCCCATGGAATGTACTGCCTGTGGAACTGGTGACTGCTGATACAGTGGGGGTTGGGACAGATATAAGGGAAGGGTAAAGCTGAAGAATGCCAGACATGGAGGAGTAATTTTGGTGAGGGATGGGGTCGAGGGTGGATTACGGTGGGGGCAGCAACATCTTAACTGTGTGCTGCTATTCAAGCAAACTCGACAGACCTTTTGGTCTACTCTGCTGGCACCTTAGTATGTTAGTATAAGATCCGAATTATATTCATAGGCATTGCTAAGTGTGTCAATGAGTAGGAGGAAGAAATTCAGCGATGACAGCTGGTGCTGTGAAAGAGGTTGCTGTGGCTTTGATGGACCTGGCATCATTGCAGGGAGAGGTGTTGGCATCCCTGTCAACAGTGGCATAGTGTTAGGTAGGTCAGGAAACAGGCAGTGTAAAATTTCGGAGAATGTAAGGAGAGCAGCTCAAGCGCTGGTGTCAGGTTGGTAAATAGGCATGATCGTAGAAGTTGACAGTGTAGTTTGTGAAACCACTGAAACTGGTGATGCACTGGGATGTGTAATGCCAGTAGCATGGTGTACTCCTAGCCCCAACCTTCACGTTAAGTTGACCGTGGGGGGGGATGGCATCATCAAAAGGGTGGTCAATGACGACAAGGAAGAAAACATTACTTACCATAGTAATCTTGTTTCTTCCAAGGGAATCTTACTGTATTCTGACATGCAGTATTGTCCTTCCATTGTACTACCCTGGAGCCAAAATGGTTAATAGAACCTATGCTAACAATGGAATGCTAGGCTCCTACTTGGTTTTCAAACCACTGTCTCTGGTAAACATTCTACAACTGTCAGATTCTTACGGAGCATGAATACTAACAAGCTACCTATACTAACTTTAACAATTAAATAATTAACAATGATTCCCTTCAACTAAAACTGTGGGGCAACACTAAGACTCGCATCACTAAGTCCAACAACAGAACCACTCAAGGGTTTACAACAGTATGGACAGTTGTGCTGCAGTGCCCATCGGTTCTAGCAGGGGAGGCAGGGTGGGAGCTCAGAATACAATAAGATTCCCTTGGGAGAAACAAAATTACTATGGTAAGTAATGTTTTCTTCAAACCACAGGAAATCTTACTGTTTTCTGGCATATGCAGACTACCCAAGCAGTACGTCTGGAGGAGGGTAAGAGAACCTATTTAGGGAAACAGACTCTGCAGTACTGCAGTGCCAAACCTGGCATCACTTCTGAGTATTCAGGCTGTAGTGTTTGGTAAAGGTGTGACCTGTTTTCCAGGTAGCTGCTTTACAAATTTGCAACAAAGTAATACCTCTTGCAGCTGCTACCGAGGCAGCTGTACCCCTTGTAGAGAGAGCCCTAAGGCCTGTCTGGGGTTCTTTACCTACTTTGCTGTAGCAAAACTGAATACAAGCAACAATCAAGTGGGCGACAGACCTCTTTGAGGCAGGGTTGCCCTTTCCCACTTCTCCCTAGGTCAGGAAGATCTGAGTGCTATCCTATCTGTGGCCCTTTGTGTGATACAAGTAGTAACTTTTAGCTCTCTTGACATCAAGGCTGTGCAGTCTATGTTCCCCTGAATGAGAAGGTCAGTGAAAAAAAAGACTGGCAAAGTAATGGATTGATTCAGGTGGAAGTCTGACACCACCTTGAGCAGAAATTTTCTGTTAGTCCTGAGGACTACCTTGCCCCTATGGACTGATATGTAATCTGGCTCAGTAGGCAAGGCCTGGAGCACACTGATCCTCCTAACTGAAGTGATGACTACCAGGAACACTGTTTTCTGTGTCGCTACTTGAGCTCTACCGGAGACATGGGCTCAAACGGTGGTTGCATTAGCTGGCCAATGCATATATTGAGGTACCCATGCTGGGGTGTGTTCCCTATGAGAGGGATACAAATGCATAAGACACTGTAAAGAGAAACAATGGAAAAGACAAAGCTTTCCTCAGACACTACAGAAACTCTCAGTTAGTGCTTTCAGACAGTAACAACTTTATTTAATGATTTAGAACAGTTACCCACAACTTCCACTTCCTGTTGCTGGCAGCAGCCATTTCATGAGCAGCAGTGAGCTTCCTGAGCTCACTGTATGCTAATTTGCCTGTTTGACCTCAGCTATTGGTTGGCAGGACATATTAGCATAAAGTGAGCTCAGAAAGCTCTCTGCTACTCATAAAATGGTGGCTTCCAGCAATAGAAAGTGAAATTTGAAGGCCAATGTTTAAATCACTAAAAAATCAATTAGAGTTATTTGTTAAAAAATGTTACCGTCTGAAAGCACTAATCAGGCATTTTTGTAGTGCCTGGGTAAAACTGTGCCTTTTCCACTGTTTCCCTTTAAGAACTTCCTAAACACTTGATTAGCTACCAGAGAAGACCCCTTACCAGCTGAGAAGTAAGTAGAGACAGCTGCTAAGTGTACCTTGAGGGTGGAAGGCCTAAGGCAGAGAGAATGAAGGTGTGCCATATAATCTAGGATGACTGACAAGCCAGCCTGGCAGCAGTCTATTTCTTTTTTCTGGCATCAAATGGAAAATCTCTTCCATTTAGAGGTGTAGGTCCTTCTGGTAGAGGATTTTATAGAAACCCTAAGAACCTCTAGCACCCCTCCAGAAAGGTGCAAGTCAGTATACTCTAAGTCCCCAAGATCCAAGCCCTGAGCCTGAGAGACCGGAGATTGGGGGTAAAGGACCCTGTCCTGTGAGAAGGCCAATAGGTTGTGCCCGGAAATTGACATGGTCAGAAGCAGAGAATACCATGGTTGTTTGGCCCAATCTGCAGCAATGAGGATCACTGTCGCTGGTTGAACTCTGAGCTTGTTCAGCAATCTTAGCAATAGGGGAAGTGGAGGAAAGGCATACAGGAACTTCCCTGTTCAATCCAACAGCAGAGCATCCAGAGGGACTGTGCCCACTGCAGGAGGACTGCAACAGAATTGTGGTAGCTGGTGACTGTCTGGGGTTGCAAAGAGGTCCACTCTGGGGGCCCCACCTTCTGAGCACCACTTGCAGGACCTGTCTGTTTTGGCACCACTCATGGTGGTTTTGGTTGACCCTGCTGAGAGCATCTGCCAGAACACTGTCCTTCCCTGGGAGGTGGACTACTGAGAGGGAGAGTCCCAGGGATTAAGCTAGACTTCACACTTTCATGGCCTCTGTGCACATTGGGGACGACTTTGCGCCCCCTTGCCTGTTTATGTAGTACATTGTGGTTGTATTGTCTGTCCTGAGCCAAACCACCTTGCCTTGAAACATTGGAGCAAAGGACTGAATGCCCAGATAAACTGGTCTGAGTTATAGCAGGCTTTATGTGAAGCAAAGACTCCTGCAGGAGCCAGGTACCATGTACAGCGTGTTCCCCTAGGTGTGCACCCCACCCTAGGAGGGAGGCATCTGTCATTAAAACTACTGCTGGTGGCAGCTGGAGGAAAGGCACACCTTTCCTGAAGTTGTCTTTTTCCTGCCATCATTGCAGGGCTTGCAACAGGGTTCCTGTGACTGGAACAATCTTTGACAGGGAATCTCTCTTCTGGGACCAGTGAGACCCAAGGTGAAAATGAATGTCTCTGATTTGGAGTCTTGATCTTGACACTGTTGCTGTAGCTGCAGCCATGTGTCCTAACAGCTGTACAAAATGCTTCACTGCCCTGGGGGTATGCAGATGGAATAAGCATGCCTGCTACACCTAGCTGTCTACCCTGCCCTGTGGGAGGAAGGCCCTTCCTCTCAGAGTGTCCAGTTCTGCCCCTATGAACTCCAGGTGCTGAACTGCCTTTAGCACTGCCTTTTTCTGATTTACCAGGAGCCCCAGTGTACACAGGATGAAAAGATTACTCACCTTAGTAATTATGTTTCTTCTAATGGAGTCATGCTGTATTCTGACAATTGCAGTGATTCCCAACCTTTGAACTGCCCCGGAGAACAAATAGTTAACTTTCCATGTAGGGCACAGAATGCTGCGCTTGAGGTCTCTGTCTGGAGTGTTTTGAACTTAAACCGTCAGATTCTTATGAGCCGAACCAACTAAAAATTCTATATGGAAATTGTAAAAATTCCTACTAGCCAACTGGCTGAAAAAGTTTTGGATCCCCAGGGAAGACTCAAGTCAGGAAACCCAAAAACCAAAAATCAATCTACTACAACTACAATAATAAATCAGCACCCAAACAAAAAGGAGGAGGGTGCAAGCAAAAAACACCCCTTGGTGCAACACTTCCCAAAAACAGGTTCTGAGAGGGGAGGCAGGGAAGGAGGTCAGTATACAGCAAGACTCCATTAGAAGAAATATAATTACTAAGGTAAGTAATTTTTTCTTCAAACAACATGAAGTCTTGCTTTATTCTGACAATTGTAGACTACCATGCAGTACCTCCAAGGAGGAGGGACAGAACCTACTTTGGGAATAGGCTCTGAAGTACTACTGTGCCAAACCGAGCATCACTCCTAGCCTGGATATCCAGAGAATAATTCTTAGTAAAGGCATGGACTGTTTTCCAGGTGGCTGCTTGACAAATTTCTAAGAGAGGGATATCCCTGGCAGCAGCCAGGGAAGCAGCTGTACCCCTTGTGGAATGAGCCCTCAGGCCTGAGGGTGGAGTTTTTCCCAGTTTTTCATAGTAGAATTGTATACAAGACACAATCCATCTGGCAATAGATATTTTGGTGGTGGGTTTGCCCTTTCCCACTTCTCCATAAGTGAGGAACAACTGGAAGGAGTCAAACCTGTGACCCTTGGTACGCTCTATGTAGTAACTAAGGGCTCTTTAACATCTAAACTGTGTAGCCTCCTCTCCTGAGGAAGAATGATCAGTGAAGAAAACAGGAAGAGACATAGACTGGTTTAAATGGAAGTCTGAAACCACTTTGGCAAGAACCTTTATTGGTTCTAAGGACCACTTTATCCCTGTGAAATGAGATAAAATCAGGTTCCACTGACAGGGCTTGCAATTCACTGATATGCCTGGCAGAGGTAATGGCTACCAGGAACACAGTTTTCCAAGTCAAGTACTTAAGCTCTGCTGAAGACATAGGCTCAAAGGGGTTGCATAAGTTGAGCAATGCAAACATTCAAATCCCAGGCAGGGGCAAGGTCTCTAAAAGGAGGATTGGTGTGAAGCAATCCTTTAAAAAATTTACAGAACACAGGATGGGAAGATAGTGAGGAAGACTTCCCCACAGACAAAAACGCAGAAACAACTGACAAGTGTACCTTGAGAGTAGCTGGTCTGAGGCCTAGGCCATTAAGGTGGACCATATAATCCAGAACTGTAGGCAATCCAGCAGTGTCTGGAGAAATATGCTTCTTAGAACACCAAATGCTGAATCTCTTCCATTTGGCGTTATAAGTCTTTCTGGTGGAGGGCTTTGGAGAAGCCTTGAGGATATCCAGAAACCTTTGGGAAAGATGCAGATCTGCAAACTCTAACTCTTCAAGAGCCATGCCTTGAGATTGAGAGACTGAAGATTGGGGTACCAAATCCTTCCCTGAGAGGATGTTAACAGGTTGTACCTCCTGGGAAGAGACGGGGAAGATGGACTGCTAGGAACAGCAACAGGGGGTACCAGGGCTGTCTGGCCCAATCTGGAGCAATCAGAATCACCTTGCAAGGCTGAGACCTTATTTTGACCAAAACTTTGAACAGAAGTGGGAAGGGGGGGAAAGGTGTACAGAATCTTCCCTTCCCAATTCAGAATCAGGGCATCCAGAGGGACTGAACCCAAGACTGGAGGTCTGCAACAAAAGAGAGGGAGTTGGTGATTGTCTGGGGCTACAAAGAGATCTATCTCTGGAGTGCCCCACCTTGAAAAAATCACTTTCAACACCTGAGGGTCCAGGGACCATTCGTGATGGCCCTGAGAGATCCTGCTTAGTGCATCTGCTAGCACATTGTCCTTGCCTGGAAGGTGAACTGCTACAAGAGAAGCTTGCAGGGAATAAGCCAGGGACCACAACTTCATGGCTTCTGTGCACAAGGCTGTGGACCGAGTGCCTCCCTGCTTGTTGATGTACCACATGGTGGTAGTGTTGTCCGTTCTGACCTGAACCACCTTGTTCTGAACTGACTGTGAGAACGCTTTTAGAGCTAGAAAAACTGCCCTGAGCTCTAGAAGATTGATGTGTAGAAGGGATTCTTGGGGGGACCACAGGCCCTGGGCAGTGAGAGACCCCAGGTGGGCTCCCCAGCCCAAAAGAGAAGCATCCGTGGTAAGGACCACTGAACAGGGCTGAGCAACAAAAGGAACACCTTGCCTTAAATTGTCCTGATCCTGCCACCACTGGAGGGCTTGGATCAAGGTCGGAGTCACTGGAATCAGTTTGGTAAGGGAGTCCTTTCTCTGAGACCAGTAAGCTCTCAGGTGGAACTGAATATCCCTCATCTGGAATCTTGCCTCTTGGACCACTGCTGTTGAAGCTGCCATGTGGCCCAAGAGCTGGAGGAAATGCCTTGCTGGTCGAGATACCTGAAGACTGAAGGAAGAAGCTAGTTTCATAAGAGCCCTTGCCCTTTCTAGAAGAAGAAAGCCTCTTGCTCTGAGTGTGTCCAGTTCTGACCCTATAAAGGTAAGAAGCTGGACTGGTTCAAGAACTGACTTGGGAAGGCTGAAGAGAAATCCTAGGGAAGTGAGCACTTGCTGGGTCACTTGCAAGTGAGACTTGACTTGGTCTGGAGACTGACCCACTAATAGCGAATCGTCCAGATAAGGAAATATGAAAATCTTTTGCCTTCTTAGAAAAGCAACTACTACTGCCAGGCACTTTGTGAAAACCCTTGCAGCTGAGGTTAGGCCAAAGGGCATTACTCTGAACTGATATTGGTTTGAGGGCAACTCGAACCTGAGGTACTTTCCGTGGGAACACCTGATGGGAATGTGAAAAAAAAAAAAGCATCTTTGAGGTCCAGGGAGGCTAGCCAGTCCCCTGGCCTTAGAGAGGAAAGGATTATTCCCAGAGTTACCATCTTGAACTTTGGTTTTAAAAGATGTTTGTTCAGATATCTGAGGTCTAGGATGGGTCGCCACTCCCCTGTCTTTTTGGGGGTCAGGAAGTACCTGGAGTACAGTCCTTTGCCCAGTGTAGGGTAGGTACTCTCACTATAGCTCTTAAAGCTAGGAGAGAAGAAACCTTTGCCTGTAGTGCAAGGGTTTCCAAAAGATTTGCAGATGGAAAAGATCTGGCTCTCATCTTTGGAAATTTTTTGAAGCTGAGAACCAGTCCCTGGCTTACTACTTCCAGGACCCACTTGTCTGATGTAACAGACATCCAGTCCTGGACAAAGTAAGCCAGCCTGCCCCCTACTGGAATAGGAGAGTCGACCCAGGCAGACCCATCAGGGTGTCTGCTTGGCAGGGGCTTTAGGCTGAGGAGTGGATGCAGGCCTGCTCATCCCCCTTCTGCCTCTCTCTGAAGAACCCCCTCTGCGAAAATGAAGAAGAGGAGGCCTGTGTTTGGTAAAAAGGCCTTTGAAAAGGCCTGCCCCTGCCCCTAGAATGCTGCCTTTGAGGAGTTGCCTGCCTTTCCTTGGCCTGAGCACTACTGTAGGTGGTCCTGTACTCATCCATTTTCTTCATGTAATTCTTTATCTGCTCCCCAAACAGAGAATTGCCCACTACAGGAAAATATATAGCCTTAGCCTGGGTGTCCTGCGAGAGGCTAGTACATCTGACCCAAGCCATCCTCCAAAGAGCCACAGATGTAGCCATGACTCTTGATGAGACATCATTAGAGTCCACAGCTTCTTGAAATTGCACTTTAGATGCCTCAATCCCATCTGCAGCCACTGCCTCCAGCTCCTTGGCTAGCTGGGGGGAGGCCTGTTTAGCCAGTGCCAGTACAGTGTTCTACCTGGACTTCTAGTACCTGGCTGTATAGGCCATGTAATTTGCCTGCCTGAGTCCCAAAGAAGATGCCATGTACTGCTTCTTTGCCATGGCATCAATCTTCCTGGAGTCCTTTTCAGGGGGGTGTGAAGCCAAGGGAATATTTGCCTCGTCACAGGCAGCAGCCTGCACTACACCAACATGGCTGCATTGCTGATATAAGAACTCTGTGTCTGAGCCTGAGAGTGTATACCTCTTGTCCATCCTTTTATCCACAGGAGGTATAGTGTTAGGAGATTTTAAGATTTTTTTTTGTCTGTTTCCCAAAATATTTATGGAGGGGAATAGACAGTCTCCTAGACTCTGGGATATCCATCATCTCTACATAATCAGGCTCTTCTTGATCTTCCACAGCCTCCTCCATAGGAAGCTGGAAGGTTCCAGCCACTTTCCTGTAAAACATAAAATGGGAAGGGGACTCAGAAAGCCTAGGAGGGGAAACACCTGATGGTCTGTCTGGGGAGATGTCCGGTTCCACAGACACATCCAGACCTTCATTTACATCATAATCCTCAAATTCCCCTTCCTCTTCAAACTCCGGTTCATAAAATTCTTCAAGAGTATACTCTTGAACTGGGAGAACCAACCGAACCTAACCCCTGCCAGAAGAAAAAATTACTCACCTTAGTAATGTTGTTTCTTCTAATGGAGTCTTGCTATATTATAGACATTAGCAATTTGATCCAGCTCTAGAACTGCCCTGGAGTGAAATGGTTAAAACCATTCCAAAATAGAATTTTGGCACGAGAGCAGCTCTATCTGTGTCATTTCAAACTTGAACTGTCAGATCTTTACGAGCCAAACTCACTAAGGTCTGTGTGGAAGCTGTAACTCACACTAGCCAAATGGCTACCTAAATAATAACAACCATTGATGGTCCCAACACCCAAGACTCAAGTCAGGGACCAGAAATACTAACACCATTCTAATAATATGAAAATGGAACATAAGTATAATAAAACACACACACGCGTACACATACACACCCCAAAGTCCCAAAGGGACAAAATGCTAAAAGGACATAAGTAGTGCCCACTAATTGTTGCCCGCACCCCACCAAGTAGAGGTTCTGAGAGGGCAGATTGGGGAGGTTCATAATATAGCAAGACTCCATTAGAAGAAACATTACTAAGGTGAGTAATTTTTCTTCAAACAACATACAGTCTTGCTATATTATAGAACGATAACAGAATACAGCAGTACCTCCATGGAGGAGGGCAGAACCTACTTAGGAATAGGCTCTGAAGAACAGCTGTTCAAACCGAGCATCTCTCCTGGCCTGGACATCCAGGAGTAATGCTTGAAGTGTGTACCGCTTTCCAAGTAGCAGCCTGGCAAATCTCTAATAAAGGATATCTCTGGCAGCAGCTAGAGACGCAGCTGTACCCCTGGTAGAATGAGCCCTCAAACTCGGGGGCTCTGCCCACTTTCTGATAACAAAATTGGATACAAGAGACAATCCACCTGGCTATTGATCTCTTAGTGGCAGGTTGCCTTTCCCAACTTCACCATAGGTAAGGAAAAGTTGGGGATTTGAACCTTGACCTTTGGTACGCTCTATATAATAACTAAGAGCTCTCTAACATCCAGGTTGTGCAACCTCCTCTCACCAAGAGGAGTGATCAGTGAAAATACTGGAAGGGAGATAGATTGATTAAGATGGAAATCTGAAACCACCTTAGGCAAAACTTCCTATTAGTCCTAAGGACTACCTTATCCCTGTGGAAAGAAATAAAGTCAGTCTCCACTGACAAGGCTTGCAATTCACTTATGCGTCTGGCAGAAGTGATAGCCACTAGAAAACAGTTTTCAAAGTTAGGTACTTAAGCTCTGCAAAAGACAGAGGTTCAAAGGGTTGCATTAACTGGGCAATGCAAACATTAAGGTCCCAAGCAGGGCCGTTCCAAGGGAGGATTAGTATGGAGTAATCCCTTAAAAACTTGGAAAACACAGGATGAGAGGAAGAGGGATGACTTTCCTGTTGACACAAAAGCAGACACAGCTGCCAAATGAACTCTCAGGGTAGCTGGTCTGAGACCCAAGGAATTAAGATGTACCATGTAATCTAACAAAATGGGCAATTCAGCAGATTCTGGGAAATATTTTTCCAGCACACCAAATGGAAAACCTTTTCCATTTAGAACTATAAGTAGTTCTAGTGGAAGGCTTTCTGGAAGCCTTTAGGATCTCAAGAACACCCTGAGAGAGGTGTAAATCAGCAACTCTAACTCCTCAAGAGCCAGGCCTTGAGGTTGAGGGATTTGAGGTCCGATACCAAACCCTTCCTGGGCACAAGCCAACAAATTGTGATTCCTGGGGAGGCACAGGGAAGATGGACTGTCAGAGACAGAAGGAGTGGGTACCAGGGCTGCCTGGCTCAATCCGGGCAATCAGAATCACCTGCAAGGCTGAGATCTGATTTTGACTAGTACTTTGAATAGGAGAGGAAAGGGGAAAGCATAGAGGAACTTCCTCCCAATCCAGAAGAAGGGCATCCAGGGGAACTGAGCCCAGCACTGGAGGTCTGGAACAGAACAGAGGAAGTCTGTGATTGTCTGGGGCTGCAAAAAGATCTATCTGAGGGATGCCCCACCTGGCAAAAACTATCCCCAGCACTTGAGGATCCAGGGACCATTCGTGATGGCCCTGGGAAATCCTTGCTGAGGGCATCCGCTAGGACATTGTCCTTCCCTGGAAGATGAACTGCTATGAGGGAAGTGTTCAGGAATAGGCCAGAGACCACAACTTCATTGCCTCGGTGCACAAGGCCAAAGACCAGTGCCCCTGTTTGTTGATGTACCACATTGTTGTGGTGTTGTCTGCTCTGACTTGTATCACCTTGTGTGGACAGATGCAGAAAAGCTTGAAGAGCTAAAAGACAGCTCTGAGTTCCAGAAAATTGATGTGAGCAGAGATTCCTGGGGACCAAACTCCTGAGTGGAAAGGTCGCCCATGTGGGCTCCCCAACCCAGAAGGGAAGCATCTGTAGTGAGAGTCAAGTCGTGAGAAGGGAAATGAAGGGACCCCGCTCTTAAATTGCTCTGATCCTGCCACCACTGGAGAGCTAGGATCAAGGTTCGAGTCACTGGGACCAACTTGAAAGGGGTCTCTTCTCTGAGACCAAAAGGTTCTCAAGTGAAACTGAATGTCTCTCATCTGAAATCTGGCTCCTGCACAACAGCTGTGGATGCAGCCATGTGCCCCAGGAGCTGCAGAAAGTGTCTTGCTGGTCGAGAGACCTGCAGAGTGAAGGAAGAGGCCAGAGCCACTAAATTCCTTACCCTTTCTGGGGAAGAAAGGCTCTGGCTAGCTTGTGTCCAATTC
Organism: Neoceratodus forsteri; assembly: GCA_016271365.2. Taxonomy (NCBI): domain Eukaryota; kingdom Metazoa; phylum Chordata; order Ceratodontiformes; family Ceratodontidae; genus Neoceratodus; species Neoceratodus forsteri. Next base: position 397,522,228 of record CM028136.1, on the reverse strand, counting down.
TGCCCCTATAAAGGTGAGTACCTGGACTGGTTCCAGAACCGACTTTGGTAGGTTTAGCAGAAAATCCAGGGAGGTGAGAAGCTGCTGGGTGACCTGCAGGTGAGATTTACCTGTTCTGGGGACTGGCCTACAATGAGCCAGTCGTCTAGATAGGGAAAACAGCAATCCTCTGCCTCCTTAAGTGGGCCACTGCCACTGCTAGACACTTTGTGAATACCCTTGGAGCAGAGGTAAGGCCGAAGGGCATTGCTCTTGAACTGGCAATGACCTGAGGGCAGTTCGAATCTGAGGTACTTTCATGGGATTTTCTGATTAGGACATGGAAATAGGCATCCTTGAGGTCCAGGGAGGCTAGCCAGTCCCCTGGCCTTAGGGAAGGTAAAATCATTGCCAGAGTTACCATTTTGAACTTTGTTTCAAAAGATGCTTGTTCAGATATCTGAGATCTAAGATGGGCCGCCATTCTCCTGTCTTTTGGGGTAAGGAAGTATCTGAATACAGACCCCTGCCCTGATGCAGGAGGAACCTTTCTACTGCTCTGAGAGCTAACAGGGATGAGACCTCTGTTTCCAGAGCGAGGGTCTCTGAAGCACTTGCAGGTAGAAAAAGTCTGCTTCTCAACTTGGGAAACTTTTTGAAGCTGAGAACCAGACCCTGGCTTACTACTTCCAGAACCCACTTGTCTGAGGTTAAAGAAGCCCAATTCTGACTGAAGTAAGCCAGCCTGCCCCCCACTGGTACAGGAGAATCGGCCCTGGGCACCCCATCAGGGTGCCTGTTTCGCAGGAGCTTTAGGCTGGGGGTGGGAGCAGATCTGCCCACCCCTCGTCTGCCCCTGCCTCTGAAGAAGCCCCTCTGAGCATAGGCAGAGGAGGCCTGAGTCTGGTAGAAAGGCCTGTGAAAAGGCCTACCCCTACCCCTGGGGCATGCCTTGAGGAGTGGCTTGCCGCCTAGCCTGGGCACTCTTGTAAGTAGTCCTATATTCATCCATCTTTTCATGTAATTCTCTGTCTGCTCTCCAAACAGAGAATTTCCCACCACAGGAAAATCCATAGCCTTAGTCTGGGTATCCTGTGACAAACTAGTACACCTGAGCCAGGCCAACCTCACGAAAGCTACAGATGTGGCCATGACCCTAGAGGAAACATCATTAACATCCACAGCAGCATGAAACTGAACCTTAGAGGCTTCAATGCCATCAGCAGCCACCTGTTCTAGTTCACTAGCCAGCTGGCCATGGGCCTGCTTGGCCAATTGCATAACAGTATCCCATCTAGATTTCTGATACCTAGCTACATAGCCATATAATTTGCTTGCCTGAGTCCCAGAGAGGCTGCCATATACTGTTTTTTTGCCATGGCATCAATCTTCCTGGAATCCTTGTCAGGAGGATGAAGCCAAGGAATATTAGCTTTATCACAGGCAGCAGCCTGAACTACCCCAACATGACTGCATTGCTGAGAAAGGAATTCTGTATCAGGGCCTGACAATGTATACCTTCTGTCCATCTTTTATCTACAGGAGGCACAGAATTAGGAGCTTTAAAATTTTAATTGTTTGTTTCTAAAAGACTTATGTAAAGGAATAGACAATCTCCTAGACTCTGGAATATCCATCATTTCTACAAAATCAGGCTCCTCTTGCTCATCCACAGCCTCTTCTAAAGGAAGCTGGAGGGTTTCAGCAACTTTTTATAAAACATAAAATGAGATGGGGACTCAGCAGCATAGGGGAGATTCTAAGGTCTGTCTGGGGAGATGTCCGTTCAATGGACACACCCAGACCTTCCCAGCCACATTCATACTGTTCATAATCCTCCTCCCCTCCTCTGGTTCATAAAATTCCTCAATATCATAATCCTGAACCACTGGGACCGGACGAACCGACCTTTTACCAGATAGTGGTGGTTCGGACGGACCCTGAGACAGTGACTGGACAATTTGTATGGCTTTTGTTATCTCTGCAGCAGTTGGAGAAGGAATTTTGACTCCAGACCTGCTGATTTTCTTGTTTTCTTTACTGGAATTGGTTCCTCAGAACCAGCTTTTCTTTGCCGAAGTCTGGCCCTGGTCAGAGGCACTCCCTCTGATTCGGTTGGCACCGAACCGGGCTGGCCATCCGGGTCAGCGGACTTTTGGCCTCTCGCCCTGAGCCTGCCCAATCTTTTTCCAGGGTGGCTGCAGGGAAATTCATACCTGGCAGTCTGACTGGAGGTGGTCAAACCCAGACAATAAACACATGTGGTGTGTGGGTCAGCCTTGGCAAAGACTTCCCCACAAACATCACAGTGTTGAAACCAATGATAGGCCGGTTTTCTTTTGGGTTCTCAGACATAATGCAGCCTAACCAAAAATTGCCCTTTTAACGGCAGTGCCAGGCAAGACACCCTTATCGGTTCCTAACCGTGTCACGGGTATTGGAAAAACGTAATAAACTGCTTTTTTTTAGAACCGATAAGAACCGGAACCGCACTCTAAAATAGTAATTTTAGTTTTAAATGAGTTTTAACCCACTGATCGTTCAAAACCGAACGATAACTTACAAGTTCCACACAGACAAAACCTTCATTTACTTACGGTTACCACAGATAGAGCTTGAACTGAACGGTTTTAGGGTTAAATAAAACTATTCTCGTTAAATCCAACCGAGAAAACACTTTTAAACCGAGAAATGAACCGAGCAGAAGAAGAAATCTCTGGAGCGACTGTTCACTGAGGCGGAGTAAAGAATCTGACAGTTCAAGTTTGAAATGACACAGATAGAGCTGCTCTCGCCAAAATTCTATTTTGGAATGGTTTTAACCATTTCACCGGGGCAGTTCTAGAGCTGGATCAAACTGCTAATGTCTATAATATAGCAAGACTTCATGTTGTTTGAAGGAGCCGGATCAGTCGGAACCGGATGGAGCGATTCCACAATTTGAATCGCCCTGGCTATCTCTTGGGCAGTCGGAACATGAACCTCTGGATCCGAACCGCTCGATTTCTCTTTGCACTTTCTTTTTGTTGGAACCGATCCCTCGGAATTGGCTCTCCTTTTGCCCGAAGAAGTATCGTCCTGGACAGAGGGCACTCCTTCTGGTTAGGTCTAAACCGAACTGGGCTGGCCATCCAGGTCAGCAGACTTCTCGGCCTCCTTTTCCCTCAGTCTACCTAATCTCTTCTCGAGGGTAGATTTGGGAAAATGTTTACATATTTGGCAGTCTAAATTGAGGTGGTCAACCCCAGACAATAAACACAGGTGGTGTGGGGATCGGCCTTGGCAAAGACCTCCCCACACTCACTGCAGCGTTGAAACCCAGTGGGCCCGTTTTTTTTCTTGGGTTTCTCAGACATGGCCACCCTAACCAAACTTACCCTTGTTTCGGCAACCGCCAGGCAAGACTCCCTTATCGGTTCCTAACCGTGTCATGGGTATTGGAAAAAAATGGTTAAAACACGTTTCTTTTTTAGAACCGATAAGAACCAGTAACCACACACTAAATATAGCAAAAATCACAATCAAATGGTCAGTTCAGCCAAACCGACCGCACTTTTACAAGTTTCACACAGAAAAGTGTAACAATTCCTATCTAGTACTCACGGCACCACAGACAGAGACTGAACCGACTATGCAGATACTTTTTTTCGGTTTAAACCGACGAAAAACTGAAAACTTTTTGAACCGAGCTGAAGGAGAAATCTCCGGAGCGACTGTTCAGTGAGGCGGAGTAAAGAATCTGATGGTTTAGGTTCAAAACACTCCAGACAGAGACTTCAACCGAGCTCGAGCTCAGCATTCCATGCCCTGCATGGAAAGTTAACCCTTAGTTCTCAGGGGCAGTTCAAAGGTTGGGAATCACTGCAATTGTCAGTATACAGCAAGACTTCATGTTGTTTGAAAATTGTCTCCCCAGCTGGCTCCGGACAAGATCCAGGAAGTAAGGGAGGTTTTCACAGACTTTGCCCCACTGGTTAGCGCCAAGCCTGGACTAACCCCCTCAGCGACGCACGATGTGGAGACAGGGACACAGACGCCCATACGGCGGACAGCATATCGGGTGTCAGAGGCTGTCCAAAAGGACATTAGGAGGGAGGTGGAGGAAATGCTGGATTTAGGGGTAATCCAAAGATCCAACAGGCCCTGGGCCTCACCCGTAGTCCTTGTGCCCAAGCCAGATGGCTGTACTCATTTCTGTGTAGACTATCATGGACTGAATGCAGTCACAAAGTCAGACGCCCACCCGATGCCCCGGACAGATGAACTCCTGGACATGTTGGGAGGGGTGACCTACCTTACGACAACTGACCTGACCAAGGGGTATTGGCAGGTAGAGTTAACGGACAGAGCTATGGAGAGGTCGACCTTCATCACTCCGATAGGCTTATTTGAATTTAAAGTAATGCCTTTCCAAAGGTTAGTGAACCAGGTTTTAAATGGTGCTGAGGAGTACGCTGTAGTGTACCTGGATGACATTGCCATCTTTAGTGCCAGCTGGGAGGAACACCTGTTCCACCGTAGGGAAGTGCTGGGCAGGATACAGAGGGTCAGGCTCACTGTCAAAACTGAGAAGTGCCATTTGGCCATGGGAGAAGTGGCATACCTCGGGCATGTGCTAGGCCAGGGACAGCTCCGTCCTAACCAAATAAAAATAGAGGTGATCTAGGTGTGGCCCAGACCAGAAATGCAGAAGCATGTCAGGAGTTTTCTAGGGACAGTAGGGTACTATAGGAAATTTGTACCCAATTACAGTGCCCTGGCTGCTTTCCTATCTGACCTGGTAAAAAAAAGGATACCAAAGAAAATTACCTGGGGACAAGCCTGTGAAGAATCCTTTACCAGACTGAAGGAAGCACTGTGCAAGGCTCCTGTATTGACAAGTCCTGACTATAGCAAACCCTTTATAGTTCAGACTGACGCCTCAGATGTGAGTATTGGGGCAGTACTGAGTCAGACATCCAACCAAGGGAAAGATCACCCAGTAGTGTACCTGAGTAAAAAATTACTTCCCAGGGAGCGGGTATACTCTACTGTGGAAAAGGAGTGTCTTGCCATAGTGTGGGCCCTAAAGAAGCTAGAGCCATACTTATATGGGCAGCATGTTGTGGTACAAACTGACCACAACCCCCTGGTTTGGCTGACGCAAATGGGAATAACTAATGGTAGACTGTTAAGATAGAGTCTTGCTTTGCAAGGGTATGACATGAAAATCATACATAGGGCTGGAGTGACAAATCAGAACAGCGATGGCTCATTGCGTGTCTATGAGGAGTGAACTGATTTGAGAAGCTCATCCCATGCAGGGAATAGAGCCCCCAAATTCAGTATAGGTATGGAGGATTGTGACACTTGGCCAGCTGGTTCTGATTGCTCTATGATTTTTGTAATATTAAAAAAAATGTAGAGTGTGATTGTCTGCCATGAGACATCCTGTGCTCCTGGGATGACACTCCTTCCCCCCCCAGGTTTCAGTTAAAATGACAGGATATGTTAAACAGCAGAGCTCTGTAATGTGATTAACTTCCAAGAAGTCACATTTTATAGCCTTGTTTATGATCTGTGTTGTTTTGAAGCCAGGAACTAAAATACCCATTTTATGACATATTCAGAGGAAGGACAGTTAATTTCAACTGGTGCTAAAAGAAGCTATATGACACCTAGGTGAGAAAACTGCCGAGTTGTAAAAGTCCTGTGATGTCTTTGAAAAGCAGGTAACCACACTAGATCAAAGGAAAGACTCAAGATCAAAGAGTCACATTGGGAAATTAGTTTTTGCTGATGTCACCTTATTTAATATACCTCCGGAGGGATGGGACATCCTGTGTGTATTATATTTTTTTATATTTAACAAGGAGGAGCTAGGTGACATCATGGAAGAGGCAGGTACAATGACGGTTTTTAAACTATTCTGTGGCTGATCTTTAGACACATTCCTGTTGGACTCTGAAACATCATCATCTAACTATAAGCATTGTAAGAAGGTAATAATACATTAGATATACAAGTCTAATTGTAGTGTGGTAGGAGTTTATGTTTGTATTTTAACCTTGTTCTTTTAAGTGATTGTATGCTTTGTGATATATGGTTCTATGTTTACATTGTACATATTTTTTATTCATTTTTAAGTAAATCGATATTTAAAGAGACTGCCTGGTGTTCCTTTTCGAAATTCTTTTTTTTACATGTGAAGTACAGATGGTTAAAGTTGACACTGTTCATAAGCTTAATGGTAATATCAAACTGGGAAAAGGTAAGAATTTTCCTAAGGTCTCTCATAGAGTTTTTAGGGTTCATTTTGGATACCTGGTTAGGTGCCCTTAGGCGAAAGATATCTAGCATGCCCTGAAGAGCAGAATTATCTGAGTCTGTACATTTGGGTATGCTAGCATAAGGTTCACAGTTTGAATCCCTCCAGACCTTGAGACCAAAGATGATTTGGACCCACACACAGACATGAGGGTTACCCTGTTCTGTTAACTGTTCACAATACTGTGCTTGGAGGTCGGCACTGTGGGAGAAGAGGGCCTGACCTGCTGAGTGGGTTTGTGGCATGTTGCACTTGTCATATATGGCCATGAAGGTAGACTACAGGGAATGGGAATTCATGACAATCAAATGTACCATATAGCAGTTCAGAAGAGAACAGAAGAATGACCTCTTCAAGAAATTCACAGTACTACTAATCAACATGCACTACTATATCTTTGTACTACAGTAAGCACAATCTTCATATAAAAAAAATCTGGTTCCCTAATCTTTCATGTAGGATGGCATCATTTAAAAGACCTTACATATGTTACCTGAAGTTTAACATTTTGTTGACCGATTTTGGAGGCGAATGTGCTGCCAAATCGTAATGATCAAATAAACAGAACAGTATCAGCTTTCTTGATGAGACATCAGAATTTGACTGCACAAAGTTCTGAGATTCAGAATCTCAGATCCACGTCTTTTTTAACTAAAACTCTTTCACTACTATTTATGCTTTTCTTTACCTGGTGTTCTGCATTGCAGGTAGATATTTTTCATTCGATTAATTCTTATCAGTTTTTCATCAATCTTCACCTGCGTCTTTTTGGGCTCTCCAAAGGCTCCATACATTATGGCACTAAACCTGTTAAAAAGTATATTATCATGCCTTAGATAGTTTCACTTTATAACTGGCATATTAAAGAGCTTGCTTAATATAAAATACATTATTTTTAGACAGTTTTTATTTTGAAAGGTTTTACACTTACCTGTGATGCTTGTTAGTTCTTTTGCTTATTATTTTAAATGTTACATAAACCTAAACTGTGTGACATAGTAAATTGTGTGTGCAATAGAAAGTATTATAATTTTCATAAATGCTCAGTGAGATTAACAAGTTTAGTGCAATTCTGACAATGTGTATTGACCCTTCAGGGTCCACCTGTGGTTCCCCTCAGCCACTGACACCCTGCCTGAGCCCATCAGGACACACCTGGAAACTAGCCTTGACTTAGTATGCCTTTCCCATTTGTTGCATATCTCCCATGAAAATGAAACAGGGATGTGCAGGGACAGGGTTAAAGAAGAACTGCTCTGAACCTGCATGTCATTTTTTTTTTTTCAACAGAAGCTATTTTTAAAGAGGAAAGGAAATAAATAAAACAAATAAAACCAATATGAAGATTACGGTCTTTATTTCTAATAAAGCTTATGAGTTTCTTAAGTAACAGTAAAGCAATCATGTGTTTTTATTTTTTTAAGTAGTCAACAAGCTGAAATCTACAATATGGCCATTACTGGAGCTGCCCATTTTACTTTCCGGTTTTCCTACAGATAGTGTGAGCATGCTGGCTACACACTGATGTTCCCGTTTGTGCATTCGGTGACATCAGCCAGTTTCATGCACAGTAAGTCGCATTCTTGGGAAGCTGTCAGAAACTGACAGCTACCAGGATATAAAGCAGCTTGTTGTATGTACAGTGTTTTTTTCTTTACTCTTTTAGTTTTCTTGACTGCTTATTTCAATAATGGTAAAACTACTGATATATTCTTGACACATAATACATATGGCAAATGTATTTAACAGAATGGTCAGTCACGTTTTACTTGAATTTCAATTTCAAACAAGCAATTTTTATATGCTTGGTTATATGGTGTGTTGAAAGCAGGGAAATAAATAATGTATTGTTCTATCTCTCTGTTTTTGTTTTTCTCAAATCTAATCACAAATTCGCCATTCATATCTCCCCCCTCCCCAGCAGCTGTACCCAGACTCTATACCTGTGATCAGTCACTTGCTGTTTGTTGGTCTCTGAACTTTACAAGAGTATGGCAGTCTGTGTTATATTTATTGGCATGGTATTGTTCGGCACTGGAACAGCTCACTGCACTGGACAGTTCATTTACAGGAGTGACTAGTATGACTGGGTGTAGGGGTGAGGGAGGTGCACAGAGGATTTATGGATCTGTGGTACATCTGAAGGCTTTTAGAGGTGACACCGGGAGAACACTTCCAGACTTCAATTTGTTTTTTATTGTTTGCTTGTGACAGTTGCCGTCTATGATTAGCTAGGACCTCAACGTGCACATCTCCACCCAACCCATGTAGTGCACTACATCTTTCTTTATGGGTATTGCCTATTCTTCGGCTTCTCATGCAACTGTGCTAGTGCTCTGTGCAGTTTATGCTAGAAAGAGTTGTGCAGCCACGTCCATTCCTTTCACTGTATGGAGAGTTAAACATGCATTTAAATAGTCTGTTGGTGTGGATCAATTTTGCAGTCTTCAGAAGATGAGCATACTTCATCCTGGTGACTGCTCCTACCAATCAGTCTGTGTGTTGGTGTGCTATGATGCCACTGAATTGCAATCATCCATGAGCAGTATGCTGTTGTTCGTATGTTGTTGTTGTTTTTTTGTTACTTACATATACATGTAAACAACACCTGCAGGATAATGTGATAGGAACAAAAAATAAAAAGAAAAGAAAAAAAAGACTTCCTTCCTTTTTTTGTAAATGAACATGCAGTACGGCCAGTAATACACACCTCACAAATCCCCCCTCTCCACATCCCGAGAGATGAAAAAAAAATAGCCAAACTCAGGAATGAGCTAACACATTCCTTACTTTACAACAAACATGGTACATGTGTATATTAATACACTAGACTATAGATGTTATCTCAAATACAAATGAATGAGTGTATCAAACTCAGTTTTTACCATGACTGAAGTTCAACCTGCAACCATATGGAATGCATGAATGGAGATGCAATCATTTCTCACTGCATTCATTCAGTCTCTCTCTCATGCAGGTTTAGAATGTTAGTTATTGTAACAGTACTAGTTGACAAAAATATGCAGAGAAGTAAAATAAATTAAACAAATGACAGTTTTTGATTGAAAATGTTTATTTATATAGTACGGAGGATAAATCATACAAAGAGTACATAATCAAATCACTGTTCTCTTTAAGTACAGTTTCACATTCTGTTATCATTCCAGCTACACTGAGCCTTTAGTACTCATATGTGTTTCCATTTTACAATCTGGTGGCAAGTGCAATTATAGAACTGAATAATGCACTTTATGTACCTAACAATGACAGAGTTCTGAAGAAGAACATGGATGCATTGTTCAAACAATGGAAGAGCAGAATGTGGACATATCATGCAGTTCTTTTTTTTTTTCCAATTCTATTTATCCTCCTTCGGCAGGCCTCCAGCTTGTCTGCCACCCTACCGGACTTGGGGTCTTATGGTACCATGCGCGCCCCTGGTGGAACTCCCAGAGCCAGCCTGGAGGCTTCATCCATGGTGGCCCCCGATGTTTCCTCCATTTATTTTCTCCCCTTGTGTGCGGTCCTACCCTGAGGCCTCGGAAGCAGCGACACGAGTGTGAAGGTGCACATGTGCACCGCAGCTTCAATACCAGCCTCTTCTGCCCTCCCTCAGCCTAGCGCCGGCACTCCTTGCAAGCGGCGCAGCCACTCCGGCCTCCACTAGGGGGCGGCCAAGCTCCACGGAGACCTAGTTCTCCCTCCTGAGGTGGAGGGCTGCCAGCTGGCAGCCACTCACATCTCCCTCCCCCCCCACTGACCTCCAATGACCTAGGCTCATTCCCGAACCCAGGTTGCCAGTGTGGTGCTAGGTGTGGCGTCCAGTGCCTCAACCCTCTGCACCACAAGGCTGGCTCTTGCAGTTCTTAAGTGGTTCTTACCAGCAGCATGTAAATCAGAAATACCCACTATGATAACTAAAAAGCCTGTTTATGTAGAGCAATAACATAATTTGAACTAGTATTAGAAAACAGCTTCTACTGGGAAAAATGGCATATAGATTCAGTGCAGTTTTCCTTTAACCTTTAATCAGGCTGTTGAGTTTCAGGTTTAAGGGGCAGATAAATTCAAGGAACAGTGCAAGTGTTGGAACTGGTTAAGTGATTTTAAACAGAACTACTTGATAACCTGGATTGTGTAAAAGTGACAGAAGGCACAAGGAATGTTAATCAGTAATTGTGACCTAATCTCTATAAAAAAACATCTGTCATGAGCCCTAGCAGAAGAAGAGAAGGCCCTTCCAGTCTTAATGATATACTGAAAATGAAAGGAATCCTTAGTTTGGTATGCTGATTTATTTTGCTTTCTCTTAGTTTTTTGAGCTTTAATAAATATATACTGAAGACAGGAGTTTTGAACAGGATATTTTATGTGGCTTCAGGAATACCCCGCAGTGCCTATGGGCCATTCTCATATGGTTTCAGCAGTAGAATGTGAGCAGTCCCAATAGAGAAGTGGGGGAACTGTAAATGAATTGAATGAAAATGGAAAAATCCCTTTTCTTCAAAGTTAATACAAATGAGAGCAGTTTGGATACTGCGTTTAGTACACTTTTCATGGTCCAATGGAATCCTCTGGAATACAGAGGTTTATTTATTTTATTTAGTTTTGTTGACTAGGAAAGGAGGACTAGGTGATTCTGCCTATGTTCAACCTCGTTCCAGGGGAGGGGAATACAGATGGAAACTGACATTGAACCAGATTAAAACATTACTTACCATAGTTTCTTCCAAGGGATCCCACTCTATGCTTACTGTTGTGATCAGCATGCAGGTCTGAGCTGCCTAGGAGAGTAGAATGCTATGCAAATTAGATAAAGATGGAATGAAATTCAAATCTCTGCTGCGTGGTCATGCTTCAATCTGCCCTCCAATGTCAGATTTATTTTATGAGCTAGGGGAGCAGTGACCACTAAACAAGCTAGACATAAACAAAGAAACAAAAAGACCCCCAAAAATACTTGGCCCATACTGGGACAATATATGGCAAACCAAAGTTATACAACAAAAACACCCAAAAAATTGACTATAAGCAATGCACAAGTAATGCTCAAGCAAATTAAAGACTGAAAAATAACTGATTCTTGGAGAACCTTTTCCAGGTTTTGGAAAAGGAGGTAGGGTGGGTTTTGTAAGCATAGTGAGGGATCCCTTGGAAGAAACAACATTACTATGGTAAGTACAGTAATTTTTGTTTCACACCACAGGAACCCCTCACTATGTTTATTATAAGATCCTTATTAAAAGATATGGGATCCATGTATTGTCATCCCTCTAACTTAACCGACAATTAAGATAGTCACACTCCTGTTTTGTAGTGAAGGGTTAAACACGGCAGATGTTTTGCATTGGCTAGGTCAAATGTGTGAGGTGCTCAAGCATTCCACACCCGTTTTGGATCCAGATTTGGTTTGGACTGGGGGGTGGAAAGTCAAAGTAAAATGAATACAAACGAACAATGGCATATTGCATTTACCCAGCAGCTTTTACATAGGGTGAGATAGAAGTTTATGCTTCTACAATAGACAGCTCAAAACTTGCCACAAATGTGGAGCTAGAACCCATCTGGGTTATGTGTGTGACAAACCCAAATGTAATTTATGTATGGACTATGGCCATGTTAGCGAACAGTGCCCAAATCCTCTAAAGTGCAAACTTTGTGATAAGGATAATCATGCATACTGTCAGTGCCCTTGGGCGGTGCCTCTCTCAGAGATACTTCCAGCGTCCAGGGCAAGCACAGCAATAAAATTAAGAATAGAGGAATTTAATGGATGGCTAAGAACCTGGTGTCATGCTAAAGGGTATGAGCTGGTGGGGGGGCGTGGGGAAGGCCCTGGGAGGACAGTAGTCTCTATGCCAAGGATAGACTACACTTGAGCGAGGAGGTAAAGAAAGTGTTGAAACAGAGGATGGAGGAGTACACAGAGGTAGTTGAGAATTTAAACTAGGAGTGGGGGGGTGGTAAGTGGGGAAGGGACATGTAGAGACCACAGGTTAGGAAGCCATGAGTTTACCCTCCCCAATAACATGGCAAGTACTAGTGATGATGCTAGTAAAGGAAGGCAGGAGGGAGGGGAAGGATGGAAGGTGGTTACTCTGAATGCTAGGAGGCTTGGGAAGAAAACTACAGAGCTACAGACTCTCATGGCAGAGGAGGAGGTGGACATGGTGGCCGTCACCGAAACATTGGCCATCCAATACAATGACTTGGATCTGTTGATATCAGGGTACAAGATATTTCATAGGAATAGAGTGAATGGGAAAAGGGGATGGCACTATATGTAAGGGAAGGACTGAAATGTGTACAGGAGGAAGGGGAGGAGGGTAGTACAGAGTCACTATGGATGCAAATCCAGGATTCCAAGAACAGGACTTTCAGGATGAAAGTGGTGTACAGGCTGCCCTCTCAGACAGAGGAGTTAGACAGAGAACTAGCAGGACAGATCAGGAGGACTTGTGAGAAGGGTAGTGTGGTGATTGTGGGGGACTTCAACATGCCAGGAGTGGACTGGAATACCCCAACAACCAGGAATAGAAGGAAGCAGGTACTGCTGGATGCCTTCCAGGACCGCTTCCTGATGCAAATGGTCAGCAAACCAACTAGGTTAAGGAATACACTTGACCTTGTGCTGGCAAATGAGGAGTTTGTGAGGGAACTGAGGGTGGAAGAACCACTGGCAGGGAGTGACCACCACTCAATATGGTTCACATTGGATATGGGTAAGGAAGAAAACATTACTTACCATAGTAATCTTGTTTCTTCTCAGTGATACTCAGGTATTCATAACTTCTGCAGTGTCCCTTTAAGACTGAACTGCCCGGAGAGATGGAATGCTATGCAAATGATGTAATCTTTGCATGTGCTATTTTACAAATGCTGCCTTGAACTAACTGCCCTGGTTCTAAACCCTCAGATTTCCTTGTAGCCTGGAAAGGCAGGCCTTGAAAACTACACATTATATATACTGTAATAATTGGAATTATAATGATTAATAAAATAACACTAAAAGCCCCCAAGAGGAGGACAAACCCCCCAAAACTAGGGGTCATAAAATGCAATAACACCCCTGAATGTCAGAAACCACCTGAAGTGGAAGAAAACAAGAACACAATTTAAAAACAATAGTGCCTGATTGTGGCACTTATACAGTAGGTCAGGAAAAAACATTCCCAGGAATGCAGAGGCTGCTAGTTCTTGAAGGGGAGGCAGGGTGGGAAATTATGAATACCTGAGTATCACTGGGAAGAAACAAGATTACAATGGTAAGTAATTTTTTCTTCTAACCCCAGTAATATTCAGGTATTCATAACTTCTGTAGATTACAAAGCAGTACCTTTTCAGGTGGGTACAGAACCTACTTTGGAAACAGACTCTGCAGGACTGCTGTGCCAAATCTGGTATCACTCCTGGACAGGATGTCCAAACTATAATGCTTTGTAAAGGTGTGTACTGTTTGCCAGATAGCTGCTTTACAGATGTCCACAAATGGAACATTTCTGGCAGCTGTTAAGGTAGCAGCTGTACCCCTTGTGGAATCGGCCCTCAATCCTGTTGGAGGTTCCCTTCCAGCTTTAGAATAGCAAAACTGGATGAACTGTACTATCTAGTGAGAAATGGACCTTTTAGTTGCTGGGTTATCTTTTTCCACATCCCCACAAGTTAGGAACAGCTATTTTCTGTCATGCCTATGGTCCTTAGTGGCTAACATGTAGTAACTAAGAGCTTTCTTAACATCCAAACTGTGGAGCCTCCTTTCACCAGAAGTGGAGTGCTCAGTGAAAAAGACAGGCAAGGTAATGGTTTGGTTCAAGTGAAAATCAGAAACCACTTTAGGAAGACATTTCCTGTTTGTTTTCAATACCACGTTGTCCTTGTGGAAGGAGATATAGTCCTGATCTACGCAAAGAGCCTGGAGCTTGCTGATCCTTCTAGCTGACGTCATTACCACCAGGAAAACTGTTTTTCATGTGACATATTTTGGATTAGCTGAAGACATGGGCTTGAAAGGGGACCCCATGAGTTTGACTATACACACATCGAGGTCCCATGTTGGCACTGGTTCCCTGTGAGGCTGCAAATGGGAAAGGCCCTTAAAGAACCTCTTAAAGATAGGGTCTGAGGCTAGAGAAATTCTATGTCTGGCTGAAATGTAAGTAAATGCACCTTCAGGGTACTGGGCTAAAGGTCCAAAGAATGCAAATAAGTAAAATAATCCAGCATGGCTGGTACCCCAGCTTGTGTTGGCACAATATTCTGGGTGGAACACCAAATAGAAAACCTTTTCCATTTTGCAGCATAGGTTTTCTTAGGGAAGGGCTTCCTGTAACCCCTCAAAATGTCCAGGACACTTTCAGAAAGGTTTAGTCCTGCATATTCTAGGTCTTCAAGAGCCAGTCCTTGATACTGAGGGATCTGAGGTTCGGGTACAGGAGACTCCCCTGATTGGAAGTTAAGAGATTGTGCCTCCTGGGAAGGTGCATTGCCTCGGCCACAGACATGGAGAGCAGTAGACAGTACCATGGCTGCATGGGCCAATCTGGTGTTAGCAAGATCATGGATGCTGACTAGGACCTGATCTTGAGCAGTATCCTGTACCCAAGGGGGAAGAGAGGAAAACAAACAGACGTTTCCCTGACCAATCCAGAACTAGAGCACCCAGGGGGACTGTTCCCTGATATGGTGGTCTGCAACAATATTGTGGCAAGTGGTGATTTTGGTGGGATGCGAACAAGTCTACCTCTGGAGTGCTCCACTTCCTGAAAATCACTTCTGTCACTTGCCTGTTCAGAATCCATTTGTGATGGGCCTGGTTGATATAGCTCAAGGTGCCTGCAAAGTATTGTCCCTGCCAGGCAGGTGAATGGCCTGTAGTGACACTTCAAAGGAGTATGCCAGACTCCATATTTTCATGGTTTCTGGGCAGAGAGGTTTGACCTTGTTCCTCCCTGCTTGTTTATATAGTACGTAGTGGTGGTACTGTCTGTTCTGTACAAGATTTCCCAGCAGCAGTATCGTGAAAGCCTTTCGTGCCAACAGTATTGCTCTGAGTTCCAGCAGGATGATGTGCAGGAGTGACTCTGCACTTGACCATGTGCCTTGGGTAGTGTGATCTCCCAGATGGGCACCCCACCCCATGAGTGATGCATCCATTGTGAGAATTACCGATGGAGGTTCCTGTTGGAAAGGAACACCTTCTTTCAGGTTGCCTTCCTCTTTCCACCATTCGAGAGCATGTAACAGAGTTCCTTTTACTGGAATCAGTTTTGAAATAGGGTCTCTTCTCTGGCACCAGTGAGATCTGAGGTGAAATTGGATGTCCCTCATCTGGAATCTGGACCCCAGTACTGTACAAGTGGCAGCTGCCATGTGGCCCAAGAGCTGAAGAAACTGCTTTGCAGTTTTTGATTTGTTCAGGACAAATAAGCCTGCTAACTGCTGGATGCTCCTTACCCTGTTCAGTGGCAGGTATGCCCTGAATGGTATTTAACTCAGCTCCTATGAACTGCAATACCCAAACAGGCTGAAGGACTGATTTGTTTCAGATTGATCAGGAATCCTAGGGACTCCAAGAGCTCCTGAGTGAATTACAGCATATCCCTGATGTGCTGAGGTGATTTTCCTACTACCAGCCAGTCATCTAGGTATGGGAACACTGTGACACCCTGCTTTCGAAGGTGTGCCACTACCACTAACAAGTACTTTATGAACATCCTTGGTGCTGAATTGAGACCGAATGGCACGGTTGAGAATTGATAGTGACCTGAAGGGAGTCTGAACCAGAGGTATTTTCTGTTAGATTCCCTTATGGGGGATGTGGAAATAGGCATCTTGTAGGTCCAGTGAGACCAGCCAGTCTCCTTTTTGGAGGGTTGGCAAGATCAGTGCCAAAGTTACCATTCTGAACTTTGGTTTTGTTAGGTATCTGTTTAAGACTCTGAGGTCTAAGATGGGCCACCACTCCCCACTTTTCTTTGTGGTAAGAAAGTATCTGGAATAAAATCCCTTTCCCTTTAAGTTGGTTGGCACTGGTTCCACTGCTTGAGACTGAAGCAGTTTTTGAACCTTTGTTTCCAAGAGTTTTCTCTCCACATTTGAGGATTGCTTGAAAACCCGAGTTCTTAAGGGTGGAAGGGATTTGAAAGTTAGAGACAGTCCCTGGCTCACTACTTCCAGGACCCACTTGTCTGTGGTGATGTTTTCTCAGAGGTGTGAAAAATGGGCCTCCTACAGGCAGTAGTGAGGTGGCCTACACAAACATGTCAGAGTGCCTATTTTGCTTGGGGCTGAGCTTGGAACTGGGAACCACGCCTGGAACCCCTTCTGCCCCTACCTCTGAAGTATCCCTGCTGTGGCTACTGCTGGTATGGGGTCATAGCCATGGCCTGGAAAAAGGGCCTGCTTTGAAAGGATCTGCCTCTGCCTTCCCTTCCATAGGGTCTAGTGGATGGGGAAGCCTTCTTTTTTGCAGAGTTGCTTCTGTGTGGCCTTATACTCATCAACCTTTTTCATGTAAGCCTCTGTCATTTGCCCAAAGAGGGAATTTTCCTCTAATGGGAAATCTACTGCCTTGGTCTGTGTATCCTGGGTAAGGTTTGTAGCTCTTAACCAAGCAAACCTTTTCTGAGCCACAGTGTTTGCCATCCACCTGGCAGCTGTGTCATTCAAATCAGCAGCCATTTTAAATTGATATTTGGCTGCTTCCAGACCCAATCCAGCTGTTTCAGCTAGGTCAGCTGAAATAGGAGACTGCACCTTATCTGACATAGCAAGGACTGATTGCCAGAGAGATTTCTGGTATTGTGCGGCGTAGGACTGGAAGTTGGCCTGCCTGATAGCTGAAGAGGCTGAAAGGTAACCCTTTTGGCCGTGCTGTCAATTTTTCTTGAGTTCTTGTCTGGAGGATGGGAGGCTAGTGGAACCCTTGCCTTGTTGCAGGCTGCTACTTGCACCACTCCCTGGGGGTCAGACTGAGAGAACAAAAATTTAGCACCCTGCCTTTCTAATGATATTTTTATCCAACCTCTTATCCAGAGGAGGAGCAGTATTTGGTGTATGCAGTATCTGTAGGGCATCTTTTTTAAAGAATTTGTTAACGGGAAGAAGAAGTATTTTTTAGTGGGTGTCAACCCCATCAGTTCCATGTATTCAACAACTTCTTCATCCTCAATATTACTTCACTTGTGGGAATGTCTAATGCATCCACCATTTTACTTACAAAGATAAAATGAGGGGAAAAATCCTCTGATGCCCTTGGAGGAGAGCCACATTCCTGTTCAGGGCAAATCTCCGGTTCAATGGGGTCCCCTTCATCCTCCACATCAATATCCAGATACTCTTCTTGCTCATAAAGACAGGACTGAGAAGAGACGGTCTGTTTGACTGGAGTCTGAGACAAAGTAGCAGTCAGCCCCTGTAAAGCCTAGATAACGCAAAAGGCCTGTGCAATCTCATCTGCACTTGGCAGTTTTACTGCAGGCACAGAAGTCCCCAACAGCTTCTCAGCTGGGGGTTCTGTGTTTTTTGTGTTTTTAGATTTTTTTAGAGGGAAACGGAGAGTCAGTCGGTTCAGCAAGCCTCTTTGGAACTGCTTATGTACCTGTCTCAGGGGTGGCAGTTACAGATGTTGAAATCAAAGTGGTTTCACACTCAGGAACAGAGGGTGTCGGTTGGTCGGAGCTTGAGGGACCCTTGGAAACAGCCATCTTTTTCTTAAGCCTTTCAAGACGCTTTTCCACCGTTTTTTCTGGAAAAGTTTTACAAATATCAGTCTGTTTTTAAATGTTCAAAACTCAAACAAACGACACAAAGATTATGCTTGTCTGCTTTGGCAAAAATCTCACCACAATCAGTACAAGGTTTGAAACCAGGTTCATCGGTTCTTCTTTTTGGTTTTTCAAACATTCTGAATGAAGAAAATGAAATAAATAATTGCTAAATAAAAAAGACTTTAAAACCTTATTTAGTGCTTGCGGTTGGTTCTTGAAATGAGAAAAACCTTTCGGAACCAGGAACCGAACCAAGAAAGGAACCGGAGTTAGCGGTTCACAATTTAAATATAAAACTTGAATTTTAAATAAAATTAAGGGAGCCAGCCCATCAGCGCAGTGGTTGGATTTCAGCTCGCGTCGCTAGTGACCCAGGTTCAGGAACAGACCCGGGAGCTGGGGGGCCGGCCAGTGAAGAAGGACTGAGGTGCCTTCGGACTGCTCTCCTTCTCCGGGGGGAGGGTCAGGGAGAATGTCTGGTGCGTGATGATTCCTAGCGGAGGCTGGAAGGAATCGCTAGAGCAGGCATATAACAGTAATAGAGGGGTGGGACAGATGCAGGTCGTCATTGCACATCTCCGCCCCTCGGGGGGGAAAACTAAGAAAAGACAGCTTGCGCCTGCCTCTGTGAAGCCTGCCCCTGCCCTAATCAGATTTGGGGATGGCTCCAGGATTCTAGTCCCATGTTCATGGCATTGACGCCCTAAAGTGTTGTGACCCCACCCCGAGGGGCAAGCTGGGGGTGTCTGGAGTCGGGCTCAAATGTAAGTGGGGGTATTAGGGGTCCATGACCAGGCAGATCCTTGGCTGAGTGGGGGCAACAAATATACAGAAATAAAAAAAATAAAATTAAGGGGTTCTTTAGTCAGGGAACTCCAAAAATCTCTAAGAAAGGCCCTGGTTCCCCACCAGTTAAACTGTAGCAGGAGAAACCGAGAAATAATTACTTTAACACTAAAACAATGGTTTAATAAAACAAAAGCACTAGCTAAAGGCAGCAAAAGAAAAAGGATAAATAATATTTATGTATTTATATAAGTTTATCACATCAGGACAAGTATAAGAGGAAAGGATCGCTGAGCTTCTGGTCTTGACAGGCGGAGAGTGAAGTCTGAGGTTTTAGAACCAGAGCAGTTAATTCAAGGCAGCATTTGAAAAATAGCATGCACAAAGATTCCATCATTGGCACAGCATTTCATCTCTCCAGGCAATTCAGTCTTACAGGGATACTGCAGAAGTTATGAATACCTGAGTATTACTGGGGTTAGAAGGAGTGGAATCTGGCACAAGGACATTGGAATTCAGGAGGGACGACTCTGGGAAGATGAGGGAAATGGTAAAAGGATACCTGGCCAGAATTCAACCCAGTATAGGCACTAACCAGAGGTGGGAGCTCATAGAGCTGGGGATAGGGGAGTCAATCAGAGCCTGCAGCAAGGTCCAGAACAAGAAGGTTAGGGTAAAGAAACCTAGCTGGGTAAGCAAGGAGGTCATGAAAAAAGTAAGGAGGAAAAGAGCTGCCTTTAGGAGGTACAAAAAAACAGTGAAAGGGGGAGGACAGGGAGGAGTACCTGAAGGAATCGAAGGAGGTGACAAGGGCCGTAAGGGCACCCAAGGTGTCTAAGGAGCTCAGGCTGGTGCAGGGCATTAAGAAGGGAAAGAAGGACTTCTTCAGGTACATCAGGGAGAAAAGGAGCTGTAAAGACCATATAGTAAGGATTAGGAAGGGGTGGGTGAGTGGGTGGAAGCAGGGGGTGATAAGACAGAAGCACTAAATGATTACTTTTGCTCTGTATTTACTAAGGAGAAGGGGGGGTTATACCCAAAGGTGGGGAGGGCAGAAATGGAGGGGGAGGGGGTGATGGACAGGGAAATCACAGAGGGCAGGGCTCTGGAGGGTTTGAGGGCAATGAGGGTGGACAAGGTGCCAGGGTCAGATGGCATCCACCCCAGGGTACTGAAGGAGCTGGCAGAGGTCCTGGCGGGAACTTTGGCAGACCTACTCAATGCCTCACTACACTCAGGGTGTGTACCTCAGGATTGGAGGATGGCTCATGTTGTGCCCCTCCACAACAGCAGCCTCAAGAATGAACCTGGGAACTACAGACTGGTGAGCCTCACATCCATCGTGGGTAAGCTGATGGAGACCATCCTGAAAGAGAGGCTGGTGTCCCTCCTGGAGGCCAAAGGACTACAGGACAGCAGACAGCATGGCTTTGTAAGTGGCAGATCCTGCCAAACCAACCTGGTGGAGTTCTATGACTGGGTAACTAGGCAACTGGATGGGGGCCATGCAGTGGATGTCCTGTACCGGGCCTTCAGTAAGGCATTCGACTTGGTGCCACATGGGAGGCTGGGAAATAAGTTAGAAGGCACAGGGGTGGATGCAAAGCTGTTGAGATGGGTAGGGAACTGGCTTCAGGGAGGCATCAGAGGGTGGTGGTGGGTGGGGAGCTCTCATCCCTAAGGGTAGTGATGAGCAGTGTTCTGCAGGGCTCAGTGTTGGGACCAGTGTTTGGGATATTCATTACAGACATATCATTGGGCATCAAGAGTAAGACCAGTCTGTTTGCTGATGACACCAAGATGGGAATGGTGGTGGATGACCTAGGGGGATGGCAGGGGTTGCAGTATGATCTGGCAAAGCAGGAAACCTGGTCGGACACCTGGCAACTAGGGTTCAATGCCAAAATTGCAAGGTGCTGCATTTTGGGGTGAATAACCCAAGGAGGAGCTACCAGTTGGGGGGAGTGCAGTTAGCCGAGACAGAGAAGGAGGAGAAGGATGTTAGGGTGCTCATTACGGGGTCAATGAACAACTCGGCACAATGTAGGAAGGCAGCTGCAAAGGCCAACAAAATGCTGGGTTGCACTGCAAGGGGTATATCTTCAGGAGGGGGAGGTGATTCTGCCACTGTATAGCTCATTAGTTAGACCGCACCTGGAGTACTGTATGCAGTACTGGTGTCTGTATCTGAAGAGGGGCATTAAGTTACTGGAGGGGGTGCAGTGCAGGGCAACAAAGAAGATCCAGGGGCTGGGGGACTTACCATACAAGAGGAGGCTGAGGGAGCGGATCATGTGCTCACGGAGGAGAGAAGGACGGGGGGATATGACTGAAACCTTCAAGTACATGAAAGGAATAAACAAGACCGGTATGGAGGGACTGTTCAAAGTAAGGGAGGGGAGGGACACCTGGGACCATGATGTGAAACTGGAGGTATGAAGGTTCAGGAGGGAGATGAGAAGACACTTTTTTACGGAGAGGGTGGTAGCTGGGTGGAATGAGTTATTGGCAGAAGTGGGATTACTAGGATATGTAGGACAAAAGGGAGCAGTCGATGCCCATAAGTATTGTCCCCCGCACCTTGCGGGCAATTTAAACCATAATACCATCTTTATAATACAATTACTGGTGCCCATAAATATCAACCAGATTACCAATTTGTTAAAAATGAATATCAACCGGATTTCAGGTTATAATGCTCCAAAGGCAACAATAACCCGAAATCAGGTTGATATGACACTTCATAATAAACCAAAATCAGGTTGATATGACATTCCCCAAAGAAAAGACTTTAAAACAGCTGCATTCCATTGTTTCACAAAAAGTATTTCATCTGCAATATTTTCAACTGTGTTTTATTCATGTACAGTTCAATTTCTTCAAAAATAAAACTGCACTCTAGCTAAAAAACATCTTTTTCTTTCAAGCAGCTAGAAATACAGTCTAAACATCCACACCAGCAATTATAAAAAATGAAGGATAGGTAAGTGTGATGTTATCAATTTTTTTCACACACCATCGGTGTGTGATGACCACACAAACCTCTCAAGCTTCGGGGGTCATCACACACCTCAGGTGTGTGAAAAAAAAATCCATAACACACACTTACCTATCCATTATTCTCTATATAATCCATCTAGAGTGTTCGAATTGACCAAAATCTTCAATTTCCACTGCTGTTCGTGTGAGTCTATTCCAAGTCCTAGCACTCCTAACCCTGTAAAATGTATCTCTTTTTGTAGTGTTTACCCTTGGTATGGTTAGTTTCTTACCATGGGATCTAAGATTTTTTTCGAGATTTACTGAATTCAAAATCACAAAGGTCAAATAAATCAGGTGAATGCATTATTTTACGGAGCAAAAGCAAGTCCCCCTCTCTGCCTTCTAAGTTCCAGGGAATACAATCCAACCTAGAGTCATAAGGTAGTCCCTTTAAATGATAAAGCAGTTTGGTCACTGTGCGTTGTACCCCTTCTATCATTTTGATATCCTTATAACGGCAAGGTGACCAGAATGGTGACCCAAAATCAAGCATCGGCCTGATATAACTGTTATACAATGGTATAATACAGTGATCAGATCTACTAACAAAGGAACGTTTGATCCTTTTAATGAGAACCCTTGCTTTAAAAGAAACCTGTCTACAATGTTCAGTAGAAGTAAAATAAGTAGATATTGTAACCCCTAGGTCACATTCTGATGATACTGCCCATAAGATCTGGTCTCCCAATATGTATTTATATTTTGGATTTTTATGTCCAAAATGCAGTACTACACATTTTTCAGTATTAAACCGCATTCCATTTTCATTAGCCCATTTCATGATTTTGATAAGATCACTGACCATAGATATAAGCTTTTGAAAGGTGTCTACCTCCCCATCTAGTTTTAAATCATTCATAAACTTAACCATTTTATTATTAACATTATGTTGGATGTCACAAATATAGATACCGAAGAGGACCGAGCACAAAACCGACCCCTGCGGTACTCCACTAGTAACCTCTCTCTTATCAGATAATGAACCGTTTAGTCTAATCATTTGCACACATTATAGTAACCAATTTCTGATCCATCTGATCAGAATACTATTGAACCCCAAATTTATCAATTTATTTACCAAGTTTATATGTGGTACTTTATCAAAGGCTTTGGAGAAGTCCATCAGAATCATGTCTGATGCATACTATCCATCTGGACTAGCACTTATGTTCTCATAAAATGTGATCAAATTTATTGTGCAAGACTTCCCCTTTTGGAATCCATGCGGAATATTATCCTTAATATTTAGTGTGACAATCTCTTGTTCTATTTGATTTTTAATCAATGTCTCCATGATTTTACAGGGGATAGAAGTTAGATTGATAGGTCTATAGTTATTTACAAGATTCCTATCTCCCTTCTTAAATATAGGGGTCACAATCGAAATAGAAAGTATCCAGTAGAACAGTGGGCTGCTTCAAAAGGGGATGGGACAGGGCAACAGAGAGGGTCAAGGGAGGGGAGGTGGGAGTGAGGGGCAGCTAGAATAAGGGTGCTAGCTGCACATTCAAGCAGACTTGATAGACCACTAAGGCTTTACCTGCTGGCAAATTTCATATGTTCATATAACCGAATGGTTTTAGTTGTTGAGGATATCAAAGAATGCCAATACAGAAGTGAATCATAGCGAAGATGACATGGGATGTGATTGTGTGAATCTATCCAAATAATTGAGGATGATAGTTGGCTGAAGAATGCAACAATGGGAACTGATGATGACAAGTAGGTGAAGAAGGCAATAATCGGACATGGGCTGGAGAAGTATGAATGTGAAGAAATAACTGATGATGTAAGGCTTAAAATTTGCTTTTCAGTAAGGAGGGAAATTCCCCAGGGTCTACCAAATGTAGGGTAATAAACTTTGGGGGAATGGCCTAACTTTGGAAGGATTTCTTTGAAAAAAATTAGCCACTTTTTTTGTGAAGTGTTTGTGAATAAAAAAAAAGTATTGTATTTAGTGTCTTTTTGTCGTCTTTTTGATGTTGACTTGTCAAGGTGATTCACCTTTGCTGCAAAATGATTATTCTTTGTGATACATAATAATATAAAAAGACAGAGCAAACAGAGTAACTAATGAAACTGACACTGTCACTAGTTAGCTGAATGAATGAAAGCATAAATTACTGAGCTAAATAAACCTTAGTCCTAAATAAACCTTAGTCCTAAATAAACCTTGGCCCCATATGTCTGCACCTGTTTGAGTAAGGCTGCAGCATCTTAAGTCTCAATTCATCTGTTCTTCATTTTTCTCTATGGGCTCAATTTTCAAAATCCCTGAGAATGCTGCAAGCCCCTGGTACGCTGATCATGTGGCGCACGGGGCTTGTGGCATTCTCCTGGTGCCAGTGAGGATTTTCACCCCTAGCTTAAATGCTACAAGTTAGACCAGCTCCCCTTCTAACTTCAGGCATTCCCATGGACTGCCATTTTTACGGGTCATGACTAAATATTTGGGCACAAGCTGCCATAAAGTGTGGAAGGAGTGTTGCAATTAAGCCAGATGTACTGAAATCAGGTGAAGTTGCTTCAAGGAGTTTAATGGCAGCTGCGACAAACAATGGGGCTGACACAGGGCTTGATGCAAGCCCTGCCTCCCCCTTTGAAAATTGAGTCCCATATGTTTGTAGCTCTACCAAATACTACAGGCAAAAAACATACTGACAGTGTACTATCTGCTGTATTAGCCAAAAATGTCATTTTAGTGCAAGTGTTGGAATAGCTGCCTGTTGAATTCCATGTAAGTGCAGCTATGTACATGTCCAAAATTCATAAGTGTATCACTGATCCACCTGGTCGCACATTAGCATCAGGAATAGGGAGTGTAAGAGAACTCTTATCCAAATTCATAGAGAGACACATCAAGGGCATTGTAGAGGGTTTACTCTCTTATGTAAGAGACATTCACAATATTTAAAAGTTCTGAGTGAAGTCACAGTACAACCCATCTCCCTCCTGGCAACTATGGGTGTGGAGTCACCTCACATCAACATCTCACACGAGAGGGGACTCCACACTCTAATAGTAGCACTAAGGGACAGCGACTTGTACTCCCAGGCTTTGTATAATCTTGTTTTACAATTGACTGAACTTACAGTAACATGCAATTCCTTTCTCTTTCCTGGGTTAATACTTCTTGCAGACTCGAGGAACAGCAAAGGGTGCACTACCTGCACCCAATTTTGCTAATATATACATGGGTATTTAGGAAGGAGAGGCAATCCATGAACCAATATTGAACCCTTTGGTTGGAGTGTATCGTAGATACATTGATAATGATTTTTCTTTTTTTGGAATGGTACTGTGGATGAACTTAATGATTTCAAGAGGTACTTAGAAATAGTAATGAAAATCTATGGTTCAGTATGAAACATAATGAGGCAGAGATAGAGTAACCTGATTTGAGAATCAGCAAAGGAAATAACTCAGACCTTAAAACAAATCATATTAGGAGGCCCCCACAGACCGTAAGAAAAAATTACTCACCTTAGTAATGCTGTTTCTTCTAATGGAGTCTTGCTGTATTCTGACAATAGCAGTGAGTCCCAACTTTCGAACTGCCCCGGAGATGAAAGAGTTAACTTTCCATGCCAGGCATGGAACGCTGAGCTCGAGCTCGGTTGAGACTCTGCCTGTTGCTGTTTGAACTCAAACCGTCAGATCTTTCTGAGGCTAAACTCACTGAGGTCCTGTGTGGAAGCTGTAAACCTACACTAGCCAACTGGCTACTAACATAAAACAGATTTTTTGGTCCCAAAACAAAGACTCAAGTCAGGAGACCCAAAAAATGAAATAAACACAACACCCACTCACCCAAAGAAAGGGTGATAACCAAAAAAGGGTAGGGCACCTCCTGAGTGCCAACACTGCCGCTGCTCACCCACATCCCAAAAACAGAGGTTCTGAGAGGAAAGGCGGGGAGGTCAGAATACAGCAAGACTCCATTAGAAGAAACAACATTACTAAGGTGAGTAATTTTTTTCAAACAATATGAAGTCTTGCTGTATTCTGACAATAGCAGACTACCAAGCAGTACCTCCATGGAGGAGGGACAGAACCTACTTAGGAAATAAGCTCTGAAGCACAGCTGTGCCAAACTGAGCATCACTCCTAGCCTGGATATCCAGGGAGTAATGCTTGGTAAAAGTGTGAACTGTTTTCCAGGTAGCTGCTTGACATATCTCTAAGATAGGAATATCCCTGGCAGCAGCCAGGGAAACAGCTGTACCTCTGGTAGAGTGAGCCCTCAGGCCTGAGGGTGGAACCTTACCTAGTTTTTCATAGCAAAATTGGATGCAAGAGACAATCCACCTGGCAATGGATCTTTTAGTGGCAGGTCTTCCTTTACCAACCTCACCATAAGTGAGGAACAGTTGGAGGGAGTCAAACCTATGCCCCTTAGTACGTTCTATATAGTAGCTAAGGGCTCTTTTGACATCTAGACTGTGCAGCCTCCTCTCACCAGAGGAGGAATGGTCAGTGAAGTACACAGGAAGAGACACAGATTGATTAAGGTGGAAGTCTGAAACCACCTTAGGCAAAAACTTCCTGTTAGTCCTGAGGACCACCTTATCCCTATGGAAGGAAATAAAGTCAGGCTCCACTGACAGGGCTTGTAGCTCACTTATGCACCTGGCAGAAGTGATGGCCACCAAAACACAGTTTTCAAGTCAAATGCCTAAGCTCTGCTGAGGACAAAGGCTCAAAGGGGTTGCATAAGCTGAGCAATGCAAACGTTAAGATCCCATGCAGGGCAGGGTCCCTGAATGGAGGATTAGTATAAACAATCCCTTAAAAAACTTGGAGAAAACAGGAGTAGCTGAAAGAGAAGAGGCTTACCTGCTGAAATGAAAGCAAAACAGCTGCCAGATGCACCCTTTGTGTAGCTGGTCTGAGTCTAAGCTATTCAGATGGACCATATAGTCAAGGACTGTGGGCAGATCAGCAGACTCGGGAAATATGCTTCCCAGAGCACCATATGGAAAATCTTTTCCACTTGGAATTATAAGTAGTTCTGTGGAAGGCTTCCTAGAAGCCTTTAGAATATCCATAACACCTTGGGAGGGTGTAAATCAGCAAACTCTAACTCTTCAAGAGCCAGGCCTTGAGATTGAGAGATTTGAGATTGGTGCAAACCCTCCCTGAGCACAGGTAACAGGTTGTAATTCCTGGGAAGAGTCAGGGGAAGATGGACTGTTAAGGACGATGGAGAGATACCAGGCAGTCTGGCCCAGTCTGGAGTAATCAGGATCACTTTGCAGGGTTGAGACCTGATTTTGACTAGTACTTTGAACAGGAGAGGGAAGGGGAGAAAGCATATAGGAACTTCCCTTCCCAACTGAGAACTAAGGCATCCAGGGGGACTGAGCCCAACACTGGGGGCCTGCAGCAAAAAAGGGGAAGTTGGTGATTGTCTGGGGCTGCAAAAAGATCTATCTGTGGGGTGCCCCATCTGGAGAATATCACCTCCAAGACCAGGGGATCCAGTGACCATTCGTGATGGCCCTGAGATATCCTGCTGAGAGCATCTGCCAGGACATTGTCCTTGCCTAAGAGGTGTACTGCTGTGAGGGAGGTGTTCAGGGAATAAGCCAGAGACCACAACTTCATTGCTTCTGTGCACAAGGCTGTAGACTGAGTGCCTCCTTGCTTGTTGATGTACCACATTGTAGTGGTATTGTCTGTTCTGATCTGAATGACTTTGTTCTGAACAGACTTGGAAAAAGCTTGAAGTGCTAGAAATACTGCTCTGAGTTCCAACAGATTGATGTGAAGCAGAGATTCCTGAGGAGACCACAACCCCTGGGTGGTCAGGTCGTTCAAGTGAGCCCCCCCCAAGAGGGAGGCATCTGTAGTAAGGATTAAAGAGTGAGACTGAGTGGCAAAGGGAACTCCTTGTCTTAGATTGTTCTGATCCTGCCACCACTGCAAGGCCTGGATCAGGGTTCGAGTTACTGGGATCAGTTTCATCAGGGGATCCTTTTTCTGAGACCAAAAGGCTCCCAAATGGAACTGAATGTCCCTCATCTGAAATCTTGCTCCCTGCACCACTGCTGTAGAAGCAGCCATGTGCCCCAGGAGCTGCAGAAAATGCCTTGCTGGTCAAGACACCTGTAGGGTGAAAGAGGAGGCCAGTGTGATAAGGGTCCTTGCCCTGTCCAGGGGAAGGAAGGCTCTGGCCTTTTCTGTATCTGGCTCTGCACCTATGAAGGTGAGGAGTTGAAGAGGTTCTAGAACTGACTTTGAAAGATTCAGAAGGAAACCCAGAGAGGTGAGCAGTTGCTGAGTTATCTGTAGGTGTAACTTGACTTGGTCTGGGGACTAGCCTACTATGAGCCAGTCATCCAGGTATGGGAAGATGGCAATCCTTTGCCTTCTTAGAGAAGCAACTACTACTGCCAGGCATTTTGTGAACACCCTTGGAGCAGAGGTTAGACCGAAAGGCATTGCTCTGAACTGGTAATGGCCTGAGGGCAACTCAACCTGAGGTACTTTGATGGGAGCTTCTGATGAGAATATGGAAATAGGCATCCTTGAGGTCCAGGGAAACTAGCCAGTCCCCTGGACTTAGAGAGGGTAGAATTATTCCCAGAGTCACCATTTTGAATTTGGCTTTAAAAGGTGCTTGTTTAAGTATCTGAGATCCAGGATAGGCCGCCATTCTCCTGTCTTTTTTGGGGTAAGGAAGTACCTGGAGTACAATCCTTTGCCCTGGTGTAGGGGTGGAACCCTTTCCACAGCTCTGAGAGCCAGGAGGGAAGAGACCTCTGCCTCTAGGGCAAGTGCCTCTGAGAATTTTTTGAAGCTGAGAACCAGTCCCTGGCTTATTACTTCCAGGACCCACTTGTCTGATGTTACAGACTTCCAGTCCTGAACAAAGTAAGCCAGTCTGCCCCCTACAGGTAGTGGAGAATCAGCTCTGGCAAACCCATCAGGGTGCTTGTTTGGCAGGGGGTTTTGGCTGAGGGGTGGAAGCAGGTCTGCTTGTAGCCCTTCTGCCTCTCCCTCTAAAGAACCCCATCTGAGCACAGGCAGAAGGGGAGACCTGGCCTGGGATGCTGCCTCTGAGGAGTGGCCTGCCTTTCCTTGGCCTGGGCACTCCTATAGGTGGTCCTATATTCATCCATTTTCTTCATGTAATTCTCTGTTTGCTCCCCAAACAGAGAGAATTACCCACAACAGGAAAATCCATGGCCTTAGTCTGGGTATCCTGTGACAGGCTAGTACATCTGAGCCAAGCCATTCTACAAAGTGCCACAGATGTAGCCATGACTCTAGATGACACATCATTGGAGTCCACTGCAGCATGGAATTGCACCTTGGATGCCTCAATACCATCAGCAGCCACCTGCTCCAGCTCCTTGGCAAGCTGGCCAGGGACCTGTTTTGCCAAAGCCATGACAGTGTCCCATCTGGATTTCTGACACCTAGCAGTATAGGCCATATAGTTGGCCTGTCTGAGTCCCAAGGATGCTGCCATGTACTGTTTCTTTGCCATGGCATCAATCCTCCTGGAGTCCTTGTCTGGGGGGTGTGAAGCCAAGGGAATATTTGCCTTATCACAGGCTGCAGCCTGCACTACCCCAACATGGCTGCATTGTTGTGTAAGGAACTCCGTATCTGATCCTGACAATGTATACCACTTGTCCATTCTTTTATCCACAGGAGGTATGGTATTAGAAGTCTTTAAAATCTTAAATGTCTGTTTCCCAAAAGATTCGTGTAAGGGAATAGACAGCCTCCTAGACTCTGGGATATCCATCATTTCCACATAGTCAGGCTCCTCCTGGTCATCCACAGCTTCTTCCATAGGAAGCTGGAGGGTTTCAGCCACTTTTTTATAAAACATGAAATAGGAGGGGGACTTAGAAAGCCTAGGAGGAGACACCCCGAAGGTCTGTCTGGGGAGATGTCCGGGTCAATGGGCACATCCAGACTTTCAAAACCACATTCACTTTCCTCATACTCCTCTTCCTCCTCCTCCTCCGGTTCATAATATTCCTCTAAATCATAATCTTGAACCGGTGGAACCGGCCGAACTGAGCGCCTCCTGTATGGTGCCGTTTGGTGAACCGAGCGACTGCACAATTTTTATCGCTTTGGCTATTTCTTCAGTGGTTGGAGAAAGAAGTTTTGGATCCACACCAGCTGATTTTCCTTTCTTGTTCTCTTAGCTGGAACGACTCCTGCGAACTGGATCTCCTTTGCCGAAGAAGTCTAAGCCCTGGTAAGAGGGCACTCCTTCTGGTTGCGGTTTGAACCGAAGCGGACTAGCCATCAGTTCAGCGGACTTTTGGTCTCCCTTTCCTGAGCCTACCAACTCTTTTCTAGGGTAGCTGCAGGAAAATTTTTACAAATCTGGCAGTCTGCACTGAGGTGGTCAAACCCCAGACAATAAACACAGGTGTGTGGGGTCAGCCTTAGCAAAGACTTCCCGCACACACTGCAGTGTTGAAACTCAGTGGCCGGTTTTCTTTTGGGTTTCTCAGACACTGTGCCAGTCCTAACCAAACTTACCCTTTTAATGGCAATCTGCCAGGCAAGACCCTCTTATCGGTTCCTGACCGTGTCACGTCGTGGAAAAAGCGTAATAAAATCCGTTTTTTAGAACTGATAAGAACCGGTAACCACACACTAAAAGTACAGATAAAGATTTTTAACAACTTGATCGGTTCAAACCGAACGATGAACCGTTACAAGTTCCACAGAATAGAAAATAATATAAACCTATCTAGTACTCACAAATACCACAGACAGAGACTGAACCGACAGGTTACGGTTTAAATTCGGTCGAAAACCGAGAAAAACGGTACTTTAACCGACAAATTGAACCGAGCAGAAGGAGAAATCTCCAGAGTGACTGTTCAGTGAGGCGGAGTAAAGAATCTGACGGTTTGAGTTCAAACAGCAACAGACAGAGTCTCAACAGAGCTCGAGCTCAGCGTTCCATGCTTGGCATAGGAAGTTAACTCTTTCATCTCCGGGACAGTTCGAAGGTTGGGACTCACTGCTATTGTCAGAATATAGCAAGACTTCATGTTGTTTTAACTCACTTTTCCTCAATGATAGTTGCTATCCTAGGCACATGATCAATAATATTCCTCTTTCACAGTTCTACAAAGTGAAGTGCAACTGTAGTGAATCAAGAGATTATGAAACTAGAGCTGGAAAATTAGAGAAGCATTTCATGAGCTGGAGATACTCTGAAACAACCATCCAGACTGCCAGAGAAAAGGCTTATTGGAAAGAGCCTTTTTTCTGATCTTTTTTTTGCTGGAAGTGGGCACAGTTCTCCCCAACAGTACAGCACGCAGTAAGACACCGGGGGATCGGAGGAGGAGGAGCGGAGCTAGAAGGCTCAGAAAAAAGAGTCAATCACAGCTTGGCCATGCCTCCCTCCCCATCGGCAGCCAATCCAGGGAGATCAGGAAGTTGGGGAAACCGGCAAAGGGCACTTAAATAGCCCTGTAACTAAAACAGCAACCGCTGACCTTTTTTTCTGGCAGGAAGGGGGCATGGAGCAGCAACCCCAGCAGCACAGCAGGCAGTCAGACAACAGGGGACCAGAGGAGGAGCAGTGCTAGAAAGGCTCAGAGAAGAGAGCTATATCACAGCTCAGCTGCACCTCCCTCCTTATCAGCAGCCAATCCAGGGAGCTGCCGAGAAGGAGCAGGAAGAAGCAAAAGTCCAACATAAGGACCAGGCCAACAAGTGGTCCCCCATGCTGTGGCCCCCCCCCATGTGAAGTACCCACACACAAAGCATAGTGGAGTCTCCCCACTGGAGTCAGCATAATGAGGCAGCCAGCAGCTGGACACTCTGCACCTCAGTTGATCCAGGAAGACCTGGTGGACCCTTCTAACCGGGCTCTAGGTATATCCACAGTGGGAAGGAAGTGCTTAGAGGTGAGAAGCTGATGCAAATGATAGATGACATTAAGGTACACAAAGAAAGTGCTAAGTTGTTGTAAGGTTACACAGTGAAGGAGTGTTGTCACAAGAGATCTGTTTAAGTCTAGTAGGGGCATTTCCATGGCTAGGTAGGTGCTTTTGAAAGGGTACATTTTTAAGGTCTGGTGGTTTAGTTTATTAGTTTATTTAGATCTAGGATTACAATTACCTTTGAGCCAAGGCTCTTTTACAAAGGTTCCACGTCAGGAGAGTACATACATGTTAAACATGTTAAACAAGGGCATACAACATTAAAGAGAGCATACAACCATATTCATCAGTTCAGGTATGGTATCATGGTAAATTTGGTTTAAAATTGTGGTACTGCAGTGCTTAAAATACCCTCTTAGAATTGTGGTATTGTAGTGCTTAAAATACCCTGTTGCTTGGGAGGCTGTTGTCTGGTTTATAACTGTGGTATTATAGTGCTTAAAATACACTGCAAATTATCCTGCTGTTTGGGAGGCTGTTTCTTGGTTCAGAACTGTGGTAATGTAGTGCTTAAAATACCCAGTTGTTGGGAGGCTGTTTCTTGGTGTGAAGGGATTCTGCAAGGTTGCTGATCTCTTGTCTGCAAGTGGGGTTTCGCCCAAGTATCTAACAACTCTAGGACATACTCATATGCTTGCATAATTACTGTCACCATACAGTTCAACTAGCCGGCATTAATAGACTCTTCCACCTGGGTGGCGAGTGCATCCTAATCATAGTCAGTACTACTTAAATAACTCTCTCATCAATATGGTTCTTGGTAAGACGTGGTACAGGGTGGAGGCACTCAGCTGTTGGGACTGTAGGGCACTCTTCTCCAGAGAAGTGCTCTAGAGCAGAGGACACTGCCCTTCTGCAGGACCATAGCAGCGCTTCATGCTCAGCTGGTAGCAGCCAGGATAGAAATTACCCAGTTGCATACTTAGCTCAACAGAGGCCTACCACCACACCCCCACTCCCCCAGAGACCCACTGGTCTGGGAGGGGGAAGGGTGGTGGGGCACAGGAGGGTTAGAAGGGGCAGCCTCAAAGAAGTTGCCCAGCCCAGTTGCATCCAGATGGCGAATCACTTCGCACCTCTGAAGGAAGCTCAAGCTCCTTACTCTGCAAGGGTGGACTCTGAGTCAGTCTCAGGTGATGGGTCACACAACACATTGGCACCCAAGGAGGGTAAGGCTGTAAAGAATGTCCTAGTGATTAGGGACTCAATGGTTCAAGGTACGGAAAGGGTGTTGGGGGAGGGGCAGATGGAAGAGGGTTGGTTCAATTGCCTGCCTGGAGCATCAGACAACCAGGATTTAGATAGAATAGGAAGGATGGTGGAGAGGGAAGGGGGGAGCTGGTGCACCTAGGCGCCAATGATCTGGCCAACCAGTCAGTAGAGGCAGTGAAGAAGAGTTTCCATATAATACATACACAAAATTCTAGTCTCAAATGCAAGAAGCCTGAATTTAGTCAAAACAAGCAAATTAGTGGCAATTCTAAATCATAAGCAAGTTGACATTGCTGCAATTAATGAGACATGGTGGGACCCAGCTTCAGACTGGTACAAGAAAATCCCAGGCTATTCTCTTTATAACAAAAATAAGAATGACAGACAAGGTGGTGGCATTTGTATCTACGTTAAAGATGCTATAGATTCAACAGAGTATTTACTTAACAATAAAGTAGAAATACAAGTAAAAGGTGTTTGTATACAGATAAAGATGAAGGATGGTAAAAAAGGTCTCATAGGAAATTTTTATAGGTGATCCTCCTCGACCCCTGAACATGATCAATATTTATTCAGAGAACTTAAGTGAAATCACCAAAAATTCTGACATGGTGATAGTTGGGGATTTTAACACACCAGGTATTTTATGGGATAGCTTAACAGCGAGTACTGCTGTGGAATCATTATTTGTTGATACTGCCCTAATGGCACGGTTTGAACAACTGGTGACTGAATCTACTAGGGTGGAGAATACTCTTGACCTAGTATTAACTAATTTAGCTTCCGATATCACTGATCTTTCAACCATTGCCCAATAGGAAACAGTGACCACAACTGCGTAATTTTCAACCTTGTTAGTCTGATAACCTATTCTGGTCAATCCAGTTACCAGTACAATTATTCTAGAGGAAACTATCCTATCATTAATATAGCCCTACAATCCTATAATTGGGATATGTTAATGAATAACCTGAATGTGAATCATTGTTGGGAACTTCTAAAATCAATCAGTAAAGAATTAGAAAGTTTGTATACACTTAAGCAAATTCACAATTATAGAGGTAAGATTCCACTTCTTTATCAATGCTAGGAGCTAAATGTGGGTGTTCCAGAATTCTGCTAGTCGTTTTTTTTGAGGGATTTGTGGATGGGTACTGTGAGTCATTTGGATGAGGTCATTCCCGGCATACTCATGAATTCTGTCTTCTCTATACCCTCCTCAGTCAGTACAGGGGATATCCAGAGTCTCAACCATATGTCATACAAAAGAGGAATGTGATGTAAAATCCTCACTAATGCTTGGTGGTGAACTAAAGTCATGTTAAGGGGTTGTCTTGGGTTCTGTCAGTTCCCCTTCCTCCTCGTTCTCAAGCACATGTTTAAAAATGCCTAAGACGGGGGGGGTGTCAGGAATACTGGCTAGGTTTCCCCAGACTTGAAAGGCCCGAAAGAACTGCCATGGTTTAGTCATGTTCTCAGCTGAGGGCACAGCTCTCTATTCCACTACAGGCTCCTGGTCTCTTTGGGGGGAGGTGCAATCAGATGCTTTTCTTTTTGGTTTTTCTTAGCTGGTGTTGATGGCACCAGAGCACTGCAGCCTTTTTTTTTGCCATCATTAGCATCAAGGTTCCCTCTTCAGACACGCAGTGCTCTTTCTTTGAGCTGGATGATGACTTGGCAGCTTTATCTGTCTCTTTGATCAGAGACTGCTGCTTTTCTGTCATGTTCATTTATTTTGAAGAGGATGTGTGCTTGCCACTATCTGGTACTTTCCTCCATTTTTGTAGTTTTTTTGTCAATAAAATTGTTATTACATATATAAAAGAACATTCATAATAACATTCAAGTAACAAGTCAAATATAGTGCAACTATTTAATACAACATAACTTACATACAAAAGAGCATTCAAACAAAGAAAACAAACATACTACACCAGGCTATCTAGTTAAACAGCTTATAATAAAACTTAGAGAACTATAACATAGAGAATACTGAATGGGCAAATATGCACAACCAGTGTGTTCTGTCACAGGGTTCTGATTCCCTCGGACCTCTCGAGCGAAGCTCGAGAGGTCCATAGGAATCAGAACCCTGAGGTGGCAGAACACACTGATTATGCATAAAGTTGCTCATATTATTTTTTTTTACAGTGTATGGTAGTATGTGAAATGTGTGCATTGTTTTTTTTTTCTTTTTCACAATGAAACAGACTTGTGCAGTCTCTAAAGGTTCTAGAATGCTGCTCTACCACAGAAGGGTACAATCACATTCCATGACCTTTGAACAGTGGTACAATAGCATTTAGAAAAGGATGGATTTCTATATAATACAATGATCTACTATACACTATAACTAGCAATAAGGCATGTACAGGGGTTCTGTTAATCACCCTCTATGGGTGTAATGTTGCATGAGGCATAGCCCCTAGAGGGTGAATAAATGACCATTAACATAACTCCTGGACATGCCTTATTGCTATTATAATAAGGAAGTTTTTCTTTTAAGCAGTGTTGAACTTTGTTCAGCATATGATTAGGCTCTACATGTATGTTAATAAAATATTAACATACTGTAAAGCTGATAGAATGCTTACAGCCAATCAGAAAGCTATAGTTCTCAGACCATTTTTATAATTAAAAGTAACCATACGGTAGACATGAAACTCTAAATAACACTGTGCAATATATACTGAGCAGTATTATATTTTCCCCCATATTTCTGCAAAACAAAGATCTACAGAGAGGTGGAAAGAAACAGAAAGAGAGTAGACAGAGACAGAAGCAGACTATTAGAACTTAGAAAATGGGCTTGTAAAATCCTGGCTTCTGATTGGCCAGTTCCTTACCCAAAGCCCTGGTCTATCTGACAACAGAGCCCAGTAGATAAAAAGTACTAGCCCCTTCACGTAGTCCTGTATCATTGTGTCCAGCTGAATTTTCTATTGGCATAAAGTACCCGATAAAATTTCAAATCTCCGCCATTTTTTCTCAATACGAAACCTACTAATCCCCAGAACCCGTAGTGTTTAGTGGAAGCTGCTGCTCTTCATATTTCTTTTATTTCTGTTTCCTTTTTATATGAAGTACTCCCCCAACCACTCCTTAGTGAGAAAGAAAGCGGAGTGAATGAAGGAAAGGAAAGGAACCTGTTAGTCCTATCAGCTTTATCTAATCGGTGCTGTACAGCGCGCGCCTACAGTCCGAACGACTCCCCTGACTGTTGTACTCGAACAAAAGCCAAAAGGACCATAACTGCCCCTACAAACACAAGAATGGAGAGAGTGTAGATGACCAAAAAGAAACGATCATGAGCAGTGAGGTTTTTTTTTTTTTAAGGGCAGCGCAAGCGTTTCTATAGCAGCCTAACACAGTACCGCTGCTTGCCATTCACATGCTCAGCGATGGGGCACTCCTGAGATAGCAAGGAGTACACTGACATACACAGCTACCAGAACGCGAGGCTCTCCATAGCAGCCCAACACAGTACTGCTGCTTGCCATACACCAGTGCTTCCTCTGTTTGTTTAATAGAAATCATATTTTCCAACAAATGAAGCAACTCGTGTGTGTGCGTGTGTGTCTGTGTGTTGGGGGTTAACCAAGATGACCAGTTAAATCCATGTACAGGAACTATTTTATTACAAAAGTCATATTAAACTAATTATTTAGTTCATTTTTTTATAAAATTAATATTGTTCTACTGTGCCCATTTTCTAAGCGCAATAATAAAGACAGATATCCAGGACTCGAAGTGTCTTACAATAATGACTGAGAGGACAGAAAGGGAGAAAAAAATGTTTGATGTAATTCTCATGTTGTAACTGGGTCTCGATTCCCAAGTCGCATCTGGAATCGAGCATGTTGCTCAGTATGCCTTCCTGGTAAAACTCGTAAATAAATAAATAAATAAATTTCTCCATTTTTGTAGTTCTTTTAGTAAAGCTGTTAGGTGACTCTGTGGCAGACTGAGACTCTCTGAGCATTGCCCTTTCAAGTTTTGGGGCAAAACAATTTACACAATTTACAGTTTAAATAATTGTGGTCAGGGCACAAACATTTAAAACAAAGTATGCGGTGGTTCCCCTCTGCCAAGATCTTTTTACAGGATAATCCATTTTTAAATCCTGCAGGCCCAGTCTTTTTCTTAGGTTTTTCAGTGATGCCAACTGACTGAAAATGCTTAAACATTATTACTGGTTCCTTAGCCTGTTAAATATCACGAACTGCTTTGTAAAATAGTTAAAATAAGTGGTAATTTTAAAAGTTTTTTCATTGAAAATATGGGTTACCATGCTAGAGAGGGAACTACAATGTGAGACATTTCTCTGGTTCCAGGAAAAGATCAGGTACCAGAGAAACCTGTTAAAAATATATAAATAATAATGAAATAACCTTTCTAACTAAAGCAGATATTGAAAAAAGCTATGTAAAAATGATAAGGAGTTTTTAAATATCTACAATAATAAAGGATTCAGCCTTTGGACTTGGTGAGGGCCTCAAGGAAACTTCTCTTCAGCGGAGAAAAATGAAAATTACGTACCTACCGTAATTATGATCTTTCTGTGCATCTTCACCGTTCATCACTGTTGGGTACTCGGCCAGAGGTCAGGACCCTGCGGGAGCTTTTTTTTTTTTTTTTAAGTAGGTGGAGCCGACGCACCATCGGCGCCGCCCTCGAGGCCGACGTACTGCATGGCGCTCGCGGGTTGGTCGTTAGGCTGCGTCGACTCCGCTGCCTGCCAGTTCTGAGTCACCGGTGAGGTAAGAGGAAGGGAGTGGAGGGTGGGACAAGGAAGTTCAAGGGACAGAGAAAGGAAAAGATATATAAACCAAAAGGAGAAATAATGACTGAGAGGACAGAAAGGGAGAAAAAGTCAGAAACTAAAGGGATTGGGAGGGGCCCCAATCTCTGGAAAAGGAAGAGGGAGGTAGGGTGGGTGAAGAATTTAGGAGGGGGGGAGTTAAACATCCCAGACTCTGGTCTGTCTCCAGATTACATAGGAACTGCAAGGAGTAGCCAAAGGCTTTCTG
Organism: Neoceratodus forsteri; assembly: GCA_016271365.2. Lineage (NCBI taxonomy): Eukaryota > Metazoa > Chordata > Ceratodontiformes > Ceratodontidae > Neoceratodus > Neoceratodus forsteri. The sequence continues at coordinate 397,484,166 of CM028136.1, read as the reverse complement.
ACAGAATTCAAGGCACAGAATGGCTGGCAAACACTCCAGATAAGTAGAGTAAGCTATTCTGGAGGAAGGACAGGGAACAGAGAATGAACACTCTCTCAAGGAAAGATTATTGGTGAAAAAAAGGGAATTGCTTTTTTTTTGTAATAAACAAGGAGAAATAAGTTGGACAGAAAATGGGGAGGAGGAGAGAATGGAGGGCAACTGTCAACTCCCACCCCACAGGGGTGGAGCCAAAGCACTGGAGAAGGAGTGCTCCCCCTGCTGTCCACTCTCCCCAGAACATTATCCCCCTGTGTGCCCCCCTGTTCTACCCCACTCCTGAAAAGAAAGGAGAGGGGGAAGGGATGGGCACAGAGAGGGAGGGGGACCCAGAGACTGAGGCCCCAGGGGATGGAGGGTGGGATTGTGATGAATGGTGAAGATACACAGAAAGATCATAATTACGGTAGGTACATAATTTTCATATCTTTTCTGTGTCAATCTTCACCATTCATCACTGTTGGGTGAGTGCCGAGACCCCCGAAGGGGGTTTTCTTTTACACCCTAAGGGACAAAGTCCCTTAGCTCTCAGTGGGTGACACACTAAGAGGGAGAACCTTCAGGGCCTGGAGAGGCCCGAGAGTGGAGAGAGTGAGATGGGGTCCCCCCAGAAGGGGAAGGAAGTTGCCCCGACAAGTGCTGTCTCGCTCTACGGGAGAAGAGACAGGTTCTCTGGTGAGCGGAGTTAATCACCCTACGCCGGGCATAGGGTGACAACTGGGAAAGACGCAGCCATGCCGTCCGCCTAGTGCAGATCACTGTCCCTACGACCCTGGTAGCTACCTCGTTGGCATCATAGGATGCCCTTGCTTGGTGCCTTGCTAGCTCCAGGCCACGCTCAGAGAGTGCAATGGCTTATCTGGTTTGCTCTGTATCAGGCAATGAGGCTAGGAGCTGACCTAGCCTGGACCACAAGAACCTGTCATAGGCTGCATAGTGGGCCTGATGTGCAGAAATGGAAAGCAATAACCGTGCCGAGTAGAAAGTCCTCCTACCCCAGAAGTCAAAATCTGAGGAGTCTTGATCTAGGGGCCGGTCATGGCGAAGGGCGCGAAGCCCATCAGGAGTATCCAACTGTGTCAATCTGGACTGCGGATGAGGCATGGAACCTGGAGACTCTGGAGGTGCGCAATACCTCTGGCTGAGATCCCTAGGGGTAGGAACTCCAGAGAAGGGCCTCTGCCAGGAACACAACGACGCCTCCCAAAAGGGAGCAGGCCAGGGTGGCCTCGCCCAAATTGCCTAGAAAGGTGTGCGTCGAGTGCTCAGGATTGCTAACAGTGGCAGGTGTGAGGTGCAAGTCCTCCAACATCCTCACAAGGAAGCGCTGATACTTAGCGAGATCAGCAGCTGGAAAGATGTGGACAGAAGGTTCCTCTCCCCCAGAAGAGGGGGATGAGGAGCTGGAGGACACCAGCTGTTCAGAGGGCCGCTGCTCAGGTTGAGGTTGAAAAACCTGACTGTCCATCACCCTAACATAAGTTGGGAACTGAGCAGCCACCGCTCTGAACTGCTCCCAGGAGGGAGGCTAGCTAGGACCAAGGATGCCTGGGAGCGCAGGAGAATGTGGCAGAGGAATGGGGACAGAGCCGAGAAGAGATGTCGGCTGACCTCTGCCTGGGCTAAGGAGCAGACCGGGAGCACCCACGGAAGAAGGTGCCCCGGAAGACCCCACAGCCGACAGCTGAACAACCATTTCGGTACTGCCTTGGCTGCGCCCGGAAGAATTCCCCCCCCCGTGAGGCGACCGGGGCCATACAGGTGCAGAAGGACGGTCCCCTACCTCAAAAGAATGGGGTTCTCTCAAAGAGACCGAGGAGGAAGAGCGGAGATCCACACTACGGTTTCTCCCAGAGCCCGGGTGGACCTCCGAAAAAGGCCGCCGTGCCAACCCCACACCCCTTGACCCCTCGGAGTCCAAAAGAGCCCTCCTCCTCGAGAAGGCCAGCCTAAGTAGCTGACAGCTCTGGGCAGCACCCAAAGGAGATATCCAGGGCACAGCACCCTCCCCTCCCATAGGTGCTCTGATTGGCCCCAACGTTGGGTGATCTAGGCACACCACAGGTGAGGGTACCACTGCTGGGGGTCAGTGAACCCACCAAGACCGGGCTGCAGAGCAATGGTGGCCTGCACCACCGCCCGCTGGTCAGCACCCCTGACCCCAGTCTCGGTAGCCACCGACCACACCTCAGAAGGGGGCTGACTCCGGCTTATTGAGGAAACTACTGGGCTACCCACTCCAACAGCCAACCCCAAAGAGTCAGACTGTCCGTCTGACTCAGAGCCCAACTCCGCCTCCGAGGAGGTAGAGGCCGAGGCCCTGTGCCAGACCGTAGGAGGGTGCCCACTGCCATCTTTGCCAAAGGGAGTGCCAGAGACCAAAGCCATGCCCGAGCCAGTGCCAGTGCCCCCTACAGCACCGTGAGCAGAATCCACAGGGGGCACAGCTCCAGCCCGAACAGGAGCTCCAGAGTCGGGACCAGCCACGGCACCGCTCGCGGTGCCGAGGATGAAGATGGTGCCGACTATGGCCCCGATGGCACCATCGGTGCTGAAGACGGTGCCACCCGGTCCCATGGTGCTGAGAACGGTGTCAAGGTGGCGCCGACAACCCTGATGGTGCCATCGGTGCTGAGGAGGTGCAGCCCAGCTCCACAGCATCGCAAATGGCGCCAAGAGCAGAGGCGGCACTGATGACAGTGCCGATGGCCAAATCAGACAGTCCCATGGCACCGAGCCCCAAGGATACAGCGCCGTGCTCAACCTTGGCGCTGTGGACGGCACTGAGACGATACATAGGCAAAGATGGCACCGTAGCAGCTCCCACGGCGCCGCTAGCAGTATCAGTGCCGCAGAAGGCTCTGACAGAAGCCACGGCCCTGCGCAATAAGTCGGGTGCCGCTTTATCACCAGGGGCCCACGGTGCCACAAATGGCGCCTGAGGGCCCACAACGGCGCTGACCGACGGAGTTGAGGATGGTGCCGACCCAGCCCATGGAACCGTGAGGTCTGACACCAGGGAAGCCTTCAGGCTCAATCGGCGACTGCCATGGCAGTGCCTCCCACCTGCCCCCCGAAAGGAGCGGGACAGGCCTCCTGCACCATGGAAGGAGCATTGGCAACAGCTAGGCTACTAGTAGCCGAGGCTCCCTCCTTTTTGGTCAGTGTAGAACCGGGAGGGGACCCGGAGGAAAGGCCGAGAGAGCGTGGCTTGGCCCAATGAGTGTGCGCCCTGAACCCCGAAAGTCGGCGGAGCTCGCCCCACTTTCCACACGTGTTGTTCGATGACCTGGCAGTCCACAGAGAAACAGGCATTGCACTAATCCATGTCGTGAAGTGGGCCAAGACACGAAAGACAACGGTCATGCTGGTCGGTGACGGAATATTTTCGGCCGCATGGGCACTGTTGCATGGGGGGCCTACCCATCCTGGAAGATTTCTTGCCCTCTGACCGAGACATAACCTACGGGGAAAAAAACATCAAAAACACACTCGATGTTGCAGAAATACAAAAAAATGGAAAGATCTTACCGGGCGACGTAGAGTATGGCAAAAACAGAACCGGCAGGAGGAACCGACGAACTTCGGCACTGAAGGAATGCATTTCGAGAAACTGCGCAGCAGACCTAGGATTTTCTTCACAGCGTCCCACAAGGTGACCTCTACAGCAGGAGACTAAGAACTGGCAGGCAGGTGGAGTTGACGAAGCCTAACGGCCAACCTGTGAGTGCCACACAGTGCATTGGCTCCACCTACTTAAAAAAAAAAGCTCCCGCAGGGTCCTGACCTCCGGCTGAGTACCCAACAGTGATGAATGGTGAAGACTGACACAGATAAGATCAAATCTGACACATTGGAACACTAGACGGAGCATCAGCACACAGCGACATCTGAATGGAGTTCTAATTCTTTCATCACCATTCCACATTCTCCGAGGTAAGATTTCAGGTTGGAGATTACGTAGTTTTTGTATGGCATCACTTTTGGACTCATGTTGTTAGAACATGTTTTTCTTATGTTTTTTTACTTGCCAGCCACTGTGGTCAGTGGTTGGTCAGAGGCTCTCTTCACACTTTTGCCATCATTTACATAAGGGCTCCCCCTCTCAAACACCCTGTTTTATTTTTTTCTGTTTCAAGGATGACTTAGCAGCTTTATCCATCTTTTCTAGCCCTTTTGACAGGACTACTTTAGGCAGCATTTATTTCAGCCAACAATATATAGGTCGAGGCTGCTGAGTTGAGGAACTTACTGAAGTGTGCCTTTCACGATCACTGGTTATAACCTGAATTACAGAGCCTAGTATAGTGTATTTTAGTGACACTGAAACAGAAAGAGGAGCTATAAGAGGGACAAAACCAGTGCAAAACATATAATCTCCTTCACCTTCTACACACACACACACACACACAGTGGCAGATTCTACATATAGGCACCGGGGTGCATGTCCCCCTGCCTCACCCGCCCTTTTTAAATCACAGTTTTCATTTTTATATGCGAGGGTAAATAATGCCCAGAGTTGTTCCTGCTGTACCTCCACCAGCGCGGCCGAAAGCGAAAGAGAGAGAGAGAGAGAGAGAGAGAGAGAGACTCAGTGCCAGAGTGAGGGAGTGTTGGAAAGTGCGAGCAAGAGGTTGCAAAGTGTATACTGCTAGTCAGCTAGACATGAGAGGGGAGTGCAAGCTAATGAGCGGGATAGTGTGAGAGGGAGAAAGGGCTTTCTCAAGGACACAGTCTCTACTGTATTGAGAGAATCGTCGGGGAAAGGACACTGTTGACTGTTAACGATGACATAAAAAGTTGAAAGCTCTTAGGTAATTATGAGTACATTTTAATTTTATTTGGTCTGTGTGGACAACTGTCTGCCCTGAGGGAGGAAGTTGCCCGTCTTCAGGCCACACTGGACAGTAGTACGGGGACCTTCCCCCAGGCCACAATGGACAGTAGGAAGGGAACCTCCCCCATCCAGGGAGCACCAGAACCACCACCACTACCTCAGAGGTTGCAAAGAAAGCACAGCAGTTGGACCACAGTGGGCTCAGGAGGATGAGGATGGTGAAACAGAGGCACAACCAGTCAGATGTTACACCACAATCCATATCGCCATTCTGGGAGCAGCAGCCCCCATGATACAATCCGCAGAGGAGACTAAGGAGGCTGAGGACAACTGTCACAAGGGAGGCCCACAGGAAGGAGGCAGAGGACACCACAAGGAAAGGAAGCAGCTCCTGGTGGGGACTCATTGTGTGGGATAGAACTGGGAGGAGCTGGGAAATCTGAAGTAAGGTGCCTGCCTGGTGCCATGGCTTGGAGGGACAGGAAGCGCATCCTCAGGATCACAACAACAGCTGCAAGGGATTCTGAGCTGGACGTAATTGTCCACCTAGGGACAAATGACTTGGCTCATCATGAGGTTAGAGCAGTGCAGGAGGACATTGCAGAGTTGGGGAGGGCCTAAGACAAGTAGCAAACACAGTATCCTTCTCAGAGGTGCTGCCCTGTCAAAGGCATGGGGAGGCGAGGTAATTGGCACCATGCAGTTTAATGAATGGTTGAAAAAATGGTGCGGAGCACAGGGTTTGGCTTCATTGGGGACTGGGGTTCCACCTGGAGGATACCAGCCTATACTGGCAGGATGGTCTGCATCTGTCCAGGAAGGAACAAGTCTTTGAGCAATCGGTTTAAATGCTTCATTGGCAAGCTTTTTAAACTAGTCAATGGGGAGGCACTGACAAGCCGCAGAAAAATCCCAGCCTCTCCTACAAAACAGGGTACTAAATGAGAAAAAGACCAAGGTAGAACGGTCCAGTGGGGATGCTGCAACAGAAGGTAAGGCCATCAAAAATGGAGAGCAATGAGTACCAATGCCCGTAGTCTAGGTAACAAGCTTCCTGAATTAGTGGCCTTGATGGAGGAGGAACATCTGGATATCGTGGCAGTCACAGAAACATGGTACACAAAAACCATGACTGGGACGTAAACATACCCAGGATACACTATCTACAGGAGGGACAGGGAGGGTAAAAGGGGAGGAGTAGTTCTTTACATAAGGAAGGAATAAAGCAACAGAACAAAGGGTAAACAGGGAGTAGAAGAAGCACTGTGGGTAAATTTGGAGACAGGCAATGGCACCACAATCCGCTGGGGTTGTATACAGACCCTCTTCTCAGGGGAGGAAGTGGACAAGGAAATGATAGAAAGTATACTTAGAATGGCAGAAAAAGGGAGATATTGCTGATGGGTGATCTGAATATGCCAGATGTTAACTGGAGCGCGAGTTGCAGCTGCCACTCGAAGAGTGCAGTTATTCTAGATGCCCTACAGGGGCATGCCTGAGACAACTAGTACTGGAGCCCACTCGAGGAGCAATATTAGACTTGATACTCTCAAATGGAGATGGAGAGAGGATCACAGATGTAGAAGTGGGTAGCCATCTGGGAACTAGCGACCATCGAGCGGTATGGTTCACAATAAACACAGCAATAGAGTCAAGCCATACAAAGACAAAGTACTGGACTTTAGGAGGGCTGACTTTGCCAAAATGGGTGAGTGCCTAAGGAATACACTAGCAAATGGGCGGAAGGAGGGTGGAAGAACAATGGGAATAATAAAACTGCCATCACAGAGGTAACGAGCCTTTGTGTGAAGCAAATAAACAAAACAAGCGATGTAAGAAACCACTATGGTTCTCAAAGGAAGTGGCAGTGAAGGTTCAAGAGAAAGAAAGCATTCAGGAAGTACAAGGAATCCCAGCAGGAGCAGGACAGAGAACTGTATCAGTTAAAGCAAAAGGAGGCTGGGAAGGCAGTCAGAACAGCAAAGGCCCAAACTGAGGAAAGATAGCCAACCCAGTTAAGAAGGGAATAAAACCTTTATAGGTACATCAGGAGCAAAGGAAGACCAAGGGAGGATAGTGAGGCTTAATAAAGGGGAGGGAGGGTGGGAGAGGAGAATGTGAAAAGGCAGAGATACTAAACAAATATTTTTGCTCAGTATATACAAAGGAAGAGGGGGAGGTACATAAAACAAACAGTAGTAACACTCTGGATACAGAAGTTGATACCAGCCCATTTACAGAAGAAAGAGTTCTGAAAGAACTCTTAAAACTGAAGGTGGACAAAGCAATGGGGCCTGATGGGATTCATCCCAGAATTCTAAAAGAACTAAGGGTAGAACTAGTGACACCACTGACTACCCTCTTTAACAAATCATGGGAGGATGGGGTGGTACCCGAGGACTGGAGGAGGGCAGATGTGATTCCCCTTCACAAAAGTGGGAGCAAGGCAGAAGCAGGAAACTATAGACCTGTTAGTTTAACTTCAGTGATAGGGAAAATGATGGAATCACTTCTAAAGGAAAGAATTGTCGTGTATCTAGAGGCCAGAAGGGCACAGGACCCTAGGCAGCATGGATTCACAGCGGGAAGGTCATGCCAGACGAATCTGATAGATTTCTTTGACTGGGTGACCAAAGTAGTAGATCAGGGAGGGGCTGTGGACATGGCCTACCTAGACTTTAGCAAGGCATTTGACACAGTCCCACACAAAAGATTAATATATGTTAGCCAGCCTGGGAGTGGGTCCCAAGATGACAGCCTGGGTAAAGAATTGGCTGGAGAATAGGACACAGAGAGTAATAGTAAATGGAGTCCACTCAGAAGAAAGGAGGGTTACTAGCGGGGTACCGCGGGTTCAATGTTAGGACCAGTCCTCTTCAATGTCTTTATAAGCGACATTGCAGAAGGACTGGAAGGAAAAGTATGTCTCTTTGCAGATGACACTAAGATCTGCAACAGAGTTGATGCACAGGGTGGGGTGGAAAGGATGAGAAGGGACTTGGCAAGGGTTAGAGGAATGGTCAAATGTTGCAGCTTAGATTCAATGCTAAGAAGTGCAGGTAATGCACCTGGAAACAAAACCCAGGGAAGAGTACACAATGGGGGTGAGATACTAACAACAACAAAAATGGAAAGGGACCTCGGGTAGTCATATCAGATGACCTAAAGGTGGGCAAGCAATGTGAGAAGGCAGCAAGGAGGGCTGGGGGAATACTGGGATGCAGGAGAGGCATCACCAGTAGAAACAGGAAGTTATTATCCCTCTGTACAGACAGCTGGTGAGACCCCATCTGGAGTACTGTGTGCAGTTCTGGAGACCCAATCTCCAGAAGACATAGACAGGATGGAAGCTGTCCAGAGGAGGGCAACTAAAATGGTGCAGGGTCTGCACCGGAGGACATATGAAGAGAGACTTAAGGAGCTTAATATGTATAGCCTCGAGGAAAGGAGGGAGAGGGGGGACATGATAGAAACTTTCAAGTACCTCAAGGGAATCAACAAAGTCCAAGAGGGTAGCATCTTTCAAAAAAAGAGGTGTGCAAGAACAAGAGGGCACAATTTGAAGATAGAGGGGCGGCTCAGAGGTAATTTAAGGAAGTATTTTTTCACAGAGAGGGTTGTGGATGTATGGAATGGCCTTCCGGAGGAGGTTGTGGAGTCAAAATCAGTGGTGGAATTCAAGCATGCATGGGATAGTCATAAGGCAATTCTGGGGGGTTGGGGTAGGAAGAAGTAGGCTGCTGGTTAACTAGGATCTGCAGCTTATCCAGTAGGTAGGAAAATGGGCAGACTGGGTGGGCCAAGCGGTCCTTATCTGCCGTCAAATTCTATGTTTCTATGTGTGGAAAAAAAAGCCGCTTTCTTTATGTTTTGCTCCCATACGTTCCCGTTACAGAAGGTTTTACTTTGAAACTTGACGGTCGACCACATAATTATAATACCACAACTCGACTGCTTGTGTCTGTGTGGCTAAAGTCCAGTAAACCTTTTCATTCATGACATTATGTCACAAGTGAAAACATTTTCTGGACAGTATTCACGCAAACACAAACAGCCATTCTGAAATGCTAAATAATTTTTCAGATTTTGCCAATGAGAAACAAATCCATCAGAAGTCTGACACAGAATGGGCATGAGCTCATCGTGGATGTACTAAAATGTATTTGTCTGTACATTAATGAATGATATTTTATGAGGTGGAAAAAAAAAGGAGTCAAATGTAAAATAAAGTGACAGAGGGACAAGCAGATCCACTAGCTGACCATCTTTGCTGGCGCCCTGCATTAGCCTCCAGTACTGGCTCACTGAACTTCCTTAAAAACATTACAATCGTACTGTTTGATCCTTACTGACGGTAATGCAAAGGGAAATGAATTAAAGACAGTCCTACCATGGAGTCGAATTCATAAATTTTTAGTATACAGTTGGCCGATTTGGGTATGGTGCAGCTGTTCAGTTCTGTATCTACATTCAAACAAAAAAAAAAAAAAAGAAAAAGAAAACAACAAAACCTCACACAGGCACAAGGCTACTCATCTTGAGAAACAACTTCTCGAGATTCAGAGAGAGAGAGAGAGAGAGAGAGACAGAGAGAGAGAGAGATAATGTATTTACGCATTTCAGTTTTCTATGTGAAGACTTGAGTATATTGCCGCTATACTGCAGTATTATTACACTGTCATTCACAACGAAATTGATACCAATCTAATTTTTGGATCTGAACTACTTCAGCCATATAAAGCCAGCAGACTATATAATCCTACTATAATATGTAGAGACTGCCAAGGAAAAGGGCACATAGCCAGATTCTGCCCCAAGAAAAAGACTGCACCAGCTCAGTTAGCTTTGGCAAATTGGGGACATTTTATAGTGCCAGTACAGGTTGGAAACCAAGAAGTCTCACAGTTAATTGATTCTGGCAGTAGGCAGACTCTGGTTAAAGTGGATCTGGTAAAAAAAAGGATGGGGGCAAATGTGCCGAGACCACTGTCGTCTGTATTCATGGTGATACTCATCAATACCCCCTGACCACTGTTGACTTACAAGTACAAGGGAGACTTCATCAAGTAACTGTCAGTCTGGATCCCCACCTAGCCATTCCTGTGGACATTGGACATGATTATCCAGAGTTTCAGGCTTCAGTAACTCAGGGTAATGGTGTTTGTGCAGTCACCACACGGTCACAGACCAAGCAGGAGGAAGAAAAAATTACTCACCTTAGTAATGTTGTTTCTTCTAATGGAGTCTTGCTATATTATGACATATGCAGTATAACCCCAGGTTAGAACTGCTCCGGAGGTGAAAGAGTTAACTTTCCATTCAGGGCATGGAACCTTGAGCGTGAGCTTGGTTGAACACTCTGTCTGTTGTAGCTCAAACTTAAACTGTCAGATCTTTACGAGCAAAACTCACTAAGGTTCTGTGTGGAAGCCGTAAACCTACACTAGCCCACTGGCTACTAACTACAAAACACATTTTTGTTCTTGATCCCAAAATAAAGACTCAAGTCAAGGGATTCAAGAAAGAAAAATAAAACATAACACCTAAGCACCCTAAGAAGGGGTGAAAATAAAGTGGGCATCTAAGAGGTGCCAACATTGCACTGCCCACCCACATCCCAAAAGTAGAGGTTCTGAGAGGGGCAGGCTGGGAGGTCATAATATAGCAAGACTCCATTAGAAGAAACAACATTACTAAGGTGAGTAATTTTTTCTTTAAACAACATTAAGTCTTGCTATATTATGACATATGCAGAATACACAGCAGTACCTCCATGGAGGAGGGACAGAACCTACTTAGAAATAGGCTCTGAAGCACAGCTGTGTTAGAATCTAGAGTCATTACCCCAGCCTGGATATCCAGGGAGTAATGCTTAGTAAAAGTGTGAACTGTTTTCCAGGTAGCTGCTTGACATATCTCTAGGATAGGGATGTCCCTGGCAGCAGCCAGGGACGCAGCTGTACCCCTGGTAGAGTGAGCCCTCAGGCCTGAGGGAGGAATCTTACCCAGTTTTTCATAACAAAATTGGATACAAGAGACAATCCACCTGGCAATGGATCTTTTAGTGGCAGGTTTGCCTTTACCAACCTACCCATAAGTGAGGAACAATTGGAGGGATTCAAACCTATGACCCTTGGTACGTTCTATATAGTAACTAAGGGCTCTTTTGACATCTAAACTGTGTAATCTCCTCTCACCAGAGGAGGAATGGTCAGTGAAGCGCACAGGAAGAGACATGGATTGATTAAGGTGCAAGTCTGAAACCACCTTAGGCAAAAACGTTCTGTTAGTCCTGAGGACCACCTTATCTCTGTGAAAGGAGATAAAATCAGGCTCCACTGACAATGCTTGTAGCTCACCTATGCACCTGGCAGAGGTGATGGCTACCAGAAACACAGTTTTCCAAGTCAAGTACTTAAGCTCTGCTGAAGACAATGGCTCAAAAGGGGGGTTGCATAAGCTGGGCAATGCAAATATTAAGATCCCAAGCAGCGAATCAAGAATCTGGAGCTGAGGTTAATATGGGGGGAATTGTCTCAGAAATTTCAGGGGACATATTAAGATGGAATAAATTACCTCTGAATTTCACGGCACGATTAGGTATTATTAAAATGAACGTTCTTCCTAGACTATTATACCCGGTCTACTTAGCCCCTTATATTATCCCTATTAAGTGGTTCAAATCAATCAGGAAACTGATTTTGGACTTCCTGTGGAACGGAAAACCTACTAGGATTAAGTATGGGGTACTGGTTAAACCGTATGAGAGGGGGAGGAGTCAGGCTGCCTGACCTACAGGCCTATTATGTGGCGGGCCAGTTGGGCTTGGTGGCCCAATGGGCAACTGTATCAGACGAGGGTAGTTATGTACCCGCATGGCTACAAATTGAGAGGAGACTATTAAAGAATATGGGATATTCCCCTGAGTCGTTATTGTATGCTGGGTCCTCTAAAAAAAGATGGGGTAAATTGGGGTTGGGGAACCCAATCTGGAAATCTTTAGAGGCTTGGTGGTCCTTTCTCACTCCATCACAGAAAAGATGCCAATTGAAGGCTAGGGATCAACCTGTTTTAGGTAATCCTAATTTGCTTTTAGGGGGTAGGGTTCTAGGGCAGAGGTGGGCCGCATATTTAGAGGGTCTCACCTTGGGTGATATGCTACAAGGGGGGAAGGTAGCTCTGCCGTCACAATGTGAGGAGTTGTCTTATTTCCAGAGGATACAGCTTATGCACTTGATTACAGGAGCCGGGGATTGGGAGTTGTAGACAGCTTCTCATGGGAAAACTGAAGAGGCCTTTCATAGAACTAATCCGCCTCAATGAATCTACAAGCTACTTTTAGACTCTGGATCTTTGAGATTATACCCCATTCTTTACTGGGATAAGGTGTTGGCCTCCAATGTAAAATGGGATTATATATGGAAAACCATCAGGTACAATGCGATTCCCAAGTATAGAAATTTGCAGTTTTTCTTGGTCCAAAATATTTACTATACCACTGCAAAACTATATTCTAGGGGTCTGAGACAGACAGATCTATGTTTTCGGTGTGAGACAGAAGAAAAAATTACTCACCTTAGTAATTGCTTTTCTTCTCATGGAGTCTTGCTATATTATGACAGAAGCAGTCAGCCACAGCACTTGAACTGCCCCAGGCAGACTGGAGTTCTAAAGCACGAGCGCTATACCCAAAGCTCTATCTGGCTAGTTTCAAACTGAAACTGTCAGATCTTTACGTAGCTAACACTAAGCAACAAGTCTGTGTGGAAAAACCCTACACTAGCCAAGTGGCTACCTACTAGTAGGAAAAACAATAACAGAAACAACAACAATAATAATAATAATAATAATACTAATAATATCACCCCCAACAAGCACTATTAGGCCCCCCTTCCCCAAAAGACTCAAGTCCAGGAGGAGGCCAACATATTACCCAAAACAGAAATACCTAGTTCCCTAACCCTAAGAAAAGGGGGAAGGGAAAAGAACTAAAATGGCATGACACAGTGCTTGCACTAATTCGCCAACCCCTTACCCAAGTAGAAGTTCTGAGAGGGGCAGGATGGGGTGGTGGTCATAATATAGCAAGACTCCATGAGAAGAAAAGCAATTACTAAGGTGAGTAATTTTTTCTTCAAACACCATGAAGTCTTGCTATATTATGACAGAAGCAGATTACACAGCAGTGCCTCCATGGAGGGGGGTCAGAACCTACTTAGGAAATAGGATCTGAAGGACAGCTGTGCCAAAACGAGCATCTCTCCTGGACTGGACATCCAGGGAATAATGCTTGGTAAAAGTGTGAACTGTCTTCCAGGTAGCAGCTTGACAAATTTCCAGAATGGGAATATCCCTAGCAGCCGCAGAGATGCAGCTGTACCCCTGGTGGAGTGGGCCCTCAGTCCTGAGGGGGTTCTCTACCTAGTTTTGGTAACAGAACTGGATAAAGAGACAATCCACCTTGCAATTGTCCTCTTAGTGGCAGGTTTCCTTTCCAACCTCGCCATAGGTAAGGAAGAGTTGGAGGATTCGAACCTGTGACCCTTGGTGTTTCCAAATAGTAGCTTAAGGCTCTTTTACATCCAAACTGTGCAATCTCCTCTCACCCGAGGAAGAGTGCTCAGTAAAAATACTGGAAGGAGATGGATTGGTTCAGATGGAAATCTGAAACCACTTTAGTAAAACTTTCTGTTAGTCCTGAGGACTACCTTATCTCTGTGAAAAGAAATAAAATCCTTTTCCACTGACAGGGCTTGTAATTCACTTATGCGTCTGGCAGAAGTGATGGCCACTAGGAAAACAGTTTTCCAAGTTAGAAACTTGAGATCTGCTGAAGACAGAGGTTCAAAAGGGAGTTGCATTAACTGAGCAATGCAAACATTCAGGTCCCAGGCAGGAGCTGGGTCCCGAAAAGGAGGGTTAGTGTAAAGTAACCCCTTAAAAAACTTGGAAAACACAGGGTGAGAAGAAAGGGAGGCAGGCTTCCCTGCTGATACAAAAGCAGAGACAGCTGCCAGATGAACCTTTAAGGTAGCTGGCCTAAGACCTAAGGAATTTAGATGGACCAAATAGTCCAGTAAAATGGGCAAATCAGCAGATTCTGGGACAATTTGCTTCCCAGAACACCAGATGGAAAACCTCTTCCATTTGGAATTATAAGTGGCCCTAGTGGAAGGCTTCCTTGAAGCCTTTAAAATATCAAGGACACCTTGAGAAAGGTGTAAATCAGCAAATTCTAACTCCTTAAGAGCCAAGCCTTGAGGTGGAGGGATTTGAGGTGCGGATACCACACTCTCCCCTGGGCACAAGCTAGCAAGTTGTGGACCCTGGGCAGGCTCAGGGGAGGGTGGACTGAAAGGGACAGAAGCAGTGGGTACCAGGGCTGTCTGGCCCAGTCTGGTGCAATCAGGATCACTTGCAGGGCTGGGATCTGATTTTACTAATACCCTGAAGAGAAGGGGAAGAGGGCAAGGCATATAGGAACTTCCCCTTCCAATCCAACAGAAAGGCATCCAGGGGGACTGAGCCCAGCACTGGAGGCCTGCAACAAAACAGAGGAAGTTGGTGGTTGTCTGGGGCTGCGAAAAGATCTATCTGAGGAGTGCCCCATCTGGCAAAGACTGACCCCAGCAACAGAGGATTCAGAGACCATTCGTGATGGCCTTGAGAAATCCTGCTGAGGGCATCCGCCAGGACATTGTCTTTCCCTGGAAGGTGAACTGCTATTTGGGAGGTGTTCAGGGAATAAGCCAGAGACCACAGCTTCATTGCTTCGGTGCACAGGGCTGATGACTGAGTGCCCCCCTGCTTGTTGATGTACCACATTGTCGTAGTGTTGTCTGTCCTGACCTGAACTACCTTGTTCTGGACAGATGCTGAGAAAACCTGAAGAGCTAAAAAGACAGCTCTGAGTTCCAATAGGTTGAAGTGGAGCAGAGATTCCTGAGGGGACCACACTCCCTGAGTGGAAAAGGTCGCCAAGTGAGCCCCACCCTAGCAAGGAGGCATCCGTGGTGAGGGTGAGAGAGGGGAAACAGGAATGAAGGGACTCCTTGTCTTAAGTTGCTCTGATCCTGCCACCACTGGAGAGCCAGAATCAGAGTCTGGGTCACTGGAACCAATTTGAAAGGGGTCCCTCCTTTGAGACCAATAGGCCCTCAAATGGAACTGAATGTCCCTCATCTGGAATCTTGCTCCTTGCACTACAGCTGTGGAAGCAGCCATGTGGCCTAGGAGTTGCAGAAAATGCCTTGCTGGTCAGAGACCCGAGGGTGAAGGAGGATGCCAGGGCAATGAGTCTCTACCCTTTCCAAGGGGAGAAATGCCCTGGCCAACTTTGTGTTCAATTCCTCATCACCTATGAAAGTTAGTACCTGAACTGGTTCTAGAACTGACTTTGGTAAATTGAGCAGGAATCCCAGGAAGTGAGAAGCTGCTGGGTGACTTGCAAGTGGGATTTTACCTGATCTGGAGACTGACCCAAAATGAGCCAGTCGTCCGGGTAGGGAAACACAGCAATCCCTTGCCTTCTTAAATGAGCCACTACCACAGCTAGACATTTTGTGAATACCCTTGGAGCAGAGGTAAGGCCGAAGGGCATTGCTCTGAACTGGTAGTGGCCTGAGGGCAGTTCGAACCTGAGGTATTTTCGGTGAGAAGGCCTGATCAGGACATGAAAATAGGCATCCTTGAGGTCCAGGGAGGCTAGCCAGTCCCCTGGCCTCAGTAAGGCAAAATCATTGCCAGAGTTAACATTTTGAACTTTGGTTTCAAAAGATGCTTGTTCAGGTACCTTAAATCTAGAATGGGCCGCCATTCTCCTGTCTTTTTTGGGGTAAGAAAGTATCTGGAGTACAGCCCCTTGCCCTGGTGACAAGGAGGAACCCTTTCCACTGCTTTGCAGTCTAGAAGAGAAGAAACCTCTGCTTCCAAGGCAAGGGTTTCTGAAGGATTTGCAGGTGGAAAATGTCTGGTTCTCATCTTTGGAAACTGTTTGAAGCTGAGAACCAGACCCTGGCTTACTACCTCCAGAACCCATTTGTCCGAAGTTAGGGACACCCAGTTCTGGCTGAAATAAGCCAACCTGCCTCCCACCGGTACAGGAGAATCGGCCCTGGGCACTACATCAGGATGCCTGCTTGGCTTCTGTACTCATCCATCTTTTTCATATAATTTTCTGTTTGCTCTCCAAACAGAGAATTTTCCACTACAGGAAAATCCATAGCTTTTGACTGAGTATCTTGGGACAGATTAGTGCACCTGAGCCATGCCAACCTATGGAAAGCTACAGAAGTGGCCATGACCCTAGAGGAAACATCATTAACATCCACAGCAGTATGAAATTGAACTTTAGAGGCTTCAATGCCATCAGCAGCCACCTGTTCAACTCACTAGCCAGCTGGCCATGGGCCTGCTTGCTAACTGCAATACTGTGTCCCATCTAGATTTCTGATATCTAACCACATAAGCCATATAATTTGCCTGCCTGAGTCCCAAAGAAGCTGCCATATATTGTTTTTTCAGCCATGGCATCAATCTTCCTGGAATCCTTATCAGGAGGATGTGAGGCCAGGGGAATATTAGCCTTGTCACAGGCTGCAGCTTGTACCACACCTACATGACTACACTGCTCAGTGAGGAAGTCTATATCAGGGCCTGATAAAGTATACCTTCTGTCCATTTTTTTATCTACAGGAGGGACAGAATGAGGATTTTTTAAAATTTTTGTTGTTTGCTTCCTAAATGACTTATGCAAAGGAATAGACAACCTCCTAGACTCTGGTATATCCATCATTTCTACATAATCAGGCTCCTCTTGTTCATCCACAGCCTCTTCTAAAGGAAGCTGGAGGGTTTCTGCAACCTTTTTGTAAAACATAAAATGAGAAGGGGACTCAGACAGCATAGGGGGAGATTCTAAAGGTCTGTCTGGAGAAATGTCCGGTTCAATGGGCACGTCCAGACCCTCCCAGCCACATACATAATGATCAAAATCTTCCTTCTCCTCCTGAGGTTCATAAAATTCCTCAACATCATACTCTTGAACCACTGGAACCGAACGAACCAACCTTTTGCCAACTATTGGTGGTTCGACCGGTCCCTGAGACAGTGACTGGACAATCTGTATGGCTTTAGCTATCTCTGCAGCAGTTGGAGAGGCAATTTTGGACTCCAGACCTGCTGATTTCTTTGACTTTTTTACTGGGACTGGTTCCTCTGAACCAGCCTTCCTTTTGCCCGAGAAAGTATCACCCTGGTCAGACAGCACTCCCTCTGGTCCAGTGGGTGCTGGACCGGGCTGGCCATCCGGGTCAGCGGACTTTTTGGCCTCTTGTTCTCTGAGCCGGCCCAATCTCTTCTCCAGGGTGGCTGCAGGGAAATTTTTACACACCTGGCAGTCTGACAGGAGGTGGTCAGCCCCCAGACAATAAACACAAGTGGTGTGTGGGTCAGCCTTGGCAAAGGCTTCCCCACAGACATCACAGTGTTGAAACCCAGTGGGCCGGTTTTCTTTGGGTTTCTCAGACATAATGCCAGCCTATCCAAAAACTTGCCCTTTTATGGCAGTGCCAGGCAAGACAACCTTATCGGTTCCTAACCGTGTCAGGGTATTTGAAAAACCCACTGAAATAAATAGGGTTTTTAGAACCGATAAGAACCGGAACCACACTCTAAAAGCCCAATACAATGTTTAAAATACTTTTTTAGAAACGATCGGTTCAAAACCGAACCGATAATTAATTTCACACAGACTTTGAAATCCTGTACTTACGGTTTACCAGATAGAGCTTTGAACCGAAATGCGGTAAAATAAAATACTTATTGCCGGTTCAAATGAACCGAAAATACTCGCTTTAACCGAGAAATGAACCGAGATGAACGAGCTGATCTCCGGAGCGACTGTTCAGTGAAGCGGAGTAAAGAATCTGACAGTTTCAGTTTGAAACTAGCCAGATAGAGCTTTGGGTATAGTGCTCGCGCTTTAGAACTCCAGTCTGCCTGGGGCAGTTCAAGTGCTGTGGCTGACTGCTTCTGTCATAATATAGCAAGACTTCATGGTGTTTGAAGTAGGAGATTTGTTGCACATTATGTGGACCTGTTGCAAAATATCTTCCCTATGGAGTGAGATTAGACAAAATATGGATCCCTTGTTGGATTACTCAGGCTATATGACTCCAGAGGTTTGTGTATTAGGGGATTACTCGCAGATTAGCGGAATCACACCGAGATTCCATCTTTCCTTAATGGGGTCAATAGTTAAGGCTTATATAGTCAAACACTGGAAAGATGATCAGATTTATCCTTATGATCAATGGGTGAAGGACCTGTTGGGGGTCTTGGTTAAGATTAGGAAATATTTGATCTCGGAGGGAAGACAAGAGATTTATGACAAAAGATGGGCAATCTTAGAGATAATATATTCTCAGCAAAACTCAGGCTCTAGCACGTGGATCTGTCTGTCGGATATGAGTTAGCAAAGGATTATTGTTCAGAACTATTGTAGTGTTTGGGAGGAGATTAGCAGGGACGAGAATTTTCTTCTTTATTTTGATGTTCCCTTAAACAGTAGGCAATCTTAACATATAATTTCTTTAGGCTGGTAAGCTGGATAGGTCTAAGATTAACTTTAACTAGTGAAGGCTACCTGGATCGATGGGTTTCAAGCTAAGGGGTATTCTCTCTCTTTCCCTAAGGGACATGCTGGAGGGTCACCCGGAAGAGACTGTGCTGCTTGGGATTTTTGGGAGTTGAAATGTTTTGGCTGTATGTTAAGGGTCTAGAGGAGTTGTTTATAAGGGAGGTGTAAGTACTTTGGTGAAAGGTTAAATATCCTTGTAAAGGTGTACTTTTAAAAGGGGGTGGCAGTCCAGCATGAATGTAAATAGGGAATGTACATAGTTTACATGACCAGTTTGGGGTTGTGGTCCCGGCTTGTCCGGGTTTGTTTACTGTCTGTATGTTTATTTTCTGTGTTAAAATTCAATAAAAGACTTTTTTGAGCAAAAAAAAAAAAAAGATCCCAAGCAGGGGCAGGGTCCCTGAACGGAGGGTTGGTGTGAAGCAACCCTTTAAAAAACTTGGAGAACACAGGGTGAGCTGAAAAAGAAGAGGGCTTACCTGCTGATAAAAAGACAGACACAGCTGCCAAGTGCACTTTTAGGGTAGCTGGTCTTAGCCCCAAAGAATTCAAATGCACTAAATAATCCAGAATCGTGGGCACGTCAGCCGATTCTGGGGAAATATGCTTACCAGCACACCATATGGAAAATCTTTTCCATTTTGAATTATAAGTAGCCCTGGTGGAAGGCTTCCTAGAGGCCTTCAAGATTTCCAATACGCCTTGGGAAAGGTGTAGGTCAGCAAACTCCAACTCTTCAAGAGCCATGCCTTGAAATTGAGAGATTTGAGGTTCAGATACCAAACTCTCCCCTGGGCATAGGTTAACAGGTTGTGATTCCTGGGGAGACACAGTGGAAGGTGGACTGCTAAGGACATGAGGAGTGGGTACCAGGGCTGCCTGGCCCAATCTGGAGCAATCAGGATCATCCTGCAGGGTTGAGACCTGATTTTTACCAGCACCTTGAAAAGAAGAGGGAAGGGGGGGAAGCATGAAAACTGGCTCCCAACTGAGTAGGAAGGCATCCAGAGGGACTGAGCCCAACACTGGGGCCTGCAGCAAAAAGGGAAGTTGGTGATTGTCTGGGGCTGCAAGAGATCTATCTGAGGGGTGCCCCATCTGGCAAATACTACCTCCAGCACTAGGGGATCCAGTGCCCATTCGTGATGGCCTTGGGAAATCCTGCTGAGAGCATCCGCTAGGACATTGTCCTTGCCTGGGAGGTGAACTGCCGTAAGGAAGGCGTTCAGAGAATAAGCCAGAGACCACAACTTCATTGCTTCAGTGCACAAGGCCGTAGACCGAGTGCCCCCTTGCTTGTTGATGTACGACATTGCAGTGGTATTGTCTGTTCTGACCTGAACAACCTTGTTCTGAACAGATGTGGAAAAAACCTGGAGTGCTAGAAAAACTGCTCTGAGTTCCAACAAATTGATGTGGAGTAGAGATTCCTGATGGGACCACAACCCCTGGGTAGTAAGGTCGCCCATGTGAGCTCCCCAACCCAAGAGGGATGCATCTGTAGTAAGGGTCAAGGAATAAGACTGGGGAATGAAGGGAACCCCCTGTCTCAAATTGCTCTGGTCCTGCCACCGCTGGAGGGCCTGGATCAGGGTTCGAGTCACTGGGATCAATTTGGTTAGTGGATCTGTCCTTTGAGACCAAAAGGCTCTCAAATGGAACTGAATGTCCCTCATCTGAACCTTGCTCCCTGCACTACTGCTGTAGAAGCAGCCATGTGCCCCAGGAGCTGTAGAAAATGCCTTGCTGGTCGAGAGACCTGCAGGGTGAAAGAAGAGGCCAGAGAGACCAAAGTCCTTGCTCTTTCCAGAGGGAGGAAGGCTCTGGCTTCTTTTGTGTTCAGTTCTGCGCCTATGAAAGTAAGAAGCTGGACAGGCTCCAGAACTGACTTTGGAAGATTGAGAAGGAAACCTAAAGATGTAAGAAGTTGCTGAGTTACTTGTAGGTGTAGTTTGACCTGGTCTGGAGACTGGCCTACAATGAGCCAGTTGTCCAGATGGCAATCTTTTGCCTTCTTAAGTGGGCAACTACTACTGCCAGGCATTTTGTGAACACCCTCGGGGCCGAGGTGATGCCGAAGGGCATTGCTCTGAACTGGTAATGGCCTGAGGGCAGTTCGAATCTGAGGTACTTCGATGGGAGCTTCTGATGAGAACATGGAAGTAGGCATCCTTGAGGTCCAGGGAGGCTAACCAGTCCCCTGGCCTTAGAGAGGGTAAAATAATTCCCAGAGTCACCATTTTGAACTTTGGTTTTAAAAGGTGCTTGTTTAGATACCTGAGATCCAGGATGGGCCCCATTCTCCTGTCTTTTTGGGGTAAGGAAGTACCTGGAGTACAACCTTTGCCCTGGTGTAGGGGTGGAACCTTTCCACAGCTCTGAGAGCCAGGAGGGAAGAAACTTCTGTTTCTAGGGCAAGTGCCTCTGATGGATTTGCAGGTGGAAAGGATCTGGTTCTCATCTTTGGAAATTTTTGAGCTGAGACCAGTCCTGTTTACTTCAGGACCCACTTGCCTGATGTTAAGACTTCAGTCCTGGACAAAGTACCAACCTACCCCTACCGGTAGTGGAGAATCGGCCCTGGCCACCCCATCAGGGAGCCTGTTTTGCAGGGGCTTTGGGTTGAGGGGTAGAAGCAGGCTTACTAGACTTCCTTCTTCCTCTTCCTCTAAAGAACCCCCTCTGGGCATAAGCAGAAGAGGAGGCCTGGGGTTGGTAAAAAGGCCTATGAAAAGGCCTGCCCCTGCCATGCTGCCTTTGAGGACTGGATTGCCTTTCTTTGGCCTGTGCACTCCTATAGGTGGTCCTATACTCATCCATTTTCTTCATATAATTCTCTGTCTGCTCCCCAAACAGAGAATTGCCCACAACAGGAAAATCCATAGCCTTAGACTGGGTATCCTGTGACAGGGTAGTACATCTGAGCCAGGCCATTCTGCGAAGAGACACAGATGTAGCCATGACTCTTGATGAAACATCATTAGAGTCCACTGCAGCATGAAATTGCACCTTGGATGCCTCAATACCATCCGCAGCCACATGTTCCAGCTCCCTGGCAAGCTGGTCAGGGGCCTGTTTTGCTAGTGCCAGCACAGTATCCCATCTGGATTTCTGGTACCTAGCTGCATAAGCCATATAATTTGCCTGTCTGAGTCCTAAAGATGCTGCCATGTACTGTTTCTTTGCCATGGCATCCATCCTCCTGGAATCCTTTTCAGGAGGGTGAGAGGCTAGAGGAATATTAGCCTTGTCACAGGCTGCAGTCTGCACTACCCCCACATGGCTGCATTGCTGAGAGAGAAACTCCGTATCAGAGTCTGATAATGTATACCTTTTGTCCATCCTTTTATCAACAGGAAGGATAGAGTGAGGAGTTTTTAGAATTTTTATTGTCTGTTTCCTAAAGGATTTGTGCAAGGGAATAGACAGTCTCCTAGACTCTGGAATATCCATCATTTCTACATAATCGGGCTCTTCTTGGTCATCAACAGCTTCCTCAACAGGGAGTTGGAGAGTTTCAGCAACTTTCTTATAGAACATAAAATGAGAAGGGGACTCAGATAGCCTGGGGGACCCCTGAAGGTCTGTCTGGAGAGATGTCCGGTTCAATGGGCACATCCAGACTCTCAAAATCACATTCACTCTCCTCATACTCCTCTTCCCCTTCCTCCGGTTCATAAAAATCCTCAAAATCATAATCTTGAACCGGTGGAACTGTCCGAACCAAGCGCTTCCCTGATGGTGTCGGTTCGGATGGAACCGGGGAAAGAGACTGGACAATTTGAATAGCTTTGGCTATTTCCTCAGTGGTTGGAGAAAGAACTTTTGGCCCCAAACTAGCTGACCTTCTAGCCCTTTTAGCTGGAACTGGCTCCTCAGAGCTGGCTCTTCGTTTGCCCGAGGAAGTATCGCCCTGGTCAGAGAGCACTCCCTCAGGTTCAGTTGGAACCGAACCGGGCTGGCCATCCGGGTCAGCGGACTTTTTGGCCTCCCTTTCCCTGAGCCTACCAACTCTCTTTTCCACGGTGGCAGCAGGACAATTCTTACAAATCTGGCAGTCTGCATTGAGGTGGTCAAACCCCAGACAATATACACAGGTGGTGTGTGGGTCAGCCTTAGCAAAGGCTTCCCCACAGAGGCACCAGTGCTGAAACCAGTGGGTCGGTTTTCTTTTGGGTTTCTCAGACATAGTGCCAGCCTAACCAAAACTTGCCCATTACTGGCAATCCGCCAAGCAAGACTCTCTTATTAGTTCCCAACCGTGTCACGGGTCGTGGAAAAAACCGTAATAAAATCCGTTTTTTTTAGAACCGATAAGAACCGGGAACAGCACTCTAAAGGGCTAGAAAGTGAATTTTAAAACCTATCAGATCGGTTCAAACCGAACCGAAAAAGACGTTTACAAGTTCCACACAGAAGAAAATAAAATAAGCCTATCTATTACTTATAATACCACAGACAGAGCTTGAACCGACTGATTGCGGTTAATTTCGGTAAAATAAACCGAGAATTACACTTTTTAACCGACAAACGAACCGAGCAGCAGGAGAAATCTCCGGAGCGACTGTTCAGTGAGGCAGAGTAAAGAATCTGACAGTTTAAGCTTGAGCTGCAACAGACAGAGTGTTCAACCAAGCTCGCGCTCAAGGTTCCATGCCCTGCATGGAAAGTTAACTCTTTCACCTCTGGAGCAGTTCTAACCTGGGGTTATACTGCATATGTCATAATATAGCAAGACTTCATGTTGTTTGAACAATGGTCCCGCTTGTTCCCTTTTGATGATGATGTCTACAGGTCACCAGGGAAGACATGCAAAATCAGACAAGAGAGAAGGAAAGGTTAAGTGCAATGGACTAAACAAAAAGACTCTAGCACTATTGATGTTGATGTTAAACCTGATGATTTTTTACAGGTGGTGAAAGAAAGAGACTTTTGTGCAGAACAAGTGAATGATCTAACTTTAAAACCTTTCTTTCAGGTGGCAGGACAGGAAGATCAGAAGGGGACAAAATGTGTTTTAAGGGTTGGGTTGCTGTATAGAGAGTGCATAAACCCAACTACAGGGGAAAAGGTTGACCAGCGTTTGGTACCTGTAACGTACTGCAATCTAGTAATACACCTTGCACATGATATTTCCCTAGCAGACCTTTTAGGAAGGGACCGCACTTTAAGCAGACTACTCCTAAGATTCTATTGGGCAAGTATTCACGAACAGGCGGCTGAATACCGCCGTAGCTGTCAGGAGTGCCAGAAAGTAGCCAATATCACCAGGAAAGACAAAGTCCCCTTACAACCCTTGCCTCTAATCACCACCCCTTTTAGTAGGATTGCTATTGACATAGTCGGCCATTGCAGAAAAGTGCAAAGGGCAATAGATTTATTCTTGTTATTTGTGACTATTGCACAAAATATCCTGAAACAATCCCACTGACAACCATTACTGCTGAAAAAATTACAGATGAATTGGTCAAACTATTCAGCAGGGTTGGGATACTGAAAGAAATACTCACTGTCCGGGGAAGCAATTTTTGTTCAAGATTGTTAACATGGTTGTACACCACCTTGGGGGAAGAGGCTATACACACTTCCCCATACCATCCACAAACCGATGGTCTGGTTGAAAGGTTCAACCAGACCTTAAAAAAAAGATGCTCAGGAAGTTTGTGGAGGATGAAGGGAGGACATGGGATACCTATCTCCCCTTTCTGATGTTCACATACAGGGAGGTACCACAGGCCTCGACTGGTTTCTCCCTATTCGAACTGTAATATGGGAGGAACCCTCACGGGCCTTTGGACGTCATCAAGAAAGAGTGGGACGAGGAAAAAAGCATGGATCCCAACAGCACTCTAGAGTATATGGTTGGTCTTAGACAAAGATTAATGAAATATATATTCAGTTAGCCCACCAGTGTAATATGGAGAAATAAGTCACTCAAAAGGTTTATTATGACCAAGGGGTGGGTAATAAGACCTATCAAACAGGTGACCGAGTATTGTTATCATTACCCTCCTCAGCGGAAAAACTAATGATGAGATGGCAGGGGCCATATACAATCCTCCGTCAGACTGGTCCTGTCACTTATGAAATCGAATTTCCTGATAGATGTCACAAAAAGGGGATCTATCACGTACATTTATTGAAACAATGGTATGACAGGATTAACCCCAACTGTTTTGTGTATCCAGAGAAGGGAGAAAGTGAGTTAGATGTCGCTTATGCCTGGCACTGTATTATAATAAATTATTATAAATTAAAGAGGTTCTGTTAGAGTTGCCTGTGGGCAAATATCACGCCAGACTATCATTCCTGCAGCAGCTGCAATAGCGTCAGTGACCCTACAAGCACCTTGTTGTTTTTAAGCCTGAAACTTACTCAGGTTGCTCTAGGTACGAGCAAGAAAAGGAAACAGGGACAGAGTCCCCAAAGTGCTGTAGCATTCCCGGTTGTTCTCCTCGCAACTGCGAGTTGCATGTGAAGACAACATTTACCTGTTCCCCGTAGTATGAATATTTCAGCAGAGACTGCGGTAGCCTGGAGAAAGTGTTTTGAAATTGTCTACTCAGTTGCCCAATCCCTGGGCACTATGTCACTATGCTAAAGAGATATAGTGTGCATAGCAACGCTCCCTGAAAGCAAAATAAATATTTGTCTTAAAATAACTGTTCTCGTTTTGGTGCCGCAACAGCCTAAGCAAAACCAGACAAACCACATGCATAATTTAAAGGGAAACAGAATGTTTTATGCGGTTAATGTCTGTGCAGTTTGTCTGTTAGGCACTGCGCTGTTTACTGAATTAAATTTGCAATGAAGTGAGAGTTCTGGAATTAGATGTACACATTTTTAAAAAAAGCCTCTGAAATTGTTTTCTTTTAGTTTTCTCGAGTGTAAGTCTAAAATGGGTAGTGCAGGCTTACCACAGGAAGGTTCCAGTACACAGGTTTCTGCTGAGGTCTTCTCCTGGGCTTTCCAGTGTTCTCCTAAGAGCCAGCTGGACCCCTCTTTACCATATTTATTCGCTGGACAGGAGAGGGGAGGAGCCAACACCCAAAATTTCCTTTGTTCTTCACAGAAAGGAGCTATTTTTATTTTCTAAGCACTTGATTGAACAATTATTAACTTGTATGGGATTGTTTAAGGTGTAGGCAATAATAAAATGGAATTTAGAGATAGTTTTCTGTCACAATTGCATTGAGGGCGGAGTCTGAGTTGGTCACCTGATGAACCCCAGGTATAAATGGAGTTCATCTAGGTGTCCAGATCAGATCAACCGTGGGATCAGCTTGGTACTGATCCAAGTTGGAGAGGTCTGCAAAGCCCTATTCTGACCTTAAAGATAGCTGGGCTGCACAGCCAACTGTCAGGACTCTAGCACATTTTCTGGAGCAGTCTTGAGTTACTGTAATGTCATGGAAGATTCCTGATTTTCTTTTAATTTATTTTATTTATTTTGTCGAAGTCCACTATTTTTGTTTATTAAAATAAAGACTCAGCGTGGCATTTTTAGTTTAGCTTCACCTGATATCTGTCTCTGTGTCCATCCATTTTCCACTACCTCCAACACTGGTGTCTGAAATGGGATTTGGTTGTGACGTTGGTACCTGTCAGGAGGTGGACAGAGGATGCAGTTGACAGAAGCGGACAAGACCCTCACAAAGCCCAGCTGTGTCCTTACTAGAATGATGGCCAGAAAATACAGAGAGACACCATTGCCATAATTGCAGTTCACGCTTACTGTGCTCTGTGTGCATTGCCTCCTAGTTACAAAGCATCTGATGCAGAAGCCTTTGTGCCTGGTGTTGACACTTGAACTAATAAGTGGTATTCCTTCTCATCTGTCAAACCAAAGAAAAGCTGGTGTTTAAAATTAGTAGCAATAGGGAATAATGTGGAATAGGGGTACTTATTTTCAAAAAGTGCAGACCAGCACGGGTACTGCTTTCTATTTTTGAGTGCCGCCACCAAGTATCTGTGACCTTAAGCATGTATTAGATGTTTCTTTTACTGTAGTTATTAGCACAGTTTTGCATTGATTCTACTCTCCTGTCCACCCACTGCAGTAAAATTTCATAACAAGTAGAGCATGACAAGTAATAAGAGAAGTTTCAGAAACACTGAATGAGGGAACTTTAGAGACAGAATCAAAGGAGCAGGTAATCACGAGGTAAAGGTAAACTACTGTAGTTTAGTGAATTAAAGGAAACTAGAAAGAAGAATCATAACAATATGCCAAATAACGTGCAAGAAGAGGGGCTGAGGATTTGCAGTCAAAAATATGGCAACCTTATAAATGGCTGCATACAGACATATTTTGCAGCAGTCTTCTTTTTTCTTAGGATCATATTTGCAGTGTTTAAGCATAATTTAAAACTAATATTGTCTGCTTGATAGGTGTGTGTCGAATGCAGTTATTTTACTGGTTATAGACTGCTGTACATTGCCAGCTTTATCAATCCTGGACTGAGAATCTTCTCTTACTTGTGCCATGGAGCAGAGGGACCCAAAAGAACACCCTTATCCTTGTGGTTCTCTCTGTCTTCCTCTTCGGTTTCTTCTGTACACAGTGTTTGGCAATACCTTTCATTGGACTATCAGCAGTGTTCAAGATCCCTTTACCCTGTGTCCCTTCTGGTAAGCTTTAGCTAAAAATGTTTGATTTGTCAAACATTATCCAAAATCTATATTGTTAATTCAACCCTTGCGAATGTAGCACAACACATTGGCATGTCTTGCTGTAGCTCTTACTTGGAAGTTTTTAAAACAACAGTGCAACAAAAATGTTTTTCCAAAAACAGCTAATTTCAGCTGCAGTTAATAAAAATATTAGCATCCTTGTCAAATCTACTTTTCTAGGCATCTCCTATGCTGTGCACCATGGCCCAGATATTCAAAAGGGTTGCGCATGGCGCAACAGTGTTGCGCCATGCACAACCCACTGATGCGCCCCGGTGCGATATTTAAAAGGGAAAGGTGCACCGCACAAATCCTGATGTGCCGGAGCACATCAGTAATGTATGCAGGCACAGGTGGGGGGGCGTGCCCATGCATAACCTGCACAGCCCAATATTCAACCTGGGCGGTGCAGAGTCATGCATGCGCAACCCCTACCTGCGCCTGCCCAAAGTTATGCCCCCCCCAAAAAAGGAACAAGTGATGGCCACCCACAGGTGAGCTGCCGCATTGCAGGCGCAACACAGCAGCAGCCACACCGAGTTCCTGCTGCACCTGGCAGCGCCCCCCATGCCCGATCGCGGGCATCTATAATGGCCCCCAGGTCAATATCCCTGGTGGTCAGTGGACTCTATGTACCTCGATTGCAGGCATCACTGTATTCCCCACCAAGTCCAATATCCTGATGGTCCAGTGACCACGCTGAGTCCGATCACGGCATCATTCATCATCCCTCAAGTCTGATCATCCCTTGGTGGTCCAGTGGGTGCATTGAGCCGATCGCTGGCACTCAAGTCACTTCGTTCATTATTCTCGGTGATCTAGTGGTTTCACCTCACTTTCATTGAGCCACCACTGGGCCTTTCCATCAGCCGGGTGGGCGCAGCACCCCATCACCCAGCCTGTGCTGCCTCCCACCGTCACGACCGACAGCTGGAAGGCACGCCTATTGTTCACAGCATGAGCTATTGGGCATGTAGCCCATACCAGCACATTCAGCTCCAGATATGTGAATGAATTCATTCACATATCTGGACTGTAGTACGGTATGTTGCATGCCCATTGGCTCATGCTGTGAACCACTGGGCGGCAGCCCCACCGAGCTGTCAGTCGGGCGGGCGGCAGGCGGTGGTGGCCGCACCTACCAGCTGACGGGGAGCGGTGGTGGGGCCCAGTGTGCGGGTGGGGTGGGGGACACTAGATCACCAGGGATACTGGACTTGGGGGTGATGAATGATGCCCGCGATCGGCTCAGTGCGGTCCACTGGACCACCAGGATATTGACTTGGGGGTGATGAATGATGCCGCGATCGGCTAGCGCTGTCCACTGACCACCAGGGATATTGGACTTGTGGGGATACAGGATGCCCACGATCGGGCACATAGAGGTCTACTGGACCACCAGGGATATTGGACTTTTTTTCTCTTATGGGACTTCCAGCGATAAAGACTGCAGGCGTCGGTCCCGATGGCTGCTGCTGTGGCAGGGCGCCAAGCGCAAAGTTTTGGGGATCGGGCGCACCTGCTTGCTAATGACATGCAAATGGAGCCGTAATGAGATGCAAATGGCCCCCTGTGCACCTTGCATAACTTATGGCCCCATTTGCATGTCCCCGTCTGAATATCGCAGGTGCTGTGCATGGCGCAATGGCACTTGCACCACCGCATCTCCATGCTCCACTCTGACCACTTGCGCTGGCGCAGTGCCACTGCGCCATGCACAGTGGGGGTGGCCAGGGTGCGATATTCAAAGCTGTTGAGTCATAGCGCAGCTCCGTTGAATATTGCCCAGGCCACACCCATGCGTAACAAAGTTGAGCTGTGCCCAGGCTTGTGCCACAGCCTGGCGCAGTTTGAATATCTGGGCCCATGAGTTTTTATTTTCTGAAGCCTAATCCCTGCTAGGTTTACAATGGCATTTCTAAGCCAAATGTGGTGGCCATCTTTTTTCTCTTGAGAAAAAAAAAATTAAAACATTTAAGAAATACTCATATTTTGTTGAAACTATAAAACATTATCACCAAATAAAACTGGAAGGTATCTGGAATCTTTGATAGTGAAAACATGTAGGGTAATTTATTTTTTGCCCAGTCTCGCTGCACTTCTGCTTTAATCTGCAGCAAGTGTGGAGGAGATATGTAAAATCCTAACCAAGCAAGTGGTTTCCCCACTTGCCTGGTTTGAATTTGAAATAATGGGCTCTGAGGTATGTGTGCACAGGCTCTGTTTTCAAGCTTAAAGGTAGCCCCCCATTCTCTCAGAGTTTTTTTGATACAGTGTAACCCTCCCCATTACCCGGGGTTACAAGAATCCCAGTAAGACCTAGTGGTAGGCAGGGAAGGCAGCTTGTGAAACTCCAGTTAAATGGATTTCACACTGTCTCACTCTGTTCTCAGTCTCAGCAAATGCCCCGAAAAAGAATTAACAGGATTCAAAACACATGCAAATGTCCAAAAGTGGAAACAGAAACAGCAACACACGGTAAAAATTAATCAATAACAAACGCCAAATTTGGTAAAAGGCGACATAAGAGCCCTTCTCTGACAGGTGAACCGGGGAGGAAGGGTGGGAGCTTACTGATGCTAAAGGACCCCGTGGAAGAAAGAAGATTACTGCGGTGAGTAATTTTTTCTTCTTACCCCAGGAGTCCTTTAGCATCAGTAACTTTTTGCAGACTACCAAGCAGTACCAAGTGGGAGGTGGGCGGAGAACCTACTTAGGAAAGCGGCTCTGCAGAACTGCCCTGCCAAAGTTGGCATCAGA
Organism: Neoceratodus forsteri; assembly: GCA_016271365.2. NCBI lineage: Eukaryota > Metazoa > Chordata > Ceratodontiformes > Ceratodontidae > Neoceratodus > Neoceratodus forsteri. The sequence continues at coordinate 397,454,218 of CM028136.1, read as the reverse complement.
TCTGGTCTGCACATCCAAACTAGTGTTTCACAAAGGTGTGCACAGATTTCCAGATAGCTGCTTTGCAGACATCCAGTAGGGGAATGTCCCTTGCTGCTGCAAGTGAGGCTGCAGTGCCCCTGGTGGAATGGGCCCTGAGCCCCACTGAAGGTTGTTGACCAGCTTTCTCATAGCAGAATCTAATACAAGAGACCAACCAATGAGAAACAAGTTATCTTGGTAGCTGGTCTTCCTCTGTCTACATCCCTGTAGGTGAGGAACAACTGAGTGTAAGAGCCTCTGGAATGTCTTGTATGCTCTAGGTAGTGAAAGATGGCTCTTTTGACGTCCAAGCTATGGAGCTTTTGCTTTCCAGGAGTGGATGGCTCAGTAAAGAAGACAGGCAGAGTAATGGACTGGTTCAAGCGAAACTCTGAAACCACCTTTGGCAGAAATGTCCTATTTGTCCTGAGCACAACTTTATTGTTGTGAGGGATGACGTACTTTGGCTCAGTGCACAGGGCCTGTAGCTCTGAAATCCTCCTGGCAGACATATTGGCTACCAAGAAGATGATCTTCCAAGTTACAAACTTGATGTGGGTCATGGACATAGGCTCGAAAGGTGGATTCATGAGCCCATCTATGCAAAGGTTCAGGCTCCAAGGAGGAACAGGCTCCCTGGTTGGAGGCTGGAGGTGCAAGAGGCCTTTGAAAAACTATTTAAAAATGTTGTGGGGAAAAAAAAATGTCTTCATTCCCACTGAAAGGTAGGCTGAAATTGCCACCAGGTGTAGCCTGAGTGAAGATGGTTTCAAACCTGATGCCTGTAGGTGTACCAGGTAGTCTAGCAGCTGAGGGTCTGAAGCTGATAGGGGTTCGACCTTTTTGCCTCTGCACCAGAGGGAAAACTTTTTCCATTTGGCTGCATAAGTCTTCTTAGTGTTCAGTTTTTTAGCCATCCTCGGTATGTTAAGGACCTGTTCAGAGTACTGTCAGGATGGAAACTCTAACTCCTCAAGAACCAGGTTTTGAGGTGAAGAGAGTATACATCTGGGTACTGCACTCCTATCTGAGGAAGGGTCAGCAGGGAGCGAGTCAGAGGCAGGTGAATGGGCCTGTTGCAGGACACTGAGAGAAGAGAGGGTACCAGGCTTGTCTGGGCCAGTCCGGAGCCACTAGGATCATGGATGCTGGCTGCTGCCTGAGTTTTAGCAAAACCCTGAATATCAGGGGAAAGGGAGAAAATGCGTACAGGGACCTCCCTGACCAGTCCAGGATCAGGGCATCCAGAGGAAGTGTTCCCAGAACTCGGGGCCAGCAACAGTACTGAGGAAGCTGAAAATTGAGAGGCGAGGCAAACAGATCCACAGCTGGTGTGCCCCACTGCCTGAACACTGTGGCTAGTACTTGCTTGTTCAGTGTCCATTCACTCTGACCTTGACTGATGCGGCTTAGAGCATCCACCAGAGTACTGAGTTTGCCTGGGAGGTGAATAGCTGAGAGGCTGACTCCCAGGGAGAATGCTAGAGATCAGAGCTTCAGAGCTTCCAAACAGAGTATTCCTGATCTGGTACCACCCTGCTTGTTTATGTAGAACATTACAGTGGTGCTGTCTGTTCGAATTAGAACCGCCTGCCCTTCTATGCTGGGAGCGAAAGCTTTGAGAGCTAGTAAGACTGCTTCGAGTTCCAAAAGATTTATGTGCAACTCTGACTCTTTGGGAGCCCAGCTGCTGCTTACTGAGGCACAGTCTAGATGAACCTCCCAGCCCAACAGGAAGGCATCTGTGGTGATCACCTTTGTGGGAAGAGGATCTTGAAAGGGAACCCCTGCCTGCAAATTTGCAGGGTCCTTCCACCACAGCAAATTTTGGAGGAACTGCTCTGACACCGGTATTAACTTTGACAATTGTTTGCTTCTCTGAGACCAGCGAGCTCTGAGGTAGGCTTGCAGGAGTCTCATCCTGTACCTGACCCCTGGGAGTACTGCAGTCATAGAGGCCATATGTCCCAGAAGTTTGAGGAAATGTTTGGCTGGTCTTGGCTGTCCCTGGGTGAAAGAATCTGCCACTTAAAGGAAACTCTGAATTCTTTCCTGTGGGAGGAAAGCATATCCCTTTTGAGTGTCCAGCTGGGCCCCTATGAAGGTGAGCAGCTGGGTGGGTTCCGGGTGAGATTTCTTGAGAGTTACCAGGAAGCCCAGAGACTCTAGAGTGCGTTCTGTGAGGGAAAGAGATTCCTTGACTTGGCAAGGAGACTTTGCTTCTATGAGCCAGTCATCCAGATAGGCGTACAGAGTGACATCCAGTCTCCTGAGATGTGCTGCTACCACTGTGAGACACTTGGTAAAGACTCTTGGGGCCGAGGACAGACCGAAGGGCATTGTGGTGAACTGATAGTGACCCGAAGGAAGTTTGAACCTGAGAAACGTCCTGTGAGATCTCCTTATGCGTATGTGGAAGTAGGCGTCCTTTAAGTCGAGGGAGGCTAGCCAGTCGCCCTGCTGTAAGGACTGTATGACCAGTGACAGAGTGACTATTTTGAATTTGTTTTTTTCAGATGTTTGTTTAAATATCTGAGATCTAAGATAGGTCGCCACTCCCCGGTTCCCTTTTGTGTCAGAAAATACCTGAAGTAGAGGCCCTTGCCCTTCTTGTGGGTGGGGACCCTCTCCACTGCTCATAAAGCCTGAAGGTTTTGTACCTCTATTTCCAACAGCAGTATGTGTGATGGTGACAGAGATCTTGACACCTGGGTATACTTGAGGTCTGGCAGTTGCTTGAACTGTAATGACAGACCCTTCTCCACTATCTCCAGCACCCACTTGTCCAACATGATGAGGGACCAGTGCTGAAGATAGTGAGAGAGTCCGCCTCCAACTAGAAATGGGGAGTCGACCTGGACACTCACATCAGGACTTAGACTGAGAGGCAGATGACTGGGTAACGGGGAGGCGACCTGGACACTCACATCAGGACTTAGACTGAGAGGCAGATGGCTGGGTAGAGGTGGATCTTCTTTGGCCCCTTCTTCCCCTGCCTCTGAAAGACCCCCTGTACTGGCTAAAGTCAGATTGGGGATAGGGACTGTAAGGCCTGGGAACAAAACTTCAGCCCCTACCGCCCCTGGGACGAGATCTCTGAGGGGTGGCAGGTTTAGGCTTGGATGAATGGCTCTGCCAGGAGGCCTTGTACTCATCAACCTTTTTCATGTAGTCAGTGGTTCTGTAATCAAACAACATATTTTGATCACAGGGAAAATCCATGGCCTTGTTCTGAGTGTCTGTGGTCAGACTGGTTGTTCTAAGCCAGGCGAAGCATCTCAGAGATATGGAATGGACCATCATCCTAGAGGCTGCATCATTATTGTCATCTACCATGTGGAATTGGTACACAGTAGCTTCCAAGGCAGTTTTTGACGTATCCACCAGCTCCTGTACCATAGAATCTGATCTGCTGCGGGTGATAGCCTGGACAGAGTTCCAAAGGGCTTTCTGATATTTGGCTGTGAATGCCATGTAAGAAGAAAGCCTGAGAAGCAGGAAAGCTGTGGCATAAATTTTCTTTGCTATAAAGTCAATTTTCTTGGAATCCTTGTCAGGGGGAGAGGGCGACAAGAAGACTCCAGCTTTCTCACAAGCTACCTGCTGCACTATACTCTCATGGCTAGGGTGTGCTGACAGGAACTCGGTACCATTTTTAGACAATTTATATTTTCTCTCAAGCTGCTTATCAACCCCTAGTACTGAAGTGGGGTGTTAAAGCACCTTCATGGTATTTTTTCTAAATGCATTATATAGATAGGGACGACCAGGGTCTTTGAGGATGAAAGACCCTTCATCTCCCTATAATCTTAGTCTTCATCGACATCCTGGTTGGGCTCCTGTGTAGGGAGGTCCAGGGTATCCAGCATATTTTGTATAAATGAAAACATAGAGGAAGGATCCTTGTGGTCACCCGGGGGATCCCCAAGGTGACGGTCTGGGGACTACTGGGGCTCAAGGCCCTCAAAATCCATGTCGGAGGCATCATAGAATTGATCATCATCTGCGTCACCCTCACAGTCTACAGAACAGAGAACTGTGGAAGAGTGCTTATCTAGACAGAAAACCGCCAGGCACTGTTTAAGTTTGAAATATACTGCAGCTGCCTTGCGGTAAACCCCGCGAAGTCTGACGTAAAAAACAAGGCAACTGTCCCCAATTCAATGGTTTCCACAAGAAATTAGTCAAAAATGAAGGAAACTGTCGCAAATACACACCCGTGATAAAATTAGGCTTTAAAGTAAAGAGTCGCGGTAAAAATAAAGTCTAAATAGCGCTGTCGTGTTAAAAATAAAAAATTTGCGAGGCGCTAATGAAAATGTAAAAGTTGTCCCTCAGCACACTAAAGGAAATGATTTATGACACAAACTTTACCCAGACAAGCACTAGGAGGCTGCCAACAAGGAAAGTTGGGAGACACCTCAGAGGCAATATGCTCAGTCCAGCGGAGAAAAAATTCTGAAGCAGTCAACAGTTCTCACTCAGTTCTCACCCCTTCCTGTCTTTTGATTGGCTAGGCCCTACGCTCATTAAAAAAATCTCTTAAAGGCACACCTCTGGGGCAATTGCACCTAGCCAGCTAAGTACAAAAAGTTACTGATGCTAAAGGACTCCTGGGGTAAGAATGCCCCCTTACGCCCCCTGAAATCGACCCCTTCCAGCTTGAATGCATGACCTCTGGTGGTTGTGATTTGGCTCAGCTTTAAGAGGCCGCCTCCCCTCACTTTGTTAATTTCCTTCAGATACTTGAAGGTTTCCACCATATCCCCCCTTTCCCTTCTAGTTTCCAGTGTATACAGACCTAATTCTTCCAGCCTTTCCTCATAAGGCCTCCCGCTACATCCCCTGGACCATTCTGGTTGCCCTCCTTTGGACCCTCTCCAGCCTATCCTTGTCTCCTTGCATGTGTGGCCTCCAGAACTGCACACAATACTGCAGCTGTGGTCTGACCAGTGCTTTGTGGAGTGGCATTATCACCTACCTCCCTCCCTCCTACTTGTGAAGCCCCTCTCTATGCATGCCAGCATTCTTGTCGTTTTTCCTGTCACCTGATCGCACTGATACCTAACCTTTGGGGTATCTGAAATTCAAATCTCAAGGTCCTTTTCTAGCTCTGTAACCTGCGGTGCCTCCCCCTCAAGCTGGTATGTAGCCCTGGGGTTACTGCAGCTGATGCGCATTATCTTACATTTTTTTTGCAATGAATTGAAGCTGCCACCTTTCGGCCCACTCTTCCAACTTGGCCAGATCTTGGCCCATTTTCTTCACCCCCCCCCGAAGTGTCCACTCTGTTATACTCTTTTGTGTTATCTGCAAACAGACACACTTTCCTATTTAGACCCTCTGCTAAATCCTCTATGTATACATTAAACAATATGGGTCCCAACACTGATCCCTGTGGAACTCCGCTAGTCACCTCTCATTCCCTGATGTGCACCCCATTGACCACTACCCTCTGAGTCCTTCCCTCCAGTCAATCTTACACCCAATTTGTTAGCTTGCATCCCATCCCTAAACTTCTTAGCTTGCTTACCAACCTCCTGTGGTGGACGGAGCCAAACGCCTTCCTGAAATCCAGGTAGGCCACATCCATCGCCGATCATACACCTCCGTAACACCCTCAAAGAAGTCAATCAGGTTGGTCTGACACAATCTACCACCAGTGAATCCATGCTGGCTATAATCAATGAGCCCCTCCTCCTGTAGGTGTCATACTAGTCTTTCTTTTATGAGGGCTCCCATCAATTTTCATACCACCAAGGTAAGACTAATTGGGCAGTAATTACCTGGCTCATCTTTACTCCCCAACTTGTAAAGTGGCACCACCTCTGCCCTCTTCAAGTCCCCTGGGACCCTCCCCACTTCAAGGGATAGACTGAACAGCTTTGCAAGAGGTGCTGCCAGTTCCTCCTTTAATTCCTTAAGTACCCTGGGATGGACTTGATCTGGGCCCATAGCTTTATCAGTTTTTATTTTCCCCAGCTCCTCCAATACTCTACCATCCATGAAGGGGCTGGTGTCCACCTCCTTTCCCACCCTGCCCCTTTGCTGTAATTCCGGCTCACTTCCTTCTTTCTCGATCGTGAATACTGACGCAAAGTATTCATTTAGCAGATTCGCCTTTTCTTCATCTTCCTCAACTAGTGTACCCCCCCTTAAGTCTTAGAATCCCTTGCCTTCTTCTCCTCCTGTCATTTACATACCAAAATAATTTTTTCTCCCCTCTGTTAGCCTTCTTCGCTATTTTCTCCTCCGTTGCTGCTTTAGCTTTTCTAATCATTTTCTCTGCCTCCTTAAGCCTTTCCTTGTAGACACCCCTTTCTCCTAAACTCTGTGATATTTTGTAGATTTTGAACGCTTTTGTTTTCTCCCTAACCTCTGCCGTGAACCACAGAGGTTTCCTCCCAGATGCATTGCTCCATGGCCTGGAGAATACTTCCCTTTATTGCTCCTCAAAGCTCCTCTACTGCCTCGAGATTGTTTCTTTTCAATCTGCATGATTTCCTTCATCCTCCCACATTTTGCACTCTGGAAGTCCAGTACCCTGGTGGTTGTCCTGCCCATTTCTGTCCCAGCCCGAAGAGTGAACCTGATCATCCGGTGGTCACTGTCTCCTAAATTCTCCCCAACCTCTACCTCCTCCATATTGTCCTCATTTGACAGTATTACTTCCAGTGTGGCTTCTCCCCGTGTCGGCTTCCTGACTAGCTGGTGAACTAAGGCATCCTGCATGGATTCTAGAAATTCCCTGCTTTTCTCTGATCTGGCCAACGGTACTCCCTAGTCCACATCGAGTGGGTTCAGGTCTCCTAACACCGGGATCTCGCCCTTGCTGGCCTTTCCCTGTATGTCCTTAGCGAGCTCTCTATCCACCTCCTTTCCCTGTTAGGGCAAAACATTTTACAGAGTTCACAACTTTTTAAATCGTGATCTGGCCTCAGGCACTTTAAACAAAGTTCCTGTCAGTCTGCCTTTGCCAGGAGCTTCAGACACTTAGTGTAATTTTTAAAACCTATGAGCCCTGCCCTCTTTTTAAGCCTATCAGTCATGCCAAACATTGAAAAGACCTACACATTTAGCATTTAGTTCCCAGTCAAAAAAGCAGTAGAAACAGATGATTTTATTTTTTTTTATACTGTACTTTATTTGTAATTCAGAGAGACAATTTTAATTTCATATAGGTACAATACAGAATTCTACATCTCCAGAAAAAAGAAACGACAGAAAATAAAGTATAATTAATTTTTGAGGGGTTAAAAAGCAGTAAACAAAGGCAGCATCTGCTTTCTGCTCCAAGCTTTACACATCCCTCTTAAGTTTCAAATAAAGATTTATCTTAAAAAAGATAGTGAAACAAATGAAGTAATATCAAGAGTTAAGGCTTTTTCATTTTAAGCTTAACAATAAGTTTAAACATGAACTTCAGAGTTCACCATTCAGATTGCCATAAAGCTAAGAATAAATGTAAACAAAAAAAAAAAACAAGTTCAGCATTTAAGTTGCCATAGGCATGTACTGCATGTTTCCATCGATTCCTCATCTTCATCCTACTGGTCAGAACCCACATTTGTAGCGAGGGTCACATATTTTTCATAAAATGCTCGAGCAGCATCAGCATTGGTAAAGAAATTGTCTTTACCCTGAAAGGAAACTTTTAACTTAGCAGGAGATTGTAAAACTGCAGTTACTCCTGCATTCAAAAACTCAGACCTGATCGGGAGAAAGCACTTCCCATGTCTCTGGGTAGTTAAACAAAAGCTGAGATATAAATACATTTTCACTCCTTCATAGAGAAACCCCTTCTTTATCCTTGCAGCCCTGTAGAATTTTATTTCGCTGAGGAATAGTTGCAAAAGTACAAATAACATATCTTGCGGAAGGTTTAGAGTCCTGTTGTTTCGAAGGGGTTTTTCTTGTTTCGGGTCTGAAAACCAACTCCAGAAGCGCCAGCCGGTCAGGTGAAAATGTCAGCCTGAGGATCTTCTCTACCGCTGACTTCAACTCCAGGTTTGGAATATGTGCTGATAATCCAATCAGCCTGAGATTTTTCATCAAGAGGATATTTTCAATTTTTTCAAGCTTAGCCATTGATGTGAATTGCTTGTGCAGTGAAGCACTTATGGCTCCTTCCACAGTTAGGATTCTCTGTGAGAGCATTTCCGCATTCTCCTCAGCTCCATTCATTCCTTCCTCCATTGTAGTCATTTTTACCTCAATTGTTTAACATCTGTTAGTAATTTCACCTAGTGTACTCTGTACTTTCGATAATGCAGCCTTTGTGTCTCCCTGAAATTCCAGAAAAATAGGCTTGGATAGAGGCCAACACAGGTTTTGTAACAGTCTTTGCTTTAGCACCCGGCTCAGGGCGCGGTGTTATGGAAGCTATTGCCCCGTCTTGGTGCAGGGAGCCAATTTCCCTCGGCTGTGAGGTTAGTTTCCCTGTTTTAGGGGAAAAGAATTTGACCAGAGTTTCAATTTAAACTTCTGCTGTTTCCTTTTACTTAGTTCTGTTCTGTGCAGCCATTAGACCACAAGTAGCTCCACTGGTAAGTAGGTAAAGGCAGTTTTAACCTACTGATACAGCAGAGCAGAAAAGCAAACATGTGGACATATTGATTGCTGCAGTGCTCACCTCCTCGAAACAGATAATTTTAAAGTAGATCAATAAGTAAACAGCTTTCAAATAAGTAAAAATTGAAAGCAACTGAATGTTTTTATACAAAACATATTTCGTTCCCTTGGACTTGTGAAATGGCCTTCTCCAATTCCTGGAAACTGATTGAATAATAAGCTTCAGACTTTTACAGTTGGCCCACTGGCGGAGGGGTAGGATTTCTGCTCATGACACTGGCAACCTGGGTTTGAATCTGGACTCGGGCCGTTGGAGGGCCAGCTGGGGAGGGGGGAAGGACTGAGCATCCCATGGACTGCTCTCCTCCTCTGGGGGGGGGGGGGAGAGGGTTCTGTGTGTGACTAAGTGTCTGGCTCAAAAATGCGGACCCCTGGTGGAGGCTGTAGGATATGATGCGCGTGGCGCCTGAAACGTGGGGAGGCAGGATGGACATCTGGTTTGTCCCACTGATGTCAGTGCACGTCCCACCTCCTGAGGGGATTAGCATTCACAAAAAATGCTGCCTGTCCAAGGGATGATGCTGCCTCCTGGTACTGCATCCCCCAAGTGCCCGACGTCGACTGAGACCATGCTCCGCTGGATGGCCCACCCCTGTGGACCCCCCCAGGGAGGGTAAGCCTAGAGAGCCCTGCCGGTCGCGGTGACATGACTGGTAACCTGGACCTGTCTCCGTGAGGTTGTCTCAGTGGTCCCGCCTTGGAGAGTAAGCCAGCGGAATCAGGGATCAGTTATTGGGGGCGTGGGTCTGGGAAGTAGGGCTGATAATATGGGACAGGCTGCGCCATCCTCAAAAAAGCTTGAGACCTTTACAACCTAATGGAATACTTTGGTATTATATGTGATACAACACAATCCTAATTTTGTCCCCTAGAGAAACTCTGTGGTGGGGGGGTGGATACATATTGGCATGGGGAGGATGGGCTGACTCTGGGATAGGGATACATGACAGAAACTGGGAGGGGGGAATCCCTTTGCTCCCACCGCTAAGATTTAACCAAACATTCCGGGGAATGCAGCTTCTGTTTGGAGCCATATGGGGCTCACTGCTCAGTCAAGCCCCAATGGATCTATGGGATAATGTACTGCATCATTTACAAAATCCTGGGAGATGTAAAGTATGCAGAATTCTGGTTCAAACCCCAGGAAATCTTTACTGTATGCTGGCATATACAGTTATCCATCACCATTCAACTGCCCCGGAGAGAAATGAGTTAGTAGAACCTATGCTAATAGTGGAACGTTGATAGGTTCGAGCTCGGCTTTCAAACCACTGTCCCTGGTGCATTCTATGCAACTGTCAGATTCTTTACTCCACTTGCCTAGTAAGATACCTCAGAGACTTCTCCTTCAGCTTTCTTGAAGATTTTACATTATTTCTCAGTTTTTGGAGTTGCCGATTAATTTTATTTAGTTTTCAAAGCACTATCCTTGATTACATGCAGACGTCTAGATTTAGCATTATTTTGGTAAGTTTTGCTGTTCCTTGCAACTGGGAAGGAACCAGCCTTTTTCTTTATTTTTTAGTGTACTATATTTGTTTTAGTTCTCTGCTGGATGAATTCTCCTTTCGAATGTATGTTTTTTTTTTTAGCAACCTTACTTCTCGGTTTATCGGTTGCTGAACTGATGGCAAAAAAAAAAAAAAAAAAAATGATAATAAAATAACACAGAGAACTCTTTCGTTTTTCTACAGTATCCTCGTATTTTACTGTTTTTGGTTATGTCACAGACTCCTAAAAAGAGAACTGGCCCTACTGGTTTCCAACACAGTACTGAGTATGGTGAGGCATTTGCCAAGGCTGATGCACACTTAATTTGTGTAGTCTGTCTAGGGTTTGACCACCTGAAAACAGACTGTGAGATTTGTAAGAATTTTCCTCAGCCCATGCTGGATAGATGTTTGAACCGACTGAAAGAAAAAATGTCCAAAAAGGCTGCTGACCTGGCTACAGGACATACAGTTCCTTCACAGAGCAAAGATAAGTGGAAGAAACTGGAGGGGAAGCCTTCTGACAAGGGCAAAACTCCCCCAAGCATGAAGAGAAGCACAGAACTGTCCGCTAAAAAGAAAAGAAAAGCATACAGTGCAAGAACCACAACCGAAAGAACTGACAGTTCCAACCGCTGAGCAGACTGCAGACGCATTCAGGATTATTCAACTGCTGCAGTCCAATACTTTGGTTCTGGTTCCCCAGAAGGAACTGCAATTGGCTCCAACACCAGTTTCTTCTACTCTTCCTGGTTCATTTGAAAATTAACCTTACTATGAAGATGAGGAAGAAGATTAAGGGTAGCATATTGAACCACAGGTTTCCCCAGAGAGAGAGAGAGGAGTTTCAATCTCCTCCCAGACATCCCGAGGACTATTCTCCACATTTGTCCTTCATGAAGAAGGTTGCAGTGGCTTTAGACCTACCCACTGAAGAAGCTAGTGAGGAGGAGGAGGAGGAGGAGCTGGATAACATGGAAATCATGGACATGCCAGCAAATAAAAGATTGCTTCTCCCTGTCCATAAATCTCTGAAAAGACAAGCTGCCAAGATTCTTCAAACTCCTACTTCTATCCCTCCTGTGGACAAGAAGATGAAGAGAAAATACTTGGTTGCCAAAGGAGGGAGCTGCATTTCTCCTAGGCTATCCCGGTCATGAAGGGGTAGTTATGGCAGCTGCCTGTGATAAAGCAGGCATACCTCTGTCCTCCCATCCCCCTGAAAAGGATTCCAAGAGGATGGATTCCATGGCCAAAAAGGCTTATTTAGGAACCTCCTTGAGCATTAGGTGAGCTTCGGACATAGCTTATGTTTCCAGGTATCAGAAGAATCTGTGGAATTCAGTAATGGAGATGGCCAGGGCAGCCCCCTCTCCACTGGCAAATGACCTCATGGAAGCTGCAAAGTGTGGTATTGAAGCTTCCAATTAAGTACCAATTCCACATGACAATGGATTCTAATGACATTGTGGCTAGGATGATTGCAACCTCAGTGTCCCTGAGGAGGTCTGTCTGGCTCAGGGCCACTAACCTTTCCCAGGACACGCAGGCTAAGGCCCTGGATTTTCCCTGTGAGCCAGCCACTCTGTTTGGTGAACAGACAGATGCCTACACGAAGGACATGGATGATTACAAAGTAGCCTTTGAAAGTGTGGCTGCTAAAGAGAAAGCATCCACACCTCCCCCCCCCAGAAACATCAGAGTAGAGGTGGTGGGGAAGGCCTTACCCCCGGTCTTTCTACCAGACCCAAGCTTTCCTAGCCTAGCAGCAGCAGAGAGGATATTTCAGAGGCAGAGGAAAAAAGGGCAGCAGTCGTGCTGGACCCTGTCCCCAGCCCAGTGCTCAAGCAAAACAGAACACCTGATGTGCTTGGCAGGATCGCCTCCTCAGTTCCAGTAGGGGGCAGGCTGGCTTACCACTTCTAGGCATGGTAAAACATCACCACAGACAAGTGGGTCCTGGAAGTGGTAAGCCAGGGCCTTGCTCTTAACTTCAAGGTTGTACCAAGGTTGAGGGCAAGGATATTCAAACCTGTCACTTCAACAGAAAAAGTACTACTGGAATCAGAAGTAGCCAACCTTCTCCTCGAGAAGGCAATAGAACCTGTCTCCTTGGATCAGAGGACAAGGTCTGTATTCAAGGTACTTCCTAACATTAAAGAAAACTGGGGAGTGGTGACCCATATGACATCTCTGACACTTGAACAGACACCTTATAAAGCCAAAGTTCAAGATGGTCACTCTGGCAACTACTCTTTCCACACTCAGGCAGGAGACTGGTTGGCATCACTAGACCTCAAGGATGTATACTTCCATATTCCCATCTGGCAATCCCACAGAAAGTATCTCAGATTCAGACTGGCACCAGGCCATTATCAGTTCAGAGCCCTGCCCTTCGTCTTGACCTCTGTTCCAAGAGTGTTCGCAAAGTGCCTGGCAGTGGTGGTGGCACATTTGAGAAGACAGGGGGTGACAGTGTTCCCTTACCTGGATGACTGGCTAGTCATGGGACAGTCTCCTCAGCAGGTCAGAGATGCTCAAACTCTTACACAGGACACCCTGCAGTCTCTGGGGTTCCTGGTAAACCTGAAAAATCATTCTTGCAACTGGTTCAGCTCCTGGGGTACACAGGAGCAGAACTGAACACATTGTAGGGAAAGGCATTCCTCCCTCAAGGAAGGGTGGACAATTTGGTGCAGCTGGTAAGTTCCTTCCAGCTCCACACCCCCAGACCAGCAAGGCATTTTCTGCAGCTGTTAGGCCATATAGCAGCCTCGACAGCAACAGTACACAGGAACCAGGTTCCAAATGAGGGACATCCAGTTCCACCTCAGAACTAATTGGTCCCAGAAAAAGGACTCTGTCAAAGCTAGTGCCAGTCACAGGAACCCTCCTTCAGGCACTTCAATGGTGGCAGGAAAGGGACAACCTCAGACAAGGTGTGCCATTTCTGCATCAGTCTCCAACAGTAGTGTTGACAGCCGGTGCCTCCCTCCTAGGGTGGGGTGCCCGCCTGGGGGAAAACACAGCACATGGTACATGGCTTCAGCAAAGAAAGTACAGTTTTGTACTTACCGTAACGGTAGATCTTCGAGAGGATCTCTTGCAGTAGGTAATACTCTTGGGTCCTCGCCAGAGGGTGCTCTTGTGCACAGCAGCTTTTCCCAGCAGTCTTTTGTCTAAGGGCCACCCACACCTGTGGCCTCATTACCTGAGTGAATATAAAGGTGTGGGAGGCCCCAAACATCATCAGTTCCCCACTGGCTTCAGCTGACAGAGCAAGACCGAGGGAAACTGAGGTGTGTATAGGTACCATCTCACTCCTTCAGGTTTTTTTTAATTTTTGATTGAAGTCTGCTATTCTTGAGCAGAAGGGGGAAGGAGGGTGGGACTGTACCTGCTGCAAGAAATCCTCTCGAAGATCTACCATTATGGTAAGTATGAAGCTGTACTATCTTCTTTGAGGGTATCTCTTGCAGCAGGTAATACTCTTGGGATGATTTCCAAGCAGTGATTGTTAGGTAGGGTGGAGAGAGTTAGGAAAGTAGGCCTTGCAAGATGGCTCGAACAAAAGCTGTGTGGCGTATTTTGTGGACCATGTTGTTGGATTGCAAATGTTTGTTATAGAGACACCTTTAAAGCAAGCTGCTGTGGTAGCCATCACTCTGGTGGAGTGTGCATGGACAGTTCCTGGCAATGGTTTGTTGTATTTGTTATAACAATAGGTTATACAATGGGCTAATATTTTGAACCCCACTATTCAGGTTTTTGAGAAGACAGTTTGTAAGCAGGTACAGGAGATCTTTGCAGCACATGTTAGCCCCAAATATTACAACATGACTAAGGTGGAAAAGATTGCACTAGAGGGACAGTGCAACAACAAATCAGTTGTAATAAAACCAGCAGATAAGGGGGGGGGGTTATACTGTTCTGCTAAGTAAAGAACAGTGCTGTAATACAGTGCTCTCACTGTTAAATGACTGTAATAATTATTGCAAACTGCCCTCTGATCCTACACAAGATTTTAAAAAGGAATTGTTTCAGTTACTTAAACATACTGTTGACCGTGGTTTGATTTCAGAGAAAGAATTCGTTTATTTGGTAGGATAACCCCACCATTCCAAGCTTTTACATTCTTCCTAAGGTTCATAAAGATTTATTGCATCCTCTTGGTAGGCCTATAGTGTCTGGCTGTAATTCACTCACACAGAATATGGGGAAATTCATTGATTTTCTTCTCCAGTTTAAGGTGTCTGAACTTCTTTCTTATATCAAAGACAGTAAAGATGTACTTAGTACTGTCAAAAACATTGAATGGAAAATGAATTACAGCTGGATTGGTATAGATGTTGAATCCCTCTCTACATCCATTCAACACAACATTGGAATTCTGGATGGAAGAACTAGCAAGAATAGATAATATCCCTCATGAGTTTATCTTAGAGGCCACTGAATTTTTGCTAACTCGTAATTATTTTGAGTTTCAGGGTGAATTTTACTTACAAAAATGTGGAATAGCTATGGGTGCATCAATGGCACCGAGCTATGTTAATTTATTTTGGGGCTTCCGGGAGAAAACTGTAGTGTTGTCAGACGACAATCCCTTTGCAAAGAATACTGCATACTGGTACCGCTTTATTGATGACACTGTATGCATCTGGGAAGGACCCAGGGATGACATATCTGAATTCATGGGATGGCTTAAAATTAACACATTTAACCTTAGGTTCACATATTCCACCAATCCAATTACTACTACCTTTTTGAACCTTTGGCAAAGTGCTAACGACAACAGAATTGGGACCAAGTGCTTTAGAAGGACACAGCCACACATTCCCTGCTACTAGCCAGTAGTACCCACCCTTACAGTCTTAAAACCTCTATTCCATTTGGACAGATAATGAGACTTAGAAGAAGTTGTAGTTCTGATACAGACTTTAACAACCAGAGAGATGAACTGCTGAAAAGATTTAGGGCCAGAGGCAATAGTGGCGAACTTTTAAAACAGACTAAAGAAAAAGTTCAACAAATGAACAGGGAAAATCTCCTCAAGGATGCAGTTAGGAATAAAGAAGCCAAAGAAAATGCCCCCTGCACTTTTGTCACAGATTACAATCACATTGCAGGCCAGATAGGTAGTATTATACACAAGAACTGGCCTATCCTTTTAGGGGACAACAATGTAGGATTTGCTGTAGGTAAAAAACCTAGAGTCACCTTTAATAGGTGTGAAAATCTAAGGGATAAGTTGGTTCATGCCAGGATGGGTAAGACTACCTGGTTACCACAGCATTTCTGTGGCTTTTATAGATGTAATCGCTGTAATGTGTGTAAATTTGGGGTTCCTGCCAAAGAATTTACTTATCCCATATATACAAACATTAAAATAAACATCAGGGAACCTATCACTTGTGACATATCTTATGTTGTATATGCTCTGTTGTGCACCTGCAATTTGCTTTACATAGGGAAAACAGTCAGACCTCTTAAACTGAGGATACAAGAACATATTCGATCTATTACAAGCGGTAAACTGGACACCCCAGCAGGTGCACATTTTGCAGACTGTCACAGATCAAAACCAGATGGTTTAGAATTTGTGGGCATTGAACATGTTCCACCATTAAGAAATGGGGTTGACAGACCAAATTTGTTACAACTTGAAAGCAAGTGGATATACACTCTACACAGTGTAAAACCCCAAGGACTTAATGATAAATGGGATTTGAAACCTTTTTTAAAAAAATAACAAGACTATTCTCTTTTGATTATATTTACTGACATATAGCTGTTCACATGTTCTATTTGCTTTTGTTGCATGCATTAAATGTAAACTCTTTTTGCAATTGAAATTTGTTATGAACAAGATGGTAACATAATGATTTTCTCTTTTTGTCTCTTTCCAGGTCTGTTTCCATTCCATTTCATTTGGCTGCCCTCCAGCTGTTTCTTGGTCCTCACTTACAAGGGGGTCCTCTATTAAGGTTGCCTTGCAGTTACTACTCTGCCTGTTGTCATGCCATGCTGGAGGTTTGGTCCAATTTGTTCCCATTGCATTCAGTGTTGTTGTTATTGTATTCATTGTTTTCAGTGTCTCACATTTATATCCCTCTAGCTGAGTATGTTTTGCACTTTATTTTAGCTGCATTTTCTAATGAACCAATTGTATTAGTTAATATCTCTGTGATATGAGGGATGTGTTTATTTGATTAATGGTTTACCCTCCAGTTCTTTTGGTCCTCATTTTCTAGGAGGTCCTTCTTTTATATTTTTTTACTTTTGGTAATTTATCACCACAGTTTATTAAGTGGAGCTGGTGATTTAGTTAACCATATTATTTATTTTTTCTGTTGGTTATACCACTAAATATTGTGTTTTTAACTGTTCACAGTGTTTTCTAAAAAAAACTGTTGTATTTATATATACAGCTGTGGTTCTATTGCACTTTTATACAGCAGCATCATCACCTAGTGTTTAAAGATATATTATAATACTGTCTGTAGTGGACTATTTTCCTTGTTTATGTTTTTACACGTGTTGTTAATTTATTTAATTAATTGATTAATTGGACCCTCTATATAGGGTCACTCTGTACCAGTTTATAGTTACCCCTGATGAAGCCTCTTTCCTGAGTTGAACGCTGGAGATAGTGAGCGTTCTGTTTTATGTATTGCCTGAAGAACCATTTGTGCTGGAGCACATAATAAAATATCTTTATTTGTTACCTTCGTTTGGATCTGGATTATCTGCTTACAGGTGCACGAGTGCTGGTTTTTTGACTATTGTTTAGTGACAGGGAGACCTTCTCGAGATTTTGCAAAGGATACAAATAGTTGGAACGACTTCCGGGTAGTTTTAGTTCTGGATGTATAGCATTGCAGGATGCGGTGAAAATCTAGAGTGTGTAATAGCGATTCACCTGGATTGTTGCATGCCGGGAAATAGGTAGGTCAACTGATTGATTGGGAGTGTGTTCCGAGATGACCATGGGTAGAAAGGTCAGGTTAGTTCTCAAAGAGACTCTGTCTTTATGAAAGATCAGGTAAGGTACTCTGCACATTATTGCTTGTAGTTCAGAAATACGTCTGGCCGATGTAATGGCTACTAGGAAGAGAGTTTTCCAGGCAGTAGCACACCACCACAATGACATTATTACAGTGAACACCACCACAGTAACAAATCTCACCAGGTTGCTGTGGTGGTCCACTGTCTGCTGATGCTGCGATTCCTGGTGTTTCGCCCTCACCCTGAATCAACTTTGACTTGGAGTTGGTTAATTAGAGATGGGGGGGGGAGAACAATTTAATTACCATAGTCATCTTGTTTCTTCCAAGTAATACTCAGGTATTCATAACTTTATGCAGTCAGCCTTCTAAGTAGAACTGCCCAGAGAGAATCTGGAACATATGCAAATGACGGAATCTTTTGCATGAGACACTTTTCAGATGCTGCCTTATACTAACTGCCTTAGTTCTAACCCCTCAGATTTCCTGGAAGCCTGGAAAGACAGGCCCATGGGGATTAAGTGTAATAATGATAATTACAATAATAATAGTCAGAATAATAGTAATAAAAATAATAACACACTATGAATCATAATAATAATAATAATAATAGCAGGAGCTTCCTTAACACCCAAAAACAGGGGTCCTCCAACTGGAGGGCATAACATATGAAAGGATACCCTTGAATGTCCAAATCACCTGAAAAAGGAGAGGGGGGACAACAATAGTGAACACAATCACAACATGTGTGCCAGAAATGGCATTTATACCCCTGAGAGTATAGTATTCAGGAGTGCAGAGGCTAAAAGTTCCAGAAGGGGAGGTAGGGTGGGCAAGTTATGAATACCTGAGTATCACTTGGAAGAAACAAGATTACTATGGTAAGTAACTTTTTCTTCTAACCCCAGTAATACTCAGGTATTCATAACTTTATGCAGACTACCAAGCAGTACCTTTGGAGGTGGGCACAGAACCTTATTTTGTGAACAGACTTTGCAGGACTGCTGTGCCAAACCTGGCATCACCCCTGGAGAGAACATCCAGACTGTAATGCTTTGTAAAGGTGTGTACTGTTTTCCAGGTAGCTGCTTTACAGATGTCTACCAGGGGAACATCCCCGACAGCTGCTATGGTAGCAGCTGTGCCCCTTGTGGAATGGACCCTCAGCCCTATTGGGGGCTCCTTTCCAGCCTTAGAATAACAAAAACTGAAAATGCTGTACCATTCAGTGAGAAATTAATCTTTTTGAAGCTGGGATACCCTTTCCCACATTCTCACAGGTCAGGAACAGCTGTTTTCTGTCCTGCATATGGACTTTAGTGGTTGTTAAGTAAGTAAGAGCTAAAAGCTCCTTTGATGTCCGGACCATAACTCTCTTCACCAGAACTAAAGTGTTCAGTGAAAAAGATAGATAAGATGGGCAGACTGGGTGGACTGTATGCCCTTATCTGCAAACACTGTCTTTGTATGTATGTATGTATGTATCTATTTATTTATGTACAGTGGTTTGATTCAAATGGGAATCAAAAGACATTTAAAGAAGAAACTCCTTGTTTGTTCCCAGAATCATTTTGTCTCTGTGGAATGAAATGTGGTCCTGTTCAATGCAGAGAGACTTGAGCTCACTGATTCTTGTGACAGAAATCAATATCACAAGGAAAAAAAAAATATTTTTTTTAAGATATTTCAAACAAGTTGAAAACATAGGCTCAAAAAGGGGGGGGTATGAGCCTAACTATGCACACATCTAGATCTCATGCTTGCACTGGTTCCCTGTGAGGTGGTGCAAATGGACCAGGCCTTTAAAGAACCCTTTGATGATAGAGTCTGAGGCTTGAAAAAACATTCTGTCCAACTGAGAAGTAAACAGATGCTGAGACCAGGTGGACCTTTAAGGTACTGGTCTACAAGTGCAGTGAAAGTAAATAGGTAAAATAATACAGCACAGCTGGAACACCAGCCTGTGCTGATATGTGCCAGGCCCTAAAAGGGCCTCTCTGAGGCTAGGATCTGAGGCCATTAGAATATTTTGTCCAACTAATATGCAGCAGATGCTGCAACTAGGTGGACCTTGAGGATGCTGGACTGCAAGTCCAAAGAATATAAAAAGTAAGCAATAATAGCAGACAGGGTGGGTGGTATTGGGAAATACCGGACCGCCCAGGGGTGTAATGAGGCCCGACACTGCAGGTGGACTGCCTTATAGCCTCTGGAAGGTCTGGTATTTCCCAATACTGCCATTCCCTGGAAGGTATTATTGCACTTAGAGAATAGGCACTGTAAAAAAAAAAAAAAAAAAATTGATCACAAAATTGGTAATAAATAATTTTAAATACGTTTTATAATTAAATAGTTCCTTTGCCTTCATTGGAACCATGGGCTTTTGTCCTAGCACAGACCCATAGTTAGTAAGCTGGTTATATGCAGTTAACACCCCTGGCCCATAGAAACCTTTCTGTTGTTGTTGGAACCCCCCCTCAAAAAAAAGTTTTGTTCTGTTTTCATTTTGCAATCAGATGCCTCCAAATAAAAAGCCCATTTTCTAAGGTCAGTTAGTCAAGCACTGCTTGATCCCAACACGTGCTGGAAACCATTTTCTGGTTGAACACCAATAGTAAACCTTTTCCCTTCTGAAGCTTACAGTTTCTTAATGGAGGGCTTCCTGTAACCATATAAAATGTCCAAGACACTGTGAAAAAGATGCAAGGCTGCATATTGTACAGTAGGCCTTCAAGAGACATGATTTGGGCCTGAGTGATCCAAGGTTTGGGCACAGAAGCCCCCCGTTTGGAGGTTAGCAGGTTGCGCCTCTGAGAAAAGGTGTACTGGTTTGGAACTAGACATGGAGAGTAGTGTCTGCCGGGCCCAGTCTGGCGTTATCAAGACCATTGATGCTGGCTGGGACTTGAACTTGAGAAATGCATTGTATGCCACAGGGAAGGAAGGAAAGCAAACAGGTGCTTCCCTGGCCAACTCAGAACCGGAGAATCCAGGGGGATTGGTCCTGGATCTGACCGTCTTAGTACTGTGGCAGGTGGTGGTTGTGGTGGGATGCGAAGAAGTCTTCCCTTGGTATGCCCCACCTCCTTACGATAACTTGCTCCACCTGACTATTCAAGGCCCATTCCTGATGGGACTGGTTGATCTGAGTCAAGGTATCTGACAAGGTAGTGTTCCTACATGGCAAATGAATATCCTGCAGGGACATATGGAACATGCTAGACTCCATATTTTCTTAAGTCCTGAGCAGGGAGGGCTTAACCTTGCCCCTCCCTACTTGTGGATGTAATACAGTGTGGTGGTATTGTCTGTTCTGACCTGTACCACCTTTGTAGTAGTTGTGTGAAGACCTTTAGTGCAGTAACACTACTCTTAGCCCCTGCAGGTTTACGTGCAGGAGTGAATCTGCACTTGACCATGTGCCT
Source organism: Neoceratodus forsteri (assembly GCA_016271365.2). Taxonomy (NCBI): domain Eukaryota; kingdom Metazoa; phylum Chordata; order Ceratodontiformes; family Ceratodontidae; genus Neoceratodus; species Neoceratodus forsteri. The sequence continues at coordinate 397,433,647 of CM028136.1, read as the reverse complement.
TGGGAGATGTGAACCCCCAGATGGGTGCACCACTCTAGTAGGGATGCATCTGTTGTCAGACAACTGATAGGGGCTCTTGCTGAAAAAGAAGAAGCCCCTTCCCTTAGATTGGTTCCCTCCTTCCCTCCATTGGAGGCCTGTAACAATGTTCTTGTTACTAGAATTAGTTTTAAAAGAGGGTCCTGTCTCTGACACCATTGAGCCATGAGGTGACACTGAATGGCTCTGGTCTGTAACCTGGATTCCAAGACTGTGCCAGTGGCAGGTGCCATGTGGCCAGTAGCTGAAGAAAACTGTCTTGCGATTTTTGGTTCATTCAGCCCGAATGAGGCCGCTATTAGTGGAATACTTCTTACCCTGCATAGGGGCAGTTAGACCCTGCCTTGCAGGGTATTTAGCTCTGCTCCTATGAACTGGAGTGCTTGAGCAGGCTGAAGGTTGGACTTTCTGTAGCTTTATCAAGGACCTTAGAGAGTCCAGGAGACCCTAGGTGAGTTGTAGACTCACTTGCCTGAGTGATCCTACAACCACCAGCCAGTCATCTAGATATTATGGGGAAACTGTGACATCTGATCTTTGAAGGGGCTCCTACTACTGTGTGCACTCCCAGAGAGTGACCTGATGAGAGTCTGAACCTGAAGTACTTTCTGTGAAACTCCCTTATGGGAGTGTAGAAATAATTTAAATACAGTGATGCCAGAAACCCCTTTAGGTTTTTCCTGGGGTTTGACATGCTTTGTCTTTTTGGTTTTCATGGATGGGACCAGAGAAACAGCTGGGCCACTCACCCCGTCCCTCCCCCCTTTTTTAAAACCGAATCACCCTTCTCAGGGGTGTGTAAGTAAGAGACAGCAGTTTCACATACAGATTTGGAGGGTGTTGGCTGGTCACAGCCTGAAGCGCCCTAGTTTGGTCTATTTTGCAACCTTTCTAATCCTTTTTCCACTGTTGTTAGTGGAAGGAATTTGAGTTTAGAGACAATCTCTGACTCACTACATCCAGGACCACTTGTCTGTGGTGCCTGAAATACCCCTGCTGTGAGTACTGCTGATACTGAGGCGCAGCTCCAGCCCGATAGAAACAAAGGGGGCTTGCTGTGGTGTATATAGCCACCTTTTTCATGTAAGCCTTTATCTTTCTTCAAAGAGGAATTACCCCCTACTGGAAAGTCTATAACCTTGGTTTGGGTATCCTGAGTGAGGTCTATGACTTGCAGCCAGGCAAACCTCTTTGCCATCCATCTGGCAGCAGCCACTTGGAACTGTTATTTAGCTGCTCTCAAACCAAATTTAGCTGTTTCAGCTAGATCATCTGACAGGGGAGTCTGGGCCTTGGCTGACATAGCAAGGGCTGACTACCACAGTGACTTTGGTATTGACATACTCTTGAAATGTGTGCCTGCCTGATAGCCGAGGCACCTGATAAATATATCTTTTTAAGCCACGTTGTCAATTTTTCCCGGAATCCTTGTTAAAAGGATAGGATGCAAGGGGTATCTTTGCCTTGCCATAGGCTGTCACTTTAACCACTCTTTGGTGGACAGGGTGGGAGAATAAATTTCTGTTCCCTTCCTGTCCAGCTGAAATTTCTTATACATCCTCTTATCCAGAGGGAAAACAGAGCTTGGAGTTTGTAAAATCTTTAAAGTATCTTCCCTGAAAAATTTATTCACAGGAAGGGGAAGCTTTTAGTGGGTGTCAGCCCAATTTTTCTCACCAATGTGAAGAATGAAGAATAATCCTCAGATGTTCTGTGGGGAGAGACAAACTCATGTTCAGAGGAAACCTCAGATTCAATAGGTTCTCCTCCATTTCATAATAATTACATATTCTCCCTTTTAAATATTAGGAAGACTGCTTTGCAAAGGTCTGCTGCTGAGAGACATACAGCTCTTGTAAGCCTGAAAGTGTTTTCTTTAGCCGTATCAGGCATTTCTCCACATTTTTTCCCTCCAGGAAAGTTTACAAAATTTCATAATATTCATTTAGGTGACCATAGCCAAGGTAAGCAATACACAACTGTGCTTACCTGTCTTGGCAAATACTTCCCCAATCAGAACCATCCTGCAATTTTTGAAGGAGCTGGCAGGCTTTATAGCAGGCACAGAAGTCCCCAAAATGCTGTCAGCAGTGGGTTATGTGTGCTTAGTTTTCTTCAGTTTCACTGAGGGAACCAGGGAGTCAGCCGGTTCAACAAGCCTCTTAAAAACTGTTTACATGCCCATCTCAGGGTGGCAGTTACAGTATTTATTGTGGAGTCACCCACAGTAACTTAGGGTGTCAGCTGGTTAGAGTTGGAGGGACCCTTAGGTGGTGATAGTTTTTTTTTTTTTTTAAGCATTATCCAGGCATTTCAGTAGTTTTTTCAAGACATGTAATGTAGATTTCACTCTGCTTTTAAATGTTCATATCCAGATAGGCAAAACAAGAGAATGTTTGACTTAACAAAATTTCACCACACTGAAAACAAGGTTTGAAACTGGGATCACCAGTTTCTTTTTATAACATTTTCAATGTAAAGTCAATAACAGCTGCAACCACTAAAAAATAAATATTTTAATTTAAATTTATTTAGCAGTTGCAGTCGGTTTCGGAACCGTTGAGGGACCTGGGAACCGAGATAAAATGAACCGAGGCTATCAGTCCAGGAACCGGTATTAGCGGTTCTTAAAATAAACTAATTTAATAAAATTAAGCACAACTAATGGAGTTTTTTAGTCAGAAAACTCAGATACATAAAAAATAAATCTCGGTTTACCCCCAGTTATACCGAACTGGGAGAAACTGAGAAAACTTACAATTTAAACACTAAAACTATGGGTTTACCTATAATAACAAAAAGTAAAAGGCAGCAAATGAAATGTAAAGAATACTTATATTTTATAAGGTTTCTCACCTCAGAACAAAAGATGACAAGGAGAGGATCTCTGAGCATCTAGTCTTGACAGGCAGAGAGAGACATCTGAAGGGTTAGAACTAAGGCAGTTAGTATAAGGCAGCATTTGAAATGTGGCTCATGCAAAAGATTCCATCATTTGAATATGTTCCAAATTCTCTCTGGGCAGTTCTACTTAGAATGCTAACTGCACAAAGTTATGAATACCCGAGTATTACTGAGGTTAGAATACTCGCCACATGGGGGGTGCACGGGGCAAAGCCCTCCTGGGAAAAAAAAAAAAACACTTCTTGATAGGTACACTGCCAACAGTCAGCACTGTTCCCATCGATGTCAAGGGTTTGACAACACGGTCGTCGATGTAGTGACGTAGAACCTTTCCAGGCTAAGTAGTGGATGTCAGCAGAGGCGGCCGGTTCGAAAGGAGGGAGGGTTAGTTTTTCAAGCATGAAATGGGGAATGGGTCTCCTTATGGGAGGTTTAATCTGTAACATGCCTCTTAAGAACATCTCAGCAAGGTGATGTTGGGATATTAGGTGGCCTTCCAGGGGTTTGTGAAAGGCTGAAATTGCATTAAGGTGGACCTTTATAGATGAAAAGCTGAGGCCTGTTGAGGCAATAGTCGAGAGATAGTCTAGTATATCCGTTAAGGGACATGAAAAGGGGTTTAGGGCCTTGGAGGTAGCCCAACTGGCAAAGCATTTCCATTTATAGTTACACGTTTGTCTAGTGGAGGGTTTCCTTGATGCTAGGAGGATATTAACCACTGAGGAGGAGACACTGAGGCAGTTTATAAAGACGTCTTCAGGAGCCAAGCACATAGATGTAGGGATTTGAGGTTGGGATGGAGAAAAGTTCCCTTGTTTTGAGTTAGCAGAGTTGAGTGAATTGGGAGTGGAAGTGGGTCTTCCACCACAAGTTGTTGTAGGAGAGGGAACCAGATTTAGCGAGGCCACAATTGAGCAATGAGAATAAGTTTGGCTGGCTGTCTGAAGTTTTAGTAAGAGTCGTAGTATCAGTGGAACGGGTGGAAAGGCATATAAGAAGAATCCGGTCCATGGATGGGATACTGCATCTATAGACAGTCCCTTCTTGTTCGGGATTACAGAATAATAAACAGGTAGGCAATGATTCTCTGGGGAGGCAAATAGGTCGATTTGCGGGGTCCCCCAGGTGTTGAAGACGGTCTGCAGGACTTCCCAGTCCAGAGTCCATTCATGGGATTGGGAGTGGCAACTGAAATTGTCTGCAAGAGTGTTTTTCTTTCCTGGAAGATGGACAGTCATCAGGGTAAGATCTTGTGTCAGGGCTGTATCCCAGACATGGAGGGCTTCCCTGCAAAGTCGTTGAGATTTTGTGCCTCCTTGTTTGTTTAGATAGTATACGACTGACATGTTGTCTGTCTGGATTAGGAGCGGTCCCTGTTTCAGGTACAGATGGAAGGTTTGGAGAGCGAGTCGGCCAGCATGCATCTCCAATACACTGATGTGGAGGAATGCTGCGGCAGGGTCCCATTCTCCTTGGGTTTGGTAAAGACCTAGATGGGCCCCCCAACTATGAATAGAAGCATCTGTGGTCAGAATCTGGGTCAGAGGTGGGGATTGAAAGGGTATTCCTTGATTTAGGTTGTGATGGTATGTCCACTATTGCAGGGTGTCCCGGAGGGTGGGAGTAACTCATAGTAGGGTATCAAAATCACCTGAGCGTTGTCTCCATTGGTTGTGTAGTGCCCCATGGACTGGTCGCATGTGCAATCTTGCCTGATGTACAGTGGGGATAGAAGCTATCACGTGTCCAAGGAGACATAGGAGTTGCTTGGCCATGATCATGTCTTTAGCTTGAATTTGTGAAGCCAACTAGACCAGTTTTATTTGTCTGACTTCTGGAAGATAGGCTCTGCCACAACTGGTATCTAATATGGCCCCTATGTACTGGAGTCTTTGAGTAGGGTTCACACTGGATTTTAGCCAGTTTATTGTGATGCCTAAATTGGGAAACATCCTTAGTGCAGCCTGAAGGGAGTCTAGGAGAGTCGACCTTGAGCTTGCCTTGATGAACCAATTGTCCAGATAGGGGAAGACAAAGTGCTGCTGTCTGTAGAGGGTGGCTGCCACTACCACAAGACATTCTGTAGATTCTTGGGGCAGAGGACAGGCCAAAAGGAAGCGCTGTGAATTGAAAATGATGTCCTAGAAGTTGGAACCTTAGAAACTGATGATGGGCAGGATGGATAGGGATATGTAAATAGGCATCTTTCATATCCAGGGTGCATATCCAGTCCCCTTTTTGAAGAATGGGGAGTATGGTGGTTAAGTGACCATTCTGAATCTTTTGTATTGGATAAAGAGATTCAGGTTCTGTAAGTCTAACACTGGTCTTAGATCTCCTGTGCACTTTGGCACCAGGAAGACATGAGAGTAGAAGCCTTTGTTTAGCTCCCGAAGAGGAACAGGTGTTATGACTTGTTTTGTCAATAGTGACTGGAGTTCTTCATGGAGGATGGGGAGATGTTCAAAGGGATAGTGGACCGATTGAGGAGGACAGGGCCGGAGAATGGAGGAGAGCTCTAAAGTGTGTCCCATCTGAATTATTTGAAGAACCCATTGGTCTGAAGTTATATTTTGCCAGGCCTCTCTGTCTAGAGCAAAGTGGCCACCAATAGTTTCAGAGGCTGGCAACAGAAAGCTGTGAGGCAGGGTTATGCACCCACAAAGTGGGGGTTCATCATTCCCTGAAGTGGGGGTGGAGCAGGCACCCCTTAAGGCTGGGGTAGTAGTCCTGGAGGATTGGCCCTGTTGTCTACTTCTTGTGTCTGTTTATAGGAACCTCTCTGTCTACCAGTCCTGAATTGAAAGGATTGCTAGTAGCGTGGTTGGTTCTGTCATTGGGAGGAATGGTACATTCCATGCACTGTTTATAAAGTCCTGCCTGAGGCTTGAAGATCATCTAGAATGGTCCGAGTTGCTGAACCAAAACATTTTGAGCCAAATTAAATGGTGCATTCAGTATCTTATGTTGCACATCGGGGCAAAGCCCGATACCCTAAGCCAAGAATGGCAATGTAACAAGACCCCAGTGGCAGATGTTCTGGCCGCAGTGTCCACTGCATCATATCCGGATCATAAAAGGTGTCTGGAGATAGAATTACCCATGGTTATAGTTGCCAATAACTGTTCCTTCTCTGGGGATGGAGGCAGTTTATTGACAGATTCTAAGGCTGAGGACCACAGAGTCCGTTGGTATTTAACCATGTGTCCCATATAGTTTAGGATACGGAGGTTCATCGTACCTCCCTGGTACACTTTTTTACCCATGTAATCAATGCGCCTTGAATCCTCATCGGGAGGCAGGGAGCTAAGATGTTTGGGTCTTTTTGTAAGATCATGCATAGCACTGATGACCACTGAATCGGCCTCCGGCACCATTGAAAAGAAAGGGTGATCAATTGGAGACTGGTATAAACGCTCTGCCTACCTGGGAACTGCAGATATGGTGGAGAGCTGACTCCAGGCAGAAAGTACTGCATTTTGTGAAGTCTGGATTAGAGGAGGGATCACCACTACAGGTTCCATTGGGAGTTCCAGATAGTCACCCATGTCTCTTTGTTGTGTGTCTTGCTATGTGGTGTTAAAACCCCAAATTTTCTGGATTTGTACCATTAAGTCCAAAAAAGAAGAATCATCTGGAGGGGAGGCTGCCAACTGTTGAGCAACATCCTCATCAACAGATGAAACAGTAGAGGCAGTAGGAGGCAGATGAAGGTCATCATCTAAATCAATGAAACCCTCCACTTCTTCATCATAGTTTGGATAATAATCCTCATTCAAGGAATGTACAGAGGAGTCCGGGCAGGGATCCCTGTCCTGGTGAAGTCTCTTTGGTGGTGGAGGCGTGCAGCACCGAGAGGTTTGAGTCCTGCTCATAGGAGGGGAATGCAAACCTTGCATTACCTGTAGTACCTTCTGTACTACCGTGGCAGTATCTGCCGAAGAAGAGGTTGATGTGCTAGGAGGCGATTTCCTTTGAGAGATTAAATGAATGACTGAGGGCACAGGCCTAGGGTAAGAAGCTGGACAAGCACCAGGGTTGTAGTTATTAGGTCCTCTCTGTAAATCAGCCATGCCTCTATGGGAGGCCGCTTGGGAAGGAGGTGGCATCTTTGGTATGACAGGTAAGGAAAATCCCGGTTCCTTGATAGTGTATCCTGTAGTTGTCATTGATGGCGACTGAAACAAAGAAGACGGACTATGTTGGAAGCCTGTCATCGATGAAGCGAGAATACCCGGTGGAGGATGGGTTATCGTCGATGAAAGGCCAGAGGATGCTATAGAAGGCAGCATGGATAAGGCATCTGACAGCATCATTGACGACATGGTAGGAAGTGTCGGCGACAGAGAAGAGAATTTAGCGTGCCTCATCGGTGAAGGTACACTGTAAGCAGTGGCTGTCGATGAGCTCTTTACTTTCAGATGACATGATCTTTGTTTTTCTTTGTTTATGCTTTCTGGAGTGCTTATGGGAGTTCATTGATGATGATTCTTTAGAGTGTGTACCCTGCTCCAGGATAGTGATCTTCTGCTCCATTAAATAATTCTCAATTTCCTGCAGTCGTCGATGCCTGTGGCTTGATTAAATTCCTAACAGAATTTATAGGTGAGAAGGTTGTGGGAGGCCCCTAAGCATCGAACGCAAGCTGAATGATTGTCGTAGCGGTAGATTTTCCTACTGCAGTCACACTTTCTAAATAATGCTGAAGATTCTTCTGACATTCGTCGAAGATATGTGGGAGTGGTGAAAGGAGACCGTTCCTGGTTCAATTTCTCGTCGATGAGTACACGGGGAGAGAAAAAACTATGTGCAATGAGCTGAATGTGGCAGGAAAAAGAACTGAGGATGTCTGGGGCCGCCCACACCTTTATAGTCGCTCAGGTGATGAGGTCACAGGTGTGAGTGGCCCCTAGACAAAAGACTGCTGGGAAAAGCTACTGTGCACAAGAGCACCCTCTAATGAGGACCCAAGAGTATTACCTGCTGCAAGAGATACCTTCTTGAAGATTCTCTGTTCCACATAAACCTGCTGGAACTCAGGGAAGTTCACCTGGGCATTCAGTCCTTTGCAGCAATGCTCCAGGGCAAGTTAATACAAGTCAGAACAGACAATACAACTACCATGTACTACATAAACAAGCAAGGGAGCACAAGGTCAACCTTGCTGTGCACGGAAACTATGAGAATCTGGAGTCTGGCTTACTCTCTCAGAATTTCCCTATCAGCAGTTCATCTTCCAGGGAAGGACAATGTCCTGGCAGATGCCCTCAGCAGGATCAGCCAGAACCACCATGAGTAGTCTCTGAACAGGCATGTACTTCAAACTGTTTTCAGAAGATGGGGCACCCCAGAGGCAGACCTCTTTGTGTCCCCAGACAATCAGTTGGCACAGTACTGCTGCAGGCCTCCCACACTGGTTGTAGTGCCAATGGATGCACTTCTACTAGATTGGACAGGAAAGTTCCTGCATGCCTTGCCTCCATTCCCTTTGCTGCCGAGGGTACTGAACAAGCTCAGAACTCAGCCAGCAACAATGATTCTCATAGCACCAGACTGGGCCAGGCAGACATGGTACCCACTGCTTCTGACCCTGTCGATCTCCAGCCTGATTCACCTCTCCAGGAGGCCCAACCTGCTGACATCCTCCCAAGGAAGGATCCTTTACATCAATCTCAGATCCCTCAGGCTCAGGGCCTGGCTCTTGAGGACCTAGACTATGTTAATCTGCATTTCTCTGAAGGTGTCCTGGAGGTTCTTAGGGTCTCTAGAAAACCCTCTACCATGAAGACTTACACTTCCAAGTCGAGGTGAACTCCATTTGGTGCCAGCAGAAGGACATAGAATCCTCATCAGGCTGGTCTGTCAGTCTTGTTGGACTACTTGGCCCATCTCCATTCCCTTGGGCTGAAGCCATCTACTCTGAAATTACACTTGGCAGCTGTTTCAGCCTATCTCTTGACAGGAAAGGGCTCTTCCCTGGCCTCCAACCCAATTTTCAGGAAGTTTTTTTAAGGGATTGCTGCATCTGCACCCCCCCACACAGGGAACTGACCCCTTCGTGGGACCTGAATATATGCATTGCACAGCTGATGCAATCCCCTTTGAGCCCATGTCTTTGGCAGAGCTCAAGTATGTGATTTGGAAAACAGTCACTTCAGCCAGGAGGATCAGTGAACTGCAGGCCTTGTCCACAGAACCCAACTACATTTCAATCCATACGGACAAGGTAGTGCTCTGAACCAATAGGAAGTTCCTCCCCAAGGTGGTCTCTGACTTCCACCTTAACCAGTTCATTACCCTGCCTGTCTTCTTTACTGATCATTCCAGTTCAGGGGAACATAGCCTTGATGTCAAGAGGGCTATTAGCTACTACCCGGATCACACAAAAGCCCATAGGCAGGATAATACTCAGCTTTTCCTGACTTATGGGGAAGTAAGGAAGGGCAAACCAGCTTCAAAGAGGACTATTTCACTCTGGATTGTTGCCTATATCTAGTTGTGCTACAGCAAACTGGGCAAGGAACCCCCTTGGGGCCTCAGATCCCACTCTACCAGGGGTACAGCTGCCTTCATAGCAGCTGCCAGAGATGTTCCTTTGTTAGAAATTTGTAAAGCAGCTACCTGGAAAACTGTTCACACATTTACTAAGCACTATTGCTTGGACACCCAGGCTAGAAGTGATGCCAGATTTGGCACAGCAGTATTGCAGAGCTTGTTTACTAAGTAGGTTCTCTGCCCACCTCCAAAGATACTGCTTGGGTAGTCTGCATATGTCAGAATACAGTAAAGATTTCCTGGGATTTGAAGAAAAAATTACTTATCATAGTAATCTTGTTTCTTCCAAGGGAATCTTTACCGTATTCTGAACTCCCACCCTACCTGCCCTACTAGAACCTAGTGGGCACTGCAATCCAGCTGTACATGTTATTGATGAAACCTGTTTGAACTAGTTGTTTTTTGGGCATCTATGACTTGAGTCTTGGGGATGCCACCATTGTTAAAAGGGGGGACTATTTATTGGTGGGTGAATTTGTTTTTCTTTAGGATCAGTATAGTTGGTATTTTTTTAAGCATGCTTTGTAAGAATCTGACGGTTGCATAGAATGCACCAGGGACAGTGATCTGAAAACCATGGTCGAGCCTATCAACGTTCCACTATTAGCATAGGTTCTATTAAGTCATTTTTCTCCAGGGAAGTTGAATGGTGAAGGCTAACTGCATATGTCAGAATACAGTAAAGATTCCCTTGGAAGAAACAAGATTTTTTGGTAAGTAATTTTTTCTTCTTGTTCCATTTCCTCCCTTGTTCACTCTTTCCTCAGTCCTATCTATTCTCTCCACTCATCCAAGGCTACTCACTTCACTCCTCTAATTCCTGCTCCTTCTTTGTTCCTAGATATAAAATCTTCTTTGGACAATCTACTGTACCTTTTCTTCCCACCTTTCCTCTTCTGGACACAGAACCCCTCTGCTCTCCACTCCTCATTTTCACACTTCTTGTTCAAAACCCTGCTCTGCAACCATATCTGTAGCTGTTTACAAATTTAAAAGATCTGACTGAAGGTTACAGAACGCTACTTCAGCTGAAAGCTGCAGCTGTACCATGTAACTCCATTTATCACTGTGTCTTCATAAGATGGTATTGAATGATGCCCACAATACTTAGAACTCAGTTAGTCAGAACAATGTTTCTTTAAAACTCAAAGCCATTTCATGGCTAAGTCCCCTAAAGTTCTCTTCACCTTCTTTCCCACTGATTCCCCCTGTCCTACAGCCACTGAATCACATCACCTCATCCAAGAAAGGTAAAGTGGGTAGTCTGCTCTGAATTCAGTGCCAAATTCTGTTATGAACTGGCCCCAGGAGCTGCTGTTTACCAATGCATGCAAGACCCTCTCAACTAGTGAGACAGAAAATGCTTTGCCTCCATGATATGTCTGCCCTCCTCCAGCCAAGGTAGACAACAGCAAAGGTTACTCTTGAACCAGGGTCTCTCACACAACCAAAAAGCAATCAGACAAGTCTACATTAAGCCTCCTAGAAATGTCTGAGGCACATTTAATAAAAATTCATTTATGTCATAAGTTTAAGAACTGTATACCTCTTTCAAATCTAAACAGATACAAAAATTACACTTTTCACCAAAATTCTGCACTGTTGGAACTGTAGCTCTTTTGCAGTTGCATTACGTACATCTGACAGTGAAAACATGTAATATTGAAGAACACTGAGGACCAGAGAAGGGTAGCAAGAGTCCATGGACTACCCCCTCCCCAAACAATGAGGTATTTTTGTTGCAATAGAGGTGTAAGATGTTGATCTGCCACATGACTCCAACTGCCAAGTACTGATCCCATATTTTATCAATGGAGACATCAGGGCTTACTTTATCTCTTGCAGTTCTGTGCAGGCCAGGCCCCATGACAGTGTCTTTTATGGAACTACAAACATGGTACAGGGCTTGTCTGCAGAGATTTTCTCAGATATCTCCAGGTAAGTCACTACCTGGAATGTCAACCATTAGTGGTCAGGGACCAGGAAGATTTCCCTTCCCTAATCATGCTGTCCTACTCCATGCCCAGTCCCAAACTACCAGACATCTGATGTCCCTTCCCTACCAAGATATACAGTGGTCCCAACCATATAGCACATCTTATATTGCAGATAAATGAGCAGCAGAAATTGGGCAGGAACAGCAACAGAAAAAGTGGGGGCTAGGGTGTTCTGAAGTGGGCCGGATCATCTCATTTCACAATTGGCATGAATATGCCTGGAAGAATATAGTCTGTTACTTCTGAACCCCAGTGATCACAGCCAAATATGGTCAAGACCAAATGGCAGCATACTGGATACACTGTGGAGAGATGAGGGCTACACATATGCACATAATGTGGGCACACCCAAGGCTGTAAGGACTATTAAGGGAACTGGAGCAGGCGATCAGGGGCATTTTTAACCTAGGCTTTTTACTGACTCTGGAAATATATTTACTCCATCAGTATTTTAAGATCCCTGGAGCAGACATGCAAAATATCTCTTTGGCATCCTTTTGCTAGCTGCTAAGAAATGTGTCATCATAAACTGGTCAAACTATCCCAAAAGACTACTCAACACGATGACAGAAGATGGGAAACAAAGATCAGGCAGCAGATACCCTATATGTCAAATTTTGTCAGGCCTTCAAATCAGTGCCACACAGAAGGCTTATCAAGAAAGTAGGACAAATGGCGCTGGGGAAGAAAATAACATGATGGATACACAATTGGCTATCAGACAGGATTCGGATAGTGGTTAACTGATCAGGTTCCAGAGATGGCCCAGAGACAGAACACTGTTTATCATCTTTATGAGATGGAGCGAATTACTTTCAACATGTACATTTTATTCTAACTGAAGATTCCTTAACGATGAAATACACAGGTAAATATTGTACTTACTCATTATTTTGTAGTGCCACTTCTTCTTTAAAACCTTTTCCTTCCAAGCCATAATGCATTGCTTGCAAACTGGGATGTGCTAATAATTCTTGCAATACTAAAATAATATAATAGCAAACACAAGGTATTAAGCATTTTTAATAGTTTGCTGTTATATTCCTTGACAGGCAAATGGCTTGTTGTTTCCTCCCACTCATGCTAAGGCCAACATCCAAACTAGGTGCACTTAGATTAGACTTTCCAGTGACACTTTAAAATACTGGGCTGTTCATAGTGATGAAAAAAGAACAGTTACGTAAGAACTTACCGTAACAGGAAATCTTCAAGAAGAGCTCTTGCAGCAGGCAATAACCATTAGGATTAAGTTGACAGGTGCCAGGACCCCACGGAAACCTTCTAGCTAGCAGTCTTCAGCAGGGAACCACCCCTAACATCAGCTCCACCCAACTTCGGCCAATGGTATATAAGGGGTGGTCCCCAGCCCCACCTCAGTTCTCCCGCCGGAGACATGGAGTCTAGAATGGAAGGAGAACCGGGCAGGTTCTTTGCCAGATTTAAACAGCAGAGAGAAAACTTGGGGGAAAGAGGGAGGGAGGGGGGAGGGAAAGCAATGCCTGCTGCAAGGGCTCTTCTCAAAGATCTACTGCTACGGTAAATTCTTACATAACTGTACTATCTTACTTTGAGTTGGAACTCTTGCAGCAGGCAATAACTATTAGGACTGAGTCCAAAGCAATAAAAGGATAAGGACTAGGAAAGTCTGGGAGGAGGCTGAAAAAGTATGAACTAAGGACTTAGGATAGAAGGCCCTGGAGGACCACCAGGCCAAACCCAGTCCTACGTCTGGAAGCCACATCCAAGCTGTAATGCTTGATGAAGGTGTGAACAGAACTCCAGGTAGCCACTGCACAGATGTCTGCTGCGGAGATGTTTCGAAGTGAGGCAATGGAGGTAGCCACCCCCGGTAGAATGGGCTTTTATCGGACTTGGTATGGGCTCATTGTACTTGCTGTAACAAAAAAAACGATGCAGTTAACCAATCATTTAGACAAGGTCTGCTTGGAAACTGGTGCCCCCTGAGTTTTGGGAGCAAACAAAACAAACAATTGATCCATTTTCTGAAAGGATCGGTTCACATAGTAAAGCGTTCTATGGACGTCAAGAGTGTGTAACAATGCTTCCCCCCATTAGAGTGCTTGGAATAGTAAACTGGCAGGTGGATGTCTTGATTTAGGGTAAACTCTGACTCTACCTTAGGTAAAACTTAGGATTTGTACAAAAGGACAAAGTTTTTATGAAAAACCAAATAGGGCTTTTTACACGTCAGAGCATGAAGCTCTGAAATATTTCAGGCGGAAGTAACTGCAAATAAAAATCACACTTCCACGACAGAAAGCATAATCTGCAATCTGAGGTTGATTCACATGGGGGGCTTGAGCTTTTCCAACATAATAAAGAGATCTCATGGGAGGCTTTAAGTGCAAGATGTCCGGAAAAAGAACGGGACATGTCTAGCTGAGTAGGGGGTTTGCCCTCCACTGGTGTGTGATATGCCGAAACAGCAGAGAGAGATGCACCTTAATGGAGGAGTAGCTCAGGCCCTGCTCAGATAGAGAGAGGAGATACTCAAGAATGGAGTTTGGGAGACAAGAAAAGGGATTAAGCTGGCATGTGGTAGCCCACAGGCAAAATCTTCCACTTCATAGCATATGTGGATCTAGTGGAGAGTTTCCTGGCTGCCACCAGGACATCCGCTACCTTATGGGAAACCCCATATCATGTCCTCGCTAGGCCTGCAGGAGCCACACATGAAGATGCAGGGACTTGAGATCATGATGGATCAAACTGTCCTGGTCCTGGGAGAACAAGTGAGAGCTCAGAGGCAGGGGAATTAAGAGGTTCCACTGCCAGCTGTTGAAGTAGTGGGAACCAAATCTGCCATGGCCAAAAGGGTGCTATGAGAATCATCTCTGCTCCCTCCACCTGAAGCTTCATAAGTATCTTCTGTAGAATGGGAAAGGGAGGAAAGGCAAAGAGGAACCCCCTGTCCAGGAGAGGGACAATGCATCTCGCCAGGAAACTCCAGGCCCTGGATCTAGCAAGCAGAAACTGAGCAGTTTGACGTTGAGTGGGGAAATAAAAAGGTCCAACTCTGGTTGTCCCCATCTGTCAAATAGCTGGACTGCTACCAACAGAAAGAGCTCCCACTCGTGAGCCTTGGACCGAGACCTGACTAGGCTGTCGGCCAATATGTTTTGGATGCCTGAATATGAATGGCAGTGAGTTCGAGGCGATATTCCAGCACCCAATACCAGATCCTCATTGCTTTCCTGCAGAGGGGGTAGGAATGTGTCACCCCCTGCTTGTTAATGTAAAAAACTACGGGCACGTTGTCCGACTGGGTGAGAAGAGGGCCTGGAGAGAAGTCCACTTGAAAGGCCCATAATGCGTTCAGGACTGCTTGCACCTCCAGAATGTTAATGTGGAGCGATTGCTCATCTGTAACCAGGTCCCCTGTGTCTGCCTGTTCTCCAGATGAGCACCCCAACCGAGGCCCGAGGTGTCCATAGTCAGAAATCATCTCAGGGGCTCCTGCTTGAAGAGGACCCCTGTCGAGAGGTTGAGTGGGTCCCATCCACAATGTGAGTGCTCAGCGAACTGGGTCAGAGACTAGGACCAACTGTTCCAGGTCATCCAACTGCTGGTCCTATTGAACCCTGAGCATCCACTGAGGGACTCGTATATGGAGTCAAGCCATGGGAACCATTGGGATGGCTGTTGCCATGTGGCCAAAGAGCCTTAAATAGGTTCTGGCCGGGACATGAGGAGCTAACACTATTCGGGCCTGATCCCGAAGGCGATCCTCCCTCTCTGCAGGGAGGAAGGCCTTGCCCTGAACCGTGTCCAGGACCAGCCTGATGAACTGGTGTCTCTGACTGGGACATGGGTATGACTTGGGAATGTTCAGGATGATTTCCAGCTCTCGGAAGAGCGTAAAGGTGTCTACGAGAGTGCGGACTAGCCATTCCCTCATGGGAGCTGCCAGAAGCCAGTCATCTACGTGGGGAAAGAAGTAATGGCCCTAGTACTGCAGAGCCATAGCCACCACTGCTAGACACTTGGTGAAGACTCTGGGAGCGGAGGAGAGGCCGAATGGTAAGGCTCAAAACTGGTAATGTCGGCCCTGGAAGAGGAACCGCAGAAACCTCCACTGGGGTGGAAAAATCAGAATGTGCAGGTATGCATCCTGCATATCTAGAGAGCAGAGCCAGTTCCCTTGGTGCAGGAGGGGAATTAGACCTTGTAGCCTGACCATCCTTAACCTCTTGTATGCGATGAACTTGTTCAGAGAGCTGAGATCCAGGATGGGCCAAAGGTCCCCGGTCTTTTTGGGAATTAGGAAAAAGTGTGGATAATTCCATTCTCCTCGTTGAGCTGGGGACACTGGCTCTGTAGCTCGCTTTTGCAAGATGGCCTGAATTTCCCCTTTGATCAAGGGGACATGAAAAGGAGGATAACGGGAGGACACTGGTGGAGTAACTGGAGGTATCTGCTCGAACTCAAGAGTATGACCTCTCTCTATGAGTTGTAGAACCCAGAGGTCTGATATTATCTTGCTCCAGCCCTCGAGATGGAGGGAGGGAGGGAGAAGTCACCCCCTACCACTTCCCCCACTGATTCCGCTGGAGGAGTGGGGTCTGGCTAGGAGTCCTTGGGTTGCTCCAGGAGTAGGCAGAGGGGCCTTGGAGGACTTTGTGACTTGAGAGGCAGAGCTTCCAGGTGTCTGTGAGGTGGCCTTTCTTTTGAAACCATCCCTCTGCTGAGGCTGGTTTTGGGTCTGTTGTCCTGAGGGCTTCCGAGATGGCTGTTTTCTGAAGGGTTTTTGTTCCCCTTTGTACATTTTTTGGATGGACCAAATGGACTTCCCTGATTCTTGGTGGCGATTAATCAGTTTTTCCATCTCATCTCCAAAAAGGACCGAGCCCTTAAAGGGGAGGTCCAGGATGCTCGACTGCAGATCCTGGGAGAATCCTGAGATCCTAAGCCAGGCATGGCGCCAGAGACCAACACCGGAGGCCGCTCCTATGCCTGCCATATCTGCAGTGTCGTATGAGGAACGCAAGACATGGGTGCCTACATCTGACCCTGATTTGATGAGGTCCAGGAGCTAATTTTTTTGTGCCAAGTCTGGGAGGGCCTGTGCTATTTTGATATCTTTCTCCCACAGGGCATTCTGATACTGTACCATGTGTGTAAGAAAGTTCAAATCAAATCAAAATTTATTTGTGATGCGCGTTTCAAAATATCAAAGCACAGATACATAGCAAATAACATCCATCACAATAAATACAAACATTAAAAACAGTTAAAATGCAGCAGGAGACTCATACAAAGGCTAATTCAAATAAATAGCTCTTCAGAGATGCCTTGAATGATTCTGTGGACAGGTACTCTATGATCCAACGAGGTAGAGAATTCCACAGGGTTGGGGCCATGAAAGAAAAATCTCTGGCCTCAGATGACTGAAGACGAACCCTGGGAATCTCTAGCAATCCCGCGTCGATGGAGCGGAATGGGCGGAGAGGGTGGTAGGGTCGAAGGAGATCTTGCAAGTAGCCCGGTCCCTGACTGTGTAGGGTTTTATAGGTCAGCAACGTGACCTTGAAGGTGATTCTCCATCACACTGGCAGCCAGTGCAGTTCACACAGCACAGGTGTGATATGGCAAGTTCTTGATAACCAAGTCAACAACCTGGCTGCAGCGTTCTGCACCAGCTGCAGGCAACGGAGATCCACCCCCGGCAACCCTAGATATAGAGCATTACAGTAATCAAGATGCGAAGAAACAAAGGCGTGACCCAGCATAGGAAGGTCATCAAGTGGAACAAGGTGTTTTATCTGGGCTATATTCCTCAGATGGTAAAAGGAAGACTTGACAACATCTGACACCTGTGTCTTCAGCGTCAGCTCGCTGTCAAGCATTACGCCCAGATTCCACACCTGCTCAGAAGGTCTCAACTGGTTACCCCCCCAACACAAGGCCAGAGGGAAACCCAGGAGTCAACTTCTCTGCACGGTGACCCAGGTCCACCATCAACACCTCAGTCTTGTCCAGATTCAGTCTTAACCAGTTAGCACTCATCCAGTCCTGAATCTCAGCGAGGCAGTTGTTAAAGACCAATAATGCGTCATTCTGTTCAGGTACAAAGGATATATAGAGCTCAGTATCATCTGCATAGCAGTGAAAACTCAGCCCATAATGCCTTATAATGTCTCCCAACGGCAGCATGTACACTGTGAACAACATGGGGGAAGCACAGAACCCTGCGGCATCCCACAGGGCAGAGCAAAGGGAGCAGAGGAAAAAATTCCTGATACTACCCTCTGAGTTCTGCCCATGAGAAAAGAATTGAACTATCTGAGGACTGTCCCTGACAGTCAACAGAGTAGCCGCAGGTGTTCTAGCAACATCCCATGGTCCACAGTGTCATGCTGCAGAGAGTTCAAGGAGGACCAAGATCGAACGGCTCCTCCGATCTCTCACTATTAGGAGATCATTCAGTACCCGAACCAATGCCATCTCAGTTCTATGCCTCTTCCTGAAACTGGACTGGAGAGAATCATAGACTTCATTTTATTTATTTATTTTTTTTATTTATTTGTATTTCGGATGACACCTCATGGGTGGTAAGAACATCATCGAGCTACAACGCGACTACTTTCTCAATCACCTTGCCCAAAAAGGGTAGCTTAGAAATCGATCTGTAGTTAGCGAGACAGTCTGGGTTACGGGAAGGTTTCTTCAAAAGGGGTGTCACGATAGGCTCTTTTAGAGACTCCGGAAACACCCCTTGGTCCAAAGAGCACCAGACTATCTCAGCAAGGACTGGTCCGATTGCATCCATGCACTCCACAAGGAGGCACGTAGAACCAGGATCCAAACTACAGAAAGTCGGTCGCAAGCAGACCTGATGGTGTAAGTGGAGGATGAATAGACCTTTTGCCCATCTGGTCAATATATCTGCACTCCTGGTCAGGTAGCGGAGTGCTTAGGTGCTAAGGCTTCTTTGATCTATTATGAGCAGCCATGATTACCATGCAGTCCATTGTAGGGTGTTCCGTAGGAAAGGCTCTGCCCTAGGGGCTCTGTACAGCCTATATGACTTCTTGGGGATGGCGGAGGCTTCCAGGTTAACCTTGTCAGGTACTGGAAGTGTCCACTAAAGGAGGCACAACTACAGGCTTGGGCTCCTTCTGCCTCAGGTATTTAGCCAAACTCTGCCTCTCCGGGTCCAGGTCTTCTGTCTCCTATCTGCTGGAAGCCTGGATGTGCCTCATGGCGTCCATGAACGCTGAATCATCAGGAGGCAACCTGGGAATGTCCCTGATATCTGGTGAAGAAGGGTGACCCCTAGGATCCGAATGGTCCAAGCCTGAGGACACAGAACTGCTGCTAGATTCCACCCAAGAGGTGGATGAATACCTAGAGCATCACTGGCTATGGGACCAGTGACGGTTATGGAACCGGTGTCCGCTGTGGGAGGACCAGCAGCGGCGGTGGCGACTAGAGGAACGGGAGCTTCTGCGGTGATGCCACTCTTTGTACCAGGGTCTACTGTGGTGATTATCAGGGCTCGGAGAGCGGCTCTTAGGGGGAGGAGTCAGTTGCTTAGGCTCCTGACCCATGCCATGATCCAGCTCCAGCTCCAGTACTGCTTCAACAGTGACCAATTCCTTAGGGGGGAGGAGGTCCCCTTTGACCTGATTCCACCAAAAGGAGAAAAGCTCCTGGATCTGGTCTTTGGAGAACTGTGGGGCTGATGGACCGGCTGGCTACTGTGGAGCTGCCATTGGTTTAATCGGCGTTGGATCACCCAATGTCGGATCACCTGACATTAGGGTGTCGACGATGGAGGCGGCGGCAGAGACGGGGACCCAATGGGTTGATTACCTGTCTCGTCCCACCCAAGACCTTCAATTAGTGAAGAGTGGCCTGGCGAGGAGGAGGGCAAAACATATCCGATGTTTGGAAGGCAGTGGTGTCTGGTGAGGAAGCAACCAATGGCTTGACTGGAGCCTGGGGCAGCGGCATTGAATCTGACTCCTGCCCCTGATGATGGAGAGTCTTATCCAAGGCCTTGGATGAGACCATCTTCGGGATCATTTTGGCAGGCGCAGGAATGTCACTGCCCTTCTTATGGCTGGCCCCAGCCCCTAAGGTGGAGGGTGACCCTACTGGTGTGGCCTTCACCTTAAGAGGCATTAGAGAAGGGCCTGAAGACCATGACCCTGATTTACTTCCACCTGATGCCAGGATGGTTTGGTTACTGACTGCCTGGAGGAGCCATGGGCAGGCCGGGAAGAGTGGTCTGAGCCCCCGTAGCATGAGGAGCTGGATGAAGACTTTTTCTGCAGTGGAAACCTGGAGTGGGAGCAACCCTGGGACTTTTCCCAGTCCTTGTCCTGATGTTTGTGCTTCCCTGAATCCTTTTTCTTCTCCTTGTGCGGCTTAGAAGTGGATGAGGTGGAAGCCAACAAAGACGAAGGACTCTTCCTGGCTGGCTGTCACTGCATCTCGACAAGCTGCTTTTCTAGGAGGTGCACCTTGAGGACCTTCTGGTGGCAGATCTGTGCCCAGGAGTTTAACACCCAGCAGTGTTCGCAGGCTGTGGTGTCATGGTTCAGGCCTAGGCAGAAGAGGCAGGCCTTGTAGCCGTCCTTCGATGGTAGCTGCTTGCCACAGGCACACTTCGATTTTTTTACAATCTATGGATGAAACAGACAATGCTGAAAAAGAAGACACGCAGAAGGGAAACAAATTTGGAAATTTTTTGCCAAAAAACAGCAAAGAAACGCTGAAGGTACGAAAGCAGTTGAAACTGTTCTGAGAAGGCGTCTCAAGCAGCTAATGCAAACGGGTCGATGGCAGGAAAAGAAATAGGGTGGGGCTGGGGATCACCCCTTTTATACTATTGGCCGAAGCTGGGTGGAGCCGACATCGGGGGCATTCACCCACTGAAGACTGCTAGCTAGAAGGTTTCTGTGGGGTCCTGGCACCTGGCAACTTAGTCCTAACAGTTATTGCCTGCTGCAAGAGCTCCAACTAGAAGTAAGATCACAAATTCCTAGTGAATTCATGATTCTTCATGCTGCAGAAATGAGAAGGAGCAAGACCCCACTGGAAATGAGATATGTATCTCAGCTGGGCTATCCTGGGTAAATAAACTGCAAAAATATTACAATAAAAATAATATGGAGTTTTTTGAAAGTCTTCAAAAATCCATTGTTCATGCAGTACATTTGTTAAATATATATATCAGACATTCCTTGCAAACAAACTTCATTAATGCACCAGTTGGAGTAACTTAATGCCACAAAGTAGGGAAATGTGGCATTAGGGTTTCCATCCTAACTCTCCCCCCCCAGCCCACCAGGTAGCAAAAGGGAAAAAGCATTAGGGTTTTGGGTCTCCGGAGTCTTGGCGAATGAGTGGTGAGGTTTTCCTTGGGGTTGTCAACCCTAATACTCACCCCTTCCCCAGCCTATAGCCTCCTGTCTGAAGCACAAGGTACAGCTCCAAGCCAGTGCCTCATGGTGATGCACTCTTCAAAGGCAAAGAAATATGTCTTGCCACATGTTGCCAACACAATTTGTTGTGGCTGTCTTCATGCAGTGTGATGTTATTTCTTCAGGAAACAGGGTGGGCATTAGGGCTGACAACCCCGAGGAAGACCCCATCACTGATTCACCAAGACTCCAGAGACCCAAAACCCTAACGCTTTTTCCTTTTGCAGCTTGGGGGTGAGGAGTTGGGGCTGAAAACCCTAATGCTACATTTCCCTACTTTTGTGGTGTTAAGTAACCCTAAATGGTGCATTAAGAAAACATTACTTACCATAGTAATCTTGTTTCTTCTAAGGGAATCTTACTGTATTCTGACATATGCAGTATTGTCCTCACATAGTACTGCCCTGGAGCTGAAATGGTTAATAGAACCTATGCTAATGATGGAATGCTAGGCTCATACTCAGTTTTCAAAGCACTGTCCCTGGTAAACATTCCACAACTGTCAGATTCTTACGGAGCATGAATACTAACAAGCTATCTATATTAACTTTAACAATTAACTAAATAAATGACAACCAACAATCCCCTTCAGTTGAAAAATGTGGGCTACGCTAAGACTCAAGTCATGAAGTCCAATGACAGAACCACTCGTGGGTTTACAACAGTGTGGACAGCTGTGCTGCAGTGCCCATAGGTTCTAGCAGGGCAGGTAGGGTGGGAGCTCAGAATACAGTAAGATTTCCTTAGAAGAAACAAGATTACTATAGTAAGTAATGTTTTCTTCAAACCCCAGGAAATCTTACTGTATTCTGACATATGCAGACTACCCAAGCAATACCTTTGGAGGAGGGTAGAGAACCTCTTTAGGAAACAAGCTTTGCAGTACTGCTGTGCCAAACCTGGCATCAGCTATGGCCTGGGTATCCAGGCTGTAGTGCTTGGTAAAGGTGTGAACTGTTTTCGAGGTAGCTGCTTTACCAATTTCCAACAAAGGAATATCTCCTGCAGCTGCTATTGAAGCAGCTGTACTCCTTGTAAAGAGAGCCCTAAGGCCTACAAGGATTTCTTACCAACTTTGCTGTACCAGAACTGAATACAAGCCACCATCCAGCAGGCAATAGACCTCTTTGAGGCAGGCTTGACCTTTCCTACTGCTTCATAGGCCAGGAAAAGCTGAGTGCTCACCTGCCTGAGACTGTCTGTGTGACCCAAGTAGTAGCTTATAGCTCACTTGACATCTAGGCTGTGCAGTCTACATTCCCCTGAACTAGAATGGTCAGTGAAACAAAGACTAGCAAAGTAATGGACTGATTTAGGTAGAAGTCCGAAACCACCTTGGGCAGAAAGTATCTGATAGTCTTGAGGACTATCTTGTCCCTATGAACTGATATGCAATTAACTCAGTGGACAAGGCCTGGAGCTCACTGATGCTCCTAGCTGAGGTGATGGCTAACAGGTACACTGTTTTCCATGCTACATACCTAGGATCTGCTGAAGACATGGGCTCAAATGGTGGTTTCAATAGTCAACCAATGCATATATTGAGGTCTCATGCTGGTGTGTGTTCCCTGTGAGGGAATGCAAATGCATGAGACCCTTAAAGAACTTGCTAAACACTTGATTAACTGCCAGAGATGACCCCTTACCAGCTGAGAGGTAAGCAGAAATAGCTGGTAATTGTACTTTGAGGGTAAAAGGCCTAAGGCTGAGAGAAACAAGGTGTGCCATATATATCAGAATCACTGACAAGTCAGCCTGGTTGCAGTTTCTCTCTTTTCTGGCACGAAATGGAAAAACGTCTTCCATGTAAAGGTGTTAGTATCTCTGGTAGAATGGTTCTCTAGAAACCCTAAGAACCTCCAGCACCCCTACAGAAATGTGCAAGTCTGAATACTCTTAAGTTTTCAATGGCCAAGCCCTGAGCCTGAGAGACCAGATATTGGGATAAAGGACCCTGTCCTGCAAGGAGGTCAATAGGTTGTGCCTCCTGGGCAGAGAGATTGGCCTGGAAATTGACAAGATCAGCAGTAGAAAATACCATAGCCTTTTGGTCGAATCTGGAGCAATGAGGATCATTGTCGCGAGTGAACCCTGAGCTTGGTCAGCATTCTGAGCAACAGGGGAAATGGAGGAAAGGCATACAGGAACTTCCCTGTTTAATGCAACAGCAGCACATCCAGAGGGACTGTGTCCCCTGCAAGAGGTCTGCAACAGAATTGTGGTAGCTGGTACTGTCTGGGGTTGCGAGGAGGTCCACTCCTGAGGTACCCCACCTTCTGACCACCACTTGTACTCTTGGTGGTTTCAGTTGATCCTGCTGAGAACATCCGCCAGGACATTGTCCTTCCCTGGGAGGTGGACAACTGAGAGGGAGATGTCCAGGGAAGGAGTTAAGACTCCACACTTTCATGGCTCCTGTGCACAGCAGGGACAACTGTTTGCCCCCTTGCTTGTTTACATAGTACATTGTGGTTGTACTGTTTTGTCCTGACCTAAACCACCTTGCCCTGAAAGCATTGGAGCGAAGGGGGTGAATGCCCAACTAAGCTGCCCTGAGCTCCAGCAGGCTTTATGTGAAGCAGTGTGTGCTCCCCTAGGAGGGAGGTATAGGTTGTTAAGACTGCTGCTGGTGGCAGCTGGGGGGGGGGAGCACACCCTTCCTGAGGTTGTCTTCCTCCTGTCACCACTGCAGAGTCTGCAGCAGGATTCTTGTGATTGGGACCAACTTTGACAAGGAATCTCTTTTTGGGGCCAGTGAGACCTGAGGTGGAACTAAATGCCTCTCCTCTGGAATCTTGATCCTGACACTGTTGCTGCAGCCATGTGCCCTAGCAACTGTAGAAAAATGCCTCACTGGTCTGGGGTATGCAGCTGGAATGAGCCTGCCAATTGCAACAAGCTGTCTACCATTCCCTGTGGGAGGAAGGCCCTTCGCCTCAGTGCATCCAGTCTTTACCCCATAGACTCCAGGCACTGAACTGGTGTTAGCATTTTTTTGATTTGCCAGGAGACCCAGCGTACACAGGGCATCACAGATGGTGATCAGTGCACCTCTAACTGCAGAGGAGACTGGCCTGCCATCAGCCAGTCATCCAGGTATGGGGAGACTATGACCCCCTGCCCCCTTAGGTGTGCTTCTACTAATGCTATGCACTTGGTAAGCACTCCAGGAGCAGAGATAAAGCTGAAAGGAATGGGTCTGAACTATGTGGAAGGAAGTGCCCTTCAAGGCCAGAGATGTAGCCCCAATCCCCCTTTCTGAGTGTAGGGAGGATGGTAGCCAGAGTGACCATTCTTACTTTGGCTTTGTTAAATGCCAGTTTAAATGTCTGGGATCCCTTATGGGTCACCACCCTCTCCAACAGGGTTACTTCTAATAGACTGGTAAGTCTGAAAAACCCTGCCCTCAGTTTGGGCAGGATCTTGAACCTGATGGCAAGCAGCTGGCCCACTATCTGTTTTGGTACTTCTGGGGTGTTGCCTTCTCCTTTGCAGCAGCATTCCTAAAAGCTACCTTGCACCCATCCATGTTTTCCATGTAAGCCTCTGTTTGTTCACCAAAAAGGAATGTGTGCTCACTGGAAAAATGCAATGCCTTTTGGCTGGCCTGGGACGAATTAGTTATCCCTAGCCAGGCCCATCTCCTCAGAGACACTAAAACTGCCACTTGCCTGGCTGCAATAACACTGCATCCAGTATAGAGGCCTCTATGCCCTAGCAATCTCTGACATTGCATTCCAGAGATGTTGATTTATTTATTTAATATCTGGAGACATGGGCCATGTGAGTGGCCTGTCTAATGGACAAAGAGGCACCTAAGTGGGATTTCTTGTGCCAAAGAATCCATCTCTTGGAGTCTTTATCTGGTGGGTGTGATGCCAGGGGAATCCCTGCCTTATCACAAGCCACAGCTTGCACCACCTCTTCATGGCTAGGGTGCTCTGCTCCAGACATAGCCACCCAATACTTCCTATCCAGCCCCTTGTTCACTGAGGGAATGGAAGTGGGATTTTATAGAATTCTAGAAGCCTGTCTCTTCAGAGACTTGTGGATGGGCAGCACCAGTCTTTCTGTTACTGGCACATCCATCCTATACATACAGTCTGGCTCCTCTTCCTCCTCTGAATTCCTGGGTGGAGAGATCCAGTGTCTGTGCACTATATGAAGGCAAAGTGAGAGGAAAATATCTCAGCTCCCTTTTCAGGGGAGTCAGGATGTTGAGGATCAGGGCAAACCAAGGTAAAAACTCACCATGTACACCTCAGTAAACCGTTCAAAAGAACTGGGAACCGAGAAGGAACCCAGGTCCTGAACCAAGGTCTGTGAACCGGGCCGCTGAACCGGAACTGCAGTACCGGTTGCAGTGCCTGTAAAATTGGTATAGCGTTTACTATGCATTTGTGGTTGGAACCAATGGTTTTGTAGGTTGTGGATCCTGAACCGAATGCTTTTCCTTCCTCTTTTTTTTTTTAGCAAACCTTACCGGTTCAGTGGCAGTGTCTGCAGTTCTTTTCTTTAATCGGGGAACCATCACCCTGGTTAGAGGGTTGTAAAACCGGTTCCTTCATTTTCTACATATGAGAGGAGGAAGTTTTGTCCACAGCTGGATTAGCAGTCCTATTGAACCTGTTTTGCTACAGTCGGTTAAAATGCCTATTAAGCACCGACTGAGGAAATACTTTTTGCTGAACCAATTGTTTTTTTTCTTTCCTCTTTTCTCAGCAGAACTTACCAGTTCAGAGGCAGTGTCTGTGGTTCTTTTCTTTAATCTGGGAACCATAACCCTGGTTAGAGGGTTGTAAAACTGGTTCCTTCCCGTATTGAATATTTTTCCTGCAGTCGGTTAAAATGCCTATTAAGTGCTGACTGAGGAACACTTCTTGATTTTACAGATGTTACAATCTGCCTTCAGGTGGTTAAACCCTAGGCAAAAACACAAATAAATGAGGATCTGCTTTCAAACAGTTCCCCCACACTCTGTACAAAGCTGAAAACCCATTGGGCCGGTTCTTTTCTTGGGTTAGTGACAAAATAAGTAAAATCCCCAAGAAAAGGTTCTCTGAGAAACAGAAAGCCACACCAATGAATAAGGCTTAAACCTTATTTACTTTATCTTTTTTTTTTTTTTTACTTTGCATTCGGTTTAGCAACTGCTGAGAGAACCAAGAGTTACCCTGGTTTCCCTCAAATAAACAAATTAAGCAACCGGGCCAGAGAAGGAATAAAATACAGAAATTTACTTTTAAAAGTGTAAATAAAAGTCTGGTTCCCTCCCGGTTAAAAGAACCAGAAAGAAACCAAAAAAACTTACCGGAATAACACTAAACCTAAACTAGTTTACCTGTAAACACAAGGACAGTGCTTTAAAAATGAACAAATTAAATTTTACTTCAAAAAAATGAGAAAAATAAAATCTTCAAGAAAGATGAAGGACAGCTCTCCAAGGCTTCTGTACTGTTCAAGTGGAGTAAAGAATCTGACAGTTGTGGAATGTTTACCAGGGACAGTGGTTTGAAAACCGAGCATGAGCCTGGCATTTCATCACTAGCATAGGTTCTATTAACCATTTCAGCTCCAGAGCAGTACTATGTGAGGACAATACTGCATATGTCAGAATACAGTAAGATTTCCTGGGGTTTGAATAGTGGAATTGCATCCTCATTCCTGTGTGAACAGATGCAGATCCAAGTGCCAAGGGAAGACTCTGTGTATGAAGTTCATGGCACTTGTGGGCCCTGCACTTCTGTGTAGCGACGGACATGAAGAATTCATGGAGCTATCTGGTGGGCTCTGAAAGTGCAAGGCCCTGTGGTCCCTGTGCTTCCATGTGGCTGCAGATACAGGTGCACAGGGCAAAGCGTGCATCTGTCGGCCAATGTACAGGGCCCACTACCCTCCAAGGGTGGTGCGGTGCAGGGCCCTATGCCACGAGGATAGTTGTCTTCACTATATTGTACTCAGGCTTGTGCGAAAAACCCAGCCATTTTCATTCTCTGCCTAGGGGTGATGGATAACAGCACCATCTCCCCACCCTCAGCCCATACAGCTGGGTCACTGAGCCCACTCCCGAACTCAGTTCACCGGCACACCAGCACGAAGCATACCCGCTGGGGTCAAGACTGGCACTACACACAACAATTGTTAACAATTATACACACATATATATATATATATATATATATATATATATATATATATATATACACACACATATATATATATTTTTAATTTTAACCTCAAATTTTCAGTATACTGCGTTTATGATTTACTTTATAAACATGACATGTACCATTTATAGCACATTGGCGAAATGTCATTTCACACCAGAAGTGCAAAAAAATGGCTTGTCCAGGATTTAAAAAAATGACTTGTATCATTTTTATGAGGTGGTGTGGACAAATGGCTATGCTGAAATTAATGAAGTTATGAGCTAACGTTGAAATATTGCAACTTTCACTCATAACCTGGGCACCATACCTGTATACCCAATTTTCAGCATAACCTTCTTAATATCCCACTTCATGAATCTGGTAGATGAAAATGTTCAAATCCTGCCTGAAGTGTCATTCTGCACCACCAAAACGTCACTTTGCGCCACAAGTGCAAAAACACATTTTGGCCAAGATTTGAAAAATGACAGCTGTCACGTTTGTGAGGTGGTATGAAAAAATAGCTATAGGGCTGGCCCGGTGGCGCTGAGGGTTGAGGCACTGGACGCCACACCTCGCTCCACGCCGGCGACCCGGTTCGGGAGGCGGACTCGGTGAGTCGGTGGAGTCGGCCGGGGAACAGGCTGGCGTCCGGCGACAGCTCGCCTGCTCGGGGAGGATCGGCTGATGCCCGGCACTTGCTGCCCCAGCGGAGGCTTGGGGAACTGCAAGCCCCACTAGGGGATGGCTGGCCGTTGAAGCAGCACGGACGTCGACGTGTGCGTCATGACGTCAGGGGAGGTCGTCAGCTGCTCAGGGAGGGAGAAAAGGGGAAAAGAGCCTGCCTCGTCCGGGAAGAGGCGAGGACCTCGGACGTGCCCATGATGTACCCGTGCCCACCCAGCAGACCACGAGACCGATGAAAATGTAAAGTTACGGGGTTAGAACCCCTCCACCTCATCGCCGCCTAAACCGCGGCTCCATGGGGATCTGTGGTCTGTGGGAGCAGGGTTCTGGGCAGTGGGATGTCCGGAGGTCATCGCTGAAGGGTCGGAGGAGGCAGGCTGTGAGGAGGATAAGAGAGAAATTTCAAAAAAAAATAGCTATGCTGCAAATTTTGGGACAAAACATTTAAAATTACCAAAGTTATGAGCGAGCATAGAAAAATTTAAATGTATGCACATAGCATTTGTCATTTTTACATATTCTGACCCTACATTTTCAACTTGGCCTTCTTAGGACCCCACTTCATGAACAACAGCAGTGAAAATGTTCAAATCCTACTCAAAAAGTGATTTTGCTAAGTAACCACAAAATCACCTTTTGGGCCAAATTTGCATAATTCCGCCACCAGTGGTCATGAGTAGGGTCCCAAAAAATATATGTTGTTAATTTGGGGTCAAAATATGCAAAACCGACAACGTTATGGATCAAAGTTCAAAACCCCACTGAACTACATTCAACCGCACTTACCTTAGTTTCTCATATTGCAGTAAGTAGTTCCAGCAGCAAGACATGTCTTTGATTGGAGAGTGGATCTTTGCCGTGGGACATGCTCAGGTAAGTGAGGGTGTGTGTGTGTGTGTGTGTGTATGGGGATTGCTGAGTGGGAGGTTGGAGTGGGGGGCTCATATAGGCAAGGGACCATTTTCTTTTTGCAGGAAAAAAGAAAACAATGAGGGATGGTTTTCTTATTTTTCAGCTGACAGTCTAACACTGAGAACTGAGCACCCCAATGTCATGCTACTGTTCCTTAAATGAGGGTGGGCAACCAGGAGGGGATGGTGGTCCACTGAAGTGGTACCAGGGGTGGGCATGCTAGTTCACTTATATATTAAAAAAATATATTTTAACATTGGGAAGGAAAGGCCACCTGGAGGGGAAGGGAAGAAAGAAGCAATACTGGAGGTGGGCACCCCAGTCCACTTCATAGCAAGATAGATAGACTGACAGACAGACAAAGACAGAGACAGACAGACAGAGCAGAGAATTGGTGGCTCACTGCTTCCCACAGCACGACTTCCAACTGCGGCTGCATAACTCAAAGTGTGGCTGTTCCCATACAGAGAATGCAGATGAACGATTCCTCCTGTATAGTTGGGCACCCTGGATTTTGAGGTGCCCAGAAAAGGTGCTTCTGGCAACATTTTAAAGAAACAAACAGCAGAATCTAGCTAAACAGCTCCCATTTAGCTAGGTTCAGGTGTTTGTTTTTTAAAAAGGAGAGACGTTTTATGTATTTTCAATGTTTGTGAGTTTGAAAGGACAAAAAAAAATGGCTGCTGTCACGACTGATATTTATTAGAGCACGAGAGGTAAACCATGAAAATAGGCACTTGTGAAAGGTTTTTTTTTTACCAGTCAAACTTGATCATTAACTCAAAAATTGTTATAACTCTACAATGGTATATTTTTTCATCAAACTTTCAAAAGGCACACCTTTGGCTCAGGACCCTTCAAACCTTAAAATTTCTTGAAAAAATTCCACACCATCTAGGCTGTAGGTGAGAGCAAAGAAAAATGCAATGTTAAGTCCTGTCTGCCTGTTCTGGTGGTTGTTCAGGTGGATGTTAAAGATCCCATGGCACTTCTCGAAAAGAGTAGGGGAAATTTCCCCAGTGTCCTGACAGATTTCCTCCTTTCACTAGAAATACCACCAACAGCTTAATCTGGTTCAGTTTCAGTTGGTCACCATCTGTATCCCCACCCCCGTAAAGGGGACGTCTAGTCTCCATGGGCTTACCCGGTCAACAAAATTAAATAAATAAATAAGTACAGATTTGTTTGTTTGTTTTTTTCTTTTTTTTGGTGCTCCATATCTCAAAAACAGTACAAGATGCCATCATGAAGCTTTTTACATCTTGAGACTCGTATAGCCTGACTGTGCATCCTAAATTTTGTGCTATTTAATCAAACACCACCAAAGTTATTAACATGCAAAATTGCTATGGGGCGCTACTGCACTCCTATGATATATATAAGGGATGTACAATGGTGAGCTGTAAGAGAAATGATTTATCTACATAAGTGCTGCGTGACCTCGGGTAACTTCACGAGTGGCGTAAGCCACAAGTGAGGTGTCTGAGGTCAAACAGCACAAGTGTAGATAAATCATTTATCTGACAGCTCACCATTGTATATTTCATTTATGCAATAGAGATGCTACTTATCAGTGCAGGAACATTTGGTTTTAACTGTTTATCTTTTTTTTTTTAAATTATAATTTCTGAGACTTTCGGTTAACTTTCCTAGTGTATGTCCACCTAGAGTGGTGGTTGCTATTAAATGAAACACCCCATATTTTGTAGACAACTTCTTGCTGAACAAATGTCATGGTCACAGTACCATGCTACCTTTTTTGTTTTAAAGTTAGTCACATTTGTTTGTCGAAAAAGTGAGACAAAAATTGAATTTTATGCTGTTTTTTGCTAATTATAAAAAAATAAAAGGTATTTATTAATGAAACACCACTCATTTTATAGATATTTATGTGCTAAACATTTTTCATGCTCACAGTACCATGCTATCATTTTTAGTTTAAAAGTGATTCACATTTGTTTGTCAAAAGTGAACAAAAAAGCTTTGACTGACAGTTCGCATTTATCCCACATATGTGAGATAAATCTAGGGTGGTTAGATTTATCCCACCTATGTGGGGATAAGCAAGCAATAAGACACAACGAAGTGTAGGTTATCTCCTGATAAGAGCATGCCCAGGTGCATTGTTAGGCACAAGGCGCTTGCGTCGAGTGCCTTATGCACCTGGGTGTGCTCTTATCAGGAGATAACCCACACCTCGGAGTGTCTTATTGCACTTATAAAATGGGGCCCCCAAATAAGTATTGAAGAACAAAAAGAAATAAAAAAAAATATAGAAAAAAAATGTAAAAAGTGAGGTTTGGTATAGAAATAGTAAAAAAAAATAATCCCCATATTGGTAACATGTTGATGGCTAAGTATAGGATGCTGCCCCTATGCAGATAGCTTGCTCCCCCCCAGACTGGTGCTTGATTTATTTTGTTAGATAATTTGGTGAGTGTGTGTGTGTGAGCAGAGCCGGCCGCTGAGAAATGACTTCCGGTTTTGCGGTCGACTTCGGAGATCGTGGTACATTTTTAACATCATGGTGTTTTTTAATGCAACTTTGGGTGGGAATGAGAGGCACAGACTTCATGGGAGACATCGGATAGCTGAGAAAATACTAAAAAAATAAGTTGGTGTGCTAGTGAAGTGCGTGAGAGTGAAATGCTGACAAATGACTTCTGGTTTTGCATCGGGTTCGGAGATGGCTTTTAATGTGACTTTGAGAGGCACAGACTTCATGGGCAGACATGGGGCAGATGAGAAAATACTGAAAAATAAATTGTTGTGCTGGTGATGTGTGTGGGAGCAAAATGCTGGCAAACGACTTTCGGTTTTGCATCGGGCTCAGAGATTGCAGTCGAATTCTCACATCACGATGATGTTTTGGAACTGAGTTTGAGTGATCGTGAGAAGTACAGAGTTCATGGGCACACGAGGGAACATGGAAAACAATTGCTAAGGTACGATTTAAGCTTGTTGTAGATGGGTGGCTTGTTTATCTTTTGTGTGTGTGTGTTGTGTGTGTGCTGTCCCGGTGAGTGGCCATTTTGCGGTGTTCTGGTGCGAGCTGTGTCAGCGTCTATGTGTGTTCTTGCGTAGGGCTGGCAAAGCTCACCAATTTATCTGTGTTGTGGTGCTCGAGAGTGGTAGCAAGTGCTGGTTGACTACTATATCTTCTGATAAGGCACGGCTCAGAAGATGTAGTAGCCAATCAGATTGCTGAGTTTCATAGACCCATTTTATAAATGGATTTATGCAATGGATTTTGGCTCCACACCTATTGTATAAATATATATACTCTAAGTCCATGTACAAGCACAGCCATATTTATGATGACTGCTCAGTAATTCAGTTATAATGTTAAGCTCTACTGTTCTTTCCTCTTCACATCTTTATTACATCTGGGGACTAAATTTTGTTGTTTATAATCTCACAAGGGTTAGATTTTATCTGTGAGGGCCCCTTTTCTCTCGATTGCTGGTTTATCTGCTTCCCAGTCACTATAAAACATAATAACAAATCTCAAAATCATTTCAGGTGTCTTCAGTCCCATGGATTCAAACTGAATCAAATGGTGAAGCTCAGCTTGCTATCATGGCGACAATGTTCCCCTGCTGTAGCTCTGGTACTGATCTGAAGGAAGTACCTGGGCTACTAGTAGTGGGCAATTAATAGTCCTAGCTATTTCCTGCCATGCTCAGTCTGAAGCCCCTGTAGCCTTTTGTCCACGTGTAGCAGCCTTTTTCTTCAGTCCAAATAGAGAGGGACACCTGGTAACATAACAACTCCCTGTGTCTATGTCAGTCTGTTCCACCCCCAGAATACTAAACCTGTCTTACTTGGTTCCAAACATTATCCGCTTAGAACTGAGCCTCCTAGGCTCCTCCAAGGTGATGACACTACCATGTGGTTCCTCAGAGGGGTCACTTGCCAGTTAAATACATACTCATCAGGCCCAGAAAATAAAATCTCTCTAAGTTCTTAGTGAAGTAAACTCCATTAGAATCCACTGGGACAGACCACCCACTGCCTCTCAGTAGAGCTAGACAGATTGCACTGCCTCCCCAACCCAAGCTTTCAGCTCATATTGAAAAAGATAGCTGATGGTGTAGGGAGGGTTGAGCCTACTGCATGGGCAGGATCAAGTCATTGTCTCAAAAATAATGTGACATCTGTTGTGGAGGGCACAAGTCAAAGTAATATTTAATTTACACATAATGGGTCAGCTGGGTATTGAGTTAGTAAGGAGGGAATCTCATAAAAATGTTGTTGGATGGAGGGAGGGGAAAACCAACAAAATTATTGGGATTACCTACATTGCTCTCCCCATGATGGATTTCAATCAAGATTACATTGCCAGCTACTGTACGTAAGTAGGTATGTAGTTGTAGTCCTGATGGGTTTGACCCAAAATGGCTCACTCTCTCTGCACCTGCTACTACCGCTATCTCTGCTCTTATCTCTGTTGTGAATAAACTGATGGAGTCATGACCAAAGAGAACCCTGTGGACTACCTAGACAGCCACGGTCTACAGGATGGTAAATAGCGTGGGTTTGTGGCAGGGAGTTCTTGTCACATAAACCTGACAGTTTCTTTGACTGGGTAACAAAGGCAGTAGATATGGACCATGCTGTGGGTCGGTGCCGAGAATACGAAGGCCCAGGCACCAGAAGATTTCAAAAATACCCTCGGAATCTCTAGCAACCCCTTGTTGGCTGAGCACAGCAGTCGCTCTGGGATGTAAGGGACCAGAAGCTCTTTCAAGTAGTCAGGGCCCAGAAAAGTGCAGGGTTTTGTAAGTCAGCAAACCAGCTTTAAAGGAGATCCGCCACTGAACCGGCAGCCAGTGCAGGCCCCGCAGCACCGGGGTAATATGGGAGGAACGAGGCACCCCAGTTAACAACTGGGCTGCAGAGTTCTGCACCAGCTGCAAGCGGCAGATATCAACCCTGGAAGCCCAAAGTAAAGGGAATTGCAGTAGTCCAAGCGCGAGGTCACAAAGGCGTGGATCAACGTGGGTAGGTCTCCGGATGGAACAAGGTGCTTGATCCTAGCGATATTCCTAAGATGATAAAAGGATAGCTTAACGACAGCCGACACTTGCGCATACAGTGTCAGCCGGTCGTCAAGAATTACCCCTAGTTCGCGCACCTGTTCAGAGATAGGAAGCTCAACCGCCCCCAGGAATAAACCTGAAGGATGGTTTGTCCCTCACCCCTCTATCCGGTGACCAGGATCCATGACCATCACCTCCGTCTTTCCAGAATTCAGCTTCAGCCAGCTGGACCTCATCCATCCTTGGAAAGACAATTATTAAACACCAAGAGAGCTCCATTCTGGTCGGGTGCAAAAGACAGGTAGAGCTGGGTATCATCGGCATAACAATGAAACTCCAGCCCATACCATCTTACAATGTCTCTGAGGGGAAGCTTGTACACCGAAAACAACATGGGGGACAGCACTGAGCCCTGCGGCACCCCACAAGACAGAGAGATAGGGTCGGAGAAAAATACCTCTCGACACCACTCTCTGTGTTCTACCAGTGAGGAAAGACATAAACCATCTGTGGACCAAACCTGAAAGCCCACAGATGTTTTCAAGCGCAAGCAGTACCCTATGGTCTCAGGGTCAAATGCTGATGACAGATCCAACAGGACCAAATGGACCATTTTTTCTGGTCTCTCGCCATCAGGAGATCATTGAGCACCCGAACCAGCGCAGTCTCAGTGCTATGTCTCTTTTTAAAACTGGATTGGAGAGGATTGTAGATGCTACGGATGGTCAAATGGTTGCCCAACTGAGGAGCCACTACTTTCTCAATTACCTTCCCAACAAAGAGAAGGTTTGAGATAGGTCTGTAGTTAGCGAGGGAGTTGGGGTCCAAAGAAGCCTTCAACACTGGTGTCACCACAGCCTCCTTCAGGGAGCTGGGATATTCACCAGAGTCTAAGGAGCACCAGACTATCTTCGCTAAAACCGGGATGATAATCTCCCCACAGCCCATAATCAGGGCTGTAGGGACCGGGTCTAAACTACAGCATGTAGTGTGCATACCCGTACGAATCTCCTCATATCCAGAAAAAGAGCTGGAGGGAGCTAACGCGGGAGCAAGGCCGCCCACGCAGGCCGGGCATTCTACAGGGCCGTAGGCTGGCCAGTAACGATGCTGACTCCTCCCAGCCCTCAGTTATACTTGCCTGGAGAGGAAGCGAAAGATAGGGATAGAGAGACAGGGCAAGGGTGCACGAAGGATGGGGTTGGGAAGAAAATAAAGATTACGCCAACTGAAGGGATACAGGCAAGAAGGAAAGAAGGAAAGACTAGGCAGGGCAGGGATAGCCAGAACACTGGGCAGCCCTGAGAGGCAGAAACAAACAAAAGAGAAGCTGGAGAGAAGAGAGAGAGAAAGAGAAAAAAGAGAAAGAGGCAACAGTCCTCCTTCCAAAATACTCGCTCCTTCCCCATACACCTTCTTTCTCCCTTTTATTTATTTATTTATTTTTTTACAGCAAGGCTCCCCTGTGGGAGCCATGTGAGGCTATCTAGCCCTCAAGCAGACAAGAGTCTGGAGGAGGAAGGAGAAGGATTTGACCCAGCAGAGCCCAGAAGAAGTGGTTCCAGGTGTGAAAACACCTCCACCTGCACAGCTGAGAGCTCTCCTGCTTGACTACAGAGGAGGGAGGGAGGGAAGGAGGGGAGAGGGAGGAGCAAAATTAAGTGTTCCAGACTCAAAGGTAGCTCTCTGAAGAAGTACCGATGGAGACCCTAATGGTCTGTTTCTCTCTTTATTATTGACTCTGGAAGGGTCTTCAGAAGGAGAACCAAAGTGGTTGACATGGCTGAGGAACAAAAGTATGATCCATGCCTGCTCCTCATTATTTTTCTTTTAAATAAAACACCCAGAGGGGAGCTTCTCACCCTCTAATATGAAGGGTAAGTACAGCCTCTCAAGGAAGACCAGTCCAAGAGAGGCCAGCAGAACGCCAGATGGTGTAAAGGAGCAGGATCTGCCCCTAAGAAGAACTATCCCCCCTTAACTCTTGCCCTAGACTCAAGAATGTAGGGAGAAGAGAGAGAAGGGGGGACAGCGCTGCCTAGCAACTGGTTACATGGAGGGTGGATGGGTGTATGAATGGTGAAGATACTTGGGAAGATTGGTAATTATAGTAAGTATATCATTTTATATCTTACCCAAGTTAATCTTCACCATTCATTACTAATGGGTCTGAATGCCGAGATGGCAAACCCTGAGGGGGAAAAAGAGATTTCTCCAGCCCCCTGTGGGGGAAGATCAAAGGAGGAGAGGGCCCGGTCTACGGACCTGGTGAGGCCCACGGATGGCCATGGGCTGACCAAGGCTCCCAGGATCCAGGAGATGGAAGGCACACCTTCAGTTCATGCCGTGCCCTTTGAGAGAAAAAGTGAGCCCTTGGAATGGTAAGGACAGCACCCTTCGCTGGGCCAAGGGTTACAACCTCAAAACGCGAAGCCATGTAGTCCACCTGATGTAGACCAAAGTTCCCACCAGCCTGGAAGCCACCTCATTGGTATCATACACTGCCCTTGAGAGGTGTCTTGCTAGCTCCAGGCCCTGTGTAGTGAGGTGAATGGCTTTCCAGTTTTCCTCACCATCAGGCATGGCCACAAGAATCTGGCCCAGCAGTGTCCAGACATGCCTGGCATAGGCCATCTGGTGTGCCTGATGAGCAGCTATTCACAACAGAAGGCATGCAGAAGAGAACATACTTTTCCCCCATCGGTCTAGCTCAGCCGAGTCCGTGTGCAAGGGGTGGCCATGACAAGGGGATGATGCCAAGATGGGGTGTTAAGGAGCTCCACTCCCAAAATGGGGTGGGACATGGCACCTGGACACCCCACTGCATTGCAATATCCGAGCATGCAGTCCCTAGGGGCAGGAGCTGGGGCAGCGGGATGCTGCCAGATGGCATGCAAGGCCTCCGAGAATGGCCATGGCCAGGGAGGTATGACCAGATGGGCAGCACTGTAATCCCACAGGAATGACAGTGTCACACAGCCTGGGTTCCATCCAGCAAAATGGGAGACATAGAGTTCCTCTGGCATCTCCACTAGGAAACACTGGTAGGACATGAAGTCCTCATCAGCAGAGTAGTGAAGGGAGGCATCCTCTTCCTCAGTGGAGGAAGTCGAAGACTCAGAGGAGCTCAACTCAGAGGCAGGTGGCGCAGGGGTCTGAGATCTAAAAATGACCTTGAGGAGTCCCCTGAGATAGCAGGGGAATGCAGCCGCCAAACCTCTGAATTGTTCCCAAGTCATGGGGCCTCTCAGACCCAAGAGACCCGGAAGAGGAGGAAGAGAAGGCAGAGGAACAGAAGAAGGGGCAGTCTGGTGAACCAGGTAAGGTCCTCTGCAAGGACTGTGGGATCATGCAGAGGACCCCTATCAAAGATGGGGGCTGCCTATCCCAACCACCTCAGTGCACCCAACCAATGAGGGACGGATCGGGTGCTGTCCTTGAGGAGGAACCCCCAGGTGGGGAGACTGGAGCTGTACAAAGCCCAAAGGAAGGCCCCTGTTCCCACCAACTGCAGGTCCCTCTCCTGAAGTGGAAGGAGGCAGTGACGCTTTCACACTATGACTCCTCCCGGACCCTGAAGGGCTCCCAGAAGAGGCCACTTCCCAGAACGAGTCCTGCCAACCCCATGACCTCGAGAAAAAAGGCCTGCCCCTCAAGAGAAGCCTGCTGGAAGAACACAGGCTGACAGACAAGGTAGGAGGAGCCCCAGTCACCACGGGAGTGACCGTGGAGCTCTCCTGAGCACCATCCCCAGCAGCCAAGGTCAACACCACAAGAGGGGCAGACCTAGCACCAGAGACAGCACCGGCTTCCAAGTCAGCACTGGTTGTGGCATCTGAAACCAAATCGGTGCCACCACTCCCCAGAGTACCTAAAGAGGCTCCACTAGAGTCCCTGCACTGGAGTCAGAGCTGGAAGACTCCAGAGCGGCAGGGCCCACCTTGCCCCAGTAAGCTGTGGAGCAGTTGGGGATCCATCCCTGCTGACCCGTATAGAGCCAGGGGAGGTAAGTGGGTGGAGCACAGAGACCTGGTCTTGGCATAATGAGTGTGCTGACGCCCTCCCTAAACTCGCCATGCGGATAACCGGAGTACGGTAGTCCACAGAAAAACAGGTATCACACTCGTCTATCGCATGGTGGGACCTAGACAGGTAAATCAACAGTTGTGGAGGTCCAACATGATCATCAAGTTGATGCAGGAGCACTGACGCATTGGGGCAACTCCCGCTGTGTTGATGCCATTTTACGCCCCAACCCCAACCCCAATATTACTGTTGTGTGGAAATTAAACACAAAAAGGTCATAAATTCACTAACAAATATATATCGGTGCTGTGATAGCAAAGAACAAGAAAAAACTCCAGTACCAAAAAATGGAACCAGTACTCACGGCATCAGAAAAGTTTACTGAACTGGTGAGGCCTAGCGGAACCAAACTATGCAGAAGCTTGACTGCAGTCTTCTCTCGCAGGTCCTTCCTCGATGGCTAGAAAACAAGAACTGAGGATTAAGGAGGAGTCAGTTATTGGCCAACCTGCGAGCACCACGTAGAACACTGGCCTTGTGGGTGGTGCCATCCAAATGTCGGCTCCTCCAGCTCTGAAAAATGTAAAGAGGTAGAGCTCTTTATCTTCCTGAGCAGGGTCCAGACCTCCGGTTAGACCCATTAGTACTGAATGGTGAAGATTAACTTAGGTAAGGTCAAGGTGAACTGCAGGGAGCTATTTAGCAGGTGTACAGAGTGGTATACCACCACGACCATGACATTTTGACAGCGTGCGACACTACAGCGCCATGTCGCTTTACTGTCTGCACTGTAAGCCAGCACTGTCCGTTGGGGGTCCTTCACTCTCCCCAAATCAGGTTGACCCGGAGCTGATAATCCTTAGTGGGGTGGGGTGCAGCACCCATGTGTGGGGTTCGGGGGCAAGGCCCCCCTCCGAAGAAAACACTTAGTTTTTTTTTTTTAAACCACCAGCCAACTGCAAAATGCGGTTGACCTACTGGTTTTGCTGTCTGGTTGTTCAACAAAATTTTTGTCGACGACCAGGCGTGGATCCATACAGAGTCAGAAACCCAAGGTCATGGGTGGAAATGGATGTTTGGAAGGTTTAAGAGGAATGTAAGGAAGTTCTACTTTATGGAAAGGGTGGTGGAATCGTGGTACAGTCTGCCAGCGGAGACAGTGGGTGCCAAGACCAACGGTTTCAAGCATGGCTGGAACAAAGTGAAGGGTTTAGTGGTTGCTCAGGTCAACAGCAGTAGGACAGGGAGATGGGGTGGGGGTGGTTGGGGAAGGATAAAACCCAATATGGGCAATAGGTCCTAGAACAGGCAAGGAACTCTGGGCAGACCAGAAATACCCTTGGTCTTTTTCTGCCATTACTGTCTATGTTTATCTCCCTAATCTTTTCTTTATTCTTAGTGCAGTACTACGGCTCTAGAAGCAGTCCAAAGTCCTTCCTTTGCACAAAGGTGGAGACCTAGCCTCCCCTTGTAACTACCACCCCATCTGCCTTCGTCCAACCCTTGCTAAGTTATGGAACATTTTGTTGTCACCCAGCATTCTTCCTTCTTAAATTCCTCTGGATACCTCTTTCAATAGCAGTCTGGCTTCCAGAAATACCACTCTAGTATTTCCTCTCTTCTCAGTCACTGACTCCATCTTCACAGGAATGGACTAGGGCCTTATCACTTTAGACATCATTATAGCCTTACTAAGGCTTTTAATTATGTTGACCACACTCTCCTGTTGGACAAACTGAAAATTTCTGCCTCTCTGCCCTTACAGTGAAATTGTTCCACTCCCGTCTCTCTGACCATTACTAGTTAGTTCAGGTTGGTGGCTCAGTTTCTCCACCCTCCTGATTTAGACTGAAGTCCACAAGGTTCCATCCTTGGTCTTATTCTTTTCTTCCTCTTTCTTAATGACCTTCCTTCCATCTTTGTCAATGCCAACATTCACATGTATGTGGATGACACAGTCCTCTATGCTACTGCTCACAATGCATCGGAGGTTAAACCACTGCCTCAACAGGATTATATTGTTCATCACTGGCTCTCCTCAAACTCACTTCTATGTAATATCAAAAAGGTTCCACGTCCTTTGATACTAGGCAAAAACTAGACAGGCTTCCCTCTTATCTCCATTTAACTATTCTAGATAGCTCCCCTTTAAAGGATATCCTTCTAAGTATTTTGGTATATTGCTTGATCGAAACCTGAGTTTCTCTCTACATATCAATGCCATTCTTAAGAAAATTATGTCCTAACTGGCAGGCTTCCAACTCCTGACTTCAGGCTGGCTATGCGCACTCAGTGGAGGTATTGGGCATGGTGACTCACTCCTGTGCCCTGCTCTGCTCAGTGGGATACTTTTTGTGGCTCCTTCCTCTGAACCTTGAAACATGCATAGTGTGGAGGCACAGTTAGTGGCCCCAGTATATTTAATGGGATGGCTGCCTCGTGTCATTTTCAGTTTGTTCTTACGCCCCCCATGGTCTACTGCTCACTACTGTGGCAGTCCCTTTAGAGCTGACATGGCCTAGCAAATGGGCAAAACTTTCAGTTGATTCAATACCCGTTCGCACTTCTCTAAATCCTCTGTATGGCACTGAGATTACAAGGTACACCTGGGGACTTAGGCTGTTTGCAAAAACCTAGGCTTATTTATGCAGTGACATTAACCCTGACAGGGTAAAACACAAGTCTCTGGAACTACTCTCATCCTTTGACTGTGGTTACAGACCAGATTTCCTACCTGAGATTTACTTCTGTCTTCCTTTTCACATACTGTACCCCCTTGAGAGATTGAATGAGATCTCTGACTCTTAACTGCCACATTCAGAAACACTTTGTTATTGGGGGGAACTGACTCAGTAATTGAATTTTTTTTGTAGTTTAGACCTTCACAATGTTCTGGTCCAAGTCCAGGTCCTTACAACTAAGCTAATCTGGTTGTCTGATGGGACTGAATTCTTTAGTGCTCCAGCTGGCCTCCACCACTAGACTCTCTGTGGACTCCTAACACCTACGGTGTACGGCAGACTTTTACTTTCTCCCTCGGCACTTCCATTGGACAATTGTTGTAATTCAATTCTAGTACATGTGTATTTCATAACATTATCTAATTGCTGGTTTTGGAACAGTGCTGGGTTCATTTGGTGCCTGCACACCCTTGGACATTTGTCCTCTGGTGGTTCTTTTTCTACAAGGTACTGGATGACATATGTAGAGCATGGCACCCAGGGGCATTGGGGGTTATGGGGAGGCTTTGTGCACCTCCAGTCCTCCTGGTCTTGCATTCAGGATTTATAGCTTGTCCTCCTTTAAGGGTGCGTGTGGGGGCCTTATGCCCCCATGACTGCCTGAGTGTCATCATATGACACATGAAATAATTACTCACCTTAGTAATTATGTTTCTTCTAATTGAGTCTTGCTGTATTCTGACTATTGCAGTTAGCCCCAGCCTTTAAACTGCCCTGGAGAACAAAGGGTTAACTTTCTATGCAGAGCATAGGATGCTGAGCTTGAGCTCAGCTGAGGTCTCTGTCTGCAGCCCTTTGAAATCCAACCGTCAGATTCTTATGACAAAAACTCACTAACTATTCTATGTAAATTGTAAAATTTTTACTAGCCAACTAGCAACAAGAGTTTTGAATTCCCAAGGAAGACTCAAGTCAGGAACCCAAAACCAAAACCAATCCAAATAAGAATAATAATAAAACAAACACCCAAACAAAAAGGAGGTGTAAAAGAAGCACCCCTGAGGTGCAACACTGCACCTGCCCACCCACTTCCCAAAAACGGGTTCTGAGAGGGGAGGCAGTGAGGGAGGTCAGAATACAGCAAGACTCCATTAGGAGAAATATAATTACTAAGGTGAGTAATTTTTTCTTCAAACAACATGAAGTCTTGTTGTATTCTGACTACTGCAGAATACCAAGCAGTACCTCCATGGAGGAGGGACAGAACCTACTTGGAGAATAGGCTCTGAAGTACCGCTGTGCCAAACTAAGCTTCACTCCTAGCCTGGATATCCAAAGAGTAATGCTTGGTAAAGGTATGGACTGTTTTCCAAGTGGCTGCTTGACAGATTTCTAAGAGAGGAATATCCCTGGCAGCAGCCAGGGAAGCAGCTGTACCTCTGGTGGAGTGAGCCCTCAGGCCCGAGGGTGGAAACTTCCCTAGTTTCTCATAACAGAATTGTATACAAGACACAATCCACCTGGCAATAGTTCTCTTGGTGGCAGGTTTGCCCTTTCCCACTTCTCCATAAGTGAGGAACAACTGGAGGGAATCAAACCTATGACCCTTGGTACGCTCTATGTAGTAACTAAGGGCCCTTTTAATATCTAAACTGTGTAGCCTCCTCTCTCTTGAAGAAGAATGATCAGTGAAGAAGACAGGAAGAGACACAGACTGATTCAAGTGGAAATCTGAAACCACTTTGGGCAAGAACTTCTACTGGTTCTAAGGACCACTTTATCCCTATGAAAGGAGATAAAATCAGGTTCCACTGACAGGGCTTGCAATTCACTGATACGTCTGGCAGAGGTAATGGCTACCAAAAACACAGTTTTCCAAGTCAAGTACTTAAGCTCTGCTGAGGACATAGGTTCAAAGGGAGGTTGCATAAGTTGAGCAATGCAAACATTTAAGTCCCAGGCAGGGGCAGGGTCTCTAAAGGGAGGATTGGTATGAAGCAATCCTTTAAAAAATTTACAGAACACAGGATGAGATGATAGTGAGGAAGACTTCCCCACTGACAGAAAAGCAGAGAGTAGCTGGTCTGAGGCCTAAGCCATTCAAATGGACCATATAATCCAGAACTGTAGGCAATTCAGCAGTGTCTGGGGAAATATGTTGCTTGGAACACCAAATGCTGAATCTCTTCCATTTGGAGTTATAGGTCGTCTTTCTAGTGACGGGCTTTCGAGAGGCTTTGAGGATATCCAGAACCCCCTGAGACAGATGCAAATCTGCATACTCTAACTCTTCAAGAGCCGTGCCTTGAGATTGAGAGACTGAAGATTGAGGTACAAATCCTCCCTGAGGCGGTTAACAGGTTGTAATTCCTGGGAAGAGACAGGGAAGATGGACTGCTAGGAACAGCAACAGGATACAAGGATGTCTGGCCCAGTCTGGAGCAATCAGAATCACTTTGCAAGGTTGTGACCTTATCTTGACTAAAACTTTGAACAGTAGAGGAAAGGGAGGGAAGGCATACAGAAATTTCCCTTCCCAGTTCAGAATCAGAGCATCCAGAGGACTGAGCACAAGACTGAGGGTATGCAACAAAAAGAGGAAGTTGGTGATTGTCTGGGGCCACAAAGAGATCTCTGGAGTGCCCCGCCTTGAAAAAAATCACCTTCAACACCAGAGGGTCCAGGGACCATTCGTGATGGCCCTGTGAGATCCTGCTCAGTGCATCTGCTAGCACATTGTCCTTCCCTGGAAGGTGGACTGCTATCAGAGAGGTTTGCAGGGAATAAGCCAGGGACCAC
Source organism: Neoceratodus forsteri (assembly GCA_016271365.2). Taxonomy (NCBI): domain Eukaryota; kingdom Metazoa; phylum Chordata; order Ceratodontiformes; family Ceratodontidae; genus Neoceratodus; species Neoceratodus forsteri. The sequence continues at coordinate 397,390,404 of CM028136.1, read as the reverse complement.
AACTTCATGGCTTCTGCGCACAAGGCCGTAGGGACTGAGTGCCTCGCTTGTTGATGTACCACATGGGTGGTGTTGTCTGTTCTGACCTGAACCACCTTGTTCTGCACTGACTGAGAGAGCTTGCAGGGCCAGAAAAACTGCCCTGAGTTCTAGGAGATTGATATGGAGAAGGATTCCTGAGGGGACCACAGTCCCTGGGCAGTGAGGGCCCCCAGATGGGCTCCCCAACCCAGAAGGGAAGCATCCGTGTAAGGACCACTGAGTGAGACTGAGTGACAAATGGGACCCCTTGCCTTAAATTGTCCTGATCCTGCCACCATTGAAGGGCTTGGATCAGAGTCCGAGTCACTGGAATCAGTTTGGTAAGGGGATCCTTCCTTTGGGACCAAAAGGCCCTCAGATGGAACTGAATGTTCCTCATCTGGAATCTTGTCCCTTGGACCACTGCTGTAGAAGCTGCCATGTGGCCCAAGAGCTGAAGAAAATGCCTTGCTGGCCGGGACACCTGAAGGCTGAATGAAGAAGCCAGTTCTATAAGAACTCTTGCCCTTTCTAGGGGAAGAAAGGCTCTTGCTTTGACAGTATCCAGCTCGGCCCCTGTAAAGGTAAGGAGCTGCACTGGCTCGAGAACTGACTTGGGAAGGTTGAGAAGAAATCCTAGAGAAGTGAGCACTTGCTGGGTCACTTGCAGGTCTGACTTGACTTGGTCTGGAGACTGGCCCACTATGAGTCAGTCATCCAGATATGGAAAAATGGAAATCTTTTGCCTCCTTAGAAAGGCAACGACTACTGCCAGGCACTTTGTGAAAACCCTTGTGGCTGATGACAGACCAAAGGACATTGCTTTGAACTGATAGTGGTCTGAGGGCAACTCGAATCTGAGGTACTTTCTGTAGGAGCACCTGATGGGAATGTGAAAATAGGCATCTTTGAGATCCAGGGAGGCTAGCCAGTCCCCTGGCCTTAGAGAGGGAAGAATTATTCCCAGAGTTTCCATCTTGAACTTTGGTTTTAAAAGATGTTTGTTCAGGTATCTTAGGTCTAGGATGGGTCTCCACTCCCCTGTCTTTTTTGGGGGTGAGGAAGTACCTGGAGTACAGACCTTTGCCCCAGTGTAGGGTAGGAACTCTCTTTATGGCTCTTAAGGCCAGAAGAGATGAAACCTCTGCCTCAAGGGCAAGGGTTTCTGAGAGACCTGCAGGTGGAAAAGATCTGGCTCTCATCTTCAGAAATTTTTTGAAGCTGAGAACCAGTCCCTCGCTTACTACTTCCAGGACCCACTTGTCTGAGGTAAAAGACATCCAGTCCTGGACAAAGTAAGCCAGCCTGCCCCCTACTGGAATAGGAGAGTCGACCCGGGCAGACCCATCAGGGTGTCTGCTTGACAGGGGCCTTAGGCTGAGGAGCGGATGCAGCCCTGCTCATCCCCCTTCTGCCTCTCCCTCTGAAGAACCCCCTCTGTGAAGAGGGAGAAGAGGCCTGTGCTTGGTAAAAAGGCATATGGAAAGGCCTGCCCCTGCTCCTAGATTGCTGCCTTTGAGGAGTTGCCTGCCTCTCCTTGGCCTGAGCACTCCTATAAGTGGTCATGTACTCGTCCATTTTCTTCATGTAATTCTCTGTCTGCTCCCCAAACAGAGAATTACCCACTACAGGAAAATCCATGGCCTTAGCCTGGGTGTCCTGTGAGAGGCTAGTACATCTGAGCCAAGCCATTCTCTGAAGAGCCACAGATATAGCCATGACTCTTGATGACACTTCATTGGAGTCCACAGCAGCATGAAACTGTACTTTTGATGCCTCAATCCCATTAGCAGCCACCTCCTCCAGCTCCTTGGCTAGCTGGGGGGAGGCCTGTTTAGCCAGTGCCAGTACAGTGTCCCACCTGGACTTCTGGTACCTGGCTGTATAGGCCATATAGTTCGCCTGCCTGAGTCCCAAGGAAGATGCCATGTACTGCTTTTTTGCCATGGCATCCATCTTCCTGGAGTCTTTGTCTGGGGGGTGTGAAGCCAAGGTAATATTTGCCTTGTCACAGGCAGCAGCCTGCACTACCCCAACATGGCTGCATTGTTGGTATAAAAACTCTGTATCTGAGCCTGACAGTGTGTAACTCTTGTCCATCCTCCTGTCAACAGGTGGTACAGTATTGGGAGACTTTAAGATTTTGAGTGTCTGCTTCCCAAAGGATTTGTGGAGGGGAATAGACAGTCTCCTAGACTCTGGGATGTCCATCATTTCCACATAATCAGGCTCCTCTTGATCCTCCATAGCCTCCTCCATAGGAAGCTGGAGGGTTTCAGCCACCTTTCTGTAAAACAGAAAGTGGGGAGGGGACTCAGAAAGCCTAGGAGGGGAAACACCAGAAGGTCTGTCTGGGGAGATGTCCGGTTCCACGGGCACATCCAGACTTTCACCATCATCTCCATCATCCTCGAACTCCCCCTCCTCCTCAAACTCCGGTTCATAAAAATCTTCAGGGGTATAATCTTGAACCAGGGGAACCGACCGAACAGAACCCCTGCCAAATGGTGCCGGATCGGTCGGAACCGGGCGAAGCAATTCCACAATCCGAATCGCTCTGGCTATTTCTTCGGCGGTTGGAACATGAACCTCTGGATCCGAACCAGTCGATTTCTCTTTGCGTTCTTTTTACAGGAACCGACCCTCAGGATCAGCTCTCCTCTTGCTCGAAGAAGTATCGCCCTGGTCAGAGGGCACTCCTTCTGGTTTTGTCGGAACCGAACTGGGCTGGCCATCTGGGTCAGCGGACTTCTCAGCCTCCTTTTCCCTCAGTCTACCTAATCTCTTCTCAAGGGTAGATTTAGGAAAATGTTTACAAATTTGGCAGTCTGTATCGAGGTGTTCAAACCCCAGACAGTAAACACAGGTGGTGTGGGGATCGGCCTTAGCAAAGACCTCCCCACACTCACTGCAGTGTTGAAACCCAGTGGGCCTGGTTTTCTTCTTGGGTTTCTCAGACATGGCCAACCTAACCAAACTTACCCTTTGTATGGCAACCGCCAGGCAAGACTCCCTTATCGGTTCTTAACCGTGTAACGGGTGTTGGAAAAAAACGTTCAAAACACGTTTTTTTTAGAACCGATAAGGACCGGTAACCACACTCTAAGTAAAGAACAGAAAATTCACTAAAAGTGATCGGCTCAGCCGAACCGATCAAACAAGTTTACAATTTCCACACAGAATTTAGGTAAAACTTATCTAGTACTCACGGTACCGCAGACAGAGGCTGAACCGACTAAGCGGAACAAATTTGGCTTAAAACCGACAACTTTTACCGACACTTTACCAACTTTCGAACCGAGCTGAAGGAGAAATCTCCGGAGCGACTGTTCAGTGAGGCGGAGTAAAGAATCGGACGGTTGGATTTCAAAGGGCTGCAGACACAGACCTCAACTGAGCTCGAGCTCAGCATTCTATGCTCTGCATAGAAAGTTAACCCTTTGTTCTCCGGGGCAGTTTAAAGGCTGGGGCTAACTGCAATAGTCAGAATACAGCAAGACTTCATGTTGTTTGAATTAATATTTTTATATACTATATTTTCAAGTGGAGCTCTGATAAGATAGACATTGTTTAATGGAGTCATCACACATCATTCATGGGGTTAAGATGCTAAGCAGGTCCAGGAAGTTAAACTCACTATATTCCTTCATCTTTGTAGGGCTTGACACAGGTGCAAACATGGTATGGTAAGGGAGTGGGGATGAGCTTTCTGGACCTGCTGCTCTTCCCATTGCTGATAAGAAATTTCCTGAACCCACTTTACCCCCCTTTTTTTGTTTTTTTGTTATTTCCTCTCCTCTCCCAAACGTGTTTTGTTAGGGGTCATTAGTTTCTCTTTGGAGGCCTAAGGCCAGTTGTTAACTGGCATAACATCCAGCTCAGAGCATTCTCCCGTTACGGGAAGAAGGTTCTGAGCACTTAGGGCTGGTGCCCTATGAAGTCCTGACCTTGTTCACTACCCATAGGGACTTATTTGCTACCCTTATGGAAAGTTCCCCGTCTGGGATTAGATCACTAGCTGCCTCTCAAGTTCTGGAGAGAGGCACTTTTCTAGTTACACTAATTTTTTGTTATATATTGTAGTTTAAGACTTTCTCCTTTCACAAATTTGGTTGCAAGATATCAACGATACCCAGGGCCTGTCCTACACCAATTGCGTTTTCATGGTGGTTTTTGTGGCAACTCTCCATAGATAGATTCCTTTGTGGTTATAGGCATTGGGTTCTTGATGCAGACCAGGGCCATTATTTTTTCCTATCACCTTCTCTTATTTGTTCATAATGGCTACTATCCCTATAAAGATTTTTTCCATTAGCATTAATGGTTTAAACAGCCCTATTAAATGCACCGGATTTTTGCAATACCTTCGGTCCAATCCAACAGATGTGATTTGTGTACAAGAAACACATCTTTTGGACAAGGAACATGCTAAACTAGCTGCCGGGGAGATACACAATTATGCCTCTTCTTATAAAAAGGGTAAACACAGTGGAGTGGCAGTTTTCCTACTGCCACTCCATTTCAAGTGAACAAAAGCTATTGTGACCCTCAAGGCCATTATGTAATTCTTCAGGGCAACTTTACATACAAGAAGTTACTTTAGGCAGTGTATAACACACTCCCCTGTCCCAAACCCCAGTTCTCTGCTGCTTTTTCAATCATATGATAGGCTTGCTCCAAGGACAGTTAATTTTAGGAAAGGATATTAATATGATCTTATCTTCTGAATTAGATACCACTAACCCTACCAAAGACCGCCTTTCTGCGGCACAGAAATACTTCAAACTCCGTCTTACACAGATGGGAATGGTGGATGTTTGGTGCATATTTTTCCCTTCCACTAAAGCCTTCATTTATTACTCCCCACGGTTCGGTACCTATTCGCGGGTTGGACTATTTCATCACTACCTGAGAACATTTTTGTAAGATTCAAGGTCTGACTTGTGCAACCTGGATATTGTCCAGTCACATCCCCTTATTCCTTAAAGGACAATTAAACAAGTAATTTTGGGGGGGTGAATCAAATAACAAATGCTTCTGTCTATTAGTACAATAAGGGACATTAATACTCCTTATGGTATTATTTACCTGTCATTTTCCGACTTAAATAGTTTTCCTGATTGATCAAAGGTTTCCTGAAATGTAAACAAAAGCTCTGATTATCTCCAATCTGAGCTGCAGCTCACTGAGTGTCAGTAAAACTAGATCACTGAGTATAAATTGTAAGGCAATGCAAAGAATAATGCTCAAGCAAAATGAAAAGAATTGATTCTTGGAGAATCTTTCCCAGGTTCTGGCAGGGGAGGTAAGGATGGGTTTGTTAAGCACAGTGAAGGATCCCTTGGAAGATACAACTTTACTATGGTAAGTAATTTTTTCTTCAAACCCCAGGAATCCCTCACTATGCTTAACAACTGCAGACTACAAAACAGTACCTTGGCAGGCTGGGTACAGAAACCTACTTTGGAAAAAGGATCTGCAAAACGCCGTGACAAAGCTGGCATCCCTTCTGGACTGCACATCCAGATCATAGTGCTTTGTGAAGGTGTGTACTGTTTTCCATGTAGCTGCTTTACAAATTTCTTGCAAGGGAATGTCCCTTGTTGCTGCCACTGAGGCAGATGTGCCATGTGCAGACTGTGCCCTAAGGCCTTGAGGTGGTAGCTTGCCTGCCTTACTGTAACAGAGCTGTATACAAGAGACTATCCAGCAAGCACACTTTCTCCTAGATGCTGGCCTACCATTTCCCACCTCTCCATATGTTGCAAACAACTGGGAATTAATGAACTTGATCTCCTTCATGCAGTCCAGGTAGTAGCCGAGCACTCTCAACATCCAGACTGCAGTTTTTAATAAATTAAAAGCAATAGATTGGTTCAGGTGAAGTTTGGATACCACTTTAGGGAGGAATTTTCTGTTTGTTCTTAAGACTACCTTGTTTCTGGGGAAGATGGTGTAACTGTGGTCTGTGCAGCGGGCTTATGGCTTACACATCCTTCTGGTAGAAGTCATGGCCGCCAGTAAAACTGTCTTCTGAGTGACATATTTTAAATCAGCAGGTGCAAAGGGAGGCTCCTTGAGCTTGGCGATGCACAGGTTCAGATCCCATGGTGGGAATACTGTAGGTCCCTGACTGGGGGGGGATGCAAGTGGCAAAATCCTTTAAAGAATTTTTTGAAAATGGGATGTGAAGCCACGGTTTCCCCTTATCTGCTGAAAAATTAGGCTGACACTGCTGCCAGATGCACCTTTAGGGTTGACTGTCTAAGACCCAGGGACTGAAAGTGGACCAGGAAATCCAGGATTGTGGGCAGATCTACTTGCAGTGTACTGAGCTGCCTAGGAGAGTATCATAGGGAAAACCTTTTCCACTTGGAAGCACATATTTTCCTTGTTACTGGTTTCCTGGAAACTTCAAGTACTTCCAAAACCTTTTCAGAAATGTTAAAGCCTGAGAACTCTAGCTCTTCAAGAACCATGCCTTGAGATGCAGAGTTCTGAGGCCTGAGAAAGCTATCCTCCCCTGAGACAAAGTCAGCAGATGGTATCTCAGTGGAAGGCTGATGGGATGTTTGATGGAGAAGGACAGGAGCAGAGAGTACCATACCTGCCTGGCCCAATCTGAAGCTATCTGAATCACGGTTGCTGCCTGCCCCATCAGTTTCAATAACACTCTCAGCAAGAGTGGGAAGGGAGGAAAAGCATAAAGGAACCTCTCTATCCAGTTCAGAGTCAGGGTGTCCAATGTGACCGAGCCCACTGAAGGGGTCCTGCAAAAAAAACATGGGAAGCTGGTGGTTTTCCCATAATGCAAACATATGTCTCCACTGTACCCCAACTTCTGAACACTGCAGTCAACACCTGCATGTTCAGGGTCCATTTGTGTGTCGCTGGCTGATACTACTCAGGGAATCTGCCAAGATATTGTCCTTCCCGGCAGGTGAACTGCTAACAGCTGCACCCCAAGAGAATAGGCTAGATTCCAAATCTTCATTGCTTTTATGAATAGCTCTGAAGATCTCATTCCTCCCTGTTTGTTGATGTAATACATGGTAGCTGTTTTTTCTGTCCTGACCTGGACTGACTGACCTCTGATGTGGGAGGTGAAAGCCTGTAAAGCGAGATACACTGCTCTGAGCTCCACAAGGTTTATATGCTCCTGGAATTTCTGTGTTGCCCACACCCAACTTACCGTTAAGTCATCCAGATGGGCACCCCAGCCAAGGAGGAAGGCATCAGTAGATGGCACCACTGTGGATAACTGCTGGAGGAAATGCACACCCTCCCTGAGGTTGCCGTCTTCCTTCAACCAGTCCAGTGCCCTTAAGAAGAACTTTGACAAAGGCACCAGCCTTGATACAGGGCCTCACCTTTGGAACCAGTTGGCTCTTAGGTGGTATTGGATGTCTCTCATCTGGAACCCGGTACTGGTCACCACTGCTGTGGACGAAGCTATGTGGCCTAATAGCTGCAGGAGGTCTCTTGCAGACCTGGGCTGGTCTAATCTGAAGGACTTCACTTTTAGCACTCTCTCCTGAGGAAGGAAGGAAGGCCCTTCCTTGGAGGGCATTCCATTCTGTACCTATAAAGTCCAGTACTTCCACTGGCTCTGTCTGGGACTTTTTAGTGTTTACTATGAAGCCCGGCCCCTCCAGGGTGTGCTGAATGAGAAGTAGAGGCATTTTGGTCTGCTGGTGTGACTTCCCTGTGACTAGTCAGTCATCCAGATAAGAAAGACTATCACACCCTGCATTATCAGATGTGATGCCACCACAGCCAAGCACTCTGTGAACTCTCTGGGAGCTGAAGATAGTCCAAAATGGAGGGCTGCAAACTGGTAGTGACCACTCCCCACCATGAACCTTAGGTGTTTGCTGTGACAGGGCCTGACTGGAATATGGAAATAGGCATCTTTCAGGTCCAGAGATCCTAGTCGGTTCCCTTGCTGAATGGATGGGATTACTGATGCCAGTGTTACCATCTTGAATTTTTTCTTTTTCAGATGCTTGTTCAGGTATCTCATATGTAAAATGGGTCACCATTCCCAATTTTTCTTGTATCTCAGGAAGTACCTTGAGTAAAGGCCCTTTCCCCACTGTGAGTGAGGGACTTTTTCTGCTGCATTTGCCTGTGGTAACTTTCTTACCTCCAACTCCAACAGAATTTCCTGTGTTGGGATGGGGGGTGTGAAACGTTTGTGAACCTGCGGTCCTGGAAATCTTTTGAACTGCAAGGTCAATCCCTGACTCACTACTTCCAGGACCAACCTGTCTGTAGTAATGTTTTTCCACTCCTGGAACTAGTGAGTGAGCCTTCCCCTTACTGGCAATGGATGGGTGACCTGGGCCAACTTGTTAGAGGTTCTGCTTAGGCTGGCCCTTGGGTGCTGGGGTTGCTTCAGCATGCTTAGAGACCCTTCTCCCTCTGACTCCAAAGAAACCCCTTAGCTGGGAGAAATCATAGGTGAGTAAACTACGAGGAAAATATCCCCTGCCTTTATCTCCCCTGCCATAAGGCTGGCTGGAAGTGGAGGCCTTTTCCTTCTCAGTATTGCTCTTGTAGGTGGCTTTGTACTGCTCCACCTTTTTATGGCTGCAGTGGGCGTAGCCCTGCAGATGTTTTGCTTTGAGAAAAGGACTCCCTGCATAAATTACCTACCAAACAACATTACAGAGTGTTAAAAATAGTGTCCTCCACTGAAGCCTCATTACTACGCTGCCTGTGTGTGTATGGCAGCTGGTGAGCACTATTTTTCCTCTGGCTTAAGAAGTTAATTAAGCCCTCCCCAGTACTGCCTTTTTTTGCAAGTTGAAACCTCCTCCATAGTGTTTTATGGGCCTTTTCTTTGTTTGTTAAGTTTCAGTGCTTGAGTTGAGCGCTCTCTAGTACTGCCTTTTTTTTGCAAGTTGAAACCTCCTCCAGAGTGTTTTATGGGCCTTTCCTCTGGCATGAGATAATTTAATTGAGCCCTCCGCAGTATTGCCTTTTTTTGCAAGTTGAAATCTCCTCCACAGTGTTTTATGGGCCTTTTCTTTCTTTGTTAAATTTCGGTGCTTAATTTACTACCGTTTGCAAACTGAGAAACTTGTTTTGCTGGTATCCTCTCCCCCACTCATCCAGAGCTGAGAATTCCTTTGTTTCTTAACCATGCTGGTTGATTTTACTTGCTTCCCTCATAGTAAGAATGTGAAAATAAATTTGTGTTATTTTAAATGACTGATAAAGTGACATGTCCATTTTGCATCTCTTAGGGATGAAGCTGTATCCCTTTACCTGTATGGAGTAACTCACTTGCTACAAACTCTTAATACCTCAGCTGTAAGATACAGCATGCACGTAAGGTGACACATGAAATCAAATTGCATTTCCTGAAAAACAGTTAGGTTAATTTCTCTTCTCTACCTCTGCAGCCACATAAAGCCAACCCCTTATCTCTCCATCTCTCTCCGATATCTACTGCTGGACAACACAGCTGTCTAAACAAACAAAGCTGTTTTTTTTCTTAAATAGTAGGAGGGTTTTTTCTTGATTGTTTTAAGTGCCTGGGTAAGCCACATAAAGACATTTCTACTGCCAGGGATGTATAAAAAGTCACAAGATATCTATAGAGAGAAGGGAATACAACACTTTAATAGCTACAACTGCATTAGACTACAAATGCTGACCGCGACGCAAAGTTCTCATGAAATGATTCAACGTTAAACTAACTGAGATTATATTCTTTATGCTTCTCTTTTCTTGATATTACTATGATCCTTATTTGCTGTTGCAAGCATTTGTTCTGGAGGTCCCAGCCATCTCAGAAAAGATATAGATTGGGTGAAGGCAGTACAGAGAAGGGCAACCAAAATGGTGCATGGCCTGCATCAGAAGCACTATGGGGAAAGACTCAGGGAGTTAAATATGCACTCTCTAGAGGAAAGGAGGAAAAGGGGAGACATGACAGAAGCATTCAAATACCTCAAAGGCATCAAATAAGGTACAGGAAGGTTCAAGTCTGCTGAGAAAGAGATGTTCAAGGGCAAGAGGGCATGATATGTAGCTCTAAGTGGGGAGACTTAAGAGGGGCTGCAAGGACATGCTTCTTTACAGACAGGGCGGTGGACACCTGGAATGGCCTGCCAGCAGAGGTAATGGGTACTGAAATGGTAACAGGTTTCAAACATGCATGGGATACACATAAGTGGACCTTGGAAACAGGGCTGGTGTGGGGGTTAAGGCTGGAGATCAGTTATGGTCCATGGCAGCACAGTAGGTAGGGACCTTAGGGTGGACTAGGTGGGCCAGGAGGTTCTTTTCTGCCAACAGCTTCTATGTTCAACGTTAAACTAACTGACTTTATATTCTTTATGCTTCTCTTTTCTTGATGTTATTATGATCCTTATTTGCTGTTGCTGTTACAATCATTTGTTCTGGAGGTCCAAGCCATCTCAGAAAAGATATAGATTGGGTGAAGGCAGTAAGAGAAGGGCAATCAAAATGTTACATGGCCTGCACCAAAAGCACTATGGGGAAAGACTCAGGGAGTTAAATATATACTCTCTAGAGGAAAGGGGGGCCATGGTAGAAGCATTCAAATACCTCAAAGGTATCAATAAGGTACAGAAAGCTTCAATTCTGCCGATAAAGAGATGTTCAAGGCCAAGGGGGAATGATATATAGCAGAAGGGGGAAAACAGAGGGGATGTGAGGAAATACTTCTTTACAGAGAGGGCAGTAGATACCTGGAACAGCCTGCCAGCAGAGGTAATGGGTACCAAAATGGTAACAGGTTTCAAATATGTTTGGGATAGACATAAGAGGACCTTAGTAACAGGGCTGGTGCATGGGGGGGGGTATTGAGGCTGGAGATCAGTTATGGTCCATGGCAGCACAGTAGGTAGGGACCTTAGGGCAGACTAGGTGGGCCAGGAGATCCTTTTCTGCCAACAGCTTCTATGTTAGTAAATAGCTGGTACGTGAACATTATACATTCATGTTGACATCAATTTTAAGATGTTAAATACAAAGTCTATGGTACCAGTAACACAATGTCCTTAACACGTACTGCTCAAATATTCAAAATCCATGGAATCGACCTATTGTCAATTTAAATCAAAAATATGTATCTCTATAGGAGTCAGAACCATAAAGAAAGAGAGAAAAAAGGAAACAAACACAGAAGATAAAGTGTGCCTAAATAAGCCAAAGCGGGGAGTTGCTGGCCAAGGCACCTAAGTTTCACCTGAGAGCTCTTTCCTTCTAGGTTGCTTGAAAGGACAGAGCAAGGAACATTACCAGAGTGAGGGAAAGGATTAAGACTTCTTTTGGCTAGGAAGATTTACTGTGTGGTGTTGTTTTTATTTTGTACTCACAGGAATTGTTACCGTTTGTTGCTAACATTTTATTGCTTTCTTTTTCTCTGATTCAAATTGCTGTTGCTGGGTATACCTTCTGCTGCATTATTACAAGGTGTGCCTACAGGTGTGTGCTAACAGACTACTGCTGTAATCTTCTGATCCAAATTGTGTTTTGCAAAGTATATCTTCTGTTACTGCTTTATTTTTCTCTGTAGCAAAGTGTTTCTTACAGGGTATATCTTCTGTGAAATTATTACAGGTTGTGCTTTACATGTTTTACAGTTTTATCTACCATTAGGATAAGCTTTCAGGGTTACTGCATTTGTTGCTGATTGTTTCTGCTCTTACCTCCTTGTTTCCTTCATCCATGGTTCTTCTTTTTCGGCAGGGGAAGGGCCCAACCACCCACCCCCATCCCCAACCACCCCACACTACACTCCTTTTATTGGGTAGCACAGTCGTGACATTTCCTGTGGCAAAGCAGGAAGGGGCGGATCAGTGGGGTATCCACACGGTGACCTCATTTACAGGGGCACTAGTAATTTAACTTGTTATAACAAGTTATATAAGAACAAAAAAACAAAACACAAAATCAAACTTTTGCTTGTATTTTCTTCCTTCTAATTACTCTGACCAGGTTATAAACCCAGCAAATTACCTGGAATGGATATCATTAACTGCAGGTACTGTGGAACACTTTTCAGAAGGGCAGTTTTACAGGATTTAGGACACTGTCGTACATGCTGGGCCATTGGAGATCTTAGGGCTCAGATCCAGGCAGCAAGGGCAGAGATTGCGCGCCTCAGATTTCATATTCAAGAGGAAACATATTAGAAGAACCACCCGCCATTTCCCCAACATCCAACAGAAGCACCTCGACCGCAGAGGGTAGTTGGTCCGGGAGGTTGGCAGGTGTTTAGGAGGGGCAAATTGGGTGCCCCATCACTCGGTGCTCTCCAACATATTACCTCCACAAACCATATCAAAACTACAAACAGGTATCTGCCTCTATCTCCAAAATCAAAAGGGCAGAGGACACTGCAGAGCAGGACACTGCAGCACAGAAGCTAGCACAACAAAACTCGCCCAAAACAGGAACCAAAACAAAAAGCAAAAAGGAACTCCAAAAACTCTGATCATAGGAGACTCCATGATTTGGGGAGTTGATACCTATCTCCAGCCAGGGTAATGGTCAGATGTCTCCCGTACATCAGCGTGAGAGACACTGACCACACTGCAAAATTGTTCAGGAAACAGGGGAAACACTGATGTCCTGGTACATATAGGGACTAATGATCTCACCAGCCGATCAGTTGTGGAGACCAAGGAACACCTGACCAGGCTGGGTGACAAACTATCATCCATTTTGTCAGGCATCTCCTTCTCTGAGATCCTGCCAGTCTGGGAGAGGGTTGCAGATGGACAGAAGGTCAGAGAAGGGGAGATAGGGGAGCTAAACATGTGGCTCAAAGGCTGGTGCCAGGAAAAAGGACACAAATTTGTAGGGAACTGGCAATAGTTTTGGGAGTGAATGTTCTTTAAATTTGATGGACTGCATCTGACTAAGGAAGGAGTCAGTGCATTGGGGCAGAAGTTTGATGTCTTTGCAAAATATTTAAACTAGCAAATGGGGAAAGGGGTGCAACACCCCATACGTCAAATGGGAAGAACACCCCTTCCCCATCAGCTGGTGGTCAAACAGGAGTTCAGCATGTTTGCAGTTCATTTGCATCACCAGGTAAGGAAAAAGTTCCAGCTCCCCATACGATGCACAGGGGAAACGCCAGAGCTCACCCAACAACTAACACACCGAAATCTGGCCAATGGAAAATCATGTACACAAATGCTTGCAGTCCGGGAAACAAGATCCCAGACCTGCAGGCAATAATGACAGATGCTAAACTGGACATAGTAGCAATTAGTGAGATGTGGTTTACCACCAACCACCCTTGGGAGACTTCAGTACCTGGTTATGTACTGTTCAGTAGAGACCGAGTTGCAAAGTGGGGGTGGCCCTGTCATGTCGAAAATATCAAGGCTACAGAAATTCAGAATACATAAGGAGCCAGAAGAACTGTGGGTCACCCTGAAACAGGAAATGGGACAACCATAAGAACTGGGGTTGTCTACAGGCCCCAGACCAGGGGAGGACATTGACATTACCGTTAGAAGATATACAAAACATGACAGCTAAAGGGAGGTTCGATAATGGGAAACTCCTCAACATGCCAGATACAGGTTGGTCAATACCAGAAGGAACATCTGCCAGAACTAGACACATGGTGGATTTCTTTGCAGGAGGACCCTCAAACAACTGGTACAACAACCCACAAGAGACAGGGCTATCTCTAGATCTAGTGATGACTAACAGGAAAGGATCACAGATCTCAGGTAGAAGGTCACCTGGGGCCAGTGACCATCAACATGGTATGGTTCAGTTTGGCTACACAAACTAAATCAGCCTATTCCAAGGCAAAAATATGGACTTCAGAGGAGTTGACTTTGATAAGATGGCCAACAGAGTTGCTTAGCCCTGGCAAAAAGAAATACAGGTGAGGGGGTACAGGCAAAGTGGGCAAGCATTAAAGATGCAATACTTGAAGCAACACCCCATTGTGTTAGACAGAAAAGGAAGTGCAAAAAGAAGGAAACCACTTTGGTTCTCAAACCAGCAGCAGAAAAGGTCAGAGCCAAAAGGCTGGCCCTCAGAAATATAAGGAACGCAGGATGAAGACAGAGAGGGATACCAAACTTCCCTAAGGGAAGCAGGAAGGCAGGCAAAGGCCCAAACCGAGGAAACACTAGCACAGACAATAAAAGAAGGTGACAAGACTTCTTATAGATATATTAGTGAAAGGAGAAAGTCTAGAGGGGGTATTGCTAAGACCAAAGGAGATAAGTGGGCATGTGAGGAGGAGGACCTTGTAAAGCATCTATCCTAAATAGATACTTCTGCTCAGTATTTACTGAAGAGAAGGTATGGCAGGGCCCACAGCTCAGCACCATGGACACGGGGAAGGGAGGTAAGCACTAGTCCCTTCACAAAAGAAAGGGTCCTACAACAGCTCAATAAGCTCAGGGTGGACAAGGCAATGGGACCTGATGGCATATATCCCAGGGTACTAAAGGAGCTAAGGGTGGAACTAGCAGAGCCATTATCAGAACTATTTAGTGAATCTCTGAGCACAGGATAGGTCCCAGAAGACTGGAGAAGGGCTCATGTGATCCTGCTCCACAAGAGTGGTAGCAGGGAGGAGGCAGGGAACTATAGACCAGTTAGTCTTACCTCAGTAGTGGACAAGATTATGGAGGCACTCCTTAAGGAAAGGATAGTGCAACACCTGGAATCCATAGGAGCACAGGATCCAAGATAGCATGGGTTTACAAAAGGAAGGTCCTGTCAAACTAATCTCATAGATTTCTTTGACTGGGTAACCAGAGTGGTGGACCACGGGGGAGCAGTTGATGTCACCTACCTTGACTTCAGCAAAGCATTCGATACTGTTCCAAATAGAAGATTGATTAATAAGCTGGGTAGGCTCGGGGTGGGTCAGAAGTTGGTCAACTGGGTGGCAAACTGGCTGATGGGCAGAAAACAGAGTGGTGGTAAATGGTATACAGTCAGAAGAGATGCAAGTCACAAGTGGGGTACCTCAGGGATCAGTCCTGGGGCCAGTCCTCTTCAATATCTTCATCAGTGAGATTGCAGATGGACTGGAGGGTAAGGTTTGTCTGTTTGCAGATGACACCAAGATCTGCAACAGAGTAGATGATCCAGATGGGGTGGGCAGAATGAGAAGAGATCTGGATAAACTAGCAAAATGGTCGGAAGAGTGGCAACTGAGGTTTAATGCAAATTGTGCAAGATCAAGCACATAGGGAAAAGAAACCCTGAAGCAACCTATAGGCTGGGAGGGGGAGTTGCTGGCAGTCACAAGGGAAGAAAGAGACTTGGGCATCATCATCACCGATGACCTGATGTTAGGGTGTATTAGTAGGGGTATCACAAGTCAGAAGAGGGAGGTAATAATCCCACTTTACAAGACACTGGTTAGGCCCCATCTGGAGTACTGCGTGCAGTACTGGGGACCACACCTTCGGCAAGGACATTAACCAAATTGAGGCAGTCCAGAGAAGGGCAACCAAAATGGTGCAGGGACTGCATCAGAAAACATATGAGGACAGATTAATGGAGCTCAATATGTATACCTTAGAGAAAAGGAGGGAGAGAGGTGATATGATCAAAACATTCAAACACCTTAAGGGCATTAACAAGGTGAAAGAGTCTAACATGTTTCAATAGAAGAAAAATAGCAGGACAAGAGGACACAGCATGAAATTAGAGGGAGGCCGATTAAGGGGTAATGTGAGGAACTTCTTTTTCACAGAAAGGGTGGTGGATGCATGGAAAGGCCTATCTCAGGAAGTGGTGGATATGAATACAGTGCAGGGCTTCAAACAGGCTTCTGTTTTCTATGTCTGGCATTTGGAGGATTGAGAGGTGCTGCACACTGTTCGGTTGTGGAGTAAGCCATTCTAGCAGGACTGTACCAAGGCTATTATTTGCTTATAACAGGTATGCCATCGTTGCCATACTAGGTGGCCTGTGGTGGAATTTGTACCGTCTTACCAGGACACCTTGTGCTCCAGCATTGGAAACTCAGTCTGTGTTGTTCGTTGTCCCTGGGTGAGCTTGGAGTGCCCAAGGCTCTCTCAGGAGCAAACGAGAGGTGCTCTGACTGCTGTGCTCACAGACTGTTTCTCATCTATTATTTTTTTTCTCACTCTCCTTTCTCCAAGAAAAACTTTCTACTGGAGGCCTTTTTGCATAGCATCTAATAGCTGTGTTTTGTGCTTGTGCTTGAATTTCTTTTTAAACCGAATATGCAAGACAAATGTCTATGGCGTTTTAGCACTTTGAGACACTTCTTGTCTTTTAATTAAAACTTTTATTGTATTGTGTGATTAGTACTCTATTTCTTATTACATTTTTTGGTTTTTAAAAATTGTGTACTGTAGTGAAGCACTTGATCATTTTTGATTAATTGATATTTTTATTGGGTGATACGTGCTGAGGAGGCCATTATACTATTATAATTAATTATAGACAGCTGAGCATTGTTTTTAGTGTGGCTTTAGCTGTCTGATTAATTATCTTATTTTATTAGACTTTGTTAAACATGATCGAATGAATCGAATTGAACTGATTATTCTAATTGATCAAATTGCACGGGCTGCTTGTTTGATTAACCCGTCTTCAATTCTCAACCACCACAATCGAGTGAGTTGATCTAATTTTAATTTTAATTATACAGCACGCGAAAAGTGTGACTAGTTTTCTGGGGTGGTGAGACTGGTTAAAAACCTCCAGTCCTACAACTCAGCTCTATACAGCTTTCTCTTGGCATGTGGTGGCATTTGACTTCTGGCTCCAAACAAATATAGCCTGGATTTTGTGTCGTTTATACCTAAGTTGCATTCCTATTTCTGGGAAGGAGCTCGGGTTTTGAAGCGAGACCAAAGTGATTGAAGTTAGTATTTCTGGCACAAGAGAGTTTTTTTTATTAATATTCTAAAGAACATAGCAGCGGTTGCTACCAGGTTCATTCTTCTGGCTCTTATTAAATCCCGCTGGCCTGATCAACTGGTTGCTTTTCTGTGCTGTTTATCATTTCTTGAATATCTTACAAGCAAGTAAGTTTACTAGCTTTTTTTTTGTTATTTAACATTAATACATCAGAGCATTAAATCATTAGAGACTTTATTTAGTCACATAGGGATACTTTAGCTAATTCTAGGAGATACACAAACTTATAATTAGGATTGACCGAGTGGCTAGCCTACTTTATGGCTGACTAACTTATGTCTCGTGTTCTTTGCTTGAACTGTTTTAGCGTATAGTGTTAAATTTAAAACTGATTATAACTCATTTAAATTGAATTTATCTTGGTTTTATTCTGTTGCCAGAGTACTATACACTATTCTGTTATGATGTGTTTCCATTTTTTTTTTTTACCCTAGTGTCATTCCGGGGTTTTCCCGTGTTCTCTCTGAGTGGATTAGAAGAGATGGCAACTGTTGTGAAAATCTGTGATAAACCTGGTATATGCAGGAGTAAATTGAACTGCAGGAGAACTATTTGGATCGCCTTGTCGTCTGCTTGTTTGGTTTGTCTGCAATCAGTTACATCTGCCTGCACTATTGCACTATCTGCATTTGAATTTATGATTCCTTGGTGTCCTAAAGAGAACTCAAAGGAAAGTAACTTTGTAAATATTTCTTTTATGCTCCTGTTGCTGAATGGAACAAGATGGAACGGATTTAGATTTCTTGGATATTTATGGCCTTAGTCACCTGCTGTGGACTTTTGAAATCAAGGTTTATTTTATTTTTCCTTTATTTCATTTTTTATTTTATATTATAGTCATATTAATTGCAATTAATAGTTTAATTATAGATAAATACTTGGTTTGGGAATAGCAAACCGAGATTAGAGAGTATATTTTTCCGATTTCTGTTTTTTATATTTAGTGTTGGTACTGGGTTGCTCCGATTCTAATTTAGGACTGGAATACCCCAATAGCCAAACAACTGTTATACCATGGTGAACACATGTTTGCAGAGACAGCAAAATGAGAATGTTTCTCCTTTACACAAATTGCCAACTAACAAGAAGTCTAGACAGTCTAAAATAACTGAACACTTGTTTCCTTCAGTGAGTAGAACCTCCACTCTGAGATTGTTTTTAAATGCATCTGTTGTGGAGGTACAAGCTCACAATCATTTGAATGTTGATCCTTGTTCTAGGGTGAAAATAGCTCATTATGTTTTCCCAGACAGTGGCGATAGTGGGGATCTTAACACATGAAGCTCTTGTGAGCTTTGGAGCCCCTGGACCCATTTCTTCGTTTGAAGGTAGTTCTAATAAATCTCTTAATGTTCACCAGATTAAGGAATTTTCTGATAATGTTTATTTTGCCCAGAATAACTTTGGGATGGAGGGCCTAGCTGAAGTGGTATCACAACAATGGGTCTCTAATTTGAAACAAGATGCATATCATTCTGTATTGGGAGATAATCATGAAGCTACCTTACTTCCTAATGTAAACACTAAGTTGGGGGATGTTATTATAGATTTACAGCATACTATAGAAGGACTTAAATCATTGGACTGTTCGGCAAATGTCAAATGCTGTCCAGAAATTATCCCTGGAATATTCTATAGCCACAGCAAAGTAAATCAGGAAATTTTTAAACCATCCTGCCTAGATAGCAACCTGACTGAGTTATTAAAAAATCCTTATAATGCCCATTTGATTATAATGGAACAGATGGTTATCAATAAAAATTTATTGGATGGCTTAAGGGCAGAAGTAGCTGTTAATAGATGTAAAATTGATAGTTTGTCTATTTTAAGACAAGTCCAGCATGATTCTTCATCAAGCAGTGATATAAAGGTAGAACAATCTGTAAACAAACTAAATACAGAGGATATGATTAGACCAGAGTTTAGTGAAATTACATTTCCTGCTACTCTGGATCTCTCTGGAAGAAATCAAAAGTCGAAAATTAGTCAAAAGAAAAATACGGGGAAAAATAAGGGGAAAAACAAAAATAAAGTAAATAAAAGACTGTCAATTACAAAACATAAAAATCCATCAGTGCCAGGTTATCTAGTGAATGTTTCTGATTCTAAGGATAACTTACGTAATAAAGATTATCAACAAGATAAAGGCCTAATATTGTCAAAAAAGAAACCTTCCAATGTGCAAGATTCTAAGGTGGATTTAGGTCATGATTATGAACATCGAGAAAAGACTTGCTCTTCTTCTGTAGCAAAATCTAACAACACTGAAGCTTCTGATTTAATGCAAGAGCATTTAGATATTTTTGCCACACTAGACCTACTGGGGAAAGAAGTTTCTAAGTTAACAGCTCAAATAGATCTTTCCAACAGTATAGAAAAAGGGCACATTATAGAATCTACAGAGCTATTGGACAACAGGGATACATATTTGGAAACTACAATCAAGTCCTCTAATAAAAGCAAAAAAAGTACTGACGTATTATCTATTCCTACTAAGTCATCAGGTCATTTACAGGAGGATTAGATGAATACCTACCCTTTGGTTAGGTTTTATGGCCCTCTAAAATGGGGATCCTTTGAACCCTTGGTAAATGATAAGGAATTGCTCCATTATCTTGGAAACAAATTCAATATAGAATTAAGAGACAAAGATATTATAGATGTTAGGAGTATTCCCTTAATGGGAGCAGCACTTATAGAAGTGATGTTTTTAACTCCTAGAATAGCAAATTATTTTTGGATTAACAGCAATTTGTTATAGGACTTAGATGTAATTCTTACATTCCCAAATAGATCCTTCTTTAACAAAAGAACACCTATATGGCATACCAAACCTTCCCAATGAAAATTCTGAACTTTTGTCTAAGACATTGAGGGATCTTTTTGTCAATTTTATGCAGATCCCAATAGATGAAGACAGTGACATTCTTGCTACAAGACCACATAGTGAAAGTCAGATAAATATCTGGATACCATCCAACTATCTAGCTCAAATGATTATGAACAACTCTATTAAACTGGATGGCTTGGATTTAAATTTGGTTGAAGCTGATGAGTTCTTGGTTAGTTCAAATTGCGTTGTCGAAAATAGACAAAAACGTTAAAATGTCTATACCGCTAACCAATAGATTTTCAGCTATAGCAGGTTATGCAACTAACTGACTTCAGGAAAGTTTAAGTAGTGATGATCTCATGAAAGGTCGTACCATCATTACTTGGAACATTGCTGGTTGGAACTCAAAAATTAATGATCCGGATTGCAAAAGATTTCTAGAACAGCATGACTTAATTTGTTTGCAAGAATCATGGCATACTAAGAATGATCAAGTTAGTCTAAATGGCTATCAGTGTTTTTCCAGACAGGGTGCAAAGGTCAAATTATTTAGGAGACCATCTGGAAGTTTATTAACCTTTATTAAATTAGGGTCTTTTGATAAAGCTACAGAACATTTTCAACATCATAACTATATTGTGCTAGAATAAATTTTTTGGGGTAAATCCCTTCTTGTTTTTAATTGTTATATTCCTCCGCAGAACTCAGAACATAATACTGAGGATATCTGGCTTAATTTAACACACGATACTTTGAGAGTAATCCATGACTACACAAGAGTGGAACTTTGTGTTTAAGGAGATTTCAATGCATGTATTGGAGCATTTGATGGTCTAATTGACAACTTGATCACTTGCTAATTTAATGAAGTGTTGAAAAGAATTTCCAAGGATGAAAAAACAAATAATAGTGGTACTAAGTTGATCAATTATATGTGGGATTTTTTGTTATATCCACTGAATGGTAGACTGGAAGGAGATCATGATGGACACTTTATCTGTGTTTCAACCAGGGGAGCATCCACAGTTGACTATATACTCTGGTCTGGTTCATTAAATCAGTGGGAAAGGCTGGATATTTTAATAAAACCAGAAAGCGACCACCTCCCCTTAGTTTTAGAATAAAAAAAAAAGATTAATAACTTATTCGAAAATGGGCCCCCTTGGTCCTTGTCAATCCTAGAAATTAGAACAAATAAAATAATTATATGGCAAGGAAGATCGCAGGTTGAAATAGATAAAATACTTCAGGATTCATTTATTATGATGGATTATAAGTTAATACAAAATAGTGAATTGGTGGACCTTATTGCATATTTGAATAACTTATTCTCAAGGATTAGGACTGCATTAGAATGTCAAGTTAAACATTATACCGAATACACATGGTTTGATAAGGAATGTAAAAGTAAGAAATTACAAATTAAAGGTTTACTTAAAGATTACAGATTAATTCGAAGTAAGCAAAATCTAAAGAATCTCAGTTTAGAGAAAAAGAAATATAAATTGCTAATTAAAAAAAACTATCATGATAAACTATGGGGTACAATGCTGGAAGTTGTTCAGAAAAATGAAATAAAAAGTTTCTGGACACTGGTTGCCAAGGGTAACAACCAATATAAAACAGAAATTGACACCTACATTACAGAAGATAGGTGGCTATCCCATTTCACTTCTATTTTTTTTTTTTTACCCTATTAAACAAAATGTGGAAGTACTTCTTGTTAATCAGAGTTTTGCTGAGATAACATTAGATGAAGTTTTTCTTGCACTGGCACTTTTGAAATGACATAAAGCTTCTGGACCTGATGGTATTCCTTCAGACGTTTTTCTCTCTTTTACCTCCAATTGGTGTAAATTCCTCACACAATATTACAATAAATGTATCTATTCAAACAGTTTACCAGATTCACGGTGGGGAGCTTTGATTATTCCAATCCACAAAAAGGGTAGAACAAGAGACGCTTCTATGTATAGGCCAATTAGCCTCTTAGATGTCAATTCAAAGACATTTGCAAGAGTTATTTTAGAAAGATTAAAAACAGAAGTTGAAAGAACTGCAGGCCTGGCCATCTACCAGTCGGGTTTCAGACCTGGTTTTTCTACTTTGGATATTTTTATTTTACATTACCTGATTGAGAAATATGTAGAAATTAGGGGGCAACCACTGTACACCCTTTTCATGGATTATTCCTCAGCCTTCAACCTTATTTCAAGACAATTATTATGGAAAATACTATTAATTAGGGGTGTAGATTATAATTTGGTCTCAATCATTTCCCAACTTTATACGGCCAACTGGGCCAACATCAGAGTGGATGTGAAAGGTGGCATTTCCTCGTCTATAAAAATTAACAGAGGTGTAAGACAAAGCTGTGTTCTGGCTCCCCTATTGTTTGTTTTATGTATAGATCGGATGTTGAAGGAGAGTGCGGAGGAATTCATTGATATTCCAAACATAAATATGTGCAAATGCCCTTTATTGGCATTTGCTGATGACATAGTTATATTCTCCCTCTCAAAAGTGGGTTTACAAAAGAACATAGATAATATATCTCTAAAATCATCTAATCTAAAGTTAAAAATAAACTTGAATAAAACAAAAATCTTAGTATTCTCCAAGGGGCAAAAGAGATGTTCCACATTCTGGACACTGGGGAAGGAAAGATTGGAAAGAGTAAGGGGATATCAGTACCTAGGTGTCGACTTCCAGAAAAACACAAACTGGACAAATCATACCCAATCTTTGTTAAATAAGTTAAAGAGTACAACAGCAGGTTTGGTTCATTTTAATTTAAAATATGGAGAGATGTCTTTAAAACCTCTGATAAAAGTCATAAAAGCCAAGTTCGATTTACAAATACTTTATGTCTCTGAAATATGGCATATAAATAATTTAAATAAGATGCTTACTCCATTACATAAGTATTTACATTCTATATTAAAAGTAGGACATTCATGTCCAGCTGTCTACTTGAGATCTGAACTGGGGTTAAACAATCTTCATGCATTGGTGGAATCCTGAAAAGTCAACTTTTGGCTCACTTTGAGTAGGAAAGATCCTCCAGCTTTGACGTCCATTGTGGTAAAAGAAAAATAAAAATGGTATAAAATGGATATCAAACAAAAATTATGGTATACAAATTTAATGAAAATTATGAAGGGCAATGGATTGTGTAATCTTAAACGGATAACAAAAAAAGGTATTTTTTTAAGCTCAAAATACAAATTATACATTACAAAAAAGATTGTTAATAACTGGATCATTAAGAATTTACAATTAATTAAGAATTCATGATACTCAAAATGGTTCTCAGAAAACAACTATTATTTTGGTTTTAAACCTTATTTGGAAGTCTTGTCAGATATTAGATTGAGAGCCACATTCTCTAATTACAAGTTTGAACAAGCCAAAAGCAATACTCTTCTTTATCGATATAAAATGGATGGTATTGTTTCTGGGGATTGTGATTGTACTAAGGGGAGAAAATCTTGAACATGTATTATGGGAATATACCTGGTATCAGTTACAAAGGGCCTACTGGTTAGGTCCCTTCTTGAATCAAATGTACGTAATGGATAAAAAGCTTTTAACCAATATATTACTACATACAAGTGACTCTTGGTCACTAGAACGGCTTGAAAATATTTTCTAGCAATAGAAAAATTTAGGAAGAATTTGAATGTTGTTTGACTGTGTACTCGGTCTCCTTCTATTGTGTTTAAATTCTATGTTAGATAAGCTCTTTATAGATGTTAATAGATAAAATGTATAATTTATGATGTTTCAAAGTCTAATGGTTGTGATAATAACTGTAATTTTTACAATTTTGTATTAGATTTGCCTTTTTTATATTGTAAGGCTTATCAGCCACACAATAAACTTTGTTGATGACGATGAACAGGCATGGGATAGGCATAAGGGAGCAATACAGATGAATATTAATAGATAGGCCATTGACAGAGCAAAGGCCAATGGCACATTTATAAGGTAGAAAAAGAAATGGGCAGACTGGATGGGCCTTGTGGTCCTTATCTGCCGTCAACGTCTATGTTTCTAGATAACATGTATAAAGCAAGTGAGCACCACTGACATGCATTTTCATTATACTTGTGAAAGGATGAAAGCTCCAGTAAAATATACATCCTAAATATAGAAAACAGTTGAAAAAGATAAAAAGGAAGGGAAAGGGTCCTTGATGCAGTAGAAAAGAACACCACAACCAAAAAATCTAAGAAACTGACTGGCATAAAATTTAAAACAACAAAATGGTGAATGACATTTGGCAGATTATAAAGGGCAACATATTATCATTTGCAATAGTTACATTAAAAAGATCAAGGACTATAACAACAATTATAAAAAGGGTCTGAGAAATGGAGCTTTCTTATTGGCTGCAAACATTCTAACAGCCTTATGTTAATCTTTTATTAACATATATGTAGAGCTTAGCCATTTGCTGAACAAGGTTTCACACTGTTTAAAAACATTTTTTATTATAATATCAATAAGGCACTCCCAGGGATTATGATAATGGTCAGTTAATCACCCTCTAGGGGTATGTGCACTCGGCTACACCTCGTGCCACAGTACACCCCTAGCAGGTGATTAACAGATCATTAACATAACCCAGGGTCATGCCTTATTGCTTAAATGATGACAAGCAAGATGGCTAAATGAGGATGTGAAGAAAGTGACAACAAAAAAAGCTAAACATGCAATAAAATATCTGAAAACAAAAGCCATGACATAACCACATGGTCAGAATATTAAACATTTTAACAGAAACATAAAAGCAAAGTAACCATTTCAAAATGAAAATGGAACTCAAAGCTGCAACAGATGTAGACAAAAGCAACAGCAAACAATTGTGTAGTTACATCAATAGCCTGAACAAAGAAAAAAAAGAATATAAGTAATATTAAAGGGGAAACAGTAAAAAAATCCAGTGGAGATAGCAAACCAATGTAATGAATATTTGTGTTCCTCATTCAGACCCGATCACAACTCAGTCTCCTGCCCCTGTACAGTACCAGGAATGCCAACAGAATTCATATAAATACAGACAACATACTGCAAAAAGTTCAGAATAAAAAAAAAATCAGAGTGGAAAGTTTCCACTAAAATGCTGAAATTAAATATTGGGATAATCCATAACCAGCACCCATCAAAATATTTTAAAAAAAAAAATGAATAAATACAGGCTCCAGGTAAAATTCTAGAATCACTACTTAAAGATATAAGTTAGCCACATGTCTAACAATGATTTCAGAGACAGAGAGCAGCAGGGGTTCACAAAGGGACAATCATGTACGACAAATGTAATCTGTCTCTAAGATAACATGACCCAATTCTTGGATAACAGTACCTCACAGACATAATTTCTGTTATACATTTGCAAAACATCTGCCACTGTAGCACATTTGGCAGTCATTGAAAAATGTCTTCCCTAGCTATTCATCCCTGTATTATAAAAACAGTAGAACCCAAACCAGCCAAACCATATGAAGATTCATCACTGTAAGCCTTGTGTATTTTGCAGACTATGATACTTAACACTTGTACGGACAAACAAATATGCCAGCAGAAACAGACCACCCAGTCTATCTAAGTCTGCTCGAGTGTGCAGCCAACACCCCTAGTTTGCAGCTGCCCCACCCCCCTTCCCTTTGCCATCCCACGGCCACCCCCACCCTCACTCTCCCATGTTCCATGTCCCATGCCCTTTTGAAGCTGTTCACAGATTTATATACCACCACCCATTCTGGTAGGGTGTTCCATTTTGCTACCACTCTCTCTGTGAAATAGTGTCTCCTCATTTCCTTCCAAAATCTTCCCCCCTCTATTGTTAGCCCGTGCCCCCTGGTGGCCCTCCCTTCTCCTTAACTTGTAGGGTAAGTTAGTGGATTTGGACTTATTTGTTGCATATGCAACTCAACTGCTATGGGGTCCTGACCATGTTCACCTTTCCTCAAGCCAAGCTAGCTACAGTATGTCTTACAACTCCTGGTAGGTGACATCACTTTAGCTTATGTATTACTGTGGCAAGTTGCTATTTTCAACAAGAAGTTAAAATTTTAAAAAGACAGTGATGTGGACTGAGAAGCAGTTTGTGCAGGTGAATCATCATGCTAGCCTAGATATTTCCAGGTTGCATTCAGTTAGCCTAACCAGTGAGAGCAGAAGAGGAGAGGGATACAGACCTAAACTAGAGCTATTTAGCCCATTTGTGATTTAAAGTTGCATTACGGAAATGTGGCCTCCAGAACTGGACATCGTATTTCAAATGAGGCCTCACCAGTGATCTGCACATTTGCAGCACCACTTCCTCCCTTCTGCTGGTGATACCTCTCCCTATGCACCCCAGCATCCCACTGGCTCTCCCCACAGCCTTAGTACATTGTTTAGCCACCTTTAGGTCATCTAATATGATTACCCCCAAATCTCTTTTCTGTTTGGGGTCCATCAGTTTCTCTTTCCCCCTCCCAATCCTCCCCTGGGTTTCTGCAACCCAAATGCATGATTTTGCACTTTTTTGCATTAAATCTCAACTGCCACACTTCGTACCATTCCTCCAGTTTACCTAAGTCTCTCCTCATTTTTTCAACCCTTCCCAGAGTGTCCTCCCTGTTGCAGATCTTAGTGTCATTCGCAAAGAGGCAAACTTTCCTTTCCAGCTACTCCACAATTTCACTTATGAAGCCATTAAACAGGACCGGGCCCAGGACTGATCCCTGAGGCACCCTGCTGGTCACACTCCTTTCCTTAGTCTGAGCACCATTTACCATTGCTATCTTCTATCCCATTCAACCAGTTCCTAACCCTGTTTACCACCTTGTGACCCACTCCCATGCTGCCCAGCTTGTTCACAAGTCATATATGGAATGGTATCGTCGGCCTTACTCAATGCAATTCATGTTTATGTTTAAGCCCATGAAACACCTTTATCTAGTTAATGCATTTGCAGCCATAGTGGCTCTGCCAGAGTTTGTTCATGTATGCCTCTGCCTTGTCACCAGACAGGGAATTTCCCTCACAACTAATGTATATTGCTTTTGTTTGAGAGTTCTGGGAGACAGTGGTAGTTCTAGGCCAGGCAAACCTCCTCAGGGACACTGCATGAGCCATTACTTTTGAGGTAGTGTCATTCATGTCCACTGCCACGTGAAACTAGTACTCGGTGGGATCAACTGCAGTTTTGGCAGTGTTTGCTTGATCCTGTGGCAAATCACCAGTTGCTTTCCCACTCATAGTCAGAATGGAACTCCACAGAGCCTTCAGGTACTGAGTTGTGTATGCCATGTAAGCTGGCTGCCTTAAAAGGCACGAGGCTGAGTTTACCCTACTAATACACAGCCTTCTGGTTAACAATTACAACAGTGACCTTGTGCAATACAAGACCGGACTGAAATGGCTTGCTAATAGTGCAAATACTGTGTATAGCTCTGTTCTGATCCTTGTATAGCATTGAGAAAGCACTGTCGTGTGGCAATGAGTTGCAATCATTGTAAACTTGGCACATATTTCCCTGCTTCTCCTGTTTGATAGTTTGTAACATTTCCAGTATCCCCTGCTATGTTTTGATGACCATACAATTTCTGTTGATGTGGAACCTTTGCAAATAAGCTTGCAGCTCAAAGGTGTAATCCAAAATAATAATACATATATGAATAAACTTTCTTCCCCATGCTATCTAGTTTCCTGGAATCCTTGTCTGGAGGCTGGGAAGAGAGGGGAACTTTAGCCTTATCTCAGGCCACCACCTGGATCACTCCCTCAAGGTCAGGGTGTGAAATATACATATTAGTCACCCTGCTTGTTCACCTGGTATTTTTTCTCTATCTTTTTATTGATACCAGGAGTAGAAGTGGGAGTTTCCAGGAGCTTGCAGGTTACCTTTTTAAGAGATTTATGAACAGGTAGACATAATCTCTTGGTAGGGCTTAAACCCATCATATCCAAAAATTCCACTTCATTGTCATCCTCAGCTGTTTCCTAGGTAGTGAGGTTGAGGGTGTTGACCATTTGCCTCACAGAGGAGTAATATGAGGAAAAATCATCTGGATCGTGAGGAGGGGAGCCAAATCCCCACTCAGGGACGCCATCAGGCTAGACAGGTTCTCACTCCTCCTCCTCCTCCTCTTCTTCATAAAAAAAAAAATCAGTCCCTGCCTCCTCCTCCAGTATCAAGGGAGCTACTTGAACTGGGGGAGAGGGGGTAGGTATGCCCATGAGGGATCTCATAGACTGAAAGGCCTGGAAAAACTACCATGCTTTAGTTATGGCCTCTACTGAGGGCATTTTATTCTTATCCACAGATGCCTCCTTTCCTTCTTCAGAAGGAGGGGCAGCAAAGTGCAGTTACGTAAAAGCTTACTGTAACAGTAGCTGTTTGAGAGGTGCTCCTTGCAGTAGGCAACACTTATGACTTAGCCACCAGGCATCAGGGCCACATGGAAAATTTCTACCCAGTAGTCTACAATGGGGATCTCCCCCATTGCACTCATACAAGAGGGCGGTCCCCCACGCCCACCTCAGTTCCCCCACCAAAGATCCTGAGATAAGGTCAAACAGGAGAAAGAGGACTCCTGGAGCCAAGAAAGGCTGAGACGGAAAGAGCGTAGGGGGTTGGAGGGAGGGGAAAAACCTGCCTCCTGCAAGAGCTCCTTTTGAAGATCTACTGTTATGGTAAGTTTTTACGTAACTGCACTATCTTACTTCGAGTGGACTCTTGCAGTAGGCAACACTGTTAGGACTATGTCGCAAGCAGTGTCACAAGGAAGGTAAAAAATCCCTCAGAGGAGGAAGGAGCCCTGCAGTATGCAGAGAGGAAAAGGAGGCCCAAGAAGTCCCTTGGCCCAAAATTAGTCCTCTGAAGAAAAGGGTAGCAGCCAGAGTGCCCCGTCTGAGATAAAACAGGGTAAAGCTTAAAAGAGCTAAAGGGCAGGATAACCAAGAGTGTACTGATCATGAGAGCCACAAAATATGCATCATAGCCTCCCTCAAGGAGATGACCTTACCTATGAGGTTATGAACAACCAGAGGAGGACGGAACTGGGACAAGGTGATGTCCACTGAAGTCAGTTACGCACTAGAGCCAACTGGCTCCCCTCAGGGGCGAAGGAACAACTCAAGACCCAAGGATGCCAAATGGTTTAGTCCCTAGCGCTGGAAAGCCCCATGAGGAGTCCATCCTGAAAAAGGGAAGAGTCAGGACCTCCTACAGGAAGCCATCAGAAAGATCACCTGAGAACGTCTCTCTCGTTTCCGGAAAGAAGGGATTTTTGGCCCTAAGCAAGGTAGTAACTGGGGAAAAGGGAGCACAAAGAGGACTTTGTGAAGCAGAAAGACAAAGCCCCCCCCCCCAGGAACCTCGGAGTTCCACGGGCAGAGGGGTCTCTTAGGCTGAAAGGTCCATCCCCAAGATAAAGGGACTGTTGAAAAGGGACCTTCCCCCAAATGACGCTAAGAGACCCCAGTAGGACCTGACCCTCGCCCGCCTGGGAAAGGCAAGGGGCCAAGAACCCCTGAGAAAGAACCTCCCTACAACTTTTTGAGGCAAGAGGCACCCCTCTTGTCCCTTCCACACAGAGGGGGCCCCTCAAAGACCTATGGTCCCCCCCCAACAGGGGAAGTGGGGGGCCTGGGTGTCATCGAGGGACAGGTCAGGAAGCATAGGAAAACCAGAAGTAGTTTCAAAATTGGCAAATATTGTTTTATTTTTCTCAATAACAGCAAAATAAACAATAACAATTATTCAGTATAACTATTTACAAAGGCAGTACAGAGAAAACCAAGTCCTTCTTCTGAGGGTATCTCTTAATTCCAAGTTTCAGTCTCATAGTCTCTCACTTTCCTTGTCTCGCTAGCAAAAGCATTGCTGCTCTTTTTATAAGTCTTTGTCTGGGAACTCGTTAAGATAGCCTGCTTCTCACAGAATGTTCTTGTAAGTTTCATTCCTTGCTGGTGCAACAAAACAGTACATGGTGTCCTAGAACCGACCTCTTGTTCACAGCTGTGCAAAAGGCTTAAAAACTGCATCCCAGGTAAACCCCTTGAGTTCCAAATAGCTTTTTGCAATCATTTCAACAGTATAACTATATACAGTTTTAAACAAAGGGATCCCAATATCACATACAGTTTTACACAGAGATGCACAAATATTTTTTATAACTGCAGATATGCAAGAGGAAAGAAAAGATAGAACTAGCAAGGGAAGGCAGAGAGCTAGCAAGAGGAGGAGAACTGCAAAACCGTCAGAGTGATCAGTTCGTAGGTCTCACAAGAATATCTGGTTGTGCAACCAGACAGACAAGTGACAGAACAGGAGAGGATAGAACAGACCCTTGTGTTTAAACTCTTTCTGCATAAAAAATGGGGCAGGGCCTTATTCAACCCTGTCACACTGGGGAACGGTGATAGCCGAAAAGTCGGACCGCTTCCCTACAAGGTTTGAAGGGTAAAGACCCAGGCGAGGGAAACGGAGACTGATGTCAAGGGCCTCACTGTCATCTGCCTGATGCTGGATGACATAGGAACACTCTTGCTGAACAAGAGCTGGAGCCCAGTCTGGCCTATTGCACAACACCAGGTTGGGGGTCTCAGAGCACCTGTCAAAACAGACACGGGATGGGGTTGTAGAGATAGTATCTCAACAAGGCACAGGGATGGTTGGGCAGTCATCCTTGGGTACCAGGCACCAGGAAGGCAGATTGACGAAAGCCAGACTGGAAGGTGCGAGACCCAAAACTGTCTGGTCCTAAGGAAAGAGAACCTGAATGAGGAGTCCCCTTCCTGAGAGATGCTCCAGGGCACTCGCAGACCTGCCAGTCAGCCTTAGGAGTGTTCAAGGAGCTCAGGGGTAGGAGATCTCAGTGAGCACGCAAAGCTTCCCCCATCATATAGGGGTCAGGGAGACCCAAGGGGATCCTGACCAGGGAAGGAAGGTTGAACTAAGGCAGAAGCCAAACAACCTCCAGTCCAAGAAACTCTGAGGAGCCACTCCCAAGGAAAGAAGGGAGTCCTAGAGAGGTCGGACTGAGCAAGTGCTAGACGCGCTCCTAATGAAAGGCGCAACGGCCAGAAAAGAGGATGGCCTCTTTACGAGGAAAAGATTAAAAAGAACCCCTCGTAGGCTGCACCTGGAGTGGCCGCGTCCTCCTCTGTTCTGTGGAGTGGCAGGCCCCAGCTACCTCAGAGCCAAGTCATGCCCCAATAAAAGGGTTGATGAGAGGAGACGGCAGGCCTGTGTCAGACCCCGATGCAGCCCTGGTGGAGAATGGCTGGCCCTGGAAAGGCCTGAAGGAAAACTGGAGAACTAACACTCAGCCTGGGTGCACTGGGAAGACCAAGTAGAGTCCCACCCCAGTCCTAACCTCCACTGAAGGAGTTGCTGTCCTTCACAGGAAAAGGGAGTTTTGTGGGAGGAGCCCCATACACCGGTAGTGGTGTGTCCCTGCCTGGGCCTGAACAGGAGGCTGGAATAGCATAGTGTCAAAAGGGGGCCAAGAAATGCTTGAGATCCGATAGCCAGGGCAGAGGGGAAATAAGAGCCTGAGCCTCTGGAAACAGAAAGAAAGAGCAAGATGTCAAAGGTGTCAAACCTGCCTTACCTAAAGGGAGCCCAGATTACCTGCCCGCAAGGTGGAACCCTGGGCCAATGCCCCTCAACAAGATATCCCCTGTAGGATATAAACAATGGAAAACAGGAGCTGACAGGAGCAAAAAGGGAAAGAGAGGAACCTTCGTCCCTCTGTCCCCTTCCCCTCAGTCCTCACACCCTACAAAGGGGAAGGGGGTTACCAGGGTTTAAGAGGAAGCAGTAGGCACTGAAAGCACCTGTGCCTCAGCTCTGTGGGCCTTGACGGCCCGGGGTAATTGGGACTGAAAAGGCCTGGCACTTACCCCAAGACCCGGAAAGCTGAGGATGCTGGGGTCGCTGCCCAGGATGGTGGGTTGGGGGTAGGTGTGACCCGCCCCGGTGGCCATGGGAACCAGTGTGAAGGACTATTCCAGACTCCTGCAGGGAGGACAGCAATGCTTGAACATCCTCCCTGAACAGCAAAGGGCCCCAGAAAGGGGCATCCATAATGGAAGCCTGTATCTCTTGGGTAAAATTGGACAGGCAAAGCCAAGCATGGCACCTGATACAGACAGCAGAAGCCATACAGTAGGCGGCAGCATCCACCATGTCATATAAGGCGCAGAGGGTGAAAGCCCATGTTAGAGGCAGAACCTAAGAGATGCTATAGCTGAGACTGAATGGAAGACTCTGGCAGGGACTGGACCAGGTCTCTTACCTGCCTGAAAAGAGATTGCTGATGTACCAGTATATGCGCAAGGTAGTTCTGGGTCCGCAAGGCCAGGGTCAAAGAGAAGTAGACCCTGCACCCCAGTATGTCCAAATACTTTGACTCCCTATCCGAAGTGAAGTCACTCAGACTTCTGGTCTCCCCACACTCCATCTGAGTTCCCGATAATACAGAGGGGTCAGCCTTGGGGTGGGAATAAAAATGAGGCCTGCAGTTGGTGCAAGATATAATTGGTTGGCCTTCCTTGGAACGGCCAGGACTGACGCCGGCTGTTGCCAGACTGTAGAAGATATGTCATCGTATGGTACCACTAAGGGTGGGGATAACCACCGACTCGACTTCTGGGAGGTGCAGATGCTGCACCAGATGGCATCTTTGAGGGTCCTGCTCCTCAGGATACCACCCCTGGGAAGCCTGGATCATCTTCATTATGGTCAGGAAAGAGGGGTCTTCCAGAGGGACTTAGAAGAGTCCCTGATCCACACTTCCCCAGGGGGCGAGTGGGGGGGGACTCAGGGAATCGAGGGAATGTGAGACCACATGCAACGATCCCTCAGAGTCTGAAGCAGAGTGCAGAAGCGGCAACAAGCTGGAGGTCATAACTGTTGTGACACCCAACCAGTGCTCCATCACAGGAGGGGGAGCTTCTATGACAGATGAAGGAAAGTCCCTCACCGGGGCAGAGGCTGGTGCCAGCACCTGCTGGGTAGGGGCCGGGCATTGAAAAGATGCCCACCACACATTAAGGAGGGCGCTGTAGTCCACCGACATCCAGTAGAGGAGCGTCGGGTAGAAGGAACAACCCAGGGCCAGATAATGTGTCAGGAGGCAATAGACAGGGCCTGACGTAAGTCCCGATGGGATTATCATATGCCCAAAAGGTACAGACTGGAGGTCTAGGCCCAGGTCAGGTGGGGAGGGGTTCGAGGGGCCGCCCAAAATCAGAACTGGCAGTGGTTGCTGCTCGGGCAATGTCTCCAAGGGATCCAAGGTATGAACAGACTCCTGGGGAACCAAGGAGGTGTTCAGAGGTGAAGCAGTCAGGAGCACCAGATCCAGAGAATGAGGACCAGCAGGCACCAACGAAGGGGGACCCCCCCCGACACCGGATCCGTAGATGGGAAACTGGTAGAGGGGGGCCCTGCCAGAATCTGGTGGGAAGGACTCAGAGGAGACCACTGGTGGTGGCTGAGGAGCCAAATGCACCTTGGGGGGGACCCCAGGGGGCAGAATGCAGCCCTGAATAAGTGGGCAACAGTAGGTGTCACCTGATGGACCGTTTTTGGACCCCAAGTTGAGGTCTGGCGAAGGTGCTGAGGCCAGATGGGTGGTGTTAACTGAAGCGTCACCCTAAGAGCTAGCCTGGCCACCTGGCTCAGGAACTTGGTGGAGAACTGGCCTGAGCAATAGGGGTGGCCGGATGGAGGAATCCCCTGAACCCACAGAAGCACTGTCCACCACAGAGATAATGGCAGAAGGCTTGGCCAGAGGCAGCTCGGAAGGAAAGAGGGCTGGCATGGCTGCTCAGATTGACCCCCACGGGGGGGGGACCAAGCATCTGCTGCAACCCTTGAAGGTGATCATGGCTCAGGAGCACACCGTTCCCGGTCCCGATCCTGGTGCTTCTTATGTTTCTTCTTAGATGAGGAAGTCTCCGTAGAAGTCCCTGTTGTGGCCTAGATCTGCAGCTCCTTTTCCAAGGTGGCCAATCTTTGCTGGAGTAGATGGGCCTCCAGAACCTTCTTGTGTCTTTTGCACATGACCTTGTTGAATTTCTGGCATGCCTGGCAGGCTTCGGTATCGTGGTCCAGGTCTAAACAAATGACGCATGCGGGTTGGCCATCTTTATCGGGGAGCTGCTTGCTGCAGGCACATACAGACTTGCGGGAATCCGAAGAAGAAGACAGTGATGATATGGAGCCGAAGAGCGAACTAAGAACGAAGAAAAATAATAAAGTTAGAGAAAAATGGTGGTCGACTGAAGCAGTGATACACAAGGTCTGACAAGCGCAGGTCAACAGCAGGAAAAGAAATGAGGTGGGTGTGGGGGGCTGCCCCTCTTATACCAGTGGTGACGTTGACATACAGACGTCAGGGAGTGGTCCCCTGTTGTGGACTATTGGCTAGAAATTTTCTTTCTGTCCTGGTGCCTGGCGGCTAAGTCCTAATGGTGTTGCCTACTGCAAGAGCCCCCTTGAAGTAAGATCATATTGTTCTTTTTGTTTTGTTTTTTTGCAGGCACCATCTTTGGTGCCTATTCAGAGGCTCTTTTATGTTTACTGGTATCAGGGTTTCCCCATTCAGACACCCTGATCTCTGATCATTCTTTAGCAGACTTGTTCTTCTGTTTACTTTGAGGGGCTGGACCCTCATCTGAGCCTCTTGGTGATGCAGAGGCAGACTGAGAAGCAATAAGGTCTCCGATTTTTTTTAGCCCTTGTCTTAATAGTCTTAGGCAAAACTTAATGCAAAGGTCACAATCAGAATAGTCGTGATATGGAGCCAGGCACCTCAAACACAACTCAGGGCAGTCTACCTTAGCCAGGAGTTTAAAACAGGTTTTACAATTTTTAAAGCCTGTAGGTCCTGTTTTCTTTTTGGGTCTGTGAGTCTTGCCTATCGAGATGACCCTAAAAGCAGTGTGGTTCACCAAAAGTAAAAAAAATTCTCAGTTTGCAGTTTGATTCCTGGTGAAAGACAGAGCCACTAATTTTATTAGTATTTTATATTATTGAAAAAAAAATGGAGATTGTGTCTCGGTTCCCACAGAAAAAGGAAATGGGACATAAACAGTAACTGCAAAGTGGTAAAAGGAAAATGCACCTTTTTTTTAATCAAAAAGGAAAAAATTCTCACCATAGAAATGTTGTTTCTTCCTAAGGGGTCCTTCATTGTGCTTGACAAGTGCAAATATTCCCCTGGACTGAGCTTCCCTGGAGCCTAGAATTATATGCTAATTAGAGAACTTTAGAATAAAATTCAAAATTCTGCTGTGGTTATGCTCACCCCTGCCTCTACGGGCAGATTTATTTCTCAAACTGTGCGAGAGTAGTCACCACCAAATCTAGCTAAGGCCCTGTACACACTCAGGTACTTAAATTGTGTCAGAGACTTAACATGGTTTAAGACCCACCTAAGGCGGTTCAGAGACGCATTCTGGTCATAATTAAACCGTTTTGATAACCGTGCTTTAACTCTGCTGTCTACCTAGTTTAGAGTCCGGTTTCAAAAACGGTTTAATTGCAACACGCCTACCTCTGGTAATGTGTACACGTTTCCGTGCTTCATACCTTTCAAGGTACAGTAAGAAAAATTACTTACCACAGTAATGTTGTTTCTTCTAATGGAGTCTTGCTGTATTCTGACAATATGCAGTTATATTGAGTGGTTCAACAGCCCCGGAGAACAAAGAGTTAAACTCTATGCAAATACATAGAACATTGAGCTCGAGCTCGGTTTTCAAACCACTGTCCTTGGTACGTTCTAGTAGCTGATCAGATTCTAAGATGCGAACTGGATAAATATTTATATAATGGCCAGAACTAAGCCTAAACAGGACCCCAACAGGGGCAATATAAGGAAAGAAAACCCAAAGGGCATATAAAGACTCAAGTCACAGATGCCCACAGAAAACCATTTCCCACTAATGATTTAAATGATAAAATGCTGCAGAAGAGCCACTCTTCCCCAGGTTCTGAAGGGGAGGTAGGGTGGGAGGTCAGAATACAGCAAGACTCCATTAGAAGAAACAATATTACTGTGGTAAGTAATGTTTTCTTCAAACAACATGAAGTCTTGCTGTATTCTGACAATATGCAGACTATAAAGCAGTGCCCCCAGGAGGAGGGCACAGAACCTATTTGGGGAATAGGCGCTGCAGTACTGCTGTGCCACACCTGGCATCACTCCTTGCCTGGATATCCATGTTGTAATGCTTGGTGAATGTATGGACAGACTTCCAGGTGGCAGCCTTACATATCTCAAGCAGGGGGACTTCCCTGGCAGCTGCTAGGGAGGCCACAGTGCCACTGGTGGAATGGGCCCTAAGACCTGCTGGTGGATCCTTACCCAGCTTACTGTAGCAGAACTGGATACAGGCCACAATCCATCTGGCTATAGTTCTTTTTGCAGCTGGCGTGCATTGACCAACTTCACCATAAGTAAGAAAAAGCTGGGAAGAATCCTTTCTTAGCTCTTTTGTCCTGTCCATATAATAGCTAATAGCTCTTTTTACATCCAGGCTGTGCAGCCTGCGTTCACCTGAGCTACAGTGATCTGAGAAAAATACAGGCAAAGTAATGGATTGGTTCAGATGAAAATCAGAAGCCACCTTAGGGAGGAATTTCCTATTAGTTCAGAGCACAATTTTATCCCTGTGAGGTGAAATATAGTTGGGATCCACAGACAAGGCCTGAAGCTCACTGATTCTTATAGCAGAAGTGATAGCCACTAGAAAAACAGTTTTCCAAGTGAGAAACTTGAGATCTGAAGAAAACATAGGTTCGAAAGGAGGCTGCGTAAGCTGACCTATACATATGTTCAGGTCCCATGCAGAGGTAGGTTCCCTATCTGGGGGATTAAGATGCAACAACTCCTTGAAAAACTTTTTGAAAATTGGGTGTGCAGCCAGAGAAGGTACCTTCCCTGCTGAAAGGTAAGCAGAGACAGCAGAAAAGTGTACCTTCAGGGTAGATGGCTGTAAATGCAGAGACTGAAGGTGGACCAGGTAGTCCAGAAGTTCTGGTACTACAGCTTGCTGTGGATCCAAATCCTCCTGTACACACCAGATGGAAAATCTTTTCCATTTAGAGGAATAAGTTGTTTTGGTAGCAGGCTTTCTGGCACCTCTCAGACTATCCAAGACAGATTGAGACAGTTGTAAATCTGCATATTCTAGGTCTTCAAAAACCAAGCCCTGAGGTGAAGGGACTGAAGATTTGGGTACATTATCCTGCCCTGAGAGGATGTCAGCAGGTTGTACCTCCTGGGAAGAGAAATCGGTTTGGTCACTGACAGTGCCAAGAGCATCAAGTACCATGGCTGTCTGGCCCAGTCTGGGGCTATGAGAATCACTGTGGCAGACTGAGACCTCAGCTTGACCAGGACTCTGGCTATCAGAGGAAAGGGAGGGAAAGCACAAAGGAACCTGTTTGATCAGTCCAGAAGGAGAGCATCCAGTGGCACTGAGCCCTGGAGTGAGGGCCTGCAACAATACAGAGGTAACTGGTGATTGTCTGGGGCTGCAAAGAGGTCCATCTCTGGAACCCCCCACCTCCTGAATACTGAGAGAAGGACCTGCCTGTTCAAGGTCCATTCGTGGTGGCCATGACTGATTCTGCTGAGAACATCTGCCAGTACATTGTCCTTTCCTGGCAAGTGAACTGCAAACAGTGACATGTTGAAAGAATATGCCAGTTTCCAAATCTTCATGGATTCTGTGCACAGCAGGGAGGATCTTGTCCCCCCCCCCTGCTTGTTGATGTAGTACATGGTGGTGGTGTTGTCTGTCCTGATCTGTACCACCTTGCCCGGTAAGAAACTGGCAACCTCCTGAACAGCCAGGAGCACTGCCCTGAGCTCCAGAAGATTGATGTGTAAGAGAGACTCCAGGGAGCCACGTACCATGTGCTGTGTGATGCCCCAGGTGGGCACCCCAGCCCAGGAGAGAAGCATCGGTTGTCAGCACCAGAGAGAGTGCCCGAGGGAGAAAGGGGACCCCCACTCTGAGGTTGTCCATCTCCTTTTACCACTGAAGAGCTAACAGAAGGGTGGGAGACACTGGAATCAGTTTGGACAAAGAATCCTTTCTCTGAGACCAAAAAGATCTCAGGTGGAACTGAATGTCCCTCATCTGGAACCTGGCTCCCAGGACCACAGCTGTGGTAGAGGCCATGTGTCCTAGGAGCTGTAAGAAGCACCTTGCTGGACAATGAACTCGAACCTGAAAGGATTTTGCCAATTCTATGAGGGTCCGTGCCCTTGCAACGGGCAAGAAGGCCCTTGCCTGAATGGTATTCAATTCTGCCCCTATAAAATCTAGTACTTGTACAGGGGTTAAGACAGACTTTTGAAGATTTACCAAAAATCCCAGAGAGAGGAGAGTATCCTGGGAGAGTTTTAGGGCTTCTGTGACCAGCTTGGGGGGATTAACCCACCAACAGCCAGTCGTCCAGATAGGGGTAAACTGAAACCCCCATGCCTTCTGAGGAATGCCACCACTACTGCCAGACATTTTGTTAAC
Organism: Neoceratodus forsteri; assembly: GCA_016271365.2. Classification (NCBI taxonomy): domain Eukaryota; kingdom Metazoa; phylum Chordata; order Ceratodontiformes; family Ceratodontidae; genus Neoceratodus; species Neoceratodus forsteri. Next base: position 397,352,072 of record CM028136.1, on the reverse strand, counting down.
ACCCTTGGTGCAGATGTCAGGCCGAAGGGCATAGCCCTGAATTGGTAGTGGCCTGAGGGCAGTCGAAATCTGAGATATTTTCTGTGAGACTGTCTGATGGGGATATAGAAGTAAGCATCCTTTAGGTCTAGGGATGCCAGCCAGTCCCCCTGCTTGAGAGTAGGTAGAATGGTAGCCAGGGTTGTCATTTTGAATTCTGGCTTTGTAAGATGTCTGTTTAGGAATCTGAGATCCAGAATGGGCCGCCATTCCCCATTTTTCTTTGGTGCCAGGAAGTACCTTGAGTATAGTCCTTTTCCCAAGCTGATGTGGCACAGATTCCACTGTTCTTGACTGGAGAAGTGTGGAAACCTCTGCCTCCAGCTGAGCTGTTTCTGCCAAGCTGGAAGGTCTAAAATTTCTTGCTGACAGTTTTGGGGGTACCTTGAAAATGAGAGCAAGTCCCTGACCTACTATCTCTAGGACCCATTTGTCTGAAGTGATGGAATGCCAAACCTGCAGATAGTAGGTCAGCCTGCCCCCAACAGGGTAAGGGAAGGCGGCCCGAACAGAGCTTTCAGGGTGTCTGTTTCACTGGGGTAGCAGACTGGGGGGTGGAGGCGGCCCTGCCAGTACCCCTCCTGCCCCTCCCTCTAAAGAACCCCCTTGGTTGTTGATAAGAGGGAAAAGCTTGGGGCTGGTGGAAAGGCCTGGGTTAAGGTCTGCCCCTGCCCCTGGCCTGCTGTTTCTGAGGAGTGGCAGCTTTCTCTTTTGCTGAAGCACTCCTGTATGCCACTCTGTACTCATTCATCTTCTTCATATATGCCTCAGTCTGTTCCCCAAACAGAGAGTTCTGGACAAGGTGAAAATCCATGGCATTATTCTGTGTGTCCTGGGACAGGTTAGTAGACCTGAGCCAGGAAAAACATCTGAGGGATACAGCAGAAGCCATAGCCCTGGAAGCTGCATCACTGGAGACCACAGCCATGTGGAACTGGGACTTAGATGCTTGCACCCCCTTGTTGACCAGCTCTTGAAGGTCAGCAGAAAGCTCAGGAAGGGCCTTTTTAGTCAGTTGTTCAACAGTTTCCTAAAGGGACTTTTGATACCTGGAGGCATAAGCCATATAGGAGGTCTGGCTGATACCCAAGGAAGATGCCAGGTACCCTTTTTTGGCAAGAGAATCCATCTTCCTGGAATCCTTGTCGGGGGGGGTGAGAGGCCAGAGGGATGACAGCCTTCTCACAGGCTGCAGTTTGAATTACCCCTACATGGCTACAATGGCTAGTTAAAAAGTCAGTACTATTGCCAGCCACAAAATACTTCCTGTCCATCTTCTTATCCAAAAGATGGATAGAACTAGGGGTTTGGGGGATCTTTAAAGTCTGCTTCTTAAGGGACTTATGAATGGGAATCGAAAGTCCCTGGGATACAGGAAGATCCATCATCTCCCTGTAATCCTCTTCCTCATCATCCTCCTGCCTGGCCTCTTGCACAGAGAGCTGCAGAGTCTCAGCTACCTGCCTTATAAAAGCAAAATGGGAGGTAGCCTCAGAGACAGGCCTAGGAGGGGATTCATACTGAGGATGGTCGGGGAGACCTCATGGTCAATGGGTTCCCCTTCATCCTGTTCCTCATCGTCATCTTCATATTCAGAAAAATAATACTCTTCAGGATCAATGTGTCCTGAAGGAGCTGAACCGGTATCTGGAACCATTGGCTGCCCAGACGGTACCTGCGACAGTTCGCCAAACCCAGATTGCAAAGACTGCACTATTCGAATGGCTTTTGCAATCTCATCCGCGGTTGGAACCGAGACCGATTGCTTACGCGATTCCGAACCGGAGCGTTTGGCTTTCTTCAACGATGCAGGTTCTGAAACAGACTCCGAGCACTGTTTACCCATCGACGGTTCACCCTGGCTTGAAAGGTCGGTTGTCGGATCTGAAGGTTCGGTTGAACCAGAACCGGCCTCAGCAGTCTTGTCCATTTTATCCTTCAGTTTACTGAGGCGCATGTCTAAAGTAGACTGAGGGAAAGTTTTACAAATATCACAGTCTGTTTGTAAGTGGTCAAAACCCAAATAGTACAGACAAACCAAATGTGGATCAGCTTTTGCAAATTGCTCCCCACACTCAGTACAACGCTGAAACCCAGTGGGACCATTTTTTCTCTTGGGTTTCTGTGACATAACCCTAAAATCTGGAGCTTAACCCAGTGGCTCAGTTAAGCCGGTTAAGCAAAAATCAAATGTCTACTTTATCCACAGTGGCTTAGTTAGCCAGGATAAAGAAATGAAGAAATAAGAGATTTACCCTTGAGGGTTTAGTTAGGCCGGGTAAAAGAGGAGACAAAGTCCAAACCGGCCAATGGTTTAGCGCCAGCTAAAAATGAACCGAGAGCCCTCGGTTCTGGTCATGACTTTGCACCGGTACCCCAACACAATGAAAATCTGAAGGAAAAAGGAAATTTAGAAGTTCGGTCCCCTCACGGTCACGGAACCGATCGGAAACTGAACACTTACCCAACCTAGGAACGTACACTATACCGAAGACAGAGGTTTGAGAACGTACTAAAATAAAAACAACAAAGCGATTTGAATAAAATGATGAAACTCAGCTTTAAACCGAAGAAAGCGAGGAGAAATCTCCGAGGCGTCTTCACTGGTGAGCAGAGTAAAGAATCTGATCAGCTACTAGAACGTACCGAGGACAGTGGTTTGAAAACCGAGATCGAGCTCAACATTCTATGCATTTGCATAGAGTTTAACTCTTTGTTCTCCAGGGCAGTTGAACCGGTCGGTCTAACTGCATATTGTCAGAATACAGCAAGACTTCATGTTGTTTGAATTGTGGGATACACAGCTGTAAACTGCTAAGCATGGTGGTTATCACTGTACTCAGTGTGCACACCATGCGTGTAAGACTGGACTAAAGAATGGTTTAAAAATCAAAGTGGATGCTTCAGCACAGTAAACGTTAGTCCGATTTAAAAAATGTTTCTAAATCTGGTTCTCAACTATGCACAAGGCCTAAGTGATTATCGGAAACTTATATCCTAAAAAAACACTTTTTTTGAAAAGAAAAGAAATGAAAATAAAATAAGGAACAAATCACAAAAAGTTCAGCTGTGAGTCAAAAGCAACAAGAAAAGCTTAATTCTACTCAGAGGCTGTTGACAGAACCCTTTCCAGGTTCTGGAAGGGAAGAGGATTGTCGAGCATTGTTAGGGATCCCTTAGGAAGAAACAACATTACTACAATGAGTACAGTTTTCTTCAAACGCCAGGAATCTCTCACTATACTGCTTAACAAGTGTAGACTCCATAGCTATACCTTGGGAGGCTGGGTACAGAAACTATTTCAGGAAAAGGTTTTGCAAGACAGCAGTGCCAACACAGGCATCCCTTCTGGAATGTATGTCCAGATGGTAGTGCTTTGTAAAGGTGTGTACTGTTTTCCATGTAGCTGCTTTACAAATCTCCTGAATGGAGTCACCTCTAGATGCTGACTCAGAGGCTAAGGTGCCCCTTGTGGAGTGGGCCCTAAGGCCTTCGGGTGGATGTTTGATGGCTTTGCCATAACAGAACTGTATGCATACCACTAACCAGTGAGCAATGGTCTTCCTGGATGCTGGCTTGCCTTGGCCTACATCCCACAGATAAAAACTGTTGGGCTGAAGTGGACCTGACATCCTTACTGTGGCCTAAATAGTAGTGTAAAGCTCTTTTAACATACAGGAAATGGAGCCTCTGCTCCCCAGGTATGGATTTTTCAGTGAAAAACACAGGGAGTGTGATGGATTGGTTGAGGTGAAACTTTGAAACCACTGTAGGGAGAAATTTTCTGTTGGTCCTCAAAACTATTTTATCTCTGTGGAAGATAATGTAGTTAGGGTCTGTACACAGAGCTTGGAGCTCACTCGCTCTCCTCACAGAGGTGAGGGCCACCAAGAAAGCTGTTTTCCAGGTAACATGTTTCAGTTTCAGAGTAGCAGCTGCCATAGGCTTAATAGGAACACCCATCAGCAGGGCAATGCAGAGATTTAAGTCCAAGGAAGGACTGAATCTTTAAAAGGAGGTTTCAAGGAGGGTCACGTGATGCAGTGTGGCTGGTAGCTGCTTTCTCCTGGGCTCCCAACCTACAACCCAATTATCGTTTCTTTTTCTTGCCCTATTTTACTAGACTAGCGATTTTATATTGCTGATGCGATCCTAAACATCTGTGGATCCCTGGGATATAATTTAAAACGAAGGCGACTGCAATAATAAAGAGATCTCGACATGGATGCGGATATGAAAGCACCTGGAGTAAGGCACACTCCACCTACGTCGCCTGAGAAAAGCGCCAAGAAGGCCAGAAACACTAATTCCGGGCAATCGTAGAAGCAAACGTCTCCTGCTGTTCAAAGTAATCCGCTCACAGAAGATAGATTCCTCCAGGAGCTTCTCCCCTTTCGGGAAACTCTCCAGGAAATCTCTTGTGAAATTAAATCCATAAGGAACGATTTCGTAGCTCTATCAAGGAGGGTTGGTGACATGGAAGCAAGAACTTCATCTCTAGAAAACTGGAAAGACAGGACGGACCCAGAAATAACTAAACTAAGGCAACAACTTAAGAAATTGCAACTGAAAACTGAAGACCTCGAGGGCAGAAGTAGAAGGAACAACATATTAATACTGGGACTGCCTGAGTCGGAGGAAGGGGGGAGACACCATTAGATTCATTCAACAGCTTCTCAATAAAATAGTAGGTCCTTCCCCTCTAAATCAGCAATACCACATAGAGAGGGCACATCGATCCTTAAAGCCGAAGCCCCCTCCAGGTGCCCCCCCGACCGATTATCATCAAGTTCCTTAGCTTCGCTGAAAAACAACACGTTATGTTAAAAGTTAAGGAGCTAGAGTCAATTCAATGGGAGCGAAACAAAATCCGAATCACGCAAGACCTACCATATGAGATCCGCCAGAAGAGAACAGCCTTCCACCCTATAGTGAAAAAACTAATTGCAGCTGGCATCAAATTCAGGATGAACTACCCGCGGCGAAATTGCTTGTATCTTTGGAGGGTACATGGCTGGCCTATGAATCACCAGATCAAGCGCTACCCGATCTCACCAGGAGGCTCCCGAATCTCTTTAATGGAGACTGATTAATAGATGCATTGAGTTTGGCTATAAATAGACGTTATAACTCCAAGTTGTGACTTTTTTCTATCTGATCTTCTGTGTTTAGGATATCTCGTTAATCGTAATCAGGGTTGGCTTACCTGATCTCATTGGGGTAAAGGTAGAGGTGGTGGGGTGGTGGTGATGCAGAGGGAGGCCCCAGGGCCTGCGAGGCCTAGTCTAGCCCGCGGAGTCCTGTATGCACGCCATTGTTGGGGGTAGGCGGAACTAACATTAAGGGGGAAGGTTTCCGGGGGACGCATTCAGAAGTCGGACAGGTTAGGTCCGTCCGTGTCTCCTCCGACCAACACTTCCGTTATGGGCCTTCCTCATTGAGTCATCGTGCAGTCCTCATCGTTAATCTCTCTCTAGAAACCCAGGGGTTTAGTTCAAGGAAATGAAGACTTCAAATGACAGGAGTCGACCTTGCTGCCCTCGTAACAGTAGTAGGATGGACTGGAACTCATGGGGGTAAGGCCATCTCAGATTGCTAAATTAATTGGTTAAATTGTTGTTGTTCAAAGACCTAAGGCCCGATAATTAAGGGGGCAAACACAGTACAAGGTTAACGCTGGGTTGGGAGGTAGGGGGGCTCAGGTTGGAAGTTAGGCGCTAAGGGACCTGTATCGCGGCCTTAGTGAGGGGTTAGGGGTACCTGGACCCAATTATGGGGGAACAACCACTTTACTGCATCTTAGGTCCAATCGCAAATCGGGGAGGTCCTACAGGACTGTACGAGGACTTAAATATCAAGGGGCTTGTGTTGGGCTAAGGTACCCTTGGGGGGTCCCGTCTCTAGGACATATCTGGGTGTTCTACTGGATGGGTTAGTTCTGGGACCACATGTAAATAGTTTTGGGGTAGATGGGATGATGGGTTGGGCATATTCCAGGGTGGAGGGTGGGGAGGGCTACGATCAGCTCTGATTACATTGGTCATGTCATCGTTGCATTGGGGGGCAAGGAGAGGTATTATGTAATAGTGTGTTCGATGGTTATCTCAATTTAATTCCACCTTCGTTTCTGGCTCTATCCAAGGGCTGTTCAGCCTTAGTTAGGTGGATGGTCACCTATTATTGTACTGATCGGAATGTTCAATGGGGGTGTTATAAAGGGGGTGGGTGGAAGGTGCCACTATTCAGGGATTGGATTTACATGGCCATGGACGATAACTGTTTATATCGCTTTTGTCCACGATTGATAAATGGCTTTAGGTCACATTAAGTTTGCTACATGGAACGTCAGGGGTATTAGGGAGGTGTTAAAGAAAAGACAAATATTACTGAACTGTTCGCTCACAGGTGTAGATATTTTATTTCTGCAGGAAACACATATTTTAGCCTCTGAAGTTAAACTGTTATGCTGTCATGGTTTTTCCCAGGTTTTTGTTTCAGAGGGGTCCACCAATAGCAGGGGGGTGGCTATCATGATGAAGTGTAATATACCATTTGCTCCAGAGAAATGTATTAAAGATTCGGAAAGAAGATTTGTGTTAGTTAAAGGTACACTCAATAATTTGGGAGTAGTCCTGGGGGCCATATATTGTCCAGTTGGTGGGGACCCTAACTTTATTATGCAGTTAATGGCAAGATTAAGTGAGCTTTTGCCAACGGTTTTTATCTTGGGAGGGGACTGGAATACGGCCCCCTCACAACTTCTCGATAAAACTTTTAGACCCGCTAGACCACCTACACCCGCCCAACTGGCCCTCCAGGACTTCTGTAATCTGCTGGGTTTGAGCGACCCTTGGAGAATCTTAAACCCTTCCAGCCATAGTTACACATACTACTCTCCAATCCATGGGTCTTGGTCAAGGCTAGATTATCTGCTGGTGAGCACAGGGCTTTTGGCTAATATATCTCTTTCTGGCATAGAGCCGACTGTCATTTCAGACCATGCCATGGCTTGGATAAAGTTATCCCCCAATCCCCCCGGTCAGAGGGACACCTCTTGGAAACTCAATACACAACTTTTGAAGGATGAGAAGATTGTTGCTCATCTTCAATCTTTGATATTGTCCTTTCTTGAAACCAACCGAGGCTCAATTTCCAGAGACGATCTAATATGGTGTACGCTTAAATGTTTTCTTAGAGGTGAGTTTATTAAAATAGCCACTAAAAGGAAGAGGTTGAGGGAGGAGAGAATCACTCTGCTGGCTAACCAAATTAAGTTGGCTGAGGGTGCTCTCTCTTCCTCCAACTCTCAAACTGACTTGGAGAATCTATGCAGGATCTGGAATGAATATGAAGACATGATTAAAGAAAAAACAGAATACGCCATCCTAAAATCTAAAACGCGGTACCTTGACCAAGGTGAGAAACCCGGGTGATTATTAGCTCTCAGATTAAGGGAGGTAGAAAGCTCTAGGTTAATCCCGGCCTTAAGGGCAGCCGACGGATCAATTAAAACCAAACCAAGAGAGATAGCCAAAATCTTTGAAGATTTCTACAAAGATTTATATAGCAACAATTTGTTTCAGCTCCGTGATGAATCCGGAAAATTTTCTAGCAGGGCTCCTCTCACAAAATTGCAATTGGGTCATTGCGATGCTCTCATCTCCTATTACAATAGGGAGATAGAGGAAGTCATCTGAAATCTGCCCATCGATAAATCACCAGGGCCCGATGGCCTTCCCCCCAATTTCTACAAAATATTTTGTAAAGAGATTGCTCCAACACTTCTTAAGCTATTTAATTATATTCTTTCATCGGCGCCACTGGATCCCTCATTGCTGGAGGCCACCATAGTTCTAATCCCAAAACCAGATAAACCGAAGCTGGATCCAGCAAGCTATAGGCCAATATCATTACTTAATTACAATATTAAAATTTTAACCAAAATTCTCTCCTTAAGAATCAAACAGGTATGGCAGGTGTTACTGAGTCAAGAGCAAGTGGGCTTCATCCAAGGGAGATCAGCTACGGACCACCTGCGTACACTTACCCACATTTTTCAAGTGGCAAAAGAATCTCAGGTACCTACGGCTCTAGTTGCCCTGGACGTAGAGAAAGCCTTTGATCGTGTTAGCTGGGAGTTCCTGTGGGCCACCCTTAGTAAAATGGGTTTCCCTGATAAGTTTATTGGTTGGATAAAGGCAATCTACAGCCTGCCGTCTGCGAGGATCTACTGCAACGGGGTGTTTTCATCGCGCTTTATTCTATCTTCTGGTACACGTCAGGGATGTCCTTTGTCTCATCTATTTAATTTATATTTAGAACCTCTACTGCTTCATATCAAAAATTCTCCTAAAATCTCCGGCTGTTTAATTGCTCAGCGAGCTTTGACCCTCTCCGCTTTATGACTACATTCTCTTTACACCTTTCAAATCAAGCATCTTTAGAGGAGGTGTTATGATAATTAATCTTTTGGTAATGTAGCCAATTATAAACTGAATCTATCTAAATCGGTGATATTCCGCTTAACCCACACCTGCTCCAAGCTAATGTCTCTCAGTTTGGCATGAAATGGGCCTCCAACCATCTCAAATATTTAGGTATTTATTTGACATGGGAGGAGGAGACGATTAAGAAGCTCAACTTAGATGACCTGCTAGATCACATTCAAAAAGACCTCAACAGATGGGATAACCTTCCCCTTGCAATCGGAGGACGTATTAATATAATCAAAATGAATGTCCTTCTGCGAATCTTCTATCCCTTGAATCTTCTCAACATCTGGCTTCCTAAATCCTACTTCCAGAAATTACATTCGATGGTGACCAAATTTATTTGGGGTGGTAAAAAGCCTAGGAGATCCTTCATCAAGCTCTGACTACCCAAAGACAAGGGAGGTCTGAGGATGCCTAATTTCGGTCTATACTACTGGGCCAGTCAGTTAACCAAAATGGCTAGGTGGATCGAACCCCAGAAGGAGTTTTACACGCCCACATGGTTAGATCTGGAGCTTAAATTGCTGAAGGAACATAAAATTTCTCCTCAGCATATCTTCTTTATAGCTCTTCCTCCCTTCCAGAGGCTCTCCAGTAACTCAGCAATAGGGACGTCGCTAAAGTCTTAACTCAGATCTGGGACTTCCTTAAAATCCCATACACTAGGGACCAGGCCCAGCCTTTGGTCCTTAACCCCAACATTAGATTAGGAGGACACACACTGCCAGTGGCTTGGCTCCCACAGGCCCAGGATCTTAGGGTAGAAGATCTCTACCTTCAGGGATCTCTTGGCTCCTCTGGTGATATCCTAACTAACTTATGTCTACCTCCCCATTATATATTCAAAATTTATCAACTACGACACCTAATAGGTAAAAACTTGGGTTGAGAGTATACCCTCTCAGGTTAGGCCTTTCCTGGAGCAACTAAGAACTCTGTTGTTAATTCCCACTGTATAGCCAGGCTATACAATTATTTGTTATCTACAAAGTTTCCTGATCCCTTGGGTGGATCCAGATCATGGGTCTCTTGTTTCTCTGATCTTTCCCTCTCTTGGACTCATATATGGAGGGATGTATACAGATATCTTACTTTGGATAGGAATAGGCTAATCCAGTTTTACATTTTAAACAACATGTATTACACACCACTGAAGTTAGCCAAATTCGACAGAACCAAGTCTGATAGATGTACCAGACATGGCTTAGAAGTGGGGGATTTATTACATATATTCTGGTCTTGCGTCAAAGTTGCCCCATTATGGCAGGCAATTTGTAATGGTCTGGATCCGATTCTGGGTCTGGACGAATTATTTACAGCTGAAATTTGTATTTTTGGTTTATATTCGAATATTAGATGCACAGAACGGAAATTTCACATAGCCATAATCTCAATGGCAGTCAAAAGGTTAGTACTTAGACACTGGCTAGACCAAGTGGCTATTTCTTATAATGAATGGCTGGAAGAAATCTCCTTATGTTTCAGGATGGAAAGACTAATTGCTGACTCTAGACATGCCATGCCTATGTTTCAGAAAAAATGGGGCAAGTTATACGCTTTGTATCTTCATTGATTTAGTGAATAAATACCCCTGATGGACTCAGGAAGTGATGGTTCTATGTGATCATTTTCTGTTTGTAGAGTATGGTTCCTTGGCAATAATGAATAGCTCTCAGGTTACCTGGAGATAAAGATGGCACCTTCCGGGGAGGGGTTGGGGGAAGGGGAGGGTACTGGATCATTGTTATGTTCATTTATTGTATACAAGTGGAATTTGGTCTTGTTTCGCTTTTATCAATTGTACCATACACTTGTTTTTATTGTTTGTCAAAATAATAAAGCTTTGAATTTCAAAAATAAAAGGAGGTTTCAAGTGGGAAGACCCTTTTGAAAATAGCCAAGGAGGCTACTGTCCTTTCCCTACCAGCCAAAGGACAGGCCAACACTGCTGCAAGATGCACCTTTAACGATAGAAGGGCAAATACCCAAAGACTACAGATGTACCAGGTAGTCCAGTATGCAGGACAGAGTGGCCTGGAGTGGATTGATTTGTTTGACTGAACACTACAGGTGAAAATGTTTCCACTTGGAGGCATGTGATTCCTGGTGGCTGGCTTTCTGGAAACTTTCAATATAGTCACAACCTCTTTTGAGAGGTTTAACCCAGACTGTTCTAACTCATCAAGTACCAGGCACTGAAGCACAGAGTGCTGGGGTCTGGAAATGTTATCCTGCCCTGAGGCAAGGTCAGTAGGTTGCATCTCATGGGAAGAGTGGTGGGAGGTTTGCTGGACATGGCTAGGAGTATAGACTATCAGGTCTGCCTGGTCCAGCCTGGAGCAATCAGAATCCTCATTGCAGGATCCTTTCTGAGCTTCAACAACACCCTCAGAAGGAGAGGGAAAGGGGGAAGTGCATAAGGGACTCTCCCTGTCCAACAGAAGACAAGGGTGTCCTCTGGGACTGTCCCCACTGACAAGAGGCCTGCAACAAAAAGGGAGACTGGTAGTTTTGCCAAGAGGTGAACAGGTCCACCTCTGGCATGCCCCACCTCCTGCACTCTGTTACAAGCACTTGCCTATTCAGGGTCCACTCATGGTTGCCTTGGCTGATTTTGCTGAGGGAATCTCCAAGGACATTATCCTTTCCTGGTAGGCGCACTGTGGGACAGCTTCAGCTCTAGCTCATATGCTAGGCCCCGTATCTTCATCGCCTCTGTGCACTGCTTTAAAGATCTTGTTCCTCCTGTCTGTTGATGTAGTATATGGTGGTGGAATTGTCTGCCTTGATTTGGCTCTACTGACCCCTGAGGTGGGAGGAAAAAGTCTGCACTGCCGGATATACAGTCCTGAGTTTCAGGAGGTTTATGTGCTTCTGGAACTCTAATGGGGTCCACACCCCACATACTATAAGGACCTCCAGGTGGGTGCCCCACCTCAGCAGGGAGGCATCTGTAGTTAGCACCACTGCGGATGATTGCTGGAGGAAGGGGATTTCTTCTCTTCCTTCCTCTTGCCTTTAGAAGGCACTTTGTAACCAGTACCACTTTTGACAGAGGGTCTCGCCTTTGGGACCAGTGGGACCCTAAGTGGTACTGAATGTCTCTCATCTGAAATCTGTCACCTGGGACCACCGCTGTTGAGGCAGCCATGTATCCCAGCAGCTGAAGGAAAACCCTTGCTGGCCTGGGTAGCCTCGCTTTGAAAGACTTGTCAGTTCTGTGAGGTTTACCACCCTCTACTGAGGACGGAAAGCTTTACCCTGTAACGTGTCCAGCTCTGCTCCTATGAAGTCCAGCATCGGAACAGGTTCTGTCTGAGACTCTGGGATGTTAATCAAGAACCCCAGATCCACCAGGGTTGACTGGGTGAGCTAGAGGAAGGGCCTTGGTCTCCTGGTATGACCCCCCCCCGACTAGCCAGTCATCCAGGTAAGGGAAGACCACCGCACCTTGTATTTGGAAGTGACCTGTGACCACTGTCAGGCACTTTGTGAAGACCCTTGGTGCTGAGGAGAGGTGAAAGGGTAGGGCAACAGATTGATAGTGGCAGTTCTCTACCCTGAACCTGGGGTACTTTTTGTGGGAAGGTCTTATTGGAATATGAAAGTAGGCATTCATCAGATCCAGAGACCCCAACCAGTGTCGCTGTTGCAGAGATGGGATCACTGTGGACAGTGTCACCATCTTGAACTTTTCTTTTTTTCCCAAGTGCTTGTTCAGAAATCTTAGGTTTAAAATGGGTCATCACTCTCCATTTTTCTTGCGGGTGAGGAAGTACCTGGAGTAAAGGCCCCTTGCCACACTGGTCAGAGAGAACGTGTTCCAGTGCATTGGCCTGCAGCAGCTTTTTGAACTCCAACTCCAGCAGTAGTTTTCTGCTATGGTATGAGGTGGAAAGACCCTGTGTGCCTGCAGTTTTGGAAACTTTCTGACCTGCAAGGAGAGACCTTGACTCACTATTTCCAGGACGCACTTGTCTGTGGTAATGTTTCCATGTCTGGAAATAGTGAGCCAATCTTCCTCCCACTGGAAATAGCTGGGTGACCTGTACAGACCTGTCAGAGGTTCTGCTTTGCTTGTACCTTTGCAGCAAGGGTGGCTGTAGCCAGCTTTGCACTCTGCTTACCGTTGCCACTGAAGAAATCCCTCTGAGAAGGGTAGTCATAAGCCACGTAAGTTTGGGGCATATAACCCCTGCCCCTACCTCCCTTTCTGTAGTGTCTATTGGAAGTGGAAGCCTTCTCTTATTCAGTGTGGCTTTTATAGGTGGTCTTATGTTCATCCAACTTTTTCACGTAGAACTCTGTTTTGACACCAAACAAGGAATCTCCCTCACACGGAAAATACATGGCCTTTGTTTGGGTATCCTGAGCGAGGTTTGTAATTCTGAGCCAGAAAAACCTTCTGAGGGACACTGCATGAGCCATGAACCTAGAGGTGGGGTCACTGGCATCTACAGCCACGTGAAACTGGTACTTGGTGGCATCCAAAGCAGCCTTTACTCTACTGGTCAGGTCCTGGGCTAGGTCACCAGCAGCCTTGTCACTCATGGACACTATAGAGGTCCAGATGGTCTTCTGATACTGAGCTGCGCAGGCCATATAGACTGCCTGGATCAGAAAAAGGGAGGCTGCGGTGTAAACATTTTTGCCCATGCTCTCCAGTTTCCTGGAGTTACTCTCTGGGGCTTGAGAGGAAAGGGGGACCTTGGCCTTGTCACAGGCAGTGGTTTGTACCACTCCCTCATGGTCAGGCTGAGTGTAAATGTACAAAACTCACAGTATTGTTGCACTCAGAAGCTTGTAGTAAATGCTGTCAATTAGAGGCCGACAATAGTTCCAACAGGAATTCACCAGGACACATCTGTCAATAGACTCTCTGAAGAAGCTCCAGAGAGTGAAACGCTGGAGTAACTGCCCCCACAGAGTAGCCTAATTTTCTGATGTATCTGTGTGATAACTTTTGTCAACCTTGGCAAATAAAATTGCTTGATTTATTGTCGGATTTGTCGTGGTGAATTCCTGTTGGAACTATTGTCAGCATCTACTGCATGCTTCTGAGTGCAACAATACTGTGAGTCTTGAATGTTTATGGTTGGGGTTGCCTACCCCCTGTCTGCACCACCTTCCTACCAGTGCACAGTGCTTTTGGACAGTCTCTTGAGTGTAAAGGTACTCAGCGTCCTGCCTGTCCAACTAGTATTTCTTTTCTGTTCTCTTGTCTATACCAGCTGCTGAAGAGGGGGTTGCTAAGATTTTTGAAGTGGCCTTCTTCAATGATTTAGGTATGGGCAGGAACATCTTCTTTGTGGGTGTTAGGTCCATCATGTCCAAAAATTCCACCTCATCCATGTCCTCGTTGTCTCCTGAGGAGAGAGACTGAGGGTCCTTGCCATCTGCCTCACAATGGAATAGTGTGAGGAGAACTCCTCTGAGGACCTGGGAGGGGAGCCAAATTCCTGAAGCGGGGAGCAGTCAGATTTTATGAGCTCATCCTCTTCCTCCTCTTCATAAAACATGTCAACCTCCTCCTCCTCCACCACAGGCTTTGCTACAGGCTGTGGAGCCTGGGGGGGGCCTTGCATGATCATAAAGGCTCCCATAGTTTGGAAAGCCTGGAAAAATTGATATGCTTTAGTCATGTCCTCAGCTGAGGGCATTCTGTTTCTGTCCACTGACGTCTCCCTTGCTTTTTCAGCTGGAGAGGCAGTGACATGTTTTTCTTTCTGCTTTTTCTTGGCAGGCATTGGTTCTGGTGCCTGCTCAACAGATCTTTTTGTTTTGGTAAGACTCAGGGGTCTCCCTGTTTGACACCCTGACCACTGAGTCCCCTTTAGAAGCTTTGTCCTTCTGCTTCTGGGGAGGAACCGGACTCTCCCCAGAGCCAGGTTGTGAAGAGGAGGCAGGCCGGGAGGCCATGATTTCCTAAGTTGTTTGTCCCTCTTTTTTTAAGGTTTTATGGCAAAACCTGATGCAAAGCTCACAGTTGGAAAATCATGAATGGGACCCAAACAGGAAAAATACAACTCATAGCAGTTTGCCTTATCCAGAAGTTTAAAGCACCGGCCACCATTTTTAAAACGTGTAGGTCCTGTCCTTTTCTTGGGCTTGTCAGTCATGCCAACCACTGACAGCCCAGAAGAAAAATGAAGGTGCGGTTCCTAGGGTTAGTGATTCATTTCCCACCAAGGAGAGGAACTGCAACCTAATTTTCCTTTTTTTTTATTTTATTTTAAAATGCCCAATGCTCAAATAAAAACAATAATAAAAACAGGCTAAAAGTTATCACTTCAGTTCCCACAGGGAACTGGGAGGAGAAAAACAAGAATCATCAAGCGGTAAATAAAGAAATTGGTACCGCTCTAAAACAGTAGGCAAAACACTAATGGAGAAAGAGAAATAGTTACTAAAAAAAGGGTTTTAAAATTGTGGTTCTGCAAAGTGGGAACCACATTTAAACAAGTGAGTCTCAATTCCTTGGAACTGCAAGGGAACTGAGAAAAACACACACAATACAGAGTAAAATACCCTAACCTAATGCAGAGTATTGAAAAATAACTAAAATAAATACATACATACACTGAAATAAACAAAAGTAATAGACCAGAAACACTGGCACTTTTCAGAGCGACTTCAAGGCGATGCTTCCTCTCAGGCTGAGAAATAAATCTGCCATTAGGGGACAGGGGAGAATGTGACCACAGCAGAGTTTCGAATTTCATTCTAAAATTTTTTAATTAGAATACAATTATAAGCCCTGGGACAGCTTATTCCAGGGGAATGATTGCACTCATGAAATAATAGTGAGGGATTCCTAGGGTTTGAAAAAGCAGTTCCCTGAGCATGAAACCGCGGCAGAAAGGCCTTTCTCCAGTTCTGGGGAACCGATCGCAAACCAGAGAACAGCGCAACTATAACACAAAAGCTACACTTAATGCAGAGGACCGAAAATTAGAGAAAACAAAATAAGAAGCTCAAAAACAGAAAGAATAAAACAATAAATAGTTAATAACACTGAATACTCAGGAGATGCTTTTCTGGGCAACTTCTTTCACAGACGTAGAAGTAAATCTGACGTTTGCGTGCAGAAAACAGCATGACCACACAGCAGGGGTTTGAATTTCATTTTAAAATTCAAAATTCCATAATTAGCATAAAATTCTACTTTCTGTGGCAGCTCAATCCAGCAGACTGATCGCAGTTGTTAAGCACAGTGAGGGATTCTTGGGGTATGAATAAGATCCTCTAAGTAGGCACCCCACCTTACGAGTGTGTCACCTGTTGTAAGGATACTTGCTGGGGATTGCTGGAGGAAGGGAATACCCTCTCTGAGGTTGTTCTCTTCCTTTCACCACTCTAATCCTCTTAGCAAAGTTTTTTGTAACTGGTATTAGTTTGGACTGAAGGTCTCACCTTTGGGACAAGTAGTCCCTTAAGTGGTACTGAATGTTCCTCTTCTGGAATCTGGCCACTGGTACCACTGCAGCAGAGGAGGCTACCTGTCCCAACAGCTGTAGAAAATCCCTTGCTGGCCTGCTCTGAAGGATTCTGCAGTGGAAGTCAGATCTGATACACTTGCCTGTGGAAGAAATGCCTTCCCTTGTAGGATATCTAGCTCTGCTCCTATGAAGTCCAGAACTTGCACTAGCTCTATTTGTGACTTCTGTAGGTTGATCAGGAAGCCAGGTTTTCCAGGGTGCTTTTTACTAGCTGTATGGAGTGCCCTGCTTCCTGCACTGTTTTTCCTGAGACTAACCATTTGTCTAGGTAGGGAAAAACACCACCTCTTGCCTTCCTAGGTAGGCAGCCACCACAGCTAGGAACTCGGTGAAAATCCTGGGTGCAGAGGCGAGGCCGAAGGGAAGGGCTGTGACTTTGTTTTGGCAGTTCCCTAGCTTGAACCCGAGTTAGTTTCTGTGGGTGGGTCTGGCTGGGATATGGAAGTAGGCAACTTAGAGATCCATTGACCCCAGACAGTTTGCCAGCTGCAAGGATGGTATCACTAAAACAGGTGTAACCATTTTTAATCTTTCCTTCTTTTATGTGTTTATTCAGATATCTCAGGTCTAATATGGGTCACCACTCCTCATTTTTCTTGTGGGTCAGCAAATATCTTGAGAAAATACCCCTGCCCCCGTGTGGTAGGAACGTTCTCCACTGCAGTTACCTTCAGTAGCTTCTTTACCTCCAGCTACAACAGGATGCTTGCTGTTGGAGTGTGAGGTGGAAACAGTTTTTGTTTCTGTAGTTTGGGGATTTTGTGAACTGCAAGGAAAAACCATGGTTCACTATTTCCAGGACCCTCCTGTCTTTGGGTTTTTTAACCATTCCTAGAAGTAGTAAGCCAGCCTTCCCCCCACTGGCAATGGTTGGGCAACCAGGGTAGACTTGTCAGGGGTTTTACTTTTGCTGTGGGTTAGGGTGTGGAGTTGCAGCCACATCCTTACTGCCCCTACTACCCCTTACTCTATAGTAACCCCTCTGGGATGGATACCCATAAAGGGCATAGGACCTTAGGTAGTAACCCCTACACCTATACCTCAACTTCCATAAGACCTGTAGGAAATGGAGGCTTTTTCTTTCTTAGTATTGTTACTGTAGGTGGTTTTGTACTCATCCACCGTTTTCATATATGCCTCTGTCCTGTCACCAAACAGAGAATTTGTGTGTCCTTTTGCCCTAAGCCAGACAAACCTTTGTAAGGATACTGCATGGGCCAGGAACCTAGAAGCAGTGTCATTAGTGTCCACGGCCATGTGGAAGTGGTACTTTGTGGAATCCATTGCTTTCTCACTCAGTGCCAGCATGGAGTTCCAAAGCGTCTTCTGGTACTGAGTTGTGTAATCCAGGTAAACGGCTTGCCTAGGGAGCAAGGAAGCAGATGTATACACTTTCTTGGTCATGGTATCCAGCTTTCTGGAATCCTTCTAAGGAGGCTAAACAGAGAAGGGTACCTTAGCCTTCTCATATGCAGCAGCCAGAAACACTCCATCATGAGCAGGGTAGGACTACAGGTACTCAACTACCTGTCTGTCCACCTGATACTTTTTTTCAATTTTCTTGTTGATGCCAGCAGCTGAGGTAAGTGCTGACATGATTTTGGCAGTGGCTTTCTTAAAGGATTTATGGATGGGAAGCAGCAACCTTCTAGTGGGGGCCAGACCCATCATATCAATGCAATCAGCACTCTCTTCATCCTCCTCAGCTTCATGGGAGGGGATGTTGAGGGTATTTACCATTTGCTTATGAAAAAACAGTGAGATATGTAATCCTCAGAAGGCCTGAAGGACAGCAAAATTCCTACTCAGGGGAACCGTCTGGGTCCAGAGGTTTCCCCTCCTTCTCATCTTCATAATAGGTCTCTTCTTCATCCACTGGCATTTAATAGGTAACAGAGCCAGAAGCACAGGTGCAGGCATATTCATAACATTTTCCATAGCTTGAAAACCTTAAAAAAATTGCCATGCTCTTGTCAGGTCTTCTGCTGAAGACATTTTTCTTGCATCAAATGTCTGCTCCTTTCCTTTGTCAGGAGTGACACAGACTTTTTTCTCTTTTTAGAAACATAGAAACATAGATGACGGCAGAAGGAGACCGCTAGGTCCATCTAGTCTGCCCATTACTTTTAGACCTATTTTGACACTCTAGCCCTTTGTAGTCAGGGCTCCCTTGTGTATATCCCATGCATTCTTGAATCCCCCCACAGTGTTGATCCCCACCACAATCTCTTGGAGCAGACTGTTCCAGGTGTCCACCACTCTTTCTGTGAAGAAAAACTTCCAGGTATTGGTAGAGAACCTTCCTCCTTGCAGCCTGAGGTCATGTCCCCTGGTCCTGGAGCCCTTCATAGAAACACAGAAGTTTATTTTCTTCTCTGCTGACACTGTTTTCAGTGCCTGCTCTGAGGCTCTTTTGCGTTTGCTCTTGCCATCACTGGGCTCAGGGTTCCCCCTTTCGGACACCCTGGGTTCTGTACCATCTTTACTGTACTTTTCTGATGGCTGAGCAACTTTTTCTTTCTTTTCTGTCCCCTGTGACAGGGACTGATGCTTATTCTGTAGAGCAGGGCCATCATCTGACCCTTTTTAGCTGACATGGAGGCAGACTGAGAAGCTATTAGAGCTTGTCTTTTCTTTCCCTTTTAAGTTTGTGTTTTTTTAAGGCAAAACTTATTACAGAGGTCACAATTTAAAAAAACATGGTTAAGATCCAGTCAACCAAGGCAAAGCTCATGGCCATCTGCCCTTGCCAGGTGCTGTAAACAATTTGCATCATTCTTAAAACCTGTAGGTCCTCTTCTTTTCTTTTTAGGTTTGTCAGTCACGCCAAATAGTGACAGATCAAACAAAACTACATCTGGTTCAAAAAAAATATTCAAATAATATTAAATAAGCCCAAAGTGAGTAAAGAGAGCTATACATTTTTTAATCCTTGAGCACAAACTGGTCCTAAATCAAAAAAAAAAAACAAAAGTCATGCTTTTCGCCAGTCATCAAAACAGAAATAGGCATACTCCACTCGTCATAAAAACTTCTCTTGGAAATACACTAGAACAACTGAACACCTTCAAATACCTTGGTATCACTTTTGATGAATGTCTTACTTTATGCCCATATCGATAACACTGCAAAACAGTACACACAACGCATTGGAATTTTGTATCGAACCGTTAATTTTTCAACCAAGCTGCCTTGAGGATTGCTGTTCAAAGCTCCATCATCTCAATCATAGACTATGGTCTAATTGTCTATGGCTCAGCTACTACCACTGCACTAAAGCGCATCTCAACAGCACTAAACAAAACCTGTCAACGCCTCACTGTAGCACAGAGACGGACTCACACTTGTGACCTCTACACGGAAACCGGCTGGTTGCATCTTTCCAATTGCCTCATGTATCTCACCTGCGTGATGGCAAAAAAAATCAATCTTGGGACTCACTCCTTCATGTATCCGGGACCTGCTCTGCCTGAACAATGGCACTTGTACCGCCAGAAGATCTGACCATCAACCTTTCCTTGTCCCTAGATGCCGGACTGCTCAGGGACAAAGATCTTTTACATACCGTGCCCCTACCTGGTACAATGCCCTTAACCTGCCCTCCCTATCCTCCACGACATTGGGAGCTTTCAAATCCATACTTTACCCTCACCTCACAGCCTCCAGCTCCTGTGACTGCTTTGACTAAAGTCTCATCCCACTGAGTGCACTTACATTTGTTTCACTCAACCACCATGGTCTCCTCTTTGACAAAGACAACCTGAGTACCACTAACCTGGTTCTGTCGGCTCCTAAACTTCTTATTTCTCCCTCTCTTCCCTCTCAAGCTCTCCAATCCTTATTCCTTGCCCTTGACACTGCCTCTGAGTTCCTTTTTCTTTTCTGTACATAAATGTTACTGTTTAAGTTGTGGCCTTGTTAAACGGCTTACTGATTGTTTGTAACACTGTCTACTATGTTTTTGTACTTAATGATGTGGAACCTTTGTAAAAGAGCCTTGGCTCAAAGGTATTAATTCCTAGAACAATAAACTTCAAACTAACCTCAGAACCAATATGAGATTAACAGAGGGCTGAGGTGAAGTGTAAAAACTAAATTTTTCAACAATAAGATTGGTTCAGTTCCCTCTGCAATGGAACCAAACACTGCTGCCTTCAAAACTGCCTCCCCCCCAAAAAAAAAACAACAACAATCTAAATGAAGTAGTAAAAACAACAAGAAATAATTATAAATGGCAGTAAAGTTGTTTCCTAAAGGTGGGAACCGCTTGTACGGGCCTTATCTGGTTCCTAGATACCAATCGGGAACCAAAAACCACAAAAATATACAATAAATGTAAACTAACATCCTAATGTGGAGTCTCGGGGAATAACTAATTAAAATAAATTTAAAAGAAATAAAATTGCTATGCTGTTCTGCAGGCCAGAAGAGTGAAGCTGTAGTTCGGGGCAACTGCTCTCTTCAGTGAAGACACAAATCTGAATAAAAAGGCAGTTAAGGGGAGGGTGACCACAGTACAGAATTAAAACTTGATTCCAATTCTAAATTCCATAAATAGCATAAGTTCTATCTCTGGGGCAACTCAGTAGACTGACTGCTGTTTGTTAATATATACTGATAGATTCCTGGCGTTAGAGCAGGATACTAAATAAGGGTCTTCTTATAACATAGACATTAAAGAGCTCCTGACACAGTTGAGACAATTTTGAAAAAATTTAACATTCAGGCATAAACATAGCTTATATGTTGTATTTTATTCCGTAATGCCCTTATTTCCTTATTACTTAAGGTATTTGCATGAATACAGTATCTCTGCCATTTGAGCTCTGGCTGCCTGCCTATACCTGACATCATAATTCTGTTTGACATCAAAATATGTTGCTGTGGAGATAAATATAATGTCATAAACAGGAGATTTTGATGTTGTGTATAGAGAAGCAGCCAGAGTAGATATAATCTAGGGGACAGGGATCTTGTTTTCATGCAACTGTTTCCAGTAGTAAAGAATGGGGAATTAATTACTGAAAATACATGAAGTAATAAAAAAATGGGATAATAAACCTTACTTTTTTCTAGTGTTTTCCTAATGCTGTCAGGGGCTCTTTAAGGTAAGTCTTATTTTATAGATTAAAGGAAACATTACTCGCCACAGTAACAACTTTTACTCTAAATGATAAGAACAGCCAGTATACCTTTTGCCTCTTCTCCATGTAAGGAATGGTGCCCCAGAACCTGGAATCTTTATTTAAATCAAAACTTTCTCTGTTCTGGTCTCACATTCACAGCCTTCTTTCAACAGATCTTCAGTTTTAGTTTATTTATCATACTGGAAAACCATGTGAGCAAAATTCCCCATTTTCACTAGCGTCCAGTTTTGACAAGTACAACAGGAAGTTACATAACTGAAGGCAAACAATAAATGGTAAGTGTGGGGAAGGGGACAGGGGACAGGATTTAGGACATTACATAAGCTAGGATACATCAATTTAAGATAGTCTTATGAAGTGCATTGATAGGAACTGTGCATGACAAGATTAATTACAAAGCCCAGGCCGAGGGAACGCTCCTGACAAATCAGAGCACTCCTTTCCCCTGCGCACAAGACACTCTTATTCTGTGAAGAGCATCTCATGTGCAGATGCCCTGGAAATGGGCACATTCTGGGACAGTAAAATAAATAAATAAATAAATAAAATAACACTGCGCTCGATCTATAATATATTAATATGTCCTCCGTTGCCACTCATTGTGCGATAAGAGTGGTTTCACTTGTGTTCTGCTAGAGCCAGAACTGCTCAGGTTCGAATCATTGTTCTCTCTCGAGCAGAACACATGTGAAACCACTCTTATCCCACAATGAGTGGCTCTGGGGGACATATTAATACATAAGAAAAAATTACTTACCATAATAATCTTCTTTCTTCCCAGTGATGCTCAGATATTAATAACTTTATGCAGTATGCCTGGAGGGCTGGACTGCCCGGAGAGATGGAACACATGCAAATGAGTAGAATACTTTGCACGTGAGCATCTTTCAAATACTGTCTCTACCAAATGTAGTGTTCTATCCTCTTCAGATTTGTGAGAAGCCTGGAAGTCAGGCATTAGAAGACTAATGTAACGTTAACATTTTATAAACAAAAGGAGGGGTTATCCCTAATTAAAGCATGGAATTTAACAGAAAAAAACTCAAAAGGGAAGAGAATAATAACATTTGACCAAACCACATCAAAGAAAACTCCAAAAGGAGAACACACTGAAAAAAACCCTGTTTTAAAATGATAAAAGCAGAGAATATGCAACAAAACAACATGGCTTGGTGGCACCAGCATGTGGAGTGCAGAGGCTGAAGTTCTGGAAGGGAGGGAAGTTATGAATATCTGAGCGTCACTGGGAAGAAAGAAGATTACTATGGTAAGTAATGTTTCCTTCTAACTCCAGTAATGCTCAGGATATTCATAACTTTATGCAGACTACCAAGCAGTACCACTGGAGGTGGGCACAGAACTTATTTTGGACACAGACTCTGCAGGACTGCTATGCCAAACCTAGCATTACTTCTGGACAGAATGTCTAAGTTGTAATGCTTTGTAAAAGGGTGTACTGTTTTCCAGGTAGCTGCTTTGCAAATGTCCACCAAGGGAACCTCCCTGGCAGCTGCGAGAGTGGCAGCAGTCCCTCTTGTATAATGCGCCCTCAACCTGGTTGGGGGCTCTTTACCTTCTTTAGTGTAGCAGAATTAGATACACTGGACTATCCATCTAGAAATTGATCTTTTTGAGGCTAGTTTACCCTTTCCTACATCCCCATATGTAAGGAATAGTAGTTTTCTATCCTTTCTATGGTCTTTAGTGGCTGTCATGTAATACCTGATGGCCCTTTTCACATCCAGACTATGGAGCCTTCTTTCACCAGAACTGGTATGGTCTGCGAAAAAGACAGGTAGAGTGATTGATTGGTTCAGATGAAGGTCTGAAATGACTTTAGGAAGAAACTGTCTGTTTGTTCTGAGGACTACCTTATCTCTGTGAAATGAGATAGAGTCTTGATCAATGCAGAGAGCATGGAGCTCACTAATTCTTTTTGCAGAAGTAATAGCTACCAGAAAAACTGTTTTCCAAGTAACATATTTCAGATAGGCAGTAGCCATGGGCTCAAAAGGAGGGCCCATGAGCTTCAGATCCCAAGCAGGCATTGGTGCTCTGTGAGGTGGGTGCAAATGCATCAACTCCTTAAAAAATCTTTTAAAAATGTTGTCTGATGCCACTAACATCTTTGTCCATGCAGAAAGGTAGGCAGATACTGCTGCTAGATGAACTTTTAGGGTACTGGATTGCAAATCCTGTGAATACAAATGAGTGAGATAGTCTAAGACAACTGAAACTCCAACCTTATTTGGTGTAAGGTCCATAGTTGAACACCAGAGAGAAAATCTTTTCCATTTGGAAGAATAAGTTTTCTTTGTAGAAGGTTTTCTAAAACCTTTTAAAATATTTAAAGAGGACAGGAAATGATTTCTAATTGGTAGCTTTTTATAATATTCCAGTTTACAGAAATGTTATCCACAAGCCTAAATGATCCTTATGTAACTGTACCTGAATAAAAAGTGATATAAAAAAAAAACTGTATTTTGCATTGTTTTGTTTTTATGGGTAGCATTCTGTTGTAGTTCTCTTCACGGAACCAGTGGTCTGGAGTTTTAACTATGCCACGGTTTGAGGAAAGAACTCTAAGCATGGTTCTGATAGGATAGCGGCTCATGTTTAGCATTCTGTACTCAAACCGTGACATAGTAAACACTCAAAATTACTGGTTCCAGGAAAGGAACTGTTCAGAATGTTGTTCATAAAAAGAAAACAATTAAAAACACAGTTTTTCACATCAGTGTTTATTAAGGTACAGTTAAATAAGGTTCATTTGGAGGCAAGTTTATTATTTCTCTTACTAGGAACATTGCAAGCTACTGCCAATTAGCACAGATTTCCTGTCCCCTTTAGGACAGCTTCTGAAAGATTTAAATCTGCATACTCTGAACTCCTCAAGAGCCATGCTTTGAGATGAAGGAACTTGAGATTTGGGTACAACAATGTTCCCTGATTGGAGGTCAGGAGATTGTGCCTGAGAGGCAATTGTATTGGTTTGCTGACAGACATGGAGAGCAAAAGAGTACCATGGCTGCCTGGGCCAGTCTGGAGCTATCAAGATCAGAGATGCTGAGAGGGATCTTAGCTTCAGTAATACCCTGAAAACCAGAGGGAATGGGGGAAAGGCATATAGGTGCCTGCCTGACCAATACAGAGCCAGGGCATCCACAGGTGCTGTACCCTGTGCTGGAGGTCTGCAGCAATACTGAGGTAGCTGGTGGTTCTGGTGGGATGTGAACATGTCTATCTCTGGAGTGCCCCATCTCCTGAAAATAACTTACACCACCTGCTTGTTTACAGTCCATTCATGATGGGCTGGTTGATGCGACTTAGTGCATCTGCCAAGGTACTGCCCTTTCCTGGCAAATGGATTGCCTGTAAGGGTACCTTCAAAGAGTAAGCCAGAGTCCAAATTTTCATGGCCTCTGTGCAAAGGAGGCCTGATCTGGTGTCTCCCTGCTTGTTTATGTAGTACATTGTGGTGGTATTGTCTGTTCTGATCTGTACCACCCTTCTCAATACCAGTGAAGAGAAAGCCTTTACGGCTAGGAGCACTGCTCCGAGCTCCAGTAAATTTATGTGCTGAAGGGACTCTGCTGCTGACCAAGTACCCTGAGTTGTGTGCTTCCCTAAGTTGGTGCCCCAGCTCAAAAGGGATGCATCTGTTGTGAGGACCACAGATGGATTCTCTCTCTGAAAAGGAACTCCTTGCCTTAAATTGGATTCCTCCTTCCACCACAAGAGAGCCCTTAATAGTGCCCTTGTCACAGGAATAAGCTTTGAAAAAGGGTCTCTCTTTTGACTCCAGTGAGTCCTGAGGTGAAACTGGATGTCCCTCATGTGAAACCTGGATCCCCGCACTGTGCCTGTGGATGCAGCCACATGATCTAGCAGCTGCAGAAACTGCCTTGCAGATTTTGGGTTATGCAGACTGAAGGAATTTGCTATTGACTGAAGAATTTGCACCCTGTCTAAGGGTAAAAAGGCTCTGCCCTGAAGTGTGTTGATTTCTGCCCCTATGAACTGCAAAATTTGAGCAGGAATTAGAACAGATTTATTTTGGTTTATTATGAACCCCAGGGACTCCAAGAGGTGCTGGGTGATTCTTAGGCAATTCCTTACTTGGTCTGGCGACTTGCCCATCACCAACCAGTCATCCAGGTATGGGAAGACAGTCACTCCCTGTCTTTGAAGATATGCCACCACAGCCACTAGGCATTTTGTAAATACTCTTGGTGCTGAGGAGAGGCCAAAGGGAAGAGTTGAAAACTGGTAATGACCAGAAGGGAGCCTGAATCTGAGATACTTTCTGTACGATTCCTTTATGGGGATGTGGAAATAGGTGTCTTTCAAATCCAGTGATGCCAGCCAGTCCCCTTTTTGGATTGTTGGCAATATCCGAGCCAGAGTTACCATTTTGAACTTTGTTTTTTCAGATGCCTGTTTAAAGCTCAGAGATCCAATAATGGCTGCCATTCCCCACTTTTCTTTGTTGTTAGGAAGTATCTGGAGTAAAAACCGCTTCCTCTCAGGGTGGTAGGAACTGATTCCACTGCTCTGAGCTGTAACAATTTCTGAACCTCTGCTTCTAGTAGTGTTCCTTCTGCTAGAGGAGATGAGCAGTAAACCCTGGTCTTTTGTGCAGGAAAAGATTTGAAATCCAGAGACAGACCCTGACCCACTACCTCCAGAACCCACTTGTCTGTGGCTATGCTTAGCCAAGCCTAGAGGAAGTGGGACAGTCTATTTCCGACAGGGAGGGAGGAGGCGGCCTAAGCCTCAGGGATTTTGCTTTGATTGGGGCTGAGGCTGGGCCTGGGAGCCCTTCCTGGAGCCCCTTCTACCCCTACCCTTAGAGTATCCCTGCTGTGGATACTGCTGGTACTGAGGCACAGCTACTGGCTGGAAAAAGGGTCTGGTCATAAAAGACCTTCCTCTCCCCCCTTCCCCTTCCATAGGGCCTAGTGGATGTAGAAGGTCTCTCTCTTTAGAAGAGTTTCTTCTATGAGTGGCTTTATATTCATCCACTTTCTTCATGTAGGCAACAGTGGATTCTCTAAAAAGGGAATTTCCATCTAAAGGAAAGTCCAGGGCCCTGGATTGAGTATCCTGAGTAAGGTTAGTGGCCCTGAGCCAAGTAAACCTTCTCTGTGCCGCAGTGTTAGCCATCCATCTGACTGCAGTATCATTTGAATCGGCAGCCATCTGGAACTGGTACCTGGCCGCCTCCAGCCCAAACCTGGCAGTTTCAGCCAGGTCTTCAGACAAAGGTGAGGGGGCTTTCATGGACATGTCCAGTAATGACTGCCACAGGGATTTTTGATACTGGGCAGCATAAGCTTGAAAGGTAGTCTGTCTCATGGCCAAAGAAGCTGACAAATAGCCTTTTTTGGCCATACTGTCTATTTTTCTAGAGAGTAGAGGAGGAAGGGAGGACGGGGGACTCTGGCTTTGTCACAGGCTGCCTGCTGTATAACCCCTTGATGGTCTGGATGGGAGAAAGGAAATTAGCCCCTGTCCTGTCCAACTGATATATTTTAACTATTCTCCTATCACTAGGAGGAACAGAATTAGGGGTCTGCAGAAGTTTAAGGGTGTCCTTTTTAAAAAATGTATAAACTGGCAGAAGAAGAGCTTTTGTGGGTGTTAACCCCATCATATTCGAGTATTCAGTTTCTTCCTCATCCTCAATCTGTTCTGTGGTAGCAATGTCCAGAGCATCTGCCATTCTCCTCACAAATGTAAAATGTGAAGAATAATCCTCAGACACCCTGGGGGGAGAACCAAAGTCGTGCTCAGGGGACACCTTTGGGGGAATTGGTTCATCCTCCTCAAAAATTGCTCCTCTGGCAAGCAGGGCAACACATCACTGCTAGCCTGGGGACCGGGGGCAGGCTGCTGGGGGATGATGTTTTGTAGTGCTTGGATAATTTTAAAAGCCTGAGCTATTTCTTTAGCCGAGGGCAAAGCAGGCACTTGTGCAGAAGTCCCTGGGTTTAGCAGGAGAGGGTTCTGCATGTTTCACTTTCTTCAGTTTCTTTGAGGGAACCGGGGAGTCAGCTGGTTCTTTACCTCTTTTTGCCCCTTTTTCGCCCATATATGGGGCAGGGGTAAGCAACCTTGTGGGTTCAGCCACAGCAGATTGGGGTGTCAGCTGGTCAGAACCAGAGGGACCCCTAGGAAATCATTTATTGAGCCTTTCAAGGCATTTTTCCATGGTTTTATCCGGGAAGGTTTTGCATATTTCACAATCCTGGTCCAGATGTTCGAACCCCAGACAAGCCACACATAAGGTGTGCTTGTCTGCTTTAGCAAACACATCTCCACATTTTAAACAATTCTTAAAACTGGGCTCTCCTGTTTTCTTTTTAGGTTTCTTTGACATGGTAATGCACAAAGAGAAAAAACACTAACCGTTAAATAAAAAAGAGCTAATGCGGTTAATTTTTTTTTTTTTTCGGTCGATTCCGGAACCGAACCGAAAAGATGACAAATGAACCAGCTCAGTGGTTCAGTAACAAAAACAGTAAAATATACACAAAAAAAGAACTAGTATATATACTAAATCAAAGGCCCTTTAATCAGAGAACCCCGATGAAAGTAAATAACTAACCCAGTTCCCTCACGGTTATATCAAACCGCGAGGAACCGGAAAAATAACTAATTTAAACAATAAACAAGATTTTTTACTGGCAATTAGTAGAGGCAGTAAAAGAAATGAAATATACATAAGTTTTTATGGTTTTTGAATCTTCATGCAAAAAAGGATAACGACAACTCCGAGCGACCAGACTTTCAGGCGGAGAGAAAAATCTGAAGAGGTTAGAACACTACAGTTGGTAGAGGCAGTATTTGAAAGATGCTCACATGCAAAGAATTCTACTCATTTGCATGTGTTCCATCAAAGGATGCAGAGAACAAGGAGTACTTGGATGACAGTGGGCTCAGGGAGGGTTAGACCAGTCAGGCAGAGGCACATCCCAGATCCTATTCCACTCAAGAACTCATATGCCACACTGCCAAACAGGGACAACCAAATAGAGGTACCCAGAGAAATGGAAGGAAAGGATGTGGAGGTTAGCCAAGTGCAAAAGATGGAGATTAGTGCCCAGGAGGTGGATAGGCAGAATAGGGGCAAAATTCAGCAGAAAGGCAGACAGCAAGGTGAACCAGGGATAAAGGACAACCAAGGAAGGGGCTGGAGTAGAACAGCCGAAACAGTCTAGGGAGGTCAAATCATGGAAAGTCATGTGCAAATGCCAGGAGCCTTAGCAACAAGATGGAAGATCTGGAGGCTGTCATGGTGCAGTCAGACCTGGACATTGTGGCCATCACTGAAACCTGGCGTAATGATAACCACGACTGGGAGTTGGCCATACCTGGCCACAACATATTCAGAAGAGACAGGGCAGGCAGGAAGGGAGGAGGAGTGGCACTGTATGAAAAAATGACATAAGGGCCACAGAGATCCAGGAGGAACAAAATGGGGAGATACTGTGGGTTAAGCTGGAAAGGAAAATGGGCCAGCCATCCGCACAGGTGTGGTCTATAGACCACCAGCCCAGGAAGGAAGAAACAGATAGGGAGTTAATGCTAGCCATCCAGAGGATGGCAGACAAGAGTGAGTAGTACTGGTTGGAGACTTCAATATTCCAGACGTGGACTGGAGCATTCCAGCAGCAGCATCAACTAGAGCAGATTTATCCTGGACTCCTTCAGGGTGCCTTCCTCAAGCAACTGGTCATGGAACCAACTCGGCAGAAGGCAATACTGGACCTTGTGCTCACAAACAGGGACAGTGTGATGGGGTAAGAGTGGGGCAGCACCTGGGGAACAGTGACCACCAGTCACTGTGGTTTGAAATCACAGAAAGAGCAGCACCAAACCACACAAAAACACGTATCCTGGATTTTAGGGGGGCAAACTTTGGGAAAATGGGGAGATACTTGAAAGAGGCATTAAGGGGAATGGGGCAGGAATCAGGGGTTGAGGAACAGTGGGAAGTATTTAAAATAGGGATTACAAGAGCAACAGAATCATGTATTAAGCAGGTTAGCAAGAGGAAAAGGAAGAGGAACCATTATGGTTTCCAAAGAGGTAGCAAAGAAAGTGAAAGCCAAAAGATTGCATTCAGGCAATACAAAAAGACACAGGCAGAAGGGATAGGGAGAAGTACCAGGAGAAGCAAAGGGAGGCAGGAGGTCAGTAAGGAAGCCAAAGCTCAGACAGAAGAACACATTGCAAAATCAGTGGGTAGAGGACAAACCTTTACAGGTACATAAGTGAAAAAGAAAGGCAAAGGGAGGGATAGTGAGACTGAAGGGGGAGGATGGGGGCTGTGTGGAGGATGACAACAGTAAAGCTGACATATTGAACAGGTATTTCTGCTCAGTCTTTACTGAGGAAGAGGAGGTAATGGGTCTGAATGGAGTACAAGGGGTGAGAATGTTGCAGAAATGGACACAAGTCCCTTTACACGAGAAAGGGTCCTGAAGGAACTGGAAGTAATAAGAGTTGATAAAGCAATGGGGCCAGATGGGGTGCACCCCGGGGTCCTTAAAGAACTAAGAGAGGTGGTGGCTGAACCTCTTGCTATCCTGTTTAGCGATCACTAGAAACAGGGGAGGTACCCAAAGACTGGAGGATAGCAGATGTAGTCCCCTTATACAAAAGTGGGAACAAAGAGGAAGCGGGGAACTACAGACCAGTCAGCCTCACCTCGGTAGTGGGGAAGATCATGGAAGCACTACTGAAGGAGAGATTGGTGGAACATCTGGTTGTCAATGGACTACAGGACCCAAGGCAGCATGGTTTCACCAGGGGAAGGTCATGTCAGACCAACCTCATTGAATTTTTTGACTGCGTGACTAGGGAGGTGGATCAGGGAGGGCAGTGGACATGGCCTATCTGGACTTCAGCAGACCTTTGACACTGTGCCACATAGAAGACTATTGCACAAACTGGGGAATATGGGTGTGGGCAGGACAGTAGTGCGGTGGGTAGGTAACTGGCTGGGCAGCAGGACACAGAGGGTGGTGGTAAACGGCTGTCACTCCACAGAGGGAATAGTGACCAGTGGGGTACCACAGGGATCAGTGCTGGGACCGGTACTATTCAATATCTTCATCAGTGACATTGCACAGGACCTAGAAGGCAGAATTTCACTGTTCGCTGATGACACAAAGCTCTGTACAGAGTAGACACACCAGAGGGTGTAGACAGAATGAGAAGGGACCTGCAGAAACTTGAAGAATGGTCAGGGTTTGGCAGTTGAAATTCAATGCAAGGAAGTGCAAGATAATGCATATGGGGCACAAAACCCTGGCACAATATATCAGTTGGGGGTGAGGATATAGCATGCACCAAGCAGGAAAGGGATCTTGGAGTTATCATCTCTGATGACCTCAAGGCGGGAAACAGTGTGACAAGGCAGCAGGTAAAGCAAATAGGATGCTGGGATGCATAGGCAGGGGCATCACCAGCAGGAAAAGGGAGGTCATAATTCCACTATACAAGACACTAGTGAGGCCACACCTGGAGTACACTGTGCAGTTCTGGAGACCTTACCACGTAGGACATAGACAGGAGAGAAGGTTCAGAGGAGGCAACAAAGATGGTGCATGGATTGCATCATAAGTCCTATGAGGACAGGTTGAGGCACTGAACATGTACTCCCTGGAGGAGAGGAGGGAGAGGGATATGATAGAGACATACAAGTATCTTACAGGGAGGAACACGGTGCAGGAATGCACTATTTTTAAGCGAAAAAGATGTTCCAGGACTAGAGGGCATGGGATGAAGTTGGAGGGAGGATGATTCAGAGGAAACGTGAGGAAGAATTTCTTCACAGAACGGGTGGTGGACAAGTGGAACACCCTGCCAGAGGAAGTGGTGGGGGCTGAAACAATCACGGGATTTAAGAATGCATGGGATAGACATAAAGGAATTCTGGAGGTCAGGGGTTAAGCGGCAACAGACTTCCTGGAAAACATAAACTGAACTTACAAACTTAAATGGGCAGACTGGGTGGGCCATAGGCCCTTATCTGCCGACACTGTCTATGTAGCTATGTATCTATGTATCTCTCCAGGCTTTCCAACCCTCCAGGCTTACTGCATAAAGTTATGAATATCCTGAGCATTACTGGGGTTAGAAATACAATTACCTTACTCCTTAATCATTTAGACTATGGTAACACTGAAAAGCTCAGACTGTAGTGTTTAGAAACATTAAAATATTCTGAAGAACTTCTATGGTAATCCTATAAAGATGATGCAGGACAGGGAGGGTAATACTGGCTATTCTAATCATCTAGAAGAAAAGCTGCTATTACAGTGGGTAACTTTTTCTTCATATAACAGTAATTAGAACAACTAGTTCAACTCTTTGCGGACTCCAAGCAGAACCCTGAGTTACACAGCTTTGGGATTACTCAGGGAAAAAGATTCTGAAGGACAGAAATGCCAAGCCTGGATTCCTCTCTTGCTCAAATATCCAGACAATAATGGGATGTCAATGTGTACACTGTTAACCAGGTTGCAGCTTTGAAAAGCTCAACTAGGGTTACCTGTCCCTTAGCAGCTACTGGTGTTGCTGTTTGCCTTGTGGAATGTGCTGGGATGCTCTCTGGGGGTACTTTCCCTAACTCAGTATAACAGTAAGCTATGGCTGACACTGTCCACCTGGATATAGTCTACCTACTCGCTGGGTGTCCTTGTAACACTTCTTCATATATAACATACAATTGTTTATTATTACCTCTGATGCTCTCAGTTCTGTCTTTACAAAACCTATGTGCACTCTGTCTAAACATTTCAAAACTTGTTCACCTTTGTTTGTGTGTGGCCATGGGAAATACACAGGTAAAGTAACGGATTTATCTAAATGAAATTCAGAGACCACTTTTGGGGAGAAAATTAATGTTGGTTCTAAGCCCCATCTTTTCCTTGTGGAACACGAAGAATGCTGGCTTAATGCTGAGTACATGAAGTTTACTTATCTTCTTTGCTGAGGTTATAGCAACTAGGAATAGGGGTTTCCAAATAATGAATTTCAATTCTCCAGTAGCCATTGACTCAATAATAGCACACAGCTGTTAGACCCCCCCAACATGAGGGATGTTAGTGTATAGTGACATCACATCCATTGTAACTAATAGGCAGCAAGAGTCAATCTTAACTAAAGACAATACAGATGAGTATGAATAAATAGGCCATTGACAGAATAAAGGCCTATGGCACATTCATAAGGTAGAAAAAATGGGCAGACTGGATGGGCCTTGCGGTCCTTATCTGCTGTCAACGTCTATGTTTCTATATTTCTATGACAATACTCTCAATATGTCTGTAGTGTCTTTGACATAGGATGGTAGTCTGCTAATTAAGGGATGTAGATGGAAATCTTCAAATTTAGAAAGCTTTTCTGTCACACACCCAATGCTTGCCATGGATCATACACCCCGGAAGGTTTTCTAAGGTGTTATGTATTTTTGGCAAAATATAGATCATGGCAAGCACCGGGTGATCCCCTCTCACTATATACTGACACCCCTCATGGGGTAGGGTTTAACAGCCACGTGTTTGTATTTGGAGCAATCTGGGGAATATGAACCAAAATTTATTGATTTTCTTGTGAATTATGCAGAATTTGTACTAACCTGTAATACTTTTGTTTTTCAGGATAGTCATCATCTACAAATACATGGAACAGGTATAGGTGCCTCATGTGCCCCAAGCAGTGTTAACGTGTACATGGGTTTATGGGAAAAATTCACTGTTCAACATCCTGATCATAACCCATTTTTAACAAGATTACAGCATATCACAGGTACATAGATCATTTTTTAAATTTGGAATGGGGCTATGGAAGATCTTTTCTGAATTTGTAAGCTACCTACATTCATCTAATTCTAACTTAAATTTCACTGTGAAGGCTGACTCAGACATGATTTCCTACTTAAGACACTGTGATTAAAAAAACATCTATAGGTACTGTACTTTGGATACTGATTTGTTCAGGAAACCTTCAGACAGTGCCTCTGCTCTGGAGCATCAAGTATGTGTCCCAGACATACTGTTTAGAATATACCATATAGTAAAGTTTTAAGACTATGACGTAATTGTAGCCGTGAGGATGTTTCCTCAAAAAGGACAGATCAAATTAAATCTAGTTTTTACCAGAGAGTTTATAATCAGAGTGTGATAAATGAGGCTATGAACTGGGCAAAAAAATGCAAATTGAGCAAATCTTATAACGGGAAACAAGGAAACAACACATGAGCTGGATAGCAGGGACGATAGATTAAAATACATTTTTACATATACGAATCAACCAAGGCAAGTTAGAGATATTAGTATGAAGCATTGGGATATAACCAAAGCTGACCTGATTTTAGGAAGATCAATGCGGATCAATCACAGATGGTATACAGCAGAGCTCCTAATTTGCAAGATATTTTAGTGCATTCTTTGCAACCATGTGTGAGAAATGAAACCCTGACAATATCAGGTCTCCATCCCACAGTAGGGTGTAATATTTGTGGGTGCTGTAAATTCTGCAAATTTGTAAAGAAAGGGAAGACCTTTGAACATCCCACAAGAAATTAGGGAACAATCCACGATGTGGAGTGGGTTGGGCTGGTTTTTACCTTTGCTAGGCATGGGTAAATCCCAGCCCAACCCACACCCCACTGGATTATTCCAATTATACAATTAGAAAAAATAAGAAGCGCAGCAACATTTATGAAGAAAAACCTTATTTTGTATTAGCTTATGCTTAAAACAGTAAAATATTAATACGTGTCATAAAATAGTCCTATTCTAAAATAGCATAAAATGCATGTGAGCTCATCAATATCACTATAGTAACTGTAAATAGCTGAACAAACGAATTCGATAAGAGAACCACTTTTAATATAAGAGAGTGACCGTGACAAGCTGGGACCGATCGATGCTGGCAACTGATATGGCTGATTCAGCAGGCTAAGGGACTTACCGCTGAAGTGATTGAGCTAACTTTGAATTTTAACTCAGGTTCAGATTTTCCGACTCCAATTCCTGAGCTAGGATGCAGTCAAATATGGCTTGTAGCTCTCAGCTGTGTCTGAGATTGAAACTGCAGCTCATCTGATATTTTTTTTTAAATTACAGTTTCATGGACTGACTTAGTTGTTGCGGAATAGCGCAGTTAGTGGAACATAAATATGGCAGCTTTGTGAGTTTGTTTTAGAATGCTACGCATTCTGAAAGGAGTGATTTTTAGCTATGATTTTTGAAATGTGCGGTCAGCTGGTACTTAATGCAATGATTATATCAAAATGGCCCACAGCATAAAGTAGCAGCTAGCCAATCAGGAAAGTGAATTTTTAGCCCCATTGTATAATGAATTACATGTTTACCAACAGAAATCAAATTCTCTGTGATACCCCAGGTGTGATTTATATGGTCACTTGCACATGTGGAGTATTTTAAATTGGGAAAACCATCAGACCCTCTAAACAGTACACTGGAGAACAAGTCAGAGATATAGCTAATGGGGACATAGAAAACATTCTGGCAGTGCACATACGATTTGCAGCTCAAACAAAACGGCACACTTGGCTGTATATGGGTATTGAAAAGGTGTATTTGGGGAGGAAAGGTGGCAATCTGGACAAACTTTTGTTGAAAAGAGAAGCGAAATGGATGTGTACACTCGGAGCCTTATAAGCACCAAGATTAAATAGATGTTTTGAAATAGCACCATTCCTGTAATGTAATATATGTAAATAGAGTCTATGAATTCCCGCAACAACAATTGGGTATTTATTTTGTGAAAATAATTTGAGTCCTGAATAATTTTTCTCTCTTATTTCTTTGTGCAATATGGAAAGATTACATATATTGCTGCAGCATATGTAATAGGTGCTTTCTATGTATTTATTTGTATTTCTATTCCCTGTTAGTGATGCTGGCATCCACCCTCCTCTGTTTAACCACACATGAGATATGAAACCACTAAATTAAAGTGGCAGCAAGTGCAGCCTGATGAATATTTCAAGAGAACATTAGACTTGGAACCGATTAATGTCAATATAATTTATTAATATGGACTGATATGCTGATGGACTTGTATCTGGAATAGTTTCAAATATATACTTGACTGTTAATTTCAAAGTGGTAGCTTTAAGATGTGAACATCTAATTAACTGGAAAAGTGTTTGTCTTAATTGATTGCTGGAATTTGTTTCACTTGTAACTTATTTTATGGCATCACAATGACTTCATTGCTAAGGGACTATAAGAAGATCCTAATTTTGTATTAGCCTCACCCTTGAAAAAGCACCAGTACAGGTGCGAAGTGGCATTGGGAGGCTTTTGTGGCCACTGGTTTGGAGGGTTTTTATTCCTGTTTGTAGCTTTTTGCACTCTTTGATATTATATTTTACAAATATCAAATAAACCGTGTACTATTTACTGCAGAATAAGGGGTGCTAGCTGTACATTCGAGCAGACTTGATAGACCTCTAGGCCTTTATCTGCTGGCAAATTTCGTATGATCATACTAAAATAGTAGTTTCAGTGAGTCACTGTAGCTTGTATGGGATGCAAGTGCAGTGTATGTTTGCCCTCATTGGTCTATGTATGATGCATATAAAACAATACAACTAGGGCTCAATTTTCAAACAATGACACAGTGTGTGGTGCACCGCCATCTGCAGTAAACTTGGGTGCGCCAGGGACCCTGCACCATATTTTAAAAGCAGGAGTCCCGGCATCAAAGTCCCCGGAGTCTACTGCAAGCTGACTCGAGCACAGACCAAATGGAGTATGAAAGGGGACTGCCGCAAGCTATGGCACAGGCTTGTGACATCTGTGGCCAGTAATGATGACCTGCCGGCCAATCGCCCTGGTGGCTGGCAACCCAATGGCCAATCGCCCTCCTAACCGGCAGGTCATCTGGGGGATGCCCCGGCTCACAGGGGGTGAGGGTGGGACAGGTGCAGGATGGAGTGGGAGACAACTTCCCCTGATGGGGTGACGGCACGGACAGTGCGGGTCTGTGGGGGGGGGAGCCAATGCACAAGTGCCACCACAGGGGAGTGGTTGCGAGCTCTCACTTGCCATGAACCACTGTCGCTCCAGCGGTGGTCTGTTAGGTGTTGGGGCTGTCTGAGCATGATCCACAGGAAAGCACAGGGTCACCCCCCCTCCACCCAGCAAGTGCTGTAGCAGTGGCACATGGCAGCTCAGACCAGTTCCAGGTTGATCTAACTGCAGGATCTGTGTGCCCCTTGGTAGGGGGGGGCTTGCAAAATCCTAATATAGGGGATACTGAAGCCCTGCCCCAGTGCAGCAGTGTGGCTGTCACAAGGACGGTGCAAGCCCAGCTGGTGCAAGCAACCCCTCCCCCAGTGGCACACAGTCCTCTGGAAAATCAGGTGTGGCGCAAGTAGCCCTTTGCACCATTTCTCCTTGTTGCAAGCCTCTTGTGCCAGCCCTGACCTTTTGAAAATTGGGCCCCTAGTCAAAATATTATCTACTGAACTACATGGGACTTACAATGTTCAGGAGTAGTATTGCTTGTTGTGTACAATGACTACTTCACACTGCTAAATGTGATTCATTTCAAGTAACTGTACCACACTCTTACATGGATTTTTAAACTCTTTCATTGCTTTCGATGTGGCGATTCCAGCCCATGTCTTGCAGTAATCTTCAAACGATATTCTCTTAACATTTCTAGAAATAAAAATCCAGAATTCAGAATAAGATAATTTAAAAAGTTTGTACCACAACAGTAAGAAAGCATAAAAAACTATTTAAAGTACTACTCTACAGATAGTGGCAAAAGGGCCTTGACGTGCTGAAACAAAAACTGGCTATAGCCAGCAACTGCTGCTTTGGTTTAGCATTAACTTAAAGAGCATCTCTGCAAAATAAAATGCTTAAAACTATTAGATTTACAACAATTGTGTTTATTTTTCTCATTTTTTTTGTTTTTTTTACTTCTGTGGTTGCTGGTCTACTAAATAGCTATGAAAATTCAGTACATATTTCATGGAGTGTTTCAAACCATTTCTGGCTGCAACCAGCTGATGTCACAGCTGCTCTTTGTGACATCACAGTCTGCTGTCATTGTGAGCAATATGAAGTCATACAACATGGCACTATGATGTCAGTTGGGGACAGTCATTTGCTTTTTATACACACTTCTTGGACAGGCTAACAAGATGTGCTATAAAGCCTAGAATGGAAAACAGAAGCTGAAAACTTTCTCTAGTAAATAACAAAAAATGGAACATCATGTTTATGAAAGTCATGCTGCAGTGCAGTTACTCTTTAATGTTTAAGTCTGCATTGCATTTGTTGATTGCAGTACTATAACACAACTTTATACACTGAATTAATGTAGAATCAGCAAATGTTGGGCCCGATTCTCAAAGCGGGCTTGGACTGGCACAAGCTACAGCAAACAGCAGCTTGCGTCAAAGCCCAGTGTGCCAGAGACCCTGCGCCCGATTCTTTAACAGGCAGGATCCTGGTGGCTAAGTCCCTAGGCTTACAGCAAGCCAGACTGGGTGCCAAACACACGGTGCAGCAGGAGGGCTTGCCGCAAGCTGTAAGCTGGCTGTGCGCAGGTCCAGCATTGCCCTCAGCGGTTTGTGCCCCCCCCCCGATATGCCCGATCGAATAATTGCTGTCAACCTGGTAGTCTAGTGGTTCCCCCACCCTGGCAAAAGTGCCCAGAACCAGTACCCCCCAACCCATACCCGACCGGGACGGTATAGCCCTCCTCACACCACCACAGCTGGCCCTGAATGAACTGTCATTGAGTGCATATAATACAGTAGGCGCTCATTGATTATCAGTGAGCACCTACTGTATTATCGCTTGGTGACAGTTCAGTCGGGGCCAGCTAAATGGTGTGAGGAAGGCTGTGCTGATCCCAGGTCGGGCAATGGTTGGGGGGGGTGTTGGGCACATTTTGCTAGGGTAGGGGGGCAGGACCACTAGAACACCAGGTTGAATGGGATAATTATGGGCATATCCCCTCCTGCTATATCCTCCGCTCCTCTTCACACAGAATTCTAGCCCTCCCACCAAGGTGCACTACATCTGACTGCGGCGCCTTCTCATACAAGTTCCTCAATGTCTGGAACTCCCTGCCGCTTGAAATTTGCTCCGCTCAATCCCGTCTCTGTCTGTCTGTCTGTGTGTGTCTCTCTGTCTGTCTCTGTCTCTCTCTCTTCTCTCTCTCTCTCTCTCTCTCATATCCACCAGGTCTGTTCCTTTGCTGGGCTCTCAGCATCCAGAAGAGAACTAGTTCCTGGGATGCCTCTTTCTCTCCCACCTCCCTCTCCCCAACTGTCCCCCACCTCCACTACCCCTCTCTCTACACCTTACCTGCCGGGTCCATTCCCTTGCAGGGTTCTCTCTGCATCCTGAAGGGGGCTAGTACTTGGGTCTCTCCTATCTCCTCCCTCCCCCTCTTCACACTATCTACCAGGCCAGAAAGGTACTAGCTTTTGTATTGCCTCCTTTCCCTCCCTCCTTCTCCCACCCTACCCTTCCCCCACTCCCCCTTTGTGCTACAACTGCCTTGTTGATCCTAAGCTTGTGTGTGACAGCCCAGAGTTCTACCTACCCCTGATAGCACTTCCAGATGTTCTCCATCTCCTGGCCTAATCCTTACGGATTACCTGCCCTCAGGTCAATACAGTATACGCTGTACCTGTATAATATGTTACCTTCCCTGGTTTGTCTCATCTGATGTCTCTTACCTTAGCTTAGTTATCTATACACGCTCCTGTTATGTGATACTGTCTTTTTATGGATTGAAATGTACTGTATTAATAACTGTATTTACTGCACTCTATGTATTTAATTTGCACTGTATGTACTGTTATATGCCATGGTTTTTTGCTCCCCCCTTGCTTGTAACCCCCTCCCCCAGGACACTTCTGGAAGCAAGTGGTTTACAGCTCATGTTGTCTTTCCTGGTGAAACCTTTTCAAATAAATAAAAATAAATATTGGGGTGGGGGAGGGATCACTAGCCCAACAGGATAAATTAAATACTAATAGGCACATCGGGCGGGAGGGTCCACTAGATCACCAGGTATGGTGGCTGGTATTTGGACCAGTGAGGGGGACACTGGGGTGGGACTGCTGGATTACCACGGCATCACCACATAGCTGCACACAGGTCTGCTCTCCCAGGGAAAATAGTTCTAAGTACCCTTAGATCAGCCCTGGCTGGTCTAAGGGTACTTAGAAATTCTCCCTCTGGGAGAGTTATGAGAATCCCATTTATGGGCTGTGGCAGCTTGTGTCCACCATATGCCCCCTTGTGCTGTGTCGCAGCCCATTTGTGGGCACACAGACAGTGCAAGCTCTGTTTGGGGCAGGCAGCCCGTGGTTGACGCAGGTGGTCTTTGATAATAGCTCTGGGGGCAGTAATTGATGCAAGGTGCCATATGCGCCATTTATGGACTGTGGCAGCTTGTGTCCACCACATGCCCCCTTGCGCCGTGTTGCAGCCCATTTGTGGGCACACGGGCGGCACAAGCCCTGTTTGGGGCAGGCAGCCCGTGGTTGATGCAGGCTGTCTTTGATAATAGCTCCGGGGGCAGTAATTGATGCAGGGTGCAATATGCACCATTTATGTTTGGTGCAGGCACTTTGCATCACTCTCAGAGCTTTGAGAATCGGGCCCATTAGGCTCCAGCATATCAACAGTCTTGCATGTTGTGAACTCCTCTTCCTAAATCTCAACCTCCTGCCTCACAAATCTGGGACATGGCTTAAATACAATCAGGGACAAATTACCAAAATCCGTGATACATATCAAAAAATAATACTATCAGATTCATAAACTGTGTACAACATGTTGCTTAGTGTATAAACAGCATTTTATTCATGAGAACTATTCGGTGACACTAATGGCAGGCATTTTCTTTTATTCAAATCTGAACTCTTAAGTGAGAGAAGTGCCAAATTTAGGAGATGGAAGAAATTCTTGAGTCAGAATCATTAAATGTTCCTGGAAATCAAGTCAGTTGAGTGGTATGCCCCACCAAGCACAGGCGCGCACATACACATACACACACACACACACACACACACACACACTTTGCTCTCATCACTCCGCTCCAATTAGCTGTCCCTGCAGACATGCCTGCTGTTGAAAAATATTGCAGTAAGCTTGGCAAAGCTATTGCTGCTTGCACCAAATCCCTCCCATCATGGTGGATCCTGTTGGAACCAAATGGGGTCTGCCAATGCGTGGTGTCATGGTATGTGTTTGGGTCTTGCTCCTTGTGTTTGACAGGGGGAAACAGGTTGGAGTGTGTGTGGGGTGGAAGTGTGTATATGCGTGTGTTTGTTTAGAGTGTGCAGGTGATCAATTCCTGTGTTGGGACCCACTCTTTGTATCATACCTACACCCACCCACAAACAGCAACTGGATATGCCCAGGTCACAGCAGTTGCCACCAAAACATGTTCATGCAGAAAATATTAACTAACATTTTCATTGTTATACCCAAACATTGTGTTCTGGTTCTGACAACAATTTAATGACTGCACCAGAATATCCCTACCCCATGTATACACAAACATAAGTAAATCATTGAGAAGAAAGTTAGTCTGAGAATAAGTATGCCTCCCCTGAACAGGAGCAGATCACCTGACTGGAAAGGAAGTTCTCTCTTTTCTCCCTCCTCACACACACACACACCCAGATCACTGTCCGGGAACATGGCATTCTTTCATCTTGTCACTTGGTCTTCATTTGCTTGAACTTCTGGCCTGCAAGTGACATCATAATCCTTTGCTTGTGACACCACAACCCACTGCTATAGAGATAAATATATGACAAGCAGTGATTATGATGTCACCTCTAGGCAAACAGCCAGATGAGATGCTGACCTAGTGATAGAGATCCTATTTTCATGCAAACTGCTCGACTAATAAAATATGACAAAAGTATTTATACTTAACCAATGTGTACACTTTTTTTTAAACAGTGAAGAAAAGAGGTAACCGCACTCAGGAGTCACTTATGCAGTATTTGCTAAGAAATTTTAATATGCGAAAAAAGGCCCATCATACAGCTGTATAACCCTACCAAAAAACGTCAACGTTTCATGCCTTCGCACTGTAACAAGAAGCTAAAGTGCATAAACAGTGACTAGTTTAAATAGTATCGGTGAATAAACATACTTAATTGAATTAATAGCCATCATCTCAGTAAAACATGTGAACAACATTAAAAAGCACACATCAATTAATGTTCAAAGTAGCATACTTAATTGTATCATTGTTTTTAGCATGTTTTGAGCATAGCTGCCTAATAATGGTGTCATCATTACAACAACTCACATTACTTATCTTTGCTACAAATGAACAATTAATATTGTTTATTACCATACTTCAAATGAACAATTAATATTGTTTATTACCATACTTCAAGAAACTAGAACATCTAGGTAATGAATACGTTTTCTCACAGGATCAACTACCAATATACATATATACAGACACTACTTATCAGTACAATCAATTTCTTTTTAACTTTGACTTAAGGATATTCGATACAGTGCAGGGAAACAGACTTGATGCTTTATAAATATGGGGATATTTCGAATTTATCATTCAGTCCACTTTTTTCACATATTAAAGTTTCTTTGCCTATTTAAACTGGTCACTGTTTATGCACTTTAGCTTTTTGTTAAAGCGCGAAGGTGAGAAATGTTAACGCTTTGTGGTGGGGTTATACAGCTGTATGATGGGCTTTTTTACGCATATTAAAGTTTCTTAGCAAATACTGCATAAGTGTCTCCTGAGTGCTGTTACCTTTTTTCTTCACAATTGTACGAGTAGTTGGTACAACGCACCTGGTGTCTGAAGCAGCCCTTTTCTCTATATACTTTTTTTAAATAATTGTCCTGGGGCGCTAGAGTAGAGTGTGCCCCATCCTCTGACCCCCCCAATCCATTCCTTACCTTGCTTCCTTGATGCCCATAATTATGTGGGACAGCAGCAGGATACGTGCCATGTGGGTGGTCAGGCACGAGGACCACGGTGGAGACAACAGGCAGGCAAGTCAAGGAATGTGGGGGCAAGCAGGCAAAGTGTAAGTGCTGCTGAGAGGTTCAATTATTTGCACCAATCATAATTTTTTTGCAAACTTGTGTCTGGGTGTCAGGGGCACAGCAGTATGTGCCCCCATCCTACAATACCCCCCAGTCAATTCCTGAACTGACTCCCTCAGATGCACCCAATTCTGTGGGGGAGATACAGGATAGGTGCCATGTGGGTAGTCAGGCATGAAGAGCATGGTGAAGATAGCAGGTGATTTTTTTGCGAAGTGCCAAATGTTACAGTATGAGTCAGCCCAGTGGCATGGTGGGTTGAGGAGCTGGTACCTTATCTGCTGCCATGGTGACAACCTAGGTTCATGAACAGAACTGGGTTGCTGGGTGAGGGAAGGCGGAGCATCTGCAGGACAGTTCTCCTTCCTCGGGAAGGGGGGGACCTGTGTCTTGCTACCGGACTGTGACCTGGGGAAGGCTGGGTATCAGTGCCAGTAGGCACATCAGAATGAGTAGGAATGTTGGTAGATGCTTACCGTTATTGCACGTCAATGTCGCAGAGGTGTAAATGGAGGAAAATGCCCCTGGTGGCTCGACTTCCCTTGCAGGCCCTACACAACCTCAGGTGGCAGGCCACCCTCTGGGTAGTTAACCTATAGATCCATCAGACGGGTTGGTAGTGGAGATGGGGGGAGTCACCGTATGGAGGATGTCAGGAGGCAAAGCATTGAAGAAACAGCCCCCCAACAAAATAAATTTGTACTATGCCAAGGCATCGCAAATTGGCACCTTACCAGGAATTTCCAGGGCAAAGAGTAAAGCACAGAAAATGTCTAACATTTAAAAAACAAATGTCCCCTTCCCGCACCCACTGTAGAACTCTTTACAAAAAAAAAAAAAAAGCACACCCTTCACCCTCAACCGTACCCAGGAGGACACTGCTGCAAATACTACTACTCCCTTCCCCTGCAACTCACTCAGCAGTGCCATGCACAGCACTCTTCATCCTCCCCCATTCCACAGAAAGATTAACACA
Source organism: Neoceratodus forsteri (assembly GCA_016271365.2). Classification (NCBI taxonomy): domain Eukaryota; kingdom Metazoa; phylum Chordata; order Ceratodontiformes; family Ceratodontidae; genus Neoceratodus; species Neoceratodus forsteri. Next base: position 397,308,788 of record CM028136.1, on the reverse strand, counting down.
AATAAAATATAACCCTCCTCTAAGGCCCACCCACTCAACAAACAGTACCCACTCTCCTCCCCACAGCCCCACAAAAAAGACAAACCCTTTTCCTCCACCCACTCCGCACCCGACACATCCAACTCCCCATCTGGCACCCAACCCAATCAAAAAAAAAGAAAGTGGTTGGTGATTTAGGATGGTGACTGGCATAGACCGTCCTCTCATCACCTTGGCCCACCTCCGTCTCTTGTAGAAAATCAGCTGATTTTACTATAAACACAATGGAATAGTCCTAAGAGTCAATTCTCTAGGGCCCAGAGGAATTGCAGTGATGAGAAGGAATATAGAAACTGGGCAGGGATATTGGAAACCTGGTTGCAAGAAAGAGGTTATAGCCAGCATGTAATTAGAAGGGCAAGCGATGATGTGGATGTGAGGGAACTAAGTTCAGTATTGATGCCAAATAAGCAGGAGGAGAGAGGAGGCATGGATGGGAAACTCAGTTTTGTAACCACTTTCTCTAATGGTGCTTGGGCAGTACGTGAAATCATATGAAAAAACGGAATATTTCAGACAGAGAGCCCAAATGAAGAGAATGCACAAAGCAGATGTCAAGGACTGTGTACAGAGGGCCAACACCTCAATGAGCAAATTGGTGCATAGTGTATAACCAGTGGAGAGAAAGAACACTTGAATACCTTCCCTCCCCCATGGCAACAAAACAAAAGATTTACATATTGTAGTGTCATACAAACAACTTTAACCATAAAAATGGAGAGATGGTCACCACAGACATCTTCATTAATAGTGCACAAGCAATGTTATTCGTTTAGCAAAATGCATATTTTATAAGGCAATTTTTGTGGGGGGTAGAAAGAAATAGGCTGTTGGTTAAATAGGATCTGCAGCTTATCCTCTAGGTAGGGAAATGGGCACACTAGGTGGGCCAAGTGGTCCTTATCTGCCGTCAAAGTCTAAGTTTCTATGTTCATATGTGACCAAGATAAGGGGATACTGAAAAAAAATTCACTAAGAGAGCAGCCTATTGGATCTACAAATTGGGGGCCCTGGCATGTCCAGGTTTGAATGACCAAACTGAGTTGGCAACCCTTTTGTAACTTTTTGAGCATACTGGATCCCACAGCAATCTCTCTCTTTTTGTTTGTTTCTTTTTTATTTGGCCTGTGGAGGACACAAACAACGTAGAATGGGATTCCAGATCATATGGACTGCTAGAATGTCTTGTTTGTAATGACTTTGCTGGTCTATACTTCATGAATATTCAAGAATATCAGGAAGTCTGTGTAGTGTTACGTATTTTGTGGGTTCAATCCCCTCCATCAGGTTTTTAAGGTAATATATATGTTTTTTTACTCCACCTTTCCAGTATAGTTTGTTTCATAATGAAAGAGTATCATTGTCAGGGCACTATTTTGTATATGCTAGGGTTCCCAGATCTACAGGGATTCTTGTATTTTACAGGAATTAGGAGCCATCTACAGGGAAATTCTTCCCATCGACTTGCATAGGTTGTACAGGAAAACAGCAATTTGGCTTCCATAGGAGATAATATAATCGACAGGAAAACACAAGAATATTACCTTGGAGTTACAGGGAAAATGCCAAATCAGTCTAGAAGCACTGTATGCCCTGATGTTTGTGGCTAGATAGACAGGTTCGACTCCACCAGGGTGCACGTAAGGATGTAAATATACTGTATAAGGCACATAAAGCCACTAATAATTTTGTGCATTTAATCTAAGGAAGGCACTACAGTATAGCAACATGAACTAACTATGTGCTGTTGCTTTTCAAAGTTTTTAATTTCTTTTGGCACTTATTTTTGGTGCTAGTAAAGTTCTTGCTGGTGAGTCGGGTGAAGGTACAGAAGCTGCCTACTAGATGGAGCAGTTTACCTCATAAAAGCCCTGGGGAATGCATGACGTGAAATATTGGTGGCTCCAGTGGGCCTGTTGTGCCTGTCCATATCTGCAAATGCTACATAAATTGTCTAATAATCCTAAAAGGTAGACTGCAGCTTCTGTTGAACTGAGTGCTGGACCTTTACAGAGAACTGCTTAACCAGTGGGTTTTCGAGCACCACACTATGTGAGTGGCCTTTTCCACATGCTGCTTTTTTTTCACTTATTTTCATTAGATTTTTACCATATATACAATCAGTTTGTTTATATATATATTATGATAGCATGGTAGTGCTACCATAGTTAGGGTTGAGTAGCCCTTTTAAGGTTAAAGGGTGAAACTTTGCACCTGAATAACTTTGCCATCATTCAATGGATTTGCTTGAAATTTGGCAGGCACAGACTGACAGCATAGATCTTGGGATATGCCAACTTTCGTACCAGTCAGATATACGGCCGCGGAATTATTAAGCAACATTCATGTGCACAATTACGTTTTTTGCAAATTCTTTGCTCGCACACCTACAGGTCGCATGGTTTACGCGACCGATATGAAAACTTCAGGGAACGTGTGGCTGGGGTCCCCGATGTGCCTTTTGAAGATTTCGTGAAAAAATATTAAACAGTTCAAAAGTTATTCAAAAGACAAGTTCTCATTATGTCAATGGGAAAAGTTATCAGAAAGTTCGAAAGTGTTGCAAATGGCCCTAGTAGTGTCGCAAATCCACGATTTTGTTTTCAGTTGGTGATCAGAAAAATGCTTGCCATTTAAAATTGGGACCATCTAGGGACACAATTCTTTTTGTGTTTACCTAGTCAAGCCCTAAGGATGTTAGGCATGTCTTTATTTTGGGGTTAAACACCCCCAGAAATATGTTTTTCAAATTTCTGGAAAAAGTAGTGTCGCAAAGTAGTGTCACAGCTGTGATACTTTCGAAAATTTTGTGAAAGCTTTCGCAAATTGCGACACTACTTTTCCAGACTATGGCCAAAATGACAGAAGTTCTTTGCCACCCTGCTGCAAAAGAATGGTTTGGTCTTTTGAGCTGAAATTTGGAGGGAAGGCAGCCAACATCGCACAGATGTGCCTCTTGGTGGTTTGGTGACAAAATATTTCATGGCTGCCAAGTTACGGTACTCCAAAGTTGAAATTTTTTCTCCACAGACTATCATGGTGGCGTCTGCCACACCTTTCGGGGCTCGTATCTCAGAAATGGTGCGAGATACGGAATTTTTGTCACGATGATGCGTAGCCCTCCCTGTGGGCTACGCATTCAGTGAAAACCTAGCCAGGAAACTAATGAATCATGTGCAATTTAAATTTTGTTTCTATGTTGCACAGTTCCTCAGATATAACCAATTTAGTATTCCAACAGCTAATTTTCTGCTCCGAGGCCCATTATTATGCATACATTGTTGGAACACACTGTGTTTCTCCATGCAGCTGTTGGGCAAAACAAGGGTGTGCACTTCTGTTACTGTTACAGTTAGTGTTTCCCCTTGCATTTCCGTACCCATTTGCGTTACCATTCCCGTGTACGCCACCGTGTACGTTACCCTGTGTGTTCTCGTTTGCGTACGCACTTGCATTTGCATTTCCTTTGGCATTATTTCTGCTGGTAATGTTACCATTTGCATTTCCAATTGCAGTACTGTGACCGTGCGCATCATGGTTTGTGTTTCCTTACGTGCTTGCGTCTCCCTTTGTGTCACTGTTCGCTTTGGCGTCACTCTGCGCTTGCATTTCTAGTAATGTTTGCTTTTCCATTTACGTTTCAGTCACCATGTGTGCAACCGTTAGCAGTTGCCTTTCCCTTGCACTTACCATTACTATGTCACAAAAAATCTCGTGGGGGGAGTGCAGGGCCTGAATTCACTATTTCTACTGCACATTCTCAAAAAGAAGGGAAATTAGAGGTTAAAACTCCATTTAATGCATCAGTTAGGGTTGTTTCACAGCGACAAAAGTGAGGAAATTCTGTGTTAGGGTTGAAAACCCCCTTGTGCCCCCCAGCCGCAACCCCAACCGACGGTGTGTACTGGGTCATCGGTCCTAACTCTCACCCCATTCTCCTATACCTCAGCTTGTTTACAATGTGATGAGTGAGCACTGATGGACCCCAATACACCCTGTTGCTGGGGTCAGGAGCTGGGGTGCAAGGGGTTTCAACCTCAACACCGAATTTCCTCACTTTTGTCACTGTGGAACAACCCTAACTGATGCATTAAATGGAGCTGTTTGCCATATATATATATATATAAACATTTCATAGTGCTTACACAATCTTAGAGGATTCTAACCACCCCTTCCCCATCCATAACAGTCCACTGATATCAAATATGAATACTAGTAGTAAAATATACAAAATTATACAATGGCAAGAAAGAACCTTGGACTGTGATTGGTCAGTTTGGGGCTGAACCCATGGCGTTGTCCCAACACGATGCCACAGGTCTACTGTCATCATTACTGATGCTGTTTGTGATCCCTTTTTTTGCATCTCCTCTTAAGAAGCAAAAATATTTTTCCACTCTAATAAAAACATTCTTTAAAATAATTTTTGTATTTTATATATAACAATAAGCCATTGTATAACAGGAATAATGCACTCCAGGTGTGTGTTGTTTGGGATAACGCCATGCCTGGGACATTGACGACTTCACCATGCCTCGCGCCCAACCCCCCAGGTACACATGCTTTTCCCAGCATGACACACACCCTGTCGTGCATTATTCCTTTATTAGTTGTTTCAAATGAACATTAATAGTGGCACATTTTGTTCAATTTCTTTCCAGTTAGAACCATAAATATCACCAATGCTTTCATCTATGTCATAAAAAAGGTTTTCAAAAAGTATAGTTTCGTAAAAACTGAACCACCACTTCCGAAAATGAAAGATCAGTATTTCCTTTGCTTTCCAAATTTCTAAAATGGTAGGTTTCAATGCCATGGAGGTGAGAGCAATAATCTTGTGTTGAACTTGATTTAGATTAATAGAGTTAAAGTTGTTAAATATAATTCTAGTGTGAATGGTATTTTCTTATCCATCCAATCCAATAGCATTTTATTCAGATTCTGCTACCATGAATTTATAATAGGGAACTACCATAAGCAGTGAAATACATTTCCTTTTTGTTTCCATCCACGCCAACATAAATTTGAGTATTCTGGATTTTATTTTTGCAATATGGTATGGTGTAATATAAGTTTGATCAATGATTTTTGTCTTGTTTTATTTTGAGCGGAAACATATAATTTGTTTCTTTGTATTCTTATATTATCCCACTGATGATGGGTTAGTTGTATTCTTGCCTCCATGGCCCATTTATTATTTATTTTATTGGTAGATTCATGATTACTAAGATATCATAAAAATGTGTTAGCAATTCTGTGTTTCCTTTTTCTAAGTCTTTATTTTGTTGTTTTAATGCATTTATTAAACTTGTTCCTGAAATCCTAAATATGTTATGCAATTTCCTAAACTTTTTCAACAAAATATAATTGTAAACTTTATTCCATTTGGGGATTTGTAGGATGCTTAGCATTGATTATAAGATGGAAACTCATTATCCACCAGAAGGTCTTTCCAAGTTTCCATGTTATTAAGAAAAGGTTTAAAATCAATTATGGAGTTGTTACCACAAATTCACTTCCCATAATTTATTTTAAAATAAAGCCAAGGAAGTTGCAAATCTGATGGGTTTTTTACTATTTTGTGCAAGGCTTGGAACCAAGGTGGTAAAAAGTGTATATTATATTTATATACATCTAAATCTAACCTGAAGTCACATAGTTTATAACATCCATCTTTGTTAGAAATATAATATCTTGATATAGGACTTCTTCTTTATTAGGAAAAAAAAGACCATTGATATACTAATGACATTAAATGTGCCATCATATAGCTAAATGGGTCAGGACACCCTAAGCCTTCTAGTCTCATGGGAATCATCATAACTTTCCACACAATACTTGCCCCCACAAAATGTTAAAATTTCTTCATTTCACAAAATCATTTTTCATTTGGAGCTCCTAGTATATTTTGAATTACAAATATTAAATGGGGCATGGCCATCATTTTGACAGTGTCTAATTTTTCCCAAAGGGAAAAGGAAAGATTTTTTCAATTTTCAAGTAAAGAGGCTATTTTCTCTGGTTTTATTACAAGTTATTTTAATATTAGCAGTTTGATCTGCTGTTAAATGTAATCCTAAGTATTTCATATGATCCTGTATTTTTTTGTACTTATATTTTACTAGTTTTATGTAATTACACATTACACATCAAAACCCACAGACAGGTTGCTTCACAGTACACATTTGCCATACAGACAAATACAACATTTTTACAGTCTCTAAGGTACAAGCACCCCTGTTCCATGTTACATCACTGGAGGGAATTATGTATAAGTTAACACTTAATTAACTTGAAACTGATTGGCACAACTAATTGTTGTAATGATGTCCAAAACAATAATTATAGTCCAGAATATAGCCTATGTTGCCATGAGCCAGGATGTTAGAAACTATCTATCATCGTGCACCCTATCAAAGGGTTAAGCATCCCATCTTCTTGAACATAGAGTTTATAAGAAATTTCCTCCAACCCTCCAGCACAGCTTAAATAGTGCACAGTATAAAACTTGAAATGCAACTTCATAATGTATAAAGATACATGAAACTCATATTTCCTTTGTGTTAATGAACTAAAACCCCCAAACCAAACGTACATTTTCGGGTTTAATTATCTTAATTTCAAGAAGTACTAGTCCACCTCCGCCATGAACAGTGCTCAGGAAAGGACTGCAAGGGGAAAAGGACAAGAAAAGGGGGGAGGGAGGGAGGAACAAGGCAACATACATGTAGCCTGAGGCGCCATTTTAGAAAGTGCCTCAGATTAGCTGCATGTTTACCAACATATGTTTCTGTAACACTTAAACATTGCTAGCAGCAACATGCCATAAATTCCCCAGTACAATCTGTAAATGTCCCACATTTAGTCCTCTTGCTTCTAGTTCCCAGCCAGATTAAAGCACCCGAATCAAAAAATATTCAAGTGTCCTGTTCACCATCCGAGTCAGAAGAGTCTCTGCGGGCCGGAAACTCTCAGTTTTTTTTCCCCAATAGTTTAGAGGCCTCTGTGACATCTGAAAACTGATATGCCTTACCTCTGTAGAAAATCCACAAGCTGGCAGGTAGAAGCAAGACATGGTGCACTCTGAGGATGCGCAGACATGCTTGAACTCCATCAAAACATTTCCTCCGCATCCTTGTAGCATAACTGAGATCTGGAAAAAAGTGCACCTGGGTGTCTTGCCAGTGAAGAGGGCTTTGATGTTTTGCCTGTTGTAAAATTATGTCTGGTTCCATGGATGTTCTAAACTCCAGCATTAGAGTACGGGGAGTAAGGTCTCCCGTGGCCGCCCTAGGTTGTCCACCACATGGCATAATTTGGTAGGCCTTCAACAACTTGAACTCCATCTCGAGTTGAAGTAAGTTCTTTAGCCAGTCCCTTAGAAATGCCATGAGATTCTCTCCTTCTGTCTCCTCTGGAAGATCCAGAACTCGAATACGAGTGGGAGCGTACCATGTTTTCCAGATTTTCTAGGTGCCTCTGGAGCAAATTTCTCCTTCATTAGACCTGATGCGACCACCAGGGCTTTATCTGCTGACTTAGTTGCCCCCTTCATTTCTTCCTCCAGTACCCTGACTTTCATGTGGAGCTGTTTCATATCAGCAGTAAACTCCTCTACCTTGCAATCCTAACCTTGGATCGTGTGAAGTAATGCAGCAATGGTTGTTTGAGTTTCATCTTGGTCTACCACACTGAGCTGGGAGTCCTTGCCATCACCCACTTTGGACTCCAAGCGGGCTCCCTCCACATTTGCTCCCGCTTTGCTGCCACAGATAACTGCGTCGGTGAGGTAGCTCATACCGAAATATTTTTTGCACTGAACGGTAGCTCTAGTAGTGTTCCTCTATCGAGTAGTGCCAGGAAGAAAAAATTACTCACCTTAGTAATTGTGTTTCTTCTAATGGAGTCTTTCTGTATTCTGACTTATTGCAGTTAGCCCCAGCACTTGAACTGCACTGGAGAGGAAAGAATTAAATTCTATGCAGGGCATAAAATGTTGAGCTCGAGCTTGGTTCAAATCTCTGTCTGCTGCACTTCAAAGTGTAACCGTCAGATTCTTACGAGCTAATACTAACTAACTAAACTCCACTGTGTGGAATTGTAAAATTTTTACTAGCCAAATGGCAACAAAATATTTTGGATCCCATAAAAGACTCAAATCGAGAAATCCAAAATGAAAAACCAGGTAGTGAGCACTTATGACTATAAGTTAACAAACATAAACCACTCCCCCTCTCTAAAGGGAAGGAGTGCCCAAATGAACCCCTGGGGTGCAACACTGCACCTGTCAGCCCACTTCCGAAAACCAGGTTCTGAGAGTGGAGGAAGGGAAGGAGGTCAGAATACAGCAAGACTCCATTAAAAGAAACACAATCACTAAGGTGAGTAATTTTTTCTTCAAACAACATGAAGTCTTGCTGTATTCTGACTTACTGCAGACTACCTATTTTGGGAATAGGCTCTGCAGTACTGCTGTACTAAACTAGCATCACTCCTTTCCTGGATATCCAGAGAGTAATGCTTGGTGAATGGATGGACTGTTTTCCACGTGGCTGCTTTACAAATCTCTAGCAAGGGGATATCCCTGGCAGCAGCCAGGGAAGCAGCTGTACCTCTAGTCAAATGAGCCCTCAGGCCTGAGGGTGGTATTCTGCCTATTTCCTCATAGTAGAATTGTATATAGGATGACAATCCACCTGGCAATAGTTCTCTTAGTGGCAGGTTTGCCCTTCCCCACCTCCCCATAAGTGAGGAACAACTGGAGGGAGTCAAACCTGTGTGCCTTTGTGCACTCAATGTAGTAGCTACGGGCCCTCAACATCTAAACGGTGTAATCATCTCTCACCCAAAGAAGAATGGTCAGTGAAAAAGACAGGGAGAGACATGGATTGGTTCAAATGAAAATCTGAAACCACTTTGTGTAAGAACCTCCTATTGGTTCTAAGGACCACTTATCTCTACGGAATGAAATGAAATCAGGCTCCACTGACAGAGCTTGCAATTCACTGATACGCCTGTCAGAGGTAATAGCTACCATGAACACAGTTTTCCAAGTCAAGTACTTAAGCTCTGCTGAAGACAAAGACTCAAAGGGAGGTTGCATAAGGTGAGCAATGCAAACATTAAGGTCCCAAGCAGGAGTAAGATCTCTAAAGGGGGGATTGGTATGAAGCAATCCATTGAAATATTTACAGAAAACAGGATGGAATGCCAGTGAGGAGGGCTTTCCCACTGATAGAAAAGCAGAAACAGCAGCCAAGTGTACCCTGAGGGTACCTGGTCTGAGGCCTAGGCCATTTAGATAAACCATGTAATCCAGAACTGTAGACAATTCAGCAGTATCTGGAGATACAGTATATGCTTCTTGGAACACCAATTACTAAATCTTTTCCATTTGGAGTTATACGTTTTTCTGGTGGCAGGTTTTCAAGAGGCTTTGAGAATATCCAGAACCCCTTGAGACAGATGCAAATGTGCATACTCTAACTCTTCAAGAGCCATACCTTGAGATTGAGAGACCGAAGGTTGGCATACCAAATCCTCCCGAGAGGAGGTTAACAGATTGTGATTCCTGGGATGAGACAGGGGAAGATGGACTGCTAGGGACAGCAACAGGGGATACCAAGGCTGTCTGGCCCAGTCTGGAGCAATCAGGATCACTTTGCAGGATTGTGACCTTATCTTGACAGAATCTTGAACAGTAGAGGTAAAGGAGGGAAGGCGTACAGAAATCTCCCTTCCCAATCCAGAATCGGAGCATCCAGAGGGACTGAGCCCAAGACTGGGGGTCTGCCACAAAACAGAGGAAGTTGGTGATTGTCTGGGGCTGCAAAGAGATCTATCTCTGGAGTGCCCCACCTTGAAAAAATCACTTTTAACACTAGGGGATATAGGGACCATTTTTGATGGCCCTGGGAAATCCTGCTCAATGCATCTGCTAGCAAATTGTCCTTTCCTGGAAGAAGAGACTCCTGAGTGGACCACACTCCCTGGGGTGTGAGAGTCCCCAGGTGGGCTCCCCACCCCAGGAGAGAAGCATCTGTGGTTAGAACTACAGAATGAGACTGAGTGATGAATGGGACTCCTTGCCTGAGATTGTCCTGATGCTGCCACCACTGAAGGGCCTGAATAAGGGTCTGATTTACTGGAACAAGTTTGATTAGAGGATCTTTTTTCTGAGACCAAAAGGATCTCAGGTGAAACTTAATGTCCCTCATCTGAAATCTGGCCCCTTGGACCACTGCAGTGAAAGCTGCCATGTGGCCCAGAAGCTGAAGAAAGTGCCTTGCTGGTTGAGAGACCAGAAGGTGAAAGGAGGAAGCCAGTTCTATGATGGCCCTTACTCTTTCCAGGGGAAGAAAAGCTCTTGCTTTGACAGTATCCACCTCTACCCCTATGAAAGTGAGAAGCTGTACTGGCTCGAGAATGGACTTAGGAAGTTTGAGAAGAAATCCTAGAGAAGTGAGCACTTGCTGGATCACTTGTAGATCTGACTTGACTTGGTCTGGAGACTGACCCACAATGATCCAGTCATCCAGATATGGGAATATGGAGATATTTTTTCTCCTTAGAAAGGCCACTACTACTGCTAGGCATTTTGTAAACACCCCTGGAGCTGATGTTAGACCAAAGGGCATTGCTTTGAACTGGTAATGGCCTGAAGGCAATTCGAACCTGAGGTACTTTCTGTGGGACCACCTGATGGGAATATGAAAGTAGGCATCTCTCAGGTCCAGGGAGGCTAGCCAGTCCCCTGGCCTTAGAGAGAGAAGGATTATTCCCAGAGTCACCATTTTGAACTTTGGTTTTAAAAGATGTTTGTTCAGGTATCTTAAGTCTAGGATGGGCCACCACTTCCCTGTCTTTTTCGGGGTAAGGAAGTACCTGGAGTACAGACCTTTGCCCCTGTGTATTGTAGGAACTCTCTCTATGGCCCTTAAGGCCAGTAGAGATGAAACTTCTGCCTCTAGGGCAATGGTTTTGGAGATGCTTACAGGTGGAAAAGATCTGGCTCTCAGTTTTGGGAACTTTTTGAAGCTGAGAACCTGTCCCTGGCTTACTACCTCCAGGACCCACTTGTCTGAGGTAACAGACTTTCAGTCCTGGAAGTAGTAAGCCAGCCTGCCTCCTACAGGAATCAGGGAGTCAACCCGGGCTGACAAATCAGGGTGTCTGCTTGGCAGAAGCCTTAGGCTGAGGAGTGGATGCAGCCCTGCTCATCCCCCTTCTGCCTCTCCCTCTGAAGAACCCCCTCTGAGAAAAAGGAGAGGAGGCCTGTGCTTGGTAGAAAGGCCTATGAAAAGGCCTGCCCCTATCCCTAGCCTGCTGCCTTTGAGGAGTTGCCTGCCTTTCCTTGGCTTGTGGACTCCTGTAGGTGGTCCTATATTCATCCATCTTTTTTATGTAATTCTATGTCTGCTCCCCAAACAAAGAATTACCCACCACAGGGAATTCCATGGTCTTAGCCTGGGTGTCCTGTGAAAGGCTAGTACATCTGAGCCAAGCCATCCTCCGAAGAGCCACAGATGTAGCCATGACTCGTGATGACACATCATTGGAGTCCACAGCAGCATGAAATTGGATCTTTGATGCCTCAATCCCATCAGCAGCCACCTCCTCCTGCTCCCTGGCCAGCTGGGGGGAGGTCTGCTTAGCCAGTGCCAGTACAGTGTCCCACCTGGACTTCTGGTACCTGTCTGTATAGGCCATGTAATTAGCCTGCCTGACTCCCAAGGAGGATGCCATGTACTGCTTCTTTGCCATGGCATCCAGCTTCCTGGAGTCTTTATCTGGGGGTGAAGCCAAGGGTATGTTAGCCTCATCACAAGCTGCAGCCTGCACAACCCCAACATGGCTGTATAGCTGGTACAATTACTGCGTACCTGAGCTTGACAACATGTACCTCTTGTCCATCCTTCTGTCAACAGGAGGTAAAGAATTTGGGGTTTTTAACAATTTTAGTATCTGTTTCCCAAAGGATTTATGAAGGGGAATAGACAACCTCTTGGACTCTGGGATGTCCATCATTTCAACATAATCAGGCCCTCTTGTTCCTCAACAGCTTCTTCAAAAGGGAGCTGGAGGGTTTCTGCCACTTTCCTCCTGTAAAACAAAGTGGGAAGAGGACTCAGAAAGCCTGGGAGGGGAAACACCAGAAGGCCCGTCTGGGGAGATGTCCGGTTCAATAGGCTCATCCAGACCTTCCATTCCATCATCATCACCTTCATAATCATCGTCCCCCTCCACATACAGTTCATAAAAATCTTCAGGGGCATAATCCTGAATTGGAGGAATTGACCGAACCGAACACCTGCCAGAAGGCGCTAGATCTGTCGGAACCAGATGAAGCGATTCAACAATCCTAATCACTCGGGCAATCTCCTCGGCGGTTGGAACATGCGATTCTGGATCCGAAACTGGCAGATTTTTCTTTTCTTTTTCAACGGAACTGATCCCTCAGAATCAGCTCTCCTTTTGCCCGAAGAAGTATCGCCCTGGTCAGAGGGCACTACTTCTGGTTCGGCCGAAACTGAACCGGGCAGGCCGTCTGGGTCAGCGGACTTCTCGGCCTCCTTTTCCCTAAGCCTGCCCATTCTTTTATCCAGGGTGGATTTAGGGAAATTTTTTTTTTACATATTTAGCAATCGGAATCAAGGTGGTCAAACCACAGACAATAAACACAGGAGGTGTGGGGATCGGCCTTAGCAAAGACTTTCTCACACACACTGCAGTGTTGAAACCCAGTGGGCCCGTTTTTTCTTTTGGGTTTCTCAGACGTAGCCTTCCTATCAGACAAACTTACGCTTTACTCAGCAAAAGCCAGGTAAGACCCCCTTATCAGTTTCTAACCATGTTATGGGTATTTGAAAAAAACCCAAGAAACACGTTTTTTTTTTAAACCGATAAGGACCGGTAACCACACACTAAACCTGAAAGAAAAAAACACACGCAAGATAACCGGTTCAGCCGAACCGGTTAAAAGTTCAAAATTACAATTTCCACAAGTATCCTATGACTAGTCCACTACCTATGTTACTTACTGTGCCACAGACAGAGATCTGAAATGAATTAGAAACAAAAGGATCAGTAAACCTGATTACTTTAACTGACTGATGAACTGTCAGCAGAGGAGAAATCTCTGGAGCGACTGTTCAGTTAGGCGGAATAAAGAATCTGACGGTTACACTTTGAAGTACAGCAGACAGAGGTTTGAACCGAACTCGAGCTCAACGTTCTATGCCCTGCATAGAATTTAACTCTTTCCTGTCCGGAGCAGTTCAAGTGCTGGGGCTAACTGCAATAAGTTTGAATACAGCAAGACTTCATGTTGTTTGAATAAACTATATGGGATCAAGTAAAATGTAGCTTTTATCGATAAACTGTGCCCGTTGAAGGAGCTGCACTAGAAAGCTGTTCGCAGCTCGGCTCCTGGCAAAGCCTCCATGATCCTTTATTTTAAAGTCTTTATTAAATTTATCTAACAAGTTGTTACCATGTTTTGACAATTTCATAATCACGGACTTACTTTTGTTCATTTTATAACCAGATAAGTACGAGTACATTTTTTATATCTTGGAGAAACACCTCTAAGGAACTATTTCTATTTTTTACTAATAACAGCATATTGTCAGCAAAAACACTGCGTTTCAAATTTTTTATTTTTTTTTATTAATTGTATTCCTTCTATAGTTGGGTTTTCTCAAATTATATGTAATAGGGGTTGAAAGGCTAGAATAAAAATTGTAGGGTAAAGTGGGCATCCTTGTCTAACTCTGTTCTGCATAGAGAATTCTTCAGTCAACAAATTATTTATCTGAAATTTAACTAATGTGTTTTTATATAATTGTTTTATTAAAACAATCAGTTCAGAAGGGATCCCATTCCTGTAGTATTTCAATCATAAAATCTCTGTTAATTAAGTTGAAGGCTTTTGTTGCATTGACTGCTATGGCATAATACACATCTTCTTTAAATTGATTTTTAGTATTGATAAGTTGAATTACAGCTTGTAATTTAGTGTTTGCTTGTGCAAGGGTACGACCTTTCATAAAACCATATTAGTGATTATGTATTTTTGTAAATATATTTGAATTCTATTATTTATTATTTTTGCTATTGGTTTGTAGTCCAAATTAAGTATAGCAATAGGACAATAACTTTCAGGGCTATCGAGGGGTTTATCTTGTTTTGGAATCAAAATTATTTTTGGTGTTTGCATAGACTGAGGCAGATCAATCTCTTCTATTAATAGCAATTCCTTCATAATTACCTCTACCCAGGGTGCTAATTCTTGTGCCAAGGTTTGATAAAATTTGTTTGAGAGACCATCTAGTCCAGAGGGTTTGTTTCTTGGTAGTAGGTTAACTGCATTGATTATTTATTTCTGATTTACCTGTTCAAAATTGAAGGGATATGGTTTCATTTTAGCCTTATTTATAAACTCTCATTTTTTTGCTGGTCAGGTATAAAATTATTTTGATATGCTGTATTATAGTAATTTAAGAAAATTCTTGATATTTGATCTTCTGAGCATCTTACATTACCTTCCTGGTCTTTTATTCCTGTTATAATGTTCCTTTGCCTCTCTCGATGGAGTAAACAAGCTAGTAGTTTGCCCAATTTATCAGTATGGAAATATTTTGTTTTCCTGATGGATTTGGCTAATCTTGCATTTTCCTGATATACGAGTTCTTGCTTTTCAATTTTATATCTATCCCATTCTTTTATATTTATTGTGATCTACTAATATTAGTTTATCCAGTTAAGTCTAATTTCAGTTTCTTGGGCTCTTTCTTATTTTTGCTAATTTTAGTTTGATAAGATATTATGACCCTTTAAAGGGTGGCTTTAAAGGTGTCCCATAATTGTGTAATTGGTTTTTGGCCACTGTAATTATAGTACGAAAATTTCTGTATGGTAGTTTTAATTATATCTGTGAATCTTGGATCTTTCAATAGTTCACTATTTAGTCTCCATTGATGTGTGTATTGTCTATTTGGATCTTGTAAAATTATCACTATGCTTGATAGAGCATGGTCAGATATACAAATAGAATCAATATCAACTATGTGTAAATTATTTGTTAAATTTTTTATATTAAAATATAATAAATTTGTGAAAAAGTCTTGGACTTCAAGTCATAATGAGTGTGGAAGAGTAAGGAAAAGTAAGACCCCCCCACACACACATTTATTTGTTTCATGAGTTCCCTTATAGGAATGATAATGATCCTCTGATGTACATCTGTTTATGTGTCCATGTCTTTAGTGAATTAAATGTGTGTTCGTTGGGCTGGCCACCCATTTTTGTTATAACTGTATGATTGTCTCCCGTCTGTTACTGTGAATCTTTCCCTTCTGTACATTGAGATTTCATTATCATCTCCGTAATAAAGGAAACATAGCGGTAAGCTACTAACGTTAGGATTAAAATAATATTTTGCCACATTGAGAATTAAAGCCCTTTTTTATTTTAAAAGATTAGTTTCTGCAGAAACATTTTTTGTCTTTCCCCTATACTTATAGAACTGGGCTTCAGTATTTTATATTGGTACTTGTAAGCAGTATCCCCTATTTTGTTTCCCCTTCCTTTCTTTGGTGCTAGTTGTAGAAAGACATAAAACCCTAATAAAATGTAAACTGAAGATAGGGCATAAAACAAGTTTAATGAAGTCCAGTTATTAGGGTTTTAAACCCTATTAAACAGCCTATGCTTTAAACCCTTTACAGTTCCCTTTTTAATTGTATGCCACGTTAAAAGTGGAATATAGGCAATGCATTTAATTCATATATTCCCCTGGAGTTGTTTCTCCTTGGAGCGCTTGAGAAAATCACTGCTTTTCTTTTGAATTTGTAGGCAAAACCTTCACGTTAAAACAAGCAGTTTGAATGTAAATTGGGTTAAAATCACCCCCTGCATACCTGAAGATTGAAATTTAGGAGCTATAACCTTCACAGGGACAGCTTGAAGAAACGAGGAAGTTTGTAGGGAGAAGCTGGTGTACTGTGGTGTTCCTCTGCCTCCCTATGCATTCAACAAGCTCCTTAGGGACTGGCCGGCCTTTCTGTAGCTAGTTTTAGGTGCTGACTTAAAGGGGCGGTACCTGTTTCTGCTGCTTAAGCTGTAAAATCATTAAAAGGAACTGTTTATTGTTAAACAACTCTAGAAAAAGCTTTTATACATTAATGGAAAGATTGTAATGTTGTAAATAAAATAAAACATTCTGTATTTAAAAAACGTTTGAACCAGAAGAGACTTAAGTGGAGGAGTTGGGCAAGCACATGACTTATGCATTGTATAAAAATGCTGTGCTCCCAACTCAAGTCAGTCAGTTGGTTCTGAGAAGTCAGACCTGGAAGTGCTGTTTATAAGCCTCCTATGGAACTAGTGTCTGCTAGTTCTTAAAGCTATTATTTTTTTATTTGCTTCTGTTATTTTGTCGCTTGAGTTCGCTCTTTATGAAAATAAACAAGTTTTATTTGGATTTACTTCAACATCTACTGCCTTCTTGGTCCATTATTCCCACAGCCTGTGACAATGAGTAAAACCTCTGTCAATTGGATTAACCAAACTCCATGAATCTATAAGGGATTTGGTTTGTATAAAATTGACAAATTTTTTTGTGGTGGCTAGGTTCCCTCTATTAGGATTGGAAGATTTATCCAAATATGGATTAATCATGGCATTTAAATTTCCAGCCAAATAACTATATCAGATTGCAACTTTTGGAAACCTTTTGTTATTTTGGCAAGAAACTGCAAGTAGTTGGAAAAAGGGGCGTAAACAGACCCAAAAGTTATATGTTGTAAATTTACACGTGTTTTTATCAAAATTATTCTTCCCCATCACTAAAATGGTTAATTATTTTTTACTTCTATTGCCTTTTTTAAAATAATAGCTACCTCCCTCCCCCTCTAGTTTTTTTGGTTCCTGAACTACAGAATATATGACTGGCCCATTTCTTTTTTAACTTAACAATTTCTTTATTTTCTATATGAGTCTCTTGAAGGCATATAATATTGGCCCCGGATTTTTTTAACATAAATTAATATTCTAGATCTTTTAATCAGAGTGTTAATCCCATTGACATTAAGGAAGACCACTTTACATTTATTAAAATTTGCCACCTATAATGCATAGTAATAAACTGGAAACAAAATTAGATAGAGACCAGGATGTATTTATATTGGAACATATTCACATTGTTTGCATCATACAAAAATGTACTCACAATTTGTTGGGTATACCTTCTCCTAATATACAGCCAGTGGACCATATATCTATACCATTTCTGTATAACCCTAGCTTCCATCCCCTTCCCCTTTGAACTGTAGACCCCCCAATTTTACTAAAACCTTTGTGCTTGGGGAAAAAGTGTTGGTTAGTAGAATTTTCTCAATTTTACTTGTAAAATCCCCAAGCTGAAGAAAGAAAAAGATTATATAACTTGAACACATGAGACCAAACTCAAGAGCAAACCTGTGCATCTTGGTAACTGATACAGGACCCCCCCCCCCAACACACACACACACACACCAAATAACAGCATTCAGGTATCCTATGATAAATCATATAAATCTCCTAGTAGTCTGAACTGCAGAATCTGCTAAATTTAATATTTAAAAAACACATTTGGTAATTTAAGTTTCAGATCTTGAACCGCATCAACTACTTTTTCATAAGTATAACTTACTTCATTTATCACGACGCAATGTTTGACTGGGAATGTCATCATGGCATGTATTCCGTGTGATCCGAGTTTATTCCTGACCCAATCAAATTTCTTTCTCTGCTGCACAATGTCTGGTGGCAGGTTGTTAAAGACAGAAATTAAGGTGCCCAGTAAATTTCTTCTTCTATTTTTGTAAACAGCAGTCATTGGGGTTTCCTTGTCTTTCGTTTTCATAAATGTCATGATTATTGGTTGAGATGGTGCAGTATCATCAGATTTTTGTCGTAGACTATAATGTACAGTATTTAATCAATTGCAATGTTTATATTACAAGGGTCTTTATCCAAGTATGCTGCTGCTATCTGATTAAATGAATCAGTGAGGCTTTTTGTACTGTCCCAGATTTCCAGTACACCTATTAGTCTCACATTTTTCCTACGAGCTCACAACTCAAAGTCTACAAGTTTTGCTTTCAATTCAGAATTTGAATGCTCTAAATCATTGATTTTTTATGTGTCGGAATAGTTTCCTCTTGTAGAGCAGACAAAGCATGCTTAATATGGGTGATTTCTTGTTTTAAATCAATGTTTTCTTTCAATAGGTTTTGTGTAAGATTAAAATAAGTATCTAACTTTTGGTTCTTCATATTTGCATTCATTACTACTATTTTGGTTATGCGACTCTGAGTCCAAATTTGGAAATTGGGATTTTGTTTTTTATCCAGGACTTCTCACTCTCTTTCTAGTGACGCCTAGTCATTCTGTTTCTGGCAAAAGTCATGCACCGTATTTTTATTTAAATGCAGAGGGTCTGTTTCTGTATTTATCTCATTAGTTACTTCAATAGGTGATATTGTTTTGTCAGTCTCAAGTAATTCTGGTCATTTTTTAATAAATGGTGACATATTCTCGTGCTCTGTAGCTTTTAATGTAGCATCCCCTTCCGCTATAGTTTCTGGATTGCATTTATAAGATGGAGGTTCTCCTACTGAGTTTATCTTAACCAGCAAGGCAGTATTCAGATTGTTTCCAAACATGATTTCATTTTGTTGGGGGTAATACATTAATAGAAACTAATTTGATACTTACCCCAAATTCAGTAGTAATGTTCCTGTCCTGGTTGTCTCTACCGACTGATTCTCTATAAAAAACAAAATTCAGCAGCTTCCAAACAAAAGACCAACAGTTTAGACAAACTTTTCACTGACCTGAGTCTTAAGAGGACCTAAACTTAGTGGTGCTTTTTGGTGAGTGGGCAGATTATTCCAATCTGAAAGTTTGTTTATATTCGCTTGATTGGTGCAAGGTCTCTCCCATCTTTTTGATCTTTCCTCATTTTTCCTTTTTTTCTGAGGGTGGATGTATCAGTTTCCTGGCTTTCGTTGTCTCTGCTGACTGCAGCAATGTTGGGTTTGGTGTCTGGTAACTTCTTTTTTTGTTCATTTTTGTCAGGGCTTGTATCAAGAGCACTTGAGCTATTTTGCTTGTGGTCATCAGTCTGTTTGGTCATGTTGTTCACCCAAACATTCTCTTCTGTTGTCTCAGTCGACTGTTGCGTACCTGGGCCTACCTTCCAGACATTCCAGTACACTCCACTAATGTTGTAAGCTGGTCTCCTGCTACTGCAATCAGGTTTGGCTCAGGTGCATTGCTCACTTCGTTCGAGTTCCTAGTTTTCTCCATGTTTTGGAATAGAGGAAATAGTTGAAACAGACCCGTCTTTTATGGAAGGTAAGGTAACTTCTCGCTGTATTTTTGTGTTTCTAGCTTTAACAGACCAGGCAGAAGATTTTCATGTGGCCATCGAGAGAGTTTTTGGTATTTTGGGTTTAGCTCCACTCGCGTTGTGCTTACCCCTCCTTTTTAGATGACGTAATGCCAAGTGTCAAATAAATAAATCTTTGTATTTTTCCTCAGATTCTTCTTCCACCACTTGCAGATCAGAACTTAAATTCATGCCTTTTCAACCACAAAACTTTTATCGCTAGGTGAGGTTTATTGCTGGAGGCCTCCTGCAGCATTTAGCACTCATGTCGATTGCAAACAGATACCATGATGCTCCTCCCCTCCTCAGAGGCAGAGCTCTACTTTTTCTACATACTGCTGTATATAGTGTATGGATTAAATGATAGGAAACTGCCAGCTAAAAGGGTACAATTCAATCAAGGGGCTCTGGTTATGTCATAAACCATAAGAGTGTAGCTTGAGTGGTTTGTGTCAGCAGAACTCTGAGACCAAACCACATACCACAATTAAGAGATGGTCCTTCCCCCATTCTATATAAGACATAGTTAATCCACTCATGCATCTCCAGCACTATCATCACCGTGCCACATACTCTGTATACTTTTCTGGTCCATGTATACTTATTCTTGCACACAGGCAGTACTGTTTTTTTAGTGGCAGGCATAGCACTGCACTTACTTTCCTCTTCCTCTGTTACAGTCCCGCCATCATATGAGGCACCATCCAAAAATATCTGCAGCTGATTGGCACATTTGTTGTCTCCCAAGGATAATCCTAGCAAAAATGGATGTTGCAGCCTTTCAGGTAACACATTTAAGTTCCCTAACCTCGGCACTAACCAGTTCTTTTTCTTGGAACCTCAAGAAGCATGCTGTTATAAACCATAGTTTCCTCTTACAGTGGTCCGAGGCTGCATTCAAATTTAAATTGGTACTGCCAGAGACAGGTCAAGAATTCATGGGTGGATGTTCTGAAGGAATTCAATCATATTCTTCCCCTCACATTTCTTAAGGAACCCCACTATTCATAAGTTGTTCTGCCTCCCTTTGGCCTCTGCATCTATAACCTTTCTCCAGAGCTTATGGATTTCCCACTGACCGTAGACTGTCATACTTTCAATTTCCTCCAATACATCTTTGGCCTCTGCGGTATGTTTTTCTGCTGCCCCTATTCATGTGTTGAAGTCTATGGCATGTTACTGCAGTGAGGAAAGAGCTGGATTTACCTGAGACATATCAGTGGTCAGGCCTGTCAGTGTTTTGCTGAGAGTCCTAAGTTTTGCCATCACAGTTTCCACAAAGGGTTGCTCCAGTAGGGCTGGGGAGGAAAGCCCAGATGGTGGGTTCAGTTTAGTTCTTTTATAAGGCAATGCTGATCACTGATGGTGGTGGCTCTTGGCCCTTTTGTCCTGAGACACTTTATCTTGCATTTTCAGCAGTGTTATCAATCAGGTACAGCTTGGATTGAATTAGTAAATAAAATAGTTTCCTAAGGGTATGGAGCTCACAGGCCTAATCTGCAATCTTATCTGTTGCCCGGCAGCAACTCCCCACATGTGCCTGTTTGATAATTTTTTGAAAATACCAATTAGGGGGCTATGTTAGCACTTCTTGTCCACATCATAGGCACATAACACAGATGAGACATTCTGATGGATACACTTTCATTTCTGACACAGCAGCAGTTTTGTATGAAATATTGTGTGTTTTGTAAACAGCATTTGTATCATGCAGTGGGCACAGTCTTCCACTGTGTCCATTACTAGACACAAGTTACAGCTGATTCAGGTGCAGTGCTTTAAAAATTATGCAGACTGTGTTAATGCAACTCATTTTGTGTAGACAAGAAAAATCACTTTGATTCAACACAAACTTGTGATAGGTTAAAACTTTTTTTTAATTTAAGGAATTTTGGATACATTTCAAACAATGCTATGCACGGTTGCATTTTTGAGAGATTTATAGGAGATCTAACCAGTTTTATAGTGTCCCTCATATCGTTAATTTCTTACAATCCTTAAGAAAAAATTACTCACCTTAGTAATCTTGTTTCTTCCAAGGTATTCTTCTATTATTCATAACTCTCTGCAGTCAGCCTCCTAAGCAGAGCTGCCCAGAGAAAATGGAACTATATGCAAATGATAGAACGATCATTGGCTCGTGGCATGTATTCAAACTGCTGCCCTTATCTGCTGCAATGTTCCATCAACGTATCAGATTTCTTTCTCCGCCTGACAAGTCAAGATGCCCAGGAGACTTCCCATATTAGTCGTTCCTTGTGGTTCTTCACTGAATATAAGTAGTTTCTTATATTATTAGTCTTACTGCTGCCTTTTTTGTCTCTTTATTAGCTTAACGTTAGTTTAGTTAGCATTATTTAGTGTTGTTTTGGCTTATTTTCTTGATTCTTCACAGTTCGGTATAACCGTTGGGGAACCGAGTCTTAGTACCCTTTGCGGAACCTTTAGTTACTAATTCCGCTATTTGGTGTAACTTTTTTTTACATTGTTTAAGTTTAAATAATTTTTGTATTTGAAACCACTAACCCGGGTGCTGTGAACCGCTAACCCGGTTGCTGTGAACTGTTAAACTGGTTCTGATTCTTCGGTACTTTTTATCCTCCTTCTTGTCCAGAGGTGGAATAGAATTTGGAGTCTGCAGGATCCTTAAACTTCATTACTTTCACTGGATTATGGTACCTGAATAAGTATCTGATGATAATATTTAATCAATTAAACTTTTACTAATACTTTATCTGTGTAAAGTTGAGAAAATCTTCACATTTCCAACTAGCCAAGGCTCTAATTTTGAATAAAAAAATACTTGAGACAAAACATATTTTCTCCAAATGTTAGGAAGAGTTTAAACCTTATAGAAGAAAACAAATTCACTGTGGGTGTAATCTACAGTGAACCATTTGCAGCAACTGTAGTAAAATAAACCCTGGTTCCTTATGTCATGTTATATCAAAAAATATCGCTGGTACTTCCCCCAACAATTAACTGTCCAAAACTAAATGTACTAGTCCTTCTGACATATCTACTATTACAGTACTTGTTGCTGGTGATAAAAAACAAACCCAGGGCCTTCTGTGTCTTTTACTCCTTCCCTCTCACTCCCACCCCCCCCCCAGCAAGGTGTGAAGGAGCTTAAAATAGTCTACCTGAACTTCAGAAGTCTCCTACATAATTTGGACGAACTTACTGCATGGATATCCCACTACCAGCCTGACACACTGTGTATATCAGAAACTTGGCTCAAACCCTCAGTACCTAATAACCTCTGTGACACTGCAGGATATAGCATCACCAGGTGTGACAGGCTCTCTCTCAAAGCACAAGGGAAATCACAGAGTTTGGAACTGTTTGATTTTGAAAGCAGCACAAGGGAAATCACAGAGTTTGGAACTGTCTGATTTTGAAAGCAGCACAAGGGAAATCACAGAGTTTGGAACTGTTTGATTCTGAAAGCAGCACAAAGGAAGTCACAGAGTTTGGAATTCTGATTTTGAAAGCAGCACAAGGGAAATCACAGAGTTTGGAAGTGTTTGATTTTGAAAGCAGCACAAGGGAAATCACAGAGTTTGGAACTGTCTGATTTTGAAAGCAGCACAAGGGAAATCACAGAGTTTGGAACTCAGTGCTTTGGCTTCTTAGAATGAACTAGAAGGGGGACAGGATCAGATCTACAGTACAGTATCTTATTGTTGTTTTACATTGTTTCTTGTGGATTCTGCTTGGTAGAAGGTTATTTCTGTTCTTTCTTACTACTAAGGGGCTAGCAGGGTATTGTTTGGGGCTGTTGGAATTTTGAAACCTGTTTTGGTAGCTAGAAGTGGGCTCATTTGTTTGATTCACTGTGTGGCAGGCTGCATTTGCAGAAGCCTATTTCTTCTGTTTTAAAACATAATTTGGTGTGATTTAACTGGGTCTGTTTCTTTGAATTGGAGACATATATCTTCTAATTCCAAGCCTATTTTGATGTGTTGTTGGTGGAGCTGTTTGAATTGGAGTCCTGTTTCTTTGGGTAGCAAACCTATTTTGGGGGCTTTGAGTAGAATTGTGATTCATTGTTGCTGGCTTCACTAGCTGCAAAGTTTGAGTGCAGAGTGGGGGAAGGATGCTAATGGTCTGATCAGAGGCCTCAACTACCTGATTGTTTCTGGAAGACTTGGACTGGTCCCACCCTTGGTCCATTATTCCTTTATACCAGGGGTTCTGACATCACTTCCTCAAACAGGCAAAAGAATATGCACCTGTCATAGCAAAATCAGACATCCAGGAAAGGAACAGCAGCAAGTGAAGAGGTGACTGCTCTCTCAGTGGAAGGAAGTAAATGCAAATCTAGGAGCTTCATTATTACTTCTTCGCATTGATATTGCATTGGGGAAAGGAGAAGTAGAGTTTGAAGAAGGTTGTGCAATGGCTACTTAAAGTCTGTTTTGAGTGTGGATAGGAAGGATAGGAATATAAAAAGCAGTTGCTCAATATATCTAAACGAGTGCAACAAAGGAGGTAAGGGAAATAAAGAAAATGTTTTGCACTGATAGAGGAGGGAGAGGGGAGACTTGGGGGAGTGTTTGGTATCCTGCATCAGGAAGGGTGGGGGGTCGCTGGTGGGCAACGACAGCAATGGGTAGGGTGGTAGGCTGCAACAACTGCGGTGCACCAATCTTTCTAAAAATTGCCTGGAGTGTGGGAGGATGTTTAGTGTGCAACCACATAGAAAAACTTAGAAAGGAGATTGAGGGTCTGCAGGAGGAACTAAGACAGGCAAGGCAGATTGGGGTGGGTTTAGCCCAATACTGGAGGGAGGGAGAAGGAGATGAGGAAGAGCGATTTAGGCCAACAGTGGTGAGGAGAGGGCAGAAGAAGGGAAGCAGAGACAAAGGCCCAGGCCAGGAAGAACAATTGCCGGGGAAACCAGGTCAGGAGACAAAAGACAAATGGAAGGAGGAGATAGGGACTTGTGAGGGGAAGCGAAGAAGTGGCAAACGACATGGAGTGGAAAGGAGAGAACAGGTTATTATGAAGAGAGAGGGAGCAGACATTTGTGAAGGGCCTTCAGAAAATAGTTGTGCACTGCTAGAGAGGAAGAAGGTGGAGGAGGGAAATGATGAAATTAGAGGAGTAATTGATAAATGCCTGGACCAAACTGGAGCGGGGGGAAGTTCTGCTGGGAGAATTGCAACAGGGGTAAAAGGGGGAAATAATGTGCAGGAGGAAGAAGAGGACCTGGAAATGAGAGAGGGAGATGAATGGAAGCAAGCAGGGAGTAAGAGGGGTGGAATCTTAGTGCTGGGGGACTCAATACTAAGAGGAGTTAGGTGGGGTAGCAAGAGGGAGAGGCATAGTCGCATTTGGGTGGAGGCCATGCCAGGAATGACAGCAGAAAGGGTGGGACAGTCTGTTCTGAAATATGCTAGAAGGGGTAGGGACAAGCCTCATTTAATTATACATCTTGGGACAAACGACCTGGCTGACAAGACAGTAGATACAGTCCAGAGGAGGTCTGAGGAACTAGCACAATTATGTGAGGGGCAGGAAGATCAGAATCTTTTCAGAGATACTTCCATGCAAAGCTAAGCACAACAAGAAAGCTGAGAACAGAGGAATTTAACGGATGGCTAAGAACCTGGTGTTGTGCTAAAGGGTATGGGCTGTTGGGGGTGGGAGGGACCTGGGAGGACAGTAGTCTCTATGCCAAGGACAGACTACACTTGGAGTGAGGACGTAAAGAAAGTGTTGAAACAGAGGATGGAGGAGTACATAGGAGGAAGTTGGGAATTTAAACTAGGAGTGGGGGTGGCAGTTGGGGAAGAGATGTCACGGAGACACAGGTTGGGAAACCATGTGAGCTTACCCCCATAACAGTGACAAAGGACAAATGGCAAGTACTGTTGGTGATGCTAGGAAAGGAGGGCAGGATGGGGAAGGGTGGAAGGTGGTTACCCTGAATGCTAGGAGCCTTGGGAGGAAAAACTGCAGAGTTACAGGTTCTCATGGCAGAGGGAGAGGTGGACATTGCAGCCATCATGGAAACATGGGCCACCCAATACAATGACTGGGACCTGTCTGTACCAGGGTACAGGTTATTTCATAGGGACAGGGTGATTGGGAAAGGTGGGGGTGGCACTATATGTGAAGGAAGGACTGAAGTGTGTAAGGGAGGAAGGGGAGGAGGGTGGCTGAGTCACTCTGGATGCAAATCCAGGATTCCAAGAATAGGATTCTTAGAATGGGAGTGGTGTACAGGCCACCATCTCAGACGGAGGAGTTAGACAGGGAACTATGGGACAGATCAGGAGGACCTCAGAGAAAGGTAGTGTGGTGATTGTGGGGTTCAACATGCCAGGAGTGGACTGGAGTACCCCAACAACCAGGAACAGAAGGAGCAGGTACTGCTGGATGCCTTCAGGACAGCTTCCTGCTGCAAATGGTCAGTGAACCAACCAGGTTAGGAAATACCCTTGACCTTGTGCTGGCAAATGGGGACTTTGTGAGAGAACTTACAGCGGAGGAACGCTGTCAGGAGTGACCACAGCTCAGTATGGCTCACATTGGATATGGGCAAGGAAGGAGGGAATCTGGCACAATAGTGCTGGACTTCAGGAGGGCCGACTTTGGGAGGATGGGGAAGTGGTAAAAGGGTACCTGGCCAGAATTCAATCTAGTATGGACACTAACCAGAGGCGGGAGCTCATAAAGCTGGGGATAGTGGAGGCACCAAAACCTGCTGCAAAGCCCAGAGCAAGAAGGCTAGGGCTAAGAAACCGATCTGGTTGAGCAAGGAGGTCATGGAAAAGGTAAGGAGGAAATGAGCTGCCTTTAGGAAGTACAAGAAAACAGGGAGGGGGAAGACAGGGAGGAGTACTTGACAGAATCGAAGGAGGTGACAAGGGCAGTAAGGGGAGCCAAAGCATCTACGGAACTCAGGCTGGCACAAGGCATTAAGAAGGGGGAGAAGGACTCTTTAACATCAGGAGAAAAGGAGCTGTAAGGACCACATAGTAAGGATTAGGAAGGAGGGTTGGGTGGAAGCAGAGTGATAAGGCGGAAGCACTAAATGAGTACTTTGATCAGTATTTACTAAAGAGAAGAGGGGGTGACACCCAAGGTGGGAGAAATGGCAGAAGCAGGGGGGAAGGTGACAGATGGGGAAATCATGGAGGCAGAGTTCGAGAGGGTTTGAAGGCACTGAGGGTGGACAAGGCGCCAGGCCCAGATGGCATCCACCCAGGGTACTGAAGGAGCTGGCAGAGGTCCTTGCAGGACCTTTGCAGACCTATTTAATGCCTCACTACATTTGGGGTGTGTACCTCAGGACTGGAGGATGGCTCAAGTGGTGCCCCTCCACAAGAGTGGCCCCAAGGATGAACCGGGAAACTACAGACCAGTGAGCCTCACATCCATCGTGGGTAAGCTAATGGAGACTATCCTGAAGGAGAGGCTGGTGGCCCTCCTAGAGGCCAAAGGACTACAGGACAGCAGACAGCATGGCTTCATACGTGGCAGATCCTGCCAAACCAACCTGGTCGAGTTCTATGACTGGGTAACTAGGCAACTGGACAGGGGCCATGCAGTGGATGTCCTGTATCTGGACTTCAGTAAGGCATTCAACTCAGTGCCACATGGAAGGCTGGGAAGGAAGTTAGTAGGCACGGGGCCGGTGCAAAGCTGGTGAGATGGGTAGGAAACTGGCTGCAGGGAAGGCAACAGAGGGT
The DNA here is from genome assembly GCA_016271365.2 of Neoceratodus forsteri. Classification (NCBI taxonomy): domain Eukaryota; kingdom Metazoa; phylum Chordata; order Ceratodontiformes; family Ceratodontidae; genus Neoceratodus; species Neoceratodus forsteri. The sequence continues at coordinate 397,281,611 of CM028136.1, read as the reverse complement.
GGTGGTGGGTGGGGAGCTCTCACACCCAAGGGCAGTGATGAGTGGTGTTCCACAGGGCTCAGTGTTGGGACCAGTGTTGTTTGGGATATTCATTGCAGACATATCATGGGACATCAAGAGCAAGATCAGTCTGTTTGCTGATGATACCAAGGTAGGCGGTGGTGGGACCTAGGGGATGGCAGGGGTTGCAGGATGATCTGGAAAAGCTTGAAACCTGGTCAGACACCTGGCAACTGGGCTTTAATGCCAAAAAGTGCAAGGTGCTGCATTTTGGGATGAAGAACCCAAGGAGGAGTTACCTGCTAGGGGGAGTGCAGCTAGCCCAGACAGAGGAGGAGAAGGATCTGGGTGTGCTCATTACAGGGTCAATGAACAACTCGGCACAATGTAGGAAGGCAGCTGCAAAGGCCAACAAAATACTGGGATGTATTGCAAGGGGTATATCCACGAGGAGGGAGGAGGTGATTCTGCCACTGTATAGGTCATTAGTTAGACCACACCTGGAGTACTGCGTGCAGTACTGGCGTCCGTATCTGAAGAGGGACATTAAGTTACTGGAGGGGGTGCAGCGCAGAGCGACAAAGATGATCAAGGGGCTGGGGGACTTATCATACGAGAGAAGGTTGAAGGAGTTGAACATGTACTTACTGGAGGAGAGGAGAGACAGGGGTGACATGATTGAAACCTTTAAATACATGAAAGGAATAAACAAGACGGGTATAGAGGGGCTGTTCAAAGTAAGGGAGGGGAGGGCCACCAGGGGCCATGATATGAGACTGGAACGAGGAAGGTTCAGGAGGGAGATGAGGAGACACTTTTTTACAGAGAGGGTGGTGGCTGGGTGGAATGCGTTACCTGCTGAAGTGGTATGCAGTAGAACAGTGGACTGCTTCAAACAAGGATGGGACAGGATAAGGGGGAGGGTTAATGAAGGGGAAGGGTGGAAGGGAAGGGCAACTGCAGAATAAGGGGTGCTAGCTGCACATTCGAGCAGACTTGATAGACCTCTAGGCCTTTATCTGCTGGCAAATTTCGTATGTTCGTATTAAATGGGGAGGGGAGTACCATGATCTATTTTAACTCTCATCTTAACTTCGTTAATCCAAACTCCCACTCATTTCCCACTGGAGCATCCCTTGAAATGTGCCACAGTATATTAACATTAGGTAACTCCAAAAAACTGCATATCTTTTGTGTATACCTGACCCCCAGCTACCAGCCAGAAAGGCCTCATTGATGCTGTTGGCCCCTGCGTGAGCAACAATGATTTTGTTATTCGCTGAGATTTTCATATTAACTGGCTTGATTGTAGAAAACCAACAGTGGAGCAATCCCTTAATAAGATGCTCCTCACACAGATAATTTACCAACCCACCAGATTGTCTAAGAATGGTCAATTTGCCACACTTATTAATTGGGTCCTAGTCCCTAAAGTTGATAAAACCACTTGCTCTGGTATCCTCCCTGATTCCATAAGTGATCACTCGCCAGTGTTCTGTGTCTGGCATTCCAAAGTACCCAACATCTCACGCTGAATTATTACTTTCCGAAACTTCTCTCACCTGGACCCCACCCAATTTAAAACTGAACTGGCCAAACTTGGCTGATCATATCTATGGGTTACCTCTGACGTTGACCAGGCTGTCTCTTATTTCAGTGCAGTCTCCTATAGGCTCCAGTACAAGCATGTTCTCTTAACCTCCAGGATAGTCTGTGGTCAGAAAACTAAATGGCTAACATGCCCCCTCCTATCTCTTCTGAAAGAGAGACAGATGTTGGGCTACCTTCAAAGCTTCCAACTCTAGCTCAGACTGGGCCACCTATAGAGCCCTTAACAAGTGTAAACAAGCTATCCGGCAGAGCAACAGTAACTATCAAACTCAGTTGGCCTCCTCTAACAACAGTTCATGCCAATACTGGAACCACCTCAAATGGTCCCTTGGCCACAACAGGTCTCCAAGCCCTCCTGATTCTGAGACTGAGGGTGTCAACTGCAAAAACCACCATACCATATCCAATGCTTTTAACACGCTATTCTCATATCTCTCTGCTTTTACAGAAGTCCTTAACAGTCTCCCCAGAAATCCGACCTCTCCCTCAGTCTCTCCCTCTGGGCAGGATTCCCCTTCTTCTTTAAACAGGTCAGTACCACTGAGGTACATAAGCTTCTTAAGCAGAACCTCAAATCCAAATCTGCTGACCCTGCTGGCACTGAGCCAAAACTCCTTAAACTTGCAGCTCGGGAGTTGGCAGCCACTCTAATCAGAATCTTCAACCTCTCCCCCTCCTTTAACGTTGTTCTGTCCAACTGGAAAATGGCAAATATTGTGCAACTGTTCAAAAAAGGGAACCACAAACTAAGTAAGCAATGAGACACGACAGGGTGTGCGTAGACAGTTTAACACATGGCTAGGAGGCGTAGTGAGGCATGAGGCCACCATCCGAGTGCCTCCTAGCCTCCTAGCCATGTGTTAAACTATCTAACGCACACCCTGGAGTGGCTTATTGCGCTTATGAAATGGTCAATATATTTAGAGATATTAATGACAATATAGTTGTTAAAAGTAAATATATTTTTATTTATTAAAGCAGATAACCTTCCGCTCATAAAAATAGATCCATGTTTTTCCTTAACAGTTTTCATTTTAACCGTTTAACAGTAAAACACACTGTTTTAATTTTAATAATATTACAAATGTGTGATTTAATTAACTGTTCATTAACTTAGATTAATATTTTACTTTTAACTGTTCATTAACTTCTACTTAAGATTTTGTCACAAAACACTGACATTTATATTTTACTTACTTTGAAAAGTAAACAGGAGCATTAAAAGTCATGGTGCAGTTGTGCATAGTTACTCCTGCAAATTGAGGCTGTGGGGACTGCAGATTTAGGTCTGGAATCATTTTACCTCGGGTGGTACTGCGGTGCTCAGTTTAGCTTCAGCTTTATTTCAATACGTGCTGCTTGTTTCCATCGGGTGTCACTGTGGGGCTCATCTGAAGAGAGCTTGAAACTTGTTTTGGACTTGAGCTTTCTTCTTTGTGCGGATTTGACACCATTTCCGTCTGTCGTCTGGCTTTGCACGCCAGTAGCTCTGGAAGGCTAGCCGTTTTGTGCCCTGTGATTGCCATGATTTAGCGGTTTTGTAAGCCAGCATCAGATTACATTTGGACCCTGATCGCTTGAGGCAGTGGTTCGTGAGCGCTGTGACAGACCAGCTTCTTCACTTAGCCTGCACATGAACGTGGACAGATAGTTTAGACCCATGGGCTCTGAACTACCATACTGGGAGGGAGTCAAGCTGCACTTGTGGAAGTCTTCGTGGATGTAAGTGGAGAGCTTTGGGACTGCGGGAAGCTGCTCATGTATAATTTTAAACTTTGAACTGGGCAAAGTGGATTGCCTGGCTGAGCGTACATAAAACCACGGTTAGATGATTTGTGTGTTTCAAGGGGATTGTTGTGGTTTTTTGTATGCTCGTTGAAATTGAGGATCGCAAATTCGGCACCATTTTCGTCATAGTTTACTGAAAAATGTTCTGGTTTTGTTGCCGGACACCTTCCCGACCGCGCCTGGCCATGTATAACTGAATATCTAACCAGACTTTACGAACAAGGCCAGGCGCAGTTCGGGGAGAACAAATGTCAGAATATCTGAGTTTCTGTAAGTCTGACTGTGAGGGCTTCATGGTGCTTGGACTTGTCTTGCTGGGAGCGTCTGTAACTTTTCATTTTGGCTGTAAATACAGCATTACTGGACCTGAATTCTGGATCCCTCATCAGGTTAAAAGGCCTGCAATGCCTGGGGAACCGGGGTGGCAGTTCAGGCGCAGCTCGGGAGGAACCGCTGAAGCTCGGATGGCATCTCGAGTCCAGCGCTCGTGAGCTTCGCATAAAATTTTTGGAGAACAGTGTTCAGGTCTTCTTTAGTGATAGACTGCCAGTCTATCGATGTGTTTGTTGCTGTTGCCCATTCATTAAATACACGGAGTGCCCATGCTGTGGATCTTATGGTATTTTTTTCATTTTTCTCATGTTCAAGGCAGTCTAGTTCTATTGGGCTGTAACTTGAGAAACGCTTATTCACTGCGGTACTTTCACTTAAGGTTTGACAGTTCGGTTGCCTCGTTTGACAGCTGCAGGTTAGATTTACGTTTTCTGAGGTCGTAGATGTAGAGGCTGTGGTCAGTTGTTCAACGGGCTCATTGTCTGGATGCATTAGTAGTTCCAAATCCTGTTGTGAAAGGCTGATATCAAAGTGGGTTTCAGGAAAATATGCCATTGCTATATAGTGGTATTGTCAGTTTCACTTGCTATTAACAAGATGGCTGATTTCAGATTTGCCAACATTCTAATTGGCATTTTCCTAGGATTAGTGCCCATAGGGCACTGCTGGTCCTTTTTCCTGTGCGTTAGACAGAATATCACACAGGTATGGACCAATCAGCACTTCGAGATTCTGATGCCCATTTCATAATATCCAATTACAGGCCTATTGCCATCCTACCCGTTCTGAGTAAATTCTCGGACCCTCGAGGAGTGGAGGTCACGAGGGCACCCCACAGCCCTCCCCCAAAACAAGCAAGGACTCCCCGCAGAATGTTGACCAGATTCTCGGACCCTCCGAGGAGCCGAGGTCACGAGGGCGTCCCACAGCCCTCCTCCAAAACAAGCAAGGACTCCCCGAAGAATGTTTACCAGAGTCTCGGACCTCTGAGGAGCGGAGGTCGTGAGGGTGCCCCACAGCCCTCCCCCAAAACAAGCAAGGACTCCCCGCGGAATGTTTACCAGATTCTCGGACCCCCGAGGAGCGGAGGTCGCGAGGGCGCCCACAGCCCCCAAAACAAGCAAGGACTCTGCGGAACGCTTATCAGATTCTCAGACCCCCGAGGAGCGGAGGTCACGAGGTGCCCTACAGCCTCCCCAAAACAAGCAAGGACTCTCATGAACGATACCAGGTAAAGCCCTCCTGCTCACCAGCAGTGTACAGACTGCTTTTTTCTTGCGTTTTGGCGCCATTTCCATCTCGAACAAAGACTACATCATTTTTACAGCTCAGCAACGGACCTTAATTTTACCAGGCCTCCTTCACCATTAACTTTTGTAAGGCTCCTACCTGTCCTACTCGGGCTGCTGCTGCTGCAGTTTTTGTCGGTGTAGGCGTGGAGATAGTGCATTTAATTGACCAGTTACAGCAAACCCTGCATTGTGTTTTTTGTTCAGACCACCTGTTACCTTAAGACTAGTTTCTCCCCTGCTTGTGTTTTTATGTTCATTCTACCGGTTACCTTAACTGCAATATACCCCCTAATTTAGCTATTGGTTTAAATTTAAGGCAATTTCCAACATTGTAATTCATTTTAGTAGTGAGCCTGTTGTGACTGTACCAACTGCATTATCCTGCGTAGCAGTTTAAGGTAGAGTTTAAGCAATTACCCTCTTCTTAATGCATTCTAACAGTTTATTATAGAATTACTATGCTTGGACCATATAACCTGTCCTGCCTGGTTGCTGTACAGCAGTTAAATTGTTTGTTTGTGATAGTCTCTGTGTTCTCCCACTCCAGTGGCCTAACTCGTTGCCCTGCTCAGTGCTCGGTGATTACAGCCGCCCTATCATCATACAGGGTCCCCAGACCCTTTGTTCTGTCCCCCCTCCTCTCCCCACTTCTCCTGCCTTCTTAACAGCAACTCTCCTCTGTTCTTCCACAGATTCTCGGACCCCACAGGAGCGGAGGTCGCGAGGGAACCCCACAGCCCTCCCCCAAAACAAGCAAGGACTCCCCGCGGAACGTTTACCAGGTAAAGCCCTCCTGCTCACCAGTGGTGTACAGACTGCTTTTTTCTTGTCCTTTGGCGCCATTTCCACCTCAAACAAAGACTACATTGTTTTTACAGCTCAGCAACGGACCTTAATTTTACCAGGCCTCCTTCACCATTAACTTTTGCAAGCCTCCTACTTGTCCTACTCGGGCTGCTGCTGCTGCTGCAGTGTTCATCGGTGTAGGCGTCTAGCCTCACACGCTTGGCTCCTACCACCCACCACCACCCTTGGTCAGCTCTCCTTTTATAGGCAGGTGGAGATCACGAGACTGCAAATAACCCATCAGCCCACTTCTCCATCTGCAGGTTATCTTTTCCTAACACTAGTGGCCGCCTTCCCACCCAAGCCCAATCCTACCCCCCCTTAGTTGCTTTTCTTGCTTGCAACTCTGTAGTGTCCCTTTACTTCCCAGGCCAGTTTTCTCCTCTCTTTCGGACGCTGCTGCCACCCTGTGGCTCACTTGCAACATCTTTATCTCAGGTCTTTTTCTTCTTTCATCTCTCTGATGCCAGCAATGCCCTGCTCTGCATCTCTTTTCTCCCTCATCCCAAGCATTCCTACTCTGTACTTCACCCCTGCCTTTGCACTGCCCCCTGCTCCTCCCCAGCTCTTGCCTCCTGGCTATACTTTTGGCAGCCCCTTGCCTTCCGCCTCCCCTAACAGGCAGGTCTTTTTTCACCTACTCTCACCATGACTGCTCACCTCCCCACCTCTGGACCTTCCAGGGGCGCAGACAATCTCTCAAGCCAGCCGGTACTCCCGCCTTCTCCCTACTCACCCCCTGGCACTCTACAAAAGGGCTAAAAATTGCCCACCTAAACGTTCAAAGCCTTTTAGCCAACCTGGCAGAACTGACTGTCTGGGTCGCCCACTACCATCCGGATATCTTGGGTATCTCGGAAACTTGGTTGAAGCCCCAGATCCCGGACACCATGTTCACCCTCCCGGGACAGCCATATCAGACATGAGTCAACACAACGGGCAGTGGGTGCTACTTCATTACAAAGCACACCTTGATGTGTCCACCATTGATCTCCCACCAAACTCCTCCCCCTCCAGTGAGTACCTACACGCCCTTTCTCCTACTTGGGCACACAAAGAAATTACACTTGGTATGTACCTACAACCCACCCAAGGGCAGACTGCAAGGACTCTCCTCCCTTCTCCACAGTACTAGTAACATAGTGGGGTCCAATGAAATCCTAGTCATAGGTGATTTCAAATTCAGACTGGGTGGCACCCAACCGCAAGCTATATGAGCCTCTGCTCTCGGGTCATGCCCTGAGCCAGATCATCACTGAGCCTACCAGGCCCTCCTCCCAGGGGGTAAAAGGGTCTCTAATTGACTGGATCCTGACCAACAGACCTGACAGGATCACATCCGCCGGTATCCTCCCTGATGCCATCTCCGACCACTTGCCTACCTTCTGCACATGGGGCACAGACTAAAATCCCCAGCAAAGTGATCACGATGAGGGATTACTCCAAGTTTAATACTCATCACTTCCTCTCAGACCTCTCAGTAGTTGACTGGTCAGGGGTCACTGCCCTACATGACCCAGCACGAGCTCTGGATGAACTACTTACGAAATTCATCCCCGTACAGAACAAACACGCTCCCCTCACCAGGAGGCGAGTGAGGGGCGCCATTACCAAATGGCTTCACGGGAGCCTTTTCTCCCTTATGAAACTCAGGGACAAATGCTGGGTGACCTTCAAGGCCTCCCAAAGCAACACTGATCTCCTTGCATACAGGACCCTCAGAAACTCATGCAAAAAAGCCATCCGCTCTGCAAAAAGCGAGTATTGCCAATCCGCTCTGCTCTCCTCAGCCAACAACCCGAGGAGTTTCTGGCAAAATATCAGAAGCGCAGTTGGTGGGTCTGCCAGAGTGCAAGTCACTGACTTACTTATTGGCGGGTCAGCTGTACAACCCTCACTGTCTCTAATACCTTTAATGCCCTGTTCTCCAAACTATCGGCCCTCCTTCCCTGTCCTCTGCCCCCAAGCCCCTGACTCCCGCCTCCTGGATCAAACTCCCAACCACCACTCTACCTCCAACAAGTGTCTGTTTATGAGACCCAGAAGCTCCTCGCCAGCCTCTCCCCTCACAGCGGGGCAGGGCATGACAGCATCGAGCCAAAACTGCTCAGACTAGGGGCCCACCTCCTTGCCAGGCCTGTCACACACATTTTTAATGCCTCCCTTAACTCCAGGATAATCCCTGATATCTGGAAAGTGGCGAAGGTGGTCCAAGTCCTAAAACAAGGTAACCCCAAAGATCCCCAGAACTATCGTCCCATCGCCATACTGTCTGCCACCTCCAAAATTCTTGAGAAAACTGTGGCCTCCCAGCTATCCCAGTACATACAGAACCACAACCTCCTCTCTCCAGCTCAACACGGGTTCAGAAAAGGGCATAGCACATCCACAGCCCTCGCTGTAGTCACCTCGACTATCAGAACTGCTGCCGACCAGGGAAACCTTACTGGAGCCATCTTTGTGGATCTCTCCAAAGCCTTCGACAGGGTTGACCACTCCCTCCTCAGCTCCACTCTCCTATCCCTTGGTTTCTCCCCCCCTGCCCACGCTGTGGTTCCTCAACTACCTCTCCGCAGGCAACAGTACACCAACTTTAATCGCACTCCACTCTCCCTCTCTCCTGTCCGCTGGGTCCCCAGGACTCCGTCCTTGGCCCAACCCTCTTCTCCCTCTTCATCAACAAACTCCCATCCATTACTGTCAATGGGAATACCACCCTGTATGCAGACACCATGTCATCTTGGCCAGTGCCCGGGACATTGCCACCATAAACTCCCAACTAAATGCGGACTTCAATTGCATTCAGTCCTGGTTTGTGGAACATAGGCTCACCATCAACCTTAAGAAAACCCAAGCAATGCTTTTTGGCTCATGGAACAAGATAAAATCCTGCCTCACCCCTCTTCAAATACTTGGAGCTGATGGCTCCCCCCTGCAGACAGTGGCTGCAGTCAAGTACCTGGGCATCACCCTGGACCCACAGCTCGATCTTACCCTGCAAATCTGGAATGTCTGCAAGGCTACAAATTGTAAGCTCGGCCTCGCATACAAAGCTAAAAACTGCCTAACCCCAGCAGCTCATATGGCCCTAGCCAGAGGGGTCCTCCTCCCTACACTCTGCTATGGGCTGGTTACCTTTGCCCCTGTACCCGTATCCAGCCTCCAGAAATGGGACACAGCCTACAATAACATCTGCCGCTTCGCCCTCTCCACTCCTCCCCTCACTCACCACTGTGATCTCTACACCCGTCTGGAGTGGCTCCCTTCAGAAAAGCACCGCACCTTCGTGCTTGGAAATTTCATTGACATCATCATCAGATCAGCCACCCCCTCTGCCCTCGCCCCTCCCCTCAACCCTAGCCCCCATCCTATCAGCTAAGATCAAGGGTGGCACTAGATCAGCTTGTCCCTAGAACTCGCTCCCTCATGGGTGATCAGGCCTTCTCCACCTACGCCCCAAAAATCTGGAACTCGCTCCCAGCCCTTACCCGGTCTGCCTCCTCCCATCACCACTTCAAAACCTCACACTGGAACTTCCTGAAATCTTCCTCCACATGTCCCTGTACCTTGTAGTCCACCTTATCTACATATGTACTGAGGGCTCTCAGCACCCACTGCACTTACCCTCCAGAACTAGTAGTGAAATCCATACTGGACATCCGCTCACTATCCTCCCTCCCTACCCTCCCTCCCAAAATGGCTTCACCTGTTCTATCCAGTCCCCCCCACCCCTGTTCCCCGGCACTTACTTCTGTTTGCACTCAATTGCTCCTGTTATGTATCTTGCTGCTCACTCCCAAGCCCACTATATATGTCCCACAATCATCTTGTATGTTCCACAATCGTGTGTATCCATGTCCTAATCAATTCTAACGATGCCTTGCTTCCTCTTTCATTCCAGATTATGTCTGTTATTTTCTTGTTTGCTAAATTTGTCTTATACTGTCAGCCGCCTATCCAATTCCTGTTAAACCTGTTTTTTTTGCATACCTGTATGTAACTGACTCCTGTATGCTTTTACCTATGTAACCCTCCCGGGTCGCACCTGAAAATAGGCACCTGGCTATCTAGTGTGCCTTACCCGGTTAACAAAAACAAATATATAATAAATAAATAAAGTACTTGAAAAAATTGCTGCTGACCAACTTAACTCCTACCTAGACAAATGTGACCTCCTTTGCCCTGCCCAGCATGGCTTTTGGAAAAGCCACAGTACTACTGCTACTGCATTGCTTACCCTAACAAATTGTGTATACACCTCTCTCAGTAAAGGCGAATACACTGGAGCTGTAGTCATAGGTCTCACAAAGGCCTTCGATATGGTAAACCACTCCATTCTTCACAATAAACTAAGTACCTTGGGGATATCCAGACATGCTCTGCCCTGGTTCACTAGCTACCTCTCTAACACACAGCAGCGAGTTAGGATTGGCTCCTCTTTCTCTGATTATCTTCCCTCCTCACTTGGTGTCCCACAGTGGTCAATATTCGTCCTTTATTCTTCTCCTTACACATAAACTCAATCCACCACTGCTTTGAAAATGGAATTTTCTCCTACATGCTGATGACTTAGTGTTCTTTAGCAGAGCTACTGATGTAGTTGAAATCAGTAGTGTCCTAACCTCCAGTCTTAAGGTTGTGCAATCCTGGTTCAAGGAAAATAAACTATATTTTTATGAAAACTAGTGCAATCTTTTTCTGGCTTAAAATGACATCACAAGGTTTGACTCCTTTAGCCAATTTCTGTTTATCTAGTGAAGGTGACTTAATTCCATTATTTGTGACTTTTAAGAACATTGTTTCAACTATGTGGCTGCTCCAACAGTACCATACGGTTGTGTACAAGACAGGGAGTTTTTGTCTCCATATAACAAGCCGACCCATATACTGGCTGAAACTAATGAGGTATGGTCTAAGGGATGAGTCTGCACACACACTAAAAAATGTAATGCATACCTCTTTACATTTGGAGACTATTTGATAAGCACTGATGCACTTGTTACATGTTTTTAGATTGACACCAGCATTTTAAGAGATTATGTATTTAAGAGGGGGAATACTGTCACCATGACTACCTTTGAGAAAGCACGTTGGTGTGAAATGCGTCAGGTGACAGCATGGTGATGTGGCAGTGATGCTACCTGGGAGTGGGGAGAAAGTGTTTACCATGGTGATTGCTGATTGTAGGTTTGCGATTTTTGCTGCTGGATTTGCACGAATAAAGAATGACTTTGCTTTGCACAGAACCTGGCATCCGGTGAGTTCATTCAACTATTACAACACAGTATGTGCGCAGAACTGATTCAGCACACTGCTAGCCTTGGCTGGTGTCAGTCCCTGACTAAAACAGTTTGCCTGCTTGCTTGAATTTCTCTGACTGTGGCACGGCCTGTCCCATGTGTGGTCATACCCCTTTGTTCTGAACCATTAATAAAGTATACTAAATCTCAAGCCATGCTTTTCGGAACCCCCCACCAGCTAAAAAACACTAACACCCCCATTAACAGTGCTTTGTGACACTGTCTCCCGCTGGACACCGTCACTTCCTTTAAATATCTTGGTGTTACATTTGATCCATCCCTTGAATTCTCCCATCACATATCTACCATCAGCAAGGCAGTTAACACCAGCCTTTGCATAACTTACCAAGCCAGTCCTAACCTCTCCTCTTCAGCCCGAATAACAACTGCATGTGGTTTACTCCTACCTAAGCAAACCTATGGCCTGCCAGTCTTTGACTACACCTCCTGCACCTTGCTGTGTAAGTGTGGGAAGTGTCATATAACAACATCTGTAATTTTGCCCTTAAGTGCAACCACCTCACCCACCAATGCATATGTAAGCCACCCCTCTTGAGGCTGGCTTACTAAGCCATGCTCCCCTCAGTTGGTTAGAAGCCTGGCTTGGGGCATCCTGTGTCCCGCCCCCCCAATGGGGACCTTGCTCTAGGCTCACTTATAAATGGGGGGAGGAGTCTTCTTTTTTGCCATGGAAGCCGACAGGCATATGTAGGGCAAGTAGGGTTAGGGCCTAACAGCCCCTGGCCTGGGAGGTACTGACCTGGTGAGTGTCAAGACTACTGTACATGTTTTGAATTAAATTCTGAAGGGAGGAGTGGCAGGAGTGTGTCGACCATGGAGACTGGGGATCCAGGAGGTCAGCGGAGGGTAGGGTAGCAGTTGGAGGAAGGATAGGACGTGGCTGGGTTTTGGAAGGCCTGGTGCCACAGCGGACAAGGTATGGCAGTGGGGCTGCTGTGGTGGTGGCAGGGCCATGTCAGGTACTGTGGGTTGGCTGGTGGGTGCATTTTGTGGATTTGTTTGCATCAGGCCTACCATGCCCATGTCTGGAGCAAGACCCGTGTTAAACCCGGTAATGGAATGCACATGTGAGAGTAACTTGGAAGAAGGGAGCCATGTTGTCCATTCCGTATGTAATCTGGCATCTTTTCCCTGCAGGAAGGAGGGTGGCGAACTGGCTGGGCTACAGGAAAGAGTTCAGGGCAGCCGCAGTAAGGCATAAAGCCTGCATTCCCCGGTGTTGGTTGATATGGGGTGGGGGAGTAAGGCACTCCTCCGGGTAATGGTTGGTTTGTGTATTTTCACCCTGTTGGTTCTAAGCTTTGAAATGACTTTGGGTATCTGCGTGGGGTCTGTGCCTGGTCTAATAATTTTTTTAAGCCTGTTCAAGCATTGGTACCCTCTGGTACTGCTTAATGCCTCTCAAGTACTGCCCTATGTATGTCTTTGTCTCCCGGCTCCATGGAGAAGAGTAATTTATTTATTTACTAATTTTAAAATGAGAATTAGAATTAAATTTCTTTTGTTTCTACTTCATGTGTGCTGAGCTTATTGAATGAAAGTACAGTTCTAAAAGAACTTATTGTAACAGCTGATCTTCGAGAGAGGCTCTTGCAGTACGTAATCACTTGTAGGACTCCGCCCCTGGTGTCAGGACCACAAGGAAACTTTTGCTAGCAAAATGTCTGATGGGTACCACCCACCCAACATCACGCGACCAACGTCAGAGTGACATTATATAGTGGGCGGTCCCCACATCTGCCCTCCAGTTCTCCCGCCGGAGACCCCCAAGAGTCATGACAGGAGAATGGGAAGAGACTCCTAAATCCAAGAAAAAGGCTCCTGGAAACAGAGCTACAAATAAAAAAAATGGGGGGGGGGAGGGTTGGAAAAAGTTTACCTACTGCAAGAGCCTCTCTCGAAGAGCTACTGTTACAGTAAATTATTACGTAACTGCACTATCTTACTTCAAGAGGGCTCTTGCAGTAGGTAATCACTGGTAGGACTGAGTCCCAAGCAATCAGAGTCCAAGGGACAGGAAAACGTGGGAGGCTGGAACAAAAAGCTAGTAGGTAGCCAAATAATTAGGACAGGAGTCCCTGGAGGACTACCAGTCCAAAACCAGCCCTGCGCCTAGAGGCAATGTCCAAACTGTAGTGTTTTGTGAAAGTGTGGACAGAACTCCAAGTAGCAGTCACACAGATTTCTACGGTATATATGTTTCTGAAACAGGCTATAGAGGCAGCCATTCCCCTGGTAGAATGTCTTTTCACCTGCCCCGGAAGGACTTTACCATACTTTTGGTAATAAAAACTGATGCAGTTTGCCAACCATTTGGAAAGGCACTGTTTGGAAACTGCTGCACCTTTTCTCTTCGGTGCAAAAGAAACAAAAAGCTGATCCGTCTTTCATACATCTTTTGCCCTGTTTGTGTAATAACGTAAAATTCTGTGAACATCTAACATATGCAGAATGGTCTCCCCCAATTAGAATGCTCAGGGTAATACATGGGCAATTGAAGAGACTGATTCAGGGTAGTCTCTGACACAACTTTTGGATGAAACTTAGGATTTGTGCGCAGAGCCACCCGATCTCTGAAAAATCAAATAAGGCTACTTACACATGGGGGCCTGAAGTTTGGAAATTCTTTGAGCAGAAGTGACTGCAACTAAAAAGAGAGCTTTCCAGGACAAAAAATGCATGTCACACGTCCAGGCTGGTTCAAAAGGAAGTAAGGTCAATTTTTCTAAAAGGAAATTAAGGTCCCACAGTGGAGCAGGGTTACGTACCAGGAGTTTCAGATACAGGATATTTTGAGACCTCTAACTGAGCCAGAGCCTTGCCCCCTACTAAATCATGATAGGCAGAAATGGCTGCTAGGTGCATCTTCAGTGATGAATAGCTCAAGCCCAGGTCAGATAGATGGAGAAGATACTCCATGACCTGAGAAGCGGGACACGAGATAGGGCCCCAGGTCTTCGAGGTGGCCCAGAAGGAAAAACGCTTCCACTTCATGGCATAGGTAGTTCTGGTAGAAGGCTTTCTGGACTCTACCAAAATCTGAGCTACCTGAGGGGATCCCCCAAACCTGGAGGCCATGCGTGAAGATGAAGGGACTTCAGATCCAGATGTACCAACGTGCTCCCTCCTGGGTCAGGAGATCATAGGAAAGTGGTAGAGGAACTGGAGGCTCTGTTGCCAGCTGCTGGAGCAGCAGGAACCAAATCTGTCGAGGCCAAAAAGGAGCTATCAGAATAATTTGTGCTCCTTCTGTTTGGAGCTTGATCAGCGCTCTCTGTAAGACTGGGAAGGGAGTGAATGTGTACAGATATTTCCTTATTCAACAAAGCGACAACGCATCTTACCAAAAAGCACCACGCCTGGGATCGAGCGAGCAAAACTTGGGAAGTTTTGCGTTTGATGGTGCTGTGAACAGATCCACTTCTGGATGACCGCAGAGGTTGAAGATGTGATCTAGTACCTCTCATTTTAGCTCCCACTTGTGTGCCCTTACCCTGGTGCGGCTGAGACTGTCTGCGAGAACGTTCTGCATGCCTGGGATGTAGACTGCCAGGAGATGAACCTTGTGCAGAACTGCCCAATTCCAGACCCACATCACTACCCTGCAATGAGGATATGAGCGGAAGCCCCCTGTTTGTTGATGTACCACACTACGTACATGTTGTCGGATTGGATCAACAGTGTATCTTGGCCAAGCATGTGCTGAAAAGCCTGAAGAGCATTTAGAACTGCTCTCATTTCTAGCACATTTATGTGCAAGTGTAGTTCTACAGGTGACCACAGGTCCTGTGATGTCCCAGATAGACACCCCATCCCATTCCTGATACATCCATGGTCCGTATTTGGGAGTAAGGAAGGGTCTGGAAAGGAACTCCTCAAATCAGGTTGACTGAGTTCTACCACCACTGCAGATCTTTCTGCATTGGACTGGAAATTAGGACATGACTATCCAAGTCGTCTGCCCTCTGATCCCACTGAGACCTGAGAGTCCACTGTGAGATGCGCATGTGGAGTCTGGCCATTGGGACCGTGGGGCTAGCCACTGCCATGAGGCCAAGGAGGCAGAGAACCACCCTGGCCGAAATGTGTCGGCTGGAGGATACCAGCTTGGCCTGTCTCTCTAGGGTCTCTACCCTGTCCAGGGGGAGAAAGACCATACCCTGTACTGTGTCCAGAACTGCCCCAATAAATTGTAGGTGCTGGGAAGGAGCAAGCTGGGATTTGAGGTATCTGACAGTAAATTGACAGTAATACCAAGATGCTCAAAAAGGTGCAGGGTAGCTGATATGGAAGCCTCCAACCCTTCCCTCGATGGAGCTGCAAGAAGCAAATAGTCGAAGTAAGGGAAGATGTAGCGCCCCTGATGACTCCTCAAGGCTCCTGCCACGACCTCCAGGCATTTGGTAAAATCCTGTGGCACAGAGGACAGGTCAGAAGGGAGAGCTTTGAACTGGTAATGCTCCCCTTGAAAAGAAAACCTGATGAATCTGCAATGTGGATGGAATATTGGAATGTGCATGTACGCATCCTGCATACCCAGGGCACAAAGCCATTGTCCCTTGGAAAGGAAAGGCAGCGGGCTTTGCAGCATCAGCATCCAAAACCACTTGTATTCTATGAAGAGGTGTAGGGTACTGAGGTCTAGAATTGGGTGTAGACCCCCCCCCCCGTCATTTTGGGTACCAGAAAGAAGTGGGAGTAGAATCCCTTCCCTAGTTAGTTTGCCGGCACTGGCTCTATGGCTTCTTTTCGAAGAAGAGCCATGATCTCCTCCCTTAAATGGGGAATATACACCCTTGGGTAGTGGGAAAATCCTGGAGGATTGTTTGGGGGGTTTTCTCAAAATCTGAGAGTATGACCAAGCTTTATTAACTGAACCACCCAGTCGTGATGGGACTCCCTGTCTCCCAGATGACTTGCGAATCTTCCACCCACCTGTTCCTCCGATAGACGTGGAGGAGGGAGGGCGGTCAGCAAGTCAGGAATGGGAGGGGGGCTGGGGAGGACTGCTCCTGAAGCTCTTTGAGTCTTGGCTGGAGGAGAGGCGGCTGTATTGGAAGCCCTATGTTTAAACTGACATTTGAACACCTGTTGATTTTTCATCTGACGTGTTTTGCCGACAAAAGGGACACTTTTGCTGTTGCTTTGGGTGATTCATAGTGTGAACCAACTGAAGTGCTGTGCCCTTATCTTACAGGCTTTTAATAATATCCTGGGCATCTCCGCCAAACAGGTCAGAGCCTCTAAACAGGGCATCCTGGATAGCTGACTGAACATCAGGGGCTAGACCTGATACTCTTAGCCAAGATTTTCAGCGAAGGCTCACTGATGGAGGGATTAGAGCTAATGGTGGCAGTCTGTGTGGATGTCCCACTGTGAGCTCCTCTGCGGCCCTCTGCTCCTAAAACAACATAGATTCATTTCCAGTACTAAGGTAGTCGATAAATAAGTAGCTTAACTCATACGATACATCACTCTTCTTTGCAGGCTTTCCGATTACAAATTTGAACGTGTCTCTTTATAAATTTTCTCGCAATTCATTAAACAAGTAATCAGGTCTATGAAGTACCGACTTAGACTGCCGCACTACCTGAGAAACAAGATTCCTGCCAAGGCAAAGGGTGACGCAACCGCTTCACGGGTAAATCTCAAAACAAATAGCACATCTAGCAAGGGTATACTATCTACTGCTCAAAAATAAATAAATATCTGTATAATAAGGATGGAGCAATAAACTGTTGGGATGGAGCAATACACTGTAGATCTAGATCCCACTGAAAACTTAGTACAGGTCCAGGCAGAGGTAAATCCCATGAAGCGTTCCTTACCTCAATCGGACAGTGACAGTGGGTCTGAGGAACAAGGCAATGGTACAGCAAAAAAGATAGCTTCTTTTTCCCTGACAGTAGCCCATTTTGATCTGTTAATGATGGAAATAGCCATCAAGAAAGTAATGCTAAATGTTATGTGTTCAGATCTGAGAGAGGTCAAGCAAGAGCTTGCAGCACATAAATTAAGAATTACTGATGTTGAAGCCAGGACCAGCAGTTTAGAGGGCACATTAGTTAAGGAGGAGAAGGAAAGAATTAATGACAGTCACAAAATAACTACAGTAGGATGGAGACTGTCTAAGCTGGAAGATTTAGAAAACAGAAATAGGAGAAACAACATTAGAGTTTTTGGTCTAAAAGAAGGTCTAGAGGGTTCTGACACACTTACTTTTGCCAATAAACTTTTACTCAACATTGCTGGTCCACCTGCTTATACCAAGTTTTATGTTATTGAAAGGGCTCACAGGTCTCTAAAACCCAAACCTAGCCCTGGTGAAAGGCCAAGATCGTTTGTACTCAGATTCTTAAATTACCAACAAAAGGTGTATGTACAAAGAGCAATAAGGGACAAAACCAGCATAGTTTTCGAAGGATGTAAAAATCAAAATTTTTAACGATCTAGCACCCAAAACCATTTAGAAGAGAGATGCCTTCTTTCCAATAAAAAAAAAACAAACTAAGAGAGGCAGAACTGAAATATAGCTTATTTTTTCCTATACTTCTAAAGATCTGGGCACCACAGGGAATAAAAGAGTACAACGGAATTGTTGCTGCAAAGACTGACTTGAGAGCTGACTTTCCAACTATTTTTAAGAATTTTGACTTTCAATATTAATGCTGACCCCTTGTGCTCCTCATGAGTCAGGTGGTTGGGTAGTCTCAATATGTATAGTAAACAAAGGTTACTCACCTGTAACAGTAGTTCTAGGAGTGGTATATGTTTTTCATCCACACTTGTTGGCAGATCGCCCTCCCCTTTAATAGGTGCTGGAATGTCTTCTTGCTGGCTCCTCCCACCAACCCGGGTGGTATAACCCTCGGCTCCACCCCATGACATCAGATCTTGCCCGCTAGAAGCTTAGGTTGTGCGTCGAAGCCGGGAAGGTCAGGTGGGTCAGTGTGGATGAATAACATACACCACTCCTAGAAAGTACAGTTGCGTAAAAACTTACCATAACAGTAGATCTTTGAGGAGTGTCTCTTGCAGTAAGTAATACTTTTGGGTATCCAGCCGAGATCGATGTGGCGCATGGCAGCTCTTCTAGCAGTTTTTCACCAGGTACTGCCCACACATGACATCAGCTTCCTGTTTCCTATATAAGTGTGGGCGGTCCCTGGTATCCTCAGTTCTCCCACCAGATTCAGCACGCTAAGCGAGAACTGAGGGGAAGCCGAAGTACCAAAGGAGTCCCAACCCATAGTCACTGGACCAGAATTTGCTCTCTTAAAGAAGGGGGGGACGGAGGGTAGGAACAAACCTACTGCAAGAGACACTCCTTGAAGATCTACTGTTAGGGTAATTTTTTACGTAATTGTACTATCTTCCACGGAGTAGTCTCTTGCAGTAGGTAATACTTTTGGGATGAATCCCAAGCAGTAATGTCCATATGCAAGGACAGTTAGGACAGAAGACCTTAAAGGACTGCACAGCCAAAGTCTGCCCTACGTTGTGAGGCAATATCAAAATTATAATGCCTTGTGACTGTATGAATCGTGGACCAGGTAGCCACATTGCAGATATCTGAAAATGGAGGCTTCTTTAAAGTAAGCCACAGTAGTGGCCATAGCTCTAGTGGAGCGGGCTTGGACAGGTCCATGTAAAGGCTTGTTGTATTGTTTGTAACAAAATGTAATACAAGTTGCCAAACAAGATGAGAGTATGTTTACCAACCGGGAGGCTGTCGTGACCCGGGGCAAAAGAGATGAACAGTTGAGACGTCTTTCTAATCTATTGTGTCCGATTAGTATAGTAGAGTAGTATACGATGGACATCTAAAGTATGTTGTAGATGTTCACCCTGATTGGAGTAGTCAGGATAGTAGACCGGAAGCTCCAAGGACTGATTTAAAGTATGTTTGGAGACTATTTTAATAAGGAATGAGGGGTTGGTACAAAGGTCCACCCTGTCTTTGTGGAAAATCAAGTAAGGTTCCCTACAAATGAGCGCAGGAAGCTCAGAAATACATTGAGTGGAAGTGACAGCCGCCAGAAATAGGGTTTTCCATGAAAGAAAACGAAGGTCACAAGTGGCTGCTGGCTGAAAAGGTTCAAGAGTAAATTTTTTTATCATAAAATTGAGATCCCATGGAGGAGTGGGTCTTCCAATAGGTGGTTTAATATGTAACAGTTTCAAAAACATCTTAGCTAGATGATGTTGGTATAGTAACCTGCCATCTAGAGGTCCATGGAAAGCTGAGATGGTGGCCAAGTGGACTTTGATGGAAGAGTAACTTAATCCGGACTCAGATAGTGAGGCCAGGTAGTCCAGAACCTTCGTCAGTGGACAAGAGTAAGGATCCAAAGATCGAGAGGCAGACCATATGAAAATGCGTTTCCATTTGGAATTGTATGTTGCTCTTGTTGCTGGCTTACAGGAGGCCAAGAGAATACTGGCAACAGGAGAGGACACTTGTAATCTAGTTATGAAAGTGTCTTCAGGAGCCAAGCATGAAGGTGTAATGCCTTCAGGTTGGGATGTAGGAGAGACCCTCGACACTAAGTCAAAAGGTCTGGTCTGACTGGCAACAGAACGGGGTTCCATACTGACAGTTGTAGGAGTAGGGGAAATCACATTTGGCAAGGCCACATTGGGGCTATGAGTATCATTGTGGCTGGTTCTAGTCGTAGTTTCAGTAGAGTCTGTTGGAGGAGAGGGACGGAGGGAAGGCATACAAGAAGAGTCTTGTCCATGGTTGGGACAGGGCATCTATAGACCATCCCTTTTTGTTCAGGATAATGGAAAAATACTTTGAAGATGGTAAATCACTGGGGAGGCAAAAGGATCCAGCTGTGGAGTGCCCCATAGGTTGAAGATTTCTTGGAGTACTTGCTCGTGAAGTGTACATTCGTGAGTGGGGGACTGGTGGCTCAGCTGGTCGGCTAACTGGTTGCAGTGTCCCAGTAAGTGGACAGCTATTAGCATCAACTGTTGCTGGATGACTTCCTGCCAAACTGCACGAGTCTCCATGCATAGGGTGCGGGATTTTGTACCCCCTTGCTTGCTGAGGTAGAATACTACTGCAGTGTTGTCTGACTGGTTCAGTAACGATCCTGGCGTGAGGTAGGGCTGGAACACCTGAAGGGCTACACGGACCACTTTCATCTCTAGGAGAATGAGACTGATGGGGAGAAGCAGGCCACTGACTTTGTGTCTGATAAGGACCGAAATGCATGCCCCATCCCTGTAGGGAAACATCCATGGTCAACGTTTGCATGGGGGGAGGGAGACCAGAAAGGCATTCCTCGATCCATATTGATTCCTGTTGTCCACCATGTCAGGGCTGACTTTAGAGAGGGAATGACCCTGATTCTGTCTTCAAATTGTCCTGTTTTTTGGGACCCCTAATTCTGGAGAGTCTATTGGACAGGTCTCATATGGAGACAGACGAATGCCACCATAGTGATGGCAGCGGACATGTGACCCAGAAGGCGGAGCATTTGTCTGGCTGACTATTTCCTGAGTCTGTATGTGTGACGCCAGAGATATGTGTGTCCTGCCGGGCAGGTGGGAGGTAGGCTCTGGCTGTGACTGTATCTAGGACAGCTCCAATGTATTGGAGGGACTGTGTCGGATTTGAGCTGGGCTTTGGCCAGTTTGTGATCCCCAGATCTGCAAACATCTTCAGGGTAGCATCTAGGGAGGCAAGCAGAGCTACTTTGGCATCTGCTTTGTTTAGCCAATCATCTAGATATGGAAAGACGAAGTGTTGTTTTCTTCTTAAGACTGCTGCCATCACCACTATGCACTTGGTGAACACCCTGGGGGCTGATGAGAGGCCGAAAGGGAGTGTTCAAAACTGGTAATTTTGACCCAGTAGGTGGAAGCAAAGAAATTTTTGGTAGGCAGGGTGGATGAGGATATGTAGGTAGGCATCCTTCATGTCTAGGGCACAAAGCCAATCGCCCTGTTTCAGGAGTGGCATGATAGCAGATAGGGTGTTCATGTGAAAATGTTTGTACTGAATGTAAACATTCAGTGGTCTGAGGTCTCCCGTGCATGTTTGGGCACCAGAAAGAAATGGGAGTAAAATCCTTTTTGATGTTCTAGAAGGGGCAATGGTAACACGGCCTTTTTGGTCAAAGGGGCCCTCAATTTCTCCTGTAAGATGGGTATATGATCTGGAGGATAATGAATCTTCCATGGAGGGCAAGGGCGTGGGGTGGAGAGGAACTCCAGAGTATGATCATTTGCTAGGCCTCCAGATGGAGGGCTAAACGACCCCCCACAGCTCCTGAGGCCTGGTCGAGGAGGCGGGGGGGAAGCTCTAATGGGTCACTAGGAGGTGGGCTGCCCAGCCCCACCTGAAGGGCGGAAGCAGGCACCCCTGGCAGAAGAGGCATTGCCTCTGGTGGACTGAGCATGACCTCTGAAGCCACCTTTGTTATTACCTCTGTATCTTCCACCTCTTTTGGAATAAGAGGAGTGTTGAGTATGGTAGGTTGTAGATGGAGTGTGATACATGCCATGGACCATACGGAAGGTTCTACCTGATGCCTGTAAGTCATCCAGTAAAGTTTAAGTACCTGGCCCGAACTGCTTGGACCCGTTAAAGAGGGCATTAGCTACTTTATGTTGTATGTCCGGTGCAAAGCCTGAAACGCGAAGCCAGGGATGGCGACACAAGGTCATACCAGTGGCTGATAGCTGGGCTGCGGCATCTATGGTCTCATATCCTGACCGGAGAAGGTGACAGGAGAAAATTACTAGTTGTCACTGTAGCCAATAATTTATCCCTTTCCTGTGAGGAAGTTTATTGATAAGCTCAATGGTAGAGGACCCAAGGATACAATGATATTTAATCATATGACCCATATAGTTTAAGATTCTGATATCCATAGCACCTGAGGAAAAGACCTTTTTCCCCCAGATAGTCAATTCTTCGGGATTCCTTATCAAGGGGTAAGGAGCTCATGTGCTTGGGTTTTGGTACGGTTATGAGCAGCAGTAATGACCAGTGAATCTGCCTCAGGAATACTGGGCAGAAATAGATGGTCCAGAGGAGCCTGATATAGACAATCCACTTTGTAGGGAACCGCTGTAATAGCTGCAGGTTGATGCCAAGCAGCCAGCATGGCATTCTGGCAAGTTGGTATCAGTGGGGGAACCATTAAAACCGGCTCGAGTAATTCAAGGTATTCTCCCATATCCTTACATTGTTTGTCATGTTCAGTAGTCGAGAATCCCATGACCTTTTGCATTTGAGCCATCATCTCACTAAAGGACGGGTCACCTGGGGGAGAGGCTGCGGAAGGTATAGGCAGGTCCTCATCCAGAGAAGAGATTTCGGAATAAGAAGGTTCAGGCTTGGGAAAATCCAGATCTTGGAACTCTTCATCTTCAAGATCACAGGGGAAGTCATCCGGTAATTCTTGCTCATCTGACAAATAGTCCTCTATAAAAGGAGGAGGGGACCAGGGTGGTATGGTATGCCTGTCACTATGAAATCTTTTAGGCAGAGGAGGAGGAGGAGATCAGGAAGGATCATCCAGCGCCCCAGAGTCAGAGAGCTGAGAGTGCCGCATGGTGTGCAAGA
This sequence comes from Neoceratodus forsteri, assembly GCA_016271365.2. Taxonomy (NCBI): domain Eukaryota; kingdom Metazoa; phylum Chordata; order Ceratodontiformes; family Ceratodontidae; genus Neoceratodus; species Neoceratodus forsteri. Next base: position 397,258,836 of record CM028136.1, on the reverse strand, counting down.
CCTGTCAGACTATGTTGGTGATGTCCTTTTCTTGGGATAAAGGGGGGGTGAGAAGGGGGGCATGTTGGAAAACAAGAGGGGTAATGGACGGGATGGGATGCATAGTATGAGCAGGTTGCGCCCCTGAGTGGTAAAGACCCAGGTCCCAATCTCTGTCCGCCTGACCCCTATAGGAAGCCACCTCTGAAGGTGGAGGGGCAGTTAGTAAGGCATAAGCCATAGGTTTTCCCTGAGGAATGCGGGGTCTCATCAATGGACCCACAGGGGAAAAGGAGTTACTTTCACTTAAATTGTTAGATGCTGTAGATAGGAGAGGAGCCCCCGACGACGGAGCAGCTGTATATTTAGCTGCATGTAAAGTGCTGGAAAGCATCGACGATGAGAGGGTACAAGCCTCTATCGACAGTGCAGTTACATTTTGAACTGCATTTAAAATGCTGGAAAGCACTGCTGATGAGAAGGTATGAGCCCCCGTCAATGAAGTAGTAGTTAGAAGACACCCTGTTGACGGAGGGACACCTGAAACGGCCATCGATGGGTGACAAGGCTGGGAGTGTGAGGAGGGTTTCTCCTTCTCCTTTTTCCGCCTGAAATGAGAACCAGTAGAGGGGAGCCCTTGGTATAAGCCCCCTTGTTCTCCAAGAGAGATATTTTCTGCTCCATCAAAAGTTTTTTTAATTTTAAGCAACTGGCATCGACAAGTTACTGGATTAAATTCCTGACATGAACTGTAGGAACTGGTGTCATGTGTGGGTCCCAGACACCTTACACAAAGTGTGTGATTGTCAAAGCAGTATATTTTCCTACCGCAATGGCAGGAATGAAATAATGCTTGCTTAAAGAATCTGTAGACATGCGTCTTAGTTCCAAATTTCTCGTCAATGACTGCTACACAGAAGTTGCACTAGTTGCTGCGCGAGCTGAAGATGGCGGGAAAATGAACTGAGGATACCAAAGACCTCCACACTTATAGGAAACCAGAAGCCATGTCATGTGGGTGGTCCCCAGAAAAACTGCAAGAGCAGCTGCTGTGCACCACAGCAACCTCTGCTGGCAACCCAAAAGTATTATCTACTGCAAGAGACCACTCCGTGGAAGATCTACCATTACAGGTGAGTCACCAGCGTTTCTAGGAATGTGGATATGTTGTTCTATCCACACTTTTTGACAGACTCCTAGCAGTTCTCCAGGAGGAGGGAGGCAAGGTGCACTCCCCCTACTTGGGAAATAAGGATTGGAGAACTGAGGCTCCAAAACCAGCATCCCAGTGTGACTCTAGGTCAATGTGGTAATGGGTAATGAAGCTGTTTGCTGACTTTCAGGTAGCAGCCCTGCAGAGATCCTGGATAGGGATGTCCCTAAAAGCAGCCACTGACACAGCAGTATGATGGGTGGAATGAGCCCTTAGCCCAACGGGAGGCTCTCTACCCACCAACCTATAGCAGAGATCAATGCAGGAAATGATCCACCTGCCAATAGTCTGCTTGGCTGCAGGTCTGCCAGGTGCAGCTTCAGCGTAGGTGATAAACAGCTGGCGAACCTCTCTCAGAACTTCTGCCATACGCTCTCTGTAGTAGGCGAGTGCTCTTCTTAGGTCCAAAGTATGGAGCCTGTACTCAGCCTCCGAGGTGTAATTGGGGTAGTACACCGGTACAGTCAACACCTGGTTAAGGTGAAACTCTGACACCACCTTTGGAAGGAATTTTGGGTGGGGGCGCAGGACAACCTTATCCCTGTGGAAGACCAGGTAAGGAGACTCCACCGAGAGCACCTAGAGCTCCCCAATCCTTCTGGCTGACATAATGCCCATCAGGAAGGCGGTCTTCCATGACAGGTGGGAGATATCGCACCTGTGCATTAGTTCGAATGGCTTGCCCATGAACTTTGCCAAAACCAGCAGTCAATCCCATGGAGGAGGTGATGGTTCACGAACCGGAGGGGATATGTGATCTAGGCCCTTGAAAAAGCGCCAGACCACCTTCTCCTGTGCCACCGACTGCTGACCAGCCTGCGCCCGGTAAGTAGAGATGACTGCCAGGTGCACCTTGAGGGTTGTCGACCAAAGTCCCTAGTGGGAGAGGGATCACAGGTAGTCCAAAATGCTAGCCACTGGACAGGACGAAGGGTCCAACCCTTTGCCTTGACAACAAATGGAGAATCTCTTCCATTTGAAGAAATAGCATTTTCTGGGCAATTCCTTACGGGATGCCTCAACAACCATGAGGACCTCGTTGGAGAGACCCAAAGCCTGGAGCTCTAGCCACTCAGGAACCAGGCTGTCAGGTACAGGATTTTAAGGTCCAGGAGGAGTACCTTCCCCTGACTGATGGAGAGCAGGTCCGGCATGCTGGAAGATGCCTCAGAAGCCTGTTGCTGAGGCTGAGGAGATCTGGATACCAGAACTGGTGTGGCCAGTCTGGGGCTACCAGGATCACCTGTGCCTTCTCCCTCCTGACCTTGAGGAGCACTCTGTGGATCAATGGAAGTGCCGGGAAAGCACAGAAGAGGCCTGGGGTCCATGGCCTTGAGAAGGCATCCCCCTGCAGCAAGCCCTGCTGAGGGGGGCAGGCATAGAACAGCCTCAGCTTTGTGTTCTCCCAGAGGTGAACAGGTCCACCTGAGGGGTACCCCACTGGGAGAACAGATCGTGTACTACCTCCAGATGAAGGGACCACTTGTGAGATGTCTCGCCCATCCAGCTGAGGGCATCGGCCAGCTGATTCAAGGCCCCTGCCACATGGATGGCTAGGAGATCTGCCTCCAGACTGAGCATGAGGGTCCAAATGCAGAGAGCTTCCTTGCACAGTGGCAAGGAGTGCATCCCGCCCTGTTTGTTGAGATAGTACATGGTTGTGTTGTTGTCTGTCTGGACCTGGACCTCTTGACCCCGAAAGAACAGAACGAATGCGGTCAGGGCTAGCTGAACCACTCGGAGCTCATGCAGGTAGATGTGAAACTGGGATTCCTGAGGGGACCAGAGCCCATGGGCTCTGAGCTCCTCCTGGGGGGCACCCCAGCCAATCAGAGTGGTGTCGGTTGTCAGGATGACCATCGGCTTGGAGTGGACAAATGGGATCCCTTCCTACAGATGTGATGGGATGAGCCACCACTGGAGGGCATCCCACATCCTCTGGGTCACAGTGACCAGCTGGTCAAGATGACCTAAGCACTGAGACCACTGGCTGGCCAGTTTCCATTGGAGGGAACACATATGCCAGCAGGCCCATTGGACCACGCTGGTGCAGGACGCCATGTATCCCAGAAGGCGCAGGAAGTCCCAGGGAGGGCGCAATTGCCTAACCAGAAATGACTAGGCAAAGGAGGAGAGAACCTCCGCCCTGTCCACTGGGAGCCAAGCTCTGGCTCGGCAAGAGTCGAGCTCTGCCCCAATGAATCAAATCACCTGCAAGGGTACGAGTTCTGACTTGGCCTCGTTGATCAGGAGGCCAAGCTCAAAGCAAGTCTGGAAGGCCAGATCCCTGGACCATCCCACTTCCTGCCTGGAGGGACCCGCTATGAGCCAGTCATCCAGGTAAGGGTAAACCTGGACCCCTCGGTGCCTCAAGAAAGCTGCCACCACTGCAACGCATTTGGTGAAGACCCTGGGGGGCTGATGAGAGGCCGAAGAACATGGCCTGGAACTCGCAGAGGGTTCCCTTGGCTCGAAAGTGGAGGAACCTTCAGTGAAATGGATGGATTGGGACATGAAAGAACGCGTCCTGAAGATTCAGGGAGCAAAACCACATGCCTTGCTCCATGGATGGTATGATGTGAGCCAGGGTTACCATCCTGAAGGTGTGAAACCTGAGAAACCTGCTTAGATCATGCAGATCTAGAATGGGGCACTAGCCCCCCATCCATTTTGGTACCAAGAAGTACCTGGATACAAACCCTGGGGTGCTCCAGAAGCTCCGCAACTCTTCGCATGACCTCCTTGTGGAGGAGCTGGGCAGTGTTATCTCGAAGAGCCAACTGAGTGACAGTGGACACCAAATCCTCCCATGAGGCGCGGGCTCGGCTTGGGGGGTACTGCTTGAATTCCAGAAGCAGACCCTGGCCGACCATTTCCAGTACCCACCAGTCCGTGGTGATAACGGACCAGGCGGAAAGGAAGTGGCGGAGCCGGCCCCCATGGGTGGACCTAGATTAGATGTGACAAGATTGAGGGTGGCAGCCCCCAACCCATCACTGAGCAGGCTTGGAGGAGGAGGAGGAGCCGGACGAAGGGCCATCGGGTAGCTTCCCTTCAGGCTTTCTGACTGATGAGGCCACCGACTTGGCCCAAGGTCACCAGGATTGAGCCTGCTGGCCCTGCTGTTGCTGTGCTGGTTTTGCTGCAGGGGTAGAGGACCGAACGGGCTTGCACTTTTGGTGCTTGGGGCCCTTGTCCTTTCCGGTGGATGTCACAGAGTCCAGGGTGGCACTGGACTTTTCAAGGCACTGGAGGTGACCCTCCACACCGGGACCGAATAAGTCAGTGCCCAAAAAGGGAACATCCACCAGCTTGTGTTGGGCATCTGCCATAAAAGTCGAGATCCTCAACCAAGCACTATGGCGCATGGCTACTGTGGCTGTCACTGAGCGAGCACAATATCCAGAGCCATCTGGAGTTGCTGTTTTGTCACTACCCTCCCCTGGTCGCGGACCTGCTTGACTGTGGTCTGTAGGTCAGCCGGGAGGTGAAGAATCACCTCATCCAGGGAGCCCAACAGGGCATGAGAGAAGTGTGCCATCAGCATGGCTGAACTAGCCTGATGAAGGCTGAGCAAATAAGCCGCATAGACCTTTTTAGCCAAATGGTCCAGTTTCTTGGACTCTTTGTCCGGTGGTCTTTCGATGTCCCCCGTATTGCCTGACCGCTGTAAAATGTTATTCAGACACCAAACCCTCACCCGAGGGATGCTCCGAGAACCCTGAAAGGGAATCGGTTGGTACCGCATACTTGCAGGCCCTCCGGGCCGAGGGCACAGGGCAAGTGGCGGGATGCTTCCAAAGATCCAGGGTGGACCGACAATGGCTTCGGCCACAGGGAAGGCCTCCATAGGAGAATTCCCTTTATCCAGAATCTCTGTGAGGAGATACCGAGACCGATTCTGGACAGTCTCAAGTTCCATCCCTGTGTCCTCAGAGATTAGCCGATGGATGCCCATGAACGTGGTGGGACCCTCGTCCATGGAGATGCACCCCGAAGACTTGACATCGATCGGACATGAGTGTAGAGAGAAGTCTTCGGACTCCGAAGAGTCCGCATAAAGCGGACGTTCACCCGCGTCACCCTTGACCCACCTGGGATGGTCGGGAGTGAAGGCGACTGACAGCCAATGGGGAAGCCCCTTGGCGGGCTGAGATTCCTTGGTTGGAGCCCCAGAATTTGGCTGTTCAGGTGGTGGTTCTACCGGGATCGGTAGAGAAGCCCGCTTTGGCCGTGTTGACTTGGGCTGCGCTTGCACCTCCGAAGGGGTGATGGTGGCAGGGGCTGATGTCAGCCGCTCGGGTGACAGCCACTTGATAGCCAGTGTAGAGACCAACATCGGCCTTGGACCAGACAAGACTAGCTGTTGCCACATTAGATCTTTGTAGCGCCGACACAACTTGCACCAGAGCCTCTCCTTGGCCGAGAAGGATGAAGAGGAAGAGTGGCAGTGCCACTTTCCATGGTGTCGGGAGTGAGATCGCTGGTGACGGTGAGACCTGTCCGACCCCATGAAGGAAGACAGAGTCCTCAATCTTGACCACCGGCGAGGCCAGTGGCAACCTACGGTAGGAACCGGGGAATCCTGCAACTTCTCCTGGCCAAGGTCTTGTGCCGGTGGGTTCGACTCAGCAGGCTGAGCCGACCCGTTGGAGGACACCAGGAGAACCGGGGTCCAAAAGAGAGAATTATTGGCCTCTTCAGACAACAACCTGTTGGACGGATCGAGAAAAATCTCATCTGCGTCAACTGGCGTCTCGGCCAACTGGTCTGATGGGGGCTCCGTGAAACCAGCAGCCTAAGCCGAGATTTTGACCGAAGTCGAAACCGGAGTCTCCAGAGAATGGGACCGCTCCTGATCCCAAAAGTGATGATGTTGAGTCTTCCCTTTCTTCGACTCCCTCTTGTGAAAGCGCGAAACATGCAAACCCGAAAGGCCCTTTCCCTTAGCGAAGAGGGACTGGCACAGCGCTCTGAAGGAAGCAAAGTAGGTGGAGCCCATCTGGAGTGGAACAAAGGCTGAAGCAGAAGAGGAACGAGCCGCGGCCTGGGCCACCTCCTCCTTGAAGGCCCTGAGCTGTTCAAGTTGCTCAGAGGACCCCACTCAGCGGGCATCCTTGGATTTGACCAGCAGGTAACGCTTCTCCGGTCTCCCCAGCTGAAGTCGGGCAGCGCGGTTGTCAAGAACCAAAGGGTGAAACAACCGAAAGATATCGCAGGCCTGTGGATTGTGATTGTAGCCTAGGCAATATATGCACGTGGCGTGAAGGTTGGTGTGCGACATTCTCTGCCCGCAGGGGCACCGGCGAAACCCGGGAATGGTCTTGTCTTCCATCGCGGTAGCGAAAGAAGAAGGTGAAGACGGTACTCTGATGAGTTTTAGAGTAAGTTTAGGAAGCAAATCCGAAGATTCGAGAGCCAGGCCTACTATACGCGGAAGCGCTAAGGAGGGAACCTGAACCTTCCAGCGGAAAGGAAGATCTGGCATCAAGGGGCGGAGCTGAGAGTTATACCACCCGGGTGGGTGGGAGGAGCCAGCCTAAAGGCATTCCGGCACCAATTAAAGGGGAAGGCGATCTGCCAACAAGTGTGGATAGAACTTATAAAAATGGCAAGAGAAATTCCTGAAATCTGATTGGCTGTTGTTCACGTAGCAATTATGTTCCATGCATGGAAAATAAAAAGTGCTGCCAAATGTGGACTGATCACCACTAGAATCATTACGCTAATAGAATGTTAAGAACTCAACTGGCAGCCATTGTTTTTTGCCCTGTAGTTGTAAGCATCACATTTACTTGCACTGGGCCCTAAAAATAAAAGTACCTTAAATACAAAATAAAACAGATTAATTAAATGTTGCTTCCCTGATCATCACAGTCTCCTTACACACAAAAACAAATCAGAAACATTAAGTATTTTTAATAGTTATCATTACAACTGTTTCTTTGCTGACAATGAAAAATCCCCCTACTACCTTTACCTGCTCATCAGGGAAACCTCTTCTCCTTGCCCTCACAGTGAGATAACTGAGTCACTGGCTGTAACAGAGGCCTTTGTTTTGTGTGTGTGTGTGTGTGTGTGTGTGTGTAGTATATTAGGAAAGTAACAGTCTAGCAGTGGAACTGAGCAGAATTTTGAATCCATGTATTCCATGGTAAACATTCCATGACAAATATTCCATATCTTGAATGTGAGGGAAAACAGAGAAAAAAACAGGAAGAAAAAAGTAGGCAACAATACAATGACTCCATCAATTACATCATTTGTTGTGGTGGAAGGACTATTTGATCATAAATGCACACAAGTAAATCTATTGTTTCTACATATAAACATGCTTTTCCCAACTGTAAAACATTTTTAAAAAAGGAGTCCATTTTATAAGCGCAATAAGGCACTCCGGGATATGCACAGAACACATTTTACCGCATGGCCAGTGGCTAAAGTCACTCAGCCTTCGGCCTCGTGCCTTATTACGCTTCTGGCCATGTGGTAAAATGTGTACCATGCACACCCCATCATGCCTTATTGCTTACATATCCGCGTCCCTAGGAAAGATATTTCTTTCAACTCTTTGGCATGCTTACATAGAATATGGTAGATGTTTATTGATAATAAGTTTATTTAGAATGTGCGGTTGATCTGGGTCACTGAGTGCTTTGTTTGTTCAAGAGTGTTGCCTTGTGGAGATGGGCGCTTGGCATCTGCCTCCTTTTCCCCCTGGTTTTTGTGACCTCCATACGTATTACATGAAGTAAAATAAATCCTGCTAATACAATAAAATAAACCTTGTTGCTGACTGGGTGGATGTTTCAGAAATCAGGCACGTTTGTACTGTGAAAATTACTTTACTATAAGAGAAATGATTAGGCACCCTGATATTGATTCTGCTCCCAACTGGCTGAGGTGTGGTTCATGGTCGAGTATTTGCCGAATCTATAAATATCCGTATATGAATACTGTATAAGAAATGGATTAATACCAGTTTGGCTTGAATGGTAGCTTTAGCCTCACTCGACATATTGCCATTATAACCTTGGGGCCTTTGCGACTCATGAGCAGGCATGGGTATCAGTTCAAATATGTATTTAATTGCAGACTAACGTGCCTGTTTCAGTCTCGGCTTACCCTCAGTTGACAATGATGAATAATGTAATAAAATGTGACACCCCCCCCCCCCCCAGTTGGGGATAGTGCTGTGGAGGATGCTGACCAGAGGCAGATGGGTAGCAGCCCTGTCCCTTTTAAAGTCTCCTTAAAATTGTTAATCTGTGCCAGGATCTTGTGACTGACTCACTCTGTGGCCCCCTATTTGTACACCAAAACTGAAAATTCACCATGTTTTCTCTGAGATAGTTACCTGCAGATTTCAAATTCTCAAAAATACCATTGAGGGTTCTTCTGTTGCCCATGAAGCTCAACGTTCATGACAACACTGTTTGTTTATTCCCATGTGTGCAAGGGGCGCTGGGACCTCCAGACCTCTCAACCTCAGAGGCGTTATGGGAGATTATGGTGCAGTACAAGAATCCCTACTTCTTACGCTGTACCGCAGTTCAGATTATTGTATTTATTTTTTAATATATTTACATATGATGTGAGTGATCGCTCACTACGTTTATACAAACTGGAGGTCCAAACTTACGCTGGCTAGAGGAGCTATGACGCTTCACATGGCAGATTAGACTAGGTAAGGTCAGTAGTTAGTTATGGGACTCCCAGTTACCTCACATTATTATTTTTTTTTTGCTTCTCTCGTTCCCCCTTTTTTTTATTATGACATCTTTATTTATTTCACAGGAGCATATCCATCTCACTATAACATTGTGGAAAACAGAAGGCGATCCTCAGAGTAAAAGCATGACAAACGAGGGTAAGGCTCTCAATCTCTTCTCTTTTGTTTGCTGGTTCAGACCAAGATGTTTTGCTGGCTTAGCAACACTATCTCGAGATGTAATCTGTATAATGCATGTATGCTTAAATAGTCATATTTAGGGTGGTACTAGAAACAAGGTCATAACAGAACTCTGATACTTAGATGCCCCTCACCCCCCACCTCCATCTGAGGAAGGGAGAAAACCAAAACAAGGATGACCTCGTTTCTTAGGGGAAAGTAGACGTAATAATATCTGTCTATAGCTAGCCTAATATGTCAACAGGTAAAACAGATTCTAGCTAATGGGCATATGCTGTGATTTCAATGTGCTTAGGTGCTATTGATATATCAAGAGGTTTGCTGACTTCACAGCCAGTTTAGTTTTACAGCATCATTTTAAAGAATTTACTGGGTGAAATGCAGTTTCTTTTGTTTCAGACACAAATAATTAATTAGCAGACTAGCATGCTCATTGCTTATACTGCTGGAATATGTGGGACAGAGTTGGAGAGTGATCTACTATAACAGGGTATCTGACATATAAATCATAATGTACATAAATAGTTATTAGTCTCAAAATGTTTTCAGATAGAGGGCATTTATTGTTGTGGGTAGTGTATGCACAAAGGATATATGATAGAATTTTAAATCTGAAGCCTCGACTGCTGAACTATTGGGGATGAGAGGGCTACACTAAATCACTAAGCCATTCAGGAATGCACTGGCAGGCGGCAGTAGTGGTGACTCTATAGTACTTATTATCTCTAGAGCACTCTGAATTTCAAGTTAATGATGCCTTATGGGCCAGTTATTTTAAGGAGAACTTTCTTCAAGTTCAATTTTAAAAATGTGTAGATAGGCGTTTTTTTAACTTTCCAATACTGTATACTTGACTTCTCTCTTTCTGCTTTACATTTTCTTTTTCATCATCAGAGAGGGGGCTGGCTCAGGAGAACTGTTATATATCTACTTTACCAATTTCAAGAAACTTACACTTAACAGTTCTAATGTTTTTAGCCAGCCCGGAGGTGCTGAGGGCCGAGGCGCTGGATGCTACATCTCGCGCCACACTAGCGACCCAGGCTCGGGAGCGAGCTCGGGTTGCCGGAGAGGATTGAGCATCTGATGACAGCTCTCCTCTCCTGGGATAGGGTGGGATGTGACTCCCCGGTACTAGCGACACCCAGCGGAGGCTGGGTGTGCTGCAGCCTGGGACCACATAACAGATGGGGTGACGTGTCGGCAGACATCTTGTGGGCAGGTGCGGGAGCACGCCTGTCTGCATTTGGACATCATTGCATGTCCACACCTTAGGATGGGAGGGTTACAAACATGAACAAGGAAAACCCCTGCACCATCGGGTAGATGATGGCACCAGGCCTTCATGCCCACCACCAGATCCTGCCCACCTGGTCTCCCGATTCTCTCCGCCCTCAAGCCTATCTACAGCTGGAGTCTCGAGTTCAAGGAGCACCAAGATAGAAAGGTGGCCCCACCTTGGGGGGGGGGTACAAGCCAAGGAGTTCTCCAGCTGCGAGGTAGGTGGGGGGGTCAGAGTACTGTGGGGGAGACTCAGGAATGGGGGGTCTCATGCAGGCAGGAAGAGCCTGGATGTCTGAGGGAGTCTCGGCGGAGCAGTGACCGGAGGGAAAAAGAAGTTGGGAAAAAAACAAAAAAGAATTCTGATGTTTATTAATAAAACACTGTAGCTTAATGGTGGTAACAGAAGATATTAAGCTGATATGCTGGAATGTTAGAGGGCTAAACCATAAAATTAAAAGATATTCCATCTTAAGACATTTGAAGAAATTGGGGGCATTAGTAGCGTTTTTGCAGAAAACTCATCTTAGGAAAGAACACTATCAGTTAATGTAGAGGGAATGGGTGGGACAGGTGGTCGGAGCAGGGGATAGTGCAAAGAAAGCTGGAGTACTAATCTTGTTTAAAAGAAACTTGAAATTTGAATTTTGTATCATTAAAGGAGACCCCATGGGACATTATCTTACAATTAATGGCAAGCTTGGGGAGGAATGTTATACATTTACAAACGTTTATGGGCCCACCTCCCCAACGCATGACCTGTTCAAAGCCATACTCGCTAAGACTGATGGCCTTTTAGACAGTACTATCTTAATGGCCGGTGACACTAACAGCATACTTGACCCTGTCTTAGACAAATCTACATTTAGAGCACACAGGGATAGGGCAGACAAAGACTTAGGGGACCTAACTGAAAACTTACAACTTGTTGACCCTTGGAGAGTACTACATCCAAATGTAGAAGAATTTACCTATTTGTCACAATGCAACCAATCTGGCTCAAGAATAGACCAGATTTATGTCCCCAGGAATTTTTTAACTAGAATTGTGCTAGTAAATATAGAAAGCCTAGTAATCTCAGACCACTGCCCAATATCAATGCTTTTCAAGGCCTCTATTAATCCTACCCAGACTCATAGCTGGAAACTTAATAACTTTTTACTAGAGAACCTTGAATCACTTGGAAAATTTAAAAAAACAATACAAGATTTTCTAGATTTTAATGATCGACTTGGCACCTCATGGAGTACTAACTGGGATTGCTTAAAATGTTGTATGAGGGGTCTCTTGATCAATGAAGCCTCCGACTTAAAAAAGAAAATTCTTGCTAAACAAAAAGAAACCCTGGGAAAACTTAAAGGACTAGAAGAAGCATTATTAACCTGCAATGATCAAAATACCTGGCAGGAGTGGTCTAAAAAAAGATGGAGTATAATGAGTCCATAAGAAATGAAGCAGTTTTGCTATTAGGAAGTCCAAAATAAACTATGTTAATTCAGGGTCAAGGGCTGCCAAATTATTGGCCATAAGACTGTGCCAAAATAGTGGGTCCACAAATATCACATCAGTCAGACGTAGTGGGGTATGGCTTAATTGTGTCAGGGCATAAGCAGATTAACAAGGAACTTCAAAACTTTTACAAATCACTATATACAAAAGAAGACAACACTAATAATAATACGTGGGAGGCATTCTGTACTGGTCTCCATATACCAACTGTACCGGAAGTGTCCAAAACAGGGCTTGGAGCATACATAACAGTAAATGAGATGCTACAAGCAATTAAGCAATTAAAGAAAAACAAAGCCCCTGGACCAGATGGTTACTCTTCCAATTTATATAATAAACTTGGCAATGAACTAGCTCCAATTCTTGCAGAAGTATTTAATGAAGCTTTTGCAGAGGGTCGTGTGTCTAGGGAGATGACCAAAGGCCTCATAATTCTTATTCACAAGCAAGGAAAAGATCCCTTAGAATGTGGCAGTTATATACCAATTTCAATAATTAATTTAGACATTAAACTATTAGCAAAGATCCTCTCCAACAGACTAGAAAACGGGATACATTCCCTTATAGCCAGGCAACAAACAGGGTTTATAACAGGGAGGATTTCAGCTGATAACACAAGAAAGCTATTTCATGTAATTTTAGCAATGAACAAAAGTCAGACTCCCAGTGGTTTGCTTTCTCGGGACGCAAAGAAGGCCTTCGACAGGGTCTCATGGATACACATCTTTAGAACACTGAAGATATTTGAGTTTCCTGAAGCTTTCATTTTTATTTATTTTTATTTATTTAGTTTTTGTTGACCGGGTAAGTGCACTAGACAAATCCTGCCTATTTTTAGGCACGACCCGGGGGAGGGGGATACAGATGAATGCCAACTAACTTTGAACCAGATTAAGCTGTTGGTGGTATTTTTAGTGAATGAGGGAAATTTGGCCAGGACACCGGGGAAATTCCCCATCTCTTTTCGATAAGTGCCATGGGATCTTTAACATCCACCTGAACTACCACCAATCCAGGCAGATGGGACCTCGGTTTAACGTCTCATCCGAAAGACGGCACTTCAGAAGTGCAGCACCCCCTTTCATGCTGCACTACAGTGTCAGTACTGGGATATTAACCCACATGCCAGATGTGGGAACTGAACCCACAGCCCTCTGATCTCCCGGCCTCAGAGGCGAGTGTGCTACCTACTGAGCCACTGACACTGTATAACTGCGTACGACTTCTGTATCAAAACTCAAGCTCCGCAGTGGTGACTAATGGAGTAATTTCTCCCTACTTTGAAACTGTCAGGGGGTACAAGGCAAGACTGCCCACTGTCACCATTATTATTCAGTCTCACACTTGACCTCCTGATAAGAAAATTCCTGGCAGAAAAGGAAATTAAAGGGATTTGGGTGGGACAGAAAGAGCATCTCATTGAGGCTTACACAGATGATATTCTACTTATGATTTCCAAGCCATGCAAATCTTTACCTGCTATTTTACAAACTATTAAATCTTTTGGGGAGCTCTCAGGATATAAACTGAACACCAGCAAGACCAAATTCCTGTCTCTAAATAGATTCTGACAAAAAGAAGAAGTAGTTTCGGAGGGGCTGGCCTGGGCAACGAACAGTATAGAATACCTAGGAATCAGCATCTTTGGCACCATACACAAAACACTAACAAAGAATGCTTCTGCCATCAAACTAAAGGTAGTAGAGGACCTCTCCAGATGGAACAAGTTACCCTTGGGTGTATGGGGTAGATTAGAATCTATAAAAATGAATCTGTTGCCAAGAATATAATATTTATTTATGATGATTCCCCGTAGCTTCAACAAGAAATGAATACAATCTATATTGTCTCTAGTAGCCAAGTTCATTTGGGCTTATAAATGACACAGAATGGTATATACCAAATTGTGCAGGCCCAAAAACAAAGGAGGCCTTAGAGCTCCTGATTTTTACTTACATTTTCTAGCTGCAAGATTGGCCAAAATGGCAAAATTTAATCATGTAGAATCTGTCCAACTGTATACTTCAGACTGGGTGGACATAGAGAAAGAGATAATGGAGGAACAGGGCTTGACACTAACTGCGTTATTATATGCAAAACCCACTGTATCTTGCAAAAACAAGATTATTTTAGATTCACTTAGACAACTGAGACAGGTCAGTGGTCTACTGAATCTAAATATGAATCAAGTTAGGACCCAACCTATCTAGGGAAACCCGAACTTTACACACAATGGTATTCATCTCCAAAATGCAATTTGGCAACATAAGGAAATTGTTACGGTATGGGATAGTCTATGGAATGACACTTTTCTACCTTATGAAAACTTATTAGACAAGTGTGATATTCCCTTAACTGATAACTTTTTCCATATAAATATTCAACGTGCTACACGAAATAAGATAGACCTTTCTGTTCCTCTGAACGACAATACTAGAACAATGTCTGGTTGTCTTAGGATGATGCCCTCCATATCTTCTGTATATGGCTTATTAGTGGGCCTGATCAGAGGCCCGGCTTCTGAAACAGTGTGATGGTGGTCTCATGCACTTGAAACATCCACAGCGGGGTGGGATTAGGAAAGGATATGTGTTCTCCCCTTCCAAGTATTTAGCACAGTAGACTTAACCCTTAGGCTGCCGGAAGATTTAGAACGCATAGGTTTTTAGGAGAAGATATCTTGTCGGCGGCAGCCTAAGGGTTAAGACTGATCCAGTTTAAAACTATGTATAATTTATATTACACTCCGCATCAAAGATTTAAGATGTGTTTGGCTACCTCCCCAACTTGCCATAAATATAAGGATGGACAAGGTACTTTGCTACGTATGTTCTGGGACTGCCTAATAGGAGGCTGTAACAAACTTATTCAAGAATCATCCAATGATCTCAAATTATATTCAGTTGCCCACTTGCATCCTGGGACAATTTGGAAGAGATATGCTTTGGTCTTTCGAGCAAAGTCTAACATTGTTATTATAAGGAGTATCAGTTAGACATATCTTATTGAAATATTGGTTAGAAGACACTGTCCCAACGGTGCAAGAGTGGAAGAACAATCTGGTGGAGATACTCAGGACAGAGAAGAAAAAATTACTTACCACAGTAATCTTATTTCTTCCCAGTGATGCTCAGGTATTCATAACTTTATGCAGTTGGACTGCCAGGAGAGATGGAACACATGCAAATGAGTAGAATTCTTTGCATGTGAGCATCTTTCAAATACTGCCTCTACCAACTGTGGTGTTCTAACCTCTTCAGATTTGTGAGAAGCCTGGAAGTCAGGCATTAGGAACGAATGTAAGTAACATTCTATAAAAAGAGGGGTGTCCACTAATTAAAGCGTAGAATTTAGAAAAAAAACCTACAAAGGGAGGATAACTCTTGACAAAAAAAACACATCAAATAAAACTCCAAGAGAAGAACATTGAAAACTCCAGTTTAAAAATGATTAAAACAGAGAAATGCAACAAAATCAATACGGCTTGGTGGCACCAGCATGAGGAGTGCAGAGGCTGAAGTTCTGGAAGGGAGGGAGGGAGTTATGAATACCTGAGCATCACTGGGAAGAAATAAGATTACTATGGTAAGTAATTTTTTCTTCTAACCCCAGTAATGCTCAGGATATTCATAACTTTATGCAGACTACCAAGCAGTACTACTAGAGGTGGGCACAGAACTTTATTTTGGAAACAGGCTGTGCAGGACTGCTGTGCCAAACCTAGCATCACCCCTGGATAAAATATCCAGGTTACAGTGTTTTGTAAAGGTGTGTACTGTTTTCCAGGTAGCTGCTTTGCAAATGTCCACCAAGGGAACCTCCCTTGCAGCTGCAAGGGTAGCAGCAGTTCCTCTTGTAGAATGCGCCTTCAAACCGGTTGGGGGCTCCTTACCTGCCTTAGTGTAGCAGAACTGAATACACTGGACTATCCACCGAGTGATGGATCTTTTTGAGGCTGGTTTACCCTTTCCTACATCCCCATATGTAAGGAATTAAAAATTACTCACCTTAGTAATTAAGTTTCTTCTAATGGAGTCTTGCTGTATTCTGACAATTGTAGTGATTCCCAACCTTTGAACTGCCCCGGAGAACAAATAGTTAACTTTCTATGCAGGGCATAGAATGCTGAGCTTGAGCTTGGTTGAAGTCTCTGTCTGGAGTGATTCAAACCTAAACCGTCAGATTCTTACGAGCCCAACTAAACTAAAAATTCTATGTGGAAATTGTAAAAATTCTTACTAGCCAACTGGCTGAAAAAGTTTTGGATTCCCAAGGAAGACTCAAGTCAGGAAGCCCAAAAACAAAACCCAGTGTATTATAAGTAACAATAATAAATCAGCACCCAAACAAAGGAGGAGGGTGCAAGCAAAAAACACCCCTGGGGTGCAACACTGCACCTGCCCACCCACTTCCCAAAAACAGGTTCTGCGAGGGGAAGCAGGGAGGGAGGTCAGAATACAGCAAGACTCCATTAGAAGAAACATAATTACTAAGGTGAGTAATTTTTTCTTCAAACAACATGAAGTCTTGCTGTATTCTGACAGCTGCAGACTATCAAGCTGTACCTCCAAGGAGGAGGGACAGAACCTACTTTGGGAATAGGCTCTGAAGTACTGCTGTGCCAAACTGAGCATCACTCCTAGCCTGGATATCGAGAGAGTAATGTTTGGTAAAGGTATGGACTGTTTTCCAGGTGGCTGCTTGACAAATTTCTAAGAGAGGGATATCCCTGGTAGCAGCCAAGGAAGCAGCTGTACCTCTTGTGGAATTAGTCCTCAGGCCAGAGGGTGGAGTCTTTCCCAGCTTTTCATAGCAGAATTGTATACAAGACACAATCCACCTGGCAATAGATCTTTTGGTGGCAGGCTTGCCCTTCCCCATTTCTCCATAAGTGAGGAACAACTGGAGGGAGTCAAACCTGTGACCCTTGGTACGCTCTATGTAGTAATCCAAGGCTCTTTTGACATCTAAACTGTGCCTCCTCTCTCCTGAGGAAGAATGGTCGTGAAGAAAACAGGGAGAGACACAGACTGGTTTAAATGGAAGTCTGAAACCACTTTGGGCAAGAACCTTCTATTGGTTCTAAGAACCACTTTATCCCTGTGAAATAAGATAAAATCAGGGTCCACTGACAGGGCTTGCAATTCACTGATCGCCTGCAGAAGTGAATGGCTACAAGAAACACAGTTTTCCAAGTCAAGTGCTTAAGCTCTACTGAAGACATAGGCTCAAAGGGGGGTTGCATAAGTTGAGCAATGCAAACATTCAAATCCCAGGCAGGGGCATGGTCTCTAAAAGGAGGATTGGTGTGAAGTAATCCTTTAAAAACTTTACAGAACACAGGATGGGAAGATAGTGAGGAAGACTTCCCCACAGACAAAAACACAGAAAAAGCTGACAAGTTTACCTTGAGAGTAGCTGGTCTGAGGCCTAGGCCATTAAGATGGACCATATAATCCAGAACCGTAGGCAATTCAGCAGTGTCTGGAGAAACATGTTTCTTAGAACACCAAATGCTGAATCTTTTCCATTTGGAGTTGTAAGTCTTTCTGGTGGAGGGCTTTTGAGAAGCCTTGAGGATATCCAGAACCCCTTGCGAAAGATGCTGATCTGCAAACTCTAACTCTTCAAGAGCCATGCTTTGAGATTGAGAGATTGAAGATTGGGGTACCAAATCCTTCTCTGAGAGGATGTTAACAGGTTGTAATTCCTGGGAAGAGATAGGGGAAGATGGACTGCTAGGAACAGCAACAGGGGGTACCAGGGCTGTCTGGCCCAATCTGGAGCAATCAGAATCACCTTGCAAGGTTAAGACCTTATTTTTACCAAAACTTTGAACAGGAGTGGGAAGGGGGGAAAGGCATACAGAAACTTCCCATCCCAATTCAGAATCAGGGCGTCCAGAGGGACTGAGCCCAGGACTGGAGGTCTGCAACAAAAGAGAGGGAGTTGGTGATTGTCTGGGGCTGCAAAGAGATTTATCTCTGGAATGCCCCACCTTGAAAAAATCACTTTCAACACCTGAGGGTCCAGGGACCATTCGTGATGGCCCTGAGAAATCCTGCTCAGTGCATCTGCTAGCACATTGTCCTTGCCTGGAAGGTGAACTGCTACAAGAGAGGTTTTCAGGGAATAAGCCAGGGACCACAACTTCATGGCTTCTGTGCACAAGGCCGTGGACCGAGTGCCTCCCTGCTTGTTGATGTACCACCTGGTGGTGGTGTTGTCTGTTCTGACTTGAACCACCTTGTTCTGTACTGACTGTGAGAATGCTTTTAGAGTGAGAAAAACTGCCCTGAGCTCTAGAAGATTGATGTGGAGAAGGGACTCTTGGGGGGACCATAGCCCCTGGGCAGTAAGGAACCCCAGGTGGGCTCCCCAGCCCAGGAGAGAAGCATCCATAGTAAGGACCACTGAACAAGGCTGAGCAACAAAAGGAACACCTTGTCTTAAACTGTTCTGATTCTGCCGCCACTGGAGGGCTTGGATCAAGGTCAGAGACACTGGGATCAGTTTGGTAAGGGAATCCTTCTTCTGAGACCAGAAAGCTCTCAGGTGGAACTGAATATACCTCATCCGGAACCTTGCCCCTTGGACCACTGCTGTTGAAGCTGCCATGTGGCCCAAGAGCTGAAGGAAATGCCTTGCTGGTCGAGATACCCGAAGGCTGAAGGAAGCTAGTTCCATAAGAACCTTTGCCCTTTCTAGAGGAAGAAAGGTTCTTGCTCTGAGTGTGTCCAGTTCTGCCTCATAAAGGTAAGAAGCTGGACTAGTTCAAGAACTGACTTGGGAAGGCTGAGAAGAAATCCTAGAGGAGTGAGCACTTGCTGGGTCACTTGTAGGTGAGACTTGACTTGGTCTGGAGACTGACCCACTATTAGCCAATCGTCCAGATAAGGAAAAATGGAAATCTTTTGCCTTCTTAGAAAGGCAACTACTACTGCCAGGCACTTTGTGAAAACCCTTGGGGCTGAGGTTAGGCCAAAGGGCATTGCTCTGAACTGATAGTGGCCTGAGGGCAACTCGAACCTGAGGTACTTTCTGTGGGAGCACCTGATGGGAATTTGAAAATAGGCATCTTTGAGGTCCAGAGAGGCTAGCCAGTCCCCTGGCCTTAGAGAGGGAAAGATTATTCCCAGAGTTATCATCTTGAACTTTGGTTTTAAAAGATGTTTCTTTAGATATCTTTGGTCTAGGATGGGTCACCACTACCCTGACTTTTTGAGGGTCAGGAAGTACCTGGAGTATAGTCCTTTGCCCCAGTGTAGGGTAGGTACTCTCTCTATAGCTTTTAAAGCTAGGAGAGAAGAAACCTCTGCCTCTAGGGCAAGTGTTTCCGAGAGATTTGCAGGTGGAAAAGATCTGGCTCTCATCTTTGGAAATTTTTTGAAGCTGAGAACCAGTCCCTGGCTTACTACTTCCAGGACCCACTTGTCTGATGTAACAGACATCCAGTCCTGGACAAAGTAAGCCAGCCTGCCCCCTACTGGAATAGGAGAGTCGACCCGGGCAGGCCCATCAGGGTGTCTGCTTGGCAGGGCTTTAGGCTGAGGGTGGATGCAGCCCTGCTCATCCCCTTCTGCCCTCCTCTGAAGAACCCCTCTGAGAAAAGGAAGAAGAGGCCTGTGCTTGCAAAAGGCATTTGAAATGGCCTGCCCTGCCCCTAGACTGCTGCCTTTGAGGAGTTGCCTGCCTTTCCTTGGCCTGAGCACTCCTGTAAGTGGTCCTGTACTCATTCATTTTCTTCATGTAATTCTCTGTCTGCTCCCCAAACAGAGAATTACCCACTACAGGAAAATCCATGGCCTTAGCCTGGGTATCATGCGAGAGGCTAGTACATCTGAGCCAAGCCATCCTCCAAAGAGCCACAGAGGTAGGCATGACTCTTGATGACACATCATTAGAGTCCACAGCAGCATGAAACTGAACTTTAGATGCCTCAATCCCATCTGCAGCTACCGCCTCCAGCTCTTTGGCTAGCTGGGGGGAGGCCTGTTTAGCCAGTGCCAGTACAGTGTTCCACCTGGGCTTCTGGTACCTGGCTGTATAGGCCATGTAATTCACCTGCCTGAGTCCCAAAGAAGATGCCATGTACTGCTTCTTTGCCATGGCATCAATCTTCCTGGAGTCCTTGTCAGGGGGGTGTGAAGCCAAGGGAATATTTGCCTTGTCACAGGTAGCAGCCTGCACTACCCCAACATGGCTGCATTGCTGATATAAGAACTCCATGTCTGAGCCTGAAAGTGTATACCTCTTGTCCATTCTTCTATCCACAGGAGGTACAGTGTTAGGAGACTTTAAGATTTTTTGTGTCTGTTTCCCAAAAGATTTATGGAGGGGAATAGACAGTCTCCTGGACTCTGGGATGTCCATCATCTCTACATAATCAGGCTCCGCTTGATCTTCCACAGCCTCCTCCATAGGAAGCTGGAGGGTTTCAGCCACCTTTCTGTAAAACATAAAGTGAGAAGGGGCTCAGAAAGCCTAGGAGGGGAAACACTTGAAGGTCTGTCTGGGGAAATGTCCGGTTCCACAGGCACATCCAGACCTTCACTTACATCATCATCCTCAAATTCCCCTTCCTCTTCAAATTCCAGTTCATAAAAATCTTCAAGGGCATAATCTTGAACTGGGGGAACCAACTGAACCGAACCCCTGCCAGAAGGAGCCGGATCGGTCGGAACCGGATGGAGCGATTCCACAATCTGAATCGCTCTGGCTATCTCTTCGGCAGTCGGAACATGAACCTCTGGATCCGAACCGGTCGAGTTATCTTTGCATTTTCTTTTTGTTGGAACTGATCCCTCGGAATCAATCGGCTCTCCTTTTGCCCGAAGAAGTATCGCCCTGGTCAGAGGGCACTCCTTCTGGTTCGGTCGAAACCGAACCGGGCTGGCCATCCGGGTCAGTGGACTTCTTGGCCTCCTTTTCCCTCAGTCTACCTAATCTCTTCTCAAGGGTAGATTTGGGAAAGTTTTTACATATTTGGCAGTCAGAATCGAGGTGGTCAAACCCCAGACAATAAACACAGGTGGTGTGGGGATCGGCCTTAGCAAAGACCTCCCCACACTCACTGCAGTGTTGAAACCCAGTGGGCCCGTTTTTTTTCTTGGGTTTCTCAGACATGGCCAGCCTAACCAAACTTACCCTTTTTTCAGCAACCACCAGGCAAGACTCCCTTATCGGTTCCTAAATGTGTCATGGGTATTGGAAAAAAACGGTTCAAAACACGTTTTTTTTAGAACTGGTAAGAATCGGTAACCACACACTAAGTAAACACACAAATTTCACTAATAAATGGCCGGTTCAGCTGAACCGAGCCACATTTTTACAAGTTCCACACAGAAAAACAGGACAATTCCTATCTAGTACTCATGGCACCATAGACAGAGACGGAACCGACTATGCCGACACTTTTTTCGGGCGAAAACTGAAAACTTTAACTGACTTTCGAACCGAGCTGAAGGAGAAATCTCCAGAGTGACCGTTCAGTGAGGTGGAGTAAAGAATCTGACGGTTTAGGTTTGAATCACTCCAGACAGAGACTTCAACCGAGCTCCAGCTCAGCATTCTATGCCCTGCATAGAAAGTTAACTATTTGTTCTCTGGGGCAGTTCAAAGGTTGGGAATCACTGAAATTGTCAGAATACTGCAAGACTTCATGTTGTTTGAAAAGTTGTTTTCCATTTCTCCTATGGTTCTTAGTGGCTGTCATGTAATAGCTGATAGCCCTTTTCACATCCAGACTGTGCAATCTTCTTTCACCAGAACTGGTATGGTCTGTGAAAAAGACAGGTAAAGTGAGTGATTGATTGATTCAGATGAAAATCTGAAACCACTTTAGGGAGAAACTGTCTGTTAGTTCTAAGGACTACCTTATCTCAGTGAAATGAGATATAATCTTGGTCAATGCAGAGAGCTTGGAGCTCGCTAATTCTCATTGCAGAAGTAATAGCCACTAGGAAGACTGTTTTCCAAGTAAGGTATTTCAAGTGGGCAATAGCCATGGGCTCAAAGGGAGGGCCCATGAGCTTGGCTATACACACATTCAAATCCCAAGCAGGCACTGGTGCCCTGTGAGGTGGATGTAAATGCATCAGACCTTTAAAAAAATCTTTTGATAAGTTTATCAGATGCTACTGACACCTTGGTCCCCACAGAAAGGTAGGCAGATACCACTGTTAAATGAACTTTAAGGGAACTGGGTTGCAAACCTTGTGAGTGCAAATGAGTGAGATAGTCCAGGACAACTGAAACTCTAGCCATTTGTGGCATAAGATTCATGCTGGAACACCAGAGGGAAAATCTATTCCATTTGGAAGAAAAAGTTTTCTGTGTGGAGGGTTTTCTATAACCCTTTATAATATTTAGGACAGCTTCTGAAAGATTTAAATCTGCATACTCTAATTCCTCAAGAACCATGCTTTGAGATGAAGGGACTTGAGATTCGGATACAACAATGTTCCCTGATTGGAAGTCAGGAGATTGTGTCTGAGGGGCAACTGTATCGGTTTGCTGACAGACATGGAGAGCGGAAGAGAGTACCATGGCTGCCTGGGCCAATCCGGAGCTATAAAGATCAGAAATGCTGAGAGACTTTAGCTTCAGTAACACCCTGAAAACCAGGGGGAAAGGGGGAAAAGCATACAGGTGCCTGCCTGTCCAGTCCAGAACCAGAGCATCCAGAGGAACTGTGCCCTGTGCTGGTGGTCTGCAGCAATATTGAGGTAGTTGATGGTTCTGGTGGGATGTGAACACGTCTAGCTCTGGAGTGCCCCACCTTCTGAAAATAACTTATACCACCTGCTTGTTCAGAGACCATTCGTGAAGGGCTTGGTTGATGCGGCTTAGTGCATCTGCCAAAGCATTGTCCTTTCCTGGCAAGTGAATTGCCTGTAAAGAGACCTTCACAAAGTACACCAGTGTCCAAATCTTCATGGACTCTGTGCAGAGGAGGCCTGACCTGCTGCCTCCCTGTTTGTTCATGTAATACATTGTGGTGGTATTGTCTGTTCTGATCTGAACCACCCTGCCTATTATCAGTGAAGAAAAAGCCTTTAGGGCTAGGAAGACTGCTCTTTGCTTCAGTAAATTTATGTGCTGAAGGGACTCTGCTGCTGACCAGATTCCCTGAGTCGTGTGCTTTCCTAAGTGGGCACCCCAGCCCAATAGGGATGCATCTGTTGTGAGTACCAGAGAGGGGTTTTCCCTCTGGAAAGGCACTCCCTGCCTTAAATTGGATTCCTGTTTCCACCACAAGAGGGCCCTTAATAGTGGCCTTGTTACTGGTATAAACTTTGAAAAAGGGTATTTTTCTGACTCCAGCGAGACCTGAGGTGAAACTGGATGTCTCGCATATGGAATCTGAATCCTTGCACTGTGCCTGTGGATGCAGCCATATGGCCTAGTAGCTGCAGAAACTGCCTTGCAGTTTTTGACCTGTTCAGGATGAAAGAGTTTGCTATTGACTGAAGACTTTGCACCCTGTCTAGGTGTAACCCCCCTGCAAATGGGGGTTCCCAAAAGACTTCCAGGAGCTTGCTTGAATGCTCCAAGCCTGAATGGTGTTTGGCATTTAAGCCATTTATCAGTGAGTGTTTTTGGAGCCTCTGGTACTGTCTCTTTAAGAGCTGTCTGCTTGCAGCCATAATTAGTTTGTATGGGGGACTGTGTGTTTCTTTGATTGAGTACCACTCAAGCTGCTGCCAATTCACTCCATTTTTGCAGTCACTAGGAGTGCAAAGGGAACCTATCTGAAAGATGTAACTGTTTGCCAGAAATCATTTACAGTAATAATGAAATTACAGTTTGTCTAACCTGCTTTCTTTTGCAGTCAGAACAGTGTCTGCCTAGTTCCCCATTCTGGTTTTGAACTGCTGAACTGGACCAATCAGTGTGGGGTAAGCTAGCTCTAAAATGGTGCCTTGGACGAATCAGAACTTGGACTCATAATCTGAGCCAGCCACAAGAGGATTGTAGGGCAGTGACTCTGGGAGATGTAGTTTAGACTTCAGTGCCTTTTGGACCAACAGCAGCAGTCTATTGTGAGTGACAGCCAATCCAGTCAAGAACTGGGAGGAACTCAAAGGAAGTGCCGGTTTTGTCGGTTGGAGTTTCAGTTGAGCTTTGGCAGTGAAGAAGGAAGGAGCCCTGTGCTTTTCAGTGTGCAGTTTTAGTCAAAAAACGTGTATAGGCCCAGAGTTCGGTCTGCAGCTTGTTAGGATTGAATCCATCCTGTGAAAAGAATCAAAGGATCTCTGAAGAGTAGAAACCAGGCTCACCCTGTAGAGACTGGAGAAATTGTTGAAATGCACTCGGGTCTGTCGGAACTGAATCTGCCTGTGTGTTCCCCGGTATTGTGCAGTAATTGCGATCGGGATACAGATGCAGCCTGCCTGGTATAGTGCTTTCTTTTATATGGATGTGTGAAGAGGTTTGTGTACCTCAAGTGAGCCCTGCTGACATTGAAGGACCCTATCTTATTTGGAGGTCGTGAGTACTAATTCAGGGTCGCTCCTGTTGAATTGCCACATTAAATCCAAATGGAATTACTGTACTGCTGACTGTTTAATTCTCCTTTCTCTGTGTGAAAGGGCCCCTACCAGCTCCCACGGTTTGGACTAGCCACTAGGGCTTGGGTACCCAGGGACAGTAACTGATAGGGATAGGCCTGTGCACAGAGCCATAGGTGAATTATTAGAGTGATAAGCTAATTAACCTGATTTCCCCTGTCCTTGTTATATCCCCTAAATAAATCAGAGCTGCTTGTTTCAGCAAAGTTATACTGCCTGAGGTATTTGTCTATGTTAAAGTACTGTACTGTGATTGTTGCACTGTATCTCATTTCACAGGAGGTCCCAGTGCGGAACCAGACCTGGGGTAAGTGTATACTGTGAAGGTAATTCTGATATATTGTGTGGGCCACTAGTGGGAAGAAAGGGGGGGTTGCAGTGTCCCAGAGGGCTGTGACCAAGTTAGTTTAACTATTGCAAACCCTGACCTCTGGGTGGAGGCACCCGCCATTGGATCCAGGCCCCTCAACCTGTTAGTGGCAAATCAGGCAGGGGTAGTAGCCCCTGGGATAGCGCCATCTAGGGGTTACATAAGGGTAAAAAAGCTCTGCCCTGAAGTGTGTTGATTTCTGCCCTTATAAACTGCAAAGTTTGAGCAAGGGTTAGAACTGATTTCTTTTGGTTTATTAAGAAACCCAGAGACTCTAAGAGGGCCTGGGTGATTCTTAGGGAGTTCCTTACTTGGTCTGGTGAGTTTCCCACCACCAGCCAATCGTCCAGGTAAGGAAAGACAGTTACTCCCTGTCTTCTTAGATATGCCACTACAGCAACTAGACACTTTGTGAATACCCGTGGTGTTGAGGAGAGACCGAAAGGAAGAGTTGAAAACTGATAGTGGCCTGAAGTGAGTCTGAATGAGATATTTACTGTCAGATTCTTTTATGGGGATGTGGAAATATGCGTCTTTCAAGTCCAGTGACGCCAGTCAGTCCCCTTTTTGGATTGCTGGCAATACTCGAGCCAAAGTTACCATTTTGAACTTTGTATTTTTCAGATGCTTGTTCAAAGCTCTGAGATCCAATATTAGCCGCCACTCCCCACTTTTCTTTGTTGTTAGGAAGTATCTGGAGTAAAAACCCTTTCCTCTTAGGGTGGTAGGGACTAATTCCACTGCTCTGAGATGCAACAGTTTCTGAACCTCTGCTTCTAGTAGTGTTCTCTCTGCTAGAGGTGAGCAGTAAATGGTCTTTTGTGGAGTAAAAGATTTGAAATCCAGAGACAGACCCTGACCCACTACCTACAGCACCCACTTGTCTGTGGTGATGCTTAGCCAAGCCTGAAGAAAATGGGGGAGTCTGCCTCCGACAGGGAAGGAGGGAGGAGGTGGCCTGAGCCTCAGGGGTTTTGCTTTGGTTGGGTTTGAGAGCCCCTCCTAGAGCCCCTTCTACTCCTACTCCTAGAGTAACCCTGTTGTGGATACTGCTGGTACTGGGGCATGGCTACTGGATGGAAAAAGGGTCTAGTCATAAAAGACCTTCCTCTGCCCCCTTCCATAGGGCCTAGTGGATGGAGAAGCATGCTCCTTAGCAGAGTTGCTTCTATAGGTTGCCTTATACTCAACCACTTTTTTCATGTATGCAACCGTGGATTCCCCAAAAAGAGAGTTTCCATCTAAAGGAAAATCCAGGGCCCTGGAATGAGTATCCTGAGTAAGGTTAGTGACCCTGAGCCAAGCAAACCTTCTCTGTGCCACGGTGTTAGCCATCCATCTGGCTGCAGTATCATTAGAATCAGCAGCCATCTGGAACTGGTACTTAGCCGCCTCCAGTCCAAACCTGGCAGGTTCAGCCAGGTCTTCAGACAAGGGTGAGGGGGCTTTCATGGACATGTCCAGTACCGACTGCCACAGAGATTTTTGATACTGGGCAGCATATGCTTGAAAAGTAGCCTGTCTCATGGCCAAAGAGGCCGATAAGTAGCCTTTTTTGGCCATGCTATCCATTTTTCTGGAGTCCTTGTCCAGAGGGTGGGAGGACAGGGGGACTCTGGTTTTGTCGCAGGCTGCCTGCTGTATAACCCCTTGATGGTCAGGATGGGAGAAAAGGAAATCAGCTCCCGTCCTGTCCAACTGATACTTTTTATCTATTCTCCTATCAATAGGAGGAACAGAATTAGGGGTTTGTAGAAGTTTTACGGTGTATTTTTTGAAAAATTTGTGTACTGGCAAAAGGAGGGCTTTTGTGGGTGCCAAACCCATCATATTTAAATATTCACTTTCCTCCTCATCCTCAGTCTGCTCTGTGGTAGCAATATCAAGAGCATCTGCCATTCTCCTTACAAATGTAAAATGTGAGGAGTAATCCTCTGACACCCTGGGAGGAGAACCAAAATCTTGCTCAGGAGATACCTCTGGAGGAATTGGTTCACCATCCTGAAAAGGATCATCTTCCTCTTCATAATATTGCTCCTCCTGTAAAAAGGGCAACACACCACTGCTGGCCTGGGGACACTGGGTAGGGGCAGGCTGCTGGGGAACAATGTTTTGCAGTGCCTGGATAATTTTAAAAGCCTGAGCTATCTCTTGAGCTGAGGGCATAGCAGGCATCTGCGCAGAAGTCCCTGGTTTAGCAGGGGAGGATTCTACATGCTTGGTTTTCTTGAGTTTCTTTGAGGGAACCGGGCAGTCAGCTGGTTCTTTTCCTCTTTTTGCCCCTTTCTCGCCCGTATCAGGGGCAGGGTAAGCAAACTTGTGGGTTCAGCCATAGCAGATTGGGGTGTCAGCTGGTCAGAGCCAGAGGGACCCTAGGAAATGTTTTGTTCAGCTTTTCAAGGTGTTTTTCCATGTTTTTTTCCTGGGAAAGTTTTACAGCCTTCACGATCCTGATCCAGATGTTCAAATCCCAGACAAGCCACGCATAAGGTGTGCTCGTCTGCTTTAGCAAATACAGCTCCACATTTTAAACAATTCAAGAAACCGGGTTCTCCAGTTCTTTTTTTGGGTTTCTCTGACATGGTAATGTCTAAAAATGAGAAAACACACTAACAGCTAAGTAAAGAATAAAGTGTGGTTATTTAAAAGCCAAAAACCTTTTTTTTTGGGGTCGGTTCCCGGAACCAATGGGAACCGGAGGAACCGAACCCAGGAGATGACAGGTGAACTGGATCAGCGGTTCTGTAACCGATAAAAAGCGGTTATAAAAACAATACAATAAACTAAAAAAACTAAACTAATAATAGACCAAAACAAGGCTCTTTAATCAGAGAACCCCGATAACTTAAAACAACTAACCTGGTTCCTCCACGGTTATACCGAACCACGAGGAACCGGAAAAATATGTAATTTCAGCAATAAACAAGTATTACACTAACAATTAGTAGAGGCAATAAAAGAAATAGAAAACACTTAAGTTTTTTAAGGTTTTGAATCTTCTTTCACGTGAAAGAGTAAGACGACCACTCCGAGCGACCAGACTTTCAGGCAGAGAGAAAAATCTGGAGGTTAGAACACCACAGTTGGTAGAGGCAGTATTTGAAAAATGCTCACGTGCAAAGAATTCTACACATTTGCATGTGTTCCATCTCTCTGGGCAGTCCAACCCTCTAGGCTTACTGCATAAAGTTACGAATATCCTGAGCATTAGAAATTAGCATTTACCCTAAGAGACCAATCAGCTAAATTTAACAAGAAGTGGGATACTCTCTGCAAGGTGTCGTTTA
This sequence comes from Neoceratodus forsteri, assembly GCA_016271365.2. NCBI lineage: Eukaryota > Metazoa > Chordata > Ceratodontiformes > Ceratodontidae > Neoceratodus > Neoceratodus forsteri. Next base: position 397,230,713 of record CM028136.1, on the reverse strand, counting down.
CAACAGAATGAATTTGCATGGTCCATTAGGTCTGCAGACAGTATTAAGGTTTTGGTACCTCTGGCGTTCCAGCCTGGATAGTGTTTCTCTGCATTATCCCATACGGTATCGCCTGACCACTCTCACTTCTTCTTCCTTACCTATCTTTCTCTTCTCCTTATTTCCTCTATCCCCTTCTCTCTTCTACATTTGTACTAATGTGTAAGAACATGGCAAAGATGGCATATAACTAGTACTGCTATTTCACTATCTAGAAATACAGGAATGCACTATAGACTAAATATGTAACACTTCCCTGATAGGGTTTCTACTGTGATTAGTTATTATAAGTTAACAGTAATTAGCAAAATAAGAATACTATGGTTTGAGATAAATTTCATTTAAAGGATGGTAAAAGGACAGCTATTAATTAACTGTAATACATTCAGTCTCGTGATATTTGAAGGCTTTAATATCTCTGTGACTTTTAACTATTTGTAAGCTCTTTACAAGTAATGTAATGCAGAATATATATCGTTTTTTTTTTCTCTGTATATATTGCCCATTTAAGAGTGTGATGTATGCTATGTTTTATGTAGCTGTATTTGTTTGGAAATTAACTTCAAAATCAATAAAAACATACTGATAAAAAAAAAAGAAGGCTCACAGCTGTGGTCGTACCTCTAGTGGAGGAATCCACCGCATCGTAGGTGGCTTGTAATGAATGGCGCCCCGCCACCTTGGCAGATCTGAGAGTATTCACCAGTGTGGTTTTTGCTTCAGAGTTCGAGACGGCTTTGACTGTGTGCTCAAGCTGGCAGAACAGGGATTTCTGGTACACTAGCATGTGCACCACATAGTTAAGAGCATGGATGGCTAGCACAGAAGAATAGAACTTCCTCCCGAACTGGTCCATTTGTCTGGCATCCTTGTCGGGAGGAAAAGTACTGAGGTGCTTTGGCTTTGCAGACCGATCATGGGCCGCTGTAATGACCACCGAATCAGCCTTTGGGTGTACGTTGAGGAGGTCCTTGTCTTCAGGGCTCCTGCAAACCCGGTCGGCTTTCTTGACTATGGCTGGGATGAGGAAGGTCTCTGCCTAATGGTCGAGGATAAATCCTCATGTGGTTCCAGCCATGGGGGTGTAAGCACTGGACTCATCTCTGGGAACTCGAGATGCTCTGCCAACCTTTGTTGTTTTGGGTCCAGAGCATCTGATTTTCATCCTCGTGCCTCAGCCATTTGTCCGAGGAGGTCCACAAAGGAGGAATCTTCAGGTGGGGATTTGGGAGACTCCCTAGGGACTGGTTCTTCATGAGGGGTGTTTCAAATCCTGAACCCTTGGAGGAGGAATTGGAATCTGCTTCGAAATAGTCAGAATCCCCCGGAATCTTGTCAGGAATAGGAAGTTCTGTTTCCCTGGGAGTCCCCTCTGACGTCAGGACTTGCATGTGGGTTATCATCTGGCCTGACGTTGAGTCTCAAGGGGTGATGGGAGAGGGCGCCCTAAGGGTAGGATCTGGGTGGCCTGTATCCAAAGGTCGCAGATGCCTGCTGTCCAACTGTGAGACCAATTGTGATTTTGTCTCAGACAACCAAGACTTAAAAATCTCCCTAAAATCCACCTGTGGTTGAATGGGAGGAGGTGGAGGGTGACGGGGGGAGGACCCTGACCCAGAGCCATGTCCCAAGAAGCCTGTGGAAGGATAATGGTGAGAATAAACTGGTGGTTGATAAAGAGAAGACTGATAACCAGGATAACCAGAGTAATAATAAGCCATTGAAAAGGGGTCCAGCATCGGGGCTGATGGAGGATAACCTGATGGCAGAAATCCCGACGGTGCCAACAGAGGAAGCCTGACAGAGGGTAGCCTGACAACAGCCCTGATGGAGGGTAGCCTGATGGCGGCCCTGACAGAGGGTAGCCTGATGGCAGCCCTGACGGAGGGTAGCCTTATGGCAGTCCTGAAGGCAGATAGCTTAAAGGAAGGCCTACCAGTGGTCCTGCTGGGAGGAACCCCAGTGAAGGGCCCGAAGTTGGAAGTCCCAAAGGTGGGAAACCTGATGGGAGCTCCAATGCAGGATGGCCCGCTGGTGGTCCTGACACAGTGAGTAAGGGGCCACCGTAAGGTCTTTGGTGACCCCGATGTCAGGTATACCTGACAAAAGGTCTTCTTCTGTTGGGACCTGCGGGTCTGGTGAAGGTGGAGGAACCTCAGACAGAGGTCCTCCATGAATGGTGTACCAGGGCGACCCTTGCCCTTCAGCCAGAATGGAGCTGACATCTGGCTGTGCATCGTCAGAACCTGATGGATATGAAATGGTCATGCGATCGTCAGAGGGTCCGATGATCAACTGATCGACCTTGGTCGTGGAGGAGTCAGAGACACTGACCCCGACTTACCAACCCTAGCTGGGTGCTCATTGGAGGGTCCGATGAGCTACTTATCAGCCGCGCCAGATGACTTAGAGGCCGAGGCTGAGATGGGCCTAAGTGCGGCGTCGGCCTCGGACAAATCCAAGGTATCTGCTATCACCCTAACCAGTGGTGACGGGTGGACAAAGCCTGCTCTTTTGGTGGGAATGCAAGCTTGACCACGGTGCTTGACTTCCCAGAGGAAGGGGGCCGAGCCTATGCTGAAGAGCCCGTGGGCAGCTTCGGGGGGGTGGGATGCTCCCCGTCCCATTGTTTTTCCTTGTCCCTCTTTCTTCTTATGGGGGTCAGTTGAGAGGAGGAGGTGCTTTTAAGCTTCTTTAGTTCTTTTTACATGGAAGCCATTTATAATTTCAGGAGATGGGCTTTGAGTGACTGTTGGCGCCTTTTACGTGTGGCCTGGTTGAACTGAGCGCAGGCCTCACACTCCTCGACACTGTGATCCGGTTCCAAGCAGAAGAGGCAGAGGGTATGCTGGTCCTTATGCAGTAGCTGCATGCCACAAGAACTGCACTTATTTTATGCGATTATGAGGAAGAAGAGGATGACAGACACGATTATTAAGAAAAAATTGTAAGTAAGAGACAAATGGATACTCATCCAAATTCGGCATTCGAACTGCTGTGACGAGCTTCTTTTGGTCCGACAAGCACAGGTCAATGGTAGGAAAGAACTGGTGGGCGGATGTGGGGACCGCCCACTATATAGTGTCACGTTGACATTGGTCATGTGATGTCAGGTGGGCAGTCCCCGATCAGACACTGCTAGCAAAAGTTTCAATGTGGTTCTGATGCCAGGGGACGCAGTCCTACAAGTGATTACCTACTGCAAAAGCCCTCTCAAAGTAAGATCTAACCGATTCCTCCCTTGGATGAAGCATGCTGTTCAGTCCTTTTCTTCCCCCTGGCTCAGTCCAATGTTGCAGCGAGTGGTAAGATGTGGTTTGGTGGAGGAGGTAAACTGCACTGCACTGTCAAGACCAATTTTGAGGTAAGGTCTTGTTTCTTATATCATCTGGCTTTACCTCCCTGGAAAGTTTTGGTCTGTACCCCCTTCCTCTTAGCTTATCAACGGGACCCCTAGACGCAGTGGGGGGAAGGGGGTGTTACACATACTCTACACTACAGTAAATTAGGTTAGCCATCCCCTTCCACCTTACAGGACCTTTCTCTTGAAAGAATTATCTACAGCACACTACTGAACCTGATGCTCCATTCCCTAACCTTCCACCTTGTGCTGTACAAGAACTCATACTTCCTTAGATTCTCTGACTACGATCAGCTATCCATTCCTAGGTCTAGGTCTAAATATGGTGAAATGGCCTTCACAACCACAGCTCCTAAATTATGGAACAGCATCCCACCTCCCATACACCAGTGCCAAGTCACCAGCTCTTTCAGACATCAATTCTGCTCCTATCTGTTCCAATGGTTTCTGTGTGTTTGCTCCTAATTCACAAACCCTTGCACTATTCCTCCTTGCACTTAACTACTCCTTGTCTGTACTTCTTACTCCAACTTACCCTATTGCCCCTTGCCGTTATGAATCTGATGTGGTACAGTATTTGCAAAATTGTACATGCTTACTGCTATGAACTTAAATGTCTTTGTACTCTGTTACACTTGTTACTTGCGCAGTATGTATCCCTGTACTTTATGTTAATGCTTGTATTATCCAATTTGTGTACTGTACTACTCCAGGTGCTTTGCTACTGTTTTCTCTGAGTATTGTAAAATCTTACCCTGGGTCATGCCTGAAAATAGGTAAATGTACTAAATAAATAAAAATCATTCAATTCCCCCAACCTCCAAAGTTTTTGCACTCTTTTGATGCATTAACAGCATACAGAAATTATGTGCAGGGAATTTAACAACATCATAACAAAACAATGCTAGAAATAACACTCACTTATATACACTTTTTTATGACTTACTTGTCATGGCTCGGTGTTAGAGCAGGCAGTACCAATGAAAATGTTGAACGTTCTTCAGGTACATCAGATGCAGCTACTGTATATGAAAGAAAGTAAAGGGAGGATTTTTGTCCAGAAGACATGCCATAGAGCACTGAAAGGTCACATGCTGTACCTGAGATATACTCACATACTTAAGCTATGATTTACAGCACACCCTTAAAGGGCTCGTGTAATTTTTTGGGAAACTTTGAAAAAATAATACTTATTATCCACCATTTAGTGTTAATTTCATATATTTTTATAAGTAGCTTCCTATTTACATTTACAACTATGTACATTAAAGTGAAAGAAAACAAATTACTCACTGCAGTAATGATGTTTCTTCTCAGGGATCCCTCACTGTGATTTACAACAAAAGCATATCATCTGGCCAGAGTGTAATGCTTTGGTGATAGAACTGTATGCTAATGATGGAACTCAGAATACAGACTCAATCTCTACAGTGCAGTCATGCACCCCCTAGCTCTCTAACATCAGATTTGTTTCTAAAGCTAGTGAGCTGTGACCACTAAAACAAGATCTGGCAGAGCCACTACGATTGTGAATGCATTAACTAGATAAGGGTGTTTCATGGGCTTAAACACAAACATTTATTTATTTAAAAAATATCAGATTTACAAACCTTTGAGTCAGAGACTCATTTACAAAGGCACCTCATCTAAACTACAGGTAATACAAAGACAGCACAGTCTTTTTTCTGGAGTTTTTTCTCCAGGTTGCCATGGCGACGTAAACCTCTCGAGGTTTACATGGTCGCCCTAGCAACCTCTCGACAGTTAACAGACCGGTTACCGATAGAGGACCATACATTATCCTCTGTGTTATGCAGAAAGTTCCAGAAAGTGTTTAACCCATTCTACTTCTAATAGCTTTCTATGATGTTTGTACTATGCATTTGTGCAAGTCAACTCCACTTCTCAAACTTAAAAAGAAAAATACACTTTATCACAGACTGTTTACCAAGTAATGTGCCCATGATTAAAATAATTTAAACCCCCTTCCCCCAAAAATGTGCCCTCACATGAACCTGCATGATTTATCTGTAAAGACAATAAAAAAATGTATTTCTAAATGCATTACTAACATCAATGCTTTCAAGGTTTTGAAACTACTAAAAAGACAAACTATATATATATGTATATATAGATAGATAGAATATGGTAAACAAATATTGTTAATCCCAGAAGCTGAACTTTGTTTTTAGTATATAAATGTTTAAGAAATACCTGAAAGCTGTCTATTTTCCTTGAAAGCTGTAGTTTTTAAACACTTCGTAGTCTTTCCTTTTGAGACACCAGGTGACTCTGATAATCATTTATTCCAAGGGTTTTAAGTCAGTTTGAAGGCATTTTAAGTTCTCCTAGTCCTTAAAATGTAGGGACTCCACAGACTTTTTCTGTTCCTTGGTCCAGATCCCAAACTAGTGACTCTTCTTTCAGCATGATAGATCCACCTCAAGCCCCTCCCACATGAATAAAAAAAAAGGTGGGATGGACCTTTTGGAGCTTCTTGGGTGGAGGTGGGGTGGAACTTACGTCCCCCAAATAACCAATGCTGCCTCCCACTACTCGGGTTCCAGTTCTTGTACCACCCATTTAAGAAAGAAAATAGTACCCTGCAACCACTGACTAACATGAAAGTGTATTTATTTGAGGGCAGAAAACATTTCTTGGAGGAGGGTAAGGTGGAGGAGACTATTAACACCTTCAGTCAGTTCCACGGACAGAAAACATAACATCACTCCTTTTGTACATGCAATACTCCTGTTGGCTCTGCCCACAGTCATAACTAGCCAAGTGGCCACCAAAAATTCTAGAACTTAAAATAGTATACTGAAAAACAAATGTAAGACAGACATCATGTAGAAAAATATTTATCTACCCACATTTCAAATTACCAAAGAACTGCAAAAGTAATGATCAAGCAACCTTAATGAAAATAACTGATGCGTGTGTAAAACTATTCTCAGGTTCTGAAAGGGGAGGCAGGATCAGGGATTGTAAATCACAGTGAGGGATCTCTGAGAAAAAAAACATTACTACAGTGAGTAATGTTTTCTTCTAACACCAGAAAGCCCTCACTGATGCTTTACAACAAAACCAGACTCTTTAGCAGTATCTTGGACAGCTGGGACAAGAACCTACTTAGGAAAAAAGTTCTGCAAGACAGCAGTTTCAAAGCTGGCATCCCTTCTGGACTGTATGCCCAGGCAACAGTGCTTTGTGAAGGTATGCACCATTTTCCAGGTAGCTGCTTTGCAAATGTCCAATAGTGGGATGCCCCTTGTGGATGCCACAGAGGCACCCCCTGGGGAATGTGCCCCAGGCCTCCGGAGGGGGTGTGATATTTTCCCAGCTTTTTCATAACAGAATCGTATGCAAGAGACTATCCAGTGAGTGATAGTCATCTTGGTTGCTTGTTTACCTTTGCCTTCTTCACCAAAGGTAACAAAAACTGGACTGACCTGGGATGTGACCGCCTTTATCCGATCCAGGTAGTGGTCAAGCGCTTGTTTCACATTCAGGCAGTGCAGATTCTGCTCATCTGGACTGGAATGCTCAGGGTAGAGCACAAGAAAGGCAACGGACTGCTTCAGTTGAAATTCAAATACCATCTTGCTAGTGGTCAGATCTTTGGTGACTTCACATGGGATGCAAGTTATTTGAGGCTCATTATTGATGTGAGTACACTATACACGAGCATCAGATATCATCTAGGGTTAAATGTAGATAGTTTTTTCATAGAGAAACTTGACACTTCCCACTTTCTGGACCAGCAATTTCTATTATTAGCATTAGATCTTATTATGAACATGAATAATTTTGTCTTGGATATGAATTTGTTTTCTGCAGGTTTGTGGCACTGCCAATGGGTCATTGATGGCACCATCACCAACCTTTTTATGGTCTGGTGGGTAGAGTTAGACATCTATGATCCCATGGCTAATCCTTTCAGTCCCCATGTTTCTTATCGGGGACACTTTCACAGAATCACAGAAGAAATATGAGTCGGGAGCCTAAAGGCCATATGGACTCATCTATTTGTATCCAGAAAACATAAACCTCTTATCGCCCATGAATTTATCTAGTAATTTCTTAAAACACTGTAATGAAGTGCTAGTAACCATATCCTGAGGTAATCTGTTCCATACGCTTATGACCCTTTGATTTAGCCAATTTTCTCGTTGGTTATATCTGTAGTTTTCACCCCTTAACTGAAACTTAGGAATTCTATTGCTACTATTATTATTTCTTACTAGCCCTATAATTTCCCACAGGTTGCTATCTGATAATGCCTTAAATACAACGCATTAATCACCTCTAAGTCTATGGTACTCTATACTAAAAAGGCCCAGTATGGAGTACCGTAGGCTTAGAGGGGATTTATGCACTGTATTTAAGGCATTATCAGATAGTAACCTGTGTGAAATTATAGGTTAGCAAGAATGATATCATTGTTATTTGGAAAGGTTCAGAAATAGAAGTAAAATGTTTTTTGGACCACATTAACAACAACAGTTGGGGATTAAAATTCACAGGAACATGGCATAAAAAAACCATTAACGTTTTTGGATTTACTGTACAGCTACGTGGAACACATGGTAGTGCAACAAGTACTTAAACATACAGAAAACAAACATCTAGCAACACTTTTTTACATGCAGATGGTTTGCATCTTATATATCTCATTAAAGTTATGCCATATGGACTGTTCATTCAGCTTAGAAGAAACTGTTCTAATGAAAGTTCCTTTATGAAACAATCAGAACTGTTTAAGAGGTTCGAGGAGTGGGGTCAAGATTTGGTCACTTTAAACGCTGCTTGAACTAAAGCATCTATGGCCCAAATTAAAGATTTACTAGTCCCTAAACCTAAGAATTCAAAAACTGATCTGGATAGAATTAATTTCTTTACTGATTTTGATGCTGTTGCACCACAGATAGCATCCTGAAAACACACTGGAATGTTCTTACTGCTGACCCCATATTGAGGGATAGTATAGGCACCAAACCAAGAGTAGTTTACAGAAGGAATGAAAATTTAAAAGATCAATTAGTTAGAAGTCACTTTCAGAAAAAGACTAATAGAAATCCTTCCACTGATTTTTTAGCTCACTCCTGGGATTTCACCATTGCAGTAATTGTCTTGCTTTTCCTTACACAATTCAAGGAAAATATTTTTCTAGTCCCATGAATTTGTCCACATATGTGCTCTGCCAACTCATTACATGTCGGATGGAATATATTATATATGCACTATGGTGCACATGTCCTTGCTTATATATAGGTAGGACTGTCCATCTCTTGAAGGTGAGAGTATAAGAATATATATGTTCAATCACATCAGGAAAATGTGATACCTCAGTGGGACAACACTGGCATACAGTTCACCAGGGGGATTTAAGGTGCCTAGAAGTCATGGGAACCGACCATATCCCTTTCAATATTAGATGTGATAACTGTCTGAATGAGCTACTCAAAAGAGAGAGTAGATACATCTACACTATGGGTGCTCTATCCCCAGATGGTCTGAATGATAGGTGGGATTTGGGCCCTTTCCTTATCTAATTATTCAGTGAGTTTTTTATATTTCTGATTTGCTGCATATTTATTATTTTGATTTTTGTTACTTAATTTTGTTTTTTCTAATTGTGAGGGTATAGTTGGCCTTATTGTTGTTTCATGTTTTCTCTTCCTAGGTACTTTTAGCCAGATGTTATGAGAATTGTACGCCATGTGAGATTATGAAGCATCTGTGCCTGCCATTACAATTTACTTTGTGTTTCAAACTGGACTCTTTTGTCCCTATTTGTACTATTCTGATGTTATAGGAACTTCCTCTGGCTATATTTTTCCTCCTTTTCCCCCTTTCCTTTTACTGTTTCCAATGTTTACCCTTTCCTTTTTGTTTCCCTCTTGATTTTATTCTTTAAGCATTTTGACTATGCTTAAAATGTGATTTCATCACAAATTCATTTTAACCACTGGGTTCCACTTATTAATTTTTTTACTATTTAATGGTTGGGGTGTTCTGCTTGTATTATTTTGGGCTTTTTGTAAACATAGCTATTTCATTTTTGTACCAAAAAGGTCTATATATTCAAACATTAGATTGAAAAGTACTGTGGTCATGATTAGACCTCATCCTTTGAGAAAGAACTGTTTGGCTCGAAGTGCTGGGGAGCTCTGTCCTGATCACTCACCCCTTGAGAAGGAACTGTTTGGTTTGAAGAGCCGGGGAGCTCTGTGCTGATCACAATGCCAGCAGCCCACTAATAAACTGTACTTCTTACTTCTCAGATTGTCTGAGGAGCGGATTTTGTCCTGCTGTAGCATGGTATTTTTTGGCATCATATACATGGTTTGCATACCTCTGCTCTTGCTGGTTTGTGCACTATAGTTTTCATTATTTAGTTTATGTAGTACATTGTTACGGTGTTGTCTGTTTGGATCTGAACAGACTGACCATGCAGCTGGAAGGAGAAAGACTGCATTGCCAGTAATACTGCCTTGAGTTCCAGGAGATTAATGTGCTCCTGGGTCTCCTGTGGGTGGAAGCAGAGAAGGAGTGAAGCATCTGTTGTGAGGACAGTTGGTGGGAATTGCAGGAGAAAGGGAATGCCCTCCCTGAGGTTGTTTTCATCCTTCTTCCACTCTAGTGGCTGTATCAATGCTTTTGTGACTAGTACTAGTTTGGAGACAGAGTCCCATCTTTAAGACCAGTGATCTATTAAGTGGTACTGAATGTCCCTCATCTGAAACCTGGGCCATGGCATCACTGTTGTGGGTAGAGACATGTGGCCCAGTAGCTATAGAAAAGCCCTTGCAGGCCATGGCTTGTCCAATGTGAAGGATTTTGCAGTGACAATCAGATATGCTACCCTTCCCTAAAAGAAGAAGGCTTCTCGCTGCAGGGTATCCAGTTCTGCACATATGAAGTCTAGTACTGAACAGGTTCTGTGTGGGACTTCTGAAGGTTTATCAGGCTTTCCAAGGTACTTTTTTCCTTCTGGATAGTGCTCTTTGCTTCTTGTTCTGTTTTCCCTGCAACTAGCTAGTCGTCCAGGTAGGGAAAAACTACCACACCTTTACTTCTCAGATGTGCTGCCACCACGGCCAAACACTTAGTGAAGACCTTTGTTGCAAGGTGAGGCCAAATTGGAGGATTACAAACAGGTACTGATAATTTCATATTCTGAACCTTAAGTATTTTCTGAGGGCAGGTCTGACTAGGATGTGAAAATAGGCATCTTTCAGATCCAGTGAACTCAGCCAAATCCCTGTTTGTAAGGATGGTATAACTGTGCCCAGTGTGAACATCGTGAGTCTTTCTTTTTTGATATTTTGTTCAGATATCTTAGGTCTAAAATGGGTCACCACTAATCATTTTTCTTGTGGGTCAGGATGTACCTTGAATACAGGCCCCAACCCACTATGAGGCAGATACCTTTTCCATCGCTTTTACTTTTAGCACTTTGGGTAACACTTTAAGTTTCCTTAACTACACTGTAATTACAGTGCAACTACACTGTAATTGCATTGCAACAGCAATGCATTTACATGCAATAAATGTGTAACTACAGTGTAATTACCCCGCTGTATGAAATTAATGATTACCCTTTTTTTTTTAGTTAAACATTTGGTAATTGGGAAAGGCACATCGAGCTGGGGCTCATTTCCAGGTGCGGCCTGGGGGGGTAACAAGTATTTTACACGTGAGAATGTACAAACAATGCAATACATATACAAATACACTATAGTATAGCAATGCAAGAAAATTAATAATGTAATACATATACAATTCACTATTAGTACATCATGACAAGGTATTTACAAAAGCAAAGGATTCACACAGCAGCTACATTACACAGCAATATACTCCAATATAATTTACATGGATAACTTAGTGATTACAACTGCTTCAGTGTTGTACATAGGGTTAGGCACTGGAGTGGCAGGAGTAAGTGGAGGATGGCAGTAAGTGAAGTTGCTGTTTGACAGAGTAGAACGAGGGAGAGTTTCTTAGGAGTGGGGAGAGTTTATTCCACAGGAAGGGGTGCTTGTAGGAGAAAGCGGATTTGCCAGTAGATGACGATGGTTGGGGCAGTGAGAAAAATACAGGTTACTCACCTGTAACAGGAGTTCTAGGAGTGGTATATGTTGTTCATCCACACTTATTGGCAGATTCCTTGCCACTTTAAATCTTGCCGGAAGGTCTTCAAGCTGGCTCCTTCCACCCACCTGGGTGGTAAAACTCTCGGCTATGCCCCATGATGCCAGATCTAGCCTGCTGGAAGCCAGGTTGTGCATCAAAGCCGGGGAGGTCGGGTGGGTTGTGTGGATGAACAACATATACCACTCCTAGAACTCCTGTTACAGGTGTGAGACCTGTATTTCTAGGGACGTGGATATGTCATACAATCCACACTTATTGGCAGACTCCTAGCAGTTCTCCGGGAGGGGGGGGGAGGCAAGGCGCGCACCCCCTACTTAGGGAATAAAGTCTGGAGAACCGAGGTCACAAAACCAGCATCCCGGCGTGACTCAAGGTCGATGTGGTAGTGGGTAATGAAGGTGTGTGCAGACTTCCAGGTAGCAGCCTTGCAGATTTCCTATATAGGGAAGTCTCTGGAAGCAGCCACCGAAGCAGCGGTATGGCGGGTAGAATAGGCTCTTATCCGTTTGGGAGGCTCCATGCCCACCAACCTATAGCAGAGATCTATGCAGGAGGTGACCCACCTGCCTATCGTCCGCTTGTCTGCAGGTCTGCCAGGTGTGGCTTCAGCGTAGGTGACAAACAGCTGGCGAACCTCTCCCCCAATGTCAGCTGTCTGCTCCTTATAATAAGAGAGCAGCGCTCTTCTAGGGTCCAGAGTATGGAGCCTATATTTGGCCTCTAAGGTGTGATTGGGGTAGAATACTGGCAGAGTCAACACCTGGTTAAGGGTGAAACTCCGACACCACCTTCGGAAGGAATTTTGGGTGGGAGCACAGGACAACCTTGTCCCTATGGAAGACCAGATAAGCAGACTCAATGGAAAGCACCTGGAGCTCTCAAACCTTCTGGCTGACGTAATAGGCATTAAAGGAGGCAGTATAGTGCAGTGGTTTAAGGCTCTGAGCTGTAAATCTGGAGACCTGGGTTTGAAACCCACAGCCCCCACTTGCATACTGTGTGACCCTGAGCAAGTCACTTAACTTCCATGTGCTTCCAGGTTGCACCTGTAAACAAGCTTTCAGCTTAGTGTGTCTCACCTGGTTAAATAATCGGGGGGGGGGGGGGGGGAAGCTAACATTGACGAAAAAATAATTTCTAGGAAAACAAACTGAACTTACAAGCTCAAATGGGCAGACTGGGTGGGCCATAGGCCCTTATCTGCAGACACTTTCTATGTATCTATGTATCAAATAGCCACCAAGAAGGCAGTCTTCCACGACAGGTGAGAGATGTCACACCTGTGCATCAGTTCGAATGGCTTGCCCATGAGCTTAGCCAATACCAGCAGTTGATCCCATGGAGGTAGAGGCTCTCGCACTGGAGGGGATATGTGATCAAGGCCTTTGAAAAAGCGCCCGACCACCTTCTCCTGCGCTATCGACCGCTTTGCCGACCTGCACCGTAAGCAGAGATGGCCGCCAGGTGCACCTTAAGGGTCATCGACTGAAGCCCTAGCTGAGAAAGGGACCACAGGTAGTTCAGAATGCTAGCCAATGAACAGGAGGAAGGGTCCAACCCCTTGCCCTGACACCAAATGGAGAATCTCTTCCATTTGAAGGCATAGCATTTTCTGGTCAGCTCCTTACGGGATGCCTCAACAATGTTGAGGACCTCATTGGAAAGACCCAAGGCCTGGAACTCTAGCTGCTCAGGAAACAGGCTGTCAAGTGCAGGGATTGAAGGTCCGGATGGAATATCTTCCCCTTGTTGACTGAGATCAGGTCCGGGCGGGCTGGAGCTGAGGCTGAGGAGATCTGGATACCAGAACTGGCGGGGCCAGGGGCTACCAGAATCACCTGCGCCTGGTGCCTCTTCACTTTGAGAAGCACCTTGTGGAGCAAGGGGAATGGAGGGAAGGCACAGATGAGGCCCGGGGTCCACGGCCTCGAGAAGGCACCCCCCCCCATAGTGAGCCCTGCTGAGGGGGTCAGGCATGAAACAGCCTCAGCTTCACATTCTCCCTGGAGGCGAACAGGTCCACCTGAGGGGTGCCCCAGTGGGAGAACAGATCTTGTACTACGTCCGGCAGGAGAGACCACTCGTGAGATGCAGTGTCTATCCGGCTGAGGGCATTAGGCTGTTGGAGGCTCCTGCCACATGGATGGCTAGGAGATCCACCTCCAGGATGATCACGAGAGACCAAGTGCAGAGAGCCTCCTTGCACAGGGGCAAAGAGTGCATCCCACCCTGTCGGCTGAGGTAGTACATGGTCGTGGTGTTGTCCATCTGGACCTGGACCACTTGACCCCGTACAAACGGAGCGAAGGCGGTGAGGGCTAGTCAGACCGCTCAAAGCTCCAGCAGGTTGATGTGGCATTGAGACTCCTGAGGGTACCAGAGGCCGTGGGCTCTGAGCTCCCCCAGATGGGTGCCCCAACCCATCAGAGAGGCGTCGGTTGTCAGAGTGACCATCGGCTTGGGGTGGACAAACTGGATACCCTCCTGCAGATGAGCTGGAATGAGCCACCACTGGAGGCCGTTCCACATCTCCTGGGTCACTGTCACTGGCTGGTCCAGAGGACCGGAGTGCTGTGACCATTGGCGGGCCAGCCCCCATTGCAGAGAACGCATATGCCAGCGGGCCCAATGAACCACACTGGTGCAGGCCACCATGAGGCCCAGGAGGCACAAGGAAGCCCCGGGCAGGGCGCAATTGCTCAACCAGAAATGATTGGGCAAAGGAGGAAAGGACCTCAGCCCTGTCTGCCGGAGCCATGCTCTGGCTCGAAGAGAGTCGAGCTCTGCCCCAATGAACTGAATCACCTGCGATGGCACAAGTTCCGACTTGGCCTCGTTGATGAGGAGGCCAATCTGAGAGCAGACCTGGAGAGCCAGATCCCTGGACCGCTCCACCTCCAACCTGGAGGGGGCTGCAATCAGCCAGTCATCCAGGTAAGGGTACACCCGGACCCCTCGGCGCTGTAGAAATGCTGTCACCACTGCCATGCATTTGGTGAAGACCCTCAGAGCTGGAGAGAGGCCAAAGGGCATGGCTCGGAACTCGTAAAGGGATCCCTCTGCCCTGAAGTGGAGGAATCGCTAGACAGGCAGACGGATTGGGACATGAAAGAATGCATCCTGGAGGTCCAGAGAACAGAACCACATGCCTTGTTCCAAGGATGGAATGATCTGAGCCAGAGTGACCATCCTGAAGGTGCGAGACCTTAGGAATTTGTTCAGGTCATGTAGGTCGAGAATGGGGCGCCAGCCCCCTGTCTGTTTTGGGACCAGAAAGTACTTGGACACAAACCCTGGGTCTGGAGGGGGTCCGCCACCTCTCTGATCACCTCCTTCTGGAGGAGCAGGGCAATGTCGGCTCGACGAGCTGGCAGAGAGGCTACGGAACCCGTAGCGCCCCCATGGGGCGATGACTTGATAGGAGGGGGACTGCTCGGATTCCAGAGGCAGACCCCTGTCTACTACTTCCAACACCCAGCTGTCCGTGGTGATAGCGGACTAGGCGGAAAGGAAGTGGCGGAGCCGTCCCCCCACGGGAGGAACCCGGGGAGGAGTGACAAGGTTGGGGGTGACACCCCTCAACCCGTCTCTGGGCATGCTTGGAGGAAGGGCCGGCCGAGGAGCCTCCTGGGCCTTTTCCTCCCAGCTTCCCATTGGAGGAAGCAGCAGGCTTGGCTTTGGGGGGCCAAGTATGAGCCTGCTGGCCCTGATGCTGGTGTTGCTGGGCCGGACGTGCCACAGGGGCTAAAGGACAAAAGGGCTTACACTGCTGCTGGCAGCCTTTGTCCTTCTGGGCAGACGTGACCAAGTCCAAGGTGGCGTTGGACTTTCCGATCCATTGGAGATGACCCTCCACCCCGGGACCGAACAAGTCAGTACCCTGGAAGGGGACATCTGCCAGCTTATGCTGGGTATCAGCCATAAAGGTTCAGATCCGCAGCCAAGCTCTGCGTCCGCTACTGACCGGGCACACAAATCAGCAATGTCCAATGAAGTCTGGAGCTGCTGTTTAGCTACCGCCCTTCCCTGATCCTGCACCTGCCTGACCGTCATTTGAAGGTCAGCTGGGAGATGAAGAATCATCTTATCCAGGGAGCCCAAAAGGGCGTGTGAAAAGTGTGCCATCAGAATGGCAAAGCTAGCCTGATGAAGGCCTAGGGAGGAAGCAGCACATACCTTCCGCCCTGAGTAGTCCAATTTCTTGGACTCCTTATCGGGCAGTTTGTCCACATCCCAAGCGTTCCCGGAATGCTGGAAAACGCTGTTGGTCACTAACCCCTCCGCAGAGGAGTGCTCCGAGAAACTGAAGAGTGAACCAGTAGGGACCGCATACTTTCGAGCCATCCTGGCCGAAGGTGCGGGACAAGATGCTGGTTGCTGCCACAGCTCCAGGGCCGGATCAACAATGGCTTCGGCCACTGGAAAGGCCTCCATAGGGGAATCCCCTCGGTCCAGTATCTCTGTGAGGGGATACTTGGCCCATTGTGAAACAGGTTTGAGCTTCATCCCAGTGGACTCTGAGATGAGTCAAAGCATTCCTAAAAACGAGGATGAGCTCTCGTCCACCGACTGATCCCCTGTAGACTCCAGGTCAAGCAGCCTGGAGAACAAGGAGGAGTCATCATCAGACTCCGAGGAGTCTGCGAACAGCTGCCAAGCACCTGAGCCACCCTCCACATGCTGAGGTTGATCAGGAGTGAGGGTGACTGACAACCTATGGGGCAAACCCTGACCCAACTGAGAATCCTTAGTTGGGGCCCCAGTCTTCAGTTGTGGAGGCGGAGGTTCCACCACAATGGGTGGAGCAGCCGGTTTTGGCCGAACAACTGGTGCCGGTTTCAGCTCCTCGACTACAAGGGGCTGTTTTGGCCGCTCAGGTGACAGCCACTTAATGGCCAGATAAGGCGACGGAGTCGGCTTTTTTCCTGGACAATAAGAGCTGCTGCCACATTAAATCCTCGTAGCACCAATGCAACTTGCACCGGAGCTTATCCTCTGAAAAGGACAATGAGGATGAGCAGTGCCGCTGCTTTCCATGGTGCCGAGACCAAGACCGCCGATGTCGGCGGGACCGGCTGGACCTGGAAGAGGTCAGAGACCGAGACCTTCAGGGATTCCGAGGGTGGGTCAGAGAGGGGACGGGGGAAACCCACTCCTCCCTTGGTTCAGGGACCTTAACCAGGGACTCCGGCACAGGAGGCACAGGCAAGTCCTCAGTTTCCACTGGGGGAACCGGTGAAGTAGGGTTGTCGGCATCACCAGTCAACAAACCGTCCGATGGGTTGAGAAAAATCTCGACTGTGTCGATGGGTGTCTCGGCCGGCTGACCTAACGGGACACCGTGAAGCCAGCAGCCTTAGCTGCAACCTTGACCGAAGTCGAAAGTCAACCATCCAGTGAAGGGGATCTCTCCCGCTCCCACGAACATCGATGGTGGGACTTACCTTTGGAGTCCTTTTTCTTGGACCGACTGGAACATCCCGATGGTCCTTCTCCCTTGGTGGAGAAGGATTGGCAAAGCTTCTTAAAAGAAGCTGTATATGAAGAGCCCAAGGAGAGCGAGATAAATGCCGCAACCAAGAAGGAAGGTGATGCGGCCTGGGCCGCCTCCTCCTCGAGGGCGATCATCTGCTCCAACTGATCCGCGGAGCCCACCACCGAGGACACCACCCAATGGGCCTCCTTCGACTTGACCGGAGGATATCGTTTTTCAGGGCACCCCAAAAGTAGTCGAGCAGCGCTGTCCTCCAAGACCGAAGCTGAAAAGGATTTGCACAAATCACAAGCCTGCAAATTGTGGCAGAGTCCTAGGCAGTAAACGCATGTGGAGTGTGGGTTGGTCCAGGATATCTTCTGCCCACAGGGGCACCGACGAAATCTGGGAGTCGATGTGTCCATTGCAGCTGCAAGGGAAAAAGAAGACTGAAGTCTTGTAAATTTGAGAATAAGTTTCGGATTAACCGAAGAGTGTGGATCCAGGCCTAAAACACAGAGCGCTAAGGAGGGAACCTGATCTTCCAAGCGGTAAGGAAGATCTGGCATCATGGGGCAGAGCCGAGAATTTTACCACCCGGGTGAGTGGGAGGAGCCAGCTTGAAGACCTTCTGGCAAGATTTAAAGCGGCAAGGAACCTGCCAATAAGTGTGGATTGAACAACATATCCATGTCCCTAGAAACTGAGAATCTCTGGACTGTAGGCCATATGGGGATAGTTTTGCTGGGGACAGACTCTCAGAGAGGTTGGGAGGTAGCAAGTTGAATCAGTATTTGTATAGAAGTGCGATAGAGTGGCTGTAGCGGTGGTGGGATAGGGGTGCAATACAAGAGAGGCATACAGGGAACAGTGGTGTGTTCTGAGGTGGGGGGAGTTTTGTGGCAAAGTGGCAGAATGCATTTAGTAGGGTGTCAAGTCTGGATAAGGATGTGGCAGGGGCAGTGCTATAAACCACATCTGCATATTCGAAGATGGATGTGATCATCTTTGTTAGGATTTGACAGCTGACTGGCAGTGGGAGGGAGTCTCTGTTGCAGTAGAGCATACCAAGCTTGGGGTGTAGTTTTGAGGCGATGGCTTCTGTGTGGATCAAAAAAGTCAAGTGGGGGTCCAGCCACACACCTAGGTATTTGTATGCTGCAACAGAGTTCAGTGGTGTCCCATCCAAGGAAGTGATGGCAGGGGGAGGAGAACTCCAGCCAGCTTTTGTACAGTCCCAAATGTCACTGACACGGTTTTAGAGGTATTTATTTTCAGTTGATTGGTCTGGAACCAGATCTGCATATTATGGAAATCCCTTTGAAGATTAGATTGGACATCATCTAAAACTGGCCTGGAGGTGGAAAGTATGGTGTCATCCACATACATATGTATGCGGGAACTAGAGCATACAGAGGGGAGGTCATTTATGAACAGAGAGTAGTGGTAAATGGTATACAGGTATACAGTCAGAAGAGATGCAAGTCACAAGTGGGGTACCTCAGGGATCAGTCCTGGGGCCAGTCCTCTTCAATATCTTCATCAGTGACATTGCAGATGGACTGGAGGGTAAGGTTTGTCTGTTTGCAGATGACACCAAGATCTGCAACAGAGTAGATGATCCAGATGGGTGGGCAGAATGAGGAGATCTGGATAAACTGGTAAAATGTTCAGAAGAGTGGCAACTGGGGTTTAATGTAAAGAAGTGCAAGACCATGCACATAGGGAACAGAAACCCTGAAGCCACCAAAATGTTGGGAGGGGAGATGCTGGCAATCACAAGGGAAGAAAGAGATTTTGGCATCATCATCACAGATGACCTGAAATCATCCAAGCAGACCACTAAAGCAGTAGGTAAGGCTAGAGGAATGTTGGGGTGTATTAGTAGGGGTATCGAAAGTTGGAAGAGGAAAGTAATAATCCCTCTTTACAAGACAGTGGTTAGGCCCCGTCTGGAGTACTGCGTGCAGTATTGGAGGCTGCACCTACACAAGGACATTAACAAAATGAAGGCAGTCCAGAGAAGGGCAACCAAAATGGTGCAGGGACTGCATCAGAAAACATATGAGGACAGATTAACAGAGCTCAATATGTATACCCTAAAGCAAAGGAGGGGGAGAGAGAAGTGATATGATCGAAACATTCAAACATCTTAAGGGCATTAACAAGGTGAAAGAGTCTAACATTTTTCAGTATAAGAAACTAGCAGGACAAGAGGACACAGCATGAGATTAGAGGGAGGCCGATTAAGAGGTAATGTGACTAAGTTCTTTTTCACAGAAAGGGTGGTGAATGCATGGAATGGCCTACCTCAGAAGTGGTGGATATGAATACAGTGCAGGGCTTCAAACAGGCATCGGACAGGCATAAGGGAGCAATACAGATGAGTATGAATAGATAGGCCATTGACAGAGTAAAGGCATATGGCACATTCATAAGGAAGAACAAATGGGCAGACTGGATGGGCCTTGAGGTCCTTATCTGCAGTCAACTTCTATGTTTCTATGAATAATGAAAATAGGATGGGGCCAAGGATCGATCCTTGGGGTACTCCTGTGAGTATAGGGTGAGGAGGGGAGGAGGAGTTTGCCACTGTGACAGACTGGATCCTGCTGCTTAGGTAGGATTTGAACCACTTGAGGTGTGTGTGTGTGTGTGTGTGTTGTGGGGGGTACTAAACCTGCTGCCTAGAGTTTTGTAAGAAGAAGGGGGTGGGAGACCAAATCGAAGGCCTTAGCCAGGTCAACAAAAACTGCTGCCGTTAAGTGGTCTTGGTCTGAGGCAGAGTGGATGTGTTCTGTGACTTGCAACAGAGAAGAGATTGTGGAATGGTGCTTTCTGAAACTTGATTGGTAGGGGGGAAAGGAACCTGGTTGTCCTAAGGAAATCTGTCAGTCTGGATTGGAGTAGTGCTTCCTGAACTTTGGCAAAGGGTTCGGAGGAAGGAGATTGGACTGTAGTTTCCAGACACTGAGGGGTCACTGCCTTTGTGTAGGGGGATTACACATGTCGATATCCTGGCTTGCGGGACAGTTCCCGAGGAGAAGGACATATTTAGAAGGTGGGTTAGTGGTGATGCAATTTTCTATGAGAAGCAGCTTAGGGTGGATCCCATCAGGACTGGTATTAGTGATATTTAGGGAGCAGAGGGCATCCAGGGCTTCCTATGAGGAGATGGGTGCGAACAGGAAGGTGTTGTTTCATGTGTTGTGGGGGATTCCTTTGGGGGGGGGGGGGGTGAGAGATGGTCTGGGAGGGCACAGAAGGTGAAGAATTTATTTAGGGTGTCTGTGATATTGACGGGGTCTGAGGTAGCTAGCCCATTTTGCTTTACGGCAGGTGTGTTGGATTGAATAGAGGGACTATCAGGGAGTGTACCACCTTCCAGAAGGAGGAAGGCTATGCATTTTGCAGGTGTGATTTAAAGTGGTCAACTTTAGCTCATCTTATGGCCTTGGTGCAGGCATTTCTGAAGGAGTTATAGACTTGTCTGGCTTGGGAGGTCTGTAGAGATTTGAACTGAGACCATGCCTTGTCTTGGGCTTTGCACTGGGCTATACATGAAGCAGAGACCCAGGGACTGTGGCTCTTCTTTATCCTAGATTTGACCAGAGGGGCATGGGAGTCCCAGACCTTGGTGAATACATGCAGGAATCGGGCTAAGGCTGTGTCAACATCCTGTGCTGAATAGACCTAGTGCTAGTCAGCGTGCCTTAGGTCATGCAGGAGGGTGTTGGTATTAAGTGAGTTTAAAGGGTGTATTTTTATGTATTTTGGAGCTGATTTGGGTAGCCGGGTTTTTCTGGTGCAGTAGATGCAGTGGTCTCTTAGGGCATTAGCAAGTACGCCACCTAAGGCTATTCTTTGTGGATGAGAGGAGAGGACCCAGTCGATTATTGCATGGTTTGAGGAATGGGGATTGCATCGGGTTGGTTCTGTGATTAACTGGGTGAGGTTGAGAGACTCGATTTTGGAGATGGAGACTTTGAAGGAGGGGGAAAGCCAGTCCAGATTGTAGTCACTCATTAGTATTAACTCACATTTTGCTGTGAGTCGAGGTAAGGTGGCTAGACATGAAATAAGTGAGTCGTGGGCTAGCTGAGGGGAGGCACAGATCACCCCTATGAAAATTTGGAGTGTAGAGGGGAGGGTGATGTGGGTAAGGATGAGTTCATGGAAGCCATGGCAGGTTTATTTTTTGAAGACAGAGCAAGATAGTGATTGCTTTACATAGATCGCAACCCCTCTACCTCTCTTGCTGCAGTCTCGTCTAAACAGTGTATAGTCTGGGATCCTTAGTGAGGAGTCAGGGGTCAATGCAGAAAGCCAAGTTTCTGTTATGCAGAGAATGTTAGGAGAGTGTTGAGTCAGCCAGCAGTTAACTAGGTCTAGTTTAGGTAAGAGACTCCTGATGTTCATGTGGATGATGCATAGGTCTTTGTGGGAATTTAGTTGTTGGGAATCCATTTGGGGGCCTGGATTTGGTTTGATGTCCCCAGCAAGGAGCAGGATGAGGAGGAGGAGAAAGGAGTATGTGACTGGGAGTTTGTGCCCCCTAGTAATTAAGATGGATTTGGGAACGGCTCTAGCACACTATAGCAAGGTTATGTTTGTTTCCATTTGTGGGGGTAAGGTGCTGGCACTAACCAGGGGAGGTAGTAGGCAGTGACTAACAGGGAGGAGGGGGTGGAGAGTGGGGGTGGGAGTCACTTTAGGAGCGGGGGGAAGGCTGGGTATATGCAGTCTGAGTTTGGGAGTGGGGGTGAGGAGGAAAGGAGATAAGAGGCATAGAAGATAAGTAGGATAAGGTTTTGCATTCCCATAGGGACACAAAGTGTGATTGCAATTTGTTTACTTCCAGTTCCAGCAGAATTCTTTCTATGGGTTCCAGCAGAATTCTTTTGTGGGTGACAGGAATGGACAATTTTCATCTTTCTGCAGTTTTTGGAAAATAGTTGACAACCCTTGCCCACTACCTCCAGGACCCACTTGTCTAATCCCCCCAGGTTGGGTGACCTGGGAATTGTGAGGGACTTGTTTTGATTTGGACTTGGGGGCTGGTGCT
This sequence comes from Neoceratodus forsteri, assembly GCA_016271365.2. Taxonomy (NCBI): domain Eukaryota; kingdom Metazoa; phylum Chordata; order Ceratodontiformes; family Ceratodontidae; genus Neoceratodus; species Neoceratodus forsteri. Next base: position 397,208,612 of record CM028136.1, on the reverse strand, counting down.
GCTGCAGTGCATCTGGAGCCCCTCCTGCCTCTGCACCTGTGATAACCTCTTTGAGGCTGGTACCCATAGAGACCTTAGGGTCTGGGACAGTAGCCCCTACCCCTGCCTCCCCTACATTAAGGCATGTAAGAAGTGGAGGCCTTTTCTTTATCAGTATTGTTTTTGTAAGTGTTTTTGCACTCATTCAATTCCTTTAAGTATGCTTGATTTGTCACCAAAAAGTGAGTTTCCTTCAAATTGAAATTCAAAGCCTTGGTGTAACTGTCCTGGGAAAGGATGGTTGCCCTTAGACAGGATAATCTCCTCAGTGACATTGTATGGGCTCAGACCCTTGAAGCAGTCATTAGTGTCCACAGCCTTGTAGAATTGGTATCTGGTTGCATCCAGGGCTGACTTTGCTGTGGCAGTCAGATCCTGTGCCATCTCACCTTGAGCCTCATCAACTAGTGCCAGTACTGTATTCCACAGTGCTTTCTGGTACTGGGTTTTATGTGCCAAATAAGCCGACTGTCTAATGAGCAGGGAAACTGTTGTATAAACCTATTTGGCCACAATATCTAATTTTATGGAGTCCTTATCAGGAGGCTGTGCAGAGAAGCAGACCTTAGTCCTCTCACAGGCAGTCACTTGGACAACACTTTGATAATCAGGGTGACTATACAGGTATTCCACTCCCTGTATGTCCAAATGATACTTTTTTGCAATCTTTTTATTTATGTCTGCAGCTGAAGTAGGTGTACCCACGAGTTTTGAAGTGGCTTTTTGTTGTCATTTCTGTGTTCAGATCAGCAGGCTCCTTGTAGGAGCTAGCCCCATCATATTCATAAATTCTGCTGCCTCCTCCTCATCCTCTGTTTACTGAGGGGGAACGTTGAGGATGCTCACCATTTGCCTAATGAAAGAGGAATATGATGAGTAATCATCTATAGGCCTTGGAGGTAAGCCAAACTCTTGCTCAGGTGAATCATTTCTTTCCTCCTCCTCCTCCATAGGCAGGTAGGCTAAAGTCTGAGCTGGGGGTGAAAAGTATGTTCATGTAACCCCTAGATGGCGCTATCCCAGGGGCTACTACCCCTGCCTGATTTGCCACTAACAGGTTGAGGGCCTGGATCCAATGGCGGGTGCCTCCACCCAGAGGTCAGGGTTTGCAATAGTTAAACTAACTTGGTCACAGCCCTCTGGGACACTGCAACCCCCTTTCTTCCCACTAGTGGCCCATACAATATATCAGAATTACCTTCACAGTATACACTTACCCCCAGGTCTGGTTCCGGCACTGGGACCTCCTGTGAAATGAGATACAGTGCAACAATCACAGTACAGTACTTTAACATAGACAAATACCTCAGGCAGTATAACTTTGCTGAAACAAGCAGCTCTGATTTATTTAGGGGATATAAGGACAGGGAAATCAGGTTAATTAGCTTATCACTCTAATAATCTACCTATGGCTCTGTGCACGAGGCCTGTCCTATCAGTTACTGTCCCTGGGTACCCAAGCCCTAGTGGCTAGTCCAAACCGTGGCAGCTGGTAGGGCCCTTTCACACAGAGAAAAGGAGAATTAAACAGTCAGCAGTACAGTAATTCCATTTGGATTTAATGTGGCAATTCAACAGGAGGCGACCTGAATTAGTACTCACGACCTCCAAATAAGATAGGGTCCTTCAATGTCAGCAGGGCTCACTTGAGGTACACAAACCTCTTCACACATCCATATAAAAGAAAGCACTATACCAGGCAGGCTGCATCTGTATCCCGATCGCAATTACTGCACAATACCTGGGAGAACACACAGCAGATTCAGTTCCTGACAGACCGGTGCAATTTCAGCAATTCCTCCAGTCTTCTACAGGGTGAGCCTGGTTTCTACTCTTCAGAGATCCTTTGATTCTTTTCACAGGACGGATTCAGTCCTAACAAGCTGTTACACAAGCTGCAGACCGAACTCTGGGTCTTACACACGTTTTTGACTAAAACTGCACACTGAAAAGCACAGGGCTCCTTCCTTCTTCACTGCCAAAGCTCAACTGAACTCCAACCGACAAAACCGGGCACTTCCTTTGAGTTCCTCCCAGTTCTTGACTGGATTGGCTGTCACCACAATAGACTGCTGCTGTTGGTCCAAAAGGCACTGAAGTCTAAACTACATCTCCCAGAGTCACTGCCCATACAATCCTCTTGTGGCTGGCTCAGATTATGAGTCCAAGTTCTGATTCGTCCAAGGCACCATTTTAGAGCTAGCTTACCCCACACTGATTGGTCCAGTTCAGCAGTTCAAAACTAGAATGGGAACTAGCAGACACAGTTCTGACTGCAAAGAAAGCAGGTTAGACAAACTGTAATTTCATTATTACTCTAAATAATTTCTGGCAAACAGTTACATCTTTCAGATAGGTTCCTTTGCAGTCCTAGTGACTGCAAAATGAAGTGAATTAGCAGCAGCTTGAGTGGTACTCAATCAAAGAAACACACAGTCCCCATACAAACTAATTATGTCTGCAAGCAGACAGCTCTTAAAGAGACAGTACCAGAGGTTCTAAAAACACTCACTGATAAATGGCTTAAATGCCAAACACCATTCAGCTTGGAGCATTCAAGCAAGCTCCTGGAAGTCTTTTGGGAACCCCATTTGCAGGGGTTACACCTTCCTGGCCTGGGAAAGCTTGGCGTCCGCGTCAAGCAAGTACTTCATAAGTTTCAACTGCAACCATATACATTTGCATTAGGCTCGCACATGTAATCATCAGTCAATATATCATTTTACCAAGAACACATTTCTGAAACATTGCAATCGTCACTCTTTACACAGTATTACATACACATTGTACCATAACTCAAGTTATTACCTCTTGTACATGAAACCTGAAGAGGGGCCCTTCCTATCAGTTACCTTGGGGCTGGATGGGCAAGGCACCATATAGAGAACAACACAAGTAACTTGGAGTTAGCACTGATGCTCAGTTTGGGCAATGAGCTCGGGGACACATATACACTCCTTTATGGACAACATTGAGAGGCAAGTCCACAGGCCTCCCAAGTGAATCATAACTGAGGTGCACCACAGGCTTTACAGCTTGACCAGTCTTTCTAGGGGAACTGTTATAGTCTCTGCGCTCTGAGCCTCATTTTCAGCATTGTCCTCACTTGTCAGGAGTCTCCATGGGGTAGAGAGGCTAGAACTTGGGGCACTTTCAGCTCCAGGAGTTACAGTTTCTGAGTCCACAACATTTGGCTCACATGGAGAGCTTTCGGACAGTGGCAGTGGACTGTCAGGGCACTCAAAATACTCTTCTTGTTCGGGTGTATCACCAGTCTGCCCCAATCTATCATTTCCTCCCTGAAAGCTCAAACAGTTCAACCATGCACAATGATTCCATTTCATCTGATCTGATGCTTTGCACTTCACTTTCTGGGAGCATTGGCTCCAGGGATGAAGCTGGGGCTTAGACAGTCCAGAAGGCCCAGCTTCATCTCCAGTATTGACTAGGGATTGCCCTGAAACAAATGACTCAGTTCGTAAGAAGGATAGTATTCAAAGTCACTCTCACTTTCTTCCGATATGGACTGACAGTCATGCTCAACTGGGACTTGTGGAGGGAACACTTTAACTTTGCTTCTGTAGGTGCAGACTTTCTTGATCTTTCTTAGCAGCAGCTCTAGTCACTGGTCCAGAGGGCATCTTCTAGGGCTCAGACTCAATTAAAATTTGTCCAATGGGCAGTAAATGATTTCTATGCATTGTTTTTACATCTTTTGAATTATTCTCAGGCCTTACTTTGTACACTGGCAGATCATCTAGTTTGCCCACTACAATGTGAGAGATGGTGCCATCTGTCAGCAATCTTGTGCTTGCCATGCAGTCCCAGATTTCTTAGCAATACCCGATCTCCCTCCTGGAGTTCCTGTGCTTTCACCTTTTATCATACCTTTCTTTGTTGGCCAGATTTTTTTGGCAGCCATGGTTTGAGCCAGTTGGTACGCATGAGTTAGCTGGGCCTTTAACTTTGCACATACTGTAAATAGTTGTCAGCTTGAACCCCATCAGGAGAGACCCCAAAACACACATCTACTGGTAGTCGAGCTTCTCTTCCAAACATCAGGCGGTAGGGGAGAATCAGTGGCATCACTTTTGTTGCAGTTATAAGCATGTACCAGGGTGCTAATTTGTTGGCTCCATCTAGGCTTGTCCTTTGGGTGCAGGGTGCCTAGCATATCCAGCAAAGTGCGGTTGAAAGCGTTCAGGCTGTGGGTCCCCTGGGGTGGTAAGGAGTGGTTCTGGACTTTCGCACTCCCACAGAGAAAGCATCTCTTTGATCAGACGACTCTCAAAGTCTCTCCTTGATCAGAATGGATTCTTTGAGACCCCATAGTGAACAAAAAGTTTTCTACAAGTACTTTGGCTACAGTGGATGCTTTCTGGTCTTTGGTGGGGAAAGCTTGGGCATATCTCGTGAAATGGTCAGTGACCACCAGCACATTACTGATATTTCTTTGATCTGACTCCAAACTTAGAAAATCAATACAGACCAGCTCCATGGGTGCACTGGTGGTGATGTTAACAAGGGGGGCAGCCCTCTGGGGCAAAGCTTTCCTCTGTAAGCAGCGACTACAAGTTCGAATGTGTTGCTCCACATCAGTCCCCATCTTAGGCCAATAGAATCTGGATCTCACCAAGTCAAGTGTTCTGTCTATACCAAGGTGCCCCATGTGGTTGTGCAAGGACCTCAGTACTGAGTCTCGAAAGGCAGTGGGCAGCACTAGTTGTTGTTTGTCTACTTGTCCCCTCTGTCTACTGTTTCTCTGTATAGCAGTTTATTGATCAGTTTCAACTTAGGACCTTCTTTGTATAACAGTGCAGTTCTCAAATCAGTGGGCGTAATTTGGACACATCTTTTCCTGCATAGAGGGCTATCAAAGCTGCTTTGATCATGGGATCGACGAGTTGAGCCATGAATACTGTCATTGTCCAGCTGAGGCAGTGCACCAATGTCTATTGCAGAAAAGTGGCAATAAGCAGCAGGTATGCAATTCTCAGAGGCTCCCAAGCAATCCACCATGCAGTCCACTCGTCCGTGGACATTTGTTCCTCCCTGTCAAACTTCGGCAGAGTGCCCGAATGTCAGAGTTCTGCTAATCGGACCCAATCATTCTGGGGAACAGGCCTCCGGAGAGAGCATCAGCATCTATGTGGTTCAGACCTGCTCGTATTCGAGGAGCATAGTCATATGTAGATAATGCAGAAAGCCACCTATGGCCAGTGGCATCCAACTAGCTGAGGTCTGCACATAGGTCAAAGGATTATTGTCAGTTTTTACTAGTATTTTAGCCCCATACAAGTACTCATGGAATTGGTCAACAATAGCCACTTCAAAGCTAGGAACTCTAACTTATGTACAGGATAGTTCTTTTCGGATGGGTCAGGCTTCTACTGGCAAGGCCACTGGTCTCAGGCCATTCTCGTGCTCTTGGTAGCACAGCCCCCAACCCTTGCAAGCTAGCATCAGTGTGCAGGACGTAAGGTTTTCTTGGATCGGCATAGGCCAGCACTGGAGCATGGTAAGTTGATATATGATCTCATGAAAGCAGTCTCACAATCAGGAGTCCAGCGGGCCCCAAATACTTCACTCGGATGAAAATACACTCTTTAGTCTTGAGGGCGCTGACTTTTGGTATTTTTGTGGGTTGGGGATACCCTTGAGTAAGGTTAAGTAAAGGGCGGATCACTCTTGAATAGTCCTTGATGAAGCGCCGATAATAACACAGAATCAGGAATCTTTGCAGTTCTTTTTGAATTTTGGGCTGTGGCCAGGTGGTCAAGGCCTCAACTTTTACTTGGTCGGTCTCTATTCCTCGGTGGATACTATGTGTCCCACATACTTTACTGATGTTTGAAAGAATTGACACTTATCAATGGACAGTTTAAGGCCAAAGTCCTCCAGTCGGTCCAATACCTTAAATAATCTGTCTCATGTTCCTCCAGTGAGCTGCCAAACACAATAACATCATCTAGGTATACCAGGCACTCTAGTAAGTTCATGTCCCCACTGCCGCTCCATCAATCGTTGAAAGGTGGCTGGGGCACCTAAAATCCTTGAGGCATCCTCATGAATTCATAGAAGCCAAAGCGGACAGATAAAGGCCGTCTTCTCACAGATCCTCTGGGCCATGGGATCTGGTAGTACCCACTGCGGAGATCCAGCACAGAGAACCACTTGCTCCCGCTTAGGCAGTCCAAGCATCCTGAATGCGGGCATTGTGTACTGATCAGGGATAGTCTGCCGGTTTAAGGTGCGATAATCCACACATCCTTACTGTTCCATTCTTTTCCTCACTACCACAATGGGGAAGCATAAGGGCTTCTGGATTCTTGTATTACAGCAGCAGCTAACATCTCTTGCAGATGCCATCTCACATCATCTATGTCAGCAGGTGCCAGGCGTGAGACCTCTCCAGAAATGGTCTTTCGTCATGCAGCGGATATTGTGCTCAGCTCCTTGCACGCATCCTACATCCCATTCCTTTAAAGAAAACACCTGGTCTCTCTGGGCAAGCTTCTCACTGATCCTCACTTTCCATTCAGCTGGCAGCGGGGTGTCGAAATCAAACAAGTCAGGCGTTACTCTGTCATTCTTCCTTGAACTCTTGCTGCTGGGTAGCACTGCAGTGTCTGCACAATGCACATTAGCCAGGATGCAACCTCTGTTTACTGGAATGTCTCTTTCAGACACATTATGAACTTGGACCATTACCCTTCTGGCATAAGCATGGGCTCTAGCGGGCAAATACTAAGCTTGACCAGCAGTCCCTCTGGCAATTTTCCATCGCCTGGTGCATCCAACATTAATATTTTATTCTTAACATCCTTTCTGATCTGGACCTCTCCTGTAAAGGTACACTGGGCATTTGGCGCCAGGATCAGAGACTTAGGATCCTTCTTCCATACAATTCCGACCCGGTTCCTCTGGTTCTGTTTTTTCAGCATCTCTCTGTGCCTCATAGGCCTTCTTAATTAAAGCCGGAACTCTTAAAGCTCTACTAGTCTTTGACCCCTGTTTTCATAACACAACTGTGCCAGCCTTCCGAACATATGAGCATTTGTTCCAATCAACAAGGGACACCATCATACAGTCCAGTGGGGGACACACTAAGGCTAGGGTCTCTACTTGTTCGGCCACTCCAGCCACGGAAGTGGGAAAGGACAGCCAAATTCGGATATACCGGAATAGGGTGAGCCTTCTCACTTAACCCCATACATGCAGTCCTTCTAATGGTTGTAAGGGTCGTCTGACAAATGCTTCTGATACCAATCCTGGAACATAATTGTCACTTGGGAGCCACTGTCTAATACAGCTCTTGTAGACACTCCATTCACCTTTACAGTGGTCTCCATGGAGGACCCACTATTCTGGACCAGTCTGGAGGCGGTAGTGGGGCCTGGGCAACTGACCTTGCCACAAGGGCGTGAATTAGCATTTTTGGTGCCCTCACTGGGATCATGTCGTGCACCTCTTAACCACTGATTTCTTCTCCAAGCTCTCCTTGTAGCCTATATGCAACTTTGTCAGTGTCTTTTGGGGACTGGCATTCCTTTTCATGTGCCCATCTTTCCCACAATTATAGCAAAACATACTTTCTGGAGTTTGAGCTGGCGGCGCCACACTGGGAGCCAGGCGGGGTATTACCAACTGGAAACCTTGGTGCCATCTCTGTCTGCAGCGTGAAAGTATTTGGAGACATCTCGTCAGTTTCTCCACTTCCATGGTCAAGGAATCGAGTTCGGAGCTGTTATCAGCAGGAGATACATGGGTGGGTACCCCACCCCATAGCAGATGCAGTCGGATATAGGTCAGGGCCGTACTTGCAGGCGTGGCCTTCATAAAGGGACTGTTTTGAATTCTGGATCTCTCTCAACAGTTCGCCCCATTGTGACATATCTTTTCCTTGTCAGAGCACTCATTGACTGCCAACCTCTGCCCTGAACTTCACTTGATGGGTCACCCTCAGTCACTCGGGTCGTGAGCCGCAGCTATTGGTGCAGGTCCCTCCGAGGTCGTCTTTTCTCAACTCCTCAATTTCTCTCATTAACTCATCATAGGAGGGTGGGGATTCCAGTCGATCTGCCAGGCGTAACTGAAGCAACAGCAGTTCTGAGAAGGGGGCAGACTTAAGGATCCTGTCCAGCCTGGTTCGGTCCAGTTCAATCGCTGGCAAACTACCTTTTCTGAGGCATTCTTGCAACAATTTTTCCAGCCGAGATACATACACAGACAACAACTCCCCTTGGTACTGTTGTGCATCTCTTACTCTCCACCATAGGTCCTCATCAGAATCTGGCTCCCATACACACATTCTCCAAGGCCTCAAGATAGGCCTGTGCAGTCGCTTCAAGTTTACTGGCCCGTTTTAGCACGGATGGTAGCCAGGGCAGGACCTCGGAGTACTCACTAACCCTCTTTCGTCATTCCCAGCACTGCTATTCAGCACTTGGGGGCAACATAGTTCATCCAGGTCTCCCAGTCATCCTCCCTTGGGGGTGGGGAGGGTGCCAGAGAAGATCCTCAACCTCGGTAAGAGTCGTGACTAATGGCAGGTGCAGAAATAGGAGTCTGCATTGGTTCAGCCACCATTACGGGCACTGGAGCAGGAGAGGTGTTGGGAGGAACACCCCAGGTGGCAGGAATAGTTTCTTCAAGTCCTCCACAGTTTTCCCCTCTCCCAGCAACCATTCAGCAAATTTCTCCTCAAAAGTTTCAGATAGTGGTGGGGGCTGATTCCCCCCCGGGTCTTTACTGTCCTTAGTTATCACTCTCCAAGCAGTGAGGGCTCCCTCTGGGGTAATGGTCTGTGGCACTTTGGAGCTATCTATGGGATCCTTAAACTCTACTAGGGCCAGGAAAGTGTGGGTGAGCAGATTAGCATGCCGACCCACCACCACAGGGTTTTGTAAACCTTCCACCTTGGAAAGTACTCCCTGCACAGTGTCCGTATTGATACCCAGGGGGATGTCCAGGATAAGCATAGCATTTTGGGGGTGATCTCCTCCCAAGTACACCACTCCACCAGCGGTGCACAGCCACTTCTGTCGGGTACCATTTTTTCTTAACAGTGGTTCGTAAATATGGCCACTAGAGGACACACAATCAGCGGTGAGCCTCCAAGATGTAACCCCTAGATGGCGCTATCCCAGGGCTACTACCCTGCCTGATTTGCCACTAACAGGTTGAGGGCCTGGATCCAATGGCGGGTGCCTCCACCCAGAGGTCAGGGTTTGCAATAGTTAAACTAACTTGGTCACAGCCCTCTGGGACACTGCAACCCTTTCTTCCCACTAGTGGCCCACACAATATATCAAATTACCTTCACAGTATACACTTACCCCAGGTCTGGTTCCGGCACTGGGACCTCCTGTGAAATGAGATACAGTGCAACAATCACAGTACAGTACTTTAACATAGACAAATACCTCAGGCAGTATAACTTTGCTGAAACAAGCAGCTCTGATTTATTTAGGGGATATAACAAGGACAGGGGAAATCAGGTTAATTAGCTTATCACTCTAATAATCTACCTATGGCTCTGTGCACAGGCCTATCCCTATCAGTTACTGTCCCTGGGTACCCAAGCCCTAGTGGCTAGTCCAAACCGTGGCAGCTGGTAGGGGCCCTTTCACAGAGAAAAGGAGAATTAAACAGTCAGCAGTACAGTAATTCCATTTGGATTTAATGTGGCAATTCAACAGAGAGCGACCCTGAATTAGTACTCACGACCTCCAAATAAGATAGGGTCCTTCAATGTCAGCAGGGCTCACTTGAGGTACACAAACCTCTTCACACATCCATATAAAAGAAAGCACTATACCAGGCAGGCTGCATCTGTATCCCGATCGCAATTACTGCACAATACCGGGAGAACACACAGCAGATTCAGTTCCTGACAGACCGGTGCAATTTTCAGCAATTCCTCCAGTCTTCTACGAGGTGAGCCTGGTTTCTACTCTTCAGAGATCCTTTGATTCTTTTCACAGGACGGATTCAATCCTAACAAGCTGTTACACAAGCTGCAGACCGAACTCTGGGTCTTATACACTTTTTGACTAAACTGCACACTGAAAAGCACAGGGCTCCTTCCTTCTTCACTGCCAAAGCTCAATGAACTCCAACCGACAAAACCGGGCACTTCCTTTGAGTTCCTCCCAGTTCTTGATTGGATTGGCTGTCACTCACAATAGACTGCTGCTGTTGGTCCAAAAAGGCACTGAAGTCTAAACTACATCTCCCAGAGTCACTGCCCATACAATCCTCTTGTGGCTGGCTCAGATTATGAGTCCAAGTTCTGATTCGTCCAAGGCACCATTTTAGAGCTAGCTTACCCCACACTGATTGGTCCAGTTCAGCAGTTCAAAACTAGAATGGGGAACTAGCAGACACAGTTCTGACTGCAAAGAAAGCAGGTTAGACAAACTGTAATTTCATTATTACTCTAAATAATTTCTGGCAAACAGTTACATCTTTCAGATAGGTTCCCTTTGCAGTCACTAGGACTGCAAAATGATGAATTGGCAGCAGCTTGAGTGGTACTCAATCAAAAGAACACACAGTCCCCCATACAAACTAATTATGTCTGCAAGCAGACAGCTCTTAAAGAGACAGTACCAGAGGTTCTAAAAACACTCACTGATAAATGGCTTAAATGCCAAACACCATTCAGGCTTGGAGCATTCAAGCAAGCTCCTGGAAGTCTTTTGGGAACCCCCATTTGCAGGGGGGTTACATTCATAAAATTTCCCATGACCTGGAAGGCCTGCAAAATTGCCACATTTTCACCACGTCCTCTGTTGAGAGCATTTGTCTTGGGCACAATGCTTGCTCCTTTCCTTTTTCAGGAAGAGTGGCAAGGACTTTCTTTTCTTTTGTTCTTTCTTGGCAGACACTGTCTCCTGTGCCTGCTCAGAGGATCTTTTGTTTATATTTTTGCCATCACCGGGCTCAGGGTTCCCCCTTTCAGACACCCTGATATCTTCACCATCTTTACTGTGCTTATCTGATGGCTGAGCAGCTTAATGTTTTTTCTCTGTCCCCTTTGACAGGGACTGCTGCTGAATATGAAGAGATGGACCCTCTGATGCATGCTTTCAACTATCATTAGGAACTCCCTCAGAGCCTTTATTGTGTTTTGGCGACACAGAGGTAGACCGAGAAACCATACATTCTTCTGTCTTTTTAGTCCTTTTCTTTTGGATTTTAGGGGATTTCACGTTCTGGACCCAGGCAACTTAAACAAAACTTGTGGCAGTCTGCTCCTGCCAGGAGCTGAAAGCAATTTGTACAATTTATAAAGTCTGTGAATCTTGTTTTCTTTTTCTTAGGTCTATCAGTCATGCCAAACCCTGAAGACCTATGTAACAAAATCTCACTGGGTTCCCAGAAACACACTTTGACAGAACCCAAGGAGGAAAAAATTGTTCTGAGAAAAAAAAAAAAACGAAATCCTTTGCAGGTTCTTTGATTAGGAATCACATAATTAAATCACAAAAACTGCTAGAATGTTAATAAATTACAAGCAATTTTAGTTCTCACAGATACACTGAGGAAAAAAAACCAAAACAGCTCAGGTCCCTCAAAGTAGGAACCACAGTTAGGCAGGCAGGAAAATCACAGGGAAAATAGATGAAATGCAGTTTTGATACATTTTAATCAACCTTTACCAAGAATTAAATCAATCTGAATGTGGTTCCCTTCTGGCAGGAATCACACTACGCTGCAGCCTTCTCAGGTTCCTGGAAACCAATTGAGAACCTCAGAGCCACAAAAAAAAAACAACACAAATTTATCCAATAAAAAGAAACCCTCAGCTAAGCGTTATTAGATAACTAAGGGGGGGCGCTAATGAGCAGCTAAGGTGACAGTTGCAACTCTCCAGAGCTCCGCATCACAACGCAAATAAAAACCCTTTTTTTGGACTACTAGGTTTAAAATTAACATCTAAAAGTTGCCTGATAGGCACCGCTATGGACGAGTACCTTTCCCAGGGGAAATTGTCACAGCAAGGAGGCAAGAACTCATGGAAAACAACTGGGCAAGACCATGTGGCTGTTGGAGGACTAGGCCCTATCTTGTTCTCAGCATTCTAACTCTCTCTTATAAGCAAAGCAGTCTTGGAGCAAGTGCTAGCGGATCTTACTCCGCGATGGGAGAAGGTGGAGAAATGCATTGCTGGAATCACAAACGATGTCAAACAGCAAGATGGCCATACGCATGAGGCTGAATAGCGTATTTCTGACCTGGAAGACAACAACAAGGATTTCCAAAGAAAAAAATAGCCAGATTGGAGAAAGAAATCAAAGAGCTAAAAGATGCCCTGGATTATCAGGAAAACTACAGCAGACATAACAATTTGAGAATTCAGGGACTACCAGAGGGAGCTTCAGTCGGCGGGCAGTGGGGCGGCAGGTGGGTGGGGTGCTGCCGCCCGCTGGCTGATGGGGAGGCGGGCGGTGGGGGCTCAGTGGGTGGGTGGGGAGGGTACACTAGACCACCAGGGTAACAGGAGTAATTTATGATTTACAGATGCCTGCGATCGGGCAGCGATCGGTCCACTGGACCACCAGGGATACTGGATGGGTGGGGTTACTATACCGATGCCCGTGATCGGGCACATAGCGGTCCACTGAACCACCAGGGATATTAGAGGGGAAGGTTTCATTTAGACAAATGCCCACGATCGGGCTGCAGGGGACCAGTGTGATGTCAACAGATGCCCGCGATCGGGCACACAGCGGTCCACTGGACCACCAGGGATATTAGACGAGGGATTGCTACGGATGCCGTGATGGGGCATGGGGGTGCCGCCAGGTCGTAGGGAACTCGGGTGGCCACCCACAGGTGGCAACTGCCGTGTTGCGCCCTCAATCTGACAGCTCACCTGTGGGTGGCCGTCATTTGTTCCTTTTTGGCTTAACTTTGTGCAGGCGCAGGTAGGGGTTAGCATGCATGGACTCTCACATCCGGGCTGAATATTGGGCTGTGCAGGTTATGTGTGAGCACACCCCCGCCTGTGCCTGCATACATTACTGATGCGCTCGGTCATCCGGGATTTTGTGTGTGCCTTACCACCCAGATATCGTGCCGGGCGCATCAGTGGGTTGTGCAAGGCGCAACACTGTTGTGCCATGCACAACCCTTTTGAATATCTGGGCCTATGTCTTTCTCTTTGTGGAATCCTTGCAATATGGCCTGGCTTTTTACAGTTATAGCAAATAAAGTCTTTGGGTGCAGATTTGTTACCCCCATCAAAGTTCTTATGTGATAAAGAGTTAAATAGGGAAATAGAGGGTCTTACCATGCCACGGTTGTTACTTTGCTGCTGCAATGTCTGTTTGGCCATCTTATAGTCCTCAGCCAAAGAAACGGCCTTTTTCCCACTTTATAGTCTTGTTCTTTTACCCAAAGCTGTACGTCTGTAGGAAGGATGTTGATGAATTGTGCCATTATAGATATGTTGTTGATTTGTGGGACTGTTTTGCCCTCTGACTGCAGCCATTTCATAAGAAGTTCTTCGAGTCAGGTGAAGTTTTTTCAAGGATTATCGACTGAATGGTACTGCAAGGACCAGAATCTCTGCCTGTAGGTCTCTCCTGAGATGTCATTATCATTTAAGGATTTCTCTTTTTACAAGGTCTTAGTTTTCTGACTGTGCAGTGTCAATACTGCTGTAAGCAAGTTGGGCGTTACCTGTTAGATAAGGTACCAGCTTGCTTGCCCATTGATATTTTGGCCATTGGCAGGCTCCGGTGACCCTTTTAAAACTTGTCAAGTATGCTTCAATATCCTCTGAGAGACACAGATTTGTAAGTTTAATGTCTTTTAAGTTGTTTGTGTTTGTTGATCTGAGGGATCTGTACCAGATCCTCCAGCACTGATAGCTTGCAAGGCAGACAGCCATCGCAGCTCCTGTCGCTGCATCTCTTCTCTGTTTCTCAATAGCAGCACTGGGTGGCCCTGGCACTGCTACCTGCTGGCGGCTGGACCTCTGCATCCAGCCCACCACCCACTGACCAAGGAAAGCAGCCACAAGCCCAAACGAGGCTCTCCACTTCAGCAGAGTGGCCCTGGCGCTGCTACCTGCTGGCAGCCGGACCTCTGCATCCAGCCTGCCACCCCCTGACCAAGGAAAGCAGCCACAAGCCCAAACAAGGCTCTCCACTTCAGCCGAGTGGCCCTGACGCTGCTACCTGCTGGTGTCCAGACCTCTGCATCCAGTCTGCCACCCCCTGATCAAGGAAAGCAGCCACAAGCCCAAACCAGGCTCTCCACTTCAGCAGAGTGGCCCTGGCGCTGCTACCTGCTGGCGGCCGGACCTCTGCATCCAGCCTGCCACCCCCTGACCAAGGAAAGCAGCCACAAGCCCAAATCAGGCTCTCCACTTCAGCTGAGTGGCCCTGGTGCTGCTACCTGCTGGCAGCCACACCTCTGCATCCAGTCCGCCACCCCCTGACCAAGGAAAGCAGCCACAAGCCCAAACCAGGCTCTCCACTTCAGCCAAGTTGCCCTGGCGCTGCTACCTGCTGGACCTCTGCATCCAGCCCGCCACCCCCTGACCAAGGAAAGCAGGTACGTTTGGTCAGCTCCTAGCTCGGAGCTGTCAGGCTTCAATCCCCATAATTGGACTGGCTCCTGGGGACTGTGGCTGCTTCCCAATTGGATGCTGCAGATCCCCATCGCGAAATGCCTTGCTGTACTGCTCTCTGGACAGCTTTTTTTGCCCACCCCTCCTCCCTCCTTTATTAAGTACACTTCCCCAGTGATCCCGCCCCCGGAGGCCTCACACTAGCCAATAAACAGCAACTCCTTAAAGGGGCTCTCCTTTCTGTAACTTCTTAAAGGGGTGATCCTCTCTCGTGCTCAAATAATTTATCGTCCTCAATGGATTAAGTGCACTGACACTGACTATGGTCCTCCTCCTACTTCCTACACCAGCACCAACTCACTTAGGACTGTCACCCTCTACCCAAAGTACCCACTTCTTATGTACAACACCTCTACCAGACCTCCCCCCCGATGCTCAACCACCTCTCCCCCTCGGTACTCCCCCACACTTCCACCCCTGCTACCTCTTACTTCCCATTCAAACCTTGGTCTCTTCTCCTCAATGCTTTTCCCACCCTTCATAATCTACCCACCCTTACACCCCAACATCCGGCTCCGTGTCTAGTCACAAGGAGAGACGCCACAATCACTACCACGCTTTGGTGCGCCTAATCACCCTCCTGTTGCTTCTATCAGGTAACATTCATCCAAACCCTGGCCCCATGCCCAACCTTATGAACAAGCCTGCCCAGGCTCAAGGACTCCGCATAGCTTCTATGAATATTTGCAGCCTCCTTAAGAAGGCTGCTGCATTCCAATGCTGGGTTACTCAGCACCATCTGGACATTGTCACACTCGTCGAAACCTGGTTATCCAAATCCACACCTGACTCCTTTGTCTCCCTCCCTGGTTATACCCTTTTCAGGGAAGATCGGGTGGGTAAGCGTGGAGGTGGTTGTGCTGTCTACATTCGTGACTCCCTCCTTGGGCATACACTTCCACCACCCAAGCTTGATAACGGGGCACTAACCCTCACACTAAAAATCTTCTCCAACCCTGGTAAGGGCCCACTCTTTCTCACCGTTGCCTATATTCCCCCAGAAAGCAAGACCTCACCATTCAGGTGCTTGCTGACTACCTCTCTGACCTACCGCCCAAAATGGCCCAGATAATTGTTGGGTGACCTGAATATCAACTGCCTCTCTGCCACAGCCTCCAAAACCAGAGATATCTTTGCCGCCCTTGACATGTCTCAGTTTGTCACCACCCCAACTAGATTCGACCCCTCTACTGGCTCCAGCACCCTCCTGGATATCACCATTACCAACCACCCCCAGTGGGTGCTCGATATAGGAAAATTACGTACCTACCGTAATTCTTGATCTTCTTGGACGAGTCTCCACCACTCATTCACACTAGTGGGGATTAGCGCCGGAGGCACTAAGACCCATCGGGGACGAAGCTTTTGCTGGAGGGATGCGCGAGGCGGGCGCCGCGAGACTGCGGCGCGCGAGCAGCGGCTTTCAGCGGTAATGACCATCTCAGCGGCGACCCTCCAACCGCCTCAGTACCTTTTTACCAAGGGTGCAGGCGCGCTAACGTAAAGGTAAACCCAACATTAAAAAGCGGACATAAGATAGTCCATTATGACCCGATGTAAGAAGGGTCAGCAAAGAAGTCCTCACGGCCTAAAGATTTGAGGGTGAAGACCAATACAGCGGTGAGCTCGGGGATGGAGGTGGGCGTGTGAATGGTGGTGGAGACTCGTCCAAGAAGATCAAGAATTATGGTAGATCATATTTCCTATCTTCCTGGACATAAGTCTCCACCACTCATTCACACTAGTGGGAGAGTACCAAGCTGATAATCCCCAAAGAGGCGCAGGAGGCCAGAGCTCACGCATCTAAGATAGAAGCCCATTAAGGACAGTTCTGCGAATGCGGAATCTTCAGCATGAACATCCAGTGCATAGTGCTTGAAGGTATGCACTGAGCTCCAGGTGGCGGCGTTGCATATATCTGCAATTGGAACATTGCGAATTTCCGCTAGGGATGCCGCGACCGCCCTAGTAGAGTGAGCGTACACTCTACCTTCTAATTTAACTTGAGCCATGGAATAGCAATGACGAAGGCATGCCACTAACCATGAAGAGATGCATCTAATAGCGACAGGTTGACCCAGCCGGGTGTCGCTGAAAAAACGAACAGTTGCTGAGTCTTGCAGACATCCTTGGTTCTATCTAAATAGAACAAGGCTCTCTTAACATCCAAGGAATGAAGAGCTCGTTCCCTTCATTTTGGAAATTAGTGAAGTAAGCGGGAAGTACCAGAGGTTGGTTTAGATGGAATTCTGCACAACCTTGGGAAGAAATTTAGGATGAGTCGAGAGAACTACCTTGTCTTTATGGAATACAGTATACGGAGGGTCCGTAACCAGGGCATGTATCTCAGAGACCCTGCGGGCTGAGGTAATGCCACCAGGAAGGCAGTCTTCCAGGTAAGAAATTTTAGCTCACAGGTAGCTAAGGGTTGAAGGCTTCCAGTGAGCATGTCCAGCACCAGGTTAATGTCCCAGGCTGCAACTGGACGCAACAGGGGTCTGGTATGGAGAACCCTTAGAAATCTCTTCACCATAGGTAACTGAGCCAGAGTTAAGGAAGAAACCGGCTCATGGAACGCTGAGATGGCACTAAGGTGAACTTTAACTGTGGAGTACTGAAGACCTAAGTTTGACAGGTCCAAAAGATACTCCAGAACCTTGCCAGGAGGACAGGAAAAGGGATTCCAAGAGGATTTTGCACACCAGAGAGAAAAACATTTCCATTTGGAAGTGTACGTTTTTCGGGTGGCTGGCTTCCGAGCAGCCAGAAGGATGTCTGAGACTCTACGAGAGGCGTTGAACCGATTCACTTCTATCTCTTCAGGAGCCAAGCATGAAGGTGAAGTGATTTCAGGTTGGGATGGACCAACGAACCCTGAGTCAAAAGACTGGTTGCAAAGGAAGTGGTCTCGGAGAGCTGCCAACATACTGTTGAGTAGAGACCACTAGTTGCCGAGACCAGGAAGGAGCAATGAGAATCATCTTGGTCCCCTGAGACTCGAACTTGAGGTACTCTCTGGATTAGAGGAAGCGGTGGAAAGGCGTAAAGAAAGCGTTTTGTCCACCGCAGCCTGAACGCATCCTGACAGAAAATGCCAGGCCCTGGATTTCTGGAGCAGAAGAGAGGCAGTTTTGCGTTGAGAGGGGATGCAAAAAGGTCCAGGTCTGGAGTCCCCCACTCTTTGAACAGTGACCGAGCTACGGCTGGATCGAGAGACCACTCGTGAGGGTCTGCCTCCGTTCTGCTGGGGTGATCTGCTAGGTCGTTTGTATACCTGGCAGATAAACCGGCTTGAATCAGAGACTTGTGCTCCAAGCACCACTCCCACACCCTCATTGCTTCCCTGCAAAGGGATAAGAAGAAACACCGCCTTGCTTGTTGATGTAATACATCACTGCTTTGTTGTCCGTTTGAAGGAGAATGTTCTTGTGACAAGGACATCCTTCAGAGCTCGGATTGCATAGAGGACGCTCTCATCTCAGGACATTTATGTGGAGATGAGCTTGAACTGAGTCCATACACCTTGAGTGTGGAGGGAGACAGTGAGCTCCCCATCCCATTAGCGATGCGTCTGTGGTGATGGAGATCTGATGATCCGGGGAGCAAGGGAATCCTTCCAGGAGATTGCTCTCTTGAGACCACCAGGTGAGAGAGACCGAAGGGCTGCGTCACCTTGATGGGATAAGACTGGGGGTGAGAGGTGCGGGACCACTGGTGGAGAGCATCCATTGGGTGATTCTCATGTGCAGTCGGGCCAGAGGGACAGTGAAGACCGAGGACGCCATGAGACCCAACATGCGTTGCATCGAGAGAGCTGTAACCGATTGGTTCTCCCTGATGTAACGGGCCATTCGAAGGATGTCGAGTCTTCTGTCCTCTGGAAGGAAAGCCTTCGCTGAAGAGGTGTCTAGAAGCGTCCCTATGAAAAGGAGCCTCTGGGAGGGTTGCAGTTGAGATTTTTTCAAATTCAGCAGAACTCCCATGGACGTGAGAAGACGAGAAGTCGTTTGCACGGCTTCCAAAGTCCCCTTGGCCGGAAGGGCTTGCTAGAAGCCAATCGTCCAGGTAGGGAAACACTCGAGTCCGACTTTTCCTGAGATGCTCATGAGAACTGCACAACACTTTGTAAAACTCATGGCGCCGAGGATAGCCAAAGGCAGGACTCTGAACTGATAATGCTGACCCAAAGCTACAAACCTGAGGAACTTGCGGTGGGTCGGTGGGCGACGGGATATGCTGGTAAGCATCCTGCATATCAGAGAGGCCAGCCAGTCGTGCTGATGCAGCAAGGGTAACAGGGTACCTAGGGAAATCATCTTGAATTTCTCCCTGGGGAGGAATTTGTTTAACTTTCTGAGGTCTAGAATGGGGCGCATCCCCCCAGATTTCTTTGGAACCAGAAAGTAATGGGAGTAGAACCCTGTGTTTCGCGGATGCGGGGGCACCAGTTCTATTGCCCTGTTGTTCAGAAGGCCCTGGATCTCCGCGGTGAGGAGGTCTGACTGAGAGGCCGACAGCCTGGGTTGTAGTCTGGGAGGACAATCCGGGGGGGTTTCCAAGAAATTGAGAGAATAACCCTCGCGAATTATCCGAAGGACCCATTTGTCCGAAGTTATGGACTTCCACTGGTTGTAGAAGTACATCAGACAACCTCCCACCAGAGGAGAAAGTTCCACCTCGGGCAGAGTGGATGGAACTTGGGCCAACGACTCATAAGGTAGCGCTGGGAGCTTTAGGCCCCTGCGCTTTCTGCTGCGTCTTCTTTTGAGGTTGGGCAGGTTGGCTTTTATGAAGCTTCCCCTGCCTCTGCCTCGAAAAGGACTGACTATAGAAACTGACGTCTGTTCACATGCCCCGAGAGGGCAGGCGGAGGTCTGGCCAACAATGGCGATCTAGTCTTCTGGTGGCCTCTAAGGCTTGCTCCACCTGAGGGCCAAAAGAAAGAGCCATCAAAAGGCAGCGCCATCACCTGCTGCTGAGCATCATTCGTGAAGCCAGAATGCGCAGCCAGGAATGGCGCCGGGTACAAATCCTGACTGCTGAGCGAGAAGCAGTGTCGAGCGTCCATGGCGGCTTTGACCTGTTGGTTATTGGACTCAATACCTCTAATAACGGTCAGAAGAAGCTCTGACTTGGAATCCGAATCTGGAAGAGCTTCAACCATTCTTTTCATAGAGTGCCACAGGATATACTCATACTGAGAAAAATAGCCTTGATAACTGTATCGCATACTTAGAGTGGAGGCAGCAAAGACTCTCTTACCTAATGTATCAATCTTATGAGACTCTTTGTTAATAGGTCGAGGCTGTAGTAGTTTGAGGAAAACGACCTTGTCATTCTCTGCCAGGACTACAATAGGATCATCAAAGGCTTGGGATGCCAAAATGGGGCGATCCTTGGGAGCTGAATACTTCTTATCAATGGATTTAGCCACTGAGGGAATAAAGCAGGATTATTCCATACCATTTGAGACAGCGTCTCGAAGGAAGACAGATGGACGGAGGTCAAATCCGTGAGGGATCTCCGAGAGCATGAAGATACTGGAGTCTTAATATCTTCCCAGGATCGATGTCTGTAGTCTGGAGAGAAGAGTGGATCCCAGGTTCTTCAACAGAGACTTAAAGGACAGGTCCTCGACCACAGGCTCTGTAGTAAAGAAAGATCCTGTTCCTCCACTTCATCACCCAACCGAAGGTCTGGGTCAGGCTCAACATCATCTCCTGATGGTCCAGAAAGGACTGTTTGGACAGGAAAGGGTGAAAATTAGGAGAGGAGAAATAGCAGAAAAACAAGGAGGAGTCCCCAGGGCTGCAGCCGAGGCAGCAAAAGCAGACTAAGCCCGGACGAGGCGCCTGGCGCGCGAAGAAGAGCCTGTGACCCATAAAGCACCCAGCGGCGCGCGATTGGCAGTCTGACAGCACCGCCTTATCCAACAGCGCCAGCAGACGGTGCCGCAAGACCAACAGCACGAAAATGGCGCCCGACAAGCCAACAGACCCTGCGAGGCGCCGGAAGAGCCCAGGAACCTGGAAGCTAGAAGGAAAAAACAGGAGATAAGGGCATCGGTGAGGCCCCTGCGCCGCAGCCATGTGGGGAAACACTAAGCCGGAGTCGCTGGCACCGAAGGCGCCGCAGCGACTAGGAAGGTCAACCGCCCTACCTGATCGCGGAGGGCCAGAGGGCTCGAGGCACCGAGCCAGGCAGAAGAACCAACCTCCGAGCCCATCGCTCCATAAGAGCGGCCCACTGATGAAACTGCTCATCTGGAGCCCTACCTATAGGCGGGGAAGGGCTCCGATGTCGAGGGCGACGATTATCGGAAGTTGGCGACTCCGAAGGAGACCGGCAACTAGCTTGATAACGGCGTCGGCGCAGACGACATACCAGAGGCGACCTCGGTGATGCCTTCTCTTTTTGACCTGTGGGCGAAGAAGAGCTCGAGGCGAGCGTGCCGAGAATGCGACCGTTTATTTTTATGCCGGCGGGGACCGCCCATCCCCCCGGGCATCGGACTGACCGTTGTCGGAACCCCACTGAGGAGAAGGAGGCTGACCGGACCCAGCCCGGCTGACTGAACAGCTTTCATACGAAGTCTCCCTACCGTCACCTGACCTGCTCATGGTCGACTCCGTCCAGTAGGCCGAGACTTCTTCAAGTAAAATTGAAATATTAGAAAAATTTAACGAAAATAGAATAAAATTAAGCGATACTACTTATCGTGATAAGTTACAAAAAAACTGAAAACTATGCGCTAGTTTGAAGTTTGACTCCCGACAGGCGAGCGACGTCGTCACTGAAGCGCACTTTCGGCGGGCGGAAAAAAGGAACTAAAGCGGTTGGAGGGTCGTCGCTGAGATGGTCATTACCGCTCGAGCCGCTGCTCGCGGCGCCGTGTCTCGGGCCGACCCTCCAGCAAAAAGTTTGCTCCCGATGGGTCTTAGTGCCTCCGGCGCTAATCCCCACTAGTGTGAATGAGTGGTGGAGACTTATGTCCAGGAAGATCAGTGTACTTTCCAACTCACTTAGTGACCACTCCCCAGTCGTATTCTCTTGGTCCGCTGCCAACAGCAAACCTGCACCACAAACCACCCAGCGACATCGCCTTAAACTGTACCTCTCACAACTGGATTGGTCCCCAATCAGGCTTGCACCATCCATAGAAGAGGCACTGGATTTTTTCACTTGAATTTTTAACATTGCCTGTGACCTCTATACCCCCTTCGCTAGAAATCGCACCAAAAAGCAAAGCATGCCCTAGGTTACCCCCTCCCTCCTTCACAAACTTAAAATGAGAGACAACCTATGGTACATTGCCATGGAATCTGGCAAGCCAGCTGATAGGCAAGCGTACAACATCGAGCACAATAAGTGTACTTGGGCCATTCGACAGGCCAAAGCCCAGTACTACCAATCCGCTCTTGTCTCCTCCTGGGGGCTGGCTAGAAACTTTTGGGATAATGTAAAGGAGCTGAATGGGAAATCCCGCTCCTCACCCCCTTTCAACTCTTCTTTAATGGAACTGTCTGCTCTGACCCCCCATGGCATTGCAGACTGCCTAAACCACACTTTCTCAGACCTGAGTTCAGTCTTGCCCAGTAACTTCTTTGACCCCATCCCTGTAGCACCCCTGCCCACTGTCCAGAGACCTCCTTTCTATATATGTACCATCTCCCCGTTGGAAGCTAGACCCCTTCTGCAAAAGGCCATTAGTAGTAGCAACCCCGGCACCAACCTACTGGACACTAGGCTACTTCATCTGAAGTTGGATGCTATCCTGGTCCCACTTACCAAGCTGCTCAACCACTCTCTGTGCCTGGGGCAGTTCCCCAGCACATGGAAAACCGCCATCATCACTACCATCCTAAAGAGCGGCGATCGAGCGACCCCAGGTAACTATCGACCTATCTCCATCATCCCCCCCACTCTCTAAGGCCCTTAAAAAAATAGTTGCCAACCAGCTTGCTGAATACCTGGCCATGCACAATATCCTGTGTCCTGAACAGCATGGCTTTCATGCAGGTCACAGCACCACAACCGTGCTACTTAAATTATCCAACTTCCAGCACTCTGCTCTTGATACCGGAAGTCCTGCCAGTGCCGTGTTCATTGACCTCTCCAAGACCTTTGACACGGTTTGCCATCCCCTCCTGCTTGACTCCCTCAGATGTCTTGGTTTCTCCCCCGGCCCCCTTGCATGGTTCACCAGCTACCTCTCTGCCAGAACTCAGTGTGTAAAAATCAATAGCACCCTATCTGACACACGACCTGTCCACTCTAGGGTTCCCCAGGGCTCCATTTTAGGCCCTCTCCTCTTCAGTCTCTACCTCAGCTCCCTCCCCTCGGTCTGCCCAAGTAAGATCCTCCTCTACACAGATGATGCTGTGCTCTTCGCCTCTGACCCCAATCCCAACACACTCCAGGCCACCCTCCAACAAGCTTTTGACAGAGCTGAGCATTGGTTCACATCAGGAAGGCTAGTCCTGAACCTCAAAAAGACCAAAGCTATGCTCTTCTTGCAATGCCAAAGCAAAGCCAGTGGTGCCCCTCTCGTGATACTGCCTAGCACACTAAACCCCAATGAGCAGGTTTCCTCCTACAAGTATCTGGGCATTACCTTTGATTCGGCACTCTCCTTCTATTCCCATATCAATGCCCTTTCTGCTGCTACCAGTGCCAGGATTGGACTGTTATACCACCATAGGGACTGCCTACAACAACAGGCCCTTAGATTGGCAATCACCTCCTCTGTCCTGTCGCTAATCGACTATGGGCTGCCCATCTATGCTGCAGCTGACAACACTGCGCTTGCAAGAATCAGCTCTCTATAAAAAGGCCTGCAGGCTAATGCCAAGGAGCCCCTAGAAGCACCCCATACGTGCCTGCTGTACTCCACCACCAACTTGCTCCAACCTTGAAGAAGACTCCGCTTCAAACCTGCCTTCTTGTAAAAAAGACCCTGCTGGGGCTCTCGCCCCCCGGGGTCACCACCTCCCTGCAGCGTGCCTCCCCCTCAGTCTCCACCCACAGCACTGTCAAAACCTCCCTTATTGTCCCCAGGGTAAGGACCTCTATGGCCCAGAGATCCTTTTGCTATCGGGCTCCCTCCTGGTTCAGCTCCCTCCCAGCCATCATAGCCGACTCCACTAAGCTTGGTCTTTTCAAGGTCTCCCTCAGAAGCCATCTGACAAGCACTCGCTGCTGCAACTGCACATAATCCCCCACCTGCCCCTTACCCTCAACCCCTAGGCTGGGTCTGTCCTGTCTACTATTGCTGTATATGCCTGGGGTCTCAAGCAACATCTGCTGACTAATGTAATAAAATATCTCTGGTTGCTACCTGACGTGGTACTTGTGTACCTATATTATGACTACTGTGTTTTACCTATTACCAAGCTTATACCACCAGTGAATGCCTGTAACACTGGCTGCTTTTTTAAACTAAGCGTTATGTACTGTACTGTTTTGTTTGCTGTGATGTATTACTCTCTTGACGAGCTGCCTTTGTAAATGAGTCTTTGACTCAAA
Source organism: Neoceratodus forsteri (assembly GCA_016271365.2). Lineage (NCBI taxonomy): Eukaryota > Metazoa > Chordata > Ceratodontiformes > Ceratodontidae > Neoceratodus > Neoceratodus forsteri. Next base: position 397,184,401 of record CM028136.1, on the reverse strand, counting down.
GGTCTGTAAACCGATGATCTAATAAATAAAATAAATAAAAAAATATAGCCCACCATTTGAAGAAGGCAGACATGATTTCAGGTTCTGTCCCTGCCTGTTCATCTTCCTTCATCACTGGTGCTGGCTGTACAGTCGCAAGTTGGCCTTTTGTTTCTGCTTCTAGTTTGGCTGCCATTCTTCTGGTAATTACTCTTGGGCTTGCTGTTGCAGGATCCATACCTTTCTTCTATTCTTCCCTGGCACCAAGTCTAGTACCCATGCTCAACACTTCTGGCATATAGTATGCATGGCATAAATCCCACTTTGTATTACAACAACTATCATGGGGCACAGGTAAGGAAGCATAGGCAGACCAGGAGAAGTTATAACATTTAAAAATAGCATTTTATTATTATGAATAACAATAAAAAAAAAATTACACAGGATAGCTCTTTAAAAAGGCAGTACAAATGAAACGTCCTTCATCTGAGTCTCTCTTGGAAAAGCATTGCTTGATTTATATCATATCTTTTTGCCTGGCAGTTCAAACTCTGCATCCTGTTCTTGTAAGTTTCATCCCGTCTTTCACAAAATGTATCATAACTTTGTCAGTTTTTCTCCTGAGGCCAGCTTGAAGGGCATATCTTGACTTAACAGGTGCAACAAAAGAATACATTTTGTCCCGGAGCTGGTCTCCTGTTGACAATCCTGAAAACAAGCTTGTGTAGGTCAAAATGTATCTCAAGGTCAACCCCGTGATCCAGTTGGTTCTCTTTTCTAATAAATCCAAATAGCTTTCTATAATCATTTCACCAATATAGTTGCATACATTTGCAAACCAAGGGATCACAATTTCACAAAATGATTCACATACATTTTTTAACCATAGAGAAGCAAGAGGAGAAAGAAAGAATAGAAAAAGCAAGTGAAAGAAAGGAGATAATGGTGAGAGAAGAAATTGTGGGACTGTCAGAGTTGCCAATTCCTAGGTGCCACAAAAAAACTCAGTACCGAGGGCGTTTACAAAGCGTCTGTTCACACAAGAAATGGGACAGGGTTGGGTAAGACCCTGTCCCATTTTTTATGTAGAGAAAGTTAAAAGCAAAGATCTATTTTGTCCTCTCTTATTCTACCACCTGTCTGTCTGACTGCACAATCAAATAATAAAATATGTGTGTGTGTGTGTGTGTGTTTGGGGGGGGGGGAGAGGACCCAGACACAGAAGCCTGTCACTTGCTTGCTCACTCGGATACAGTAAATGGCATCCTAATCAAACTGCTTCTACAACCAGTGTGCTTCTCCGTTGTCTAACAACTCTGCAAGAAAACACTCAAAATAAAAAATTAAATGTGGGGGTGGGGTACAAAGACAAATATTAGGGAGAAGCCCTCTAATGGCACTCACTATGCTATTCTATTTTCTATGGGACCTTACTATATACAGGAACTACTTAACATCAAATTTAATTACAGTGGTTTACAAACCAATTTTACCATTTATTAAAAACGATATTCCTTTTTTCAATTTTTTTTTTTTAAGTACTGAAAACCATTTTATAAGAGCAATAAGACACTCTAGGTGTAGGTTGTTGCCTGATAAGAGCACTTCCCAGGCTGAAGGCAATCGGCGCAAGCGCCTCATGCCTCACAATGCACCTGGGGTGTGCTATAATCAGGCAACAACCCACACACCATCATGTTTTAATGCTTTCATAACCCCTGCCGCTGCCTCCCCTTCCATAAGGCCTACAGGAAGTGGAGACCTTTTCTTTCTCAGTGGAAATCTTAAAAGTGGTTTTGTATTTATCCACTTTTTTCATGTACAGATGTCACAGCCAGGACTCGACACAGAAATGCTGCAGAATATCACAGAATGCTGCACTTTACTGCAGGGACCATTGTAAGTCAATTGCAATTAAGTCCTTTTGTCATGCAGGATTTTGTGACGTCATTACTGCAAGTTACTGCACTTCATAGTGGCTGACTCCACTGTATGTCTCTGTCTTGTCACCAAAGAGAGAATTTCTCTCAAAGGGAAAATCAATAGCTTTAGTCTGAATTTCCAGGGTAAGGACGGTAGCCCTTAGCCAGCAAACCTCCTCAGTGCCACTGCACAAGCCCAGACTCATGAAGCAGAGTCATTGGTGTCTACAGCCATGTGAAAGCTATATTTAGTGGCATACAGTGCAGACTTCCCTGTGGCAGCCATATCCTTAACCACTTCACTATCCACCTTATCACTCAGAGTCACCACTGCATTCAGATCAGGGAAGCTGTTGTACACACTTTTTTTGCCATAGTATCTAGTTTTCTGGAATTCATTTGAAGGAGGCTGTGCAGAGAAAGTCACCTTGGCCCTCCCACAAGCAGGTGCCTGTAGCACTCCTTCATGATCAGGGTGGGCATACAGGTATTTTAATCCCCCCACCTGGGCACATGATACTTTTTTCAGTTTTCTTGTCAATGTTAGCAGCTGAAATAGGTACTAACATGATTTCTGATGGGTCTTTTTGGGGAGACTGGTGGATGGGGACCATTAGTCTACCTGTAGGGGTCAGTTCCATCATATCCATGAGTCCCACTTCTTCCTCATCCTACTCTGTTTAATGAGAAGGGATGTTGAGAATGTTCAGAATTTGTTGATGAATGAGGAGTAAGAGGTGTAATCCTCTGTAAGTTTGGGAAGGGAACTAAACTTCAGGTCAGAAGAACCATCAGGTTATAGGGGTTCACCTTCCTCTCCTCTTCATAATACATGCCCCCCTCCTCTACAGGCAAGTTAAAAATTCTGTAGTTCCTAGTTGTTTAAGCAATCTGTTGATCAATAACCACCCCAATTATGACTCACATACTTTTTCTGATAATTTATCACTACCATCTGTTGGCACTGTAGCTAGACAACAGACATTTGCCTACTGTGGTTCTTCAATTTGGAATTCATTACATATAGAATAAAGCATGGGGTGGGGTGTGTGTAACAAGAATTTTACACATACCCGAGGTGTTGGATGCTACATACACCCTGAGAGTGAAGCTCAAGGGGTTTATTCAAGCATCCAGCACTGAGGGTGTGTGAAAAATTAGAGTTTTACACACAACCCCATGTTTTATTTTATATAATTGCTGGGTTTTGGTTTTTTACCACAGCAATTACATAAAATAAAAGACGTTCCTGTGTGGCCACAGTCCCGCTGAGTTTCAGCACGGTCCGCAGTCGGCTCCTGAAAGTTAACCTTTTTTTTTGTGGTACTTGGTTTAAAACATTTTAGAGCAGTAATTTATTTATTTTTTTAAAAAAGAACTTACTGCTGAGTCTGAGTGGTAGTAAGGTTTCCGGTGGCAAGGCATGGTGTCCAGCAGTCAGAAAGGGAAAAACTGCAGATGGCGCATGTGCGGAGTGAGGGAAACCCAGTGCATGTTTGCCGTTGTAAACACTCCTTTATAATGGCAAATTACAAACTGGGTTTCCCTATGGGAGAAAAGAAAACATTACTTAACCACAGTAATCTTGTTTCTTCTAAGGGAATCTTACCGTATTCTGACAAATGCAGTATTGTCTCACCACAGGACTGTCCCAGAGCTGAAATGGTTACTAGAACCTATGCTAATAGTGGAATGTTAGGCTCGAGCTTGGTTTTCAAATCACTGTCCCTGGTTGCACTTCCTGCAACCATCAGATTCTTAAGAAGCATGCAGAAGCTAAATACTAACTATCCAAACTAAGTTTACTACCCCAAATACCCCTATTAGGGGAACAGAAACCCCAAACAACAGTAGGCATCTCTAAGACTCAAGTCAACAGATGCCCCAAAACACTAATGGGTATCCACAGGTTTCCAACATCAGTGATACAGGAGTGAGCAGAGCCCTGTAGGTCCTAGCAGGGGAGGAAGGGTGGGAGCTCAGAGTACAGAAAGATTCCCTTAGAAGAAACAAGATTACTGTGGTAGGTAATGTTTTCTTCAAACCCCAGGAAATCTTGTTGTATTCTGACAAATGCAGACTACCCAAGCAGTGCCTTTGGAGGCGGGCAGAGGACCTATTTAGGAAACAGGCTCTGCAGAACTGCTGTGCCAAAACTGGCATCACTCCTGGCCTGGGTGTCCGGGCAATAGTGCTTGGTAAATGTGTGACCTGCTTTCCAGGTAGCAGCCTTACAGATTTCCAGAAGAGGAATGTTTCTGGAAGCTGCTATAGATGCAGCAGTCCCTCTAGTAGAATGGGCCCTAAGCCCTTGTGGGGGCTGCTTACCCACTTTGTCATAACATAATTGGATACATGAGACAATCCATCTCGCTATGGATCTCTTTGTAGTAGGTTTACCCTTGTCAACCTCTACATAGGTCAGAAAGAGCTGGGTTCTATCCCCTCTGTAACCTTTTGTGTGCTCTAGGTAGTAACTAATAGCCCCCTTGACATCCAAGATATGTAGTCTATGCTCACCTGAGGAGGAATGATCAGTAAAAAAGACTGGCAGGGTGATGGACTGATTAATGTGAAAGTCAGATACCACCTTAGGGAGAAATTTATTATTTGTCCTGAGTACCACCTTGTCTCTATGGAAGGCCACATAATTGGGCTCCATGGACAAAGCCGGGATCTCACTAATCCTTCTGGCAGAAGTAATGGCCACTAAAAACACAGCCTTCCAAGTCACATACTTAAGGTCAGCTGATGACATGGGCTCAAAAGGAGGCTGCATAAGCTGTGCTATGCAAATGTTTAAGTCCCACACAGGGGTAGGGACTCTATGAGGAGGGCACAAATGCAGTAGCCCCTTAAAAAACTTTTGGAACACTGCATTAGAAGCCAAAGAGGATGGCTTACCTGCTGACAGGTAAGCAAGCACTGCAGCCAAATGCGCCTTCAAAGTAGAGGTCCTGAGGCCTAGAGAATGAAGACAGGTGAGATAGTCAAGAACTACTGATAAGCCAGCCTGGGTATGGTCTAAGCTTTTGTCTCTGCACCAGAAAGAAAATCTTTTCCACTTAGAAGTATAGATTTTTCTGGTAACAGCTTTTCTGGATACCCTAAGGACCTCCATTGCCCCTTCTGAAAGATTCAAAGTTGCATACTCTAGGTCCTCAAGAACCAGACTTTGAGTCTGAAGGCTCGAAGGTTGGGGTAGAGGATCCTGCTCTGGGAGGAGGTCAGCAAATTGTGCCTCCTGGGTAGGCTGATTGGCTTGGCTGCCAAGAGGGACAGAAATAAAAATTACGTACCGACCGTAATTATGATCTTTCTGTGTATCTTCACCATTCATCACAGATGGGTACTGGCCGGAGATCAGGACCCCGCGAGAGCCATTTTTTTTTTTTAAAAGGATAGGCGGGCCGGCGCAGCTTAGGCACCGCCCCAGGGCCGACGTACTCACGTGGCGCTCGAGGATTAGCCGTTAGGCTGCGTCGACTCCGCCTGCCTACCAGTTCTGAGTCGCCGGAGAGGTAAGAGGAAGGGATGGAGGGTGGGTCAAGAGAGTCCAAGGGACAGAAAAAGGAGAGAAAAACTGAACTAAAAGGAGAAATAACGACTGAGAGGACAGCATAGAAGAAGTAAGACTAAGGGGATTGGGTAGGGGCCCCAATCTCTGGAAACGGAAGAAAGGAGGGAAGGGGGGGGAGAGAAAATTTAGGAGAGAGTGAGAGGTAACAAGGATCCAGGACCCTTGTCCGTCACCAGACTGTATAGGAACTGCAAGGAGTAGCAAAGCTCTCTTGCCAGAATTCAAGGCACAGAATAACTGGCAATACCCCAAAAGCAGAGTCGGCTATTCTGGAGAAGGACAGGGTACAGGGACTCAGTACTCTCTCTGTAAAGATATTTGGTGAAAAAAAGGGAAATTTTTTTTTTTTCAAAACAGTTAGATGGATAACAGAAGGAGGGCAACCACCAGCTCCACCCGTGAGAGTGAAGATATGTAGTAAGAAGGTGCCACTCGAACTGTGCCTTAGGAAGAAACTACCCCCTGTGTGTCCCAACTTTATCCGCTCAAAGAGGGTAGGCACAGAGGAGGAGATCCAGAGACTGAAGCCCCAGGGGATGGCGGGTGGGATTGTGATGAATGGTGAAGATACACAGAAGAGCATAATTACGGTGAGTGCGTAATTTTAATATCTTATCTGTGTCAGTCTTCACCATTCATCCTGAATAAGTGATATCAAGCCCCAAGAGGTTGATTCATTGCACCCTAAGGGACAGAGTCCCTTAGCCCTCAGTGGGTGACACATTAAGGGGGGGAACCTTCTGGGCCTGAAGAGGCCCGAGAGTGGGGAGAGCAAGACGGGGTCCCCCTGGAGGGGGAAGGAAGTTGCCCCAACAAACATTGTCTCGCCCTATGGGAAAAGAGATAGGTTCCCTGGTGAGCGGATCAAATCACCCTTCGCCGGGCCAAGGGTGACAACCGGAAAAGGCAAAGCCACGCCGATCTCCTGGTGCAGATCGCTGTCCCTACGACCCTGGTAGCTACCTCACTGGCGTCGTAAGATGCCCTTGCTTGGTGCCTTGCTAGCTCCAGGCCACATGCAGAGAGTGTGATGGCTTGCCTGGTTTGCTCCGAGTCAGGCTAAGCAGCTAGGATCTGACCTAGCGCTGACCACAAGAACCTGTTGTAGGCTGCATAGTGGGCCTGATGAGCAGAGATGGAGAGAAGCAACCGTGCCGAGTAGAAAGTCCTCCTCCCCCAGAAGTCAAAATCCAAGGAGTCTTGATCTGGGGTCCGGTCACGGTGGAGGGCGCAAAGCCCGTCAGGGGTGTCCAGGTGCGTCAATCTGGACTGCGGATGAGGCATAGACCCTGGAGACTCTGGGGGAGCGCAATACCTCTGGCTGAGGTCCCTAGGGGCAGGAACTCCGGAGAAGGGCCTCTGCCAGAAACGCATGGACGCCTCCCGAAAGGGAGCAGGCCAGGGCGGCACCACAAAGGTGGCCGCACCAAAATCGCCCTAGGAAGGGCGTCGCGCATGCTCAGGATTGCTCACAGGCAGGGGAGAAGGTGAAGGTCCTCCATCATCCTCACGAGGAAGCGCTGATACTCAGAGAGATCAGCGGCAGGAGAGATATGGACAGATGGTTCCTCTCCCCCAGAAGAGGGGGATGAGGAGCTGGAGGTCACCATGCGTTCCGAGGGTGGCTGCTCAGGGGGAGGTTGAAAAACCTGGCTGTCCATGACCTAATGTAGGCAGGGAACTGAGCAGCCACCGCTCTGAACTGCTCCCAGGTGAGAGGGCTGCTAGGACCAAGAATGCCTGGGAGCACTGGGGAATGTGGCAGAGGGATAGGGGCAGAGCCGAGAGAAGAAGTCGGCTGACCTCTGCCAGGGCTAGGGAGCGGACCATGGACACCCGAGGAGGGTGTCCCGGAAGACTCCACAGCCGACAGCTGTACAACCACGTTGGTACTGCTGAGCTGCAGCAGAAGAATCCCCCAGTGAGGCGACTGGGGCAGTATAGATCAGAAGGACGGTCCCTGCCTCCAAAGAATGGGACCCCTCAAGGAACCGGAGAGGGAAGGCGGAAGTCCACACTTGACTCGTCCAGGGCCAGGGTGGACCCCAGAGAAGGCCGGCCTTGAGCCCCACCCTCGACCCCTCAGGAGTCCGAGAGGTCCTGGTCCTCGAGGGCCAGCCTAGGTAGCTAGCAGCTTTGGGCTGCCCCGAAGGAGACCAGGGAGCAGCACCCTCCCTCTGTAGCTTCCGATGGGCCCCAAAGTTGGGTGATCGAGACACACTACGGAGGGTACCACCGCCCGGTCAAGGAACCCTCAAGGCCAGGTTGCATGGCAATGGTGGCACGCACCATAGCCTGCTGGTCAGCAGCACTGACCCCAACCTCGGGGAGAACCCGACGCTCCTCAGAAGGGGGCTGGCTGTGACTCGTCGTCGAGACCACCAGTTCGCCCTCCTCTGCAGACAACCCCGAAAGGTGTGACTACCCTTCCAACTCCGAGCCCGACTCCGAAGAGGTAGAGTCTGAGGCCCTAAGCCAAGCGGTAGGAGGCCGAGGCGTTCGACCAAGGGCAAAGCAGTCAAGCAGTGGCCAAGGTGGCACCGCCCTCCACAGCCCACAAGTGGGGCTGACAGAAGCGGCAGGGCAGCTTGGGCCAAGGTCCTGAGCCAGGGCCAGCGTGGCGCCCGTCAAGTCCACTGGTACCGGGGGCAGTACCGGGGACAGAGGCGGCACGATGGCAACCCAACAACAACCTCAGCGGCGGCGACACTGCTGGCCCTTCGGCGCCGGACGAGCGAGCCGGCCGGCTCCGAAGATGGACTCGGCGCCAAACACGGCACCGCTAGGCTCCTCGGCGTCGCGAGCAGCACCGAGAGCACCAATAGCACTGAGAGCGACACCGACAGACTCCGAAGGCCCCATGGTGCCGTGCTCAACCTCGGCGGTTGGGCCCACGGCACCGAGAGGCAGTCAGCGCCGACAGGGCCCACGGCACGCGAATGGCGCCAAAGGCCCCGCAGCACCGACCGGCGGCATCGAGGATAAGCGTCGACCGGCTCTCCGGACCGTGGGAGCGACACTGGGGAGCCTTCACCCCGAAGAGCCTTCACCCGAAGAAGATTGCCATAGCGGCGCCTCCGCCCGCTCCGCGGGAGGAAGCGGGACGGGCCTCCTGCGCCGCAGGAGGAGCCTCGGCCAAGGCTAGGCTACAGGAAGCGAGGCTCCCTCCTCCTCAGTCCATATAGAACTGGGAGGGGACCCAGAGGAAGAGCCAAGAAAGTGCGGCTTGGCCCGACGAGTGCGAACCCTACCCCCGAAAGTCGGCGGAACTTGCCCTACTTTAAACATGCGCTGTTCGAGGACACGGCGGTCATGGAGAAGCAGACGTCGCACGAATCCATGTCATGAAGCGGGCCAAGACACGCGAGACACCGGTCATGCTGGTCGGTAATGGAGTACTTGTGGCCGCATGGGCACCGACGCATAGGGGGCCGACCCGCCTTAGAAAACTTCTTGCCCTCAACGAGACATGACCTCGGAAAAAACACCAAACACAGACTCGGACCATAGCTTTAAAATAAAAAGGAAAGATCTTACCGGCGACGTCGAGTGGAGAAGAACCCAGAACTAGCAGGTAACCGACGGACTGTCAAACAAACAAACGAGCAAAAGGCTAAAGGCCTAAAAACTCTTCAAATTTTCTTCAGTTGGCTTCCCACGAGGCGACCTCGACGGCAGGAGATGAAGAACTGGTAGGCAGGTGGAGTCGACGCAGCCTAATGGCTAATCCTTGAGCGCCACGTAGTACGTTGGCCTCGAGGGCGGCGCCGATGCTGCGTCGGCTCCGCCTATCCTTTAAAAAAAAAAAGGCTCCCGCTGGGTCCTGATCTCCGGCCAGTATCCATCTGTGATGAATGGTGACGATTGACACAGATAAGATCTAGGGAATAGCATGGCTCTGGCCCAATCTGGGGCAATGAGGATCATTGTGGCTGGTTGGGACCTGAGCTTGTTCAGGACTCTCAGCAACAATGGGAAGGAAGTGAAGGCATACAGGAACTTCCTTGTCCAATCCAGGGTCAATGTGTCCAGTGGTACTGTGCCCTTCAGTGGGGGTCTGCAACAGTACAGAGGGAACAGGTAGTTGTCTGGGGAAGCAAAGAGGTCAACCTCTGGAGTGCCCCCACCTTCTGAACACCAACTGCAGTACTTGCTTGTTTAAGGACCATTCATGATGGTTCTGATTTATTCTGCTCAGTGCACCTGCCAGCACATTGTCCTTCCCTAGAAGGTGGATTGCTGACAGCAAAATGTTCAGGGAATAGGCCAGGGTCCATATTTTCATAGTTTCTGTGTACATGGGTGTGGATCTTATGCCTACCCATTTGTTGATGTAATACATAGTAGTCATGTTGTCTGTCCTGACCTGGACCACCTTTCCTTGCAGCATGCTGGCGAATGCCTGAAGTGTTAGGAACACTGCCCTGAGCTCCAACAGGTTGATGTGCAGCTACGACTCCTGTTTGAGCCAAGTACCATGGACAGTACACTCCCCTAGGTGCGCTCCCCACCCTAGTAGGGAAGCATCTGTAGTGAGCACCAGAGATGGTTGCTCTTGGAGGAATGGGACCCCCAGTCTGAGGTTTTCCAGATCCTGCCATCACTGGAGTGCCTGCACAAATGTTTGAGTGACTGGGACCAGTTTTGATAACCTGTCTCTTTTCTGATGCCAGTAATGCTTGAGGTGATAACTGAATTCCCCTCATCTGAAATCTTGCTCCTGACACTGTGGCAGTTGAGGCTGCCATGTGGCCTAACAACTGGAGAAAGTGCCTCGCTGGCCTGAGGCTGTGAGGCTTGAAGGAGGCTACTAGCTGCCTGAGAGTGTCTACCCTCAGCCAAGGAAGAAAAGCAGTTCCTCTGACCGAATCCAATTCTGCTCCTATAAACTCCAGCAGCTGTACTGGCTGCAGCACTGACTTCTGCTGGTTTATCAAGAAACCCAAGGACTGTAACAGTTACTATGTTAAGGCCAGAGACTGCTTGACCTGCTGAGGAGACTGCCCACTAAGAGCCAGTCATCCAGGTATGGAAAAACTGCCACTCCCTGCCTTCGTAGGTGTGCCACAACCACAGCCAAGCATTTTGTGAAAACCCTTGGAGCAGAAGTAAGGCTGAAAGGCATTGCTCTGAACTAGTAGTGGTCTGATGGAAGTCTGAACCTGAGGACATTTCTGTGAGACTGTCTTATTAGTATATGGAGGTAGGCATCTTTTAAATCCAGAGATGCCAGCCAGTCCCATTGCCTTAAAGTTGGCAGAATCGTTTTGAAGGTGACCATTTTGAATTTTGGTTTCAGTAAATGCCTGTTCAGGTTTCTGAGATCCAATATGGGTTGCCGCCTATGTTCCCCCTAAGGTGTGCGCACGTGCGCCCGCACAGCAGTCAGAAGTAACCCGCACACAGCTTCAGTAGTAGCGCACAAAGCAGCTGAAAGGGATCCTCATGTTCATGAAGTAGTGACAACAGTCATCACTAAGACTTAAGACTCAGACTGCAGGACATGAAAGTGAATGGGAAAGAAACATTGTATGTCCACCTCTGAGGCCACAACCCATTAACTTTAACAAGCCAGCAGTTAACAAGCCAGACATCTCACTCTTGCTCCACTTATTGAACAATGGACCAATCTGCAAAATTCCAACCAATCGGCTTTGCAGTTACAGCAATGTTTTTAGCTTGACATCTCTTTTTAGTAAGGCCATACTTAATAATGAACAGTATTCCCCTGCTGTTCACAGAAATGGCATGTTTTATTTGCTTGGTAGATTTCCCGCAACAAAGCAATGCGAGAGATTCTCTGACATAGGGTGTATATTATATTATTTCAGTTTTAAAGTTGCACAACTTCAGTGTAATCTGCCTCCTCCCCAAGCAGTGTCTCACATACAAAATGTGTTTATAACGGTTTAAAGCCTCGCTGTTGAAAGTGTGTTCATTTTTTTCAGTACAAGAAAATCATAAAACTGTAGTTTTGTTTACAATAAAGGCATCAAAGCAACCTAATGTCTGTTTTGTCATTTTTATGTATTTGTTGGGGGCGGGATGGGTATAACCTTCTCAGTTGCAGGCTGAGACACTGACTGTACATATGTCTAGAGAGATGAGATTAGCTTCTCTTTAAAACAGGGTCTCACATTATACACACATTTGAGATTCAATGAATCAGTGCATGTAAAAGGTTGCCCATGTTGGCTACATGGGGATAGTAATTCTAAAATGGACAACAAGAAATAGCAGTGCAAAAAATGTCCTTTATATTTAATTTCATAAATTCAGACTGTGCTTAGTATGGCTCCAGAATGGAAGAGAAACAGTCTCCTAAATGCATCTTCTCTCTCATATCACACAGACTCACTCACTACATTGCAAAAATACGTTTTAAAACCCTCACTGAGCTTGACAATACCAGCATTGTTATTGTAAACCATACCTAGGTAAATTACATCACATACAATTATGCATGCACCCATCAAAGATCCCATTGCTAAGTACTGCTTTATGAAGCTGTCCAATCCTGAACACCACATTGCCATAACAGTATTAAATTATGTACTTCTGGAGTTGGCAGAGTTGTCTAAGATGTTTTAGAAAGTGGTCTAACAACAGTTGAAGCTGTACAGATTGCTAGGGCAAAAATAAAAAAAAAAATATGAGAAGCCAGTACCTGGGTGAAACTGTCTATTGGAGCCCACCAGTAAAACTGCTGTTGGCTAATTGTACAGCTGAAGTAGGCACAACAGCAATTTTGCAATTCTTTGGCCTGTTATGTGACCATCTGGACAGCTTATTTCCTGCAGGTGAACTTTCTGACTGATCTGCCTTTGATTTTGCAGCAATGCCACATTGCAGCTTTGAGTGTGGCTTATTAAATATTGAGAGACTGTACAGCAAATATCAGGACTATTTATTTTCATCAGTGGACCAGGCAGAAATTGTTAGCCAGTACAGTGACTTTAGATTTATAGTTGCTGAAAAAATAAAGGGAGGATCATTAAAATCCTTTACTGACATGATCCACTTTGCTTTGATTAATGTGCAGTACGGCATGGTGGCTAAACTTATTGATGTATGTGCTACATTCTAAGCTAAACATGAAGCTATTCTGTATAAAGGTTCCTACACAGTCTTATCCTACCCCAGAAGAGATTCTCCATAGGGAGGTGCAGAGTGAGAATGCTATGATAGCACAGAGAAAAATCTTGGGAGTGATGGAGGATCACGTACTGAAGCAGAGAGGAAGTGTGGCTTAGTAGGACCAAAACTATCTTTGGTTAGAAGGTTTCACTCAAGGATTCTCATAGCAAAGTTAGGGAAGATTTGTTGCTGCTCTTGGAATGAGTATTATGATTTTATATCTCCAGAAACATGGTGGAGTCCATAAAGTCATATGCAGATCCTGAGCCCACAACACAGATTTATATTACATTTAAAAATCCTCATAAAACTAGCAGCTTGCTTTCTCTGGCCAGCAAGCTGGATTGTTTAAGAATACATTTAGTTAACACGTTAGACTTGGGTGAAGTCTTTTCATGGTTTAAACAGACTAAGGATAGTCCAGAATCAATCTTAGAGGCATTTAACCCCAATTGACTTTGGAAACCTAATTGACCCTAATACCTACTCACCTCTGACAGTTATTGATTAATCCTGACAAATGCAGCCTGTAGATAATATTTAAAAAATTAACTATGAATGCCAGCTGGATTTGGATAAGGAGACTGAGGAATGAGGTGCGGATGCCCTTTCTATACTTTCATGAAATATTGAGGGCATCCATCTTTAAATAATTGACCATGAAGTAGTGAGATTTCTGGATAATTTTGATATTATTGGGACTGCAAGAACATGGTGTACAGAAAATGTAACTCCCAAATTGGCTAGATATTCTGTCTTTACTCTGCCAGCAACTAAAGATAAAAAGTTTGGAAGGTTTAAAGGGGGGTATTTCCTTTTTTATCAAAACTTTGCTACATTTTCAGATCACTAACATTTATACTAAGTCAGAGGGTATTTTGGCTCTAATGATTAGCAAGGGACAAGAGAAGATCATTCTCTGCAATATATACTTGCCTGCTCGCAATAGAGCTACTAATCCTGCTGACCTTTTCATATAGGATCAGAAAATGGCACTTGAAGAATTGTCAGATAAGAGTATACCTTGTCCTATAATTATTTTGGGAGACTTTAATGCTAGAATTCCTTCTCATTTCTTGGAGGATGTATATTCAGATATGATCCACACAGTATACCTATAATTAATCCAAATAACTCATTTACTAGGACTGCTCAGGATCTAAAATCTAACCTCAGAGGTAAGGAATTGCTAGTAGGCTTGGCCAGTAGAAATTTATTTATTTTAAATGGTAGAACTTAGATCAATCTAGCCAGATCCTTACTGTGTAGAGAACCTACTGGCTCTTCAACCCCTGATCAGTTTGGACCAATTTGGAAGCAGTAAAGCTGATCAAAAAGTTAGAGGTCATGGTTAGATTGGAATCAGCACACTGTACTATTGTAATTAACATCAAATGCCCTTTTGGAACTTTAGGAAGTGAGGCACAACAGGAAGAGAGTCTGGAAGTCATAAACAAGAGAAAGATTGGATGGGAGCTGATTCATCAAGCTAGTTTCAAAGAAATTCTTAGTACAGGAGTCTTAGGTGATATTCACGAGTTGGTCCTCGACAAAAGTAAAGCCTTTAATATTTTGGAGAATTGGGAAACTATTCATTCTTTACTTGGACCTAGATGTAAAACAACGTACCATCCTAGGTCCCTTTATAAAGATCTTAGTTTAATTCAATATGCCTACAGGCAAAGAAAGAGTTTGGAGGAAAACTAAGACAGCATAAGAAAAAAGAAATAAGTCTGCAGCAGATTTTAAATTACTAAAGACTGAAAGAGAAAAATATAGGAAAATTCTCGAATGGGAGAGATATAAACATACTCAGGGATTTTGGGAAAAACTGAGGCAGGCTGTTCTGGATAGGGATGGAAGGTGATTTCGGAATATTGTTGCCCAGGGATATAATAGATATGCCAATAGGATTGAAGCCTATATTACACCTGAAGTTTGGGCATCTCATTTCTCTAAGCTGAATTATTCTCATGAAGAGCAGGAAACACCTGATGCTTTCAAAATATAGGAGGATGAAATTTTTCTAAGACCTATCCTGATCACAGAGGACAAAATCCAGATGGCACTAATTGGCCTTAAGGCAAATAAAGCACCAGGGCCAGATGGGGTCCTAGGTGATCGCTATATGTTTTTTACCAACTGATGGATTCCTTTTATTCTTTAACTATTTAATAACCTGGTTCAGGGGTACTCTTACCCTGCCAGTTGGGCAGGTACTGTTATCTTCCCAATTTTTAAAAAGAGGATCTGAATGACCCAGGATGTATATGCCTATTAGTTTGATAGATGTAACACAGAAGATTTTCTGTAGGATAATTTTGGGCAGATTGCTGTCAAGGGTCAAGAAGAACTCAGTATTGAATGAGGCACTGAACGGTTTCTGGAAGGACTGTTCTACAGTACAACATTATTATGTGCTTCAGCATCTGATCTGGAAGTATACTAAAGTGAGAAAAAACAGATTATATTCCTGTTTTGTGGACTTTTCTTCAGCCTTCGACAGCATTGGTAGAAAAATCCTTTGGGCTACATTAAGGGATGTGAAGTTGGAAGCCTCACTTCTTGATGTTATTAATAGACTCTATGAAAATATGTGGGCAAGAGTCCAGTATAATCAATATGGTC
This sequence comes from Neoceratodus forsteri, assembly GCA_016271365.2. Taxonomy (NCBI): domain Eukaryota; kingdom Metazoa; phylum Chordata; order Ceratodontiformes; family Ceratodontidae; genus Neoceratodus; species Neoceratodus forsteri. The sequence goes on along the minus strand of CM028136.1, from coordinate 397,169,155 downwards.
ATCTGATAGATTTGAGACAAATGTGGGGGGCAGACAGGGGTGTATTTTGGCCCCCACTCTATTTAACATCTACATTAATACAGTCTTGGATCAGCTAGGTAACTCAGATTTTCATACTCCAAAAATTAATGATCAAAGTTGAATGTTTAGCATATCCAAACGATTTAGTCTTGCTCTCTACTTCAGTCCTAGGTCTTAAAAGAAAACTGGCTCACTTTGAATCTCTCTGTTCTCAAAGGAAACTAAAAGTTAATCTTGCAAGACTAACATTGTAGTTTTGGCACTCAAACCAAGAATACGTGAGCTTTTAGGCTAAATGCTAACCATATAGACACTGTTAAGTATTATAAATATTTAGGTGCCCATTTTGCCTATGGTCTATCTTGGACCAAACATTTGGAGGCTATTCAATTTAAAATGGGATCTTCTATAAATGCTCTAAAAATATTTAACAGCAAGATGGGGAAGTCATCGGTGAGCGGAGTATGTGAGTGGTTAATGCCAAAATAAGAATGAGCATGTTATATGCCTCTGAAATCTGGGGTTATGCTATGGTTAGAGAATTAGAAATAATTCTGAATAAACTCTATAGATACATCTTGATATTTTTAAATGGAACTCCAAGCTGTATTCTTGCCTTGGAGGTAGGACAACGTTCCTTGACTTCTCTCATCTGTGAATGACAGATTCTCTTTCTGTTGAAACTTTTTCTTTTGCCCCAACAAAGATATCCCAGAATGTGTGTAGTGGAAGCCATCAAATTGCCCAGCGTGGGATATGTACATCCCTTTATTCAACTTATTAAGAAACAATAATGCTGACCAGATTGGGCCACCTCTTATATAAAATTTACACAAGACCATTTGAGGAGATTAGGCAAGATGTCAAATTGAGGCTTATTGACTAAAGTCATAAATTCTTTCTATGTTCAACTCTCCAAGCTTAAGCAATATGGATTTTATAAAAAAGTAAAGATTTCATGGGGATATGAGCCATACTTCTCTTTTTTTAACCTGTCCTAAACAAAGAAGAAGCTATACAAGATTTGGAACTGAAAACTATAATGCTCAATGCATTCATTTCAGATAAAGAGAGAGTATTTTTCCATATTGTAAATGTGGAGTGGGGACTATAGATGATCTCAAACATGTGGTACTCTTGTGTCCTTGGTACGAATCAACTAGGAAAAAACTGCTGGGGATCTCAGCCTCCCCTGGAGGATCTTTTGGGATATTTGTTGACTATGAAGAGAAGAACATGGAAGAGATCTTTGCAAGATTTTAATCTCAACTCATTTGTAAAGTTTATTGGGGACTTGAAGTTCTGTGGGTTTTTTATCTGAAAAGGTACTCTGTTAAATTGAATTGCACTGTAAAGATATTTAAGTTCCTTGTTTTATTTATTGTCTTATTTATATTTAGTATGTATTTTGTCCTGATTTTAGTATATTGTAACTGCTTTATGCTGAAGAATAAATTGTACTTTTACTACTACTACATTCCAAGCTTCTATTGCTGACTGTGAAAGAGGCTTCAGTCTCATGAACTGCATTAAGAGCAAACAAAGAAACTGCTTGGAAGAAAACCATTTAGATAACTGATGCAAACAAAATTGTTTGTAATGTCTGATGGAAAAATGGATCTTAAAATATAAATTCACTGGAAGAATGGGAACGACAGGAGAAAAAAAACAGTAAATGTTGATTTCTTAGCAATGCATCATCATCATCAGCACCCGTTTTAGATGCATGCAAGACTCTTTAAAATGTATATAGTTTACACATGTTTCCAGTTCATATTGTTATGGTGCACAATGCACATCCAAGCTTCGGACTGTGTCAGAATGTATATTTATACTTTGCCTTGAGTATTTGAGTGTTTGATTATATTTTCTACTGTTTACTGGCAAGAAAATATATCACTTGTTTAGGCCACCCAATTTGCGCACATGAATCCATTTTTTTGCACAAAGTGCCGCACACACATATCAGTCGCCCACTCACAGAGAATAGAAATTAGAGGGAACATTGGTTGCCGCTCCCCTGTTTTCTTGGTTGTGAGGAAGTATCTTGAGTAAAGGCCCTTTCCTTTCTGTAAGAGAGGAACTGGCTCCACCGCTCCTAATGAAAGCAGGTTTAACATCTCCTTTTCCAGCAAGAGTGTCTCTGAGGAGGAGGAAGGTTGAAAAACTCTTGCCCTCAGTCTTGGTCTGAGTTTGAAACTGAGTGCAAGGCCCTGACCCACTACCTCCAGGACCCACTGATCCGTGATTATGGATTGCCATTCCTGGAGATAGTGAGTCAACCTGCCCACTACTGGACCTGGGGAGGCGACCTGAGCAGATCCCTCAGGGTGTCTGCTTATTCTGAGGTGCTGACTGGGTGTGGGGCTACTTCGGTTGGTCCTTCTCCTGCCCCTGCCTCTGAAATAGCCTCTCTGCTGTTGATACTGTGGATAGGCTTGAGGCTGGAAGAATGGCCTATAAGGTCTGCCCCTATGATCCCTGGCATGCTGCTTTTGGGGGGGTAGGAGCCTTATCCTTAGTAACAGCACTTTGGTATGCTGCTTTGTATTCATCCATCTTCCTCATGTAAGCCTCAGTCTGCTGTCCAAACAGAGATGAAGGCTCACATGGGAAGTCCATGGCTTTGGACTGGGTATCTTGTGTAAGATTGGTAGTCTGCAGCCAAGCAAATCTCCTGAGAGACACTGAGGAAGCCATCTGCCTGGCTGCAGTGTCATTGCTATCCACTGCCATTCTGAATTGGATCTTGGAGGCCTCTACCCCTCTCTTGCCAGCTTCCTCCAGGTCTGCTGCCATTGGTGCTGGCATAGATTTTGTAATCTCCAGCACAGTGTCCCAGAGTGTCCTTTGGTACCTGACAACATAGGCCATGTATGAAGCCTGCCTAATTGCCAGGGAGGAACCCAGATATTGCTTCTTTGCACAGAATCCAGCTTTCTGGAATCTTTGCCAGGAGGGTGTAATGCTAGGGGAATGCCTGCTTTATCACAGGCTGCTGCCTGTACCACACCCTCATGGCTAGGGTGACTGAACAGAAACTTCGCCCCACCCAATATTTCTTATCCACCTTTCTATCAACTGGTGGAATAGAGGTTGGGGTATGCAGGATTTTTATAACCTGCTTCTTCAGGGACTTGTGGATGGGCAGTAAAACTCTTTTAGGCGCCTGAACATCCATCATATCTCTATAGTCCTGTTCCTCCTCCTCATCAGTTGATTCCTGTGTGGGGAGGTCCAGGGACTGAGCCACCTGTTTCACAAATTTAAAATGAGAGGTAAAGTCCTTGGTTCCCTTGTTAGGGGAGTCAGAACGATGAGGATCAGGTGAAATATCCGGATCAATGGGTTCACCATAGTCCTCATCCTCATCATTGTCAGCATCATCATCATAATCCTCAGCAAAAGTATCCAACTCTGGTTCCAAGGAACCGGGAACCCGAGTGGAACTTGAGGCATCCAAACGTGGCCGTTTCGGAATCTGAACCGGGGATACCTGTTGAAGCGACTGAATTATTCTAATAGCATTTGCTATTTCCTCAGTGGTTGGAACCGGGGTACTCGGTTGCGGTTCAACCACTGAATGTTTTTCTTTTCTTTTTCTCTATCCTGCGGCTGCTGGGTTAGCGGCAGGGTCATCAGGTCTCTTTTTGGCCCAAGAACCATCACCCTTGTCAAAGGGCTGATCCTCTGGTTCTTTTTGGCCAGAAATCAGTTTGTCTGCAGCCGTTTCAGCCGCCTTCTCAGACATCTTCTCCTGCAGTCATTTTAAGCGCCTTTCAAGCGTCAATTGAGGGAAGTTTTTACAGATATCGCAGTCACCTTTGAGGTGGTCAAACCCCAAGCAAAACACACAAATAAGATGAGGATCTGCTTTTGCGAATGGTTCCCCACACTCTATACAATGTTGGATACCTGTGGGGCCCATTCGCTTCTTGGTCTGAGAATTACCCCAATAAATTTAAACTATGAAAAACCGCACTGGACAGTAACCAGTAAATTTAACTTAAATAAAGAAACAAAATAATATCAGTTCCTTCCTGGTTGGAAGAACCGAGGAGGAACCAAAAAGACTTACCAAAACTATACTAATCTAACTAATTCTACCTGTGAACCAAGAACAGTGCTTCAAAAATCAAAATAAAGTAAACGGACTTTAAAATAAACCGAGAAAATAATTTTGTCAGCTAGTGTGAAGGAGAGCTCTCCGGAGAAGTCTTACTGGGACAGGCGGAGTAAAGAATCTGACGGTTGCAGGAAGTGCAACTAAGGACAATGATTTGAAAACCGTGCTTGAGCCTAACATTCCACTATTAGCATAGGTCCATTTCGGCTTCAGGGCAGTCCTATGGTGAGACCATACTGCATTTGTCAGAATACAGTAAGATTTCCTGGGGTTGAATGAAACCCAATTATTATACATTCATAAAGGATGTTTGCCTACATATAACTCCTTTTCTTCTGCTGTATCTCAATATCTTAGAATGCTTGATGTCTGTACTTGTTTTAACACTATCAGTACTGTATTCTGTGTCTATATGTATTTGACAATGAGGATGTTTCTTTGAAATTTTCAGCACTGTGTATGCCAACCTCAGGTTGTACCTGAAAAAGAGGCATACAGTCAAAACGCCGCAGTATAAATCATCGCAGTTAAAACGTCGTGATCAAAAAGTCGATAAGACAAACAGTCGCCGTCTTTTATGCCGCGGACAATACGGCACACCCACATCTCGCGACGAAAACGAAAACATTGTGACATTGCTAGTGATTCATTGTAAAACACTTACCCAACGTAGAGTAACTGTACAACCACTGAAAGCCCTTCACTTTCAGATTGTGCATCACTGATTTCGGCCCCAAAATCCGCTTACATTTAAAGACACACAATGCAATCTACTCAATCCTATATTTTCTTGAACCTATTCCCAGTTTCATCTAGAATTAATCATTACTACATCCTGGTGTATAAATATTGTCAGTCACTATGATCCTTCATTCATTCATTCAACCAACAGCTTACAATGGAGTATGTGCCAACACAGAAAGGGAAGCAGAAGTTTGCCATGGACAATTTTCTATACACCAAGGAGAAGGATGCAGCAAACAGCAAAATATTTTTGGAGATGTGAAATGAGAACTTGCCGTGCTCGTCTCCATACCCTTGGTGATACTATAACATTACCTCCCTCCGACCACAATCATGCACCCGTACATGGACAAGTAGAAGTGTTAGCAGCTCGAGCTGTCATGAAACAGTGTGCCACTGAGTCAGAGGAGCCAACCAGAAATGTTGTACACCAGGGGTTGCAACAGGTTTCTGTCACCCATGCACACCTACTGCCCTTGCAAGAGACACTGCGGCGAGATGTTCGCCGACAACGGCAGCATGGAGGGCACAATGATGTTGATGTGTTGCAGTATGAACTCACAGTAAGTGGGGAACCCTTTCTAAGAGTCAATGATGAAGAAATGCTTATATTTGCCAGTGACTCTGATCATGCAGTGCTTAAACAGGCAAAGCACTGGTTCTGCGATGGGACATTTGCAGTTGCACCAAGAGATGTTGATCAGTTGTACACTATTCATGCACTAGTCAATAGTGTCAACAGACCCTGTGTATACGCTCTTCTACCTGGGCGAAGTAAGAGTGTATATAGAAAGTTCTTTCAGAACTTAGAAGACATGCTTGGTGCAAAACTAAGTGTAAGCAATGTCATGACGGTTATGACAGATTTTGAACTGGCAGCTGTCAACATTTTAAAAGAAATGATACCAAATGCAGAGCTTGTAGGCTACAATTTCCACTTAGGTCAAGCTATGCGGAGGAGAGTACAGCAGGAGGGGATGCAGAGCTGGTACATACATGACGAGACTTTCGCGCATAAGTTGCGGTGTATTCTGGCACTTTCCTTTGCGCCAGAACACCGCGTCACAGCGGTCTTTGAAATGTTGCAGGATGAGACAGACTTTGAAGATGTACAGTGCCTCATGGACTATTTTGAGGACACCTATATTGGACGCTTAACCAGAAATAAAAAAAAGCGTCATCTGCCTCAGTTCCCAATAAAATTCTGGAACCAGTATGAGCGAGTTATTGCTGATTTGCCTCGCAGCAATAACGCTCTTGAGGCTTGGCACAGAGCATTTTCACAGACTGTGTCAATAGCACACCTGACCCGCGCTAAGCTTGCAAGAAAACTGCGACAGGAACAGCATGCTTTGTCCCTACTAAGAAGGCAGGTGGAACTGGGACAGCAGGCTCCTAGAAAGCATGTAAAGTATCAATGTGTATATAAGGTGTTCCACACTATTTGTGATGATTTTAAAAACAGAACTGAGCTGCAGTATCTATGAGATATTGCAACAGACATAGAGATAAATGTAGCATAATGTAGCATTATGACAGCAAATATTTTAAGCTTACTTGCATAATTTGTGCAGCATCTACTAGTGCACATGTTAGCTTACTTGCATGACAGACTTGCGTAATTTGCACAGCATCTACTATTCCACATGTTAGCCTACTTGCACATTAGTTTAATTACTTGCTTGCTTGCTACATTTGCACAGCTGTTTTTGCACACATTATTGAATGCTGTTACCAAATAAAATTGCTATTTCTACATGGAACTGAATTACTATGCTATGTATTTTTTATGTTTATGAATAAAGTAATTGTAATGATTGTTGCGACTATTTGTCCTTTATCGGCGAATACAGTTCGCCCTTTGTTGCTGGCGACTACTAAGAATTTCGACCGCTTGACTGGCGCCTTTTTGACCGCGCGACCATTACTCCGCGACTTCTAGTCCTCAACGAGTTGTCCGACAGCAAATTGTCCGCTCACGGAAAAAGAAAACGTATAATACTTTGTGCCTACCTGATATTAAAATAAAGGAAATTAAATGAAAGTGACCTTGAACCGGAGCCTCAGGTGGGGACAGGCACATTAAATAAGTTTCCCATGCCCTGGAAAGCCTGGAAAAATTGGCATTCTTTTGTCATGTCTTTTGTTGAGGGTATTTTATTCTGCTCCACATCCTTCTCCTTCACAGGAGGAGTGGCAGGAATAGGCAGGAACCACACTATAAAGCTGTTTTCTCCGGTTCCTGGGAATCAATTGGGAACCGAAGAAACTGTAAAAATATCAAATATTAAAATAAATACCCTAACCGATACAGAGTTATCAAAAACTTACTTTTACAACAAAAATAACAAGCAATAGTTATAAAATAAAAAAGTGAAGACCAGAAGGCTGGAGATGACTTCGAAGTGACTGCTGTCTTCAACAGGAAACTATAACATGTTGAAGTTCTCAGCATGACCACTATGCAGAATTTGAACCTGTATTTTACATTCTATTATTTGTATACAGTTCTGTTTCCAGGGCAGCACACTCCTGTGGACTGATGCTGTTTGTAAGGCATCACTGATGGATTCCTGTTGTTTGAACAAGGCCAAATACTAGAAATTTACCAACTTTTAAACAGGTTATGAGTAATCTGTCTTTAGAATTTGCACGATTGAAGTTTTTTAGGTGAATTCTTCATTTTGGTTGTTTTAAGCTACTGTAGTTGTTGTAGGGGTGTGTGAGTAATGAATAGTATTTCCTGAATACCACAAATAATACATGATTTATTCAGCTGTGAATAATGAAAAGTGTCACTATTCATGCCTATTGGTATTTGGGAAATAATACAAAAGCAAAAAAAAATAAACAACCGTACAAAACAGCCCCCACCTTCCTCCCCAGCCCAGTCATTTAAACTAAAATCACCTGTCCCCTCACCCTCTGCAACAAGCCCAATCCCATCCTCCTCCTCCCACCCAGCATCCACAATTTAAAGGAGTAGTCCACCCAAAACTTGCAAAAAAAAATAAATGTTGTGCAGAGTGTTTTAATTTGTATGTGAAGTTCTAGTGTTTCCTTCCCTCTGCCTGCTATTAGGAGTTTTTCCTAAATTAGCCTGCTAGCTTTATGCTAGTTTTACGACCCCTGGGGATCGCCAACCAAGACAACTTAATTGTATTCCTTGTTCCCACAGTGCATCTTGTCTCATGTGACAGTGATGTAGCAGAGACCCAACAGTCAGCACACTCGTGCCAAACAAAATAAATATTTTGGAAGCTTTACAAGCTGCACAAAAATTACCAGCAGCAAAGCTCTTCAGGACAGTAAAACCTTTACAATGAGGGTAGTCACTAAGCTGAATTCTATAGATTTTAAAAAATTAAAACCATCTCTACTGGTGTGAATCAATTGTAAAGCAATGCTTTCTGCTGGATTTATGATCTCTGCTAAATCACTATCACATGAAACAAGGTGCATTGTAGGACAAAGGAATACAATTAAGCTCTCTCATATGGAGATCTCCAGGGGTCGTAAAACTACCCTAAAGCTAGCAGGCTAATTTAGGAAAAACTCTTAATAGCAGACAGGGAAGGACACACAACAACTCAACATACAAATCAAAACACTCTGCACAACATGTTTTTTGCAAGTTTTGGGTGGACTACTCCTTTAAGGTTTATAAAAACTCCCACAATAGGCAACCAGCACAACCCATCTGCCTCCAAGGCCAGCCACTGTCTCCTCTTAACATCTTCACTTTTCTGAAAAAATCTTCCCCCTCTCCCACCCCAGCAGCAGCACACAACTTCACCCTGCTCCCCTCAGCAGCATCAACTTTAATTAGGGAAAGCACCCCCCTAGGCATGGTGAAGGCAACTGCCATAGCTCACCTTCCTACATGCCTGGTCACCTTCATGTGAATGGAAGTACTCCTGTTCTTGCTTGCATAGTAAAAGAGCTGATCACGTTTTACTGTGTGAGCATGCATGAGAGTGCTTCCATTCAGAAGAAGGCATCCGGACATGGGGGAGGGCGGGTTGCATTGGTTGCCTTCCACATACCTGGGGTAGGGGATTCTCTAATAAAATTTGGGTGCTGCAGTGGGAGGAGGGTGGGAGTTGGCTGCTGAGGTGGGGGTGGGAGGATGATTTTTACAAAAGTAAAAGTGCTAGAGGAGAGGGCTACTGGCCATGGAGGCAGGAAGGCTGTGTTTGTCACCCATAATGGGAGTTTTTTTTTTTATCCTAAATTGTGGGTGCTGGGGGGAAGGAGGGTGGAATTGGGGTTGTTGGGGGGGGATGGGTGATTGTAGTTTAAATGACTAGGCTGGGGAGGTGGGTAGGGGACTGTTTAATTTATTTTTCACCCTCAGGTACATGAACAACAAATATGAATACCAAATTTCAGAATATTTGGGGCCCTGAATATAAATATTTAGCTGAATATACGAAATACGGTGTTCACCCACTCCTAATAGGTTGCATGTTGCCTTTTGTATTTAATATTTGCTTACTGCTTACTGTGTGACCCTGAGCAAGTCATTTAACTTCCTTGTGCTCCCAGGTCACACCTGGAAACAAGCTCTAGCTTAGTGTGCCTTTCCTGGTTAAACAATTTCCCCCTTTCGTATTTAATATATTGTTATATGCATTTGTAACTTTTTAAAGTTCTCAGCATGACACTGTAAACAGGTTTGACCTGTCATATCTTGACAAACAAGTTATGTTTTATTCGTTCATTCATTCACGTGAACAAAGTAGGTGATTTAATTCCTTTTACTGGACCAACAAGAAATTGCCAGTACACAAGCTTTCAGGCTAATATAGAGAACTCTCCCTTCTGGTGATCCCCAATACATTATTCACCTGTCTGCATAAGGACCAATATGGCTATAAGCAGTTCTATTCATCCATTCATTGGTATACAGAAAATGTATGAAGTACAAACTGAAATATGACTAATTAATAAGTTTTTTAAACCTCTCCTGGGATGTCAGGGGCTTTTGAAATGTACAAGAATAAATAGTTTGTGGTTCAGATGAATTAAGTTCACTCATTCATGGTAAATCATACACCAATTTATTTTTACCATTTATTTACCCTGGATATCCAAGGTTAGATGCAACATCTCATTTTCAGTGGGGTCCTGCTCCTGCACTTGTACACACTGGGTGGACTAGAGCATTGGGAGGGTAAAGGTGTACAGTTATGAGCACTGCCCACCACAGTTTAAAAGTTCATGAAAAGATCTTTTGGCTAATGTATTTGGTTCCTCTGTAACTGGCAGTAGTTAAGGCCTGATTAAGGCTGCCCCATATTGATACTACATCGCCACCATTTTTAGAACCTTGTGTTGTCACTGTTGGCCAAGCTGTGCTGGACTTCAATGTGATTAGCCCCAGTCTGATGGCAGTGACATCACAAGGTTCTCAAAAAGACATGGGATAGATGGTCAATGATATCTCTGGATTGCTGCCAGCTACAGGTTAAGCTCAACACCTCATTTAAGAGAGCTGTTCATGGGCTTTCAAACTAAGATGGGTACTGTTCATGAATGTTCCCCTTCAGGTGACTTGCCAAAGGTCACACAGTGAGTATTTGGTTCTAGTGGTGTTGGAATCTGTGACCTAAGGTGGCACTCACACTGCCTACTCTAGTGTCCCCTCTCCTGGTGTAAACAGTTTACTGGTACTGAACAGCAATATCTGATAAATGAACTAAACTCAACTGATACATAAAGAGGGCCCGATGAATGCTGAAACTAGAGTGAGGGGTCTGCCTAAGGATTTTCTCTTCAGTTTTTTTTTTTTTTTTTAACTACGGCAAAAAACACTTTCTTACCTTCAAGTTGCTGGCTAGTTCTTACACATTCAAAAACCACCTGTCGATACAGAGACGGATTATTCTTCATCATTTCTACTGCCTCCAAATTAACTGCGTTTTCTATTACTGGATTCGAAAGCAGAACCTAGATATAAATATAAAAAAGGTATGGAAAAATATATGCACCAAGTATTTAAAAGGCACAGGGTCCACTTTAGCTTGCATGAGAAGAAACAATTACTCACTTTAGTAATTATATTTCTTCTAATGGAGTCTTGCAGTATTCTGACAATTGCAGTGATCCCCAACCTTTGAACTGCCCCGGAGAACTAAGGGTTAACTTTCCATGCTGGGCATGGAACTCTGAGCTCGAGCTCGGTTGAAGTATCTGTCTGGAGTGTTTTGAACACAAACCGTCAGATTCTTACGAGCCCAACTAAATTAAAAATTCTATGTGGAAATTGTAAAAATTCTACTAGCCAACTGGCTGAAAAGTTTTGGATTCCCAAGGAAGACTCAAGTCAGGAAACCCAAAAACTAAACCCAATGTACTCAAAAAAATAACAATAATAAATAAGCACCCAAACAAAAGGGTGCAGGGTGCCAGCAAATATACCCCTGGGGTGCAATACTGCACCTGACCACCCACTTCCCAAAAACAGGTTCTGAGAGGGGAGGCAGGGAGGGAGGTCAAACCACAGCAAGACTCCATTAGAAGAAATATAATTACTAAGGTGAGTAATTTTTTCTTCAAACAACATGAAGTCTTGCTGTATTCTGACAATTGCAGACTACCAAGCAGTACCTCCATGGAGGAGGGACAGAACCTACTTTGGGAATAAGCTCTGAAGTACTGCTGTGCCAAACCGAGCATCACCCCTAGCCTGGATATCCAGAGAGTAATGCTTGGTAAAGGTATGGACTGTTTTCCAGGTGGCTGCTTGACAAATTTCTAGGAGAGGTATATCCCTGGCCATAGCCAGGGAAGCAGCAGTACCTCTTGTGGTATGAGCCCTCAGGCCTGAGGGTGGAGTTTTTCCCAGTTTTTCATAGCAGAATTGTATACAAGACACAATCCACCTGGCAATAGATCTTTTGGTGGCAGGTTTGCCCTTTCCCACTTCTCCATAAGTGAGGAACAACTGGAGGGAGTCAAACCTGTGACCCTTGGTACGTTCTATGTAGTAACTAAGGGCTCTTTTGACATCTAAACTGTGTAACCTCCTCTCTCCTGAGGAAGAATGATCAGTGAAGAAAACAGGGAGACAAAGACTGGTTTAAATGGAAGTCTGAAACCACTTTGGGCAAGAACCTTCCATTGGTTCTAAGGGCCACATTATCCCTATGAAAGGAGATAAGAAAAAATTACTCACCTTAGTAATGTTGTTTCTTCTAATGGAGTCTTGCTTTATTCTGACAGTAGCAGTGAGTCCCAACCTTCAAACTGCCCCTGAGATGAAAGAGTTAACTTTCCATGCCAGGCATGGAACGCTGAGCTCGAGCTCGGTTGAGACTCTGTCTGTTGCTGTTTAAACTCAAACCGTCAGATCTTTACGAGCTAAACTCACTAAGGTCCTGTGTGGAAGCTGTAAACCTACACTAGCCAACTGGCTACTAAACATAAAAACAGATTTTTTGGTCCCAAAACAAAGACTCAAGTCAGGAGACCCAAAAAATGAAAAACACAACACCCACTCACCCAAGAAAAGGGGTGAAAACAACAAGGTGGGCACCTACTGAGTGCCAACACTGCCACTGCCCACCCACATCCCAAAAACAGAGGTTCTGAGAGGGGAAGGCAGGGGAGGTCAGAATACAGCAAGACTCCATTAGAAGAAACAACATTACTAAGGTGAGTAATTTTTTCTTCAAACAACATGAAGTCTTGCTGTATTCTGACAGTAACGAACTACCAATCAGTACCTCCATGGAGGAGGGACAGAACCTACTTAGGAAATAGGCTTTGAAGCACAGCTGTGCAAACCGAGCATCACTCCTAGCCTGGATATCCAGGAGTAATGCTGGTAAAAAGTGTGAACTGTTTTCCAGGTAGCTGCTTGACATATCTCTAGGATAGGATATCCCTGGCAGCAGCCAGGGAAGCAGCTGTACCTCTGGTAGAGTGAGCCCTCAGGCCTGAGGGTGGAACCTTACCCAGTTTTTCATAACAAAATTGGATACAAGAGACAATCCACCTGGCAATGGAGCTTTTAGTGGCAGGCTTCCCTTTACCAACCTCACCATAAGTGAGGAACAGTTGGAGGGAGTCAAACCTGTGACTCTTGGTACGTTCTATGTAGTAGCTAAGGGCTCTTTTCACATCTAAACTGTGTAGCCTCCCCTCACCAGAGGAGGAATGGTCAGTGAAGTACACAGGAAGAGACATAGATTGGTTAAGGTGGAAATATGAAACCACCTTAGGCAAAAACTTCCTGTTAGTCCTGAGGACCACCTTATCTCTATGGAAGGAGATAAAATCAGGCTCCACTGACAAGCCTTGTAGCTCACTTATGCATCTGGCAGAAGTGATGGCTACCAGAAACACAGTTTTCCAAGTCAAGTACTTAAGCTCTGCTGAAGACAAAGGCTCAAAAGGGGGTTGCATAAGCTGAGCAATGCAAACATTAAGGTCCCAAGCAGGGCAGGGTCCCTGAATGGAGGGTTGTATGAAACAATCCCTTAAAAACTTGGAGAATACAGGGTGAGCTGAAGAAGAGGGCTTACCTGCTGAAATGAAAGCAGAAACAGCTGCCAGATGCACCTTTAGTGTAGCTGGTCTAAGCCCTAAGCCATTCAAGTGGACCATATAATCAAGGACTGTGGGCAGATCAGCAGACTCTGGGGAAATATGCCTTCCAGAGCACCATATGGAAAATGTTTTCCACTTGGAATTATAAGTAGTCCTGGTGGAAGGTTTCCTAGAAGCCTTCAAAATATCCATTACACCTTGGGAGAGGTGTAAATCAGCAAACTCTTAACTCTTCAAGAGCCAGGCCTTGAGATTGAGAGATTTGAGATTTGGGTACCAAACCCTCCCTTGAGCACAGGTTAACAGGTTGTAATTCCTGGGAAGAGACAGGGGAAAATGGACTGCTAAGGACAACAGGAGTGGATACCATGGCTGTCTGGCCCAGTCTGGAGCAATCAGGATCACCTTGCAGGGTTGAGACCTGATTTTGACTAGCTCTTTGAACAGGAGAGGGAAGGGGGGAAAAACATACAGGAACTTCCCTTCCCAAATGAGAACTAAGGCATCCAGGGGGACTGAGCCCAACACTGGGGGCCTGAAGCAAAAAAGGGGAAGTTGGTGATTGTCTGGGGCTGCAAAGAGATCTATCTGTGGGGTGCCCCATCTGGAGAATATCACCTCCAAAACCAGGGGATCCAGTGACCACTCGTGATGGCCCTGAGATATCCTGCTGAGAAGCATCTGCCAGGACATTGTCCTTGCCTGGGAGGTGTACTGCTGTGAGGGAGGTGTTCAGAGAATAAGCCAGAGACCACAACTTCATTGCTTCTGTGCACAAGGCCATAGACCGAGTGCCTCCTTGCTTGTTGATGTACCACATCGTGGTGGTATTGTCTATTCTGACCTGGATAACTTTGTTCTGAACAGATTTGGAAAAAGCCTGAAGTGCTAGAAATACTGCTCTGAGTTCTAATAGATTGATGTGAAGCAAAGATTCCTGAGGGGACCACAACACCTGGGTAGTCAGGTCGCCCAAGTGAGCCCCCCACCCCAAGAGGGAAGCATCTGTAGTAAGGGTTAAGGAGTGGGACTGAGTGACAAAGGGAACTCCCTGCCTTAGATTGTTCTGATCCTGCCACCACTGTAAGGCCTGGATCAGGGTTTGAGTCACTGGGATCAATTTGGTCAGAGGGTCCTTCCTTTGAGACCAAAAGACTCTCAAATGGAACTGAATGTCCCTCATCTGAAATCTTGCTCCCTGCACCACTGCTGTGGAAGCAGCCATGTGCCCCAGGAGCTGTAGAAAATGCCTTGCTGGTCGAGACACCTGCAGGATGAATGAGGAGGCCAGAGAGATAAGGGTTCTTGCCCTGTTAAGGGGAAGGAAAGCTCTGGCCTTTTCTGTGTCTAGCTCTGCGCCTATGAAGGTGAGGAGCTGAACAGGCTCTAGAATTGACTTTGAAAGATTCAGAAGGAAACCCAAAGAGGCGAGCAGTTGCTGAGTTATCTGTAGGTGTAACTTGACTTGGTCTGGGGACTGGCCTACTATGAGCCAGTCGTCCAGATATGGGAAGATGGCAATTCTTTGCCTTCTCAGAGAAGCAACTACTACTGCCAGGCATTTTGTGAATACCCTGGAGCAGAGGTTGAGACCAAGGGCATTGCTCTGAACTGGTAATGGCCTGAGGCAGCTCAACCTGAGGTACTTTCAGGGAGCTTCTGATGAGAATATAGAAGTAGGCAACCTTGAGGTCCAGGGACACTAGCCAGTCCCCTGGCCTTAGAGAAGGTAGAATAATTCCCAGAGTCACCATTTTGAATTTTGGTTTTAAAGGTGCTTGTTTAAGCATCTGAGATCCAGGATGGGCCGCCATTCTCCTGTCTTTTTGGGGTAGGAAGTACCTGGAGTACAACCTTTGCCCTGGTGTGGGGTGGAACCCTTTCCACAGCTCTGAGAGCCAGGAGGAAGAGACCTCTGCCTCTAGGGCAAGTGCCTCTGAAGGATTTGTAGGTGGAAAGGATCTGGCTCTCAGCTTTGGAAATTTTTTGAAGCTGAGAACCAATCCCTGGCTTACTACTTCCAGGACCCACTTGTCTGATGTTAGAGACTCCCAGTCCTGGACAAAGTAAGCCAGTCTGCCCCCTACAGGTAGTGGAGAATCGGCCCTGGCCAACCCATCAGGGTGCCTGTTTGGCAGGGGGTTCTGGCTGAGGGGTGGAAGAAGGTCTGCTTGTACCCCTTCTGCCTCTCCCTCTAAAGAACCCCCTCTGAGCATAGGCAGAAGAGGAGGCCTGGGGTGCTGCCTCTGAGGAGTGGCCTGCCTTTCCTTGGCCTGTGCACTCCTATAGGTGGTCCTACATTCGTCCATTTTCTTTTTTTTTTTTTTTTTATTTATTATTTTTGCCACCACCCTAGCTGCCTGCCACCCGGTACTTTCGGCCCGGTCATGGGCCATGGGCTTCCACTTCCTCAAATCAGCCGCGGGCCCTCCGATACCCCATGGCTTACCCCCCACGGCAGGGCTGCGGCACTCCACCTGTATGCCTCAGTCTTCGGGATAGGTCGGAGGGCTGGCCTGAGGAGCTAATTGAAGCCCGTGGCGGGCTTCATTGAAGGCGGCTGGCAGCTGTCTATTTTCCCGTTTTCTGGGGGAGGCGGGGTCGTGCAATGACGCCTAGCATTCGCCCCGCCTCCTATATGTACTAGTGCCGGTGGCTGTGTGACTCCTGGCCTCCACCAGGGGTCATCGATGCTCTGGGCACTTCCCCACCCTCCCCCCAGAGAAGGAGAGCAGTCCTTGGGACGCTCTATCCTTCTCCCCCGGCCGGCCCTCCAGCGACCCTGGTCCGTTCCCGAACCCGGGTCGCCGGCGTCGCATGCGGAAATCCAACAGCTGCGCTGACGGGCCGGCATTCGTCCATTTTCTTCATGTAATTCTCTGTCTGCTCCCCAAACAGAGAATTACCCACAACAGGAAAATCCATGGCCTTAGTCTGGGTATCCTGTGACATCTGAGTCAAGCCATTCTATAAAGTGCCACAGATGTAGCCATGACTCTAGATGACACGTCATTGGAGTCCACTGCAGCATGGAATTGCACCTTGGATGCCTCAATACCATCAGCAGCCACCTGCTCCAGCTCCTTGGCAAGCTGGCCAGGGACCTGTTTTGTTAAAGCCATGACAGTGTCCCATCTGGAATTCTGATACCTAGCAGTATAGGCCATATAGTTGGCCTGTCTGAGTCCCAAGGATGCTGCCATGTACTGTTTCTTTGCCATGGCATCAATCCTCCTGGAGTCCTTGTCTGGGGGGTGTGAAGCCAAGGGAATATTTGCCTTATCACAGACTGCAGCCTGCACTACCCCAACATGGCTGCACTGTTGTGTAAGGAACTCCGTATCTGAGTCTGACAATGTATACCTCTTGTCCATTCTCTTATCCACAGGAGGTATAGTATTAGGAGTCTTTAAAATCTTAAATGTCTGTTTCCCAAAAGATTTATGTAAGGGAATAGACAGTCTCCTAGAATCTGGGATATCCATCATTTCCACATAGTCAGGCTCCTCCTGGTCATCCACAGCTTCTTCCATAGGAAGCTGGAGGGTTTCAGCCACTTTCTTATAAAACATAAAATGGGAGGGGGACTCAGAAAGCCTAGGAGGAGACACTCCTGAAGGTCTGTCTGGGGAGATGTCCGGTCAATGGGCACATCCAGACTTTCAAAACCACATTCACTTTCCTCATACTCCTCTTCCTCCTCCTCCAGTTCATAATATTCCTCTAAATCATAATCTTGAACGGTGGAACCGGCCGAACTGGCGCCTCCTGATGGTGCCAGTTCGGTCGGAACCGGGGAAAGCGACTGCACAATTTTGATCGCTTTGGCTATTTCTTCAGCGGTTGGAGAGGAAAGTTTTGGCTCC
This sequence comes from Neoceratodus forsteri, assembly GCA_016271365.2. NCBI lineage: Eukaryota > Metazoa > Chordata > Ceratodontiformes > Ceratodontidae > Neoceratodus > Neoceratodus forsteri. The sequence goes on along the minus strand of CM028136.1, from coordinate 397,151,842 downwards.
ACACCAGCTGATTTTTCTTTTCTAGTTCTCTTAGCCGGAACCGACTCCTCAAAATTGGCTGTCCTTTTGCCTGAAGAAGTCTCGCCCTGGTCAGAGGGCACTCCTTCTGGTTTGGTTTGAACCGAACCGGGCTGGCCATCCGGTTCAGCGGACTTTTTGGCCTCCCTTTCCCTGAGCCTACCAACTCTCTTTTCTGGGGTAGCTGCAGAAAATTTTTACAAATCTGGCAGTCTGCATTGAGGTGGTCAAACCCCAGACAATAAACACAGGTGGTGTGGGGGTCAGCCTTAGCAAAGACTTCCCCACACACACTACAGTGTTGAAACCCAGTGGGCCCAGTTTTGCTTTTGGGTTTCTCAGACATTGTGCCAGTCCTAACCAAACTTACACTTTTAATGGCAATCCGCCAGGCAAGACCCTCTTATCGGTTCCTGACCATGTCACAGGTCGTGGAAAAAAACGTAATAAAATCCGTTCTTTTTAGAACCGATAAGAACCGGTAACCACACACTAAAAGTACAAATAAAGATTTTTTAACAGCTTGATCAGTTCAAACCGAACCGATGAACCGTTTACAAGTTCCACACAGAATAAGAATTAATATAAACCTATCTAGTACTCACAAATACCACAGACAGAGACTGAACCGACAGGTTACGGTTTAAATTCAGTTGAAAACCGAGACAAGCGGTACTTTAACCGACAAACTGAACCGAGCAGAAGGAGAAATCTCCGGAGCGACTGTTCAGTGAGGCGGAGTAAAGAATCTGACGGTTTGAGTTTAAAAAGCAACAGACAGAGTCTCAACCAAGCTCAAGCTCAGCATTCCATTCCTGGCATGGAAAGTTAACTCTTTCATCTCCGGGGCAGTTCAAAGGTTGGGACTCACTGCTACTGTCAGAATACAGCAAGACTTCATGTTGTTTGATCATCAGATTCCACTGACAGGGCTTGCAATTCACTGATACGCCTGGCAGAGGTAATGGCTACCAAGAACACAGTTTTCCAAGTCAAGTACTTAAGCTCTGCTGAAGACATAGGCTCAAAGGTGGGAGGTTGCATAAGCTGAGCAATACAAACATTCAAATCCCAGGCAGGGGCAGGGTCTCTAAAGGGGGGATTGGTGTGAAACAATCCTTTAAAAAATTTACAGAATACAGGATGGAAAGATAGTGAGGAAGGCTTCCCCACAGACAAAAATGCAGAAACAGCTGACAAGTGTACCTTGAGAGTAGCTGGTCTGAGGACTAGGCCATTAAGATGGACCATATAATCCAAAACCATAGGCAATTCAGCAGTGTCTGGAGAAATATTCTTCTTGGAACACCAAATGCTGAATCTTTTCCATTTGGAGTTGTAAGTCTTTCTGGTCAAGGGCTTTCGAGAAGCCTTGAGGATGTCCAGAACCCCATGGGAAAGATGCAGATCTGCAAACTCTAACTCTTCAAGAGCCATGCCTTGAGATTGAGAGACTGAAGATTGGGGTTCCAAATCCTCCCCTGAAAGGATGTTAACAGGTTGTAATTCCTGGGAAGAGACAGGGGAAGATGGACTGCTAGGGACAGCAACAGGGGGTACCAGGGCTGTCTGGCCCAATCTGGAGCAACCAGAATCACCTTGCATGGTTGAGACCTTATTTTGACTAAAACTTTGAACAGGAGTAGGAAGGGCGGAAAGGCATACAGAAACTTCACTTCCCAATTCAGAATCAGGGCATCCAGGGGGACTGAGCCCAAGACTGGAGGTCTGCAACAAAAGAGAGGGAGTTGGTGATTGTCTGGGGCTGCAAAGAGATCTATCTCTGGAGTGCGCCACCTTAAAAAAATCACTTTCAACACCTGAGGGTTCAGGGACCATTCATGATGGCCCTGAGAAATCCTGCTCAGTGCATCTGCTAGCACATTGTCCTTGCCTGGAAAGTGAACTGCTACAAGAGAGGCTTGCAGGGAATAAGCCAGGGAGCACAACTTCATGGCTTCTGTGCACAAGGCCATGGACCGAGTGCCTCCCTGCTTGTTGATGTACCACATGGTGGTAGTGTTGTCTGTTCTGACTTGAACTACCATGTTCTGAACTGACTGTGAGAACGCTTTTAGAGCTAGAAAAACTGCCCTGAGCTCTAGAAGATTGATGTGGAGAAGGGATTATTGGGGGGACCACAAGCCCTGGGCAGTGAGGGACCCCAGGTGGGCTCCCCAGCCCAGAAGTGAAGCATCCATGGTAAGGAGCACTGAACAAGGCTGAGCAACAAAAGGAACACCTTGCCTTAAATTGTCCTGATCCTGCCACTACTGGAGGGCCTGGATCAAGGTCGGAGTCACTGGAATCAGTTTGGTAAGGGAGTCCTTTCTTTGAGACCAGTAAGCTCTCAGGTGGAACTGAATATCCCTCATCTGGAATCTTGCCCCTTGGACCACTGCTGTTGAAGCTGCCATGTGGCCCAAGAGCTGGAGGAAATGCCTTGCTGGTCGAGATACCTGAAGGCTGAAGGAAGAAGCTAGTTCCATAAGACCCCTTGCCCTTTCTAGAGGAAGAAAGGCTCTTGCTCTGAGTATGTCCAGTTCTGCCCCTATAAAGGTAAGGAGCTGGACTGGTTCGAGAACTGACTAGGGAAGGTTGAGAAGAAATCCTAGGGAAGTGAGCACTTGCTGGGTCACTTGCAGGTGAGACTTGACTTGGTCTGGAGACTGACCCACTAATAGCCAATCGTCCAGATAAGGAAATATGGAAATATTTTGCCTTCTTAGAAAGGCAACTACTACTGCCAGGCACTTTGTGAAAACCCTTGGAGCTGAGGTTAGGCCAAAGGGCATTGCTCTGAACTGATAGTGGCCTGAGGGCAACTCGAACCTAAGGTACTTTCTGTGGGAGCACCTGATGGGAATGTGAAAGTAGGCATCTTTGAGGTCCAGGGAGCCTAGCCAGTCCCCTGGCCTTAGTGAGGGAAGGATTATTCCCAGAGTTATCATCATGAACTTTGGTTTTAAAAGATGTTTGTTCAGATATCTTAGGTCTAGGATGGGTCGCCACTCCCCTGTCTTTTGGGGGTCAGGAAGTACCTGGAGTACAGTCCTTTGCCCCAGTGTAGGGTAGGTACTCTCTCTATAGCTCTTAAAGCTAGGAGAGAAGAAACCTCTGCCTATAGGGCAAGGGTTTCCGAAAGATTTGCAGGTGGAAAAGATCTGGCTCTCATCTTTGGAAATATTTTGAAGCTGAGAACCAGTCCCTGGCCTACTACTTCCAGGACCCACTTGTCTGATGTAATAGACATCCAGTCCTGGACAAAGTAAGCCAGCCTGCCCCCTAATGGAATAGGAGAGTCGCGGGGCAGACCCATCAGGGAGTCTGCTTGGCAGGGGCTTTAGGCTGAGGAGTGGATGCAGGCCTGCTCATCCCCCTTCTGCTTCTCCCTCTGAAGAACCCCCTCTGCAAAAATAAAGAAGAAGAGGCCTGTGCTTGGTAAAAAGGCCCTTGAAAAGGCCTGCCCCTAGACTGCTGCCTTTGAGGAGTTGCCTGCCTTTCCTTGGCCTGAGCACTCCTGTAAGTGGTCCTGTACCTGTCCATTTTCTCCATGTAATTCTCTGTCTGCTCCCCAAACAGAGAATTACCCACTTCAGGAAAATCCACAGCCTTAGCCTGGGTGTCCTGCGAGAGGCTAGTACATCTGAGCCAAGCCATCCTCCGAAGAGCCACAGATGTAGCCATGACTCTTGAGGAGACATCATTAGAGTCCACAGCAGCATGAAATTGCACCTTAGACGCCTCAATCCCATCTGCAGCCACCGCCGCCAGCTCCTTGGCTAGCTGGGGGGAGGCCTGTTTAGCCAGTGCCAGTACAGTGTCCCACCTGGACTTCTGGTACCTGGCTGTATAGGCCATGTAATTCGTCTGCCTGAGTCCCAAAGAAGATGCCATGTACTGCTCCTTTACCATGGCATCAATCTTCCTGGAGTCCTTGTCGGGGGTGTGAAGCCAAGGGAATATTTGCCTTGTCACAGGCAGCAGCCTGCACTACCCCAACATGGCTGCGTTGCTGATATAAGAACTCTGTGTCTGAGCCTGAGAGCGTATACCTCTTGTCCATTCTTTTATCCACAGGAGGTATAGTGTTAGGAGACTAAGATTTTTTGTGTCTGTTTCCCAAAAGATTTATGGAGGGGAACAGACAGTCTCCTGGACTCTGGGATATCCATCATCTCTACATAATCAGGCTCTTCTTGATCTTCCATAGCCTCCTCCATAGGAAGCTGGAGGGTTTCAGCCACTTTCCTGTAAAACATAAAATGGGAAGGGGACTCAGAAAGCCTAGGAGGGGAAACACCTGATAGTCTGTCTGGGGAGATGTCCGGTTCCACAGGCACATCCAGACCTTCATTTACATCATAATCCTCAAATTCCCCTTCCTCTTCAAACTCCGGTTCATAAAAATCTTCAAGGGTATACTCTTGAACCAGGGAACCAACCGAGCGAACCCCCAGAAGGAGCTGGATCGGTTGGAACGGACAGAGCGATTCCACAATCTGAATCGCCCTGGCCTATCTTCTGGCGGTCGGAACATGAACCTCTGATCCGAACTGCCCATTTAACTTTGCACTTTCTGTTTGAGAACCGATCCTCAGAATCGACTCTCCTTTTGCCCGAAGAAGTATCGCCCTGGTCAGAGGGCACTCCTTCTGGTTCAGTCGAAACCAAACCGGGCTGGCCATCCGGGTCAGCAGACTTCTCGGCCTCCTTTTCCCTCAGTCTACCTAATCTCTTCTCAAGGGTAGATTTGGGAAAATTTTTACATATTTAGCAGTCTGAATCGAGGTGGTCAAACCCCAGACAACAAACACAGGTGGTGTGGGGATCGGCCTTGGCAAAGACTCCCCACACTCACTGCAGTGTTGAAACCCAGTGGGCCCGGTTTTTTTCTTGGGTTTCTCAGACATGGCCAACCTAACCAAACTTACCCTCTTTTCGGCAACCGCCAGGCAAGACTCCCTTATCGGTTCCTAACCATGTCACGGGTATTGGAAAAAAACAGTTAAAACATTTTTTTAAGAACCGGTAACCACACACTAAATATAGCAACATTCACAATCAAGTAATTAGGCTCAGCCCGAACACCCTTACTTTACAAGTTCCACACAGAAATATAGAACAATTCCTTTCTAGTACTCACAGCACCACAGACAGAGACTGAACCGACTATGCGGATACTTTTTTTCGGTTTAAACCGACGAAAAACTGAAAACTTTAACCAACTTCGAACCGAGCTGAAGGAGAAATCTCTGGAGCGACCGTTCAGTGAGGCGGAGTAAAGAATCTGACGGTTTGAGTTCAAAACACTCCAGAAAGAGACTTCAACCGAGTTCGAGCTCAGTATTCCATGCCCTGCATAGAAAGTTAACCCTTAGTTCTCCAGGGCAGTTCAAAGGTTGGGAATCACTGCAATTGTCAGAATACAGCAAGACTTCATGTTGTTTGAAACTGCTTTTTTTGAAATATATATTTTTATTTAAATATCAAAATAGTTAAATAAACACAGTCAACAGATGCATAGTGACCTAGCCTCTCCATCAATATTTATTGGGGGGGGGGGGAATAAAGATACACAGCAATTCATACATTCACATAAGCACTACTATACGGTACAGTCCATAGCAGATGTTAAGCAGAATGTGGTACTCCCCTATTAGTAATAAGGTATGGAACATTTCCCATCTATCTCTGTAAACATTATAGCGGTTTCTAGTACTGGGTATCATTCTCTCCATTCATAGTGCCTCTAGTACAGCCATGTGCCACTCTCTGTTTGCAGGGAGAGTATCATCCTTTCAATGCTTTAGGATAAGCTTTTTCACCATGGGTGCTATAAGCATTATGTGATATCGCCTTATACCCCCATGACATTTTCTAGACCCAGTCGCAGCAAGCAGATTTGTGGTGTGAAGGCAGTATCTAGCCCCAGGAGAGGATCTAGTTTAGCCTTAATACTCTACCATAAAGGTCTCACCTTAGGGCAGTCCCAGAAAATACATTTAAGGTTCTGTGTGTGTTTCTGACACTTAGTGCAGATGTCTGACTCCCGAGTGCCCATTTGAGACAATTTAACAGGGGTGTAGTACAAGTTGTGATTAATCTTGTACTATTTTAAACTTAGGCCATCAAACTTTATGTGTCTGTGGAGGGATTTCCATATTTTGCTTCTGACCCCTTGATTGGCTAGTTCAGGGAATTCTGCCAACCAATATTTACATGAATCAGAGGATGGTGGTCAAGAAGGGAGACAGAATGATGTTGAGCAGACAATCTTTGCAGTTCCTCCCACTGTTTGAGCAACTGAAAAGTCCAGGGTCTGGGGCCCAGTACCGTGGCTAGCATATGCTGCAATTGATGAAACTGGAAGGCAGACCCCATTCCCATACTGCTGGTTCTTCTTGAAGGCAGCAAAGGAGAGAAGGAAGTTACCTTCCAGCATGTCTCCTACAGTATGGAGGTTTGTTTGGCCCAAAAACGTTTGTGGAAGAGGTTTATTCTGGACATTAAAATTGGGGTTACTTCTAAGGGGTTGGGATGGATCGAAGAGAGGTTTGATGTGCAACACTTTGTGGAGCTGTCTGCACGCCTGCACTGAGCTACCGATAGGGGTTAGCTTGAACTGCTGGGGTAGTCTGCAATATGGGATGCTGGAGAGAGCTCTTATGGATATGTCTACCCTACCACAGTAGTCTGATTCCACAGTTCTCCACTGTGGGGTATATGAGGCATTAATATCTGATCTTTCTTCTGCCCCCCCCCCCCTTGAAATTGGCTGGCCCTTATGGCTAGGTAGCAATTATAAAAGTATAAAAGTTAGGAGTTGCAACCCTCTTTGTTGTTTCAAGGGCATTAGCTTGTTAAATGCTCTTCTGGGAGGTTTCCCATTCCATAGGTAAGTGGAAATTAAACGGTGGAGACAGGTAAACCATTTGCGGGGTATACATTGCAAGATCATGCTTAGAGGATGTAGGGCTCTTGGTAAAACATTCATTTTGATAACATAAATTCTTGCCCACAGTGAAAGGGGGAGGGCAGTCCATCTATTAAGACTTTGTTTTAATCTCTGCGTTGGAAGATCTATATTCTGGGTGAACATAACCTTGGGACTTCTTGCCACCCTAATACCCAGGTATTGAATACTATCTTCAGACCAGATTCCACCCCACTGCATTGTTCCCATTCCATGAGTACAGTATGATGATTAAGGTGTACGATAGCAGGTTTAGAAAAATTGAACTTGTACCTCTCCAATGTTCCAAACTGTTGCAGAATCCCAAGACAGCTGGAATAGACTGTCCTGGGTTTTCTATGTATAGGGGTATATCATCAGAGTAGGTTGATATTTTAAATCTGTATTTTAACACTTGTGTGCCCATTATTTTGTTATTGGCAAGAAGTATCTTGGTCAGAGGTTCCAAATTCAGGATAAATTGATATGGAGACAAAAGGCACCCGTGTAGTGCTCCCTTACCTAGGGGAAAAAGTCTTTTGAGTGTATTCTGTTACATGTGATTTTGGCCACTTGGTGCTAGTAGAGCAGTGACAGACAGTTAAGAAAGGCATTTGGAAAGCTGAATGTTTCTAGTGTGCTCAACAGAAACCCCCATTAGACCCTGCTGAATGGTTTCTCCATGTCCAGGGACATCAGCACTGAAGGAGACCCCATGTTCCTGGACACAGAGAGAATATAAGCCACCTTCCTGAGGTAGTCAGTGGACAGTCTGCCCTGCATGAATCCCACTTGTTCTGCCCCAATAATGGTGGACCACACCCTCCCCACTTGAAGCAATTTCTTTGCCAGAATCTTGATGTCTAGATTTAGAAGGGATATAGATCTGTAATTATTTTATTTATTTAAAAGTTTGGTAACCGGAGAAGGCACACTGAGCCGAGGCTCGTTTCCAGGTGCAACCAGGGGACAGGATACAACAAGGGGTAATTGTAAACTTAGTAAAAGAATAACATTGTTTAGATAGCATACTACATAAGTAAATTTCATCCTTAGACAGAAGTGTTACATAAATTATTACATACAGTCGTAGTACATCTTAGCACAAATATAATACAGTCAGCGTCGATAATGCAAATAGACTAACATGGCTGAGAAAACCAATTCAGCAGTAGAGGAAAAAGTAAATGCATGCTGTAGTAAAAGCACATGGAATCAGGGTAGGTGGTGGCAGGTGCAGGAGGGATCACAGGAGAGCCTTAGAAGGTGCTTTAGAGAAGAGAGGGAGGGAGAAAGCCAGAGGGAAGAGGGAAGCTGGTTCCACAGAGTGGGGAGCATGTACAAGAAAGCAACTTGTCCTGTGCAAGAGTATGAATAGGGTATGGAGAAACTGTGAGAGTCCCTGGTACAAAGAGCATAGTCAGATACAGCTGTAGGTGAAAGAAATGAAGATATGTATGAGGGTAAAGAGCCAAACCAGTACTTAGCAATGAGGAAAGAGCAGTGTGTCAGGCAGCATTGTGACAGGGGAGGTAGGGAAAGTGCAGAGTACAATGAGCAGTGATGGGTGCGGGGGCAAGTTAGATGCAAAGTGACAGAATGTGTTACAGAGAGTATCTAGTCTGGGAAGGGAGGAAGGAGGGGCCAAGCTGTAGACCACATCAGTGTAGTCAAAGATGGGAAGAATTAGTTTGGAGATGAGTTCTCAGCTTATAGGAAGCGAGAAGTCGTCCTTATTGCCATATAAGGCACTGAGTTTTGGGTGGAGCTTGGTGTGGATAGCATCGAAGGGAGTGGCGAAGTCTAATTTGCTGTCAAGCCAAACACCCAAGTATTCGAATACCGGTACTGCCTCAAGTTAGGTGTCATCTAGAGTACAGAAAGTACAGGAAGATGGAAGCTTAACTAGTTTTTGGCCTGTGCAGAAGGTCATGGGTACTGTTTTTTTTTTGTGGTCATTGTGAGTGGGTTAGTCTCAAACCAGTGAAGCACGTTTAGAAAGTCACGCTGGAATGGGACTTCAGCTGTGGCAGCTGTTGGAGCAGTGGTATAGATTACAGTGTCATCGGCATACATGTGTATGTCAGAGGAGAAACAGGCTGTGGGAAGGTCTTTCAAAAAGATGGAAAATAAGATTGGGCCAAGGATGGAACCTTGGGGGACACTGGTCAGGATGGGGAGTGGGTGGGGGAGAACTGTGTGCCGCCGACCTGTACCGACTGTAGGTGGCCAGTCAGGTAGGAGTGGAACTGATTCATGGTGTGGTGGAGAGGTGAGAGGCCTGCTAAAGTTAACTTGATTAGAACCAGTTGGTGGGATACTGAGTCAAACACCTTGACCAGATCTATAAAAATAGCTGCTGTGATCTGACCTTTGTCCATCCCTAAGGGGATGGAGTCAGTCACTCGGATGAGGAGGAGAAGGAGGAGATGGTGGAATGTTTTTTTCTGAAGCCAGACTGAAAGAGGGACAGAAAGGATGTGGAGTCAAGAAAGGCAGTAATCCTGGACAGCGCTAGGAATTCTAGGAGTTTTGCAAGGGAGGGGAGTAGAGAAATTGGCAGGTAGTTCCCAGGGGAAGATGGATCACAACCTTTGTGGAGTGGCAGGACTTTAGCTAGCTTCCAGTTTTGGGGGACAGCACAGAGGGAGAAGGACAGATTCAGGATGTGTGTGAAGAGGATGGTTTTAGTGGGAGCAGAAAGCTGGAGGAGCTTAGGATCCAGCCTGTCTGGGTTGTGCTTTGAGGGATGTGAGGGCCTGAATGTGGGATGACAGATGGGAAGTCAAATGCATCAACTGCATCACAGTGAAGCAGAACGGAGGCTGGGGAGGAGGAGTCAGAGGCAGGCTTTGATGGGGACCTATCTAGAGTGGACAGTGCATGCGGGGGGGGGTGTGCGCAGTAGTGGACGCCTATAATAGGGCGCTTTCTGGTGCGCTTGACTCCCTCGCACCAGTCCGTATACGACCCAGGTCTTCTCACTTGAGGTCCCCTTGGTTTGATGGGGAGCTCAAGGAGATGAAGACTCTGGGTTGGAGATTGGAGCGCTGCTGGCAGAAGTCTGGCCTGGGGGTGGACAAACTGGCCCTGCGTGTGCACTATGGTGCATATCAGGGGGCAATCAACCGTAAGAAGGCAGAATTTTTGTCTAGGGAGATTGCTGCCGGGAGGAACCGACCAACTGTGCTCTTTCAGACTTTGGACAGGCTTCATCATCCTGCCTGTCTACAGCTGAAGGTAGCTTTTTCGGATGCACTGTGTGATGGATTTGCTCGGTTCTTCTCGGACAGGGTGTCTGCCATCAGGCAGGGGGTTCCACCAGTGGACCAGAATCTGGTCGACAGTGGTCGCCATGGCCTTCCGAAGAGCACTCCACCTGTTTGGGATGAGTTTAGACTGGTGGAGGTTGCTGAGGTCATTGAGATTGCTTCTAGGCTTTGTCACACCTTTTGTGAACTGGACCCGGTGCCAACTCGTTTCTTAATGAGATGTGTTGACTCTGTTGGCCCGGTGTTTGCCTTGATTGTCCGGTGTTCCTTGTCAGAGGGGGTCTTTCCTGATGTCTTGAAGGAGGCATTGGTGAGGCCTCTTCTGAAAAAAAAACATCGCTGGACCCTGACATCAAGGCGAAGTACCGTCCTATCTCCACTCTTCTATTTTTAGGTAAGTTGTTGAGAAGGTGGTGGCACTTCAGCTTGAGGAGCATCTCGTGACCCATAATCTTTATGAACTATTCCAGTCAGGGTTTTGTGCAAGGCATAGCACAGAAACTGCACTAGTTCGGGTGCATAATGACCTCCTTAGGGCTAGAGATCGAGGGGAAGGGACAATTCTTGTTCTCCTCGATCTCTCCTCAGCATTTGACACGGTGGATCATCGAGTGTTACTTGACTGCCTGAGGGAATTCTGTGGACTTGCCGGCTCTGTCATCTGCTGGTTCGAGTCTTTTTATCCAACAGGAGGCAGAGGGTAGTGATGGGAATTTCTCCTCCTCCTGACCACCTGTTGTGCGGAATTCCCCAGGTTCGGTCTTATGCATGATGTTGTTGCCGTGTACATACTACCCTGGAGAGAGCTCATTAGGAAGTACAGCTTGGTTTTCATTGCTATGCTGATGATACCCAGCTGTACTTTTCCTTTGCCCCTGGAACATCTTGTGCAGTAGAAGTGCTTAACAGCTGCCTTGCTGAAATCAATGGCTGGATGGCCTCCAGTTGGTTGCGACTCAACCCAAGTAAGACGGAGGTACTGGTGGTGGAGTCGAACAGAGGACGTGATAGGTTGGCCTCTGGTGCAGAGAGGACTTTACCTTGGCTCTGTACCATTGAAGGCCTCCTCTAGGGTGCGTGATCTGGGTGTTATTCTTGACAGTGGTTTGACACTTGAATTTCAGGTGTTTTCTTTTGTACGTACTAGTTTTTATCATCTGAGGAATATCGCCAGGATCAAGCCCTTAGTTCCGCCTCTGGACCTCCCCACTTTGGTGCATGCCTTTGTGACGTCCAGGCTTGACTACTGTAATGCATTCTATCTCGGAGTCTCTGGGGGTACCCTCCGACGACTGCAGTTGGTGCAGAATGCGGCAGTGAGGTTGTTGACAGGACAACCTAAATACTGCCATATAACCCCGGTGCTACGTCATCTGCACTGGCTGCCGGTTAGGTGGAGGGTCCTCTTTAAGGTGGGTTTGCTCACCTTTAAGGCCCTACACGGCCTGGGCCCAGGCTACCTGAATGACCTTCTTACACCTGCTGTCTCGGTCCGTTCCCTGCATTCCTCCACTTGGGGCCTCCTTGCGATTCCCAGGATGAGGTTAAGAACTGCAGGTGACAGAGCATTTAGTGTCACCGCTCCCGTCCTGTGGAATTCGCTTCCTATAGTTGTTAGGGAGGCCCCGTCTGTTGAGGCTTTTAAGGCCTGTCTTAAGACGTTTTTGTTTGAGCAGGCATTCCCTGACTATGTTTTATAAGCTTATATTGTTTACATTTTTAATAAGGAAACAAATTGCATAGCAAATTAAGGTTTTAATTGTTTGGAGTTGTATATTTTATTGATTGTATGGTGTTGTGTTGTATTTATTTGATCAATGTACGGCACCCAGAGCCTCCGGGATGGGCGTCTTTTTAAATAAAATTTGCCTTGCCTTGTCTTGGCTGTCTGGGAAGGGTGCAGGTGGTAAAAAAGCAGTTGACAAGAGTGGCAACTGTGAATGGGTCAGATATCAGCATGCCATCTGCTTGAAGGGGGTGGGGGGAGACGGGACATGAAGGTCAACAAGGGAGTGCAAGACTTTCCAGAAGTCGGCTGGGGAGCATAAGGTGGATTGGAGGTTTGATTTATAGCATAGGGTCTTAGCAGTATGAACAGATTAGGCATCTTTCCTGGGTTTAGTGATCAAGGTGATATGGGCCCTCCTGCATGGCAGGGTCTAGCCTGCTTCGACTGTTGGCATCATTATAAAAGGCCACCAGCTGGGGTGTGAGCTCTGCCCAAAGTGTTTGAAAAAGTTGGGTGAAAACCTTCAGTGCCTGAGGTCTTGTTTGGAGACCGTCCCTTAATGGCCTGCAAGATCTCAGTCTCATGTCCCCTTCCAGACGGCTGATTTGATCTGCGCTAAGTTTGAGGAGGCCTGCTTTTGTGAGGAACACCTGGATCTCTTCTGGAGGGTTGTGGTTCAGGAGCACAGACCTTACGGTAGTAGGATTCAAAGGCCTCTACTATCCCTCTAGGTTTGGTTATCAAGTCCCCCCTTCCCCGCTGAGATAAAGATGCCCATAATTATTTTTGCAGATTCCTGTTGCTTCAGTCTCAGGGTCAGGAGCTTTCCAACCTTTTTCCCCTTTGTCAACCTATTTAAGCTGGCTCTAAAAATGGTATTCTCTGCCTTTTCCATAAAATATTGCCATATTTGGCTCAGGCTATGTTTAGCTTTAACCAATCATCTTCTACAGATGTGGGCATTAGATTCACTTTCTGTCCCGGATTTCTGCTAAGAATGTAGTGCACGCAGCCTCCCTCCATTTCCTTCTAGTGTCTGCTAGGCAGATTAGTTCTCCCCACATTGTGCATTTAAAGGCACCCCATAGGACAGCCTGGTCAGCTACTGTGTGCTCATTACCAGAGCAAAAATTTGTGGTACATGCATGGATTTTCTTGAGACATTCCAGGTCCTTCAATAGGTCTCCATAACCTGTTCATCTCAGAGCTGCCTCTAACTGTACTCTAAGCAGGACTGAGGAGTGGTGAGAGATCACACTCAGGAGGATCTCACAGATGAAGATATCTTTCACCAACTCAGTGCTGACTAGGTAGAAGCGATGAAGGTATATTTCCTATGGTCTGGGAGGAGGAATGCACCAGGATTCCACTAGGCCTAGTGTATCCTGCAGCTCTTGACATGTTCTCTGGCTTGGGGTTGGTGGTGCCCTGCTACTGCTTGACCTAACAGTGTGTCCTGAACCTGGTTCCAATCTCCAGCCAGTATCAACTGGAAGCGGGCAAATTTTGCTAACTCGAAGGCATTCTTGAAAAGAAGGGTGGAGCCACTCTGTTTGGGCCATAAATGGAGGGAAGCACCATCTCTTTTCTGTGTAATAAGCCCCCTAAGATTATGAATCTGCCTACTGCTCCCATTATTTGTTTCCATAGCTGGAATGGAGTGTTCCCATGAATAAAGATAGCAGTGCCTGATTTTCTGTTGCTCTCCTTCATTGCATAGACTTGTCTCACCCATTCCCTTCTCCATAGGTTCTTATCAATGTATTTTCTGTGCGTCTCTTACAGAAAGACTATATTGGTAACTACAGATTTTAGGTGCCACAGGACCTGGTAACACTCTTCTTTGGTTTGGCCACCCTTGACATTCCATGTAACCAACTTGTAACCATTACCCGCCATTGGGCAATGGGGTGTTGTCTAACACCATGTGTGGTAAATGAGGAAAAAGAAAGTAATCTGCTGTACCAGACTCTGCTAAAGAGGGATATTTGGTACAAGTATCCCTATTTACTCCTATTTGAAGGCTATGCCCTCCCATTATGAAGCAGACTTTGTAGGTGTAGTAAATTGATAGTGCTGTCAAGGTTTGATGTAAATCTCTGTATATAAGTGGCAAAACATTTACCATACTTACAAACCAACAAGAACCTACTGTAACCAAGAATGAACAATAAAACAGTACACCACACATTAAGCATTGGCAGAAGGGTTGGTGCATGCTCATTGCTTGCTAATAAGCCTGTCCATTCTGTCGTCCAGGTTTGCAAGCAGAGGTCCAACCAATATGGTCTTCCTTAAAGGAATTAGGCCAACCTGGTCTTTTGCTGGCAGTAGAACTGTGGATGAAATGACTTCTGGTTTATCCCTACCTAGATGACTGCCTAGTATGGGAAAACACAGAAAACAAGCTCAGATATCTCTGGACCTAAATGTGTCCATGTCAAACCTAGGCTTCCTACTGAAAGAAAAAATTACTCACCTTAGTAATGTTGTTTCTTCTAATGGAGTCTTGCTATATTATGACAATAGCAGTTAGCCACAGCACTTGAACTGCCCCGGAGAGGAAAGAGTTAACTCCATACAGGATGGAGTTCTGAGCGCGAGCGCTCCTCTTAGAAGCTCTATCTGGCTAGTTTCAAATAGAAACTGTCAGATCTTTACGGAGCCAAACACTCACTAAGAGTCTGTGTGGAAAAAGTAACCTACACTAGCCCAATGGCTACCTATTAGTAACAACAACTACAACAATAACAACAACAACAACCAAAATCACCCTGACAAGCACTACTAGACCCCTTCCCAAAAGACTCAAGTCCAGGAGGGGGGCCAGAACACACAAACCAATAACAATAAAACCTAATTTCCCCAAATCCTAAAAGAAAAAGGGGGGAAACACCTATAATGGCATTACACAGTGCTTGCACTAATTTGCCCACACCCTACCCAAGTAGAAGTTCTGAGAGGGGCAGGTTGGGGGGGTGGTCATAATATAGCAAGACTCCATTAGAAGAAACAACATTACTAAGGTGAGTAATTTTTTCTTCAAACAACATGAAGTCTTGCTATATTATGACAATAGCAGACTACACAGCAGTACCTCCATGGAGGAGGGACAGAACCTACTTAGGGAATAGGCTCTGAAGCACGGCTGTGCCAAACTGAGCATCTCTCCTGGCCTGGACATCCAGGGAGTAATGCTTGGTGAAAGTGTGAACTGTTTTCCAGGTTGCAGCTTGACAGATTTCCAAATAGGAATATCTCTAGCAGCCGCTAGAGATGCAGCTGTACCTCTGGTAGAATGGGCCTCAAACCTGAGGGGTTCTCTACCCAGTTTTGGTAGCAAAATTGGATACAAGAGACAATCCACCTGGCAATTGTCCTCTTAGTGGCAGGTTTTCCTTTACCAACCTCACCATAGGTGAGAAAGAGTTGGTGGGATTCAACCCGTGACCCTTGAGTGCTTCCAAATAGTAACTCAATGCCCTCTTAACATCCAAACTGTGCAATCTCCTTTCGCCAGAGGAAGAATGCTCAGTGAAAATACTGGAAGGGAGATGGATTGGTTAAGATGGAAATCCAAACCACTTTAGGCAAAACTTTCTGTTAGTCCTGAGGACTACCTTATCCCTGTGAAAAGAAATAAAATCATTTTCTACTGAAAGGGCTTGTAACTCACTTATGCTGCCTAGCAGAAGTGATGTACACTAGAAACACAGTTTTCAAGTTAAGAACCTAAGGTCTGTCAAGACAGAGGTTCAAAAGGGGTTGCATTAACTGAGCAATGCAAACATTGAGGTCCCAGGCAGGGCTGGGTCCCGAAAAGGAGGGTGGTATGGAGTAACCCTAAAAAACTTGGAAAACACAGGGTGAGAGGAAAGGGAGGAAGGCTTTCCTGCTGAAATAAAAGCAGAGACAGCTGCCAAATGAACTCTTAAGGTAGCTGGTCTGAGGCCCAGAGAATTAAGATGGACCATGTAGTCCAACAAAATGGGTAAATCAGCAGATTCTGGGGCAATATGCTTCCCAGAACACCAGATGGAAAACCTTTTCCACTTGGAATTATAAGTGGCTCTAGTAGAAGGCTTCCTAGAGGCCTTTAAAATATCAAGGACACCTTGAGAAAGGTGTAAATCAGCAAATTCTAACTCCTCAAGAGCCAGGCTTTGAGGTTGAGGGATTTGAGGTTCGGATACCATACTCTCCCCTGGGCACAGGTCAGCAGATTGTGAATCCTGGGAAGGCACAGGGGAAGGTGGACTGTTAGTGATAGCAGGAGTGGGTACCAAGGTTGCCTGGCCCAGTCTGGTGCAATCAGAATCACCTTGCAATGCTGGGATCTGATTTTTACTAACACCTTGAAAAGAAGAGGGAAGGGGAAAGCATACAGAAACTTCCCTTCCCAATCCAAAAGAAGGGCATCCAGGGGGACTGAGCCCATCACTGGGGGCCTGCAACAGAACAGTGGAAGTTGGTGGTTGTCTGGGGCTGCAAAGAGGTCTATCTGAGGGGTGCCCCATCTGGCAAAAACTGTCCCCAGCACTCGAGGATTCAGGGACCATTCGTGATGGCCCTGAGAAATCCTGCTGAGGGCATCCGCTAGGACATTGTCCTTCCCTGGCAGATGAACTGCTATTAGAGAAGTGTTCAGGGAGTAAGCCAGAGGCCACAACTTCATTGCCTCGGTGCACAAGGCCGACGACTGAGTGCCCCCTTGCTTGTTGATGTACCACATTGTTGTGGTATTGTCTGTTCTGACCTGGACTACTTTGTTCTGGACAGATGCAGAAAAAACTTGAAGAGCTAAAAGACAGCTCTGAGTTCCAGCAGTTGATGCGAGCAGAGATTCCTGGGGACCACACTCCCTGTGTGGAAAGGTCGCCCAGGTGTGCTCCCACCCCAGGAGGGAGGCATCCATAGTGAGGGTGAGGGAGTGGGAGAAGGAATGAAGGGGACCCCCAGTCTTAAATTGCTCTGATCTTGCCACCACTGAAGAGCTAGGATCAGGGTTCGGGTCACTGGAACCAGTTTGTAAGGGGGTCCCTCCTTTGGGACCAAAAGGCCCTCAAATGAAACTGAATGTCTCTCATTTGAAATCTTGCTCCTTGCACTACAGCTGTGGAGGCCGCCATGTGCCCCAGGAGCTGCAAAAAGTGTCTTGCTGGTCGAGAGACCTGCAGGGTGAAAGAGGAGGCCAGGGCAATCAACTTCTCTACCCTTTCCAAGGGGAGGAAGGCCCTGGCCAGCTTTGTGTCCAATTCCGCACCTATAGAAAGTAAGTACCTGAACTGGTTCTAGAACTGACTTTGGTAGATTTAGCAGGAATCCCAGGAGGTGAGAAGCTGCGGGTGACTTGCAAGTGGGATTCACCTGTTCTGGAGACTGTCCTACAATGAGCCAGTCATCCAGGTAAGGAAAACAGCAACCCCTTGCCTTCTTAAATGAGCCACTGCCACTGCTAGACATTTCGTGAATACCCTTGGAGCAGAGGTAAGACCGAAGGGCATTGCCCTGAACTGGTAGTGGCCTGAGGGCAGTTCGAACCTGAGGTACTTTCGTGAGAAGGCCTGATTAGGACATGAAAATAGCATCCTTGAGGTCCAGGGAGGCTAGCCAGTCCCTGGCTTCAGTAAGGCAATATCATTGCCAGAGTTAACATTTTGAACTTTGGTTTCAAAGGGTGTTTGTTCAGATATCTTAAGTCTAGGATGGGCCGCCATTCTCCTGTCTTTTTTGGGGTAAGAAAGTATCTGGAGTACAGACCCCTGCCCTGGTGTAAAGGAGGAACCCTTTCCACTGCTTTGCAATTTAACAGGGCAGAGACCTCTGCTTCCACAGCAAGGGTCTCTAGGGGGCTTGCAGGTGGAAAGTGTCTGGCCCTCATCTTTGGAAACTGTTTGAAGCTGAGAACCAGACCCTGGCTTACTACTTCCAAGACCCATTTGTCTGAAGTTAGGGACACCCAGTTCCGACTGAAGTAAACCAACCTGCCCCCTACTGGTACAGGAGAATCGGCCCTGGGCACCCCATCAGGGTGCCTGCTTGGCAGATGCCTTAGGCTGAGGGGTGGGGGACGGCTTACCTGCACCCCGTCTGCCTCTGCCTCTGAAAAAAACCCTCTGAGCAAAAGCAGAGGAGGCTTGGGATTGATAAAAAGGCCTGTGGAAAGGCCTGCCCCTACCTCTGGGTGTGTGCCTCTGGGGAGTGGCTTGCAGCTCCTTGGCCTGGGCACTTTTTAGTGTAGTTCTGTATTCATCCATCTTTTCATATAGTTCTCTGTCTGCTCCCCAAACAGAATTTCCTACCACAGGAAAATCCATAGCCTTAGACTGAGTGTCCTGTGACAGATTAGTGCACCGGGCCATGCCAACCTACGGAAAGCTACAGAAGTGGCCATGACCCTAGAGAAAACATCATTAACATCAACAGCAGCATGAAATTGAACTTTAGAGGCTTCAATGCCATCAGCAGCCACCTGTTCTAATTCACTAGCCAGCTGGCCATGGGGCCTGCTTGGCTAACTGCATAACTGTATCCCATCTAGATTTCTGATATCTAGCCACATAAGCCATATAATTTGCCTGCCTGAGTCCCAAAGAGGCTGCCAAATACTGCTTTTTTGCCATGGCATCAATCTTCCTAGAATCTTTATCAGGAGGATGTGAAGCCAGGGGAATGTTAGCCTTGTCGCTGGCTGCAGCCTGTACCACTCCTACATTTTATTTAGTTTTTGTTGACCAGGTAAGTGCACTAGACAAATCCTGCCTATTTTCAGGCACGACCCAGGGGGAAGGGGATACAGATGAATGCCAACTGACCTTGAACCAGATTAAGCTGTTGGTGGTATTTTTCTTGAATGGAGGAAATTTGGCCATTGCACCGGGAAAATTCCCCTGCTCTTTTCCGAGAAGTGCCATGGGATCTTTAACATCCACCTGAACTGCCACCAGAACAGGCAGATGGGACCTCGGTTTAACGTCTCATCCGAAAGATGGCACCTCAGGAGTGCAGCACCCCTCTCATGCTGCACTACAGTGTCAGTATTGGGATATTAACCCAAGTGCCTGCTACACTGCTCAGAAAGGAAGTCTGTATCAGGGCCTGATAGAGTATACCTCCTGTCCATCTTTTTATCAACAGGAGGAACAGAATTTGGATTTTTTTTAAATTGTCATTGTTTGCTTCCTAAATGACTTATGCAAAGGAATAGACAATCTCCTAGACCCTGGAATATCCATCATTTCAACCTAATCAGGGTCCTCTTGCTCATCCACAGCCTCTTCTAAGGGAAGCTGGAGGGTTTCAGCAACTTTCTTATAAAAAATAAAATGAGATGGGGACTCAGACAGCATAGGGGGAGATTCTAATGGTCTGTCTGGAGAGATGTCCGGTTCAATGGGCACATCCAGACCCTCCCAGCCACATACATACTGTTCATAATCCTCCTCCCCCTCCTGTGGTTCATAAAATTCCTCAACATCATACTCTTGAACCACTGGGACCGGACGAACCAACCTTTTGCCAACTGATGGTGGTTCGGACGGTCCCTGAGACAGTGACTGGACAATTTGTATGGCTTTTGCTATCTCTGCAGCAGTTGGAGAGGCAATTTTGGACTCCAGACCTACTGATTTCCTAGATTTTTTTACTGGGGCTGGTTCCACAGAACCAGCTTTTCTTTTGCCCGAGGAAGTCTCGCCCTGGTCAGAGGGCACTTCTGGTCCAGTTGGTACTGGACCGGCTGGCCATCCAGGTCAGCGGACTTTTTGCCTCTTGTTCCCTGAGCCTGCCCAATCTTTTTTCCAGGGTGGCTGCAGGGAAATTCTTGCAAATCTGGCAGTCTGACTGGAGGTGGTCAAACCCCAGACAATAAACACATGTGGTGTGTGGGTCAGCCTTGGCAAAGGCTTCCCCACAAGCATCACAGTGTTGAAACCAGTGGGCCCGGTTTTTCTTTTGGTTTCTCAGACATAATGCCAGCCTAACCAAAAACTTTACCCTTTTAATGGCAGTGCCAGGCAAGACACCCTTATCGGTTCCAACTGTCACGGTATTTGAAACCAAAATTAAAAGTCCGCTTTTTTAGAACCGATAAGAACTGGGAACCGTGACTCTAAATTCACATACAATGCTTTAAAAGTATTTTAGAAAACTGATCGGTTCAGAACCGAACCGAAAAAATAATTTCCACACAGACTAAAGACCTGTACTTACGGTTACCAGATAGAGCTTTGAACCGAAATGCGGTAAAATAAAACACTTTTCCCAGTTAATTTTAACGAGAAATACTGATTTTAACCAAGAAATGAACCGAGCTGAAGGAGAGATCTCCGGAGCGACTGTTCAGTGAGGCGGAGTAAAGAATCTAACAGTTTCTATTTGAAACTAGCCAGATAGAGCTTCTAAGAGGAGCGCTCGCGATCAGAACTCCATCCTGTATGGAGTTAACTCTTTCCTCTCCGGGGCAGTTCAAGTGCTGTGGCTAACTGCTATTGTCATAATATAGCAAGACTTCATGTTGTTTGAATCAGTGAAGTCCAAACTGTAGCTCTATAATGCCCTGGGGCTAGATTTTCAAAACCCCGGAAATCAGTGCATGTGCAGAGAAAACTGCTGCAAGTGGGGTTTCACTTGTGGAGCTGCAGTTTTTCCCCACATGTACCAGATTATAAAAGAGGGAGTCAGTTTATGTGAGTCTCTCTGATTTACAGCAGCTTGCATTTTTTTTTTTCAGTGCAGCTGCATTGAAATGTTACACTTGGTGGACCAGGCGTAACATCTCCTGCAGCTGCAGTTGCTGCCATGGGCTGAAAATAGAAATCTCCACAGGTGTGGAGATTTCATCATGCAGTGGTGGCTATAGAGTGGGACAGTCCCTGAATGGCTGAAAATCCAGCCACTGAAATTTACAGGAGTGGAAATGTAATTCCTTAGTAAACATAGCTCTTCAGTCAATGCAGACAGCAGAAGCTGTAAAGCACTATGCTGTTTCATTCAAGACAGGCTCTTACACGACTGCTCAGGAACTTCTCAGGTTATTGGATCCCATGTCTTTGACCACAGAAGTGGCATCATGGCCCAGGCTTCAAGATACAGTGGTATGTCAAAAAGCATTGGTTCTGGACAAATGCACAATGTTAACACAATTACCAGCCAAACAAGTCTTGGTGGAGGCCTTGAATTGACTGGATGATATGGGTATTTATTTAGTTTTTGTTAACGGGGTGGGTACACTAGGCAGAAACTGCCACTTTTCAGGTACGACCCGGGAGAATTACATCATCGAAAATACATAACACAGTATAACACAGTCATATATATATATATATATATATATATATATATGTAATAGATATACCACTCTGAGGTGTCTGATAGCTCTGATACTCTTGCCGAGGCCGCAAGGCCGAAAGGCCAACAACAGGCGCATGATATCAGAGCACGCCCACCGCACACCTCAGAGTGGTATATCTATCTTATAAAATGTCAAAATTGTTTTGGAGGGGGTAAAAGTGCAGGTGGCGAAGCGGCGCTCTGATATACATGACGGTCATGTGATGTGTTTTATACAATCAGAAGTCTGGATTTGGATATGGATGCCCATTTTATAATATATATATATATATATATATATATATATATATATCATAAAATAAAGAATACAGACTTAAACTGGTATAGGAGTAGAAGGTAGCACAACATTGTAAGCATGTGTACAATAATCAGAGGAGGAACATGTCAGCATATGGTGGCGGCAATTAGTCGAAATATACATAACACAGTACAACAGAATCAGGCATAGTATTTTGAAAGACTGCATCCCTTTTCTCTAGCCCCACTCAGCAGTGTTCATACCAACTGTATTTCTCCTAGCGTAAGGGGTGCCTACGTGTAGATGACATATCCATACATGGAGTATGAAACTAGTGCACATAACTCTATTAGAGCGCAGAGCAGTTTCTCTCCCTTAGGTCCTTCTTTTCCCTGGTAAAGGGAAAAACATTCCAGGTATGAACAGATAATACAACCACAATGTATTATAAGAACAAATGTGGAGCAGATCATCAAACTTGTACAAAGAAACTTTGAAAGCTGGAATCTGGCATATAGTTTAATTATCTCTGCAGTATATCTTGCTGGGAAGGACTATGTACTTACAGACTGAAGTCTGAGCTTTCCATTGCTTAAGCTTGATACAAAATGGCCACTCAGACATAACTGAGTTAAGCAGGATGTGTCAAGCAACCCTCAAACTGTCCATAGACTAAACCTCTCAACTCCATCGGTTCTGGGAACACTCCCAAAGATACATTCAGTTTGACATGGCAGAAAAATTATTCTGTGCTTTTTTGCAATTCCCTCTGATCAAGAAGGCAATTCTACAAGTTCAGGAGGAAGAGCTTGACCATGATTTTAACCGCACTAGTCTTCGCTTGACTACCCTGGTATCTGATGTTTCTGATTCTGTCTCAGAAAATGCCTAGCACCATTCCCCTATGGCAGAGCCTTCTGTCAGTATGTCAGGGCAGAGTTTTAAACCAAGATCTACAATCCATATACGTAACAGCATGATCCCTGAAGAGCAAGAATTTTCAAATTTTAAACTTTCTAACCAGGTACAGTAGAGGCAGTACTAAAGGAGGCCATAATATCTGCACCAAGAAAAGAAAAAAATGTATTCAAGTAATGTTTCTTCTCAGGGATCCCTCACTATGTTTATGCTCTGAGCATCATCTCCTAGGAGACTGATGCCCCGGAGATAGAACCCTATTCTAATTAGCAGAATTTAGAATAGTGGTTTGAAAAACTCTGTAACCATGCTGCATTCTGTCACTTGCCTGATGTGTTTCTATAGCCAGAGTGGAGCGGTGGCTAGTGAATCTAGCTAAAAAGCTACTAAAATGTATTTATTTATTAAATTTTGATGACCGGGTAGGCCCACTGAGCCCCGGAGGTCCCTTTTTCAGGGGTGACCCGGGGAGACATTACATGAATTGATACAGGCAGTAAACATGTATAAATGTACTTACAGGTACAGTAGTTACCGTTTTTGTCATTGATTCAGAACAGTGATGGCATTCTATCCATAATGGTTTGGCACGACTCATGAACATCTGTGAGTTACGGAGATACGGCTCTGTCAAGTATGAAGTTTGAGCAGGTAAGGTGCATGGAGTAAGTCTATGGGGCGGGGAGGGGGGAGACTGTCAGATGCCATGGCATTGGCAAGTACTTGCCTCATGTAGATGCACCTTGAGCCTGGTACAGAAGTTCATGAGAGAGGGGGCATCCTATACCACTGGTGGAAGTTTATTCCACAGGTAGGGGGCTGTGGCAGAGAAAGATTTCCATCCCCCACAGGTCCTGACCCTGGGGGTTACTAGCAGAGTCCATCCAGAGGTCCTCAAGGTTCAAGAGTTATATTTGGAGGCTAAGGTAGCTGAGAGGCTGGGTGGAACTGTGGGGCTGAGTAATTTAAATGCTAGGCAGAGGAGAGGGTATTGTAGACGTGCATCAAAAGAAGGCCACTGTAGTTTGGCTAGTGTATCCCAGTGGTGGCTTCTGAAGTGATCCTGGGTAGCGAACCGCGCTACCTTGTTGTATAGGATCTGCAGCCAGTGAACTTCCTGCTTGGCCATTCCCTGTACAACAGGGGCTGCGTAGGTCAGTGTGGGTAGCAGAATGCTTGAGGCAATGGAGCGCCTGGCTTCCAGGATAAGCTGATCCCTAATCCGATACAGGATGCCCAGCTTCCCATGGATGGTCTTGGTCACTTGTTCCACATAGTCCTTGAAGGTGAGACCTTGGTCAAGTGTAAGCCCTTGGTATTTTAAGGAGGGCACAACTTCAATGCTGGTCCCTGCCAGTCATTTGAGTTGTAGGGAGCTGGCCATGTCTTGCCCTAGGGATCTGGGCCCGAACAGCATGGCTTTTGTTTTGCCTATGTTCAAGACCATTCTGTTTATTTTTAGCCAGTTCTCCAGTGATGTTAGGTCCAACGAGAGTAAGGAGCTAAAAGCCTCCAGGTTATTCGAGGAGCGGTATATGATGATGTCATCCGCGTATTGTACTACTGTACTATCCCCGCAATGGAGTTTTAGGTCATTGGTAAACAGTGAGACTAGAAGTGGACCAAGGATTGATCCTTGTGGTACTCCCTCTTTTAAGGGTAGCGGGTCAGATATCGCACCCTTCCAGCTGACTGTCTGGGTGCAGCCAGATAAACAGCTCTCAAACCACTTGAGAGCCAGAGGGCCTAGGCCTACCTTTTTAAGATTTGCTAGCAGGAGGTTGTGGTTGACAACGTCGAAGGCCTTGGACAGGTCAATGAATACCGTGCTGGAGGTGGTCCCTTAGTCCATGGCATTGAGTACCTCTGTCATGAGGTTCGTGAGGGCAGTGTCCGTGCCATGGTTAGTTCAAAAACCATGTTGAGAGGAAGCCAGTAGTTGGTGATTCTCCAGGTAATTGTGGAGTTGACTATATACTAGTCTTTCCTGCAGTTTGGCAAGCAGACATAGCAGGGAAATAGGCCTGTAGTTGCTGGTGTGCTCCTTGGAGCCACCCTTGTGGATGGGAACCACGTTTGCCTGTTTCCACTGGCGTGGTATGGTGCCTTCCAGCAGAGATCTATTTATGAGCCAGGTCAAGGGTCTGGAGAAGGATTGGGCACTGTCCTTGAGCAGCCTGGGATTAATTCTGTCAGGGCCACCTGGGCCTTTGATTTTCAGGGCCCTCAGGAGGGTTTGCACCTCTCTGGTTCTGACCAGCCTTAGGTGGAATAGTGGTCATTGAAATATTGGGGGTTCTGTCTCATTGGGTTCCAGGGTGTGAGGGGGTAGCCCAGCCTTATATGCATCAAGGTTGGTGAAGAGAAGGTTGAGGGTTGTGGCAATTTGTGGGCCATCATTCACTAACTTACCACTGGCTTCCATGGGGCCTGGGTCAGCCTTGGTATTCCCTCTGATCAGCTCATTGATATGAGACCAAAATAGTTTAGGGTTACCTAAGCCATTTTTTTGAAGGCACGTGACATACTCCCTTTTAGCCAATTTTGTGGTGCTCTTGCATTTGTTACGCAGGGCTTTATATACCACAAAGTCGGCCTGGAGATAGGACTTCTTAAACCTCTTCCAGACCTTGTCGCGATTGATCATTAGGGCTTTTAGCGCTGGAGAAATCCACTTGTAGCAGCTGCCTTTTACTCTGAGCTTCTTTACCAGGGCGAAGAGGTTAGCTGCTTTTGTCAATGAGTGGTGGAAGAATTCTAGTGCCTCATCCAAGGATGGGAGGAGTCTGATCAGTCTCCAGTCCAGGCTAGTGAGGTAGTCATTGTATTGTACCGCTGAGAAGTTTGAGTAATCTCAGGCGGTCAGTATTCTGGGTTGGACTTTGGGTGCATTGTTCCTCCAGATGCAGAATATTGGGGAGTGGTCACTCAGGGTATCAGCCATGAGCCCAGCTAACTGGATATTGGAGGGGTTAGACACAAGAGCCCAGTCCAGGATGGTGTGGTTCCCTGACTTATGGTTCAACCTGGTGGGTTCTGATATAACCTGTACCAGATTCGTCTCTTGAGTTAGGGACATGAGGTCTTTATTGGGGTCATGGGCCCAATTAAGATTGAAGTCCCCCAGAATGAGAAGCTCCATGGCGACATCTTTAGTCGTGGTTCTGGTGATAGCCTCTACGGACTGGAGAGCTGTCTTAGGGGGATTGTAGACACATCCTATAATGAGGTGCTTGGACTGGCCGAGGGTGACCTATATAAATACTGATTCGCTGTCTGGGGTGGAGTCCAGCTTCAGGGTTAGGTTTGACACAGTTAGGAAGTCTTTCATATATATTAACACACCACCCCCTCTTTTTCCCTCCCTATCCTTGCGGAAGGCATTGTATCCTGGTGCCAAGATCTCATGGTCAAGAATGCTGGTCTTAAGCCAGGTCTCTGAGATGGCCAGAATATGTGGCTTGTAGAGGTCAAGCCAGGCTTGCACCTCTTGCATTTTTGGTCTGAGGCTGCAGACGTTCATGTGTGCAATCTTCAAACCCTTGGATAGTGCCCAGTGAGGGTCTAGTGGGGAGGATATTGAGACTTTGACGATGGAAGGGCCCGGGTTTGGCTGGATGTCACCTGCCAGGAGAAGTAGCGCTGCCAGCAGGCCAAGAAGCTTGGGGCAGGCTGATAAGATTTGGTTGCTTCTGGGTCTCCTACTAATAAAGTGGAGTGACTCGTAGCATACGCCCCGTCTCACTAGCTCATGGGCTATCAGTAAGGATTGTAAGCTAGTGTAGGACTTGGTGCCATGTTGGTCCCTGTAAGTGGTATCCTTGTCATGCAGTCCCTTCATGTCTGAGTCTCCGTGGCCTACCATCAGAACCACCCATAGTAGGGACAGAATGTAGAGTGTTGCCAGGAGTACTCCCTTGTTGGGGAGTACAGTACATGGCTTTTTTCACCACACCACCATGGACAGGGTGGGGAGCCCAGGTCCGTGTCATGGTCGACATGCTCGGCGAGCAGTAGCTCCCTGTAGATTACTCACATGGCCTCTGCCATCTCTATGGATGTCGCAGTCACCTGGACCACAGGGGTTGTTCCAGGGTTGAGCGGGAGTGGAGAGTGCTTCTGCTCAGTCTGTCAGAGACACCAGTTAGTTCTAGTCGTAGTATAAATTCTGTGGCAGAGTGTAGTATGCAAGCCTAATTGTTAAGCATTCATTAAGTCTAGGAATACTGTCCTTATCCCAGTCTGGCCCCTATCTCCAGCAGATTGCAGGCTGTATTTGATTAGGGAAGAGAAATATTAGTGACACTGGGTGCAGTCCCACAGGGATTTACAATTTCTCAGCCTGTTCTGGAGGAGGGGGTACCACCTAGTCATTGTATAGGTAGTATCACATTGATTCTGGCAGGTAGTAAAACAGCTTACATAGGGACAGAAGGAATGAGCAAGACAAGTAACAGTTTCACATCTTCAAATGGTTAGAACTGCAAGATTAGTTGTAAGCATATATGCAAGTAATTATATCAGCTAACATTAAAAGGGAAGAAAGGGGGCAAAATAAGCAACAGTTGTAAGTCTATAAATGGTTAGTATAGCGAGATTAACTGTGCGCTTTTATGCTTATTGTTTAGAGTCCATTTGGGTAAAGGCAACCTTTGAGTGTCCAGATTCTAGCCTAGTCCACGTTGGAGAGTATATTCTGCAAGTGGTTCAGACAGAGTGTCACATGAGCAGAACCGGAGAGATATGGAAAACCGGTATTCGTTCGGTTTCTTAGATCAGACGGCGGGTCAGCCCCTTATTAATTATGTAGAGGGGTTATCTCGCAAGAGAGAGGCCCTTTGTTGTGAGTGGGCATGGCTACTGAGCTTTTAAGGGGAAGAGGAAATGGGGTGGTGGGCGGAGAAATATTCCCCTGATGTGCAGCTCCCACTCAGCACAGGAGCCCTTTGTGGCACGCAAGCAAATTAAGTCCAGCAGCAAAGCAGTTTAAGTTTCTGTAGGAGCACGCTCCTGCACCAGGAGGTCTGCCGAGCTCTGCTCATTGAGCCTCCACCTCAACCTCCGTAGCAGACTTGCGGCGTCTTGGTGCAGGGGGTACCCGCTAGCAGAAAGGTCTCCCTCACCACCCCTGAAATTAAAGTGAAGAATCCATCCATTTATTCGGCCGCTGGGCTCCGATTCCTGCCTTATGTAGCAGGAGGGATCAACGTCAGCACAACAGCAGTAGACCAATGGGATGCTGTTTCATTGTTTGAAAATCGCGCCCAAAGATGCAGTCCCAAAGAAAGAATTTTCAAAAGTTTCCCCCTGATGCACAGCTCCCACTCAGCACAGGAGCCCTTTGTGGTGGGTATGCGAATTAAGTCCAGCAGCAAAGCAGTTTAAGTTTCTGTAGGGGCACACTCCTGCACCAGGCAGGGGAACAGGAAAACTTGAGAGTCTCGGTGTGAGGGAGGTCTGCCATGCCAAAATGTATACAAATTTAGTAACATTTTTGGAAAACATCAATCAACTTGAAGCAAACATGCAAATGCAAAAATACATAACATGTAAAGGAAAAACAAACCTTACAATTGTGGAGAAACTACAATAATAATGCACAAGCAACCTTTCATAAAAGGAACAGAATATTGTGAGAACCTATTTTCAGGTTCCGGAAAGGGAGGCAGGCAGGATGGGAGAGTGTAACCACAGTGAGGGATCCCTGAGAAGAAACAACCACTGCAGTAAGTTATTCTTTCTTCTAACCCAAGGAATCCCTCACTTAATGGTTATACTCTAAGCAGACTATACAGCAGTAGCTTGGGAGGCAGGGTCCAGAACCTACTTAGGAAAAAGGTTCTACAAGACAGCAGTTTCAGAGCCAGCATCCGTCCTGAACTGTATGTCCAGACAGTAGTGCTTTGTAAAGGTGTGTAGTGTTTTCCAGGAAGCTGCTTTGCAAATATCCAATAAGGGGATGCCCTTTGTGGAATGTGCCCTTAAAGAGCAACCCTATATTCTAATAAAACACTTAAAAACACTAGAGTTACATCAATTATGTTTTAACTTTATTGTTTTCTAGATATTTTTTTTTTTTACTCTGCCCATCTGTTTGTTGGTCTACTAAATATTAAAGAATAATTCAGAAATTATTTAAATTAGTCTTTCAAAATGTATCTGACTCTCCCCTGCTAACCACACAATTGCTGTTTGTGACATCACACTCTGTTGTCATGGTAAGCACAACGATGTCATAAACAAAGGCACTGTTGGGGGGGGCATGCTGTGGAACACGAGCAATATGGCCACTGGGATTTGAAACTCCTCAGAACTATACAATATAAAGCTGTTTTACACCAGTTGCAACTGCAAGAATATAGCCACAAACTACATTTTTGGGCTTCGGAATGTTGCTGGAGTAAAAATGGGGAATCCCAAAAAGGACAAACACATGGGAGATGGTGCAAAAACCAAAAGCTCTTCAGCTCAACCAGCAACGCGGTTGGTGCAAGGCCGCATTCTCCCACAGCCAGGCAGTGACGGAGAGGAGACCCTGCAGATGTTATGGCATAAAATGAACAGGATGTTGGCTTCCATGGCTGGACTGTCTGACCGCTTTGATGCCCTGACAAACAGGGTCACCATATTGGAGACAGAAGCCGGATCAACAAAAACGGAAGTCCACGAGGCTAAAAAGCAATCTGAATCAGCACTGGGTACCGCAGCAACTTTGGTGAAGGAGAATGCGCATTTGCAGTCCCGGCTGAAGAATTTGGAAAATCTAGCTAGAGCAGCTAATCTCCGGATTACTGGGATGCCGGAAGGAGTGGAAGGGGATCGCCTCATCCTTTTCCTCAAAGAATGGCTCAAACAACACCTCAGTCAGCCTTTACAGGACAGGGTCTGGACTATTCAAAAGGCCTACAGGGTGGCCTCCCGGAGTAGGCCTATCAATACTGATGCACCCAGGGCGATAGTCGCATGGTTTGACAATATGGGGACTAGAGACTTAATACTAACCATGGCCAGGCAAAAACGTGTACTCTTGCAGGATGGACAGAGGGGCTCCCTCTTCCCCAACCTAAGCTATGCAACCCGTCAGAAAAAGAAGTGCTTCGACGGTATCCGGGCGATGCTCCGTGAAGCTGGTATTGTGCACAACATGCTGTTTCCAGCCAGACTCCGGCTGGTGCATGAACCAGAGAGTTTTCATTTTTTCTGATGTTACCAAGGCCCTGAAATGGGCTCAAAAACATGCCCAGCCTTCCAGAAGGAGACATGAACCCTCTCAATCTATATCGGAGGACGAGGATGGAGCAGAAACATAATGAGAGACTCTGGGTGATATTTGCATCAACAAAACTGTATATTTAGCTCCATATGTGTTCAGACATTTTATTTTCTTGTTCTGGTTTAGGAAAAACTGCCATACTTGTGAGTTCATAGGGGATATCTGGAGACAAAAGGGGCTAAGACTGGGGTAATTTGTTATTAATCTCCTAAATCTGGAGTAGATTTCTTGCAGTGTTAGATTATTTTATTGCTGATTGCAATGTTAAGGCTTATAATGAAGGTATGGAACAATGTTTCATAAGTGGATTTTCCACACAGTTTCTAAACAAAATCCCATTTGTATTGTACCTTTTGATACCTTTCTAATAGTTCAGCATGCAGTTTTAGTGGGAAGAGGAACCCCTGAATAATTTCAGTTGAAATATTTTATTAAGCATGCGGCTCATGGGCTTTAAATGCACAGCTTACATTGGAATTTTAAAAGTAAGAATATATTATTTTTCTGGGTTCTCCCCAATGCTGTATCTTATGGATGTCAGTCGAATTACTTAAATGCTTGTATTAAGAGGGGTGGCGCCCTCGTGTGGCTATTTTACATATCCCTATGTACTGCATCAGGAAAAAAAATGTGTTTACACTATGAAACTAATAAATACAAAGTTAAAAAAAAAAATAAACAAAGGCACTGTGAGATTAACAGGGGAGAGGTACAGGTTTTCAAATGTTTTCTATACATACATACAATTTTCCTGATAAGTCAGTGAAAGTGGAGAAAGTCAGAGAAAGTAACATCCTGTCAGAGGTGTTGAACTGTCTTTTACTGTTCTTTCATTTGCATTCACAAGTGCATTTGGGACAGTATTCTGATCATATCCCTTACTAGGAACCTGATGACCATTGCTTGAAATTGTTCTCTTTCTTTTTCTTCACTACTGTTTCTTTTAACTCTCAACATCTGCAATATAGAATGCAGTCTTTAATATTTGCGGATGTATATAAGGAAAACTATCAAAAACCATTGGGGTATCTTAAAACCCACAGGTATTCCTGAATTAAACATGCACCCTATTATAGATTCAAAAAGAGTTAGCACCCTTAGAGACCTACTGGTAACTCGGAACAACAGAAAATGGAAGGAACAGGGACACAACTATTGCTGGGACCACTAGAACCAGGTATGCTTCCTTGTGGAAGATGTGTACACTATAGCAATACATCTAAGAAATTAGAAACTTAGCACCCTAATGGAAATAGAAAATTCCCTATCAAAATGTTTTTGAACTGTGATTCTGGTCACTTGATTTATATCCTTACGTGTCCTTGCACTAAATATTATGTTGGCAAAACCACCAGGTCCTTCAAGATGAGAATTAGTGAACACATAAGTTATATAAGAAATAGAAGGATCTCCAGTAGCACAACATTTTACCAAAGAGGTACATAATGCAGCTTCATTACAAATTTTGGGCTAGAGAGAGAGAGAGAGAGAGAGAGAGAGAGAGAGAGAGAGAGAGAACCACCTGCCAGGGGGTTGGGATTGAGAAAAAACTCTAGACAGAAGAGAAATGTATTGGATATACATGCTGGATACATTGGACAGTAGATTAGGATGAATGATGAGGAAACTGGACAGTTTGCTGGTGACGACATTAATCTGTCCCCCTCCCTTGTATATCTATACTTTTTCCCCCCGCCACCCTTCACTCTGCCTTTTCTAACCAGTTTTGTCTGAGGCATGATTATGCTTTAGAAATGTACTGTATGACAGGATACAAATGTCAGAATCTAAATAGGCAGTACGGTTTGAAATAAGGGAATAACTCATATATAGACCTAGCATTAATTTTCAGATTTTGGAACATAGGAGATCTGAGTAACTGGCTGACAAGCTATTTAGCTTATCATGTTTAAAAATTACAATTAACCTTCTGTGACTGCATAAATATCAGATTGATCTGGTGTGACATTAATGGTTCTGGTTTTAACTAATGCACTAGAATGTAAAATATTTCATGGTCAAAGATAAAAAAGATTGGAGCGATCATCTATGGTGCCTGAAAATGTACTAACTTGTGTTATATAAATGCATACATAAATTATGTTGTAGCGAAACATTATGTGTAAGCTCAGAATTAAATTTATTTATATTATAAAAAGGGTATTATAATTTGAGGGCTATGATCGGTGACTGGCATTCTACTAGCCCTACGTTAATCTTTGATTATTAGCCAAGTAGAGCCACTTTACATGCAGCTAGATAAGCTAAAACACGGCCCCATTTTGAAAAGAATGATGGCTAAATTCCAAAGAGTTCCATACCACCGCCATTTAACTTCCCAAACTGCGATCGCAAAACTGTCAGCTTTTACCAAACCTACATCCCTTAAAAGTGAACTATTTGCAATAAATTCTATAATAAAAATTACTGACAGCTGTTCATTGATGGAGCTGTCATTGAATTTAGTACCGCTGGCCATTAGTGAGTTTCACAAAAACATTTCTGAGTTTTTGACAGCTTTAAGTTAGCTGTCACTGAGGCTATATGCAGAGATTGTGAAGAGCCTTGCTGCCTGCAGGTCCTGCACTAACTACCTGGAGGAAATGTCCAGGACTCAGTCAAGAGCAACACACATATAACCCAGTTAGAAATCGGGTCCCCCTGTTGTTATTGCCATAGTCAGCTGTGGGTGGGGACCTAAGCCACGGCTATAAACTGAACAACCACCTCCTACCCCCACGATCTCAAACAGGCAGTCCCAGTAACCTTGGACCTAAGCCACAGCTGTAAATTGAACAACCACCTAATACTCCTGGTCTCAAACTGGCAGTGCCGGTAACCTTGCTAAACTGTCAGTAGCTTTAAACTGAATCCCCCCCCCCCACCATCTCAAACCAGCACTGAAAGATCTCTAAGCTAGACCGCGGCTGTAACTTGAACTACCCCACATCCACTGATCTCAAACAAGTGCTGCTGGTTCCCTTAAGTCAAGTCATATCGCAGCTGTAAACTGAGCCATCCCTCTCCTAAATCTCAAACCAGCAGTGCCAATGATCTTGTTAAGCCTGTGTTTCCTTCTTCTTTAACATAAGGAAACATCTGTGGTACTAGGAAGCTGGGACTGGAGGTAACGCATTCAAATCTGAGTGAAAAAAAAAAAAGTACTGTATAGTAACGACTGCCATAGACTCCCTCTGACATGAACATGCCTACAGTGACATGGCTTGTGAACGTGCACAGCACATAACTCAACTCTCTCTATATTCTGCTGTTGATGGATGGACTAGTTTTATTTAAAATCAACTGTACTGATAAAGAACATAAAATAAAGTTATCAATGAACATAACTTTGAGAGTTTTATAATAGCAATACTGTACTCCCAAGGGTTATGTTAATGCTCAAGTTAATCTACTCCTGGGTGCATGTGGCACTCGGCTGCACCTTGTGCCACATTATGCCCCCAGGGGATGATTAACTAGAGCATTAACATAACCCCTGGTCGTACCTTATTGCTTAAAAAATGAACTAAGGAGATACAGTTAGATAAAGGATAATGGGATAGTACAAATGACCTGTAACCATACGGCTTCCAGATGTGATAACAACCCATATTATAAAATCTTAGGCATAAAAAAATGCAAAAAAAAATAAAAATAATTATTCTGTTTGATTTTAATGCAGATCCTTCACTGATGAAGCCCATGACGGGAGAAATGTCGGGTGCTGGTTATGGGATAATTGCTACTGATTCATAAATAAATAAATAAAAGATTAACAATTAGATTATTTGGAATTCAGATACAACCATAGGTAGGAATGTTCTGTTGGTTCCAAGGATTACCTCGTCCCTGTGGAAGATTATATAATTTGCTTCTGTACTGAGGGCTTGCAGTTCACTCACTCTCCCAGCAGAGGTCATAGCAATCAGGAATATGGTTTTCCATGTGACATACTTCAGGTCAGCAGTGTCCAGGGGCTCAAATGGAACCTCCATGAGTTTGGCAAGGCAGACACTGAGATCCCATGGTGGGACTGGATCCTTTACCAGTGGCTGAGGCCTTTAAAAAACCTTCTGAAAATGGGTTGTGAGCCCACTGAGTTTTCCCTTGCCTGGTGATATGCAGGCAGACACTACTGCCAACTGCACCTTTAGTGATGAAGGCCTTAGGCCTAAAAACTGGAGGAACACCACATATTCCAAGACTACAGGCAACCCTGCCTCTACTGGCACTATTTTTCTGGTGGTACACTAGTAAGAAAATCTCTTCCATTTAGAGAAGTATGTTTTTCTTGGATGCCAGTTTCCTTGAAACTCTAAGTACCTTCAGCACTTCCTCTGAGAGATTTAAACCAGAGTATTCTATAGCTCCTCAAGAGTCATATCTTGAAGTGCAGTGTCTTGGGGTTTAGGAATGCTATCCTGTCATGAGATAATCAAATCAAATCAAATCAAAAATCTTTATTTATTCAGGCGAACATCATTGAGCACAGCTCATTTACAAGATGGACCTGAGTGGTCATAACAAAAAAGGTTACAGATTGTATACAAAAACATGATATTGAATAAGCACAAATACAATCATGTATGAGTGAGATAGATGTACACATATTTACATATATACAAGGCAAAGGACAGTAAACCTAAAACCTAATAAAGGAGAGAAACAAACAGTTTAGTAGGGATAAGGCTTGGATAATGGCACAAGGGTGGGCATATATGTATGAGGTTTGATGGGAAAGGACCAGAGGAATGATAGAAGAATATGGATGAGCTTTAAAAGAGGGAGGTGGAGGAGAGGGGTGTGGGAGGGGTGGGGGTGTGGGAGGACTAGGCCTTGTGGAAGCAGTTGCACTAATCTGGGAATAGGCTGGTGTACAGTTTTGAAGGATGTAAGAGGAATCAGTATATCCATTTTCAATGACTTTTGGATAGAATTCCAGATAAGTGCCAGGAATAACTGATTGCAGCTCTTCCATACTGGTGCAGGTGATAGGAATCTTCAGCAGGATCAGTTTGTTGATCCTCAAGGTGTAGGGCCTGGATGTGATCCGTTGAAGCAGTCTGAGATGTAGGAAGGAGTTTGTTTGTCAGAGCTTTGTAGATCCAGATAGCAGCATTTTTTTTTCTTCTATGTTGCAGGGATGTCCAACTGACTGCATTGTAGAGAGAGCAATGATGGGTGCTAGAGGAAGGCAGTAATGAATCTAATAGCTCTATGATACAGGGTGTCTAATTTGTTTAGATGGGAGAGGGAGCAATGACCATAGAGGAAGTCAGCATAATCAATGAGGGACAGGAATGATGCTAGGATTAATCTTTGTTTGGAATCTTTGGTCAGGTAGTGTTTGATCCTATAGAAAGACCAAGTCTTTGTCTTAGCTTTTTCAGTAGCTCTTCAACGTGGTAGTATAGTCTAGTTTATTGTCTATCCATACTCCTAGATATTTGAATTTGTCTACATATTCCAGATTTTCACCAAGGATGGTAGAGAGTTGTGGGAGGGTGAATGATGGGATAGTGGAAGAACAGTTCTTGGTGGCAAAGAACATAGCTTTGGTTTTCTTGGCATTTAGTAATAATTTCTTTTCTAAAAGGTTGTGCTGAAGGAGGGAGAATTCAGACTGTAGGAGCTCACAGGCTTTTGATGGTGAGGGATTGCTCACATATAGTACAGTGTCATCTGCAAAAGGTGGATATTAGATAGTGAGAGATTGGAATCAATATTGTTGATGTAAATGGCAAAAGGATGGGACCCAGGATGGAGCCTTCATGTACACCTCTTAGGAGTGGTTTAGAGGTAGATAGATCACCTTCATTTTTACCAGTTGTAA
Organism: Neoceratodus forsteri; assembly: GCA_016271365.2. Lineage (NCBI taxonomy): Eukaryota > Metazoa > Chordata > Ceratodontiformes > Ceratodontidae > Neoceratodus > Neoceratodus forsteri. The sequence goes on along the minus strand of CM028136.1, from coordinate 397,116,255 downwards.
TCTTCCGGAGAGATAGCATCTGAACCATTTAAGAGAGAGTGAGTCAAGGCCTATGGAGTTCAGAGAGGAGATTAGAAGATCATGATCCACAGTGTCAAAGGCTTTGCTTAGATCCAGAAACACAGCACAGGTATTATTCTTTTTGTCTAGGGCAGTCTGCCAGTCATTTGTGGCTTTTACTAGTGCAGAGATGGTGCTATGCATAGATCTAAACCCAGATTGAGCTGGATTTAGGAGATTGTTGGCATCAAGGTAGGCAGTTAACTGAGAGTTTACCAGCTTCTCAAGCATCTTGGATAGTACTGGTAAGATGGAGATGGGCCTATAATTATTGAGGTCCATGGGATCACCTGCCTTAAGTAATGGAAACACTTGAGCTGTTTTCCATATTGAGGGGATAGAACCAGTGGCAAGTGATAGATTGAAGAGGTGGGTGAGGGGGGCGGTTATCAGCAGACTGTAATTCAGTGGCAGGCTGACTGGAGACCCGATAGACAGGGCCAGGAGAATTGAGTACCAGGACTGTCTGGCCTAGTCTGGTGCTATTGGGATTACTGTTGCAGGTTCTTTCCCCAGTTTCAGGAGGACTTTCTGAATCAGTGGAAATGGTGGGAAGGCATACAAGAACCTTCCTGTCTAGTCCAATGCCAGGGAATCCTCTGGGGTTGTCTCTCTGGTTGTTGGTCTACAATAAAACTGTGAGAGCTGACAGTTTCCCAAGAAGCAAACGTCTATTTTGGGAATGCCCCACCTTCTGAACACTGTGGTCAGAAATGGTCTGTTCAAGGCCCATTCATGATTTCCCTGGCTGATTCTGTACCCAGTAGCTCTGTATGAAGCTTGAACCATCCATTGATCCTCCTGATACAAAATGGCCACCCAGGGTAGAATGAGTTAAGGAATCTGCCAGTACATTTTTGCCTGTTAAGTGCACTGCATAAATGTTTGCTTCAAAGATGTATGCCAGGTCCCAGATCCTCACTGCTTCTGTACACAGTTTTGAGGATCTTGTCCCTCCCTGCTTGTTTATATATTATATTGTTGTGGTATGGTGTGTTCCGATTTGGACAGACTGACCCCTTAGTTGGAAGGACGACTGCATTGGTAACAGTACTACTATTAGCTCCAGGAGGTTGATGTGTTCCATTGACTCCTGTTGGCTCCATGTGCCACTCACTGTGAGAACCAATAAGGTAAGTGCCTCACACCACCTATCCTACACTATACCTAAAAAGAAAAAACACCAAACAAACAATAAAACACTGGCCTCCTAGGCCAAGCTATGACAGATTAAAACAGGAACTACAGCAAAAAAAACTGATTGTGGGCCTTCATGAGGATCTATGAGTCAGCGACTGGTAGGTACAGTCCCTAACCCGAGAGTATTGGGAGCACCAGGTGTTAGTAAGGTTATGTTCCTCCATCATGGCACTAATAGCCAACAGCACCTGTTGATGAGGTTCGGGGGCTCCAGTTCTGTCCACCTGTGGTTCTAGGGTGACATTTACATCCCATCTCATAATCACCGAGGCCCCAACCTTGTTAAAGTCCAGCAGTGCCTGACTTAGGTCATGGAAGAAGGTAGGGTCATCTTTATTGGGGCCATACAAATCGGCTAGTACTACGGGGCCCAAGGGGGTTCAGACCTGCACTAAAACTCAGCTCTCTTAATTAGTCCAATTGGGACGCTTCTACAGTCCATGCCAGGGACTTGTGGATCAATATGGATACCTCGTGTTTAGACAAGGAAGTCTTAGTTTAAAGTCTTCTACTTTTTTGTCCCTGTCTGACTCAGTGTTAGAAGTACTATTCCACAAGGCAGGCTCAGTCCTGCACTGTTCAGTCTGCTGCCTGGCTGCTCTGTGAGTTTGTCTGGCTCACTCCAACTGCATCACTCACACTGAACTAGCTCCCTTTTATAGCACTGGCAGACATTCATGACGATTGGTAGGGGTGGGTGAGTGTTAGTGAATGATGGAACGGGGGATCCAATGCTAGGCTAGTAAGACTGGAGGCAGGTCACACAATCAGAAGTTAAGGAGCTGCTGCAGTCAGGTGTGTGCACTGCAGTGCAAGAAGGCAGGATGTTCTCAAATTGCCTAAACAAATAAACACAAAAAAAAAAAAAAAAAGAAAAGAAAAACAAGGGCTTCTCCCATTCTCTTCTCCCTGATCCCCACCGGCCTGACCTGTTACTCAACCCTTACCCATTACCCGATACCTGATGCATAAATTACAATCACATGCTGGGTAGGGTAGTCTTTTACCTGAACTACTCTACCTGACTAAAAATTATTGATACCTGCATTACCTGGTGAAGTTATCCGTTGGGTAGCCCATGCCTACTTTCTGTTAAGTAGTGAAAAGTGTCTTTTGGTTATGGATGACCTTTGGTACAGTACTTCTTAATCAGCTTCAACCTGCTAAAGTTTCATTCTGTAGCTGCACTACTCCCAGGAAACATGAAGAAAGTCCAGTAAAGATTGGCAAGGTTTGGAAACACAATGCGCATATCAACTGCAATCATGAAGCTTAGCGCATCACTGATTTTTAATTCCTCTTTATCAGAGAAGATGATTCTATACAGTGAACAAAATGCTGAATACTTACCAATAGGTCAGATACATACAGTACAGTATATACCCCTCTCATAGAAATAAGCCAAGACTTTTATTGCTGTTGAGTGGTTTTCATTACAAAAACACCCTAGGGTCAGGAGCTGAAAACTTGTGTGCAGTCTCTGCAATATTCGAACCACTCCCTTCATCTGTGTTATAAATACATCCAAAAGCACACGGAATGTATTTATTTTGAAATGCTGTCTCCCACTTTCTGCAGGATCATACTTCACTAGCTCATCATGAAAGTATTTCCTTTTGCAGTTCAGTGTTTCCTTGATGTGTGCTGAAGTGGCACAACTGAACTAGGGTTCTCACTGCTGCTTTTATTTAATTAAAAGTCACATCTGATTGAAACTTCTCTATTTCCCAACAGCATGTCATCAAGTTCACAGCAGTGACCAAATCAATAACGTTACCTTGAATATAGGTTAGTAGTGTATAAATGCTCTATACAAGTTTGTGTCAAAAGCACAGCATGAATTTAAACTCCACACTTCTATAGTGATAAGAAGTAATCATGTTCAGACACTGTTTTCCCTTGGAAAGTTGAACTTCCTCATGTGCTAGTCACTGCAGTTAAATGCTGACAGATTCACTTGCAATACAGAGTCCACTGCTCGCTTGAGACTTTTGCACTGTGTGTCTGATAGTTTTTTCAATATAAGTATTGTTTCTTCCAGTTTATTCTACTGCTTTTCTTCCAGTATTCTGATTCATGACAGACTTCATCAAGAAAGTATGTAATGAGTCAAGTGTTCTCTAAAACAGATGAGCATTCACACAAAGTGCTGCTGCATCAGTCAAAGCTAGATTCAAATTATGTGTACAATGACTGTGACTAGCTTGTGATAACTCAAAAGGGTTTGAAGACCTGAATTACGGTACAACCAGACATTCTGCTTTCACCTTCGTATGTCTGGCCTTAGCAGTAGAAAACATCCAGCGTCAGTGCCTCCGTGCTTCACAGAAGGCTATAGAAGCGTGCACTGTTGATATTGGTACTGTAACTCAAATTTTATGAAGTACTCAGTTGCATGCCCAGAATATGTTACTTAGCGGAGTGTCAAAGAGAATTGATCGAGTCTAGTTATGTCAATTATGTGAGTCAAAAATCACTGAGAAGTATTACAGTTTTCACTTCCAGCACTTCTTGAGACAGTGCATGAATTAAATAATTCTGAATACTGAGGCTCAAACAAGTGGCTCAAATTAGCCCAACTCCATTTGCATTTGGTAATATGGTTTGCTAATACGCCATCATATTTGGCCACCAGTTTCAACAACTCTAAGAAGTTCTCTTCATTGGAGATGCCAAATCAGGAATATTCCGTGTCCACACAGAGAAAGGCCTTGCTTTGATAGGAATAAAACTGTATCAGGGAGTCTTTTCAGCACCTCTACATTTTTTTAATCAAGTACTTCTCTGCCTTTACCATTTGTACAGCAACTGTCGTATCCTGTGAAAGTCTATACTTGGTTAGTAGAAATTGTTTGCCAGCTGTACAGTGGATCCTATAATTCTTATGCTTCTCAGTGTTTCACTTCCCTTCTTGAAGTTTGTAAAAACACAGTCCTGATCTGACCACACACTGGAATAATGTTCATGGTTTCTATATGCAAACAGCCAACATGCAAAACAGAAAAGATGAGAACACTACGGAGTATAACCCAACCAATGTCTTTCAACTTTGCAACCACCAGGAACAACCTTTTTCGATACCAATCTGGAGTAACATTTCTGTGACATGGATCAGCTTTAAGAAAAGCTCTAACCAAGATTGTAGTCTTAGTCTTACTGCAAAACTGATAGGGATCTACAGGGTAGTTTGCATAGTTAACGTAACAGTCATGATCATATTCTCGCCATTACAGTTTGCAGCAGAAACATACAGGTCAGCTGCTCTTATGCAATTTGGTAGGGTCTGTACTGTTTCATCTGAGCTCAGAAACATTAAAAGACTCCATTGCAGAAGAAGTCTTGGACCACTCGGGAGACGCACAGAGCTGCAAGTCATTTATCTGTCACAATTTTCAACAGGGGCAGCAGCAGGATGAGTTAAGTCCTCTCCACAAACAAGGTCAACAGACTGGATTCCAGAAGAAATCAGTGAATGGGCAGAAGTAGCTTGAGCAGCAGTCTCAGGTGTGGAAATCCTTTGGTAGATATCAGGGTCACTTGACTTTTCAGGAGAAGGGCCACAATCATGAGCAAAGCCAGACACACTCAAATAAAATTGGGCAATGATAGTTTCCAGTATGGCTACAGTTTCAGATTTCTTAAATATTCAGACTCCTAAATATTTGGACTTCTTCAACATTGGTAGCTAATTTGAGAAAGAGTGCCGAGTTAGGTAGGACTGCAAACAGATATTTATACAAATGTACTATTAACACTTTTTTTTCCTCTTCTACTCATCTTTTGTTCAGTACTAAGTTCAGCACGACTGGATGATAGCTTATATCCTGAGAGCTGTCTCTCTACCGCATCTGCAAACTTCTTTTGCTCTTAATCTACATTGTCTTTGCACCAAGCAATGCACTCAGCATTGATGATTCAATATGTCTTAAAGTGAAAGTAACAGAAAATGTTGCCAATATGGCCACTCTTAAAAAACAAACTTCATTTTTTTGGTGGGGTTGGCTAGGTCAGAATTTTGGTGGACAGCACTGGTGCTGGTGTATACGGTGAAGATGCTCATCAATTGTCAAGTTCTTCTGGATGTTTCAGTTAAGGTCTGAATGCAGACAGAATACTGCTCGAAGATTTCATTGCTTCTGCTAGCTTAACTTTCTCCTGTATTATAAGTTTTGCAGCACCAAAAAGTTTTTGTTTTCTACTTGTAACCTCCATGTGCCCCATCCTTGCTTGGTCTTCTCTCATTTTTCCACTATAAATTCACTCCCTGAGGTCCACAAAGTAAACACGCATTTAATGTACATGTACTTTAGCACTGACTTATTTGGAATGTGTGAGGCCAAAGTCTCCAGAAAGTACTATTTGCTTTATTTTTCCAGATAAGTGACATTGGACCCCTTAGTGCTATCCATTGCATATTCATGAGCCCACTCGGGAGGGAGCAATCTTAGACCTGGTACTCTCAAATGGGGACGGACAAAGAACTCAGATTTAGAAGTGGGTAGCCATCTGGGAATACATGACCACCAAACAGTGTGGTTCACAATAAACACAGTCATAGAGTCAAGCCATGCAAAAACAAGAGTATCGGACTGACTTTGGGAAAATGAGAGAGTGCTTCAGAAAAGCACTAGCAAACGGGCAAGAAGGAAGGGTGGAGGAACAATGGGAAATTATCAAAACAGCCATCACAGAGGCAACAAGCCTTTGTGTGAAGCAAATCAACTAAACAAAATGAAGGAAAAAAACACTATGGTTCTCAAAAGAGGTGGAACGGAAGGTTAAGGAGAAAAGGATAGCATTCAGGAAATTCACTCCCTGAGGTCCACAAAGTAAACACACATTTAATGTACATGTACTTTAGCACTGACTTATTTGGAATGTGTGAGGCCAAAGTCTCCAGAAAGTACTATTTGCTGTATTTTCCCAGGTAAGTGACATTGGACCCCTTAGTGCTATCCATTGCATATTCATGAGCCCACTCGGGAGGGAGCAAACTTAGACCTGGTACTCTCAAATGGGGACGGAGAAAGGATCTCAGATTTAGAAGTGGGTAGCCATCTGGGAATAAGTGACCACCAAACAGTGTGGTTCACAATAAACACAGTCATAGAGTCAAGGCATGCAAAAACAAGAGTATCGGACTGACTTTGGGAAAATGAGAGAGTGCTTCAGAAAAGCACTAGCAAACGGGCAAGAAGGAAGGGTGGAGGAACAATGGGAAATTATCAAAACAGCCATCACAGAGGCAACAAGCCTTTGTGTGAAGCAAATCAACTAAACAAAATGAAGGAAAAAAACACTATGGTTCTCAAAAGAGGTGGAAGGGAAGGTTAAGGAGAAAAGGATAGCATTCAGGAAATATAAGGAAACACTGAAGGAGCAGGACAGAGAACTCTATCAGTTAAAGCAGAAGGAGGTAAGGAAAGCAGTCAGAATAGCAAAGGCACAAACTGAGGAAAAGATAGCCAACTCTGTTGAGAAGGGGGATAACACCTTTTATAGGTACATTAGGGAGCAAAGAAAGACCAAGGGAGGGATACAGAGACTTAAAAAGGGGAGGGAATGTGGGCAGAGGGTGACAGTGAAAAAGCAGGGATACTGAACGAATATTTCTACTCAGTATTCACAATAGAAGAGGAAGGGGAGGTACCTAAACCAAACAAGAGAAACACCCTGAATAGGGGAGTCGATATCAGTCCATTCACAGAAGAAAGGGTTTTGAAAGAACTCTTGAAACTGAAGGTGGACAAAGCAATGGGGCCTGATGGGATTCACCCCAGAATTCTAAGAGAACTAAGGGTAGAACTAGTACTGCCACTGACTACTCTCTTTAACAAATCACGGGAGGATGGGGTGGCACCTGAGGACTGGAGGAGGCCAGATGTGATTCCACTTCACAAAAGTGAGAGCAAGGTAGAGGCAGGAAACTACAGACCAGTTAGTTTGACCTCAGTGGTAGGGAAAATGATGGAATCACTTCTGAAGGAAAGAACTGTTGAGTGCCTATAGGCCAGTGGGGCACAGGACCCAAGGCAGCATGGTTCACAACAGGAAAGTCATGTCAGACAAACCTAATAGATTTCTTTGACTGGGTGACCAAAGTAGTAGAGCAAGGAGGGGCTTTGGATATGGCCTACCTAGATTTTAGCAAGGCATTTGACACAGTCGCACAAAAGATTAATATGGAAGAATAGCCTGGAGGGCCCCAAGGTGGTGGAAGCCTAGATAAAAAACTGGCTGGACAACAGGATGCAAAGGGTAATAGTAAACGGAGTCCACAGTGAACAAAGGAGGGCAACTAGCGGGGTACCGCAGGGTTCGGTACTAGGGCCGGTCCTCTTTAACGTCTTTATAAGTGACATTGGAGATCACCTAGAAGGAAAAGTATGTCTCTTTGCAGACAACACAAAGATCTGCAACAGGGTTGATACACAAGATGGGGTGGAAAGGATGAAAAGGGACTTTGCAAGGTTGGAGGAATGGTCAAATATAAGGCAGCTCAGATTCAATGCAAAGAAGTGCAAGGTAATGCATCCGGGAAACAAAAGCTCAGGGGAAGAGTACACAATGGAGGGTGAGATAATAACAACAACAAAAATCGAAAGAGACCTAGGAGTAATTATATCAGATGACTTAAAGGTGAGCAAGCAATATGAGAAGGCAGTAAGGAGGGCTGGGGGGATACTGGGATGCATAGGGAGATGCATCAACAGTAGAAAACAGGAAGTTGTTACCCATCAGTACAGACAGTTGGTGAGACCCCATCTGGAGTACTGCGTGCAATTCTGGAGACCCCATCTCGGCAAAGACATAGACAGAATGGAGGCTGTTCAGAGGAGGGCAACCAAAATGGTTCAGGGTCTGCACTAGAAGACATACAAGGAGAGACTAAAGCAGTTTAATATGTATACCCTTGAGGAAAGGAGGGAGAGGGGGGACATGATAGAAACTTTCAAGTATCTAAAGGGAATTAAAGTACAAGAGGGTAGGATATTTCAGAAAAAGAAATGTGCAAGAACAAGGGGGCACAATTTGAAGATAGAGGGGGCGGCTCACAGGTAATGTTAGAAAGTATTTTTTCACAGAGAGGGTTGTGGATGCATGGAACAGCCTTCCTGAGGAGGTTGTGGAGTCAGGAACAGTGTGAGAATTCAAGAATGCATGAGACAGATGTAAGGCAATTCTAGTGGGGGGTAGGAGGAAGTAAGCTGTTGATTAACTAGAATCTGCAGCTTATCAATCAGGTAGGGAAATGGGCAGACTAGGTGGGCCAAGCGGTCCTGATCTGCCATCAAATTCTATGTTTCTAACTTTCTATGTATGTTTCTATCAGGGTGGATGAGCCCCGGGGAGGTTCCACGTTGACTTGGGACAGGAATAACTAAGCATGAAGACAAGAGTACTGAATTTCAGGAAGGCAGTAAAATACAAAAACAAATAAGGAGAAAGGAAGAAAAAACTACTCACCTTAGTAATTATATTTCTTCTAATGGAGTCTTGCTGTATTCTGACAATTGCAGTGATTCCCAATCTTTGAACTGCCCCGGAGAACTAAGAGTTAACTTTCCATGCAGGGCATGGAATGCTGAGCTCGAGCTTGGTTGAAGTCTCTGTCTGGAGTGTTTTGAACTTAAACTGTCAGATTCTTATGAGCCCAACTAAACTAAAAATTCTATGTGGAAATTGTAAAAATTCTACTAGCCAACTGGCTGAAAAGTTTTGGATTCCCAAGGAAGACTCAAGTCAGGAAACCCAAAAACAAAACCCAATGTACTAAAAATAATAATAAATAAGCACCCAAACAAAAGGGAGGAGGGTGCAAGCAAAAACACCCCTGGGGTGCAACACTGCACCTGCCCACCCACTTCCCAAAAACAGGTTCTGAGAGGGGAGGCAGGGAGGGAGGTCAGAATACAGCAAGACTCCATTAGAAGAAATATAATTACTAAGGTAAGTAATTTTTTCTTCAAACAACATGAAGTCTTGCTGTATTCTGACAATTGCAGACTACCAAGCAGTACCTCCAAGGAGGAGGGACAGAACCTACTTTGGGAATAGGCTCTGAAGTACTGCTGTGCCAAACCGAGCATCACTCCTAGCCTGGATATCCAGAGAGCAATGCTTGGTAAAGGTATAGACTGTTTTCCAGGTGGCTGCTTGACAAATTTCTAGGAGAGGGATATCCCTGGCCGCAGCCAGGGAAGCAGTTGTACCTCTTGTGGAATGAGCCCTCAGGCCTGAGGGTGGAGTTTGTCCCAGTTTTTCATAGCAGAATTGTATACAAGACACAATCCACCTGGCAATAGATCTTTTGGTGGCAGGTTTGCCCTTTCCCACTTCTCCATAAGTGAGGAACAACTGGAGGGAGTCAAACATGTGACCCTTGGTACGCTCTATGTAGTAACTAAGGGCTCTTTTGACATCTAAACTGTGTAGCCTCCTCCCTCCTGAGGAAGAATGATCAGTGAAGAAAACAGGGAGAGACATAGACTGGTTTAAATGGAAGTCTGAAACCACTTTGGGCAAGAACCTTCTATTGGTTCTAAGGACCACTTTATCCCTATGAAAGGAGATAAAGTCAGGTTCCACTGACAGGGCTTGCAATTCACTGATACACCTGGCAGAGGTAATGGCTACCAGGAACACAGTTTTCCAAGTCAAGTATTTAAGCTCTGCTGAAGACATAGACTCAAAGGGGGGGTTGCATAAGTTGAGCAATGCAAACATTCAAATCCCAGGCAGGGGCAGGGTCTCTAAAAGGGGGACTGATGTGAAACAATCCTTTAAAAAATTTACAGAACACAGGATAGGAAGATAGTGAGGAAGGTTTCCCCACAGACAAAAATGCAGAAACAGCTGACAAGTGTACCTTGAGATTAGCTGGCCTGAGGACTAGGCCATTAAGATGGACCATATAATCCAGAACCGTAGGCAATTCAGCAGTGTCTGGAGAAATATGCTTCTTAGAACAGCAAATGCTGAGTCTTTTCCATTTGGAGTTGTAAGTCTTTCTGGTGGAGGGCTTTCGAGAAGCCTTGAGGATATCCAGAACCTCTCTGGAAAGATGCAGATCTGTAAACTCTAACTCTTCAAGAGCCATGCTTTGAGATTGAGAGCCTGAAGACTGGGGTATCAAATCCTTCCCTGAGAGGATGTTAACAGGTTGTAATTCCTAGGAAGAGACAGGGGAAGATGGACTGCTAGGGACAGCAACAGGGGGTACCAGGGCTGTCTGGCCCAATCTGGAGCAATCAGAATCATCATGCATGGTTGAGACCTTATCTTGACTAAAACTTCGTACAGTAGAGGAAAGGGAGGGAACGCATACAGAAATTTCCCTTCCCAGTTCAGAATCAGAGCATCCAGAGGGACTGAGCCCAAGACTGGGGGTCTGCAACAAAAGAGAGGAAGTTGGTGATTGGCTGGGGCTGCAAAGAGATCCATCTCTGGAGTGCCTTCAAGTCACCTTCAAGACAAGAGGGTCCAGAGACCATTCGTAATGGCCCTGTGAGATCCTGCTCAGTGCATCTGCTAGCACATTGTCCTTCCCTGGAAGGTGGACTGCTATCAGAGAGGTTTGCAGGGAATAAGCCAGGGACCACAACTTCATGTCTTCTGTGCACAAGGCCATAGACTGTGTGCCTCCCTGCTTGCTGATGTACCACATGGTGGTGGTGGTGTCTGTTCTGACTTGAACCACAAAGATCCCTCAGAATCAGCTCTCCCTTTGCCCGAAGAAGTATCACCCTGGTCAGAGGGCACTCCTACTGGTTCGGTCGAAACTGAACCGGGCTGGCCATCCGGGTTAGCGGACTTCTCGGCCTCCTTTTCCCTCAGTCTACCTAATCTCTTCTCAAGGGTAGATTTGGGAAAATTTTTACATATTTGGCAGTCTGAATCAAGGTGGTCAAACCCCAGACAATAAACACAGGTGGTGTGGGGATCGGCCTTGGCAAAGACCTCCCCACACTCACTGCAGTGTTGAAACCCAGTGGGCCTGGTTTTTTTCTTGGGTTTCTCAGACATGGCCAACCTAACCAAACTTACTTCTTTTTGGCAACCGCTAGGCAAGATCCCCTTTATCGGTTCCTAACATTAATGGGGTAAAGGAAAAACGGGTAAAAACATGTTTTTTAGAACCAATAAGAACTGGTAACCACACACTAAATATAACAAAATTCACAATCAAATGGTCGGTTCAGCTGAACCGACCGCACTTTTACAAGTTCCACACAGAAAAATAGAACAATTCCTATCTAGTACTCATGGCACCACAGACAGAGACTGAACCGACTATGCGGATACTTTTTTTCGGTTTAAACCAACGAAAAACTGAAAACTTTAACAGACTTCGAACCAAGCTGAAGGAGAAATCTCCGGAGCGACCGTTCAGTGAGGCGGAGTAAAGAATCTGATGGTTTAAGTTCAAAACACTCCAGACAGAGACTTCAACCGAGCTCAAGCTCAGCGTTCCATGCCCTGCATGGAAAGTTAACTCTTAGTTCTCCGGGCAGTTCAAACGTTGGGAATCACTGCAATTGTCAGAATACAGCAAGACTTCAAGTTGTTTGAACAGGCTTATACAGATTATAAAAAGAACCCTTCTGAGTTAACTAGATCCAAATATAAGGCAGAGTTAAAATAAACTTAAATGTTTAATGAGGAAAGAACGAAGCAATCTGCAATTTAGGACCGCGCATACAAAAGACAACAAGAAGTCTTTCTTCTCGATTGTTAAAAACAGTAACAGTGGTGACAGCTCGGTAGGTTCATTAATCAAAAATGGCAATACTCTACTTGACCCTACTAAGCAGGCAGATGCTCTAAAAAATTATTTTTGCACAGTTTTTAGTGATAAGAATGACTGCAAGGTTACAAGTGAGCTCCCTCTATGAAGCCTCACAGTTTTACCAAAGAAGATGTTTTGTTAGTATTAAAAACTACCCAGTCTAACTCATTGCCAAGCCCTGATAGTATTCACACTAACTTTATTAAGGAGCTTGCTACATATCTGTGTATACCATGCTGGTTATTATTCAACAAGTCATACGAACAAGGCGAGGTTCCATCCCACTGGAAAAAGGCCATAATAACTTCAATACACAAAAGAAGGAGTAATGCTTTAGTAGGGAATTACAGGTCTAATAGCCTTACATCAGTCCCCTGTAAGTTGATGGAGAAACTGTTAAAATCTAAATATGATACCGAAGCAGCATCTATGAGGATACAGGACCCTACCCAGCATGGCTTTAACCTGAGAAAGTCTTGTACTACAAATCTGATTTCATTCTATGAAAAAAGCTAGTGCTAGCTTGGCTAAAAATAAATCTGTAGATGTGATCTTCTTGGATTTCAGAAAAGTCTTTGACACTATTCCTCACTTTGAACTCATAGATAAGTTAAATAAATGGGACTTAGTGTACATCTACTCAAATGGATTGAATCATGGCTGGCTGGGAGATCCCAACAAGTAAGAGTCAATGGACCTTTTTCTGAGGAAAGACTGGTCAGCAGTAGTGTCCCTCAGGACTCCGTCCTGGGACCAACTTTGTTTGGTATCTTCACAGGAGATATGCACCTTGGTGTAAGAAACAACTTCGTAAAATTTGCTGACGATACCAAAATCAGTGACGATGTAGACTTAGACTAAACATATCAATCCCTAGTGAACGATCTTAAACTTACCGAATTATGGACTATAATAAATAAAATGGAATTTAATGTAGAAAAATGTACTGCACTTTACCAAGGAAAACAAAATCCGAGTAAGACATACACTTTAAATTAGGTACCTCTAAAACTCATACAGAATGAATGTGACCCAAGAGTAATTATAAATAATACACTAAGGCCAAAATATTCAGAAATGCGCCAAAGCCCAGAGCAAGTCCGGTGCAGTGCAAATAAAATGCCCATGGCGCAACTGGAGCCATATTCAGAGGTTGTGCAGGCTGACCTGTGCCAGTGCAATGCAGCTGAATATGGCAGAGGTGTGCCATGGCGCACACAGAGGTGCTCCAGCGCACCCGTGGCAGCAGAGCAACAGAGAGGGACAGAGAACAGACCCAGGGACAGGGCCACAGCAGCACAGTGACAAGCCACAGGAAGCTGCCACCAGCAGGGCACACACAGGCACCCCAACACTGGACCCCAGAACACAACAGTGGCATGGATAGCAGGTGGCAGGAAGAGCCAGTGGAGGGCCACCAATGGAGCCCCCCCCGGCAGGCCGCTAGCCATGCCCCCCCCCCCGAGACCAGAGCAGGCCACACCCAGGACCATGCAGACAAGCACACACACGCCACACAGGGAGCCCACACAGTGGGCACTGAACAAACCGGGTGGCAGGCAGCGTGACAGACCACATGGGACAGGCTGCACAATGCTAGACAGAGGATCCCAACACAGTGTACAGACAGTACCCAACCAATGACCATGGCCATGAGCCACCACCATGCACACACCCGCCACACACCCCTGACCAACGCCCCATGGGCAACCCACACCGACCCAGGGGATGGACACCACCACAGTGGGACAGACCACAGCACAGACAGCAGGGAACCATGGCAGCATGACACATGCCCTCTCACATGCACACAACATGGATGGACATTGGGCCACTGCAGCACAACATCCCACACCTGCACCGGAACAGCAGGGGCCAGGGAAGGGTAGGGACAGCGAGGGAAGGGAACAGGGACTGGTCAGTGGGAGGGGGGTCTGTAGGGAATGGCCCAACAGGGGACACAGGGGCAACCCTAGCGACGGCCCTGGCTGGCCGCCCTGGCATGCCCCATCCTTCACTCCTCGCAGCCACCAGCATGCCCTACTTGGGCGCCACCACCCGATGTCTGCCTGAAGCCGTGAGCAAGGTCTGCTGCATGAGCCGGCTCAGCCTCTGGCATGGCGGTGTCCGCACTGGACGCTGGACACCCATAGCAAGGGACAAGCCAGGTGCCCAGTGCAATCACCCAAGGAACCATGCCCACCCACAGTGCGCATGTGCGTGATAGGGAACACGCCAACATGCCCGAAGTGCATGTTGCTGGCCCTGCGCAGCTTGTGCTGTGCCGATATGTCGCTCAGTTCATGTGTCTTGCATGACTGGCAACATGTCAGCGCATGCACACTGCAAGCCTGAGCATCGCGCATGCGTGGACATTGCACCACCACTTCCTCCGGCGCAATACCACTGCGCACAGTGCAATATCCAGATATTCAGAAGCCACATGCAAATGAGCTCATCAGCCGATGCGTGGCGCAGTGAGGCGCATTAGCATATCAATACCATTGCACACAACCTCATTTGCATGCATTGCGCTGCATAAGCGCCATTGAACAGCACAGGTCATGTACCGGTATTACAACCTTCATAGGTGTGGTGGATGCCGCAGCAGCACACTGGGGACAGACAGCACTGCAGGGTGGGAAGGACCAGGGTGATGCTGCCAGGGCCTCAGCGGGTATGCGCTGTCCCCTGTGTGGAACATGCCATGGTTAACCCTCTGCTATGCTGTGCTGTGCTCCTTGCCAGTCCCTAGTGCCCACACCACCATGCACTCCCTGCCCATCCCTAGCATCAGGACTGCACTGCCCATCGCACCCTGCCTGTGCCACACACACCCACTGAGTGGCCTGTGGGGTCATCCCCATGTTCATATCCATGGCACAGCGCAGGGCTGTGCCAGTGAAAGCATCCTGTGCACTCCCAGGGTGTGTGGCGCAGACATTGGTGTGCACCCCGTGGCACCGCACACCACCTGGCAGTTGATGCTTGGGCGCCCCTTCCTATTGATATGCGCCAGTCCCACAGGACCAGGTGGCATGCGGATGCCCACCTGGGTGCAGGAGCTGGCCCCACGCACGCCAGGCAAGCATGCATGCCACCCTGTGACTGTCTGGCATCGGTGCTGTACACTCCGCCTGTGTGCTGGGTAGATGGCTGCATTCCACAACACAAGGTAGTACAGCAGTGGGGACTTGTGTGGGGATGCAGGCCGTGGCCACCTGGGTGATGCCCGTGGTGTCCCCTGTTGGTCCTTGGCCGGTGCCCGTGGCGAGCAGGCACATGACAGCGGTCACCATTGTCTCCATGGACATGGCGTGGCTCTGTCTGGTGGGTGCCTGCAGTGCCGCACTGCACAGCTCGCAAGGCTGCCTCAGCATGGCCCTGTTCCAGCAGTTTCAGCCCATGATCTCAGTGTCACTCTGGATCCCAACAGTGCTGCGGGAATGGTTCCGTCTGTGTCGGGTATACCACCACTGGGCCCTTCATCAGCCTCGTAGCTGTTCCTCCTGCCACCTCACACCCCTCAATACTGCCCCCATCAGGATGGGTGCATTCTCCATGTCTCCTACTGTCCAATGTCCCCCTGGGCAGATGGCTGCTGGCTGTGTGCCACCCTGGTACACTGGCTTTGTGTCTGTGCGTGTGTGTGTCCCTCTCTCTCTCTCTGCCTCTCGCTCCCTATCCCACGCCACCTCTCTGTCCCTCTCCCTCTGCGTCTGGTTGTGAATCTGTCCTTCTCTCCCCCTCTCACTCCCCCTCTTGGCGCAACTGCTGTCTATGTGCTTGCACCCTGTTTTACTAGGAACAAGTCTGGTCAGAGCAACTTCAATTTGCTCTACACTTGCACCATGGTTTCACGGTTGAATATGCCACTGTGCTGGATATTCATGGGACCGCCCCCTGCACTTGCACCTGCATACATTGTAGTTGAGCACTGGTGCAATGGATTTTGGCTGCGCAATGGCTCCTGCTGAATATGGCTCCTTGGTGCATTTCCGCACTTGCGCTGGTGCAACTGCACTGAATATCTGGGCCTAAGTCTACATGATCACTGCAGAAAAGTTACACATAAAGCTAAAATAATTAACTTGATCAAAAGATCATTTATTTCAAGGCAAGAATGCTGTCTAATCCCATTATACAGGTCCTACATAAAGCCGTATCTGGATTGTGGGTCGCCCTTTTGATCACCATATCTAAAGAGAGCCATTACCCTCTTAGCGAGTGTCCAAAGAAGGGTGACCAAGTTGGTACCACGATTAAAAGACAAGTCATACACAGAAAGATTGTCTGAACTGGACTTACATAGCTTGGAGCATAGAAGGAAGAAGGGCAACCTCTTATTACTGTTCAAATTATTGAATAATTCGGATGTAACTGGCCAATATAATATAAGCACTAAAGGTAGGTTAGCTAACCTTCTGTCCCACAGTAAGCAAGTGAAAATTCTGAGGGCTACTACAAATAAATGGTATCATTACTTCACAATCAGACCACACGACTGTGGAATACTTTACTACAACACTTGGTTGATTACACAGTATTTGACAAATTTAAGGCAGAACTTGACAGGTGCATAATAATTCTTCAGAAATGTGCTCACATGGTATGGGAGACCATCCTGAGGGGCAAACTGCCTTCTTCTAATTCATTGAGAAATACAAATTCTGGTGATCTACCCTCACCAGAAAATTAAAACAAATTTTTTATTTTTTTTTCCCCCAAAGCCAATGGGTCCTGTTCTTTCCTTAGGTCTTATGCCTAAGAAACGGTTCCTAAAAGAAAAAACACAATTGTGGTTCAGTTACGATAATAATGGGAACTGATCAAGGTTTAAATAATATTTGTTGCAAAAAACATTGTTAATGCATCAGTTAGGGTTCCAGCGACAAACGTTTGGAATTATGGTGTTAGGGTTTCCAACCTTAACACCCCACCCTACACGCAGGAACAGGTGTGAGGGGTGTGCCTTGGGGTTGCCAACCATAACTCTTATTCTATTCCATGAGTAAAAGATGGTTACAGTATAGGAAAATGGAGTGAGCATTAGGGTTGACAACCCCAAGGCACCCCCCCCCACGCCTGTTGCTGTGTGCAGGGTGGAGGTGGGTTGTTAGGGTTGGAAATCCTAGCACCTCATTTCCCAACATTTGTCACTAAAACCCTAATTGATGCATTAATGAAGTTTTTTTGCAATGAACTTCCTTACTTTTGAGATAGTATAATTGTAGCCTTATTTGCTTGTGGGAGAGCAGGGCCCTCTGGCCACTGAATTCCATCCATCTTTTTGAGAGATTGTTATTGAATCCTTATTTCCCTGTGGGAACGCAAGGCCCTCTGGGCCCTGCACTCCCATCACTCCATAATGCTATAGATATCTGCATGTGGGAGTGCAGTGCCCCATCCATTAGGCCTGTGCTCCCATCACTCCATAATGGTATTCATATTTGCATGTGGGAGTGCACGGTGCTATCCATCCATAATTTCTGAGCTACTGTAATTGTATCCTTATGATCCTGTGCTTCCATCAGTCCATAATGGCACACATACATCATTTTTGAGATAGTGTAATGGTATCCTTATTTGCCTGTGGGACTGCAAGGCCCTCTGGACCATGTGCTACCATCCAGTAGTGTGCAGCACCAAATAAACACCTCACATTGCAAAGCAGTCCTATAGAAAACAGAGCAAAAATTGAAATCTATGTAACTCAACACCAGATTAATATATTTCCATGAAACCAGAAAAAGGCACATTGGTAGGGAAGTTCTCTGTACCCTGAAAATTTCAGATAAAACTCTGTTTGTTCACTGCGGAGTGACACAGAAATGATTGTGTACACTTCACATTACAATGTTATGCTATGGGAAATGAAGCAAAATTTAAACCCGCAGAACTCCAGAACAAAGTCATATCTTTTCACCAAAGCAGCAAAAGGCACATCTGTGGTGAAAACCCTTGTATCCAGAACATTCCAGACAAAAATCACAAACCTTTTGGTAACTGTGGAATGACGAAGAAACAGCTCTCTTAAAATTTATTTTTCGCTAATTGCAAAAAGGAATCCTTTTCTGCAGTTCCTTTTTCACAATTTGTGGAAAAAGAAAAATCTTTTTTCGCAAATTAGGAAAAAGTATCCTGTTTCATTGTTCTTTTTTCACAATTTGTAAAAAAGGATTTTGTCATGTTAAAAAAACATACTTATAAGTCAGCTACTAAAAAAAGTGCTCCAGAATCAGATTGCAGGGGGTCCTGATTAGGTAAACACAACTGCCTGTGTGTACTAAACCCCTGTATTTTTTTAGTTATTTAATTTTGTTGACACTGCTAACTGAAAACAAGATGGCAGAAGCTTAGAAAAATATCCCGCATTTGTGGCAAAAGATCCCACATTTGCGAAAAAGAATTCCACATTTGCAATAAAGAATCCTTTTTCGAGTGGGACATCTAACTGGTCCCATAGGAAATAATGGAAAACTTTGAAATTGAATAACTTTGGAATGGATTAATATCTTTTCACCAAATCTTCAAAAGGCACTTCTGTGACCCAAGACCTTGTTACCCTAAACATTTCAGACCAAAATTCCACACTGGTTTTGTGCAGTGGCATGACAAAGAATTTTACAAAAAAAAAAAAACAGTACTTTTTACATTTTTTTGACACTCCGTATCTCCACACCCAGACATCCGACCGGAACAAAAGAAAAAATGACTTACCATAGTAATACTGTTTCTTACTAGGGATCTCCTAGTAGGATTATACACTATTGCAGTCAGTGTAGAGCTGCTGACTGCCCCTGAAATTTTGAGTTTTGGAATGTATGCAAATTAGAAGAATTTGGAATGCTACATTCAAAAACTGCTACCTCCTCCTCTCCAACAGCCAGATTCAATTTTGTAGATGAAACAGTAGGCTACTCACTAATTAATAATTAAAAATCCCATTAACACTAATGTGCTACCCTTGGTAGAGAGGACGAAATCCAAACAGGCCTAGCAAATCACAAAAAAGAGAGCTAGTGGTCCTAGCCATTCTTGTGTGTATTAACTATTATAAACAAGTTAAGCCAATGATTAATGGCAAAGTTAGAAAAAGCCCATGAAGGTATTGCTGAACCTATACAGGTTACGTAAGGGGAGGTAGGGATGGGAGGTCTAATCCTACTAGGAGATCCCTTGTAAGAAACAATATTACTATGGTAAGTAATTTTTTTCTTCAAGATCCAGGAATCTCCTAGTAGTATTAGACATTATTGCAGACTGCCAAGCAGTGCCTTGGGAGAAGGGTACAGAACCTATTTAGGAAAAGGGTTCTGCAATACTGCAGTGCCAAACCTTACATCAGTCCTGAACTGGACGTTCAAGCAGTAGTGCCTTTTGAAGGAGTGGGCTGTACTCCAGGTAGCTGCTTTACAGATTTCCAGCAAGGGGATGTCCCTTGCAGCTGCCACTGAGGCGGCAGTTCCACGAGTGGAATATGCCCTGAGGCCCTGTGGTGACTGTTTGTCAGCCTTGTTGTAGCAGAATTGGATGCAGGATGCTATCCAACATGTACCTGATCTCTTTGAGGCAGGCCTGCCCTTTCCCACTTCACCATAAGTAATAGTTGTGAGTGGGAATCCCTGAGGTCCTTAGCATGTGTAATGTAATAGCTGAGGAACCTTTTCATCCAAGCCATGAAGTGTTTGTTCACTTGAACTGGATTTGGCTGTGAAAAATTCTGGCAGTGTGATGGACTGGTTCAATCAGAACTCAGTTACCACCTTTGGAAGGAATCTCCTGTTAGTTGTAAGGACTACCTTGTCCCTATGGAACATAATGTAATTGGGATCAGTGCAAAGAGCTTCGGAGCTCACACACTCTTCTTGCTGAAGTAATTGCCACTAGAAAAACAGTTTTCCATGTGAAATATTTTAGGTCAGCTGTAGTCATTGGCTCAAAAGGAGGTTCCATTAGTTTGACTATGCACAAATTCAGGTCCCAAGGAAGGACTGGTTCCCTAACAGGAGGGATCATATGTGCCAATCCTTTGAAAAACTTCTTAAAAATAGTGTGTGAAGCTACTGTTCTCTAAGCACCTGCAGACAAATAAGTAGATACTGCTAATAAGTGAACCTTAAGGGTTGTAGGCCTGAGGCCTAGAGATTTCAAGTACACCAGGTAATCAAGTACTGTGGGCAAACCTGTTCTGAGGGGGTTGATTCTCTTTGGCTTGCACCATATGGTAAATCTTTTCCATTTTGAAGCATAAGTTTTCCTTGTAGAGGTTTTCCGAGATACTTTTAGTACTTTAAGAACCTCTTCTGAAAAATTAAACTCAGAAATTTTCAACTTCTCAACAACCAAGCCTTCAGGTGAAGGCTCTCTATCTGCCTCTGGACAGCTGTTAAAAGACTGAACCTGTGAGGCAGGTGAATGGGCTGCTTGGTGGACAGAATGAGCAACAAAGGGTACCAAGGCTGTCTGGCCCAGGCTGGTGCAACCAGTATCATGGTTGCAGGCTGACTCCTCAGTCTGAGAAGAACTCTTGACACCAGTGGAATTGGAGGAAAAGCATAAAGGCATTTCCCTGTCCAATCCAGGACTAGCGCATCCATGGGCACTGTGCCCAAGGATAGTGGCCTGCAGGAATACAGTGGAAGCTGATGATTGTCTTTTGAGGCAAACACGTTTATTTCTGGGATACCCCACCACCTGAAAATTGTATCCAACACTTGTCTGTTCAGAGCACATTCGTGATGGTCCTGGTTGATTCTGCTGAGTGAATCTGCCAGTGTACTGTCCTTCCCTGGAAGGTGAATGGCAAATAGATGCACCTCCAGGGAATAAGCTAGGGACCAAATATTCATGGTCTCTGTGCACAGCCTTGAAGATCTGGTATCCCCCTGCTCGCTGATGTACCACATGGTGGCTGTGTTGTCTGTCCTGACTTGAACTAACTGACCCCTCAATTCAGTGGCAAAAGCTTTTATAGCAAGGAAGACTGCTCTCAACTCCAAAAGGTTGATGTGCAGTTGGACTTCTGAAGTGACCAAATTCCGCTGATTTTGAGGTTGCCCATGTGCACCCCCACCCTAGGAGGGAAGCATCTGTTGTTAAGGCCACTATGTGGTGTTTCTGAAAAGGGATGCCCTGTTAAAGGTTCTCCCTCTCTTTCCACCACTGCAAAGCCAGTAACAGGGTTCTTGTAGTTGGCACCAACTTTGAGAAGCAGTCCCTTCTTTGGTAACAGTGTGCTCTAAAGTGGTACTGGATATCCCTCATTTGAAACTTGGAGCCTGACACTACTGCTTTAGTTGAGACCATGTGTCCAAACAATGCTAGGAACTGCCTTGCAGTTCTGGGCTGACCAAAAGCAAAAGAGTTTGCTAGGGGCAGTAGGTTTGACACCCTCTCCTGTGGAAGAAAAGCTTTCCCTTGGACAGTGTACAGTTCTGTGCCAATAAATTTCAGTGACTGAACTAGCTCTACCTGAGATTTTTGAGCATTGATAAGGAAACCTAGTGATGCCAGAGAACTTTGGGTCACCCTGACGGAATCCTTTATCTGCTGGTATGTCTTTCCTATGACTAGCCAGTCATCCAGGTAAGGAAATACACTGATTCCCTGTCTTGTGAGGTAAGCTGCCACCACTGAATACTTTGTGAATACCTGTGGGGCAGAAGTGAGCCTGAAGGGGAGTGATAAGAACTGATAATGACCTGAGGGGAGACAGAACCTTAGGTACTTTCTGTGGCAAGGTCTGATTGGAATATGAAACTAACTACTGCCAGTGTTACCATTTTGAACCTGGGTTTTGCATGACGTCTGTTTAGGTTTCTGAGATCCAAGATTGGACACCAGTCCCCATTTTTCTTTTTGATCAGAAAGTATCTTGAGTACAATCCCCTTCCCCTTTGGGCAAGGGGGACTGATTCTGTTGCCCTGGCTTGCAGGAGCTTTTTTTTTTTTTTTACATTACTGCCAACTCCAGCAGAATGGTCTCTGATGCAATTGAAGAGCAGAAAACCCTAAGGCCCTGGAGTTTTGCAAATTGTCTGAATTGCAGGCACAGACCCTGACTCACTACCTCCAGTATTCAGTTATCTGTGGTAAAGTTCTCCCAGTGTTTGAAATAGTGAGACAACCTGCGCCCTACTGGAGGAATGGGGGGGGGGGGTAACAGTTTGATCTGTGTAGTCAGGGATTCTGTCCGGATTGCAGTCTGGGAGCTGGAGCTAGTCTGACATGGCTAGTAGATCTCCTGCCCCTGTAATACCCTCTAAACTGTGTGTGTTCTACAGGCATAGGGTATGGAACGTAAGATCTGAGGTAGTAACCCCTACCTCCCCTTCCTGTGGATCTATAAGAAGCGGAGGCCCTCTCTCTTGAGGAGTTACTCCTATAGGTAGTTTTGTATTCCTCCACCTACTTTACGTATGCCTTAGTTTTGTCATTCACATCCACTGTCCCGAAACCTCATCAATTAAAACCCATCATGGAACTCCATAGGGTTTTCTGATATAGTGCAGCATAAACCATGTAGGCTGCCTGTTTGAAGAGAAGAGAAGATCCCAAATAACCTTTCTTTCCCACTGTGTCAATTTTTCTGGAATCTTTGTCCGGTGGGTAAGAGGCCAGGGGAAGTTCTGCTTTATCACTGGCTGCAGTCCGTATAACACTCATGATCTGGATGGTTGTACAGATAAGCAGCAGAAACCTTATCCGGTCAGTATTTCTTTTTCCACCTTCTTGTCCACTCCTGGGACAGAAGAAGGTGTCTGTATTATTTTAAAAACAGCTTTCTTTAAGGAATTATGTTTAGGAAGGACCACCTCTCTTGTGAGAGTGAGACCCATCATAACTGAAAAATCTGTCTCTTCCTTATAACCCATGGAATCTTGTGAGGTGAGGCCAAAGGTGTCAGCCATTTGCCTGACAAAAGAGAAGTGGGATGAAAAAACATCATGCCCATGTTGGGGGGGCCAAACTCCAGATAAGGGGATACCTCTGGTTCAGTGGGTTCCCCTATATCCGGTTCCTCCTCCTCCTCAATGTAAACGTCAAGCCCTTGGTCACTGGAAACAGGTTGTGGGATTTGAACAGGTGAACCCAGGATGCAGCCTGCAGTCTGTAGGGCCTAAATGACTTGCAGGGCTTTAGCAAATTCCTCCACAGAAGGATTTTTTTCTTTACTTTGTTTGTTGGGAGCTCCACTGCTTTTTCAGCAGGAGGCACAACGACACTTTTCTCTTTATATTTATTTTTTGGCAGGCACAGTCTCAAGTGCCTGCTCACTTGTTGTTTTGTGTTTTGTATGTCTGTATGGAGCTCCTTTGCTTTTTCGGCAACAGGCACAATTACATTTTTCTCTTTATATTTCTTTTTGACAAGCACCGTCTCAGGTGCCTGCTCACTTTTTTTTGTATATTCAGACCCCTTTCCAGGAATTTTGGGGTCTGAGATGTCTTTAGAGGGTCTCTCTGTGCTCTGGTGACACTGAGATAGGAGCAGAAACCCCCAATCTTTTAGCTCTCTTTTTGACAATTTCTGTAAAAAAGCATTACAAACTTCACAAATAGAAAAAATATAACTGGGACCCAAGCACTCTGTACACAAATTATGGTGATCAGCCTTAGCAAAGATTTGAAAAGCACTTTATACCATTTTTAAATCCTGTGGGTCCAGTCCTCTTTTTCAGTCTGTCTGACATGCCAAACTGTCAGCAGACTCATTAACAATATCACAGAGTAAACATTTAGAGCAATTCCGGTTGGTTACTTACATTTAAAAAGCAACTGCAATTTAAAGAAACGTATTTAGTTTTATTCAAAAAGTGATCAGTTCCTAGAGAGAAAAGGGGACAGATCCCTACCCACAAAATAAGTAATCAACAGTGTGTACCTTCAGAAACGTGACTGGTTCCTAGTAGCAAATGGGAACCAATCGCAATTTAAACTAAACAGTTTTAAATGATTAAACATAATATTTGTTTAAAACTAAGCAGCTAGTGGTCAGAACCGCAAATTACACAGTTCTAGACTAAATAAATAGGTTCCTGGGAACCGTGATGGTACTGCTAAAATGAGCTAAATTATACAATATAAGCTTAACTTAAGTAACTAACTAAAAGAGGCAGAATACGAATAAAATATTGAAAAAATATCACTTTTTCAACAAAATAAACATTCTTGCAGTGAAGTTG
The DNA here is from genome assembly GCA_016271365.2 of Neoceratodus forsteri. Taxonomy (NCBI): domain Eukaryota; kingdom Metazoa; phylum Chordata; order Ceratodontiformes; family Ceratodontidae; genus Neoceratodus; species Neoceratodus forsteri. The sequence continues at coordinate 397,092,019 of CM028136.1, read as the reverse complement.
CTTTGCAGTCTTGGGGGTAAGTCATGCTGTGTACACAGAAAAATTGAATCTGGCTGTTAGAGAGAAAGAGGCAGCAGTTTTTGAATGTAACATTCCAAATTCTTCTAACTTGCATACATTCCAAAACTCAAAGTTCTGGGGGCAGTCAGCAGCTCTACACTGACTGCAATAGTGTCTAATACTACTAGAAGATTCCTGAGTCTTGAATTTGCCACATCAAGAGATCTTTGATCCCTGATGGCGCAAGCAACATTCCATGCGAATCACTTGAATAATTGCAAAGTCATTAAAGTGCAAAATTTCAAGTTTAACATAAAAGTGAAGGTTGAACCTTAAAGAAGGTTGGTCCCTAACTATAGGGGCTCGACCGTACCCCTATCATTAAGAATAAAAACTGAAACACAAGCCAAAATAGAATATCATCCCGGCTCACAAAATAAAATGGAACCAGGACAAAAAGCAAGGATTGCAAAAGTGGCAAAAACCAAAAAGAAACACCTGCTAAAGTTCCTTCACTTGTTTTTCACAATTGTAAAATGAATCCTGAATAGGGAAGCCATGTTTCGACAGGCCATCTCTGGTTTCCTTGAAATGAAAAAAAAAGGAAAAGGAACCAGAGACCCGCACTACAAAAATATTAACAATACAACACCCTAACTATAGCAAAGTTGATAATTTACTAACTAAAAAGTATTCAAATGCAAATATAATAAAGTAATCAAAACATCACGTCTCTGAAGTGGAAGCAACTTTGTTGCAATGCTTCTTCTCAGGAGGAGAAATAAATCTGCCATTAGAGGGCAGAGGTGTGTGTGACCACACAGCAGAGTTTTGAATTTCATTGAATATTATCTCACATGAGCAAAATCATGGAGAAGGGGGGTTTTCTGACAAATATCAGAATACTTATCAGCACACAATAAATTATCTCCACACCAACACGGGTTCAGAAAGGGACACAGCACCACCACAGCTCTAGCTAGGTTCACCGACCATGTTCTCAGGGAGGCAGATAAGGGGAGCCTAACTGGGGCCACATTCTTCGATCTTTCAAAGTCATTCACCATGGTCGACCATGGCATACTTCTCAGGGAACTCTCTGAGTTAGGATTTTCCCCATGCTTCTATTGCTGGGTCAAGAATTATCTCACAAACAGGTCACAGATGGTTTAGAGAGGTGGATCCCTATCCAATTCTCTCCAAGTTCAGAGAAGAGTCCCCCCAATAGTCCACCTTAGGACCACTACCATATTCAATCTTTGTAGATCCCCTACTAATGGAAACAACCTCTAATGGCAGAATCATGTATGCTGACAACCTCTTATTATTCAGCAGTGACAGCTCCACTGAAAAACTTTCTCAGACACTCTGAAGGGAGTTCGCTTCTATTGAAAAATGGTACACTCAGCACATGTTAGTCATCAATGCAAAGAAATCAAAGCCGTGCTGTGTGTATCTAACCATAGGCTTGCAAGGCTCTCAGCTAGTCCCCAGCACTCTCTCAATATTCAAACCGTAGATGGATCCACTCTAGAACAGGTCAGCAATTTTAAATACCTAGGGGCAGGGGTTTGGCTTAGCAGTTAAGCAAGATGGCCTCATTAGTTAAAAGCAGGACAATCCTGTAACCTTTAATCAAAATTTTTAAGCAATAAGGCATGACCAGCGATCAGAGTAACAGTCTGTTAATCACCTCCTAGTATGTACATGGCACGAGAAGCAGCTCGAGTGCCATACGTTCTAGGGGTGATTAACTGACTGTTAATCTAACTCCTGGAAGTGCTTTATTGCTATTATAAAAAATTATTCCAAAAGAAAAGTGTTGAAAGTATACTTTTTTTAATGTTTTCTTCATTTAGAGGGAGATTTTTAATAAAATAGTTCTTCTACCAACAGTTAAAGAATGCCAGTTCAAAATCAGAATGCAGCATTCCAGTCATCTAGACGATGGAATACTGACAGGAAGAATCCATGTTCCATGGTGATCAAGCCATACATGACAGTATAACACAAATTAATGTAAGGCTGTTGGAATCCTAACAGCCAATCAGATTGCAGCATTTCTGAGACCCTTTTTATAATATTCATTAATAAGCAGAAAAAAATCTGAAAGAAAGCAAAATCCTGACAGATCTGGCAAAGAGCTTTAAAAACATACCCTTCAAGTCCCGATCCAATATAGAGTGGTCCGTCCATGTTGTGGTATAATCCAGGTGCCTGAAGCATGGCACCACCACAGGGGAAATCAGCAGAGTCTGGGGATGTCAATGGCATGTTCAAAAAACTAATTAAACAAATGGAGGAGGTAACACTCTCCCCCAGGCAAACCACAGCTGCTATTCAACAAGCAGAAGGTTGCCTTTTGACTAATGAAAAAAAAATTGAAGAGCACAATGTTGCACTGTAGGAGGTCCAGGCAATCAATAGATAACAGCAGAACCAAATACAAATACTACTTTCCCAAGTTGATGACCTGGAGAATAGGAGTCAGCAGAAAAATCTGCGCCTGATCAGTTTCCCAGAGGGAGCCGATAAGCCAGACACGGCGCATTTCCTACAAAAGGTCCTCCCTGAAATTTTGGGTCTGCCTCAAGAGTTCCACCTCAACATCGAATGGGCCCATAGGACATTAGCACCAGCACCTTGGTCCAGGGAGAAAACCAAGAGCTATCCTCTTTAAGGTGCTCTGCTACCCCATGAGACAAATGATTTTAACCAGATAGAGAGGTGGGCCACTTAAGTTGGCAGGGCCACCCAATCTTGATCTACCAAGATTTTTCAAAAGACCTCTCAGCCAGAAGAAGAGCGTACACAAGGGGCCAGGCACATGATGCAAAGCCTTGGCCTGCAATACTCTCTCCACTATCCAGCTTCCATGAGGGTAATGGTGAATGGAGTACCATGGACATTCACGGCGCTGGAAGCTTTAGAGCAATTTCTTAAACAAACCTGGCTGCATGGAACAAGCATGCCAAACCCTAACTCTCAGGGCCACCACAGTCCCAGGACACCACCTCCACGATCACCGAACACGGCACTGGAAGAAATGGAGGCCGAGGAGGGGGACCCAAGAGAAAAGGACTGGGCCCTACCAAACAGAAACAGAAAACAGGCCTCGCAAGTATCACATGGCAATAGTCAGCACCCAATCAGCAGAGAAGACCTGCAACTCCACAGCGATGGCATGCAGCAGCAGAGGGAAGAGTCCACAGCACTAGTCCAGTACCTAATAGAAAACAGGTACGAGGCGCCCTGACCAGAATCACCGATCTCAACAGATGAGCTGGGCAATCCAGAGGTGCAGCAACCCCCCACTCAGCTTACAGGACTGCCTGAAGAGTGGGGACGGGGAGAAGAGCCAAGTCAAGACCATGCCAAAGCTGAAGATGCACCCACTACAGAAGACGACTAAGAAATCAAGACAGACGGGAGCTGTTAAGTGGACAGTCCCATACCATGGACTTGAATTTAGATAAGATTTATTGCAAAACAAGATTGGTACTTGTCGGGGGGGGAGGGAGAGGGTTTAGGGCAGGTAACAAAGTTAATTGTTCAGGGCAGGGTACCCCACTGAGTGATAGCGCAGGGTGCTTACAGGGACAGACATTCAGGCCAGCCCAAAACATGGCTCACAACCCTCCCCCACCCCACCACCACCCCCAGGTTCTGTGTATGCCTTCTAACTCTTGCTTGTGTGGGCTGAAGCCATGGAGCACCACGCTTGCCTGGTTAACATCGCCAATGTACTAAGGAAGAGGCAATAAGGGGAAGATGACTAGCCTTGGCCCTCCCCTCCCTGGCTACCACAGCCGGTGAAGTGGGAGACCGGAGGAGAGAGAGTGGGCATGGGATATGACAGAGATGCTCAGTACATTCTCCCCCCATAGCTGCACTACAGGGGCTCAATCCTAAGAATCCACGGAGACAGGGAGGGGGGGGCATAGGGAAGGGTGGGGAACAGGGGATCGGGCTGGACAGTTCAGAGAGGGGGCACCATAAATACCCCCAACAGAAAAGGGAAGGCATATGCAAGAGGCAGAGCCCATGCCCCCCTCCTCAGATCTTCCCTCGTGACTGCGACAGGCTGCAGCTCCCCGAGGCACACACTACTCACCCCACAGACACATACCCGCATGGAGGACCCATGGAGGGGCGAGTATAAGGCCCCCAAAGTCGGGGGGGACGACAGCCGGTCGGGGGACAATTACCTGCTAGTTAGGCAGCAATCCTGCAACCAATGCAGGATTGAACAAAGGGAATAAAGTGTAAGAACGGAGGTCTTCAATAACAGAGCACCCAGGATGGTGGAGCTCATAAATGGTTAATAATGACACAGCCCCAGGGAGTGCTGAATGGATCTTGTCCTGTTCAGGGCGACAGGTGATCACACACGTTAGCTGCTCCCAAGGCAGCATGGAGATGCAAAATGTAAATAGTTTACTGTTTAAAGTTATTGTGTTAAAAAGTATAAACAGGGAAGTTAAAATGATGTTGATGGGTGAACAAGCAGGCCTAGAATAACTGCATTTGATGGGAGCAGATAGAGGGGTGGAGATACTACGAACTGGAACAGGTAACCTCATTCAGAAGGATGGGGCGGGAACATGTAAATATCAGGAGACATGTAATGGTTTAAATACCCAACAGGGCCCCCATACATCTCCTCATCTGAGAACTGGGGACAGGAGAGAGGTGATACTGTTCCCCATAGTACACAGTTGGATTCCAGGTTTAAGGCCCATACCACCCCCCCCACATAGCAAAGATGGGAAGCACCTGTAAATATATTGTGCCCCAATGTCCACTGACATCCACCGACCTTGACCAAGGCTGATGTAACGTATGTCATCATGAACATAAGAGGGTTGAACACCCCGATTAAGAGAAAAAAGGTGCTATCCCATCTGACAAAAATATAAGGTGCATGTAGCCTTCCTACAGGAGACTAAATTGAATAAAAAAAAGTACCATGAACTTTTAAAAAGGGACTGGATGGGACAGACAGTACATGCCTCAGCTCCAACCAAGAAACGAAGGGTGGCAATCCTGCTCCACAAGCACCTAAAATGGTCCCTCATCAAGGCTAGGGTGGATCCACAAGGTAGATGGGTATTTGCCTCACATAGCACCCCAACTGGGCTTATCCTTCTGGGAAACCTGTATGCCCCCAATGAGAATAACCCCAATTTTTTTCACCAAGTGGTGCAGACCCTATTGAACTTAGCTAAAAAGGGAACTCCACTGACACTAGGGGGACATTTCAATTTGACCCCAGACCCATTACTAGACAGGATCTCGGTGGTGGGAGATACTCATGGGAAGGGAAGAACTGCACTCCAGAGCTTGATGAGGGACCTGGGCCTTACAGATTTATGGAGGGTACTTCATCCCTGGGAGAGGGATTTATTATATTACTCTGCAGTACACAAATCCCACAGCCGTATCAACCTCTGGCTAACGTCACCTGAGATCACCCAGGTGGCCATTGCTGCAGAAATACAACCTACAGTAATCTCAGATCATGCCTCAATTCAGATGACTATAATCTGCCCCCCCCCCCCAATCCTCATCCTGAAGGCTCGAACCTCTGCTTATGAGAGACAAGGAATTTGTCCCTCGGGCTCTGGAAGAAGCCAGAAACTTCTTTGTAGACAATCCCATCCCTGACACATCAGCTGGGAATACGTGGGAGGCTTTCAAAGCCACCATAAGGAGTAAGATCACAGCATATGTGGTGGTGGTGAGAAGGCAGAGGAAAAAACACCTAGAGATTTTGGAGAAGAAACTAAAAGAAGCCACAGGAGAGCAGAAAAAGCTATCCCGACACACCCTGAACCCTCTCCTCGAGAGAATATTAGGTCTCTGGATAGAAATCAATACCCTTTTGTCCCAGAAAGTACAGATCTCGATACTCTGGCTAAAACATAAATACTGAGAGGGAGGAGAAAAGAGGGGAAGGCACTTGCTTACAGGCTTAGGAAGCAGCAGACAGAGAGGCAAATAGTGGGGCTGAGAGATGGGGAAGGAGCCACTCACACCTCCAGTGAAGGCCAGAACAAAGTAATGGCAGTGTACTATACCTCACTATTCATCCAGAGTAGCAGATCTGAAGGAGATCCAGTACCTCCTACACACGGTGAATCTCTCCATTCTATCTTGCAACAGTCGGAGGCAACGGATGCCCCGCTAACGAAACGGGAAGTCAAGAAGGCACTACTCGGCCTCCAACAAGGGAAGGCACCAAGAGGAGATGGGTATCCCGGGGCATTCTGGCAAGCCCTAGTGGACATAGTCACCCTAGTTCTGCAACAAGTATACCAAGAGGCAGAGGAGCTAGTTCTCCTCCCCCCCACAATGCGAGAAGAAAAAAATTACTCACCATAGTAATGTCGTTTCTTCTAATGGAATCTTGCTGTATTCTGACAATATGCAGTTAGCCCCAGCACTTGAACTGCCCCAGAGAGAAAAGGGTTAACTCTAAGCAGCAGCTTTTCAAACCTCTGTCTCTGGTACTTCTCAGTGTAACCGTCAGATTCTTACAAGCAAACTAAGTATGGAAAATGTTTAATTTTAAAGCCAAAAGGCAACACACTTGGGTCCAAAAGACTCAAGTCAAGAACCATATATAAATCTAAAAGCAACAGCAATAAAACAACTATCCCACCCTTAAGAGAGAGGGGTACAAGGTACACCCCTGAGGTGCAACACTGTACCTGCCAGCTCACTTCCCAAAAAACTAGGTTCTGAGAGTGGAGGCAGGGAGGGAAGTCAGAATACAGCAAGACTCCATTAGAAAAAACAACGTTTACTATGGTGAGTAATTTTTTCTTCAAACAACATGAAGTCTTGCTGTATTCTGACAATATGCAGACTACCAAGCAGTTCCCCCAGGAGGAGGGAATACAGAACCTACTTTGGGAACAGGCTCTGCAGTACTGCTGTACCAAACCTAGCATCACTCCTAGCCTGGATGTCCAGAGAATAATGATTGGTGAATGTATGGACCGTTTTCCAGGTGGCTACTTTACAGATTTCTACCAAGGGTATATCTCTGGCAGCAGCCAGAGAAGCAGGTGTACCCCTAGTCGAGTGGGCCCTCAGGTCTGAAGGGGAGTCCTTGCCCAACTTGGCATAGCAGAATTGTATACAAGAGACACTCCACCTGGCAACAGTTCTTTTAGTAGCAGGTTTACCTTTTCCCACTTCACCATAAGTAAGAAATAATTGAACACAGCCATTCCTGTGTGCCTTAGTATGCTCAATGTAGTAGCTAAGTGCCCTTTTAACATCCAAACTGTGTAATCTTCTTTCTCCCGAAGAAGAGTGGTCAGTAAAAAACACAGGTGGAGACAGACTGGTTCAGATGAAAATCTGACACCACTTTGTGTAAGAACCTCCTATAGGTTCTCAGGGCCACCTTGTCCCTATGGAAGGAGATAAAGTCAGGTTCAACTGACAGGGTCTGTAATTCACTAATCCACCTGGCAGAAGTGATAGCTACCAGGAACACAGTTTTCCATGTCAAATACTTAACGAGGCACTGTCAGCTTTTGCCCTCCGTTTCTGTAACTTCCAAACATTGTGCCTTTTGGAACACACCTACATTAACTGCAGTGTACAATACCCCCATCGGACTAAAAAAGAAGGAAATGCACCAGATTTCTATATTTTCACTATCATTATGGTTGATCTTGACCCACACGCCACCAGAAGCAGATCCTGGTCCAGAATGCGCAGCAGGCACAGCGAAGGTCCCAAAGTGGCATTTTACAACATACCCTCTCAACATGCTTCCTGTAATTCCTATGATCGCAGGGAAGCCTGGTATTGTAGCACGCAAAACGCAGCACCGCAAATGTTGTAATTTATTTTTCCCAGCCGGAGCCGAAATCCCACACATGCGCAATGGTGGCATGTTCTTGCGCATGTGCGGGATCTTTCCACACGTTTCTTTCCCCATGCGCAGGATTTCGGCTCCAGCTGGGAAAAGCAAATTACAACATTTGTGATGCTCGTTTTGTATGCTACAATACCAGGCTCGGTTTGCAACGGTAAGATTTACAGGGGGAGCATGTTTGTAGAGTGGGCATGTTATAAAATGTCACTTTGGGACCGTGCTCATGCCTGCTGCGTGTACTGGACCAGGAACTGCTTCCTGTGATGTGTGACATAACCTTGGGTCGAAGTAAACTCTAATAATACTGAAAATATACAAATCTGGTGCATTTTCTTCTTTTTTACTCCAATGGGGGTACTGCACACTGCAGTTGATGTAGGTGTGTGCCAAAAGGCACAATGTTTGGAAGTTACAAAAACGGAGGGCAAAAGCTGACAGTGCCCCTTTAAGCTTGGTTGAAGCCAGAGGTTCAAAGGGTGGCTGCATAAGTTCAGCAATGCAGACATTCAGATCCCAAGCCGGAGTAGGCTCTCTAAAGGGCGGGTTGATATGAACCAGACCTTTGAACAACTTACTGAAAACAGGATGAGATGCCAGGGAAGAGCCTTTCCCTGCTGAAAGGAACACAGACACAGCTGCTAGGTGAATCTGCAGAGTCGCAGGCCTAAGGCCTAGGCCATTAAGGTGAACCAGATAATCTAAGGCTGTAGTAATGTCTGCAGTATCAGACAGAACGCCCTTCTGAGAACACCATATGCTGAATCTTTTCCATTTGAAATTTTAAGTTTTTCTGGTAGAAGATCCCTGGAGACCTTCTGAATATTCAGAACTCCATGAGAAAGATGCAAGCCTGCATATTCTAACTCCTCAAGAGCCAGGCCTGGAGATTGAGAGACTGGAGACTGGGTACCAAATTCTCCTGAGAGGAGATTAGGAGATTGTGTCTCTTGGGAAGAGACAGGGTGAGTGACACTGCCAGGGACAACAACATAGGGTTCCAAGGTTGTCTGTCCCAGTCCGTAGCCACCAGTATCACTGTACAGGGTTGAGACCTGATCTCGACTAGAATTCTAAACAACAAGGGGAAGAGAGGAAAGGCACAGAGGAATCTCCCCTACCAATCCAATATGAGAGCATCCAGAGGAACAGTCCCTAGGACTGGAGGTCTGCAGCAGAACAGGGGGAGTTGGTGATTGTCCCCGACTGCAAAGAGATCTGTCTCTGGAGTGCCCCATCTGTTGAAGATTACTTTCAGGATGAGAGGATCCAGAGACCATTCGTGATGTCCCTGGGAGATTCTGCTCAAAGCATCTGCTAGCACATTGTCCTTCCCTGGAAGATGAACTGCTGTCAGGGAAGTCTGAAGGGAATGGGCTAGAGACCACAGTTTCATGGCCTCTTTGCACAAGGTCATGGACAGAGTGCCCCCTTGCTTGTTGATGTAGCACACTGTGGTGGTGTTGTCTGTCCTGACCTGCACCACCTTGTCTCTGATGGAGTCCGAGAAAGCCTGAAGGGCCAGGAATGCTGCCCTGAGTTCCAGGAGATTGATATGAAGGAGAGACTCTTGTGGAGACCAAACACCCTGAGCCGTGAGGGATCCCAAATGGGCTTCCCAGCCTAGGAGCGAAGCATCTGTGGTTAGAACTACTGAGGGAGCTTGACTGAGGAATGGGACACCTTGTCTGAGATTGTCCTGATCCAGCCACCACTGGAGAGCTTGGGCCAGAGTCTGAGTCACTGGAACCAGTTTGGTGACAGAGTCTTTTTTCTGAGACCAAAAGGACCTTAGGTGGAACTGAATGTCCCTCATCTGAAACCTTGCTCCTTGTACCACTGCAGTGGAAGTTGCCATGTGGCTTAGGAGTTGAAGAAAGTATCTTGTTGGGCGAGAGACCAGAGGTCCAAAAGAGGAAGCGAGATCTATAAGGGCCTTTACCCTTGCTAATGGGAGGAAGGCCTTTGTCTGAACAGTATCCAACGCTATTCCTATGAAACCAAGGAGTTGTACTGGTTCGAGAACTGACTTTGGAAGAGTGAGGAGAAACCCCAGAGAACTAACAAGTTCTGAGTGATTTGCAGAGCTGACTTGACCTGGTCGGAGAACTGACCTACAATGAGCCAGTCGTCTGGGGAGGGGAAGATAGATATACCCTGCCTTCTGAGGAAGGCAACTACTACTGCAAGGCACTCTGTAAACACCCTTGGAGCTGATGTTAGGCCGAAGGCATGGCCCTGAACTGATAATGGCCTGAAGGCAACTCGAACCTGAGGTACTTTCTGTGGGAGCACCTGATAGGAATATGGAAATGGGCATCCTTGAGGTCCAGGGATGCTAGCCAATCCCCTGGCCTTAGAGAGGGAAGAATTATTCCCCAGAGTCACCATTTTGAACTTTGGTTTTGTGATGTGTTTGTTCAAATACCTTAAGTCTAGGATGGGTCGCCACTCCCCTGTCTTTTTCAGGGTAAGAAAATATCTGGAGTACAGACCTTTGCCCCTGTGCTGAGTACGAACTTTCTCTATAGCTCTGAGAGCCAGTAGAGAAGAAACCTCTGCTTCTAGAGCAATGGTTTCTGAGATGGTTGCATGTGGAAAGGACCTGACCCTCATTTTTGGGAACCTTTTGAAACTGAGGGCCAGTCCCTGGATTACTACCTCCAGGACCCACTTGTCTGAGGTAATAGCCTTCCAGGCCTGGAAGTAGTAAGCCAGCCTGCCTCCTACTGGAATAGGGGAGTCGACCCGGGCTGACACTTCAGGGTGTCTGTTTGGCAGGAGCCTTGCACTGGGAAGAGGATGCAACCCTGCTCATCCCCCTCCTACCTCTCCCTAGAAAGAACCCCCTCTGTGGGAAAGAAGCGGAAGCCTGGGCTTAGTAAAAAGGCCTGTGGAAAGGCCTGCCCCTGCCCCTAGACTGCTGCTTCTGAGGAGTGGCTTGCCTTTCTTTGGCCTGTGCACTCCTGTAGGTGGTCCTAACTCATCCATTTTCTTCATGTAAGCCTCTGTCTGCTCCCCAAACAGAGAGTTACCCACCACCGGGAAATCCATGGCCTTAGCCTCGGTGTCCTGAGAAAGGCTAGTGCATCTGAGCCAAGCAACTCTCCTGAGAGACACAGATGTAGCCATGACTCTTGCTGTCACATCACTGGAGTCTACAGCAACGTGGAATTGTACTTTGGACGACTCAATTCCATCAGCAGCCACCTCCTCCAGCTCTTTGGCTAGCGGAGGGGGGGGGAGCCTGTTTAGCCAGTTCCAAAACTGTATCCTACCTGGACTTCTGGTACCTGGCTGTGTAGGCCATATAGTTAGCCAGCCTGAGTCCCAAAGAGGATGCCAAATATTGTTTTTTGGCCATGGCATCCACTTTTCTGAAGTCTTTGTCTGGGGTGTGTGAAGCCAAAGGAATATTAGCCCTGACACAGGCTGCAGCCTGCACTACCCCAACATGGCTACAATAACTATATAAAAACTTTGTACCTGAGCCTGATAATATATACCTCCTGTCCATTCTCTTATCTACAGGAGGTAAGGAGTTAGGTGTTTGCAATATCTTTTTTGTCTGTTTCCCCAAAGACTTATAAAGTGGGATAGACAATCTTTTGGACTCTGGGATGTCCATCATCTCAACAAAATCAGGCTCTTCCTCCTCCTCAGCAGCTTCTACCATTGGAAGCTGGAGGGTTTCAGTCACCTTCTTGTAGAACAAGAAGTGGGAAGGGGACTCAGAAAGCCTGGGGGGGGGAATACATTGGAAAGCCTGTCTGGGGAGATGTCTGGTTCAAAGGCACATCCAGGCCTTTAAAATCATCATCATCATCATCCTCCTCCTCCTCCTTGGGATACTCTTTATCTCCCTTCCACTCCACATCATAATAAGCATCCAAATTGTAATCCGATGGAGTAAGATCCCACCGAACTGACCGCCTAACCGGCGGTGCCGGTTCGGACAGAACCGGGCGAAGCAACTGAAACATACTGATCGCTTTGGCTATTTCGTCAGTGGTTGGAGTAGGCGGTGCTGAACCTGAACCATCTGACTTCTTTTTCCTTTTTGCAGGAACCGAACCTTCAGAGTCAGATTTCCTTTTGCCCAAGGAGGTATCGCCCAGGTCAGTAGATACCTCCTCAGGTTCAGACGCAACCGAACCGGACTGGCCATCCAGATCAACGGACTTCTCGGCCTCCCTTTCCTTCAGCCTACTCAATCTTTTTTTCCAGAGTGGCTTTAGGAAAATTCTTGCAGATTTGGCAGTCTGTTTTGAGGTGGTCAAACCCCACACAATAAACACAGATGAGGTAGGGGTCAGCCTTGGCAAAGGCCTCCCCACACTCGGTGTAGTGTTGAAACCCAGTGGGACCGTTTTTTTCTTGGGTTTCTCAGACATGGCCACACTAACAAATTACCCTTTATAGCTTCAAGCTTCAAGATCGGAAAAACGAAGAAAAAACTATTTCCACAGAAAATAAATCACTACCTATCTACAACACTGTCTGTACCATAGACAAAGACTTGAAACCGAAAAATAATAAATTGGTTGAACAACCAAACGCTTTTGTTAATGTTTACCGAACAGAGCAGAGGAGAACTCTCTGGAGCGATTTCACTGTTAGGCGGAGTAAAGAATCTAATGGTTACACTGAGAAGTACCATAGACAGAGGTTTGAAAACCGAGCTCGAGCTCAACGTTCCATGCTGCTGCACTGAGTTAACCCTTTCCTCTCCGGGGCAGTTCAAGTGCTGTGGCTAACTACATACTGTCAGAATACAGCAAGACTTCATGTTGTTTGAAGCAGTGATTACAGTGCTGCCCAAGAAGGGGAAGGACCCCACCAACCCCAGCAGCTACAACCCCTTATCCCTGCTGAATGTGGACGGAAAGATCTTTATCAAGGATATAGCCCATAGGCTAAGCCCCCCTTCTTCCGCAACGCATACACCCCTCCCAGGTAGGTTTTGTCCCCATCAGGTACAGTGTGGATCATTTAAGAATGCTGACAGATCTAGCACATGCAGTCAAAGGCCTCGACTACCCTGCCGCAGCAATGGCTATAGATTCTGAGAAGGCCTCTGACTCGCTAGAATGGGACTACCTGCAGGCAGTCCTGGTCCATTTCAGGTTCGGTCCTTGGTTGAGGGCCATGGTAAGCTCTATTTACAACAGCCCCACTGCCCGTCTCTCAGCAATACAACCATGTCTTCCCCTTTCCAATTAGAAAGGGGCACTAGGCAAGGTTGTCCCCTGTTATTTGTTTTGGCAATAGAGCTCTTCTGGTGGTGAAACTAAGATGGGAGGAAGCCCTTCCAAGCATCAGAATAGGTCAAGAGGACTATACCATGTTAATGTATGCAGACAATGTGCTATTTATGACCTGAAACCTGCACATGGCGTTAACCCCTCTACTTGACATACTCCAGGGATTTCATAAACTGTCCGGATTTTGGATGAACCAGACAAAAATAGAAGTGCTCCCACTCAACCCAAAGTGCCCACTCCAGACTCTTGGCACCACAGGCTGAGATGGGCAAGTGAGGGCATCACTTACTTAGGGATAAAGTTCTCAGCGGATACCTCAAAGCTCTGGGACCGCAACTTACACCCATTACTAATGGAAACAGAGGACGATATGAACAGGTGGGGTAAGCTGCACATGACCCTGGCAGGGAAAACTGCAGCGATCAAAATGATCGCAGCCCCCAAGATCTTTTATGTATTAGCCCACATACCACTGGCCCTCCCTGCTACTTGGTGTCAGAAAACAGACAAGGTGATAGTCAAATTCCTCTGGGAAGGGAAACCTCCCGGGTATAGCTATATACAGTTGAGGATCCACTGGAATGAAGGGGGCTAGTGCCTCCCCTGGGTTGAAGGATACAAGTGGGCATTTCAAATTGGGCAAACACTGGAATAGTTCCAGGAGGTGGGGGAAGCAAAAGCACAATGGGTAGCTATAGAAACAGTAAGCTACAAAAGACATACAATAACCCCACACCCCAACTAAAGGCCCGTTCCACCAATGGGGCCTGTATACAGTGTTGGAAGAAGGTGCAGACGTGGGTGGGAGCTATTCTCACTCCGACTAACCAGACCCCCCTATGAGTGAATGAGAGTATCACCATAGGGGAAACAGCCAGTCTGGTGGAAAGGATGGGAAGATAAGGGCATTCAAATGGTTGGGGATTTATTGGCCCCAACCACAATGGCAGTGGACACATTTCAGAATTACAAGAACGCTGGGCAATTTCCACATCAGATTTCTGGAGATTCTTGCAAATACGCAGCGCAGTGCAAGAATGTCAAGAAACGCCCCAAGGAGGCTCCACCACATTACTTCCAGTATGGCTCACATACACTAAGAACCAGGCTAGTAAGACATATGCCACCTTAAGACACTCTTTGCCCAAACAGGCAGAGAGGCACCAAAACAAATGGGAACAGGTCCTCCAGAGGTGCTGCACATTTCAGGAATGGAGGGAGTGCTGGCAGGCAGCACACAAAAACTACAAGGATGCCAGGAGTAGGTTGATCCAGAATAAGATACTGTACTCCTGATGCTGTACTCAGGTAGTACTATAGGCATCAGGTATCCAGGGCTCCAATCTGTGCTGGAGATGCCAGGCACACCCAGGAAATCTCCTCCATATTCTCTGGATGTGTCTCAGGGTCCAGCAGTTGTGGGGTCAAAAATGCAAGATAGGTTCACAAATCTTCTGAAAACCCATACTTAGGTCAACCTTACTGTTAGTACTGAGGATGAAGTCAGATGCTCGCCACCTGAAATGACAAGAACAGAAATGGCTAGCGTCATTCTCCACACAAGTTAAGAAAAAATTACTCACCTTAGTAATTATATTTCTTCTAATGGAGTCTTGCTGTATTCTGACAATTGCAGTGATTCCCAACCTTTGAACTGCCCCAGAGAACAAAGAGTTAACTTTCTATGCAGGGCATAGAATGCTAAGCTCGAGCTCGGTTGAAGTCCATGTCTGGAGAGTTTCAAACTTAAACCATCAGATTCTTACGAGCCCAACTAACTAAAAATTTTATATGGAAATTGAAAAAATTCCTACTAGCCAACTGGCTGAAAAAAGTTTTGGATTCCCAAGGAAGACTCAAGTCAGGAAACCCAAAAACCAAAAACCAATCTACTACAAATAACAGTAATAAATAAGCACCCAAACAAAAAGGAGGAGGGTGCAAGCAAAAAAAAACCCTGGGGTGCAACACTGCACCTGCCCGCCCACTTCCCAAAAACAGGTTCTGAGAGGGGAGGCAGGGAAGGAGGTAAGAATACAGCAAGACTCCATTAGAAGAAATATAATTACTAAGCTGAGTAAAAAACAACGTTTACTATGGTGAGTAATTTTTTCTTCAAACAACATGAAGTCTTGCTGTATTCTGACAATTGCAGACTACCAAGCAGTACCTCCAAGGAGGTGGCACAGAACCTACTTTGGGAATAGGCTCTGAAGTACTGCTGTGCCAAACCGAGCATCACTCCTAGCCTAGATATCCAGAGAGTAATGCTTGGTAAAGGTATGGACTGTTTTCCAGGTGGCTGCTTGACAAATTTCTAAGAGAGTGATATCCTGGCAGCAGCCAGGAAGCAGCTGTACTCTCTTAGGGAATGAGCCCTCAGGCCTGAGGGTGGAGTTTTCCCAGTTTTCATAGCATATTTGTATACAAGACACAATCCACCTGGCAATAGATCTTTTGGTGGCAGGTTTGCCCTTTCCCACTTCTCCATAAGTGAGGAACAACTGGAGGAAGTCAAACCTGTGACCCTTGGTACGCTCTATGTAGTAACCAAGGGCTCTTTTGACGTCTAAACTGTGTAGCCTCCTCTCTCCTGAGGAAGAATGATCAGTGCAAAAAACAGGAAGAGACATAGACTGGTTTAAAAGGAAGTCTGAAACCACTTTGGGCAAGAACTTTCTATTGGTTCTAAGGACCACTTTAGCCCTGTGAAATGAGATAAAATCAAGTTCCACTGACAGGGCTTGCAATTCACTTATAGGCCTGGCAGAGGTAATGGCTACCAGGAACACAGTTTTCCAAGTCAAGTACTTAAGCTCTGCTGAAGACATAGGCTCAAAGGGGGGGGTTGCATAAGTTGAGCAATGCAAACATTCAAATCCCAGGCAGGGGCAGGGTCTCTAAAAGGAGGATTGGTGTGAAGCAATCCTTTAAAAAATTACAGAACACAGGATGGGAAGACAGTGAGGAAGACTTCCCCACAGACAAAAACGCAGAAACAGCTGACAAGTGTACCTTGAGAGTAGCTGGTCTGAGGCCTAGGCCATTAAGATGGACCATATAATCCAAAACCGCAGGCAATCCAGCAGTGTCTGGAGAAATATGCTTCTTAGAACACCAAATGCTGAATCTTTTCCATTTGGAGTTATAAGTCTTTCTGGTGGAGGGCTTTCGAGAAGCCTTGAGGATATCCAGAACCCCTTGGGAAAGATGCAGATCTGCAAACTCTAACTCTTCAAGAGCCATGCCTTGAGATTGAGAGACTGAAGATTGGGGTACCAAATCCTTCTCTGAGAGGATGTTAACAGGTTGTAATTCCTGGGAGCGACAGGGAAGATGGACTGCTAGGGACAGCAACAGGAGTACCAGGGCTGTCTGGCCCAATCTGGAGCAATCAGAATCACCTTGCATGGTTGAGACCTTATTTTGACCAAGACTTTGAACAGGAGTGGGAAGGGGGGAATGGCATACAGAAACTTCCCTTCCCAATTCAGAATCAGGGTGTCCAGAGGGACTGAACCCAAGACTGGAGGTCTGCAACAAAAGAGAGGGAGTTGGTGATTGTCTGGGGCTGCAAAGAGATCTATCTGTGGAGTGCACCACCTTGAAAAAATCACTTTCAACACTTGAGGGTCCAGGGACCATTTATGATGGCCCTGAGAGATTCTGCTCAGTGCATCTGCTAGCACATTGTCCTTGCCTGGAAGGTGAACTGCTACAAGAGAGGTTTGCAGGGATAAGCCAGGGACCACAACTTCATGGCTTCTGTACACAATGCCGTGGACTGAGTGCCTCCCTGCTTGTTGATATACCATATGGTGGTGGTGGTGTCTGTTCTGACTTGAACCACCTTGTTCTATACTGACTGAGAGAAAGCTTTTAGGGCCAGAAAAACTGCCCTGAGCTCTAGGAGATTGATGTGGAGAAGGGATTCTTGGGGGGACCACAGCCGCTGGGCAGTGAGGAACCCCAGATGGGCTCCCCAGCCCAGAAGAGAAGCACCCGTGGTAAGGACCACTGAACAAGGCTGAGTAACAAAGGGAACACCTTGTCTTAAATTGTCCTGATCTTGTCACCATTGGAGGGCTTGGATCAAGGTCAGAGTCACTGGGATCAGTTTGGTAAGGGAATCCTTCCTCTGAGACCAAAAACCTCTCAGGTGGAACTGAACATCCCTCATCTGGAATCTTGCCCCTTGGACCACTGCTGTTGAAGCTGCCATGTGGCCCAAGAGCTGGAGAAAATGCCTTGCTGGCTGAGATACCTGAAGGCTGAAAGAAGAGGCTAGTTCCATAAGAACCCTTGCCCTTTCTAGGGGAAGAAAGGCTCTTGCTCTGAGTGTGTCCAGTTCTGCCACTATAAAAGTAAGAAGCTGGACTGGTTCAAGAACTGACTTGGGAAGGTTGAGAAGAAATCCTAGAGAAGTGAGCACTTGCTGGGTCACTTGCAGGTGAGACTTGACTTGGTCTGGAGACTGGCCCACTATTAGCCAATCGTCCAGATATGGAAAAATGGAAATCTTTTGCTTTCTTAGAAAGGCAACTACTACTGCCAGGCACTTTGTGAAAACCCTTGGGGCTGAGGTTAGGCCAATGGGCATTGCTCTGAACTGATAGTGGCCTGAGGGCAACTCGAACCTGAGGTACTTTCTGTGGGAGCACCTGATGGGAATGTGAAAGTAGGCATCTTTGAGGTCCAGGGAGGCTAGCCAGTCACCTGGCCATAGAGAGAGAAGGATTATTCCCAGAGTTATCATCTTGAACTTTGGTTTTAAGAGATGTTTGTTTAGATATCTTAGGTCTAGGATGGGTCGCCACTCCCCTGTCTTTTTGGGGGTTAGGAAGTACCTGGAGTACAGTCCTTTGCCCCAGTGTAGGGTTAGTACTCTCTCTATGGCTCTTAAAGCTAGCAGAGAAGAAACCTTTGCCTCTAGGGCAAGGGTTTCTGAGAGATTTACAGGTGGAAAAGATCTGGCTCTCATCTTTGGAAATTTTCTGAAGCTGACAACCAGTCCCTGGCTTACTACTTCCAGGACCCACTTGTCTGACGTAATAGACATCCAGTCCTGGACAAAGTAAGCCACCCTGCCCCCTACTGGAATAGGAGAGTCGACTTGGGCAGGCCCATCAGGGTGTCTGCTTGGCAGAGGTTTCAGGCTGAGGAGTGGATGCAGCCCTGCTCATCCCCCTTCTGCCTCTTCCTCTGAAGAACCCCCTCTGAGAAAAGGAAGAGGAGGCCTGTGCTTGGTAAAAAGGCCTTTGAAAAGGCCTGCCCCTGCTCCCAGACTGCTGCCTTTGAGGATTTGCCTGCCTCTCCTTGGCCTGAGCACTCCTGTAAGTGGTCCTGTACTCATCCATTTTCTTCATGTAATTCTCTGTCTGCTCCCCAAACAGAGAATTACCCACTACAGAAAAATCCATGGCCTTAGCCTGGGTGTCCTGCAAGAGGCTAGTATATCTGAGCCAAGCCATCCTCTGAAGAGCCACAGATGTAGCCATGACTGTTGCCAAGACACATCATTAGAATCCACAGCAGCATGAAACTGAACCTGAGATGCCTCAATCCCATCTGCAGCCACCGCCTCCAGCTCATTGGCTAGCTGGGGGAAGCCTGTTTAGCCAGTGCCAGTACAGTGTCCCACCTGGACTTCTGGTACCTGGCTGTATAGGCCATGTAATTCACCTGCCTGAGCCCCAAAGAAGATGCCATGTACTGCTTCTTTGCCTTGGCATCAATCTTCCTGGAGTCCTTGTCTGGGGGCTGTGAAGCCAAGGGACTATTTGCCTTGTCACAGGCAGCAGCCTGCACTACCCCAACATGGCTGCATTGCTGATATAAGAACTCCGTGTCTGAGCCTGAAAGTGTATACCTCTTGTCCATTCTTATATCCACAGGGGGTATAGTGTTAGGAGACTTTAGGATTTTTTGTGTCTGTTTCCCAAAAGATTTGTGGAGGGGAAAAAACAGCCTCCTGGACTCTGGGATGTCCATCATCTCTACATAATCAGGCTCCTCTTGATCTTCCACAGCCTCCACCATAGGAAGCTGGAGGGTTTCAGCCACCTTTCTGTAGAACATAAAGTGAGAAGGGGACTCAGAGAGCCTAGGAGGGGAAACACCTGAAGGTCTGTCTGGGGAGATGTCTGGTTCCACAGGCACATCCAGAACCTCACTTACATCATCATCCTCAAATTCCCCTTCCTCTTCAAATTCCGGTTCATAAAAATCTTCAAGGGTATACTCTTGAACCAGGGGAACCAACTGAACCGAACCCCTGCCAGAAGGAGCCGGATCGGTAGGAACCGGACAGAGCGATTCCACAATCTGAATAGCTCTGGCTATCTCTTCAGCGGTTGGAACATGAACCTCTGGATCCGAACCGGTCGATTTGTCTTTGCGTTTTCTTTTTGTTGGAACCGATCCCTTGAAATTGGCTCTCCTTTTGCCCGAAGAAGTATCGCCCTGGTCAGAGGGTGCTCCTTCTGGTTCAGTCGAAACCGACCCGGGCTGGCCATCTGGGTCAGCGGACTTCTCGGTCTCCTTTTCCCTCAGTCTACCTAATCTCTTCTCAAAGGTAGATTTGGGAAAGTTTTTACATATTTGGCAGTCTGAATCGAGGTGGTCAAACCCCAGACAATAAAAACACAAGTGGTGTGGGGATCGGCCTTAGCAAAGACCTCCCCACACTCACTGCAGTGTTGAAACCCAGTGGGCCCAGTTTTTTCTTGGTTTTCTCAGACATGGCCAACCTAACCAACTTACCCTTTTTATGGCAACCACCAGGCAAGACTCCCTTATTGGTTCCTAACCGTGTCACAGGTATTGGAAAAAAACGCACTACAACACGTTTTTTTTTTAGAACCGGTAACCATACATTAAGTAAAACAACACAAAACACAATATTTCACTATCAAATGGCCAGTTCAGCCAAACAGAGCCGCACTTTTACAAGTTCCACAGAGAAAAAAACAGAACAATTCCTATCTAGTACTCACAGCACCACAGACAGAGACTGAACTGACTATGCGGATACTTTTTCGGTTTATAAAACCGACGAAAACTGAAACTTTAACCGACTTTCGAACCGAGCTGAAGGAGAAATCTCCAGAGCGACCGTTCAGTGAGGCAGAGTAAAGAATCTGATGGTTTAAGTTTGAAACACTCCAGACAGAGACTTCAACCGAGCTCGAGCTCAGCATTTTATGCCCTGCATAGAAAGTTAACTCTTTGTTCTCCGGGGGCAGTTCAAAGGTTGAGAATCACTACAATTGTCAGAATACAGCCAGACTTCATGTTGTTTGAAATGCCTGATCCTGTGTAAGTGGAGGACCCTGGAAGTCCCAGGTGTGGCGGACATCCTATCATCAATGGTTCAGATAGCTGCCCTGGACCATCTGACACATGTGGCAAGTGACACACTGGTAACACATTTGAATTGCTGGACCCTCTTCTACAGGTACTGTACATGGCACCCAAAACGGGAGTTGAATGAATGAGGTAATGGGTGCAAGTGCCACACTCAGTTCCCCCCATCCCAGCATGTTAGGCAGGTCAACAGCTCAGCCCCAAGTATGAAATGTATAATTCCCTAATTGTAAATAGTTATGATCATGCCTAAATAGAATAGTGGTTCTTTGTGTGTTTATTGTTGTAGGGTGGCAGTTGCCTTGAAAACTCATTGGTTCCCTTTTGACCAATGTCGAACCATGGAGTACAGATGCTGTGACACTCTAACCACTCGCCCCCCCCCCCTTGTTTCTGGATATGCATAAGAACCAAGACTAAGATGGTGAGTCTACATTGTATGTAATGATACTAAATGTTCCAGTTATCAGACTGTCTGTGTAACCAACAATCTACATGAAACCCTGTGTATGTTTTATGTTGGTTTATATAAATGGAAAATCCAATAAACAGATTAACTGTAAGAAAAAAATACCTAGGGGTAATCTTCGACCCTTTGCTTAGCTTTGACTCTCACATAGGACATGTTGTTAAAAGGGTAAATCAGTGTTTGGGATTATGCTTCCATCTGAAGCTTCTGTTGTCACCTAAAGAAAGGCTGGCAATAGGACAAAGCACACTGCTTCCGATCCTGGAGTACTGTTCTCCTATCCTACATCACATCTCGTCCAAACTAAGAAACAGACTGAATACATTGAACAACAGCATATGTAGGTTTGTCACTCTGGCCCCCTTTAACACCCACCACTGCACTCTGTATCAATTATTAGGGTGGCTACCGCCTCAGGCATGCAGGGATCCCTTGTATGGTTCCTTCATTCACAAGATACTCCACGACAGCATAAACTCACCACTTTCAGGGCTTCAATGATGGCCACTAAAAGGGCTCCCTGCCAGTTTACATCCACCGTGAACCAAACCCTTGACTGCACCAGATTATCAATGACCATTGGCCAGAGGGCCTTCTCCTGGGCAACACCAAAGTTTTGAAACGCTCTCCCGGTAGCACTCCAATCCTTGGACTCCCCACAAACTTTTAACTAGCACTACATGAATGTACTAACATCAAATATGTCCTGATACTGTTAGCTAGCACTGCTGACAACTCTGTTGGGGTGGCACTCTACTTGTTGGACATTATCTCAATGTTGCCTGGATATAATGGTGTTCTATATATTTTTTTATTGTCATTCCAAACTGTGGGGTGAAATGTCGAGGACTTCACCCATGTCAAATATATTAACTGTACCTAGGTAAAACTGTTATTGTATCACATTTTTTTCATTGTTGTTTCCCAACGTGTTGAGCTAAATGTATAAGGCTGTACTCATCTCAAATTTTCTCACTGTAACCCATGTGTAACTGTTATTTTGGATGTCCAGCTGTTCATGTTTTTGTACCATGTGCCACCTAGATGGCATGGGTCATACCTGAAAACGGGTCTTCTGGACCAGTGTACCTACCCAGTCAACAAATACATACATAAATAAATAAATTCTATAATCCCTTAATCTGCATAAAATTCTATACTCTGGAGCAGCTCAAAGCAGGGGACTGATTGCAGTTGTTAAACAATTTGTGAGGGATTCTTGGGGTTTGAATAGTCAGTTTCTTAAATTTATTTGAGTCATTTAAAACTTAGTGGCTGTCAGACAGACCTTGCAAATGTGTTAGCCATTAGTAATAATATGTTACTAAAGATGAAATAGCAAGAGGCAGCTGCCTTTGTTTCTAATGTGTTTTCTCTTTTATCTTCCTCCTTACTCTCATCTCCATGCCTCTTAATTCTTTTTCCTCTCACTTTGCTTTTTGATTCTTTTTTTTTTCTTTCCTAACTCTTCTTCTTTTCCTACCAGTTCTCTTTTCCTGCCCTTTGTCAGACTTAGTTATAAAAGTCGCAGCAGTAAAAGCTTTATTTTCCTTAGGATAAGATTATTAGAACCTATGTAGCCCTATTTTCATCTTTCTAATGAGAAGTAAAATGAGGTCCCTTCTGCCCATCTCTGGTCACTGTCCAGGTGGACGTAAAAGAAGATTCCATGGCACTTATCATGGGGCAACTGCTCTCTTCAGTGGAAAAAAATCTAAAGAAAGGCAGTTAGGGGGAGGGTGACCACAGTACAGAGTCTGAATTTGATTCCAAGTTCCATCATTACTGTAAGTTCTATCTCTGGGGCAACTCAATCCAATGGACTAATTGCTGTTGTTTGTGAATACATTCTAATGGATTTCTGGTGTTAAGTATTACAAATAAAAATAAATAAATAAATGTTCAAAATTGTCCTGCATACAGATATTACATCACAAGTTGTATAACAATATTAAAGTAATAAATAATTTATCTAAACACTAACTACAATCACTGCAACTTATGCTAGGCACGGATAGGTTACATTACACATACAAACAAGTAGTAAACTAATCACGTATGCATATATCAGGTGTTTCTTTCTCCAGCATCTGATGGCATTTAGTCAAGGTGAGATCACTTCTCATTTGTGGAGTTAACTCATTCTACACTTTCGATTAATTGTAATGGATCTTCTCCATTTTTTTTACATCCTGTTATCTCCTCTTTGTTTCCCTCTTTTCAACCAGCTGCATTTACAGAAGCACCAGCACAGAAGTGATTCTAGGAATATATTGCTCTTTGCTAGTTTCTGCTCTTTGCTGTTGTCACAATACACATAAAAAAACAGAATTTTTTTTTTAAAAGCTAGTATCAAATTAAAATACTGCCCTAGAATATCAACATTCCAAATAGCGTTTGTGGTACAGTATGGTGGAACAGTAGACTAATGTAAATCATCAGCTCTGAAGACATTGTTGAGAACCTCAAACCTCTTTTGAATAAATGTACCAGCAGTAATTCTGACACTGCAATATGACCGATTTTTACAGCTTTGTTATATACCATTTTTGTTACATATTTTAAGCTCAGACTCTTCCCAAGACAAAGTAACAAGTAATTACTCATCCTACCTGAACATTAAGCAGGATGACTCTCATAGAAAAGGCTGCATCCCACTCTTCAGGATTATCAAGAAATTCAATGCAAGGTCTGCCAGAGGTCATGTCGACTATCAACAATAATAAACAAATTACACTTAATACTCATAAACAGATCTACTTTAATTAGTATCTCCCTTGTCATTGTACTTTTGTTTTAAGAGGACAGGAAATCATTTCTTATTGGTAGCTGTTTATGGTATTCCTCTTATCAGAAATAAAAAATATTCATATCTTTTTGTGAGCCATATTTAACCGTACGTAGTAAAGTTCCAATCCTAGGGTTCCTTTTAATTATTCTTTTTATGTGATAAGAAGAAGGGGAAGGGGGCCTGCTAAACTGAAGTTTTTCAAAATCCACAAATGCAAGGTACTCAACCCTCTGTGTTTAAATCATTATGCTTTATTTAAATAATCTTCAAAATAATTTATAATGTTATATCACTTGTTCATAACTTGTTTTATTGAAAACTGAAATTAAATATTCACTGTTCCATGAGGTTTTCGGTGCTCTTGTTCCATATGCATTTTAACTACATTTTGAGTGGAATTATTTGGAGCCAAAAGGGGCATGATGTTTTGAAAAATTAAGAATTGTTCCCAGACAAAATAGCAGGTCAGTTCCACCTGGCAATATTTCATATTGAGGCTGTGTTTACATATAATTTGCAGCTTATATAGTTTTAGAAGGAAGGAAATTTAAATTGTCTTCTCTGTATTTTGTTTATTTAGAGCTCAATGCTCTGAAGAAGAGTCAAGAGATCTTGACATGTTAGCTATTAAAACAATTAAATTTTACAAACTGGGCGAAATTATACCCATTCAAGAACAGAGTTAAAACACGTATGGAACAACAGCACTGAAAACATTATGGAACTGTGAATATGTAATTCTATATTTAACTGTACCAGAATAATAAGTCATGCGAAAACCTGTATTTTGCATTGTTTTGTTTTTTTATGGACATAGTTCTGTTGCAGTTCTCTTCATGGAATCAGTCATTTGGAGTTTTGACTATATCACAGTTTGTGTATAGAACTCTGAGCATGGTTCTAATAGGTAAACAGTTTATGCTTAACATTTTGTAGACAAACTGTGACATAGTAAAAACTTCAAATTACTGGTTCCATGAAGGGAACTGTGCATAATGTTGCACATGAAAAGAGAACAATTGAAAAAACAGTTTTTCACATTACAGATCAAGGGAGCGCTCCCAACCAATTGGAATGCTCCTTTCCTCTGCGTGAGGCACTCTTATTCTGTGAAGTGTATCTCACATGGAGATGCCCCGGAAATGGGCACGTTCAGGAACTTTAAAAATAAAATGTATACATTATTGAGCAAGCTCAGTTAATAATAAATACTGCTGTTGAGACCACTCTTACAGTTGTAAGAGTGGCCTCACTTACATTCTTAGCATATCAGAAACACTTAACTTCAGTTCCTGGTTCTCATACCCTAAGAATGCACATGAGACCACTCTTACAACTGTAAGAGTGGTCTCCGTGGTGGTATTAACCCTTAAGCTGTCGATAGAATTAGAACGTATAGGAATTTTGGACTGATATATATCAGTCTGCGGCCCTGCAAGGGTTAACACATAACAGTGCTTATTCTGGTAAAGTTAAATATGGATGATTTGGCAGTATGAATTTCATTTCTATAAATAGGAACATTACTAACTGCTTCCAATCAGCACAAATTTCCTGTCCCCTTTAACCACCAAGAGTAAAAAACAAACAGGGTGTATGTTCACTTAACAGATTTCCCTGGAAGTAATATGGATAGTGATAAAAAGAAAATGATGAACACTTAGTGACATCCTTAGTGAGTTCCTCCCAGCCAATCAAATTATTAGGTGATACTGAAGTACGCTAACTCCTTAAAGCAGCAGCATTTGTTAGTTGGCAACAGGGTTGGACTGGGGTACAGAGGGCCCACCTGGAAAATCAATAGAGGAGGGCCCAGGGTGACACAGTCATATCAATATTCCACTTCAATCTGATACACTAGCTCTGTGTTTGCATCTTACATTTATCAACAGTGATGATAAATGCAAAGGTTTTCAGAGTTCAGAAGGTAGCCTCTTACCCAACTGAGGGGGGCCCACCTGGAAATTTCAAGGTATCCAGGTGGGCCAGTCCAACCCTGGTTGGCAAAAACCATAAACATATATATCGAACAATAACATTTCCGACATAATTAGATTCCTCACCACTATATTATTATTTCTTGTTGATGTTTTTAAAGCAGTTTTAATTACTAATTTTATAATTAATGACTCAAGTCATTAAAGATGGCTGCCACAAGTAATTTTCAAAAATCTTTGACCCAAGGTTACTTTTCGACTTTACATGCTGGATTCATAACGTGGCTATATTAGGAGGGTGCTAACACACATTTATGATGATAAACAGCACAGAACCACACCAGATGGTTTCAGGAAACTGATGCATCATATTGGCCAGCAACTATGTATTGTCAGAACAATACCAATAGTATAAAAAATGCTGGTGATCAGGACACAGCACGCTAACATAGCAGTGCCTAATACCGATTTCCATTACAAACATGCCCGCCACCTTTACTCACCAAAAATTCAGTTAGGCCATAAAAATAAAGCTACTTCAAATTTAAAAAAGAAACAAACAGACTTAATGTTCTTTACCTTTATAATTCCCCCTTTAGACACATACAAAAAATAAAAACAAAAAGCTATTCATAATGTTATTTTTTGGAGCTTCTATTCTAGCCATGAACATCCTTCTTCTGTCCTTACCTGCCTAGCAGGAACTCTTTGTTGCTTACCCTGACACAGCTAAAATTGGATCCTTGGTTTTATTGAGGCCTTCTAGTGTGTGTGTAAAAGGTGAACATTCTGCTAGTACTGTAAAATTCTGCAGAAGTTTGAATTACTGTATTGCATGATAAACAAACATTCTATCTGCTGAATGTGTGGAAAGACAGATGACTGACAGGTGGGGAGGGATATATTTTTATTAGTTAATCTTAACAAAATAAAGTAGCTGTTTTTATTTTAAAAGTTGCCTTTGTTTTGTTTCTAATTGTTCACAGTTTACCCATTTTATAAGCACAATAAGACACTTCAGGGTGTGGGTTGTTTAAGCAATAATGCATGACAGGGTGTGGGTTATGGTGGGATTTACCCACACCTGGGAGGTTCGGTTACGAAGCTTGAAGTGGATTATTGTGATTATGCAATGTCTCTCTTTTTCTTTTTTAACAAGAAATAAAGAAAAAACGTTATTAAATTTACTGTTTTTTTTTTTTTTATGATTTTTGTTAAAATATCATTTCTCTCTAGGCTAAATACTCTGCTCAGCAGCCAGAACGAGAACAGGAAGGATTCTTATGTGCTGTGCCATACCCTCCATACTTTTTCTTCATTTTAAAACTGATACTGCTTGGTAGGATGAAAGACTGAGGGAAAGTAGGCCGGGAGACAGAAACAGTGACGAGCTCCCTTTAGTTGGTGTCAGCAAAGAGTGGGCTGGGAAATAGGAAGAGTGAGCAGTTTTTTTTTTTTTTTTAAACTACGGGGACCAAAAGAGAGAGAGAGAGAGAGAGAGAGAGAGAGAGAGCACGTAGAGGAAAACAGTGTTTTTGTTAGCACAGAAAATGGTCTGTGAGTGTGATACTGATGGGACCATTGACAAAAACAATATTTTCCTGGATGCACTGTTTTACTCTCTCTCTCTTTGCCAGTTGTGAAAAATAAAAAAAAAAACATGCTGCTCGCCCACCCCCATTTCCCAGCACACTGTGGCCAAGTCAGTCTCTCTCTCTCTCTCTCTCTCATCATAAGTAACACGGAGCATTTCAAATCATTGTAATGGGCAGATTGATTTTTTTTTTTTTTTTTAAATAAAACTGATACTTTTGTTTTTGTGACCAGGTAGTTTCAGTGAAGGTGTTCTGATCTGGGGGAAAAAATAGCAGAGCAGTTCACTTTCAAATTCAGAGACAGTGATTTCTCTTTTTGGTTCATTTTTGTAACGTGGTTGTTCTGGCTACTGGATCTTTATGCACAGGTTATTGTATGATTATAAAATGGGCAAGAAAAATCCAGTGATCTGATTGGTCAATAGCTGTCCAGCAAGCAAGCAATAATATCCGAGAGGGTGGGCGGTATTGGGCAACACCGGACCACCCAGGGGCGTAATGAGGTCCGACGCCGCAGGCGAGGGCCTTATAGCCCCTGGAAAGGTCCGGTATTGCCCATACCACCCACCCTCGAGGGTATTATTGCGCTCAGAAAATGGCCAGCTGTGTATGTTTAAAAAAAAACGATTCTTTAAATGCTAAAAGTTGTTTATTTAGTAACAAAATAGTTCCTACACCAGTATTAGAATGCTTTTTTTTTTTTTTTACTTGGGAGTTCTGAGGACTAGGGAGGTCAATGTCATGGTTAACCCCCCCCATCATACACACACACACACACACACACTGTAGCTGGTTACAGTATCTGTAGGAGCAGCAATGCAGCATAAAATTCACTGGGATTTAGAAACTGCAGTCTCTCATGAGGTGCAGGCTGCACAGTTCTGAGCCCTCATGTCGGAGCGAGAGAGATGTCCTGAGAGAAAAGGCAAGCTCCCCGCCCCCAAAAAACAGAAGTGAGAGTAGTCGTTTACATGTGCACATCTCGTCCCCATCAGGCAGCAGCGTAATGAACAGGGAACCCTCTTAAGTCTTTTTTCCAGGCGTTAGAAGTGAAAGGCATCAATAGGCAGACAAAAAGTGAAGGACGGAACCATTTCCTGACCTCGCACCTCTGCTCTTTTAAGTGAGTGTTGACGCTGCGGTGGTGCTGCCAAAACATGGGGAGAATAAACAAACAGGTTTGCAGCGCGGGTACAGGTTTAACTGCTTCCACAAAGCCAATCTGTGTTCAGGACTCTGAGTCGCTACGGACGTGCTGCTGATTTGCGTGTTTTATTACATCTGTCAGCTTTTGGGGAAGTGAGGGATGAATCTATCTGCTAGAATGGTTAGGGGACAGCAGGATGAACGGTTTTCACAAGGGCAGAGATTGACACAGAGTGGGGTCAGGAAAGTGCTTGCTTTTATAGTGAATTATGTTTTTTCATTTTTTATATAAACACATCAGCCATCGAACTAGGGAGCTTTGGGGAAGGGGGAGGGACAGTATATCTCGCTAAGCGATAAAAAAAAATGGCGGCTATTTCAAATTCAAATGTGGGGGTTTTAGCCAATTGGAAATTAGGGTGGGCACTTGGATATTTTAGTGGGTGGAGGGGCACTGGGACTGGTACTTTTTATTTCCTGGGCATCTATTGAAAGTTAATGTATCCCCTTGGCAAGAGTACTAGCCAATCAGATGCCAGGAAATAAAAAGACCATTTTCTAATGTGTAGTAATTGACCAGTAACTGCACAGGTCTGGAAAGTGCCTTGTAAGTCTAAGAACTACACCACTTCAGAAGACCTGTGCGATAACTGATTAATAACCACACACGTCTGTAAAGTGCCTTGCAAGTCTAAGAACTACATCGCTTCAGAAGACCTGTGCAGTAATTCACCAATAACCGCATGGGTCTGGAAAGTGCCATTCAAGTCTGAGAATGATACTGTTTCAGAAGACCTGAGCGGTAACTAACCAATAATTGAATGGGTCTGGAAAGTGCCTTGCATGTCTTGGAACTATACTACTTCAGTAACTGTGACTGTTGGGGAAAAACAGAAAAAAAAGGTTCAACTAGCAACATGGGTGAATTTCCTACAAGCCAATTTGACTACTTTGACAGGACAACCCTAGCTGTTTGGTGTGAAGACTGATTTACAGTACCAATGATGAAGATTTGGGGCTGGCAGTATAGCCTAGAGGTAAGAGTAACGAGCTGTGAATGAGCTTGAACCGCCAGCAGAAAGACCTTGGTTTGATTCCCACAACCTCCACTTGCATACTGTGTGATTCTGAGCAAGTCACTTAACCGCCCCAGGGCTCCCGGGTCACCCCTGAACACAGGCACCTGTGGCTAGAGGGCCTTACCCGGTTATCAAAGAATAAAATAAAAAAAAATGAATGTATTCTTAATTTTAGGATTTATTTAGTCTTGAGGTTTTTTTTTATGCCACTTTATAAACACAGTAACACACTTCAAGGTTTGCAGATACTTAGTAATTACTGCACTCCCCCCACAACATGGTTGAAGGGCACTCGGCTAACACCTCGTGTCTCTAACCCACAGAGTGGGGGAGGGTGTGCAGTAATCAATCAATAACCACATGCCCTGACGTGTGTTATTGCTTACATTACCCATGGGTAAAGAGCCTCAGTTGCCAATCAGATTGTGAGAAAATGAACCCACTGTATAACGCGTGATAACCACCTTTCCAGCTGTTGAAGGCACTCTGCGTAAATGCCTCATGCTTCACAACATACCCGGGTATGCATTTATCAAAAAACAATCCAAGCCCTAGCATGTTTTATTGCTTTCACAGTGGGAGTGGCCAGATAACATTTACATTATTAAGCTTCCGAACTCCATATCCTACATTGTAGTTGAGGAGTGAAATACAATAAAAAAATTGGCATGTTGTTTTTGCTAGAAATATATTACTGTAAAACTATATGGTGAACTTTTGTTCTGCTAACAAATACTGCTATGGTAAGCTGCATCCCTAATCATCAAGGGCCCAATTTTAAAAAATGGGCAAGGCGGTGCGCAACGGTGCTCATTTTCCAGGACCCCAAGGATGCCATATGTAGTTGGACATTGCACTAGCATTAGCCAACTGAATATAGTGGCAACTGAATATTGTGAACATTTGCCTTGGATATTAGACGACTACGGGCCTTTGGGATTTGAGTAGCAACGTGGTCTGGGTGCTGTGCTGGGGGGGCCTCCTATTTGCACCTGAGGTAGTGGTTGACCAGCTTCCTGTGACCAAGCAGGAGTTGCCCTCTGCATCTCTGGGGAGTCAGGGTGTTAGTTGGGCGTCTTCTAGATCCCTTGTAGGTCATTCCTTGTGGCGTGCCCCCCCGGGGGATTGTGGCTGCGGATCTCAGGCGGCAGGGTGTTGGGACAGGTGAGTTCAGTGCACTTGGAGGAAAGGCTCCCCTGAGAGTTAGTGTGGTTGCCCAGTTCACTGTTATGTCGTGGCTTTCCTGGACTGTATCTCGAAGGCTTATATGAGCTATATGACTTTACTCTGGCTTGTGGTTCGTTATCCTTGGACATTAAGACTGGGATCTTGTTTTGTGTTAATTTGATTTGACTGAGTTGGGTTTTGATTTTAGTCTGTTTTTTCTAATCCAGAGGTATAATAGTTCAGGATTTGTAATGATTTGACCGAATGTGATTGAATGTTTTATAATTTAGAATTTTATTTTGATATTATTTTACTTTATTAGGTCTGTGATTTGTTGGATTTTTGAATATGTGTTGGGAAGGTATAGGGACGGTCGGGTATTATTCCCCCTCCAGTCTCAGAGACCTTCATCCTTTTTCCTGTCCTCCACTATCCCCAGAGGTATAAAGAAGGTGTAAAGCCTTGGGGATTGTTAGAGGGAGGAGTGCGAGGGCCTGGCCTGGAGAGGGGATGGAAAGGAGTGGGCAGATAGGAATAGTGGGGACAAGGAGACGCCCTGGGGCGAAATGGGTCCAGGAAAGGGTCCTCCATAACTGGATTCCCACATACCAAGACTCTTGTATGAGCAGTAACTCGGTCTTCCTCGGGTTCTCATCCTATTCGGGCGGTGTTAACAATGCCAGGTCTATTAAGAACAAGACCGCAGTAATAGTAGATCTTGTTGGATCATTGGACCTGGCTGGATGAAAATGCTGGTCCAGTGTTGTCATCGGCAATTCCAGTCGGATACTCGGTGATACACCGCCCGAGGATGGATCATAGAGGTGGGGGTGTTGCCATCTGTTTTAGATCCGATCTGGCCTAGTGGAAGTGCCAGTGGGAACTACCAACTCCTTTGAATGTATCATGGGCGAGGGTGTGGGGTGCAGGATACTTCTCGTCTACCATCCACCAGGAGACGGGAATGTTTTTCTGCAGGAAGTGGTGGACTTCATTGTCGACCTGACATTGGGATTCCCCAGATGGTTGGTTC
The DNA here is from genome assembly GCA_016271365.2 of Neoceratodus forsteri. Taxonomy (NCBI): domain Eukaryota; kingdom Metazoa; phylum Chordata; order Ceratodontiformes; family Ceratodontidae; genus Neoceratodus; species Neoceratodus forsteri. The sequence goes on along the minus strand of CM028136.1, from coordinate 397,060,279 downwards.
TGGGGGATTTCAATGCCTGGGTAGACGATGAACTCTCACATTTGGTCAGGACTTCCTCCAGTCAATGACTTTGATGGGCTTTGCACAGGTTATTTCCTCCCCGACCCATATTGGTGGTCATTCATTGGACTTGGTGTTTCTCCTGGGGATGGAAATATCCGATTTGGTGGTGGAACCAGTCGGATGGTCTGACCATTACTCCATTGGGTTCAGTTTTTGAGGCCACCCATAGTAGGCCATCCTCTACAGAGATGGTCCGGTACCGCCCTTTGAGGGGTGTTTCACCAGATGGCCTGATGGCGGTGCTGGACCTATCAGGTTTACCGAGTGAATGCACGGATCCAGGGGACCTGATACTTGCCTATAATAAGGCGGTGGTAGGGGCCCTGGATTCCATTGCTCCTGTTCATGTTCGTCCCCTCACTCTTCACCCCAAGTCTCCTTGGTTTGATGAGGCTTTGAGGGAGTTGAGGACAGTGGGACGAAGGCTGGAGAGGAGCTGGCGGAAATCTGGCCTGGAGTGCGACAGACTTAGTTTGATGGACCATTATGTGGTCTATCAATCAGCAATTACCCATAAGAAGGCAGCATTCCAGTCCAGGGATATTGCTGCTGCAAGGAATCGACTGGTTCAGCTCTTCCGGACTGTGGACAGATTGTGCAATCCAACCTGTCTTCAGTCTGGGAGTGCTTTTTCTCAAGATTGGTGTGAGGAGTTTGCTCAATTCTTTTCAGATAAGGTTGCCACAGTCAGGTCGGGTATTTGCGTGTCCTTCCCCAGTGGGGGCTGCGGTAGTCGGCAGGAGACATCAGATGCCCAGATTTTGTGGTGTGACTTCAGCCTCCCCATGATCAGTGACACTGTGATGATCATTCAGTCTCTGCATCTGACCAGTTGTAGTTTGGATCCTGGCCCCACACATCTCTTAGTGGGCTGTGTGGATAAGATCGGCCTGGTCCTTGCCGAGATAGTCTGGATGTCCTTGGAGAAGGGGATCTTTCCTGATCCTCTAAAGGAGGCCGTGGTTTGGCCCCTACTTAAAAAATCCTCATTTGATCCAGACTGTCTGGCTAACTACAGATCTGCCTCTAACCTGCCCTTTGTGGGTAAGGTTATTGAGAAGGTGGTTGTGTTGCAACTGGATGGTCATTTGACCAGCCACAATGTCTATGATTCTCTCCGGTCTGGATTTAGGAAGAGACATAGTACCGAGACAGCTCTTGTTCAGGTACTTAATGACCTCCTAATAGCAAGAGATAGAAGGACCCATTCTATCTTGGTCCTTCTTGATCTCTCTGCGGCATTTGACACTGTAGACCATGAGGTGCTATTAGGGCACCTGCAGTCCATCTGTGGACTGTCTGGTACAGTCCTCAGATGGTTTCGATCTTTCCTCAAGGGTAAGACTCAGAGGGTGGTGTCCGGGATATTTTCCTCGGCATCACTCCCCCTAACCTGTGGGGTTCCGCAGGGTTCCATTTTGGCGCTCATATTGTTTGTGGTGTATATGCTGCCGGTGGGAGCGATTATTAGGCGGTATGGCTTGAGTTTTCACTGCTATGCAGACGATACTCAGCTATACATGTCCTTTGTGTCTGGCCAGGATGCTGCCATTTCGGTCTTTAACAACTGTCTCACTGAGATCCAGGAATGGATGATTGGGAGTTGGCTGCAGTTAAACCCAGAAAAGACTGAGGTGTTGGTTGTGGACCCAGGTCATGAGGAGGCAGGTTTGTTGGCTGGATCACTTTCAGGCTTATGGCTTGGGGGTGTACAGTTAACTACCTCAGACGTGGTGCGGAACCTGGGCGTTATGTTTGATGACAGTTTGACACTCAAATTGCAGGTGTCGGCAGTTGTCAAAACCTCTTTTTATCATCTGAGGAATATCACCCAGGTGAAACACCTGGTTCCTTCCAACGATCTTCCAACTTTGATCCACGGCTTCATTACCTCCCGCCTTGACTACTGCAACTCCCTCTACCTTGGGTTACCGGGGGTTGATATCAGCCACCTGCAGCTCATGCAGAATGCAGCAGCCAGGCTACTGACTGGTTCCTCCAGGTCCAGTCGTATAACGCCTGTGCTTCGCAGACTGCACTGGCTGCCAGTACAGTGGTGGATCACCTTCAAGGTCAGTTTTCTGACCTATAGGGCCCTATACGATCAGGGAGCTGGTTATCTGCAAGATCTCCTTCATCCCTACTGTCCCTCCCACTCTCTCCCATCCACTGACGAGGGATTGCTAGAGATTCCCAGGGTTCGTTTGAAGACAGCTGGAGCCAGGTCTTTCAGTTTTGTAGCCCCAACCCTGTGGAATTCTCTACCTCGTCAGGTTCGAGATAGCCCGACTGTCCAAAGTTTTAAAACAGCATTAAAGACTTTCCTTTTTAATATGGCATATGCCAATTATTAGTATTGCAGCCATGGGATTTTATATGTTAATTTTAATTGTATTATTGTTTTATTGAATTCTGTACAGGTGCCTTGGTTTTGAAAGGCGCTTTTTATAAATAAAGATGATGATGATGATGATGTCAGCGCAGTGCTAAGCCAAGTGGCGCTACCCCGACATGGATCCCGGCAGTGCAGGGAACAGTGCCCCCAGACCCAATACCACTGATAGCTCCCAGCGTAACATTCAGATGGCCCCATGCAAATGTGCCCATTGGACATGCAAGGTGCTAAGGGGCCATTTGCATGCCCATTATGGGCACATTTGCATGGGAAGTGGCAGGTCTATGCCCCTGCAACTGGCTCTGCCCTCTGTCCTGATTCTGATTGCCCGCTCCTGTAAGAATCAACTATTCCCTGGTGCCTAATGGTCCCCCCTACCTCCAATCACCAGCCCAACAATAAATCCCTGGTGCCTAGTGGCCCCGCCACCCACCCTTGGATTGCCAACAGTAACTAACAGGTATAAAAATGCCAAAATAGAGAGCGCAAAAAACCTGATGGCTTACATTAGTAAATAGAATTAGAAACAGTGAAGACCCAAAGACCAAAAATTTCGGAGCGTTTAAGGTAAAAAACACTCTGGCTTTAATAAGGTATTCACAAATATAACAAGGTAAACGACATGCTGGTGATTGCTGCAAAAAAGTAAAACACCCCTAGAGCCTCAACTCCCACAAGTCCCTGCTGCTTAGTGGTTCCCCCCACCCTCTGATTATCAGCCCTGGTACATGAACAATAAATCCCTCAAGAAATCCCTGGTGCCTAGAGGTTCTCCTGCATTTTGATCACCAGCCCCGTTAGCAGATTAGAATTCCCTGGTATCCAGTGGTACTCCCCACCCTCTGATCGCCACCCCCAGAATAAAACACCAACTCCCTGGGGTCTAGTGGCACCCCAAGCATGGATCCCTGTCCCCATCACTATCATAGAGTCCCTGGCATCTAGTGCCCTCATGCACCATTTACATCAACCCCCCCAACCTGCCAACCCCCCTTACCTGATGCACCAGTGCCCCTGGAGCCCATATGGTGACCGGAACAGCTCTCCTCTCAACACCTTGGCTGACCACCGTATACAATGACAGGGAGCATGCATACTGTGCTCCCTGGACGGGCACTTCCTGTCATCGCATATGGCGGCCGATGGAGGTGGTGAGAGGAGGGTTGTGCCGGTCACCATATGGGCTCCCATGGCACCAGCGCTTCAGGTTAGGGGGGGTTGGGTGGTTGGTGCCTGCAGTGAGAGGGGGGCACTAGATGCCAGGAACTCTGATAGTGCACGGGGATGGGGATCAGTGGATATGGGGTGTCACTAGATGCCAGGGAGTTATTTTATTTTGGGGCAGGTGATTAGAGGGTGGGAGGGACCACCGGAGACCAGAGAATTCTGCTCTACTAGTGGGGCTGGCGATCGGCGGGGGGGACTCACTGGGCACCAGGGACCTATTATTTAATACTGGTGCTGGTGATCGGGGGAAGGGACTACTAGGCAACCAGGGGTTTCTTTTTCATGCACCAGGGCTAGCAATTGGAGGGCACAGAGAACAACAAGGCACCAGGGACCTATTAGTTAATACCAGGGCTGGCAATCGGAGGATGGGGGGAACACTAGGCTCTAGGGATTTCTTTTTCAGGTACCAGGGCTGGCGATCAGAGGGCGGGGGACTACTAGGCACAAGGGACCTATTATTTAATACCAGGGCTGGTGACTGGAAGGCAGGGGGACCACTAGACATCAGGGATTTATTTTTCATGTACTGTGGCTGGTGATCAGAGGGTGGGTCGGGGGGTCCACTAGACACCAGGGAGCAGGTGTGCTTCCGCACTGCCAACGTGGTTGTTGGCTGCAGTTGCTCTATTGTTCTGCTAGCCACTAGGGTTGTGCAAGGTAAATCAGGCTTCTTCTCGGTGGTATCTGCATTGTGCGATGTAACCTGTGCTAACCCTTTTGCACACCACAAATGCGTTGAATATTGCACTGCACCAGTACGCCTGTCCCTCCCTTTGCCCACTGCATACATTTTTTTTTTGCGCATGTGCTTACCCTGTTAGCACATACCACAGCCCCTTTTGAATATTGTGCACAAGTGCAAACCCCAGGCAAACAGGGCGTGAGCACTTTGCCCATTGGGCAATGTTTTGAATATCTGGTCCCAGGAGTCTTTTTCACTTATTTAAAACAACTTTTTCATGCATTCTACAGGAAGGAGATTTACAGTGTAAAACACTAGATTTAGTGTGGCTTTGTTCAGTGGAAAGTTAAAAACATGAAGTTCATATACATTTACCCACAGGCTGCTTTGTTCAGAATGCCCTAGGGTGAACACAAAGCAGGTTGCATTTATTTAAGATGCTTACTTTAGGCTTCTCTGGATCCAGATTTATCTAGGGATCCCATATTTTAGTGTGCTTTTTTGGTAATGCCATTCCTAACATAAGGCATCTATGCTACAGCTCTTCTCTATTCTGCCATCAGGCTGCAACTGATCTGGATCCCCCCTCTTCTGCTCCAAATCTAGGACTTTATATATACCTACCCTTAACCATGTGATTTGCTTCTTGTTACCAATTGCATGTTTATGTGGCCATCGTAGGGTTATATAATATAGTAAAACTTGGATCACAGGCTACATATGAATTGCTTATCAATATCAAACTTTTATTGGTGTAAAACATGATCTGTTTCAGAGAAATATGCTTATTTTAATCAATGAGCTACTAAGCTCTGCATCTTCTCCTATTACACACCTCCTCTCTGGTACACAGTACAACTGTGGTGGAGAGTGGGTCTGGCTTGTGCCTACAGAATGCAGCCCCTCAGGTAAGCATAAACAGTTAGCATTATTTAAGATAATGTACTTATTTCTCTTTTTTCTAGGACAGAAACAGAAGCACTTTAGTAAAAGAACTTTGCAAACACTTATGTTAGGTTTCACAGTATTTTAGATGGAAAAGTAGTGAGGACTTTTCAAATATAAAAACAAAATATGTCAGCCACATCTTTTGGGCTAGACACGGTAGTGAAAGAATAAAGCACACTTGTCTGCATTCCCACATGTCCTTCTGTCTGTCTGTCTGTGTGTTTTGTTTTTTAAAAACAATGGTGAGGGTTAAATGCCATCTTTTCCCTTTCCAATCTTTTTGTTCACCTTCCTAGCCACTCAGCGCTGTTTTCCTCATTACAGGCATACCATGAAAACTAGTTTGTTTTAGTCATAAGCTTCTTAGAGCTCTTTAAACCTTTTCCATATTGCAGGGAATGTTTTATACTTTAAACCCTATTTTAGGGATCCGACTCTCAGCTGATAGCCATTATTTCTATAACCAAAGTTGCACTTTTAAGCAGGCATATCGCAAACTGCCTATGTCACCCGCTTAGGACCCCAAGCTTTGCTCCACAGTGAAGGCACTCCAGCTGGCTACCCAACCAGCACAAATGCACCATCAGCTGTAGAGTTGTCTGTTCAGTCAGGAAGCAGGTGAAAACACAGGGAGATGTTTCCTTTTTCTTGACAAAAGCAGAAGCCTTTCCTAGGTCAATGCCACTGTCCACTGATTAAAACCAAAAGGGAAAAATACAAACAAGTTACAGGGCACAAAGAAAATAAAACGGCACAAAAAATATAATTCTAATGCCAGAAATCCCTCACTTACATGTTTACACTTTATGCGGTCATCTCAGCCGAGAGTGACGCCCCGGAGATGGAACCTATGCAAGGCTTCAAATTTGGAATGTAGATTCAAACTCTGCAAACGTGCGCAACTCTGGCTGTTACTCAGATCTGTTTCTCTGCCTGAAGAGAGCAGTCACCCCGTAGTTAACTCCGGTAATGGCTGGTCCTCTAGTTAGGTTTTTACTTTGTAGTTATATAAAAAATGTATTATAGTTAGTTTTCTCGACTCTACGTTAAGCTAGGGTTTTCTGTAAATTAAGGTTTTTCCAGTTCCTGTTTGATTCCCAGAAACCAGAGAACATTCTGCTTGGCCACTGTGACTATTTTAGCTAGTGAACCATATTTCTTTCACTAAATTTTCAGTGGTTTACTATTTTTAGCTACCTAATTTACAAAGAATGGAGCATTTTCACTTTCCGTTTCTGTCTGTGCCCTTTCACTTTATTTAAATTGGTTCCTGTTACAGGAGCCATGATTTGACCTTTGGCATAGTTTCTGCAGTATAACAGCCATTTGTTTACTATTGGGTTCTTGTACGGCATCTTTTTCTGGGAATCATTTTTATTGTTTCACGGTTTTCTCTAACTGGTATATCAGAGAGACCTTGTGGACCTTGGAAAAAACTGTACAAATTGTTTTCAGCTCCTGGCAAGGGCAGACAGTCACGAGCTTTGATTATAGTGTTTACGTCCATAACACGACTATAAATTATAAGTCCTGTCATATTTTTTGCCCAAAACCTCATTTAAAAGGGTAAACATTTTAAAAAGAAGCATGCCTTCTCAGTCTGCCTCTGTGTTACATAAAAATAATAAAAAAGCCTCTGATGGTGGTCCCAACCATGGTGGAAAGCACACATCTGAAATGTCCTTTCTCCTCATATACAACAGCAAACAACATAAAAGGTGACAAGAAAAAAGGAAAAAAAAATCTGAATAGCCATCAGAATGGCTTAGTAAAGGTGGTTCCGATATCAGGGTGTTTAAAAGGGGTAACCCTGAATCCAGTGATGGCAAAAATAAAACAGCCTTAGAGCAGACACCAGAAACGGTGTCTGTCAAAAAGACATTGAAAGAAAATAATGTCAATGACACTCATTCTGCATGGACAAAAGGAGCAGGCAGATGGCACAGAAAAATTGCCCTCACCAGAGGACCTTGGGTTAAAAGAAAAACAAATACTCACCGTAGTAATGTTGTTTCTTCATAACAGATCCCTCACTATGTTTACATTCCCTATCATGCCTCCCCTTCCAGAACCTGAAACAGGTTCACACAGGAATCGATTCTTTCTCATTGAGGTTGTTTGAGCATTACTATTGCAGTTCCTACAATCCTAAGTTCATTGTTAAGGTTTACCTGACAAATTTTCTCAGTTGTGCTTTCAATTAGTTTGGTGTTTTTCGTTTAAATTTTCAACAAAAAAAAATGGTAGCCTTTTAACTAGTTCCTGCTCAGTTCTGGCTTGGAAACAGATATGAGCAATGACCAGAGCTAAGCAGGGTTGCAGAGTTTGAAACTACATTGAAAATTTGCATAGGTTCTGTCTCTAGGGCATCACTGTCAATCAAAATGTAAACATTGTGAGGGATCCCTTAAGAAGAAACAACATTTCTACAGTAAGTATTTTTTTCTTACAGGGCATAAAAGTAAAACAAAAAAAAAGAAAATTAAAAACTAAATAAAAGCAAAACAAGCATGGTACCATTTTACTGGGAACCTTTTATGGTATCCACATTCTTTAATTTCTTTTACAGCTAGAGGTGGTCTCATAACCATGGTTGGTGGGGGGGTACCCATCATCACGAAAAATTAAGGAAATGAGAAGAAGAAGGGAAACAGTAAAAACAGAGACAAAGGGGACAGATGGTCACGGTAAGTAGGGGTGTGAGAGAAAGGCAGTTGGGGGGCACAGACATAGGGGTGGTCAGCACCTGGTCGGCACAGGAAAAGGATACATTTTTGCAACAGACTTTGGAAAATATATGATAGGGTAGAACAGAGATAGTTTTATTTATTTTAGACTTTGGTAACCGGGTAAGGCCCACTAGACACAAGTGCCTGTTTTCAGGGGTGACCTGGGAGCACTGGGCGGTTAAGTGACTTGCTCAGAGTTGCACAGTATGCAAGTGGAGGCTGTGAGAATCAAACTTAGGTCTGGGCTGCTGGATGTACCAAGTTTGTTCACACCTCGTTCCTCTAACCTCAAGGCTATACTGCCAGCCCAAAGTGCAGAATATGATGCTGTAACTTTATAGTGTTAGGGAAAATGTCCTATTTCCCCACACCGTCTAGGTCAGGTCATCACTTTACTACATAGCCCTCTTGAGCCAAGGCTTTTTAAAGGCAAATGTTTGTATTAAGACCATTTATGTTACTAAATAATACACATCTAAACATTTTTTGTCTGTCTCTGCTTCAGAAATAGGGCATATGTTTAATTACAAAATTGCACTTACCACTATTTTCAGCTGACAGTTGTAAAATGAACAACTGCAACTATGTAAAATCACAACTAATAGAAAAGACTGAGCAGCAAGAAAAAAAAAAAGTATTGACCTCTCTGATAATGACAATATACAGGCAAAAAAAGTGTAACAGTTCTCAACCGCAACCACCCAAGACGTGCATCATTTCCTTTGACCGCAACCCTGGAGTGTTATCCCACTTAACACACTGTTGGTAAGGACTGCTTTAGAGCTATATGCTTTAAGTTCTACAATTACAGAACTGGCACCTAGCTGTCTGCTTCCCGCCCCCTGATTTGGCCCTCTTTTAGTAAATTGCAGCTCTTTTGTCTGTGTGCTAATTTTATTTTCACTCCCACCACTTCGGAGTGCTATTAATCCCTGTCCTGTCCCTCTTTCAACGGGCTTCCTTGTAGCCCACTGGGTTACCTACCACCATCCACGGTTCACCTCCTGCACACCTGGACACCACTCTAAACCTCTCTTGACACTAAGGAGCCTGCTACCACCAGCCCCCTGGAAACAAGCATCAGGTACAGCCTACACATGGCCCCCGGACTCCACAGCTGCTGCTTCTGCTGCCGAATTTTCAGTCCACCCCCTCCCCTCCCAGGCCACCTTTAAATAGACTTAAGCTCCTCCCTCCCCTCCCTACCCCATCCTGCCCCCATTGGCTCCCAGCACTAGAGCTCTGCAGCTTAAAGCTATCTGTCTCCCCACCCCTTTGTTGATCTCCCTCTCTCTCTCTCTCTTAAACCTTCCTCACTGGTTTGCTGTTCTCACCCAGCACTGCTCACGCGCCCCCCTAATTCCCACACAGCCCCCTCTGACAGCACCTGGACAAATGCCCCAGGGCTAAAAATCGCCCATATAAATGTATGCAGTCTCTCCTCCAAATACCAGGACCTGGAAGCATGGGTTGGGCTATACAAAACCCCATGTACTGGGACTCTCCGAGACATGGCTAAAACCTCACATTATTGATGCCACCTACCAACCACCTGGAGAGACCTGGCAAAACAAAAAAGAGGGGGTGGAGTAGCTCTGTTTGTCAAGGAACCTCTATCAGCCAACATAGTTCTCCACTCTAACCCAACCTCTCCCAGTGAATGGCTCCTCATCCAACTTGCCCTGGGAGCTTGCAAAAAACTACATCGGGTGCTGCTACAATCCCCCTACAGCCAGAACCAAGGGCCTAAACAGCTTCCTCTCTGGCCTGGGTTCCATATCCGAACACAGAGACTCAATTCTCTTGGGTGATCTCAATCTAAACTGGCTCAGTTCCCACCAGCCTGACTATGCCTCCCTCCTAAAACAATACAACTTGGCACAAATTATTAACCTTCCCACAAGGCAGATCCCTCGCAAGGGCACACAGACACTCCTGGATTGGATTTTAAGTAACAGGGAGGACTGTGTCCTGCACGTTGGTACCATGGCTGACTCCATTAGCGATCACTCCCCTACGTACCTTCTCTGGTCATCCAAACTTAAACGGCCCCTGTCCAAATACCTGTCTTTCTGTAATTTCAGAAGCCCAAACACCCCCGTCCTTCTCTTTGAGGCATGGCACTGGACTGTTTTGCCGTTTTCTCAGAATCAAATGCGACCCAGGCAGCATCCATGCTCACTCAAGCTCTCCGGACTCTACAGGACAAGTATTTTCCAGTCACCACCAGAAGGGTGAGAGGTGGCTACTCGCGATGGGTCACGAAAGACCTCCTTACCCTCATGAAAGACAGGGACCGTGTCCTTGTCTACCTATAAAGCATCCCCATCCTCTATCCTACGGGATAATTACAGGTGTTGGAGGAACCTTTGCAAACACCTGGCCAAAGCTCTCAAACAGACACATTTTCACAATCTCCACCAAACTAACCTCAGGGATCCTAAACAATTCTGGACATCCACTGGCTTGCTACTAAACCCATCCCTCCAGTAAGCCTGTCCAACAGCTACACACTAATGCTGGCCTCATTACCGATCCCCAAGAAGTAGCCATGGCCCTCAATGACAAATTCTCTGGCCTCACTATGTACCTGAGTAAACTCCCAAACGACCTGCAAAAAAACCCTTTCCCCCTGCACGTCCCCACAACATCACCCACCAGGCCTACCTCTCAACCTCCACCTCCCCCCTTTTTCTTCAAATTACTCTCACATGCTGACATAGCTAAACTCCTCAAATGCTTCCCAAACCATGGCTCCCCTTGAGCAAAGGGATTATCCCGTCTTTGTGCCCCCCCCACGTTCATTTTCAACCTCGCCCTGACCACTTTTTCCATGACCGATACATGGAAAACCGTGAAGGTCATTCCCATTCATAAAGCCAGGGACCCACAATCCACAGACAACTATCGTCCGATCTCCATCCTTCCTCACCTAAGCAAGCTACTGGAAAAAGCCGTCCACCACCAACTTGCTGACTACATAGGTGAATATAACCTACTATGTAGCCAGCAACACGGCTTCCACAAGAATCACTCCACCACCACTGCCCTCGCACTCCTAACTGACCACATCCTCACAAACATGGACCGTGGAAATGCAGCTGGCACAGTCTTTATTGACCTCTCCAAAGCCTTCGACCTGGTCAGTCACTCACTCCTCCTCTCCAAAATTGCATCACCTTGGCTGCTCTCCGGAGGTCACCATCTGGTTTGGAAACTACCTTACAGGGAGCTCCCAGTTTGTGTGCATTGGCCTGGCCCACTCGCCCACCCTGCCTGTCTCTACTGGGGTACCCCAATGCTCTATCCTAGGACCCTCCTTTCTCCTTATTTATTAACTCCCTTCCAGTGCATATTCTCAACTGTCACTCAATCCTTTATGCCGATGACCTCGTGCTCTTCTCCAGCGGAAAGTCTCCTACTCTCATCTCTGCATCCCTCTCATAAAACTACACCGCGGCCCACAACTGGTTCTCTGACAACCTCCTTCTGGTCAATGCCAAAAAAAAAAAAAACAACGTTGTTCAGATCTAAGCACTTCCTAACGAAATGCAAATCTAACCCACCCCTAATCATCACATCCCCTGATGGCCATGCCCTAGAGGGCATCAAACATTTAAAATATCTAGGAGTTGTGCTTGACCCCTCCCTTTCCTTTACAGAGCACATAAACTTCCTGGTTCTAAGATTTCACCAAAAGCTAGGAGCTGCCTACATATACCGGCAATACCTCACCTCTGAGGCCCGCCATGCCATCATCCAGGGAAACCTGCTACCTATCTTGGACTACTGCTCTCCCATCTACTCCAGGACCTCCGCATCCACCATGGCAAAATTATCAGTAGCATACAACAGTGCCTGTTGCTTCTCCCTGATGGCCCTTTTCTCCACACACCACTGTACACTCTACACTACACTGGGGTGGCTCCCACTACAAGCCCGCTTTGACCTTGCACTGCACAGTTTTATTGATTCTGCCATCTGTATTGGCCAGAAATCCCCTCTTGCTCCTCTTCTCACCATCTAAACCTCACGCCGCTTCCTATACTCCTCCAGTATCCCCTCCCTGAAAATCCCCAGGGTAGCCACGAACATGGGTGCTAGAGTCCTGTCTGTAGCAGCCCCCACACTATGGAACAAGCTGCCCATTGAACTGCGCACCATAAACACTCACCGCAAGTTCAAGACTTGCCTCAAAGACTGGCTCCTGTTGGCATCCACCTGCCACTGCTTTAAGGACTAGCCCCCCCCCCCACTATAGGTTCCAGGGGTAGGGCCAAATAGGTTCTCTTATTTACTGGAACTGTAGCACCATGAGCCTTACTTTATTTTGTTATTTGTTGTCCCTCAACTACTTTCACCATGTATTGCCAAATGTAACAACTGTAACCTTTCACTGTGTATTACCTGCTCTTGTTATGTTCTTGTTGTCTGATGTTTCTACTCTGTGCCGACTTACGTGGCCCGGGTCGTGCCTGAAAACGGTCCCTGGGATCAATGCACCTACCCGGTTAATAAAGTCATAAATAAATAAATAAAAGCCCTCATCTGAAATCAGCACATTTTTAATCAAATAAGATTGTAATCTCACAATAAACAAGCATTCTTCAGAATAATCTACAGTATTATAAACTAAATCCTAAAATGAAAGAATACAAATTAAAGGAGAACTGCAATGCATCTGTAAGTTATTTTTCCATAAAAACTGTTTTTTAAATGCTGGTTCAAATTCTGTAATTGTTCTTTCTTTATTGGCCTTTATATACAGGCCATGGAAATTCTATAACCTCATTGGTTGAAACAAGTCACATGACCATAGACTCTCTTCTGACAACTGCGTATATCACCTGAATTACACATTTAACAAATAAAAGCCCATTTTATAAGTGGGATAACACACTGCAGGGTTGCGGTCAAAGGAAATAATGCACGTCTTGGGCAGTTGCAGCAGTCTGCAACAACTCTTGCTTAAAAATCACCCTACTCATGCATTATCCCCTAATAACAACACACTCTGTCGAGGATTATCTTTTACATACTAAACTTAGTGGGTGCCTCTGATTTACACACTGTTGGTAAGGACTGCTTTAGAGCTATACGCTTTAAGTTCTACAATAGAACATGAATGCATTCTTGCAGCAAAAGACAAACTATATCACACAGTTCTAAAACGGTCCTCACGACCAGTATGCATATCAGAAACTACCAGATAATTTACTAAATGGACAGTAAAAATAGAAGAATTACATATTTGGAACCAGTATTTAAAACTTTCAGCTTCCACAGGAAAAAATATCAGAGCTCAACACATTTCTCCTTCAACAAAATCTGCCAATCAGTCATTCAACTCACCGTTTGGATGAAATGGAATTGTGTTGAAAGTGACAGTGGGAGGGACACTATTGTACTCTTCTGGGTATCTCAGTGACAGCTGAAACATACCTCCTTTAATAAAGAAAAAGAGTTAGAATCAGTCACATAGAATGTGTAAAGCAGCTACACACTATCAAATAAATGTTCCCAGTACCATAAGCTTTTCTGTAAATTATTGATTAATTCAGTGGGTCTCCTAACTTACTGTAGACCATTATATATGCCATTTATACCATTTATAAAAGGTACACCTTTTAAATTAGCCGCTTGCATGATAACTGAACTGTTTCTCTTTGAAGCCAGCTGGTTTCCAGTGCAGCAAAGGGCAATTGTGAGATCAATAAGCACTGTGAGAGCAACTCTCCCATTAGTTAACATGTCATTATGGTTGTAAGTGTGGAAATAGCATTGCGATTCTGCTGAAAGTATGGAAATAACATACTGTCAAACAGGTTATAGTTGTAAAATAATTATAGCTATATTCGCTCAAGTGATAACTGAATGAAAATAAAATGGCATTAGTTGGCCCAAATTGCACATTTTCAATGAATAATAATCAGTTGCAAACTGCAGAGTGTGAAATTCAATTTATGCAATTACAGATGATTACCACCATTCACAAAATATAACTTTTGTGAGAATAAACAGTTCTACAGTACTATGTCCCGACTTTTTGCATACTCACAGTACTATCCACGTAGTAGCAATTGGATATAGCTTTTTATTAGGATATCTACCAAAGCATGTGGTAGCAATAAGGGATATGGCATGGACATAATAAAAATATTCCTGATATTTTACAAGTGGTCCATGACCTCATAACATCATGAGTGATGTTACAAGGGTCATGGATCACAAGAAACATAGCACGTATATGTTCATCAGGCCCATACCATATTCTGTTTATGCAGTGGCATGGATTTGTGTGGTAAAACTGTTGAATATGCAACTGTCTCAAGAAGTTTTAGCTAATTTCTTTAAACAGAAGTTTCTTAGAACAATGAAGTCAAGGAATGAAATGTCAGGCTTCTATTGTGAAGGATCTACAGTGAGAATATTTGCTTTGCCATTCATCTACAGTGAGAATATCATGATAAAATAACTGGTGACCCCCTATAATGACTGGATATACAGTCTTGATAAATCGTCATAATAACCCGTTGAATCCCATAATAACAAGTTATCATGGCATTTTCCTCCTCGTGCTCTCACTTAAGCATGAAAGAAAGCACACAGTATTTGTGCGAGTACAGCGGCTGCTGAAGGACATGCTCGCTCGTGCAAATACAGTTTGCAGTTTTTCTCTCTGAAACTTGCACCGGTTATTATAAAAATAATGCCTGTACAAAGTTTGTTTTATGAGGATTTTTCCCAGACCTCGGGTGTGTGAAAAATCCTCATAACATACAACTGCACAGGCATTATTCTTTATATTCTCACTGTAGGTGCCGGACAAGAAAACAAATAACATAGATTTTTGTGACTTTTTATTTAGACTGCTATTGCATAAATCAGATTTCTATCTGTATGTGTAAGATGCCAATCTATTTAAAGTTGTCAACTGCAAACCAAATCGAAGTGAAACATGCAGTACCTTACTGTTGCTATATCAGGTCCAATTTTAAGTATTATGCTGACCTTCTAAAATTGATATCCTAATTCTCTAAAAAGTTGTAGAACATTTTGGTGTACCCAATGATACATGGGAAAAGCTTCAGATGGGAGAAATTACAAGGGAACAGGTAATAAAAGGTACAGGGAAACAAATTTTGATAAATCACTGAGCCCTGACAGGATTCATCCTAGAGTGTGACAAGGGCACTGTCAGCCTTTACCAGCTATAAGTGATCTGGAGTGAAAAGTGTGCCTTTAATAAGATATACAGCAAAGTGAACTATTTATGTGCCCCAGTGCTAGCAATAGCACGGTTTGAAGACATTTTTAAAATATATATCTGAGCTCAAACCAAGCACATTACCTTCATGCTCGGCTGAATTTCTGACACAAGACGGCTCTCCTTAACATGAACTTGAGTTTCTTGTAAACTTGTGCATACGCAAGTTTTGAATTTTCTAAGCAACTGCAACTAATGCTCTTCCGAGCATGGGGATTTTGTAGAAAAGAAAAATGAGTGTTGCAAGTCTTAATTTTACTGCTTTGAAAACTAGGGCTGCAATCCCTGAGCATGCATGCCAGCATCAGGTACTGGCACCCATGCTTGGTATTGTAGTTCTAGTTTTCAAAGCACTGTTGTGGGCTCCCTTCTCCATTTCAAAAAAACTTAGTGGATTAATAGGAAAAGAGGGAAGGCACAGATTAACTTGCCCGTCTTGTTGTGCTATGGTAGGAATAAAGCATCCTATGGAATTGTTTCCACTGAGGGTGGTCTGCAAAAAAACTGGGGGAGATTTCTGTTCTCCCAGGGGTAGAACAGGTTCCCCTCTTGTAATCCCCATCTCTGGAATACTGAATTCAACACTTGTTGATTCAGACAGCATTCATGAGAAGTATGACCCAATCTGCTGAATGAATCTGCCAGTACTTTGTCCTTGCCTGCTAGGTGTGATGTAGTATATGCTTATATTCAGTGTGTATTAGAGGTTCCATACCTTCATTGACTCTGTACATAGGTTTGATGGGCTGGTACCTCCCTGTTTGCTTATATAATAACATCATTTTTTTCAGTGGGCCAAGCCAGTTATTTGCTATAACTGGCCAGTTATCACAGCAATCACGTGCACTGTTACTGTGATTAGCTGTCTAAAGACAGTGCCTGCTTTCTATCAACCTGTCAGTGAGCAAACTGTAATACAAAACATGAAACTGAAGCCTTTTCTAACTTGCTGTTCTGTTCAGTGTGTTACCTTTCTCCGACAAAAACTGGGGAACAAAATAAAACTGAAGCCTTTTTCAGACCTGCATTCTGTTCAAACTATAACCTTGCTCCTCCAAATTTACATGTGTCAGATTACATCTTCACTTAAGGCCACTTTCTCCTCCAGGAAAAGCAGCCTTCATGCTACCTCCTGTCCTCTTCAATAAGGGAGTGACTGTAAATGTATTTAGTGGTAAGCCCTTAGATGCTGCCAAGAATAAACCTGCTAGGGTTACCACCTGTCCCAATTTTCGCAGGACAGTTCTGATTTAGGCAGTTGTGTCCTGCAAAAAACGTGAAAAATATCACGTCCTGACATTACAGCAGAAAAGAAAAAATTACTCATCTTAGTAATTATGTTTCTCCTAATGGAGACTTGCTGTATTCTGACTATTGCAGTTAGCTCCAGCACTTGAACTGCCCCGGAGAATAAAGGGTTAAAATTCTATGCAAGGCATAGAACGTTGAGCTCGAGCTCGGTTGAGAACTCTGTCTGCAGCACTTTGAAACCAAACCGTCAGATTCTTACGAGCTAAAACTCACTGACTTTAATAGTGTGGAAATTGTAAAAATTTCTACTAGCCAACTGGCAACAAAAGTTTTAGATTCCCAAAAGAAGACTCAAGTCAGGAAACCTAAAAACCAGGTAACAAAGCATAACAAATTCTTAATTAATCAACAGAGCACCCACATAAACAGAAAGTGTGCTGAATACACCCCTGGGGTGCAACACTGCACCTGCCCACCCACTTCCCAAAAACAGGTTCTGAGAGGGGAGGCAGGGGAGGGAGGTCAGAATACAGCAAGACTCCATTAGAAGAAACATAATTACCAAAGTGAGTAATTTTTTTCTTCAAACAACATGAAATCTTGCTGTATTCTGACTATTGCAGACTACCAAGCAGTACCTCCATGGAGGAGGGACAGAACCTACTTTGGAAATAGGCTCTGAAGTACTGCTGTGCCAAACTTAGCATCACTCCTAGCCTGGATATCCAGACAGTAATGCTTGGTGAAGGTATGAACTGTTTTCCAGGTGGCTGCTTGGCAAATCTCTAACAAAGGAATATCCCTGGCCGCAGCCAGAGATGCAGCTGTACCTCTAGTGGAATGAGCCCTCAGGCCTGAGGGTGGAAATTTTCCCAGTTTCCGCATAGCAGAATTGGATACAGGACACAATCCACCTGGCAATAGTTCTCTTGGTGGCAGATTTGCCCTTACCTACTTCCCCATAAGTGAGGAACAACTGGAGGGAGTCAAACCTGTGACCCTTTGTACGTTCTATGTAGTAACTAAGGGCTCTTTTAACATCTAAACTGTGCAACCTCCGCTCTCCTGAGGAAGCATGATCAGAGAAGAACACAGGAAGAGACATAGACTGGTTTATATGGAAACCAGAAACCACTTTGGGGTAAGAATCTTCTATTGGTTCTAAGAACCACCTTATCTCTATGGAATGAAATGAAGTCAGGTTCAACTGACAGAGTTTGCAATTCACTGATACATCTGGCAGAGGTAACAGCAACCAAAAACACAATTTTCCAAGTCAAGTACTTGAGTTCTGCTGAGGACATAGGCTCAAAATGGGGTTGCATAAGCTGAGCAATGCAAATATTCAAATCCCAGGCAGGAGCAGGCTCCCTAAAGGGGGGACTGGTATGAAGCAATCACTTAAAAATTTTACAGAATACAGGGTGAGACGACAGGGAAGAAGGCTTTCCCACTGAGAGAAAAGCAGAAACAGCTGACAAATGTACTCTGAGAGTAGCTGGTCTAAGGCCTAGGCCATTAAGATGAACCATATAATCCAGGACGGTAGCTAGATCGGCAGTGTCTGGAGATATGCACCTCCTGGCACACCAAATGCTGAATCTCTTCCATTTGGAGTTATGAGTTTTTCTAGTAGCAGGCTACCGAGAAGCCTTGAGAATATCTAAAACCCCTTTGGAGAGATGCAAGTCTGCATATTCTAACTCTTCAAGAGCCATGCCTTGAGATTTAGGGATCTCAGATTGGGGTACCAAATCCTCCCCTGAGAGGAAGCTAACAGGTTGTAATTCCTGGGAAGAGACAGAGGGAGATGGACTGCCAGGGACAGCAACAAGGGATACCATGGCTGCCTGGCCCAATCCAGAGCAATCAGAATCACTTTGCAAGGTTGTGACCTTATCTTGACCAGAACTTTGAAGAGCAGAGGAAAAGGAGGGAAGGCATACATGAATCTCCCTTCCCAATTCAAAATCAGAGCATCCAGAGGGACTGAGCCCAAGACTGGGGGTCTGCAACAAAACAGAGGAAGTTGGTGATTGTTTGGGGCTGCAAAGAGATCTATTTCTGGAGTGCCCCACCTTGAAAAGATGGCTTTCAACACCAGAGGGTCCAGGGACCATTCATGATGTCCCTGGGAGATCCTGCTCAGTGCATCTGCTAGCATATTGTCCTTCCCTGGAAGGTGAACTGCCACCAGGGAGGTCTGCAGAGAATAAGCCAGGGACCACAATTTCATGGCTTCCATGCACAAGGCCGTGGACCGAGTGCCTCCCTGCTTGTTGATGTACCACATGGTGGTAGTGTTGTCTGTCATGACCAGAAACACCTTGTTCTGCACTGACTTAGAGAAAGCTTGCAGGGCCAGAAGTACTGCCCTGAGCTCCAGGAGGTTGTTATGAAGGAGAGATTCCTGAGGGGACCACAGTATCTGGGCTGTGAGAGCCCCCAGATGGGCTCCCCACCCCAATAGAGAAGCATCTGTGGTAAGGACCACAGATTGAGTCTGAGTGACAAAAGGAACTCCTTGCCTCAGATTGTCCAGGTCCTGCCACCACTGAAGGGCCTGGATAAGGGTCTGAGTAACCGGAACTAGTTTGGTAACAGGATCTTTCCTTTGGGACCAAAAAGCCCTCAGATGGAACTGAATGTCCCTCATCTGAAATCTGGCCCCTTGGACCACTGCTGTGGAAGCTGCTATGTGGCCCAAAAGCTGAAGAAAATGCCTTGCTGGTTGGGAAACCAGAGGGAAGAAGGAAGAAGCCAGTTGTGAAATGGCTGTTGCCCTTTCCAGAGGAAGGAAAGCTCTTGCTTTGACCGTATCCAGCTCTGCTCCTATAAAGGTGAGAAGCTGTACAGGCTTGAGAACTGACTTGGGAAGACTGAGAAGAAAACTCAGGGAAGTGAGAACTTGTTGGGTCACTTGCAGATCTGACTTGACTTGGTCTGGGGACTGTCCCACAATGAGCCAATCGTCCAGATATGGAAAGATGGAAATCCTTTTTCTTCTTAAAAAGGCCACCATTACTGCCAGGCACTTTGTGAACACCCTTGGGGCTGAAGTTAGGCCAAAGGGCATTGCTCTGAACTGATAATGGCCTGAGGGCAATTCGAACCGGAGGTACTTTATGTGGGAGCACCTGATGGGAATGTGAAAGTAGGCATCCTTGAGGTCCACGGAGGCTAGCCTGTCCCCTGGCCTTAGAGAGGGAAGAAGTGTTCCCAGAGTCACCATTTTGAATTTTGGCTTTAAAAGATGTTTGTTCAGGTATCTTAAGTCTAGGATGGGTTGCCACTCCCCTGTCTTTTTTGGGGTAAGGAAGTACCTGGAGTACAGACCTTTGCCCCTGTATAGGGTAGGAACTCTTTCTATGGCTCTTAAGGCCAGTAGAGATGAAACCTCTGCCTCTAGAGCAAGGGTTTCTGATATATTTGCAGGTGGAAAGGATATGGCTCTCATTTTCGGAAAATCTTTGAAACTGAGAACCATTCCCTGGCTTGCTACCTCCAGGACCCACTTGTCTGAGGTAACAGACATCCAGTCCTGGACAAAGTAAGCCTGCCTGCCTCCTACCGGAATGGGGGAGTTGACCCGGGCTGACACATCACGGTGTCTGCTAGGCAGAAGCCTTAGGCTGAGGAGTGGATGCAGCCCTGCTCATCCCCCTTCTGCCTCTCCCTCTAAAGAACCCCCTCTGAGAAAAGGGAGAAGAGGCCTGCACTTGGTAGAAAGGCCTGTGAAAAGGCCTGCCCCTGCCCCTAGACTGTTGCCTTTGTGGAGTTGCCTGCCTCTCCTTGGCCTGGGCACTCCATAAGTGGTCCTGTACTCATCCATTTTCTTCACGTAACTCTCTGTCTGCTCTCCAAGAGAGAATTACCCACCACAGGGAAATCCATGGCCTTAGCCTGGGTGTCCTGTGAGAGGCCAGTACATCTGAGCCAAGCCATCCTCTGAAGAGCCACAAATGTAGCCATGACTCTTGATGAAACATCATTAGAGTCCACAGCAGCATGAAATTGTACCTTTGGTGCCTCAATCCCATCAGTAGCCACCTCCTCCAGCTCCTTGGCCAGGTGGGGGAGGCCTGCTTAGCCAGTGCCAGTACAGTGTCCCACCTGGACTTCTGGTACCTGGCTGTATAGGCCATATAGTTAGCCTGCCTGAGTCCCAAAGATGATGCCATGTACTGTTTCTTCACCATGGCATCTATCTTCCTGGAGTATTTGTCTGGGGGGTGTGAAGCCAAGGGAATATTTGCCTTGTCATAGGCTGCAGCCTGCACTACTCTAACATGGCTGCATTGCTGGTAGAAAAACTCCATATCTGAGCCTGATAAGGTGTACCTCTTGTCCATTCTTCTGTCAACAGGAGGTACAGAGTTCGGAGACCTTAGAATTTTTTGTGTCTGCTTCCCAAAGGACTTATGGAGGGGAACAGACAGTCTCTTGGACTCTGGGGTGTCCATCATCTCAACAAAATCAGGCTCCTCCTGATCCTCCACAGCCTCCTCCACGGGAAGCTGGAGGGTTTCAGCCACCTTTCTGTAAAACAGATAGTGGGGGAGGAGACTCAGAGAGCCTAGGAGGGGAAATACCAGAAGGTCTGTCTGGGGAGGTGTCCGGTTCCACAGGCACATCCAGACTTTCACCATCATCACCATCCTCTTCAAAATCCCTCTCTTCTTCAAACTCCGGTTCATAAAAGTCTTCAGGAGAATAATCTTGAACCGGGGGAAGTGACCGAACCGAACCCCTGCCAGAAGGCGCCGGATCGGTCGGAACCGGACAAAGCGATTCAACAATCCGAATTGCTCTGGCTATCTCTTCGGCAGTCGGAACATTTAATGTCTGGATCTGAACCGGTCAATTTATCTTTGCGCTTTCTTTTCATAGGAACCGATCCCACAGGATCGGCTCTCCTCTTGCCCAAAGAAGTATCGCCCTGGTCAGAGGGCACTCCTTCTGGTTCAGTAGGAACCGAACCGGGCTGGCCTTCTGTGTCAGCGGATTTCTCGGCCTCCTTATTCCTAAGTCTACCTAACCCTTTTTTCCAGGGTAGACTTAGGGAAATTCTTGCAAATTTGGCAGTCTGAATCGAGGTGGTCAAACCCCAGACAGTAGACACAGGTGGTGTGGAGACTGGCCTTAGCAAAGACCTCCCCATACACACTACAGTGTTGAAACCCAGTGGGCCCAGTTTTTTCTTGGGTTTCTCAGACATGGCCAACCTAGCAAACTTACCCTTTATTTGGCAACCGCCAGGCAAGACTCCCCTATCGGTTTCTCACCGTGTTACAGGTGTTGGGAAAAAAACGTACAAATCATGTTTGTTTTTTTAAAACCAATATGGACTGGTAACCACACACTAAAATCTTGCACAAATGACTTACTAAAGGGTCGGTTCAGCCAAACCGACTGAAAAATACAGCTGTTACAATTTCCACAAAAGAACTACCTAAAGTTCTTACAGTACCGCAGACAGAGTCCTGAAACAACAAAGCGGAATTAATTTCGAACTAATTTCGGACTAAACCGACAACTTTAACCGATTTTTTGAACCGAGCAAAGGAGAAATCTCCGGAGCGACTGTTCAGTGAGGCGGAGTAAAGAATCTGACAGTTTGGTTTCAAAGTGCTGCAGATAGAGTTCTCAACTGAGCTCGAGCTCAACGTTCTATGCCTTGCATAGAATTTTAACCCTTTACTCTCCGGGGCAGTTCAAGTGCTGGAGCTAATTGCAATAGTCAGAATACAGCAAGACTTCATGTTGTTTGAAAAATATTTTCTGACTTTCCTCTAAATGTTGCAAAAAACAATAATACCTTAACTAAAATACCTTAAAATGATAAGAAACACTAACAACAACTAAAAAAACCTACAACACAGCCGGCCTGGTGGCACTGAAGGTTGAGGCGTTGGATGCCACACCTCGCACCACACCGGCGACCCGGTTTCGGGAACAAGCCCGGGTCATCTGGGGTCGTCAGTGGAGGACTAGGATCGAGCGTCCGCTCTCCTAGTCCTGGGGTGGGTTGGAGAAGCACACCGCACTGCATCGGCCCCTGGGGACACCCGGAGGCACTGCAGACGCAGGTGTTAGTAGAGGGGGAGCGCAGCGGACGTCTGCACATTAGTGCAAGGATGTCATTGCACATCTGTGCTCCATCAGGGGACCTACTGGAGGAAAAAAATGGTTGGGCGCGACCGAAGCAGTTTGATGGTCACGCCCTGTGATGCCAGGAGGACTGTCGTGGAATCATGCTGGGGGGTCCAGGGACAGCTCGGCTAGGCAGGGCATGGGGGAGCCCCCAGTGAGTCAGCGACAGCTGTACTGGACCCCCTACCATGTGAGTGAGCCTGCTGCTCTCCCAGCAGGCAGGGTTGGCGGCTGGATGCCCCCGCCGGTAAGTCACCACAGCAGGTGTATAAACAGTGACATGATGATTAAAAAAAAAATTCTGTCTTAATTCTGATTATTTAGAGAAAACAAGTCTGTTGAATTAGTCAAGGTTACATATTGTCCTGCGAAAAATCATGCTTTAGTAAGAAATGTCCCACTTTGGGCTTCTTAAAAGGTGGTAACCCAAAATTTAACCTGCATGACTGCATCTGGTTTTGAGACACATTCTGAGTAAGGCAGATCTGGAATACATGTGATTTATTTATTTATTGAAATGTTTCACCAGGAGGGCACACTGAACAACAAGTTGCTCGTCTCATGGTGCGACCTGGGGGGAGGGGGTACATAGGGTTGTCAAGGATAATCAGTTACAATAGTATGTGGGTAATACAAGCAATACAACATTGTAAGATTATGCAACAGTTGAAACACAAGGTATTGTACAATAAACAGTAGTGGAACATTGGGTAAATTACAATAAAATTCCTAAATCGTACAAAAGAGCATATTAATGTACAAAACAGTAATAATGCAACAGAACCATTATAGTGCATGAGTGTACCAGGAGCAGGCTCGAGGTAGTACGTAAGTGCTGTTGGAGTAAAAAGGATGAGGTAGGTTGTGCATACGGGATGACCCAGAAGGGCAGGTGGAGAAGAGAGGGGGAGAGGCAAGAACTGAATATGAGGGAAAGGGGTAGCCATTTCCTGATTCCCCTTTCAGGATGTTGAGAACCCTGCCGAGGGGGGTCAGAGTAGGAAGGCAGAAACTAGGGATAGGTATTAAGGAGGGCTAAAGCAGGAACAGCTGAGGGAGTGGTAATTGTGTAGGGCAGAGGTAAGGGAATAGTTGGAGGAGGAGTGTCGTATTTCGGGGGGAGGGAATTCCAGATTTTAGGGAAGCGATGGGCGAAACCAGTCTGACCGATGAGGGTGGAGCGGTGAGGGACCATCAAGGTGCGGGCATCATTAGATCTGAGAGAGAGTGGGTGGGGGAGATGTAGTGGAGAGAGAGAGGATGAGAGCTAGGAGGGGAGCACTGCAAACCAGAATTTGGAGGTTAGTTTGGCACAGTGCGAGATGCATCTGTGAGACAGTGGAAGAAAGGTTAGAGAGCGATAGAGTTCACAGTGGTGGGAGCGGGAAGGGGAGTCGAGAGCAAAGCAGCAGAAGGAGTTAAAGAGAGTGTACAACTTGGTGAAGGAAGATTTGGGAGCAGCACCACAGACTATGTTTTGACAACATTTTGCACTAAAATGTTGTCAAAAAATGTGCCACCCACAAAACAATATGTAAATGCTTCCTTTGTTAACACAGGTACAAATGTGCACATTTAACACGCTCCCCTTCTTTTTACAAGCTTAAAACCCTGCAATCAGCACAGCTCTTCAAGACAACCCATTTCTGCAGCTAAACTAGCATTTGCCAGTGCTAAATGTTCATGTGCACTGGCGTCAATATGTGTGTGTGTGGGGGGGGGGGGTTTACGAACCGGTATTGGCAAATTTCAACACAGGTTCATAACTTTATTGTTTTTTTAATATTTTTACACCTCATTTTCAACATAGCCATCTTGTTACACCACCTCATGAAGAAAGGAAAAGTACAATTGCAACTCCTGTCCGAAAGGTAATTTCATGCAGTGGCTGCGAAATCATCTTTAGGGATGTAAAAAAAAAAAAAAAAAACCAGTTTGGCCAGGATCTGAAAAATGGCAGCGGTCACATTCATGAGGTGCAGTGAAGAAATTGCTACTTTAAAAATTTGGGGTCAAAATATTGAAAAGTACCAAAGGTACGAGCCTGTGTTTGCTAATTTAAGTGCAGGCTCATAACTTCTTTGTTAATATTTTCTCATCAAATTTTCAATGTAGCATTCTTATGACCCCACCTCATGAACAAAGGTGGAGCAAAGTTGAACTCCTGTCCCAAAGGGTCATTTTGTGCACTGACTGTGAAATCACCTTTTGGGATGCAAAAACACACCCGTGACGTGGAATACCATTTTCCCATGGATTTGAAAATTTTCATCTCTAGGGCATGATGAACATAAAAATGGACTTTTTTACATTTAAAACTGCGATTTGCAAGCATTAGTCTGATTTTACAGGTGAACTGCATTTTAAAACATGCAATTTAATGTTGAAGCTGGCAAGAGCAGCTTATTAGACTTGGGAGGGAAGGGGGGACACTAAGATTGGGAGGATACTGAGGAAAAAACTGATGGCCAGCAACTATATAAAATAAGGTACAGAGTGGTGTTCATTATGAGAATTTTATACACACCCTTGGTGTGTGATGCTTTAATAAACCTCTCAATCTTCTCTCTTGGGGTTTATGTAGCATCACACACACCACGGGTGTGTATAAAATTCTCATAATACACATCATCCTCTGCATTATTCTATATGTAACTGTATTGTCTGTCTTTATCAGAACTGCTTGGTTTTGTAACAGGGAAGAGAAAGACATCATGGTCAGGAACATAGTCAGAAGTTCCAATAGGTGTATGTGCTATTGTCTCTCTTCGGGGTTCCATACCCCATTTACTGGTTTCACTCAGGATGAAACCCAATTCTGCAGCATTTTGCAGCACTCTGCAGAATGCTGCAACAGACCTACCGAATAAAGAAATGTAATTTCAATGGCAATTAGTCCCTTTTGTCATTCAGGAAAATGTGATACTGCCAGGATGGAGTGAATGCCACAGTTTCCTGCATGACAAAAGGGACTAATTGCCATTGAAATTACATTGCTCTATTCAGTAGGTCTGCTGCAGCATACTGCAGAGTGCTTTAAAAGTGGGTTTCATCCTGGGGCACGCCACTGTACACTTGATGCGTTTCGGACCACCCCTGGATCCTTTATCAAAAGCTTTTTATAAAGGATCCAGGGGTGATCTGAAATGCGTCAAGCGTAAACCCAGACCTTGTGGTCTGTCTTTCGTATTTTCACAATAAAATGAATTAAAAGCAACAGAAGTGGTTGGAGTTTATGTCTACACGGCTGGTGAGTACCCAAACTTTTTGGGAACTGTCTTTAAATTTTTTCAAGAGCACCACCCCACTCCTGTTCGCACTCTGTGACTGTGGAAATGCTGAAAAATGTTTGAAACAATGCAGAACAAACTTATTTAGTTTGAAAAAAGAATTTAATTCGGCCCACAGAGCAGCAATTGTAAAAGCACTGTAACAACTAATAATGTTCAAGCAAAAACAAGAGAACTGATTCTTGTCTGAACCTTTTACCAGGTTTTGGAAGGGGAGATGGGGATTAGAGATTGCTAAACATAGTGATGGATCCCTTTGGGAGAAACAACATTACTACAGTATTTTTTTTCCCTCAAATCCCAGGAATCCCTCACTTATGTGTAACAGCAGACTCCATAGCAGTACACTGGGAGGCTGGGTACAGAACCTATTTAGGGAAAAGGCTCTACAAGACAGCAGTACTTTGTGAAAGTGTGTACTGTTTTCTAGGTAGCTGCTTTGCAAGTTTCTTGCTTGGGGAATACCCCTTGATGCTGCCACAGATACAAAGATGCCTTTTGTAGCGTGTGCCCTGGGACTTCTGGGTGGCAATTTACCAGCTTTGTCATTAACAGAACTGTATGCAGGAGACTACTCAGCAGGAAGTAGTTCTTCTGAATGCTGGTTCAACTTTCCCCACTTCACTATATGTGCAAACAGCTGAGCGCTACTGGAACTGACATCCTTTGTGTGGTCCAAGTAATAACTCAGTTCCCTATTCACACCCAGACAGTGGAGCTTTTGCTCCCCGAGTTAGATTTTTCTGTTTCCTGTTGTCCTTAGGACTACCATGATTATGTAGTTTGAATCTGTGCAGAAGGCTTGTAGCTCACTCACCATTCTGGCAGACGTCACTGCCACCAGGAAAATTATTTTCCAGGAGACAAACTTCAGTGCAGCATTAGTCATGGACTCGAAAAGGGCCCTCCATCAGCTAAACAATGCACACATTCAGGTCCCAGGGAGGAAAAGGGTCCCTTACTGGAGGTACATGTGAGTAAAGGGACACTGTAAGCCTTTGCCCGACTTCTATACCTCCTTTTCAAATAAGTGCATGTAGCCATCCATATGCCTATTGAAGGAATATATGCTGCCAGAAAGGCATATTATGCCATACAGTAACCAGTTTCAATTTTTTTTAGTGTTTTTTTTTTTTATGATGTTAACTGTTTTAATTGTTATTATGTACGGCGCCCTATAAATAAAAATTATTATTACTAATTAGTTGTAGTGGTAACCCACTCCTATCCCTGACTGTCCGATGCCGACATGTGTTTACAGTGTAAAGATGCTACCGAAGCATGCATGTGCCCGGAGTCATAGCTTAACTTTTTAAAGATGAAATTCTGTATTTGTTTATTTATTTGCTTTTGTTAACCAGGTAAGCACACTAGGCAGCCAAGTGCCTATTTTCAGGTGCAACCCGGGAGATCCAATGCTTGTTTCTGCAATTCTGTTACTTCGGTATGCTCAGCTCACTAAACTTGCAGTGTTTAAAATCTGCTCAGCTCATCCAATGGAAGTTTCCCTGTGCTTCAGCGCCATCTTGACATCATGAATTCTCAGCAGCATCAGGCAGTCACAGATAAGAGCGGGTCACTGCTACAACTAACTGACACTAAAAAAGTATTGAAACTGGTTACTGTATGGCATATTATGTCATTCTGGCAACATATAACAATTCAGCAGGCATACAGACCTCTGCATGTACTAATTTCAAAAGGGGGCATAAAAGTTGTCCCGTTAAGGCCTTTGAGAAACATTTTGAAAATGGGTTGGGAAGCCACTGATCTGTAAGCTGGAACTGCTGCTAAATGTACCTTCAGGGCTGAGGGCCTTAGGCCCAGGGACTGGAGGTGCACTAGGTAGTCTGGGACTGTAGACAGGTCTGCCTGGATGGGGTTACTCTGTCTAGAAGTACATCAGAAGGAAAATCTTTTCCATTTTGAAGTATAAGCTTTCCTTGCTTCTGGTTTCTTAGAAACCTTTAGCATTTTCATTACTTTTTCAGAAAGGTTTAGCCCAGAAAATTCTAGCTCTTCAAAATCCATGCTCTGAAGTGGAGTTCTCAGATCTGGAAATGTTATCATGCCCTGAGACAGTGTCAGCAGACTGCATCTCAGACATAGGTTTAGCAGGGAAACATTATGTCAGCACTCAGTGAAAAATCAGAAGCAGACAAAAACTGCAAAAACCTCATGGTTTTATTGTAGACAACATACAGGAGAATGTGGCTACCTTTTGCAGTTTCTCTCTGCTTCTGATTTTTTTACTGGCTGAGTGCTGACATGATACTGCCCTGTCGTTAGCTATTTTTGGTCTTAACACTGGTTGTGATTTGTTTTGCTCATGGGAATCCTGTTTTGTCGGTTGACAGGAGGTGTGTTGGAAAGGGACAGGAGCATGGAGTGCCAGGTCTGCCTGTCCCAGTCTGGAGCTATGAGAACCACTGCTGCCGACTCCCGTCTAAGTTCTAGCAGCACTCTAAGGAAGAGTAGGAATGGAAGGCATACATAAACTTCCCTGACTAATTGAGGACTACAGCATCCTCCGGGACTAAACCTACAGCTGGGGGTCTGCAACAACAGCATGGGAGCTGGTTGTTCTCCCAGGAAGCAAACATCTGTTTCCAGTGTACATCGCTGTCTGAAAACTGATGTCAGCACCTGTTGGTTCAGGGTCCATTTCGTGATTTCCTTTGCTGATCCTGCTCAGGGAGTCAGCCAGCGCACTGTCTTTCCCTGCCATGTGTACTGCAGATAGCTGAACTTCCACAGAGTAGGCTAGGTTCCAGATCTTCATAGCTTCTGTGCACAACTTTGAAGAAATTGTTCCTACCTGTTTGCTTATGTAACACATTGTTGTGGTGTTGTCTGTTCTAATTTTGACAGACTAACCTTTGACCTTGGAGGAAAATTCCTACATT
Source organism: Neoceratodus forsteri (assembly GCA_016271365.2). Classification (NCBI taxonomy): domain Eukaryota; kingdom Metazoa; phylum Chordata; order Ceratodontiformes; family Ceratodontidae; genus Neoceratodus; species Neoceratodus forsteri. Next base: position 397,031,365 of record CM028136.1, on the reverse strand, counting down.
GCCAAGTATACTGTCCTGAGTTCAAAGAGATTTATGTGCTCTTGAATCTCCTGTGTGCTCCAAGTACCACTCACAGTAAGGTCCTCCAGGTGGGTGCCCCATCCTAGGAGTGAGGCATCTGACGTAAGTATAGCTGTGGGGGATTGCTGGAGGAAATAGAAATTTAAATACCTACAAATTTTCTTTCTCTGACTGCTGGTCTCCGGGCTCATGACTACTGGGAGGGCCTTCCTAGTACCACGTGACAGGCAGGATACAGAGCTCTGCAGGGTGACTACATCTTCCCCTCCACTTCCAGTAGCCACCAGTTTTTCCTAAAGCAGTTGTCCCCTGGTAGTACTACATAACCTGGAAACAAAAAGAAGAAATGTTAACATGAACTTGAGGCCAACAGACCAACTTCAAGCATTCTGGGAGGGAAGGAGCCCGGAGACCAGCAGTCGGAGAAAGAACATTTACAGGTATTTACATTTCCATTTCTCTCCTAAAGCTGGTCTCCGGGCTCATAACTATTGGGATATACTAGAGCAGTACATCCCCTTGCTTCCCGGGTGGGAAGAATGTCACTAATCCTTTACGAGTCCATCACTGCTTGGATGACCTGAAAGCCAAAGGACGCCTCCGTGGAGGCAGACATATCCAATCTGCAAAACTTTGCAAAAGCATGGATAGATGACCAAGTGGCCGCTCTGCATAAGTCTGCAGGAGAGACTTCACTGAAGTCCACCCAGGATACTGCCATTGCTCTAGTTGAATGGGCCCTCACTGGGCCTGGCAGAGCTACCCCCGCTTTTTGGTAGGCTATGGATATGGTGGAACTAATCCATCTTGCAATAGAGTCTTTTGATGCTTTTTTGCTCATATTCTGCTCCGAGGTGAGAATGAACAAACTTGATGTCTTGCGTATGGAATCAGTTCTTTTTATGTATAGCTTGAGTGCTCTGCTAGGGTCCAGTGTGTGAACTTCCCTCTCTTTCTGATTCTTAGGGTGAGAACAGAAGGAAGGAAGGTTCAATTCTTGGTTGCAGTGGAAGGGAGACATCACCTTTGGCAAAAATGAGGGCTCTGTTCACAGGACCACTGAGTCCTGATGAAACACACTGTATGGCTCTTTGGTCGACAGGGCTCCTATCTCACTGATGTGTCAGGCTGAGGTGATTGCTGTAAGAAAAATGAGCTTCATCATCAGAAGGAGGAGGGATGCCTCTTTAAGAGGCTCAAAGGGAGCCTTGGTTAGGGCCTTGAGGACCAGGTTGAGTCTCCAAGGCGGGACGATGGGCTTGACTGGAGGACGTTGTAGTATCGTTGTTCTCAGGAATCTTTTGACATGAGGGTGAGTGACCAAAGACTCCCCTGAATCCGCCAGCAGAAGTGCACCCAGTGCTGAAACTTGGACCCGCAAGGTTGCTGGTTGGGAACCACTGTCGAAGCCTTCTTGCAGGAATTGCAGGATAGCGGGGAAAGACACCGTGTTGTCAGCTATATGGATGGACTGTAGCTAGAAGAGAAACCTTTGTCATATTCTGTAACAGACCTTGGAAGACGAAGGCCATCTTGAGTGGATCATAATTTCGATGATGGGTGGAGTATAACCTAGCTCCTTGAGAGTCTCCCGCTCAATCTCCACACCAAAAGGGACAGATTGCACAGACTGGGGTGCAGTATCAGGCCCTGATACAGCAGGTCTGGGCTGGTCTGAAAAATCAGTGGAGGTTGTAGCGACATTTGAACTAATCGTGGGGACCATGGAAAATCCCCTGCAGGTCTTGGCTGACCTGCCTTGAAGGATTCTACAGTTGAAATTGATTTGCTACCCTTGCTTAAGGAAGGAATGCCTTCCCTTGCAGGGTAAGTCCAGAACTTGAACTGGTTCTGTCTGCGACTTTTGAAGGTTTCTAAGAAAGTCCAGGCCCTCCCTCCAATGTGTTCTGTGTCAGCAGTTTAGATGGCTTTGCTTCCTGCTATGTCTTTCCTAAGACCACCCAGCCACGCAAGTAGGGAAAAAAACAACACCCCTTGCCTTCTTAAATGTGCTGCCACCACTGCTAGACATTTTGTAAACACTTCTGGAGCTGAGGTGAGGCCAAAGGGAAAGGTTGTGAACTGGTATTGGCAGTTCCCTAGTCTGAACCTCGGGTGCTTTCTGTGACCGGGTCTGACTGGTAAGTGAAAGTAGACATTTTTCAGGTCCAGAGACCCAACCAGTCTTCTATTTGCAGAGATTGTATCACTGAGCTCAGCATTACTATTTTGAATTTTTCTTTTTTTAAGTGCTTGTTCGGATATCTCAGGTTTAACATGGGTCGCCACTCCCCATTTTTCTTGTGGGTCAGGAAGTATCTGGAGAAGAGCCCCTTGTCCCATTACGTGGGAGGTACTTTTTCCACTGTATTTGCTTGCAGGAATTTCTTTACCTCCATCTCCAGCAGGATTTTTTTGTCTGTTGGGGTGTGAGACTGAAAAACCTTTGTGTTCTTCAATTTTGGAAACTTTCTGAACAGCAGGGACAAGCCTTGGCCCAATAATCCCAGGACCCACTTATCTGTGATGATCTTTGACCATTCCTGGAAGTAGTGGACCAGTTTTGTTACATCATTCACATTTCGGCTTTCTTTTAAACTACTACGAAATTGATATAAATCATGGAACATCAGGTAAACACTGCCATGCCTTAACTCTGCATTTCTTATTCTGCCACTACATGGGAGCATTTATGATTTAATTGACCCCCCCCCCCCCTACAAATTGTTTATTTACTTGTCCTTTAAGGAATCCCTCACTATGTTAACATTTAATGCAGTAATCTCAGCCAGGAGTGACACCCCAGAGACAGAATGTATGCAAATTTTTGAATTTGGAATGTAGGTTCAAACTCTGCAACCATACTCCACTCTGGCTGTTGCTCAGATTGGTTTCCAAGCCACAGTGGAGGAGCAGCTAATGATAACTAGCTATACGGCTACCCAAAAATGTTTTTTTCTAATTTTTTAAACAATTTAAACACTGCCAAACAAACTGAAAGCATACTTGAGAAGTCATTAACAACAAACTTACAACTGTAGGAACTGCAATAGTAATGCTCAAGCAGCCTCAATGAAAAATAACTTGATTTTTGTGTGAACCAATTTCAGGTTCTGTAAGGGGAGTGGGAGGTAGGGGAGGGAGTGTAAACATAGTGAGGGATCCCTTAGGAAGAAACAACATTACTACGGTGAGTCATTTTTTCTTCTAACCCCAGGAATCCCTCACTTAAATGTTTACACTTTATGCAGACTCTGTAGCTGTACCTTGGGAGACTGGGTCCTTTCCTGCAAGACATCAGTTCCAAAGCTGGCATCCCTTTGGGAGTGTATGTCCAGATGGTAGTGCTTTGTAAAAGTGTGTACTGTCTTCCAGGTTGCAGATTTGCAAATGTCTAACAATGGGATGCCCACTGAGGGTGCCACTGAGGCAGAGGTACCCCTAGTTGAGTGTGACCTTAAACCTCTTGGCGGCATTTTTCCAGCTTTTTCATAGCAGAACTGAGTGCAAGAGACTATCCACTGAGAGACAGATCTCTGTGTAGCTGGTTTGCCTCACCAGAGGTAACAAAAAATCTGTGTACTCTGGGTCCAGACATCTTTTGTCCGGTCCATGTAGATAGTCAGGACTTGCTTTGGGTCCAGACTGTACAACTTTTCCTCACCTGGAGTAGAATGCTCTGGATAGCGTACAGGGAGCATCGCTGACTGATTCAGGTGAAATTCAAATTCCACTTTAGGAAGGGATTTTCTATTGGTTGTAAAAAATACTTTATCCCTGTGGGAAATTATGTAATTTGGCTCTGTGCTGAGGGCTTGCAGTTCATTTACCCGCCTAGCAGAGGTCATTGCAACAAGGAATATTTTTTTTCATGTAACATACTTCAGGTCAGCAGTTTCCATAGGCTGAAAAGGAGCCTCCATGAGCTGGGCAAGGCATATTGGACAGGTTTCTCACTGGTGGGTACAAGTGATTTAGCCCTTTAAAAAACCTTTTTAAAATGGGCTGTGAGGTCACTGACTTTGCCAGCTGATATGTATGCTGACACTGCTGCTAAGTGCACCTTTAAAGTTGAAAGCCATAGGCCTGATGACTGCAGCTGTACTATGCATTGCAGAACTATATGCAACCATGCCTCTACTGGGTTTAGGTTTCTGGAGGCACACCAGTAAGAAAACCTTTTCCATTCAGAGAAAAAAGCTTTTCTGGTAGTGGGTTTCCTTGAAAACTTAAGCACCTTCAGAACTTCTTCTCTGAGATCCAGTCCTGAAAATTTTAACTCGTTAAAGAACTATATCCTCAGTCGCAGGGTCCTGGGATCTGGGACTGTTATTCTGCCTTGGGACAAAGACAACAGTTTGTGACTGTGTGGCAGACTGATTGTATTCATTTCGGACAGGACCAAGAGCAGCGATTACCAGGCTTGTCTGGCCCTATCATGATCACTGTTGCAGGTTCCCTCCTGAGCTTCAGGAGTACTGTCTGAATGAGCAAAAATGGAGGTGGGAAGGCATACAGAATCTTCCTTGGCAAGTCCAGTACTAGTACCAGGGCACTCACTGAGACTGTTCCTCTGACTGGTTGTCTGCAACAAAACTGTGGGAGCTGATGGTTCTCCCAAGATGAAACAGGTCTATTTTGGCAGTGCCCCACCTTCTGAACACTGTGGCTAGAACCTGCTAGTTTAAGGCCCACTCGTGATTTCCCTGACTGATTCTGCTTAGCGAATCTGCCAGGACATTGACTTTGCCTGACAGATGCACTGCAAATATGTTTACCTCTAAGGAACATGCCCGGTCCCAGATTCTTATTGTCTCTGTACACAGTTTTGAGGATCTTGTTCCTCCTTGATTATTTATATAGTACATTGTTGTGGTGTTGTTCGCATTTGGACAGTTTGATCCTGTAGCTGGAAGGAGAAAGAATTAATTGCTAGCAGTACTGCTCCGAGCTCCAGAAGGTTTATATGCTCCAGTGACTCCTATGGGCTCCATGTGCTACTCACTGTGAGGTCCTGCAGGTGGGTGCCCCACCCCAGGAGTGAGGCATCTGTAGCAAGAATACTCGGTGGTGATTGCTGAAGGAGGTTGCTTTCTTTCTTCCACCACTGTAATGACCCCCACTAGTGTTCTATCACTGGCACTAGCTTCAAAAGTAGATCCCATCTTTGGGACCAGTTTGATCTTTAAGTGGTACATGCTATCTCTTATTTGGAACCAGACCCATGGAACCACAGCTGTGAATGCAGCCATATGACCTAGTAACTGTAAACAGTCTCCTGCAGGTCTTAGCTGACATGCTATTGCTATCAAAGCTGTAACTCTGGCATGCAGATGGAAGGCATTCCTATGCAGAGTGTTTAGCTCTGCTCCTATTAAGTCCAGACCATTTGTCTGACAAATGAGGAAGAAGATGAGAAATCCTCAGTTTGTCTTGCAGGTGGTTCAAAATCTTGCTTAGGTGTGCCCTCTGACTCCACAGGGTCACTTTCCTCCATATGTACATAACATTCTTCCTCCTCTACAGGCAGATAGGTTGAAGTCTGAGTCTGGGAAGGGGGGTGGCAGGTATGCTATTGAAATTTTCATGATCTGGATCACCAGGAAAAACTGCTACATTTCTGATATGACCTCTGATGAGGGCATTTTTTCTGTGCCATCTGCCTGCTCCTTTCTCCATGAAGTAGGAGTGGCAATGACATTATTTTCTTTGAATTTCTTTTTGGCAGATGCCACCCTTGTGCCTGTTCTAAGGCTCTCTTTATTTTTGCCATTACTAGATTCAGGGTTCCCACTTTCGGACACCCTGATATCTTTTTTCCTTTTTTAAACTTTATTTATTAAAGAGTCGGTAGGCAGAAAGAAGCAAGAACACACTGCATCATTGTACAGTCGTGGCCAAAAATATTGGAGCCCTTGCAGTTTTTTCTAATAATGCACCATTCCTTCCAGAAAATTGTTGAAATTAAAAAATATTTTGGTATCCACATATGTATTTCTTTGGTTTGCAGTGGAATAAAACACAAAAAGCAGAAAAAATTACTAAGTCTTACCTTATTCCACACAGAAATCCTTAAATGGCCCGGACAAAATTATTGGCACCTTTTAGAAGTAGTTAGAAATAATTAGATTTCAAGCAGGTGATTCTCCTTCACTTAACTGTGGTGAGTTGCAGGTGCCTGCAATATAAAAATCACTCATTCAACCAGTTTGAATAGAGAAAAGGACTCATTCTCCTGTTTTGTGTCACCGTGTGTACCGCAATGAGCTTGGAGAAAAGAAAGACAGTCAGAGAATTGTCTGAGGAGGTCAGACAGAAGATTGTAGCCAAGCATGGACAATCTCAAGGCTACAAATCAATCTCCAGAGACCTTGATGTTCCTGTTTCACTGTACGTAATGTTATCAGGATGTTTAAGGCCCATGGCACTGTAGCCAACCTCCCTGGACGTGGCTGCAAGAGAAAACTTGATCGAAGATTGCAGCGCAGGATAGTTCGAATGGTGGAGAAAGCACCTCGATCAACTGCCAAACAGATTCAAACTGACCTTCAGACACAAGGTACGACAGTTTCAACTCGCACCATCCATCGCCAACTCAATGAAAGTGGGGTTATATGGTAGGAGGCCCAGGAGGACTCCACTGCTGAGAGAGAGACATAAGAAAGCCCAACTGGGGTTTGCCAAAACACACCTGAACAAGCCAAAATCCTTCTGGGAGAATGTCCTGTGGACAGATGAGACCAAATTAGAGCTTTTTGGTAAAGCACATCATCTCTATGTTTACAGAAACAAAATGAAGCCTTCAAAGAAAAGAACACCTTCCCTACAGTTAAACATGGAGGAGGTTCAGTGATGTTTTGGGGTTGCTGTGCTGCCTCTGGCACTGGGTGCCTTGAACGTGTGCATGGCATCATGAAATCTGGAGATTACTAGGCCATTTTGGAGCACAATGTTGAACCCAGTGTCAGAAAGCTGGGTCTCCGTCAAGGTCATGGGTCTTCCAGCAGGACAATGACCCCAAACACACTTCAAAAGCACCCAGGAATGGTTCAAGACAAGACGCTGGACTGTTCTGAAGTGGCCAGCAATGAGTCCAGATCTAAATCCCATTGAAAACCTGTGAGAGATCTGAAAACAGCAGTTGGGAGGAGGCACCCTTCAAATCTGGGAGAACTGGAGCAGTTTGCACAAGAAGAGTGGGCCAAACTGCCAGTAGAGAGGTGCAGGAAGCTCATCCATGGCTATAGGAAGCGTTTGATTGCAGTTATTTTAACCAAAGGCTGTGCTACCAAATATTAAGTCTAGGGTGTCAATAATTTTGTCAATCCCATTTCTTTTCATTTTCTGATTTAAAAGGATATATTAAATTCTGAATCAAAAACAAAGGTTCTGTAATATTAACAGAGAAATAAAGAACTGTGGAGACCAAATACTGTACTGTTGTTAATTTCAACTTATGTTTAGAGGAAATTGTGAGTTATTTGAAAAAGTGCAAGGGCGCCAATATTTTTGGCCACGACTGTACATATCAAATAATTTCGTATACAGAGGTATGCAGAGGTATGTGTGGACTCCAAAGCAGAAAAGAATATCTTAAGCAGCAAAAAGACGATGTTAACACCTGTATCAATATTTCATCGGTATTTCTTCAAGGCTGATCTACTGAGATTGCAAAAATCAGAATATCATTTACAGTTTCATTAAGGCTACCTTCTTAAAATAGAGGGGACCACATTTCACTCAGAGCCTTCTCCATTGGAGACCAAATCTTGTCATATCTATCTAGACGTCCCATAACCCTATATTGGATATGTTCCAGTGTCATGTTGCTTAGTAATGTTTTAGCCCAATGGGCGATGGTGGGTGTAGTCTGTGCCATCCAATTCTGCGCCAAAACCTGTTTGCCCACCACTAAAGCCAATCTTCTCAAGGGATGTGAAGCTTTTGCCTGGCCCTCCCCACCTCTATATACACCCAGCAGGATATCCACCGGATCCAAAGGGATATTACATTCCAAAACTCTATTAATCAGATGGTTTATCTCTTCCCAATATGACATCATCTTTGGGCATGCCCATACCAGATGGAAAAAGGAGCACCCTGTGAGAAACACTTTGGACATTGATCTGAGACATGGAGATTTATTTTATGAGACAAAACAGGGGTGAAATAGCTTCTATGAACAATATTGTAATGAATGTTTCTAAGTCTATTATTTACCGACATGGACATACTTCTCCACAGAACCAAATTCCAATCTCCCCCCAATAAAGTGTCCTCTCCCAAATCTCTATCCCACTTATCTCCCAAATTCTGGACCACGTCTGGCTGGGCTCCCAACAGGGCTCTATATAATGCGCTTAGGGGTTTCACATTACTGTGCTTTCTTCAGTGTTGAAAGACCTCTTCAAGAGATGTCCTTGTTAATGAGGGGCTTCCCCGTTCTAGCTTGTAACACCTACTCAGCCTGGACTTTATTTGAAGATACATAAAATAATGGGTAGGTTGAATGTTATAGACTTGTATTAACTCAGAAAAGGTTAAAAAAGATCCATTTTTAAATAGATGCGAGAGGAGGAAAAGCCCTTTCCACTCCCACCTCAACAGGGTTCTCCTAACTGGGAATGGGCCACCTCCATCCTTCCATAAACTGTGTAGGATAGATCCCTCAGGTGATAAACCCCCTTCCTCCCCCAGAATCTGCAAGGCCTGCTTCCAAGATCTGAGAGTGGTTCTAGTAAATGGATTTTGAGGTGGCTCCGCCTCCCATATCCCAGAGCCCAGAGGCAGAAGGTATTGAGCGCGAGGAGAAACCCTGGGGGAGTGCGACTCCATTGAAACCCAAGCCCGGGACATAACCCCATCTTCCAGGCAATCCAAAACATGGGTTAGCTGTGCCGCAAGGGCATAAAGCTTCAAATCGGGGAGTGCTAGCCCCCCCACAAATTAGCATCCATAATACTTCTTTTCTGATTCTGGGTCTACGATTTGCCCATAGAAGGGAGGTTATAGAGCCCTCCAATGACTGCAGGTAACCCAGTGGGACCCCTACAGGTAATGTTTGAAAAAAATAAAGGCATTGGGGCAATATTTGCATCTTTACTAAATTCACTCTTCCCAGCAGAGACAAAGAGAGCGACTTCCATCTGCAACACTGTTCCTTAATTTTAAGTGCCAGGGGCTTGTAATTTGAGGGTCCCACTACTGTCACCTTTCGGGGAAGCTGAATTCCAAGGTATTTTATCACTGATTTGGTGGGTATATCCACTCCATTAGTATGGATTGATCCACCAGCATTTCCCAATGGAAGCCACTCACTTTTACTCCAGTTAATCTTGTGACCAGACAGTGGGCCGTAGCCCTTAAAAAGGGAGGTCAGGGCAGGTATAGCATTCACTGGGTCTGACAGGAACAGCAAAACATCATCTGCAAAGAGTGAAATAACATGCTCCTATTCATTAATCATAAAACCTCTAATCCACTGGTAACATCTAATAGCCGCTGCCAATGCCTCAATTGTGACGACACATATCAAGGGCGAGAGGGGGCAGCCCTGTCGAGTACCGCTAAAGAGCCGAAAAGGACTCAAGAGTATATTATTAGTGAGTATTTGAGCCCATGGGGATTGACACAAACTAACCACCCATTGGCAAAAGGCCGGATGAAGGCCGAATTTATTTAATACAGCAAACATGAAGGGCCATTCGACCCTGTCAAAGGCCTTCTCCGCATCTAGGGCAAGGAGACCGCCAGAGCCAACCCTACCTCTCGATCCATGCCACATGTATTTCAGGACCCGTCTCAGGTTATATCAAGCCTACCTGCCCCTGACAAAACCCCCCTGATCCGCGTGAACTACTCCCGGCAAAATACCCTCCAGTCTCCTTACCAAAATCTTTGCTATGATCTTATAGTCTGCATTAAGCAGTGAGATAGGGTTGTAGGAGCCACACTTGTTTGGGTAGTTACCTGGCTTGGGGAGAATCATTATTGTAGCCAACTGCTGAGAAGTTGTCAAACCCTCCCCCCTCCAGCACCTCCTGGAGCATACCCATAAAACAGTGGGGATAGCTCTCCCCAGAATTTTTTATAAAATTCCAGGAGCAGTCCATCTGGACCCAGGGCCCTACCTGATCTTAAAACCCAAAGCGCCTCTCTAACCTCCTGGGCTGTAAATTTTCAGCTAAGCATCTCCTTTTCAGCTACCGATGGGGTAGGTAGAGGGACACTGTCCAAAAAATTTGCCAGATACAGATTTTGGGGGACCTCTGAGGTATATAATTTTTCATAAAATAATTTAAATGTGTTATTCATCTCTTGAGCAGAGGAAGTGCACTCCCCATCTTCATTTTCTATAGCAACAATGGTTCTTTCCGCCCTTTGTTTCGTAATTAACCAGGCCAGCCACCTTCCTGATTTATCTCCCTCAAAGTATTGTCCTGCCCTAGACACCATAATATCCCTCTCTATGCGTTTGGAACATATTTGATTGTACTCTCCCTTCAGGCTTTTCAGCAGCGCCATTTCAATAGGGGACTGACTACTCATGACCTGCTTCTCTAGTGTCATAATATGTGTCTTCAGCTCAAGTTCCTTTATCCCCTCCTGCTTTTTTTTAAATGCCGCATAAGAAATAGATTCCCCCCTAACATAAGCTTTGAGATCTTCCCATATAACCCTAGCTGAAGTATCTTCCACCTTATTCGCGTCTCAAAAATTCCTTAACTCGTCTAGACATTTGCTGAACGAATTGAGGATCATTCAATAAAGTAGGGTCAAGTCTCCACTGTCGAGTCCCCACCTCCTCTGTCCCCCTTTTCAATTCTAAGTAGAGGGGGCTTGGTCTGAAATAAGAATAGGATCATACGCAGGGTTTTATTTAACTCTAAAAATCGATTAGCGTTTTGCTCATAAAAGTGCTAAAACATTGTGAAAATGCATAGCACTTGCCTCACTGTGTTTAACAAACATAACACTTGTAGAAAACCTACTTAAATACTTTCTGTACAGTTAGTATTGTCCCAAGAAAAAAATGTTAATCAATTATTTAAAACCCTGATACTGGATCACCTCTATTCGATCCATAAAGAGAGGGGAGGCCAAAAAGTAGTCCAACCTAGTATAGACTTTATAGGCATGGGAATAAAAAGAGAACTCCTTAATACCAGGATGTTTAAAACACCACATCTCCTGCAAGGTCCTCTCCCTTGCAAGATTATGTAGGGCCATCACACTTTTGAGGTAACAGCTGAAACGTGGATTAGAATGGTCCAACATAGGGTCCCAATAAGTGTTAAAATCGCCCCCTATAATCATCCTGTCGGGTAGCATAGCTAACGTAAGAGCAAGATGTTCAAATAATTTGGGGCAGTCAAAGGCAGGATCATAAAGGGAAACCAATACTATTAATTTTTCTTCCACAGTGGCTTGTACTATAACATATCTCCCCTGGTTATCTATCTGGGAGGAATGGATCTGGACCCTGACCCCCAGAAGAAACCAAATACAAGTGCCTCTAGCCTTGGATGTGAAATGAGAAGCTATCAACGTACCTCCCCATACATTTCCCAACTGCTTCGTCTCCTCGTGTGTTAGATGCAATTCCTGTAGCATAACTACATCTGCCTTCTTTTTCCTAACATAAGCCCATACTCATTTTCCTTTTGCTGCCGTCTTGATTCCAGTTACATTCCAGGATAACAGCTGTAAACTAGCCATCCGGGGAGACAGATTGATGACTTTGCCTCGAAACCCCCACCCCATACCCCGCAGCACCTGTGTATGCCAATCCCGTCCCACACGACTCTTGAACCTTTATTTTTAAACCATTTAAGAAACAAACCCTCATATCCCTCCTCCCTCTTTGCACCCCCTAAATCCCCCTTCTCTATCCCCCTATGAGGCATTTGGGTCTCCAAAACCTGTAGAACCAGCGCAACAGGTGCTAGAACAAACAAGTGACTTAACTCCTAAAACAGCTAAGGATGGCAACAGCCGTTGCTAACCTTGCCTCCCGTATCCCTTCCCCCGCCTTAGTACCTACTTGGCAATGACCCCCTTTAGTATCGTGGATTAGCCTCCTGGCCGTACCGTCACTGTCTACATATTAAATCGACATGCGGAGCCTGGGAAAGACCCTCCAGAGCCCATCCACTCCTGTAGTGTAAAGAGAAACATGTCCCGAAGGTTAAGCAAGCCTAAGGAAGTTTTTTTTTTTTTTTTTTTTTTTTAAGTATTATTCCATCGGAAGACACCTCAGAGACAGGGCTACCCAGAGAAACTCCAGGTTGAGTACCCCATAAGGCGAACCCTGACCCTGACATATACTTTTTTCAGTCCCCTAATTGCTCAAACGTCCTCTCAAAACCCAGGTGCCCCAATATCATTGCCAAAAACAACTTGGGCCATATCATATTAATGCATTGAAACCCCTGTGTGACTCCCGGACACCACATATGAAAAGAATAGTCAAGTTCTTGTTTCCCCCTCCGCTAGGACCCCTCTCCATCTTTAACAATTTCACATAAATGAAAACTGAAAATAGTATTTCCTCATACAAATTAAAATAGACTAGTAATAGCTTAAGACTATAATACTGTATACTGAAGTCCGCCAAGATCAGAGTCCAAAACTAGGTCCATTTTAAACATGATCTCATATTTAAAGTCTCTCAGAGCATAAAGTTTGTCCGAGTAAGGCGCCAAGAAAAACAGACTGGGGAGGTGAGAAAAACTGAGGGGCGCAGGGGAGGCCACCAGATCCAGCCATTATAGCCCTCTGAAGAGTTGTGAACCCGGCTGGGCATAGCCCAACTCCCCCCCCCCCGATCCATCTTCCAATGTCTCCAGAGCCAACCAAAAGAAGAAAAGGCCCTGAAGCCTCTTGGCACTACCTTACTGAGCATAATTTCCTCTTATAAGGGAGCGTATCCATCAGCGTTATCTTGTTGGGGAGCCTCCTTCTAGATATACTGCAACACCGCTTCAGGACTTGTAAAGGCCTTCTGGGGTGCATCTTTTCTCCATATAATCAGGCAAGAGGGATATACCAATGCAAAGGGCCAATCGAGCTGGTGTAATCGTCTCTTCACTGGCATGAAAGCATTCCGCTCCATCTGCACTGTGTGAGAAAAATCCTGAAAGATACTAACAGGCCATGAATCTACTCGGATGGGGTCTCCCTTCCTTGCAGCTTCCAGCACTATCATGCGGTCTTGGTAACGTAGGAATTTTAGTATAATATGCCGCGGTCTTTCATTCGGAGAAGGGTGGCAACCAGGGGTTCTATGTGCCCGTTGGATCTCTAATGTGCACTCAGGGGGCAAGTCCAAATGTAATTTCAGCCAAGTTTTACAAAAAAGATGTACAGTCGCGTCCCTCCGCTCCCTCACTTAGGCCCACTATTCGAATATTTGTACGCCTCTCCCTATTTTCATGATCATCGAGCACTGCCTTTAATTCCTCTATTTCGGCTAAGGCTGACTGTAGCTGGGGGGTCATCTGGGAGCATTGATCCTCCTGCACATTCACCCACTCTTCTACCTCTGTTAAACACGCCAAGTGCTGTTCCGCGATTTCCTCCAGTGTGTTCACCGTTGTTTGAAGGTGCGCCAGCTGAGAGGAGAAGTTTTAAAACCCCGCATTCATTTTACAGGTAAGATCATACTTTAAATTGTTGAACAGCTTCTCCAAGGCCAGAAGCAGTGAATTTACATTGCTCTCCTCCATGTTAGCAGCTTGTCGTGGTGCTTGCACACTCGCCATGTTCTCAGTTCGTGGTGACAGGGCCTCAGATCCCGATGCTTTGAGCCCGCTGCTAGAGCTTTTAAAAGGTAGATGCCCTTGCTTTTTTGACATCTTTGGTGGCATATCACATTTATCTTTGAGTATTTTTTGGTTTTCCTGCTGGAATGGGATCCAGGGAGCCAGGTAAAACTATATATTCGAAGATAAGGCACAGAGCTCCAGAACTATGCTGCCATTCTGGATGCTGGCTTGGCCACACCCCCCGGACACCCTGATATCTTAACCATCTTTACTAAGCCTTTCTGATGGCTGTGCAGCTTCATCTTTTTCTGTTTTTCTTGACACCTTTTATATTATTTGCTGTTGTACATGAGGAAATAACCCTTCTGATAAATGCTTTCCACCACCATTGGTACCACCATCGGAGTCTTTTGTATTACTTTTAGGTGACAAAGAGGCAGACTGAGACGGCATGCTTCTTTTTAAAATGTTTACTCTTTTAAATGAGGTTTCCGGGCCAAAAATATGACCAGACTTTCATTTCATAAAGTCGTGTTGTGGACCTAAACACTTTAAACAAAGTTGTGACAGACTGCCCTTGCTAGGACCCGAAAACAATTTGTACTTTTCTGAAGGTCTACAAGATCTCTCTGACATACCAGTTAGAACCTTGAAATATTCAAAATGATTCACCCTGCAAAAAAAATACAGTACAAGAGGAGTAACAAAAAAAAAAAAGTCAAATTGTGGCTCCTGCAACAGGAAGACAGGAAGATTAAAGGGCACAGACAGAAACAGAAAGTGAAAACGCTCCATTATCTGTAAATTGGACAGCAAAAAATAGTAAAGCTGAAAACATTTAGCAAAGGAACCAGGTTTACTAGCCAGAATAGTCACGGTAGACAAGGGGAATATTCTCCAGTTCCTGGGAATGAAAATGGAACCGGAGAAACCATAATTACAGAAAAACCTAGCTAAATACAGAGTAATCGAGAAAAACTAACTAAATACATCTTTTTTCATATAACTACAAAACAAAAACCTGACTGGAGAAGCAGCCGTTACCAAAGTTCAATATGGGGTGACTGCCCTCTTCAGGCAGAGAAACAGATCTGAGCAATGGCCACAGTGGAGTGTGATTGCAATATCTGAACCTATAGTCCAAATCTGAAAATTTGTTTAGATAGGGCATCACTCTCAGCCCAGATGACTGCGTACAGTGTGAACATCTAAGTGAGGGATTCCTGTGATTAGAAACTGCTCTTTTTAGCGGAGAAACAAGTCTGACATTAGTCTTGGAGAGGGAATGTGACCACAATACAGAGTTTGAACAAAATTCTAAATCCCATAGTTAGCAATGAGTCCTGCCTCCAGGACAACACCTCTGGATGGAGCTAATGCAGATCAGCATGACATTATTATTGGATCACTGCTGTTAAAAGCGGTGAATTAAAGTCAGTGTGGATAAGTATAAGGCCCTTCACTCCGGATACAGATACTATACAAACAGCAAGCAACTCGCAACAATAGACCATGAAAAAAACCTAGGAGTCAGCACTGATGGGAAGCTGAGGCTGTCAAAGCAATATGCATTGGCAGTGGGTAAAGAAAACTGAATGCAGCTCTGCATAAAGAGGCACATAATATGCCATAAAAAGTCATAAGATTCTGTTCCTTAGAGGGTATTAGGGAAGGCCAGACTTGGAGTACTGTGTGAAACTGTGGTTCCTGCCATATAAAATGAACTTGATGCAGTTAGTGTGACATCATACACCACAACCCTGTTGCTAGAAAATGGATATTGTAGCAAAAAAGAGGGTGCAATGGAGGGCCATGAATAGAACTGAAAGAGAAGCGGCCTAAGCTTCTGAGTCAATTTTACTAGTGAAAGCCGTTTCTTAAAATACGGTTCCAGTTGTTACTGTTCTACCTATATGGACTTTTAGTAACCTAAGTGTATGTTTCAGACTTACACTCCAGCAGTAAGTACTGTTACAGAAACCTAGCCGATGGCAAAGCTGTTGGTGCGGTGTACTTGGACCTCTGAAAGGCTTTCGATATGGTGGACCACAAAATCCTTCTAGGAAAACTGAAGAAAATGGGAGCAGTACCAGAAGCAACTACCTGGTTCATGCCTTACCTAATAATCTGTAGGAAATCAGTGGCGCTGAATAATATCCTATCAGACATAGGGTTCCTATACAGGGGGGTCCACAGGAATCGATACTGGGCCTCCTACTATTCTTGGTCTATATTAATGACTTTCCTGGATACATACAATACTCCAAAATAAAACTGTATGTGGACAACACAGTCCTCATACTGTAGCAAGATCCAGAGACTTCTTCCAAATGAAGAAGAAACTCCAATTGGATTTTGATGTTCTGCAGAATGGTTTGTCTCTGCAAAGATAGTTCTCAGGGAAAAAAAAACAACTCAGTCTATGGCATTCTATTAAATAAAAAAGAAAAACCTGCAACAATGAATGACAACTCCTCGATGGGTCCACCATCAAAGAAACAAAAGACTAGAAATACATGGGAGTAGACACAGATAAAACCTTAAGTTTTGAGAAACACATTAAATCCGATATGAAAAAGTGAATGCCAGACTGGAAGCCCTTCGCCGAAATGCCTATGCTATACCAAAAAGGAAAAGCAAGACTGACCATAGCCACCCAGCTGCTTCTGGAATATGGAAGAATAGCCTACCAGCTCACTAGAAACCAGCTCTGGAAAAATTATGCACATCATCTACAAAATGCCTTAGATGCCCATGTGATACCCACCATTGTGCAATGCTCAAAACAGTAAGCTGGGATTCCCTCAAACTAAGACAAGAGAAGACCAGAGCATTCACAGTCTACAAAAATCATCAAGGGCATGATTATCAGATATCGGGGACTACCAAACTATTTCCCAAATAACATATACGACATGCAAGATGTCAAAAAAAGAGGCCTCTGTTTAACTAGGGTCCAAACTAACTACAATAAAATGAGCCTAGATTACCTTGTTATCAATGGTTCCACCAAGCCGATTTGACAGCAAAAGTTGTCCACATCCCCCACAGTGACAGGAATTTGCTGGCATCAACCACATTGACTGGCAAATCCGTCGACAGACTACCACGGTGCCCCAAGCACCGGGGCTTTTCTACGTGTTGTGGGGGTGCTCACACCCCTGGACTTATTTATTGTCAGCTCGGAGAGGCAGATTATGGGGACAGCAGCTTACAGTGGGAGTCGCTGTATCGATACAGCGCTCCAACAACCTGTTAGACACAGTGGATGTCGAATGGGATGTGTCGCTGTGATGGTTTCGCTGTCGGGGGTTTGCTCTCCCAACGGTATACCATTACCAATAATTGGAATTCCCTGTCCCAGAATCCAGAGGAGTAAATATTTAGCTGAATTTAAAACTACTTTACAGTCAGAACTCACAGAGTCCTGCAACTTACTAAACTGCCCTCAGGGGCAAAATCCCTCCAAACTAACTGCACTGGTACCTGCCTGAAAGACTAAATGTAAATACTGTTTATATTGCCATTGTAAACTGCTTTAACTAATGTACATTGTATACTTATTCGGTTAATGCAACTGCTGTAACCAATGTAACACATTTTCCCTGTTTGTTTTCAAACTGTAACTACTGTAACTAATGCCCTACACCTCAATACAGGAAAGCTTTGAAAATAGCACCATGGTAGCTCTAGAAGTTTTATCCTAACAAAAAATAAAGATTTTTTTTACTACTACTGCATATGATATTGTTTATAACACAGAGCAGAACATGGATGCATTGTGACAACAATGTAAGAGCTTTAGAAGTGAAAGAAAGAATTGTCGAGTACCTAGAGGCCAGCGAGGCACAGGACCCAAGGCGGCATGGATTCACAGCAGGAAGGTCATGTCAGATGTATCTAATAGAGTTCTTTGACTGGGTGACCAAAGTAGTAGATCAGGGAGGCCCTGTCCAGACTACAGCCCCCAAACCCCTCTGTAACGTTACACAGCATGTAAACCGGTACCACAATGGTGTGGTTTTACACCTGTAACTTTACAGAAGGCATTACCACAACCGTTGCAGAAACCTGTCAGGAGGTGGTTTCCGCAACGGTACCTGTAACGGTTAGGCAACAGTAATGTTAGAGGTGCCCATGTAAATGCACCACTGTGTAGCCTCAGGACATTCTGCAGACCAGCATGCAGTGCTGAATGGGCTTAAAGGGGATGAGGAGCCAGGAAGCCAACGGAGGGTGGAGAGCACACCCACAAAGAGGCAGCAGATGGTGCAGAGAAGAAGCAACAAACAGCTACAGAACCAGAGTCCCCGAGCCATCGGAGGTACACACCAGAAGGAGGAGCAGCGGAGAATCTCCTGAAGCATACCAGGGGAGCAGCCAGCAGCTGCACAGCAGCACAAGCAGGCAAAAGAGGCAGACAGAGCCCCAGCAGGTGACGGGACGCACAGACCAGTGTGCCAGGAGTGGAAAGTACCCAACCACCAGCCGCCAGCAGCACATGCCCAGCCCCAAATAGCAGCATTGCCAGAACGCACCACACCGTGACTGCTGCAAAGACCCCCCCCATCTCCAAAGCACCACCCGTGACTGTGGCACAACAAAATGCCCTGCAACCCACCTGCTGGTGACAACAGTGGTACGACACCACCCACCCCATGACATGTGCAAGCAGGACCCATGACAGACCGTGGCGCCACCTGGTTGGATGAGGCCACGAAACTGCTGGTGGAGTACTGGGCACAGGAGCTGATGCAGGCAGAGCTGGCCAGTGCCAGGCACAACACAAAGGTGCACCAGACGATATCGGCCTATCTCTCTGAGAATGGTGTGGAGAGGATGACAAAGCAATGCTGTGATAAGATAAAGCAGCTGAAGGTGCGGTACTGCAAGACCAAGGACTGCAACAGATGCTCAGGGGGTGCACATGTGGTATGCCCCTTCTATGACATGCTGGACACTATACTACGTACCCGGCCAACCACTGAACCTTCAGTCATCCTGGACAGCTCACAGGTGGACAGCCCACAACTGGCATCAGAGGATGATGGGGACACCACTGGGGACCTGTGCCCACATCAGGGGGAGGATGGTGATGATAGTGTGCCACAGGAGACACCCGACAGAGGTAAGTGGAATGTGCACTGCGACCGTACGGTGGGTGGGAGATGGTGGGCACTGCATGGCATGCTGGTGGGGGTGTTATCCGGGCATGCAGCAGTTGGGGTGTGCCATAGCACAACACTAAGATGTGGCTCGGGTGTGCATGGAGGAGGATAGCAGGTGTGCCGTGGTCCATGGCCATGTCTCCTGCCGGTACACAACTGCCGTGTGCGTATGCCCATGGGTGAGGAGGGGTGGCAGTGGTGTGCGGATGGTGTAGGACGAGGTGTGTGCTGGTGGGGTGGTGGCATGTATGCAATGGTGATCGGTATGTTCTGCCATTACAGAGCAAGACTGAGGGGAAGGGATATCTGCAGACATCGACACAGCGGAGGCATCCACAGTTCCATCAGGCATGCTGGATTAGATGCCGGGAACCTCCAGTGACACCCCCACTGCTGGAAGGGGCAGACCTGCAAAACAGCAGAGTGACCATGAACCCCTGGTGAACCTCCGGAAGAGGAAGTCCAGAGCCGCACGACTGGCCAATGTACTTGGGGCGGTGCTGGAACCGACACAGAGAATGCTGCAGGAGCATCATAGGGAGATGATGGAGCTGGAGATGGAGCGGGCGAGGAAGTAGAGGGCACTAGAGGAGCGCCTATGGAGGCGGGAGGCTGAACAGACACAACAGTTATTCACTCACATGTTCCAGGTCCTAGTCACGCAATGCCAGCAGTCACCCCACGCAGCCGCACAGCACTCGGTTGCTGCCACCATGACACATGCCACTGCGAGTGGTGCTGGCACTGCCACCTCTATCCCTGTGGCCCCATACCCCATGGTGCAGCTCACTAGTGGGTGTCACTCCCTGCCCATGTCCACAGGGCATCCCACTGCCATGTCCAACTGTTCCACCCTGTGGCAGGCCACCACCGATGACTGATGACCAGGCTGCACGGTACTGCCTGTCACCACCAGTATGCAGCACCCCCCTACAGGCGCCCGTGCCACCCTGCCACACTCCTCCCAGGCACCTCCATATGGTGTTGCCATGGCACAGCAGTACCCCACAGGTGGCATGTCCACTGTTGCCGGTCTGTACACCGCGCCCCAGACCCTGACACATGGTGCAGCTGGCCAGCAGTGTGACACCTCATCGGTGCCCATGACGGTCATGCTGGGCTTCACACAGGATCTGTACAGCGACGATGTCCAGTGGACCACGTTGTGATGCACCATGCCACCTGCAGTGGTGCGACATTCAGCGTGGGCCATGGGTTGTCACACCTAATGCACGGTGTGTTCCCTGACCTGCACTGGTGACATCACTGGGGGTTGCCCAGTGGCATCAGTGCCTGGGTGTGTTGGCATGGTGATCAGCGCTCACGTTGGCACCCATGCCTACCATGCTGCTACTGGGTTGTACTACACTGTTGTGTGGCATGTCTACATCATGGACTGCCAGGGCTGTTGTCACATGGGGGTCACATGGGTGGATGATGGTTTGCACGTCCCATGCCTACTTCTGTTGGCACGGGTCACGGTGAGGGTGGGTGGGTGTCATACTGGTTGTGCACCATGCCCATGTTGAGGGCTGGGTTAGTGTCATACATGCTCATGCCACATGTCAGGGACTGTGTCCTGTGGGTGTCCAACTTCCACTGGCTGCTGCACTGGCCAGTTGGGGGCCTCGTGGGGGTTGTATCTCTTTTCTGTGTAATGTCCCATGGCATTATTGCAGTGTTTACATTCCCTTTGCAGTGTTCCATATGTATTGGGTACAGGCCTGTTGTGGTGCGGGATGTAGTATTTCTCTGTTGGTGTACTGGGGTATGGCAACAATGCACAAGGTCTGATGCATGGCCATGCTGTCGCATTATGTTGCTTTACATGTGCTACTGACCCCAGGGGCCATGGTGCCATTGGAATAAAGACTGCATGTGGCTACATACAGTGTTGCTCTGTTGCTTGGGCTGTTTGCATGCATGCTCACATTGCTATCCGAGGGGCATCATGGGGCTTCGGGTCCCATGGGGCATTGGTGTGGTGGCCCTGGGTGTGCTGCCTTGCTGTGTGTGTGTGTGTGTGTGTGTGTGTGTGTGTGTGTGTTGGACCCATGCAGCATGGGTCCGGGGGGGGGTGGTTGCTGTGCCTGGCATGCCCTGTCCTGGTGGTGCACTACATACCTGACTGTGGCATGCGGCTGGGTCCCGGTGCATGGCTCACATGGGTGCATCACAGCCCGCTTCCATGCCACACGTCAAGGCCCTCCTCTCTCTCCCATTCTGCACCATCTGCTGCATCACTCCTTTGGTCCATCGTGTGTGCCACAAGGCGCACCTTGCTGTCAGACACCGTGCCATGCCATGAACTGTGTGCACTGTGTACACCACTGGCACGTTGGGCGTGTGGGTGGGTGTCTGTCATCGCTGCAATCTTCACCTACTGCACCATGGGATACACTCTGCTTTGCAGGGGTTGGGTCCCTGCACTGTTCATGGGTCAGTGAGGACAGGCTGTAATAGTTTTGGACCACTTTTGCACCTCTCCTCTGGCAATGTGAACACACTGTACCATTTCCGTTCTGTACCGGTTCTGAACCGTTGCAGCGTTTGGGTGGTGTAGTGTAGATGTGGCTGGAGGGACTGTGGATGTGGCCTACCTAGACTTTAACAAGGCATTTGACACAGTCTCACACAAAAGATGAATAAACATGTTAGCCAGCCTGGGAGTGGGTCCCAGGGTGGTTACCTGGGTAAAAAATTGGCTGGACAACAAGACGCAGAGGGTAATAGTAAATGAAGTCCACTCTGAAGAAAGAGGGGTTACTAGTGGGGTACCGCAGAGTTCAGTACTAGGACCAGTCCTCTTTAATGTCTTTATAGGTGACATTGTGGAGGGACTGGAAGGAAAAGTATACCCCTATGCAGAGGACACACTGCAACAGGGTTGATAAACAAGGCAGGGTTAAAAGGATGAGAAGGGACTTAGTAAGGTTGGAGGAATGATCAAAAGTATGACAACTTGGATTCAATGCAAAGTAGTGCACCTGGGAAACAAAAACCCAAAGGAAGAGTACACAGTTGGGGGGGAGGGGGATTTTAACGACAACAAAAATGGAAAGCGACCTGTGGGTAATCATATCAGATGACCTAAAGGTAGGCAAGTAATGTGAGAAGGCAGTAAAGAGGGCTAGGGGGATACTGGGATGTGCAGGGAGAGACATCACCAGTAGAAAACAGGAAGTTGTTATCCCTCTGTACAGACAGTTGGTGAGACCCCACCTAGAGTACTGTGTGTAGTTCTGAACACCCCATCTCTGCAAGAACATAGACAGGATGGAGGCGGTCCAGAGGAGGGCAATTAAAATGGTGAAGGGTCTGCACCAGAAGCCATACCAAGAGACACTAAAAGAGCTTAGTATGTATACTCTCGAGGAAAGGAGGGAGGGGGGGACATGATAGAAACTTTCAAGTACCTCAACGGAATCAACAAAGTCCAAGAGGGAAGCATCTTTGAGAAAAAGAGATGTTCATGAACAAGGGGACAAAATTTAAAGATAGAGGAGGACGGCTCGGGTCAACGTAAGGAAGCATTTTTTCACGGAGAGGATGGTGGATGCATGGAACGGCCCTCCTGAGGAGGTTGTGGGATCAAAATAATAGTGGGGGAATTTGAGAATGCATGTGACAGACATAAGACAATTCTAGTGGGAGGAAGGAGGAAGTAGGCTGTTGGTTAAACTAGGATCTGCAGCTTATCCAATAGGTAGAAGAAGAATCAGCATTTATATAGCGCTTTTCATACATCCAAAGCACTTTACAAGCAATGCTAGACTGGTAGTGAAGTGACTGAATGTGTGGTGGCGGCCATATCGCACATCATCACCCACACACAGCCTGGATAATTGCATGAACCAGTTTATGGGAAGGGGAATGTTGGCCAGGACACCGGGAATGTTCTCTACTCTTTGCGAAAAGTGCCCTGGGTTCTTTTACTTCCGCCTGGACACCCACCAGGACAACACCAGGATGGGCAGAAGGGACCTCGGTTTTTAACGTCTCATCCGAAGGACGGCACACCCCAGCAGTACAGCACCCCCCAATACTGCACTCAGATGCCAGTGATTTTTAGGTGCAAGTCCAATCCCGGTGTGGGACGAGAACCCACGACCTTCTGGTCCAGAGGCGGATGTGCTACCAACTGAGCCACACTGACACACAGGTAGGGAAATAGGTAGACTGGATGGGCCAAGCGGTCCTTATCTGCCGTCAAAGTCTATGTTTAGAAGTTACATACCACCAGTGGGTAAGTCAGAAAAACCCACTTGTGTAACTAAAGAGTCTGTATAGGCAAGACAAGGCAATTTTACTTCTAAGTGCCCTATTCCACGAGCTTAGGACATTGTACAAAACAGGACAAAAAATGAACCACAATAAATGGAAAAAAGTCAGAAGCCATGATAATAATATAACCATGAAAAAATAAATACATTAACTGGTGCAGAATGCTTGAACAAATATGATATGTATAGATGGAAGAATAACAGAACTGAAACCAGTATTAAAAAAATCAGTTTGCATTAGGAAAACACTGATGTAAAGATTCAGTGTGGTTCTAAACTATGGATACTGTTTACAGGCTAGGCATGTTTTTCCGGGAAAAGTAAGGCTAAAGGAGATAAAAAATTCAGTTTTGAATAATTTAAAGTGCTTATTGTGACACTTCAAGTGATAGATCTGGCAGCAGGTGATTCATTCTTGGTCAGTTGTGAGGTCACAATCAGTGAGGTCACAGGGCTGATGAAGAATAGAACTAGAAATGTCATTCTCCAGATCAATACTGTTCCATACATCACACCAAGTATTATCAGTTAGAAAGTCTTCTAATTAGCAAATAGAAATTTTTTTGTCAAACTCGAGAATAGTTGACTACTTTTAAAAGTTAATATCAATTTCAGACAGTATACTAACTTTTTAAAGGGACTGGATCAACTAGATCAGCAGAAACTTTTTCAGCTAGGTCAGGCAGTAGAGCACAGTGGGGGCAGAATTAGAGGTTATATGACAAAGCATTATTTCCCCCAGAGAGTGGAAAACATATGACACAAGCTCTGAAAACAAGCCTGACAAGTGGGGAGTGCTGAATCTGTTGAAGCGTTCCTCATCCCCCCCCCCCAAAAATCAGCAGGACCCTGACCACAGACTGCTTTCTAATCCAGCCAGAGACATGCGACTTTCAGTTAATCATGGTTTGGTAGAGGGATGAATGGCAAGTGTTTCCCAGCTTAGTGAGTCTTCAGCATAACAGTCACAGCATAATGGTGTCTACTTCTAGGTGTCAGCTTGTGGTGTCTAAAGCCATGCTTACATGGTCGCTGTTACTCCTACTATGGAGCATCTCAGGGCTGCCCCGACCTCCAGAAGTGTTTGACTTCGGTGTTCACATGGCCCCTCTCAGCACTGATGCAAGATGCGCCGGAAGGAATCTGTGAGTCAGGGGGCGGTCAGCTTCCTGGTAACGAGCAGTGTGATGTGCAGACTGCTGACGTCACTTTCTCCCATTACCATTCCTTCCCTGCTAAACAGGAAGCACTGGCTTTGTCTGTTTTGCCATTTTAAAAAGAAAAGATTTTGTAGATTTTCAAGGTAAAGGGCTGCATGGGGCCAGCCAATGGTGCAGGGTGAGTCTGCACTGAGAAGGGGGGAAAGGAGGCAAACAGCTCGTGGGACAGAATTAGGCAACAGCAAAGAAAGAGTGCAAAATAAATAACACACAAACCGACCTCGGAAGGGGGTTTCTAATATTATTATATAAAGTTCCATTTACCATCACTGCTCTCTAAATATGCAACACTACAAGCTGCCTCACTTCCTTGTTATGAACAAGGGAATCACGAGAGGCAGAGGAGGATGCTGGGAGTGTCCCTACCACATCAGAGTGAGCAGTGCAGCCTGTCCACAAGGCTGCTAACAGCGTTCGCTCTGATGTGCTTTCCCAGGACTGGAGCATCTTGTGGAGAGGTTCAGTGCATGGATTACCAGGATTCGGTAAGAAAAAAATTACTCACCATTGTAATGTTGTTTCTTCTAATGGAGTCTTGCTGTATTTTGACAATATGCAGCAGTTAGCCCCAGCACTTGAACTGCCCCGGAGAGGTAGGAGTTAACTCTATGCAGAAGCATAGAACATTGAGCTCGAGCTCAGTTTTCAAACCTCTGTCTCTGGTACTTACCAGTGTAACCATTAGCTTCTTATGAGCAATCTAACTAGTACACAAAGTGGAAATTGCTTACTAAAAGCCAAAGGCAACAATTTGGGCCCAAAAAGACTCAAGTCGAGAACCCAAGAAAAAAGGTAGTGACTAAATATATCTATATATAAACACAACAATAACAGCAACAAAACAACTACCCCACCCTAAAGAGGGAGGGTACAAGGTACACCCCTGAGATGCAACACTGTACCTGCCAGCCCACTTCCCAAAAACTAGGTTCTGAGAGGGGAGGTAGGGAGGGAGGTCAGAATACAGCAAAACTCCATTAGAAGGAACATTACTAAGGTGAGTAATTATTTCTTCAAATAACATGAAGTCTTGCTGTATTCTGACAATATGAGGACTACCAAGCAGTTCCCCCAGGAGAAGGGAGTGCATAACCTACTTTGGGAACAGACTCTGCAGTACTGCTATGCCAAACCTAGCATCACTCCTAGCCTGGATGTCCAGAGAGTAATGCTGGGTGAATGTGTGGACTGTTTTCTGGCTGGCCGCTTTATAGATTTCTAGCAAGGGTATATCTCTGGCAGCAGCCAGAGTTGCAGCTCTACCCCTAGTCGAGTGAGCCCTCAGGCCTGGAGGAGGTGTTTTGCCCAATTTGTCATACCAGAATTGTATACAAGAGACAATCCATCTGGCAATAGTCCTTTTAGTAGCAGGCTTACCTTTTACCACTTCATCATAAGTGAGAAACAATAGAAGAGAATCATGCCTGTGAGCCTTACTATGCTCTATATAGTAGCTAAGAACCCTTTTTACATCCAAACTGTGTAACCTTCTTTCCCCTGAAGAAGAATGGTCAGTGAAAAATACAGGAAGAGACATGGACTGGTTCAGATGAAAATCTGACACCACTTTGGGTAAGAACCTCCTGTTGGTTCTTAGGACCACCTTATCCTTATGGAAGGAAATGAAGTCAGGCTCAACTGACAGGGCCTGTAATTCACTAATCTGCCTGGCAAAAGTAATAGCTACCAGGAACACAGTTTTCCAGGTCAAGTACTTAAGATCAGCTGAAGCCAGAGGTTCGAAGGGTGGCTGCATAAGCTGAGCAATGCAAACATTAAGATCCCAAGCTGGAATAGTCTCTCAAAAGGGAGGGTTGATATGAACTAGACCCTTGAAGAACTTACTAAAAACAGGATGAGATGCCAGGGAAGAGCCCTTCCCTGCTGAAAGGAATGCAGAGACAGCTGCCAGGTGAACATTAAGGGTTGCAGGCCTAAGACCCAGACTATTAGGGTGAACCAGATAGTCTAAAGCTGTAGCAATATTTGCAGAATCAGGTGAAATGCCTTTCTGAGAACACCAAATGATGAATCTTTCCCATTAGGAGTTATAAGTTTTTCTAGTGGAGGGTTTCCTAGAAGCCTTCAAGATATCCAGAACTCCTTGAGAAAGATGCAGGCCTGCATATTCTAACTCTTCAAGAGCCAGACCTTGAGGTTGAGAGACTGGCGATTGGGGTACCAGATCCTCCCCGAGAGGAGGTTAGGAGCATACCTCTCAACCTCCTGCCTCATAAATCAGGGACAAGGCTTAAAAAAAATCAGGGACATAGGACCAAAAGCAGGGACACATCTTCAAAATTGGTGATATCCACTCAGAAAGCTGGCAGAATAAGGGGCTTAGTGTAAAATGTATTTTCTAAGGAAGAACAAGTCTGAAACTTTAATGTTTGACATTATTTTGTCCTTACAACCCCCACTGTTTGGTCAGAGAAACACAATTTTTAGGAGGGACAGAGTAAACTTTTGAGGCAAAATCAGGGACGTCCCTGCAAATCAGAGCAGTTGAGAGGTATGGTTAGGAGACTGCATCTCTTGGGAAGAGACAAGGGATGTGACACTGCCAGAGATAGCAGCAGGGGATACCAAGGCTGTCTGGCCCAATCTGGAGCCACCAGAATCACTGTGCAGGGTTGCGATCTGATTTTATCAGGACTCTGAACAATAGAGGTAAGGGAGAGAAGGCATAAAGAAACTTACCCTTCCAGTCCAGAATGAAAGCATCCAGAGGAACAGTCCCCAGGACTGGAGGTCTGCAGCAGAACAGAGGAAGTTTGTGATTGTCCGGGGCTGCAAAGAGATCTCTCTCTGGAATGCCCCATCTGGTGAAGATGACTTGTAGGATGTGAGGGTGCAGGGACCATTCGTTATGTCCCTGGGAGATTCTGCTCAGGGCATCTACCAGTAGATTGTCCTTTCCTGGGAGATGAATTGCTATCAGGGAAGTTTGAAGGGAATAGGCTAGAGACCACCATTTCATGGCCTCTGTGCACAAGGCCGTGGACCAAGTGCCTCCCTTATTGATGTACCACATTGTGGTGGTGTTGTCTGTCCTGACCTGCACCACCTTGACCTTGACCGATTCCAAGAAGACCTGAAGGGCCAGGAAAACTGCCCTGAGTTCCAGAAGACTGATATGAAGGAGAGACTCTTGAGGGGACCAGACCCCCTGAGCCATGAGGGCTCCCAAATGGGCTCCCCAGCCTAGGAGAGAAGCATCTGTAGTAAGGACTACTGAGGGGAACTTGAGAGAGAAATGGAACACCCTGTCTGAGGTTGTCCTAGTCCAGCCACCACTGGAGAGCTTGGACCAGAGTCTGAGTCACTGGAATCAATTTTGTGAGTCTCTTTTCTGAGACCAAAAGGACCTTAGGTGGATCTGAATGTCCCCCATCTGAAATCTGGTTCCTTGCACCACTGCAGTGGAAGCTGCCATGTGGCCCAGGAGTTGAAGAAACTGCCTTGCTGGACGAGAGATCAGAGGTCGAAAAGAAGAAACAAGATCTGTGAGGACCTTTACCCTTGTCAGAGGGGGGAAGCCTTTGCTTCGATAGTATCCAACTCTATTCCTATGAAAGTAAGAAGTTGCACTTGTTCGAGAACAGACTTTGGGAGATTGAGAAGAAACCCCAGAGATTTGAGCAAGTCTTGAGTGATTTGCAGAGCTGACTTGACCTGGTCAGAGGACTGACCTACAATTAGCCAGTCGTCCAGATATGGGAAGATGGAAATACCCTGCCTTCTGAGAAAGGCAACCACTACTGCAAGGCACTTTGTGAACACCCTTGGAGTTGATGTTAGGCCGAAGGGCATGGCTCTGAACTGATAATGGCCTGAAGGCAATTCCAACATGAGGTACTTTCTGTGAAAGCACCTGATAGCAATATGGAAATAGGCATCCTTGAGGTTCAGGGATGATAGCCAATGCCCTGGCCTTAGAGAGGGAAGAATCATTCCCAGAGTCACAATTTTGAATTTTGGTTTCATGATGTGTTTGTTCAAATACCTTAGGTCTAGGATGGGTCACCACTCCCCTATCTTTTTTGGGGTAAATAAGTACCTGGAGTACAGGCCTTTTGCCCCTGTGCTGAGTAGGAACTACCTCTATGGCTCTCAGTGCCAGAAGAGAAGAAACCTCTGCCTCCAGAGCAAGGGTCTCTGAGATGGATGCAGGTGGAAAAGACCTGGCCCTCAGTTTTGGAAACCTTTCGAAGCTGAGGGCCAGTCCCTGGCTTACTACCTCCAGGACCCATTTGTCTGAGGTAACAGACTTCCAGGCCTAGAAGTAGTAAGCCAGTCTGTCTCCTACTGGAATGGGGGAGTTGACTCGAGCTGACACATCAGGGTGTCTGCTTGGCAGGAGCCTTGGACTGGGAAGAGGATGCAGCCCTGCTCATCCCCCTCCTGCCTCTCCCTCAAAAGAAGCCCCTCTGTGGGAAAGGAAAGGAAGCCTGAGCTTGGTGGAAAGGCCTGCCCCTGCCCCTAGACTGTTGCTTCTGAGGAGTGGCTTGCCTTGCTTTGGCCTGTGCACCTCTGTAGGTGGTCCTGTACTCGTCCATTTTCTTCATGTAAGCCTCAGTCTGCTCCCCAAACAGAGAGTTACCCACTACAGAGAAATCCATAGCCTTAGCCTGGGTATCCTGTGAAAGGCTAGTACATCTGAGTCAAGCATGTCTCCTGAGAGACACAGATGTAGACATGACTCTTGATGCCACATCATTGGAGTCTACAGCAGCATGGAATTGTACCTTGGATGCCGCGATTTCATCAGCAGCCACCTCCTCCAGCTCTTTAGCTAGCTGGGGGAGGCCTGTTTAGCCAGTTCCAGAACCGTATCCCACCTGGACTTCTGATACCTGACTGTGTAGGCCATATAATTAGCATGCCTGAGTCCCAAAGAAGATGCCAAATACTGTTTTTTGGCCATGGCATCGACCTTCCTGGAGTCTTTGTCTGGGGGCTATGAAGCCAAAGGAATGTTAATCCTGCCACAGGCTGCAGCCTCCACTTGCCCAACATGGCTGCAATGACTGTATAAAAACTCCGTACCCGAGCCTGATAGCATGTACCCCCTGTCCATTCTCTTATCCACAGGAGGTAGGGAGTTAGGAGTCTGTAAAATCTTTTTTGTCTGTTTCCCCAAAGACTTGTGAAGAGGGATAGACAGCCTTTTGGACTCTGGGATGTCCATCATCTCGACAAAATCAGGCTCTTCCTTCTCCTCAGCGGCTTCAACCATTGGGAGCTGGAGGGTTTCTGCCACCTTCTTGTAAAACAAGAAGCGTGAAGTGGACTCAGAAAGCCTGGGAGGGGACGCAGTGGAGGGTCTGTCTGGGGAGATGTCCGGTTCAATGGGCACATCCAGACCTTTAAAGTTGTTATCTTCATCCTCAGCCTGGGGATACTCTTCGGCTCCCTCCCACTCCTCATAAAAAGCATCTGGATCATAATCCGATGGAGTCGGATCTGACCGAACTGACCACCTAACCGGTGGTACTGGTTCGGACGGAACCGGGGGAAGCAACTGAACTATGCTAATCGCTTTGGCTATCTCATCAGTGGTTGGAGTATGCAGTGCTGGATCCGAACCAGTTGACTTACGTTTTCTTTTGACGGAACCGACCCCTCAGAGTCAGACCTCCTTTTGCCCAAGGAGGTATCACTCAGGTCACTAGGCACCTCCTCAGGTTTGGCCGCAATCGAACCGGGCTGGCCATCTGGATCTACAGACTTCTCGGCCTCCTTTTCCTTCAGCCTACTCAATCTTTTTTCCAGAGTGGCTTAGGAAAATTCTTACAAACCTGGCAGTCTGTTTTGAGGTGGTCAAACCCCGGACAGTAAACACAGATGAGGTGGGGGTTGGCCTTGGCAAAGGCCTCCCCACACTCAGTACAGTGTTGAAACCCAGTGGGACTGGTTCTTTTCTTGGGTTTCTCAGGCATGGCCAACCTAAACAATTACCCTTAAAAGCTTTTAAGCCAGGTAATAACCAACCGATTGGTTACAAACCATGCTATGAGTTCTGTAAAAAAGAACCAGAAAAAAGTCTGGTTCTTTTGAAACCGATCGGCACTGGAAAACCACACTAAATCCCATAAAAATTACAAAACAATTAGAAACAATCAGAAAAGTCGGTTCCTAACCAGACCAACCGATGAGAAACCGAAGCAAAAAACAATTTCTACAAAATTAAATAAAACACAAGTCACCACCTATCTACCACACTACCTGTACCGTAGACAGAGGCTGGAAATCCAAAAAATAATAAATTGGTTAGAAAAACCGAATACTGATTTAAACTCTACCGAACTGAGCAGAGGAGAAATCTCCGGAGCGACTTCACTGTTAGGCGGAGTAAAGAATCTGACGGTTACACTGGTAAGTACCAGAGACAGAGGTTTGAAAACCGAGCTCAAGCTCAACGTTCTATGCTGCTGCATTGAGTTAACTATTTCCTCTCCGGGGCAGTTCAAGTGCTGGGGCTAACTGCTGCTTATTGTCAGAATAAAGCATGACTTCATGTTTGAAGTGTCCACACAACAGTGTTTGTACTGCAGCACTCCAAGTGCTTGGGTTGATGTGGTGCAAAAGCATCTGTGTAAACAGCCCTTAAATGCCTGCCCATCATGCTGCCCAATTCACTCCCCTGCTCCCTATTGCTGGGTTCTGCTGTGGACATCTCAACCTCACATGTCTGATAAGTCTCCATGCCTACCTGCCATTAGGCTATTCTAACCTGTTCTGCAGTAGTAAACAAAAATATTTTAGGGGCTCACACCATGGTAAAGAAATATGCATCAAACAAGTGTGCACTATAAATCCATAGTAAAATCCAAGTAAATCCATACTAGAAAAACAAACGTCACTTTTTCGAATAAGCGAGTGGGTAAGCACCACTTGTGAAGCCAGGAGATAGTATAAAAATATTTTTATTAACATGTATCAAAAAAATCAGTGCAAAAAACCACAAACATGTATCAACATCTCCTTCAATTTAAAGTGCTAGTGTCATAAGGCAGTATCCAGCGCTGCAATTAATGCACTAAATTAGAGTTCTAATCAGTAACAGAAGTCGAAGAGGGATAGATGTAACTAATATAGCAGCAAAAAATCAGTAGCTTTTGGTGTACCAGGTAAACAGGATCTCCCAAAGAAATAAGAATAAAGCACATGGCTTACTCAGACATCGGGAAATAGGATCCAAAAACAACTTGAACTTTCTTACTTTACACAGTATATTCAGAAAGAGCTGTGTTCCATATGTTCCATGTGCACTCGAAGAACAGCTTAAATTAATCTCGGTGCTACCAAGGATATACCTGAGGCAGCGAAAACGTACAAGCATAAAGCGTAGAGTGTCAGTACTTGAAATACAAAACACCGCTATTCGAAAACGCCGCCATAACGCCAAGCTCACACACGCTGCAAACCCTTCAGCTTCTTGGGCGTGGAAAGGATGCCAACGTTTCAACTTTCGTCATCATCAGAGCGTACCTGCCAAAGTGCAGAGGTGCATTTAAATATACTAGCCACCATACATGTTAGTACGTGGGACGAGTGGAACAAATGATCAACTATTGAAAATACATAATACATGCAGCCATAACCTCAAAAAGAGGTTACAAATAAATTTATAATATGATGCTGCAAGCAAAACAGCACACAAAATAGATACCAAATACAGTAAATCAAAAAACCAAAAACAAAGACATACACGTAACTACTGATACAACCAACCAGAGCCTGCAAGTCGTAGTTGGAGGGGGCAAGGAATTGGGAAAAGGGTGGAACAATCAAACCTAAAGATAATAACCAACCAGAGCCTACAAGTCATAGTTGGAGAGGAATAATGGTATACTAGGAGGGGAAAGGGGAGGACATTGATGGTACTAATAGCCTAACTAGCTATGTAGTGGAATGTCATCGTTCACTCCACTCGGAAACAAGGTGTTTAATGTGAAAATCCAATGTGCCTTACGCTGTAACAATAAATTCACAAGGTCTCCCCCTTGGAAACCTACTTCAATCTTTTCAATCCCATAGAAATGTAAAGTGGCAACCGAGCCATGTCTTGCCGCTAAATAATGTCTTGCCATAGCTTAGTCCAAATTTTTATTCCTAATCGCCATCTTATGTTCTCCAATTCTCAGTTTTAAACATCTTTTTGTCTGTCCAACATATCCTTTTCCACATGGGCATAAAAGGAGATAAATTATAGCACTTGTGCTACAATTTATAAAATGCTGAATCTCAAATCTTTTTCCAGAACTAGGATGTGAGATGAATTTGGTGCTGTTAGTATTTGCACAATGTGTGCAATGTCCACAGCGAAAATTACCTTTTGGTATTTTTGATAACCAATCTTCTTCTTGTATTTTTGGTAACATCGCTGATGTCGGGCGATCTTTTAAAGTCTGACCATGTCGAAAAGATATTCTTGGGACTTGTTGGGATAAATGTTGCAATCTGTTATCAAGTTTTAATAAGTCCCAATGCTGATACATAATCTGCCTCATTTTGTTACCTAAAGGATTATAATCAGTCACAAATGTAGGTCTATCATCGTCCTCTTGTATTCTTATGTTATTTAACAAATCCATCCTGTCCTTTTCCAAACTATTTTTAAAAGACTATCTTAGTAGTGAAACTTCATAACCTCTTTCTAAGAGTCTGTTTGTAATTCCATTACTTGCTGTTTGAAAAGCGGAATCTGATGAACAAATTCTTCTTGCACAGGTATACTGACTTTTAGGAATATTTTTAGTGATATGATTTGGATGGCAACTGTCCCTTCTTAAAATTGTGTTTCTAGACAAAGGTTTCCTATATAAACTAGTGTTTATTTTGTTCCCATTTTTTTGTAACAATATATCCAAAAAAAAGTATTTGTTCCAAATCAGCATCAAAAGTAAAAAACAAATTATCATTAGAAGAGTTAATAAATTCAATGAATTCTGATAAATGGTCTTGACTACCGGACCAAATTACCAGGCAGCCGTCAATGTATCTTTTCCAAACTTTTATATTTTGCCAAAAAGGACTGTGC
The DNA here is from genome assembly GCA_016271365.2 of Neoceratodus forsteri. Lineage (NCBI taxonomy): Eukaryota > Metazoa > Chordata > Ceratodontiformes > Ceratodontidae > Neoceratodus > Neoceratodus forsteri. The sequence continues at coordinate 396,997,861 of CM028136.1, read as the reverse complement.
TGTTCATTGAAAATGTACTTAATTTCCCAGTCCCCCATATATAAATTAGCCAGATTGGGGGCCAAAGTAGTGCCCATTGCTGTTCCTTTATGTTGAACATATGCTTTTTCTTCAAACAAAAAATAATTAGCTTCTAAAACAAATCTAGTTAGTTCAATGATGTATTTTGTGGGAGGCAAGGACAAATCTCTCGATGTTAGAGCATTCTCCAAAGCAGTTAAACCACCCTCATGCGGTATATCTGAATATAGACTTTCGACATCAATAGTGACCAGCCAATCATCTATTCCAATCTCAAAATCATTAATCAGTTTCAAAGCATCATTTGTATCCTTTATATATGTCAAAAAAGGAACTGGTCATTTAGTAAAAAAATTAACAAACTTGATATAGGTTCTGTAATGGAGCCTATTGATAACACTATGGGATGTCCTGGTACTGGTGTCTTATTTTTGTGTATTTTTGGAAGCAGATATAGTACTGGCTTCTTTGGTGCTTTTACTGTCAAAAATTCAGCTTCAGTATCAGTAGTCCATTCAAACTTTTGACCTATATTTATCAGAGAGTTTGCCCTTTCTTGTATTTCATCAGTCGGGTCATAATCCAATTTTGTATAAAACATTTCATTAGACAACTGTCTGTTTGCTTCTATTTCATATTGATCTCTTCCCCAGATAACAGCTCCACCTTTATCGGCTTGCTTAATTATTATTTGATCATTATCTCGTAGTTCTTTTAAAGCTTTACATTCATTAAATGTGATATTGTGGTTCACTACAGTATGTTCATTGTCTTTGAGTAAATCATGTATGTCATGTTTTACTAAACTGCAGAAAGTGGTGAGGGTAGGACTGTTTTTTTTTTGGGGGGGGGGCAGAAAGAAGAAGGCTTTTTAAATGGTGTTACTTCTCTGTTGTTTTCATTAGGTATTGGAGATATTTTCTCCCTGAAAAAATCTTTAAGATGTAACCTTCTAAAAAATTTGAACAAATCAACTTCTATCTTGAAAGGATCAGGGAAATTAGTTGGTACAAAAGATAGGCCCTTTTTTAATACGCTCATTTGACTATCTGTCAATATACTTTCACTTAGATTGATTACTTCCAATTCAGGTTCCGTTGTCTCGGGGATCTCCACACTTGTCCCCAGTTTTGTCTCGCTCTGAAGCGTTGCCCTCTCCTTGCTCCTCTGAATCCTCGCCCTCTTTCTCTTTCCCCACCCCCTCCTGGACGGCGATTAGGAATAAAAATTTGGACTATGCTATGGCAAGACATGGCTCGGTTGCCACTTCGTGTTTCTATGGGATTGAAAAGATTGAAGTAGGTTTCCGATGGGGAGACCTTGTGAATTTATTGTTACAGTGTGAGGCACATTGGATTTTCACATTAAACACCTTGTTTCCGAGTGGACTGAACAATGACATTCCACTACATAGTTATTTAGGCTATTAGTACCATCAGTGTTCTCCCCTTCCCCCTCCTAGTACACCATTATTCCTCTCTAACTATGACTTGTAGGCTCTGGTTGGTTATTATCTTTAGGGTTGATTGTTCCACCCTTTTCCCAATTCCTTGCCCCCTCCAACTACAACTTGCAGGCTCTGGTTGGTTGTATCAGTAGTTATGTGAATGTCTTTGTTTTTTGATTTACTGTATTTGGTATCTATTTTGTGTGCTGTTTTGCTTGCAGCATCATATTATAAATTTATTTGTAACCTCTTTTTGGGATTATGGCTGCATGTATTATGTATTTTCAATAGTTTATCATTTGTTCCACTCGCACCACGTACTAACATGTATGGTGGCTAGTATATTTAAATGCACCTCTGCACTTTGGCAGATGCGCTGCTGATGATGACTAAAGTTGAAACGTTAGCATCCTTTCCACTCCACGAGAGTTGAAGGGTTTGCAGGTGTGGCAGGCTGGCATTATGGCGTTTCGAATGGCGATGTTTTGTATTTATTACTGACACTCTACGCTTTATGCTTGTACGTTTTCGCTGCCTCAGGTATATCCTTGGTAGCACCAAGATTAATTTAAGCTGTTCTTCGAGTGCACACGGAACATATGGAACACAGCTCTTTCTGAATACACTGTGTAAAGTAAGAAAGTTCAAGTTGTTTTTGGATCCTATTTCCCAATGTATAAGTAAGCCGTGTGCTTTATTCATATTTCTTTGGGAGATCCTGTTTACCTGGTACACCAAAAGCTACTGATTTTTTGCTGCTATATTAGTTACATCTATCCCTCTTCGACTTCTGTTACTGATTAGAACTCTAATTTAGTGCATTCATTGCAGCGCTGGATACTGCCTTATGACACTAGCACTTTACATTAAAGGAGATGTTGATACATGTTTGTGGTTTTTTGCACTGATTTTTTTTTCGATACATGTTAATAAAAATATTTTTATACTATCTCCTGGCTTCACAAGTGGTGCTTACCCACTCACTTATTCAAAAAAGTGAGGTTTGTTTTTTCCAAACTGTTCTACAGTAGCTTGCTAACTGCCTAGCCATTAGTTGCCTTTTACCATGCTTATTTTCATTATTCTGCCTAGATTCAATGCAATAATTTGCAATATTAGCCACATTACTTTTGTGGCTGTTTTGTCTTAGCCTACTGCAAGTGCATTGGTGGTATAGCACCTTGCCTTAGTTTATTGCAGTTACATTAGTGTTTAAGGTTTAGCTGCCTAGCCATGTTCTTTTAGATTCATTACTGTATAAGCTTACCTTGTCTCAGCTTGCTGTAGCTTCATAAGCCGCCTAGCCTCATTTTATTGCTTTACTGTTTCAGCTACAGTACCTAGTCTTAGATTATCAAAGCTGCACTTTGTAATACTGTAACTGCCTTGTCTAATTTGCTAAAACTCATCCAGTATTTGCTTAATTAACCACTTGTGTCCGCTCAGTTTCCCTATTTCACTCATCATGCTCCCTCCCCCCTTGTTCTGCTCTTCTCCCTTCCCCTTTTATCTTCCCCCTCTGCCCCTTGCCCATCATTCTCCTACTCCCTTTCCTCCCCCTCCCCAACTCCATCCTCCCCCTTTTCCTACATCCCTTCCTTGTAGCTCTTAGCCTCCATGCAACAACCTCCTTCAGGCCACCTGGTTACATTCTGAAGCTCTCTGGTGGCTACAACCCCTAAGCCTCCCAACATCCTTCTCCTCACCAACAAATAAAATCCCTCAAGCTTATTATTCTGCTTCTCCTTATGGCCAGCGATGTTGTGCTTAAGCCCAGGCCCTCCTCCACCCCACCCACCCTGACCTCACTCCTTCCTCAAAGGGATAAGGGTCCTCTATCTCAACATTCATAGCCTCTTTCCCAAAACGGATCAGTTCAGCTTGCTGCCGCTGAACATCCTGCCTGATATTCTTGTCATTGCTGAGATCTTACCCTGCCACAGAATTTGCAATTCGTCCATATCCCTCCATGACTACACTGTTGCCAGGCAGAACAAAGCAAGAGGGGTGGGCAAAGGCTGTATGTGTGTCTCTAAAGTTCATATTTGAAGTTGTACACGGTTTCACTGCCACCTCCTCACATGAGATCTTGCTTGGCAAACTCTCCCTTAATCTTCTCCATTCCCATCTGCATTGCTTGCATCTACTATTGCTCAGTTCACCAGTCTTCTCTTCTTTGTCTTTTCCCTGGCTGCTTCAGGGGGACTCCTAGTTTTGGGCATCTTCACCTCTACCTGGCCTCACCCAAAAAACTAGTCTAGAACATTTAGATGATCTTCAAGGACATCTCCCTCCGTTGTGCCACATAATGGAACTGTAAGCCATCGGCTTCAAGACACCAAGAAATTATTTGCAGACTGGGGCCATCCACGTCAATGCACCTGGTTGGCACCTATATATAACATGGTTACCCCCAGCATACCTCAGTTCTTTCTCCCACCATTATCCGCTCATTGGTCCACAGTTCTTCATTCCACCATCAACTGCTCGCTGGTCCACCGTCGCTGAAGAAAACCACTCAACTCTGAAAAAGTATTTGCTAATGCTGCCACTTCTTAAAGTTTGTTATTTTAACCTTTTATGCCACTACTGAAGATATGGAACTGCTATTCCAATACTGCCATTGCAGCAACATTAAGATTTACAAAGATAATGACTGCTCTGTGTCCATTCATTGCCTAGGCCTTGACCACAACGTTAAGGCCTGCACTATCTGCCAGGGTTTTAACCATGCCATTAGGAAATGCCATAAGAAAGCTTTAGAGCTTAATTTAAAGATAAAAGCAATGGAGGAGAAACAGGTTGCGTCACAGGCAGCTTCACTGTCATTAACGTCCTCCCTTCCCATTCACCGGCCTGCCACTTACTGCTATCAACAGCATTTGTCGCTGACTCCACCGAAAAGAAGGAAAAGTCCACAAAGTTGGTGTAAAAACACTGCCACCCTGAAAAGAAGAATCATCACAGAGATAAGTCAGCTGAAAAAGACAGGTCCCCCAAGTCCTGCTGCCCCCTGACCATCTCAGAGACACCAAGGTCAGGGTCCGGTGAAGACTTGCCTCCCCCATAAGGGATTCACAGCCCATACCACCATCAGGCACTGTCCTCATTGATGGTTCTGCTGTCGTCAGTCCCTTTGTGGCCTGTCGACACGCAGCTCCTTTATCAAATTATGTTGGAGCTTTCTCAACACGTTATGCCATTGCCTCTTTTGTTGCCGCCTTCATAGATTCTGCTGTCTACCCTGTTGACAATGCAGCATTTCTTGGTCCCTGCCATCGTGCCTAGCCCTGAACAGCCTCTGTTGACAGTGTGCCTGTTGACCATTCCTACTCCCATAAGCTGATGGTGGTCGACATCAGCAACGAACTGGAATAAATCCAGAATACATGAAAGAGGAGGAGGAAGGAATAGATGGATGAATAGTTACAGAAAATCCTAGATATTCTACTAGGGTACAAAGGCTACCTAGGGGGAGGAAAAACAAGGGCAGACTAGATGGGCCAACAGGGTCCTTTCCTGATGACAAACTTCTATGATTCTATACAGCGGGTTCCAGCTGTACTCTGTCTTCCTGCTTGGAAGAGAATGTGAAAAACACTCGTAGATCTCCTCCTGCAGGTGCCTCATTCCAGGCTTTACTCAAACTTTTTCAGGCAAAATTGAGGTTTGATGCTGAGGAGGAGGAATAGTTCAAGAAGAACCTATAAAAATTATTGGATGTGTCTGCCTCCCCAGCTGACCATAACTCCTGTTTACTGGGCTCTAGAGGATGCTACTTTGGCTGCCAGGCATTGACCTGCACAATTGTCTGCAGTCCCTAGGAAGGTGGATAACCTACTGCCAAGCCTTGCTCGTCCTCTCAGCCTGAGACAGACTCAGTGGGCATAATGGCTGCTCATGGTAGGGCAAAAGCACCTAAACTTATGAAGAGCTTTGCTTCTACTTCCCTTGGACTAAGGATTGCTAACTATCAGGCATACATGATCAAGTATCAAAACTGCCTCTGGAAATCGATCACCTTCTTAACTGATAAGCTGCTGGATAGTTCTGACAAAATTATGGCTCACCAGACAGTTGCTAATGGCACATATCTGGTTATGATGCTTTTGATGCTGCTGCCCATGCTGTGGCCTCCAGGATTTTCCTGCACTGCCATTCCTGTCTGTGTGCTGCAGGTTTTGCCTCTGATGTACAACAGTCGGCCTTAATGCCCCTTCACAGGAAAACAACTATTTGGAGCTGACATAGAGAACACCCTCCAGGACCTGCAGTCCTCCAAGATGACCCTGCAGTCCCTCCACACTTTAAAAACTAAGCCCCATTGGTCATGGGCAGGGGCTTTTTTCATAGGCACTATGCATGTCCAGGTCATGGCTATTCAAGAGGTCAGGGATGTGGTTCCCAGTGACCTCAACCTTCCATGTCCCAGGCTGCAAACCTACCTCTCAGTGTCCATGCAAGACTCACAAAATGTCAAAGCATCACCAGCACCCCCACTGCTTTCTGATTCCCCTCCTCTTCCTCTGCATTACTGCCTCAGGAAGTTCTGGTGGGAGGCCGTATCTCCCTCTTCTTACAAAAGTGGAGGGAGATTACTACAGATGCTTGGGTCCTGGAAGTAGTTCAGCTAGAACACATCATAGAGCACTGTTCTGTTCCTCCTGCAACCCCACCCTCTGCCAAACAGAAATTCTTCAGGACCTCTTACCCCTCTGCTGGAGGAGGTCCAAATCATCCTCCTCATGACAGCTGTAGTGAAAGCCCATCCCAATTTCTGCACAAAACCTGGGTTATTATTCATGGTACTTCCTAGTACAAACGTTAATTTATCTGCAGATGTCTGCTCAAAGGGCCGGTCTGATGACGCTGAGGGCTGAGGCGCTGGTCACTGCACCTTGCACCACGCCAGCGACCTGCATTAGGGAACGAGTGTGGGTTGCTGGGGGTTGGCAGGGAAAGAGGTGGATCGAGCATCTGATGGACTGCTCTCCATCTCCAGGGAGAAGGGGTGCCCTCGGTCGGTGTGTGTCAGACCCCTGGCGAAGGCTGGGGGTCAGTCCAGCACTGCCGACACAACATGCGGGCGGGAGCCTGGCAGACGCCTGACAGGGACACGCAAAGACGTGTGCGTGTGCCCATTGCCGGCGTCACTGCACACCCAAGCTTTCAATGGGGAGAAAATGGGGAAAGACCCTGGTGGCTGGACGTGGCAGCTTGATGGCTGTTCCCTGGCGCTCTGTTCCTGGAGGTAACACCCTGAGCCATATCCTGCTTGGGACAGGTGAGTTGAGGGCTCCCCATCACCCCACCATGGGGGGGTAAGCCATGGAGGCTACAAGGATGAGGGCCTGAAGGGAATGGAGGCTAGGGATGTCAGGCGGACGAGGATGCCGACCAGGGCTTGGGGGGGGGGAGGAGAAGAAAGCAAAAAAAAAAAAAGATGTCTGCTCGAAAACCACATCCATGCCAAGGAAACATACAATCTTGATTACACTTGATGTGGAGTCCCTCTACACCAGCATCCCACATGCAGAGGGTATCGAGGCACTTGGGCATTACTTGAACCATCCCTTAATCCAACAATTGAATTCTTACTGAGGCTGTCTTGTTATGGAGTGGAGTGTAATGCTTTCTTGCTCCAGGTGGAATTCTTCCTGCTGACCAGTGGGACTACAATGGAGGCAATCTTTGCCCCCGATTTTGTAAACTTGTATCTAGGTCTGTGGGAAGAGAATGTGGTCTACAACCCAGATGTGAACCATTTTCTCGATAAACTGAGCTATAGAGAATGTACACATATGATATTTTGATGGTGTGGTAGGGCACAGAGGAAGAACTGTTCTAATTTGTGATTTTTTTGGAAAGTTCTACCAAAATCTAAAATTCACAGTCGCACATAGCTTGAAGGTGGTCTCGTTCCTGGACCTCAGACTTCTCAAAAATACAGAACAAGATGTAAACTTAACTGTTCCACAAGGTTACTGATCGCAATACAGTTCTGGCCAGCTCCTGTCATCCCCACTACACCATCATAACTATACCCACCAGCCAGTTTTTGACGGTCTGCCACACTTGTAACTCAGAATATGCCTTTGAAGTGCGTGCAGCTGAAATGGGGGATATGTTCTATTCCTGTGGGTACAGCACTGGTGACATCAATTTAGCATATTCCAGGGCCAAAAATACTAATAGGAAAGAGCTCCTAGTCCCAAACAATAGAGAGCAGCATCAGCCCAGTTCCAGTATGAATTTTGTCACTACTTTCAGCACATGGCTTCCTGGTTTGAGAGGATCATTAGAAAGTATTGGAACATCCTACACACAGAGCCCAAACTTTTTTAATATGTGACTGACCCACCTTGCATGGTGCTTTGGATGCTCAAAAATACTGATGATTTAGTCATTAATAGCCTGCAACCCATTGCTACACCCCACACTTGACCCCCACCAGGTACACACCAGTGTAGTCACTGTAAATACTGCCCCACGGTGAACGTCAACAGTACCATTTGTTATTTCACATTCTGGTGAACAGTTGCCTGTTCACAGATTTATCAATCGAGATACTACATACGTGGTGTACCTGGCTAACTATACCTGTGGAGCATTTTATGTTGGGAGAACCAAACACAAACTGAAGGAGAGACTCAGAGACCACATCAGGGCCATTTAAAATGGTAGTATGGACTCGGCACAAGCAGTTTATAGTTCTCAAATCAGTTCTCCCGGCCCACATAACTCAAGTATTATGGGGATCAAAAAATAGCAATGGGTCCTGGGAGGAGGGGGGCAGTGATCAAGAGACCTTGCTCTCAGAAACTGAGGCATTTTGAATCTTTAAAGTGAGAGCTGGTCACCCCTGGCCTAAATGATCCCCTAGAAATTGTTTCTTTTCTGTGATTATAGTCAACTGATTTATTGTGACGCCATACTACATCCTATCTTATTTGTCAATCATATGAAACTGTACATTTTTACCCTGAACTGCTTGGTTATAAAATATGGTACCGTATTGTTCCAACTTACTAGATCATGTATTATCATATATTTTTGGATGGACTGTGATTTTCACTGTAGTATTCTGTTTTGCTAGTGTAGTCTGGTTATCTTTTAGCCTGGTTATCTGCACTTTCAGTGCTTAATCAGTCCCTCAGTGTCCCTACTTCTTTCTCCTAGCCCTCCTCCCCTAAACTTAGTGATGTGTGCAGCTGCCACAGAAACATAGTGTTAACATCACTGGCCACATTGCATCTAACAGCTTCTTAGGATCCTACTGGAGAGGCTTGTAAAGACACTTTCCAGACCCTAGTGATACTTTTTAATTAATTTTTTAATCTACTCACCCACTGACTTATTATTGAGCCCAGAACACTATGCTGCTGCTCTCCCAGTGTTCATATCTCTCATGAATATTTGCACTCTGAACAGTTTTAGGCACATTGTATCAGTTAAGTTACATACAGCGACTATTCCCGTTCCTCAGGGTGGCAATCTGCCATGTTTTTTTTCCAATAGCCCACTTTGGTCTACTGGTAGCTAGACAGTGTAAGGACAGCAATTTTCTTTATTAATTTTCACCTTTATCAAACTGTTGTGCACTATCAATTTGTGTTAGGTGTTTGTGTGTTTCCATCTTCATAACTGTTTTTGCAATCTTTAGTGTAAATGGTGCTATAGCTTTAAGTGTTGCCTATTTAAGGGTATCGTGCAGGCAGGACGACTGTTTCTTGACAAAGTGCATATACAGTTGTGTGAAACATCAAGGCATCCTGCTGCCACTCTGTGTCTCCTATCCTAAATTGACTGCTGTGATTTTTGTGCCAACATCTTCAAATAAATGAGCACTTGATTAAACCAACCAGGGAGTACTGTGTATTCATCAAAGGAAGTTGAGTAGCACCAGTCCTATGGCAGGTTGCACTACTGTTTACTGGCTGCACCATCTCCATTCTTGTGTGGCTCTGCTTGTTGTTGTTGGCATACTTCCTAGTATCAAAATGGACTGGGGATTTATGGCCCATACTAGGCCTCTGAGAACAGAATCTATTCATCGATTACAAAAAGTTTTTAATGGTTTCTCTGCAGTCCCTCCTCCCTCTTTTACTAAAAGAAGATTGGATTGTTGTTCTGGACATGAAGGATGCATACCTCCATGTCAAGATCTGCAAGTCTGATTGAAAATAACTATGTTTCATGCTCCTGGGCTCACAATATCAGTTCTGTGTCTTGCCCTTTGGTTTGCCTTCTGCACCATGCGTATAAGTGTTTTGCCACAACAGCAGCTGCTCTCCACAGGGAGGGCCTCTATATTTTCCTGTATATCAATGGTTGGTTTCTGAAGGCCTTGTCATGGGAGGGTATAGTCTAAACCCGCTTTCAGACCAGACAGTTTGACCAGTTGGGAATCCTGGTCAGTGAGCAGAAGTCGGTCCTTACCCTATGCCAGCACCTGTAATACATAGGGGTTGTCCTGGACATGGGGCTGGGTCAGGCATTTCAGCCCTCGGACTGTGTTATGGCACTGGAGGACCCAGACTTAGCTGGTCTCCTCCAGTGACATCGTCTTGGCCAGATACCGACTACAGCTCACTGGCCTCATGCTTGCTGCCATGCTGACTGTCACTCTGGCACATCTGCACAGGAGGATCCCACAATGGTTCTTCGGGGCACAGTGGCGCAGCATTCTAACGAGGTGGAGGATTTCATCGTGGTGACTCCTCCAGTCTTGCTACCTGCTCTGGTGGTCGAACTGCCCCAACTTTGAGAATGGGTTCCCATCAATCTCCCCTTCTGGTGATGACAGATGCCTCAAGTTCAGGCTGTGGTGCCCATCTGGGCACCTTCAGAACTGAGGGCCAATGGACCCCTTTGGATATGGTTCTGCACAGCAATACTCTGGAGATGAGGGCTGTTCTGTGTGGCCTTCGCTGCCCTCATTCCAGGGCATCAGCTGCTGATCTGTACAGACAATATTTTGGTGATGTACTATATGAACCTAGAGGGCAGAATCCACTCACAACCTCTCTGCAGAGCGGCAATGAAAATTTGGCACTGGGTGGTGAAATGCAAAATGTTTCTGTCCGCAGTGTTCCTCCTCAGTACCTTCAATGCCCGAGTGGATCACGTTAAGCCATCCCAGGCACTCTGCCACAAGTGGGAGCTCTTAGATGTCATCATGGATAACCTCTTTGTGAAATGTGGTCACCCCAACATAGGCCTGTTGGAGTCTCTGTACAATGCCAAACTGATGCATTTCTACTCGCTTGCTCCAGGGCCTGGGGTTTTCAAGCAAGATGTGCTGTCTAATGCCAAACTGATGCACTTCTCTTCGCTCGCTCCAGGGCTTGGGGTTTTCAAGCAAGATGTGTTGTCTAAAGGGAGGTTTGGGTATGCCTTTCCCCCATTCCCTCTAATACAAAGGGTTCTGGTGAAGTTGAAGGCCGAATTGGCCACCATGATTCTGGTGGCCCCATACTGACCCAGATAAGTTTGGTTCCCTCTGCTCCAGCAACTGGCAGTGGAACCCTCCGTCCCACTCTCTCTGTGGGTGGGACTTCTGACACAGGAGCAGGCTTGCTCTGGTGCACCAGCTCTGCGGTCCCCGCACTTCCACGCCTGGCTCCTGAGGAAGCAGAGCTCTCCCACTTTGGGGTTTCCCCAGCAGTTGCTGCTGTACTACTCGCAGCTAGAAAAGTAACTACAAGGTACACTTTCTTGCAAAAATGGAAACGTTTTACAGTCTGGTGTGCTGCTCATACCAAGGATCCCTTTATGTGTCTAGTTAATCTAGTACTGGCACTAAAAGCACTAGTTGGCCTTGCCCCCCCTATGGCCTCACTCTTTCAACCAGTCCACAACCAGTATACTAAAAGGAGCATGGCAAGACATGCTCTGATAGTCCCAAGTGCAGAACTAATCAGAGTCAACGATCATGTGCATGTCAAAGAGCACATTGGCTAAACAGTCTTCCTACCTCCATTACTGAGCAACCAAACATATCACTATTCAAGAGCTCCCTCAAGAAAGAACTCACCCATGAATCCTCATATAGATGCTTACTCTAACACCTAACTTGAGCCTGTCTACCCTCCCCTCTCTTACCCTCCCCTAGCCCACTACTGCACTTCCATGCCGTCTCCCTTCTCTTCCATCCTTCCCTTCCTACTGAATTAATCTGGGAATAATAACTTCTAATGTAATCGACTGATTTTAAACATAACTACTTTGTATAATTGTTATTGCTGCACTGACAAATGCTCACCTGAGCTGCCCGTGACCAGTTATTTGACTGTATTGACAAATGCACTTCTTTGCTGACAATCTGAAATAAGGTGGCTGCTACCAACAATTGTCAGTACCTCTATTAAAATGACAGATGCAGAACAAGGAAAATAGGGCAGCACAGAGACAGGAGAAAAGACCATAATGTGGTACCCCTCCCTCACGTACACAGCTGACATTTTGCATCACTCTGATGCTTTTTCCAGGCTCCTAGAAAAAGCATCAGAGTGATGCTGGCTATCGACTGTGTACGCTGAAGGCTGCGTGCTGCAGTATTTTACATGTACTTAGGTTTCCTATTAAACAGATTTTTATCAAGACCAAGCGATACCGTCTTTCCTCCTGTTGTTGTGCTGCCCTATTTTGTCTTGTTCTGCACTTCTTTGCTGGCTGTATCCAGATCTGTTTGTTATAATACCTGATGTGGAACCTTTGCAAATAAACACTTAGCTCAAAGGTTAACCAACGTATAGATAAATATATATAAAATATAAAAGTATTGGACTACCTCTTGGCCCTTACAAACTCGTTACTCGGGTATTCCTCCACTTAAATTTTTTTGAATTGTTGAATTTAATGTATGTTTAACCAAGATGTGGTCACTAGACAAAAGTGTTTTCAGGATTGTCCTACTCATGAAACACATTTCAATTCCAATACAAGCAATTCCACACATACCAAAAATTAGCAAACACAACATTATATAAATACATATCCACATTGAATCACGTTTAACAATGCACCAATCCATTATAGCATTTTTAAATGGATTGCAGATGGGTAACTTTCTTATCTGAGGGGGGACCTAAATTCCAAAGGGAGGTAGCCATATAGTTAAAAGTCAATTTTCCAAAATATGTTTTTATTCTTGGGACCCAAATCCCTCTCCCCACTATATCCCAAAGATTACATTGAGTATTGTTTGCAGCTAGCTTTTCGTACAACTAAGCTGTCCCTCGAAATATAAAATCACACATACCCCCATAATGCAAAGCATTGTGGGCTGTATATGCAAATCACCACAAAATATTATGCTGGTTCATTTTTAAGCAGAAATACATGGTGCCGAAAGGCCTCTCACATAGTCTGCAAAGGGTGCCAACAGAGTTCTGTTGGCACCCTTTGCAGACTGTGTGAGAGGCCTTTCGGCACCATGCATTTCTACTTAAAGTTGAACCAGCATAATATTTTTGGGGGATTTACATACACAGCCCACGATGCTTTGCATTATGGGGATATGTGTGATTTTGTATTTCTTTGAAACTTGACTTCCTGGCCAATGCCCTTTGGGGTAACCCTTGCTTCAGTGCTTGCACACTATGGTTCTTTGTGTTTTATGCTGTCCCTAGGACAATTACACACTTTTATAAGAAGTCATACAGAAGTCTATCCCTTCTTATACTCAAAGATGTCCAATTTAATTCTAAAAACATTGTGCAGTGGTTAAAGCTTACTAACGGGCCCTCATAACCCTAATTCAAATCTAGCTAAATAGCAGTGCATCCTTTCTAGTTTTTGTAAACCATTTTTGCTAGCCCAGCTGTAGATAGCACTGTCATAAATCCATCATGGGTAGCATTGTGGCAGTGACAATTTTAGCCCTTATATCCCTGAATAGGCAACCTTTATGTCTGTGTAAGGCACACATCTTCTGGGAGATCTTTGCGCATATCTTATCGATGTGGGTTGTAAACTTTAAATCCTCATCAATCTATAACCCAAGATACTGTTGTCCCATTTTTTGGAAAAAATCTCTATTCCATTAAACCTGTCTCTATAATTTACCTTCTTTGGCTTAAAAATATAACTTTAGCTTTTTTTGATGTGTATAAGTTTGTTCTGCACCAACCAATTTTTCTAATTTTTAAAATCTGACTGAAGTTTTTAATTAGTCTGATTTACGTTTGGGGTCAAGCTCGCTAACATTGCATCATCGGCATACATTTTTACTTCAGACTGTATAATAATGTTTGGGAGATTATCAATAGAAAGGAGAAAGATTAATTGTCCCAAAATGGAACCTTGAGGCACCCCTCTTACCAATCCCTACTCTACAGATAACACCTTCTGGATTGCAATCTGATACTTTCTATCCTGCAAACACGATCTGAACCACAGCAATGACTCCTGACTCACTCCCTTGTACAAGAGTCTTTTTAATAAGATTTGGTGGTCCACCATATCAAACACCTTTGTTAGGTCCCCCGTCCCCAAATATGCCTTCTGTTCAAGAGCATGGGAGATGGTGTCCATGAAGTCAAACAGGGCTGTTTGTGTGGAATGTAGAGGCCTGAAGCCAGACTGCTGTGGATAAAGGAGAGTATGTTCTGTTAAGTACCCATATTAAGATAAACATTGCCACAGTGTTGACTTTTCATGCTCTCACGGACGTCACAACAGTGGCCCAGTTTTAGGTTTTGCATAGGTTCCTCAGAGGTATTTTTTCCAACCCCATGGAGTGTAAACTCCAAGGGATAGTGCAGAATGTCGTTGATATACCATGGATGTCCACCGGACATTGTGTTGGTACTTGGATCATTCTACATGTAACCCCCCTGTTACCCGAGGTTACTAGAATCCCAGTAAGACCTAGTGGTAGGCAAGGAAGGCAGCCAGTGAAACTCCAGTTAAATGGATTTCACACTGTCTCACTCTGTTCTCAGTCTCAGCTGAGACTGGGGGATGACATCACCATAGAACTTTCGCAGCTGCATAAGCCACACTGGAATGTTGCAGTTGGAGGTTAGCATAGAACGTTGGGGATTTTGAATTCAGTCTGTGTGCAGTCTTGGTGAGAGACAGTAGTACAGCTGTCTGTGTGCAGGCTCTCAGAACTTTAAGCTCTGTTTTAGAGCTACTGATTAGGAAGGTGTGTGTTTCCACCATAACAGGAACACAGAAACTGGTAGTTGAAGTGGTGGAGACCGTTGTTATGGGTCCAAGTGCCCCATCACTAAGGGGATGGGGGGGAAAGGTTTGCCTGTTTTTCAGGGGCAACCCTCCTGGTTCCGGCTAAGGGAAGAAGCTGTCTGCTCAAATTGTACTGCAGCACCAAAAGCTCTGAGAGAGAAATTCCTGTGGAGGAATCACCTGTGGGGCACCTGCAACCAAAGGGTGAGTTCGCTCTGAAAGACGGCCAAGTGTTTTTTCACCTTAACAGAAGGAAACTAAAGGGACTGTTACTGTGGGGTCAGGAAAAGACAGCCAAGTACAGTTGTAAAGTGGGGATTGGACTGCTTAATCAGTGAGGGGCCTAGAGCAATGGGCTATGCCAATTAAAAGTATGTTCAAGTCCAGCACAAAGGAAAGCAAGACAAGTAGATGGAATGTGACATACATTTAGCAAGAATCTACATTGCCAAGCTTTACAGTATGAGGTGTTTATTGTCCAGAGAAATGGCCAGGTATGAATTGTGGGAGCGAGAGGTGGGATACCCCCATCAGTAGTAACCAAATTCACCTCTACGGATTTGATCTGAGGCACTTTTTACTTTCTCTCAGGTACCTGGCCAGTGCCTGAGGAAAGTACCCAGACATGGAATTAAAGAAAAAATTACTCACCTTAGTAATGTTGTTTCTTCTAATGGAGTCTTGCTATATTATAGACATTAGCAGTTTGTTCCAGCTCTAGAACTGCCCCGGAGTGAAATGGTTAAAACCATTCCAAAATAGAATTTTGGCATGAGAGCAGCTCTATCTGTGTCATTTCAAACTTGAACTGTCAGATCTTTCGAGCCAAACTCACTAAGGTCTGTGTGGAAGCTGTAACCTACACTAGCCAAATGGCTACCTAAATAATAACAGCCATTGATGGTCCCAACACCCAAGACTCAAGTCAGGGGACCAGAAATACTAACACCATTCTAATAATATGAAAATGGAACATAAGTATAATAAAACACACACGCAGCATACATACACACCCCAAAGTCCCAAAGGGACAAAATGCTAACAGGACATAAATGATAACCACACTAAGTTGCCCGCACCCACCAAGTAGAGGTTCTGAGAGGGGCAGGTTGAGAGGTCTATAATATACAAGACTCCATTAGAAGAAACAACATTACTAAGGTGAGTAATTTTTCTTCAAACAACATGAAGTCTTGCTATATTATAGACAGTAACAGAATACACAGCAGTACCTCCATGGAGGAGGCAGAACCTACTTAGGAATAGGCTCTGAAGAACAGCTGTGCCAAACCCTGAGCATCTCTCCTGGCCTGGACATCCAGGGAGTAATGCTTAGTAAAAGTGTATCCGTTTTCCAAGTAGCAGCCTGGCAAATCTCTAATAAAGGATATCTCTGGCAGCAGCTAGAGACGAAGCTGTTTTCCTCGTAGAATGAGCCCTCAAACTGGGCTCTGCCCACTTTCTGATAACAAAATTGATACAAGAAATAATCCACCTGGCTATTGATCTCTTAGTGGCAGGTTTGCCTTTCTCAACTTCACCATAGGTAAGGAAAAGTTGGAGGAATCAGACCTGTGACCTTTGGTACGCTCTATATAATAACTAAGAGCTCTCTTAACATCCAGGCTGTGCAACCTCCTCTCACCCAAGAGGAGTGATCAGTGAAAAATACTGGAAGGGAGATAGATTGATTAAGGTGGAAATCTGAAACCACCTTAGGTCAAAACTTCCTATTAGTCCTAAGGACTACCTTATCCCTGTGGAAAGAAATAAAGTCAGTCTCCACTGACAAGGCTTGCAATTCACTTATGCGTCTGGCAGAAGTGATAGCCACTAGAAAAACAGTTTTCCAAGTTAGGTACTTAAGCTCTGCAGAAGACAGAGGTTCAAAGGGGTTGCATTAACTGGGCAATGCAAACATTAAGGTCCCAAGCAGGGGCCAGTTCCGAAGGAGGATTAGTATGGAGTAACCCTTTAAAAACTTGAAAACACAGGATGAGAGGAAAGGGGATGACTTTCCTGCTGACACAAAAGCAGACACAGCTGCCAAATGAACTCTCAGGGTAGCTGGTCTGAGACCCAAGGAATTAAGATGTACCATGTAATCTAACAAAATGGGCAATTCAGCAGATTCCGGGAAATATTTTCCCAGCACACCAAATGGAAAACCTTTTCCATTTAGAACTATAAGTAGCCCTAGTGGAAGGCTTTCTGAAGCCTTTAGGATCTCAAGAACACCCTGAGAGAGGTGTAAATCAGCAAACTCTAACTCCTCAAGAGCCAGGCCTTGAGGTTGAGATTTGAGGTCCGATACCAAACCCTTCCTGGGCACAAGTCAACAGATTGTGATTCCTGGGAGGCACAGGGAAGATGGACTGTCAGAGACAGAAGGAGTGGGTACCAGGGCTGCCTGGCCCAATCCGGGCAATCAGAATCACCCTGCAAGTCTGAGATCTGATTTTGACTAGTACTTTGAATAGGAGAGGAAAGGGGAAGCATAGAGGAACTTCCTCCCAATCCAGAAGAGGGCATCCAGGGAACTGAGCCCAGCACTGGAGGCCTGCAACAGAACAGAGGAAGTTGTGATTGTCTGGGGCTGCAAAAAGATCTATCTGAGGGATGCCCCACCTGGCAAAAACTATCCCCAGCACTTGAGGATCCAGGGACCATTCGTGATGGCCCTGGAAAATCCTGCTGAGGGCATCCGCTAGGACATTGCCCTTCCCTGGAAGATGAACTGCTATGAGGGAAGTGTTCAGGGAATAGGCCAGAGACCACAACTTCATTGCCTCGGTGCACAAGGCCGAAGACCGAGTGCCCCCCTGTTTGTTGATGTACCACATTGTTGTGGTGTTGTCTGTTCTGACTTGTATCACCTTGTCGTGGACAGATGCAGAAAAAGCTTGAAGAGCTAAAAAGACAGCTCTGAGTTCCAGCAAATTGATGTGGAGCAGAGATTCCTGGGGGGACCAAACTCCTGAGTGGAAAGGTCGCCCATGTGGGCTCCCAACCCAGAAGGGAAGCATCTGTAGTGAGAGTCAAGTCGTGAGAAGGGGAAATGAAGGGACCCCGCTCTAAATTGCTCTGATCCTGCCACCACTGGAGAGCTAGGATCAAGGTTCGAGTCACTGGGACCAACTTGGAAAGGGGTTTCTCTTGAGACCAAAAGGTTCTCAAGTGAAACTGAATGTCTCTCATCTGAAATCTGGCTCCCTGCACAACAGCTGTGGATGCAGCCATGTGCCCCAGGAGCTGCAGAAAGTGTCTTGCTGGTCGAGAGACCTGCAGAATGAAGGAAGAGGCCAGAGCCACTCAAATTTTACCCTTTCTGGGGGAAGAAAGGCTCTGGCTAGCTTTGTGTCCAATTCTGCCCTATAAAGGTGAGTACCTGGACTGGTTCCAGAACAGACTTTGGTAGGTTTAGCAGAAAACCCAGGGAGGTGAGAAGCTGCTGGGTGACCTACAGGTGAGATTTTACCTGTTCTGGGGACTGGCCTACAATGAGCCAGTCGTCTAATATGGGAAAAACAGCAATCCTCTGCCTCCGCAAGTGGGCCACTGCCACTGCTAGACACTTTGTGAATACCCTTGGAGCAGAGGTAAGGCCGAAGGGCATTGCTCCTGAACTGGTAATGACCTGAGGGCAGTTCGAATCTGAGGTACTTTCGATGGGATCTTCTGATTAGGACATGGAAATAGGCATCCTTGAGGTCCAGGGAGGCTAGCCAGTCCCCTGGCCTTAGGGAAGGTAAAATCATTGCCAGAGTTACCATTTTGAACTTTGGTTTCAAAGATGCTTGTTCAGATATCTGAGATCTAAAATGGGCAGCCATTCTCCTGTCTTTTTGGGAAGGAAGTATCTGGAATACAGACCCTGCCCTGATGCAGGGAGGAACCCTTCTACTGCTCTGAGAGCTAACAGGGATGAGACCTCTGTTTCCAGAGCGAGGGTCTCTGAAGCACTTGCAGGTAGAAAAGTCTGCTTCTCAACTTGGGAAACTTTGAAGCTGAGAACCTGACCCTGGCTTACTACTTCCAGAACCCACTTGTCTGAGGTTAAAGCCCAATTCTGGCTGAAGTAAGCCAGCCTGCCGCCCACTGGTACAGAGAGAGTGGCCCTGGGCACCCCATCAGGGTGCCTGTTTCACCAGGAGCTTTAGGCTGGGGGTGGGAGCAGGTCTGCCCACCCTCGTCTGTCCCAGCCTCTGAAGAAGCCCTCTGAGCAAAGGCAGAGGAGGCCTGAGTCTGGTAGAAAGGCCTGTGAAAGGCCTACCCCTACCCCTGGGGGCATGCCTTTGAGTGGCTTGCCGCTCCTTAGCCTGGGCACTCTTGTAAGTAGTCCTATATTCATCCATCTTCTTCATGTAATTCTCTGTCTGCTCTCCAAACAGAGAATTTCCCACCTAGGAAAATCCATAGCCTTAGTCTGGGTATCCTGTGACAAACTAGCACACCTGAGCCAGGCCAGCCTCTAAAAGCTACAGATGTGGCCATGACCCTAGAGGAAACATCATTAACATCCACAGCAGCATGAAACTGAACCTTAGAGGCTTCAATGCCATCAGCAGCCACCTGTTCTAGTTCACTAGCCAGCTGGCCATGGGCCTGCTTGCACAATTGCATAACAGTATCCCATCTAGATTTCTGATACCTAGCTACATAAGCCATATAATGTGCTTGCCTGAGTCCCAGAGAGGCTGCCATATACTGTTTTGCCATGGCATCAATCTTCCTGGAATCCTTGTCAGGAGGATGTGAAGCCAAGGGAATATTAGCTTTATCACAGGCAGCAGCCTGAACTACCCTAACATGACTGCATTGCTGAGAAAGGAATTCTGTATCAGGGCCTGACAATGTATACCTTCTGTCCATCTTTTATCTACAGGAGGCACAGAATTAGGAGCTTTTAAAATTTTATTGTTTTGTTTCCTAAAAGACTTATGTAAAGGAATAGACAATCTCCTAGACTCTGGAATATCCATCATTTCTACAAAATCAGGCTCCTCTTGCTCATCCACAGCCTCTTCTAAAGGAAGCTGGAGGGTTTCAGCAACTTTTTTATAAAACATAAAATGAGATGGGGACTCAGACAGCATAGGGGGAGATTCTAAAGGTCTGTCTGGGGAGATGTCCGGTTCAATGGGCACACCCAGACCTTCCCAGCCACATCCATACTGTTCATAATCCTCCTCAATATCATAATCCTGAACCACTGGGACCGGACGAACCGACCTTTTACCAGATAGTGGTGGTTTGGGCCGGACCCTGAGACGATAAACTGGACAGCATTTGTATAGCTTTTGCTATCTGCAGCAGTTGGAGAAGGAATTTTGGACTCCAGACCTGCTGATTTTCTTGTTTTCTTTACTGGAATTGGTTCCTCAGAACCAGCTTTTCTTTGCCGAGGAAGTCTGGCCCTGGTCAGAGGCACTCCCTCTGGTTCGGTTTGGCACGAACCGGGCTGGCTCATCTGGGTCAGCGGACTTTTACCTCTCGTTCCCTAAGCCTGCCCAATATTTTTCCAGGGTGGCTGCAGGAAATTCTTACATACCTGGCAGTCTGACTGGAGGTGGTCAAACCCCAGACAATAAACACATGTGGTGTGTGGGTCAGCCTTGGCAAAGACTCCCCCACAAACATCACAGTGTTGGAAACCCAGTGGGCCGGTTTTCTTTTGGGTTTCTCAGACATAATGCCAGCCTAACCAAAACTTGCCCTTTGCGGCGGTGTCAGGCAAGACACCCTTATCGGTTCCTAACGTGTCACAGGTATTGGAAACGTGTAATAAATCCGTTTTTTAGAACCGATAAGAACCGGGACCGCACTCTAAAATAGTAACTTTTAGTTTTAAATGAGTTTTAAACCACTGATGGTTCAAAACCGAACCGATAACCTAAAGTACCACACAGACAAAACCTTCATTTACTTACGGTTACCACAGATAAAGCTTGAACCGAACAGTTTTCGGTTAAAATAAAACTATTCTCGGTTAAATCCAACCGAGAAAACACTTTTAAACTGAGAAATGAACGAGCAGAAGGAGAAATCTCCGGAGCGACTGTTCACTGAGGCGGAGTAAAGAATCTGACAGTTCAAGTTTGAAATGACACAGATAGAGCTGCTCTCGTGCCAAAATTCTATTTTGGAATGGTTTTAACCATTTCACTCCGGGGCAGTTCTAGAGCTGGAACAAACTGCTAATGTCTATAATATAGCAAGACTTCATGTTGTTTGAAAGGAGAATTCCCTGATAGAGCTGAGGTGCTCTTAGGTGGTTTAGGGAGCCACCAGAAAATGTTTCCATGACATATGGAAGGTGTCCGAGTGGCTGGCAAGGAAGCCGAGCCTGGGAAATCCCAGAACAGTGTACAAGTTTGGGCTGTGTACCCAAAGCAGCATGCAAGTCCGGGCTGTGTGCCCGGTGGGTTCAGAGCCTGAGGGCTAAAGTGTTGAGGAAGTGTTCTTGGTTCTTTTAATCTGCATTACCAAGAGTGTAGCCCCGTGGGGGTCCATCTATGCGTTGTTTATTCTGTTTGGATGTGAATAAAAGGCCACACTTTAGAATCCCACTTCTGGTATTGGACATTTCAGTTATTGCTTGCTGTGTTTGGAATTACTTGGGTGCCCCTGGGCAAAGTAGCCAAACCTAGCCTTTGTGCCGAGTGACCTATTCCTCCCTGAACCCAGCCCACTGGTATTGCTGTCAGAAACAAACAGCACGGCACTGGGCGTTACATACAGATTACAGAAAATCACCACAATGGTTTGTGGCTTTTGCCACTGAATGTTGGGCTCCCCATTTCTAAACAAGGCCTTTCCAAATGGTTGGCCAGTCAGTCTGACCTCGGCAGTGGGGAAATTAATGGTATCACTGCTAAAGGATAGGATTGTGGTATATCTTGAATCCAGTGGATCACAGGATCTGAGGCAGCATGGATTCACAGCAGGAAGGTCACGTCATACAAATTGACTGGGTGACCAGGGAATTGGATCAAGGAGGGGCGGTGGATGTGACCAAAATGGATTTCAGCAAGGCCTTCTACACCATTCCATATAAGAGGCTTGTAAACAAGCTGGGAAGACTGGGAGTGGGTCCGAAGGTGGTAAACTGGATCAGAAACTGGTAGAAAGATAGAACACAGAGGGTAGTGGTAAACGGAGCTCAATCCAAGGAGAGGAGGGTGACCAGTGTGGTGCCAGAAGGGTCAGTTCTGGGGCCAGTCCTCTTTAATGTCTTCATAAGTGACATTGCAGAGAGACTGGAAGGGAAAGTATGCCTCTTTGTAGATGACACTAAGATCTGCAACAGGGTTTACACTCCAGGTGGTGGAAAAAATGAGGAGGAACCAACAGTCATAGTCTTGATATGGTCAGCTATTTCACAAAATATCTAAAGAGATTCTCTCTGGTGGTCCATAGTGGTACTGCAGGCAGGCAGGAAATTTCTCCAAAGTTATCACAGACATGTCAGGAAATATCTGACCATGTCTATAACTGCCACTGTAAGCAAGTTTGAGGAGTAGTCAAGAGGGTGGCAGTTAAGATTCAATGCAAAGAAGTGCAAATCATGCATTTGGAACACAGAAACCCAGGGGAGGCGTACATGATTGGTGGGGGGGGGGTGACTGATGGCCACCAAACAGGAAAGAGACCTGGGGATAGTCATATCTGATGACCTAAAGGTGACCAAACAATGAGAAAAGGCTGTGGGGTGAGCCAGTAGGATGCTGGGGTGCAAAGGGAGAGGTATCACCAGCAGAAAAAAGGAGGTGGTGATACCACTGCACAAATCATTGGTGAGACCTCATCTGGAGTACTGTGTCCAGTTCTGGAAGCTGTATCTCTGAAAGAACAAAGACAGTAAAAGCAGTTCAGAGAAGGGCAACAACAATGTGCAGGGTCTGCACCAAAGGTCATATAAGGAGAGACTGGAGGACCTCAATATGTATAACATGGAAGACAGGAGAGAGAGAGGTGGGATATGATAGAGAATGGCAAATACCTCAGGAGCATTAATAAGGTATAAGAGGGTAGCATTTTTCAGATAAAAATATGTTCTAGAAGAAAAAATTACTCACCTTAGTAATTATATTTCTTCTAATGGAGTCTTGCTGTATTCTGACAATTGCAGTGTTTCCCAACCATTGAACTGCCCCGGAGAACTAAAGGTTAACTTTCCATGCAGGGCATGGAACGCTGAGCTCGAGCTCGGTTGAAGTCTCTGTCTGGAGTGTTTTGAACTTAAACCGTCAGATTCTTACGAGCCCAACTAAACTAAAAATTCTATGTGGAAACTGTAAAAATTCTACTAGCCAACAGGCTGAAAAGTTTTGAATTCCTAAGGAAGACTCAAATCAGGAAACCAAAAAACAAAACCCAAAGTACTCAAAAATAACAATAATAAATAAGCACCCAAACAAAAAGGGAGGAGGGTGCAAGCAAATACACCCCTGGGGTGCAACACTGCACTTGCCCACCCACTTCCCAAAAACAGGTTCTGAGAGGGGAGGCAGGGAGGGAGGTCAGAATACAGCAAGACTCCATTAGAAGAAATATAATTACTAGGGTTGAGTAATTTTTTCTTCAAACAACATGAAGTCTTGCTGTAGTCTGACAATTGCAGACTACCAAGCAGTACCTCCAAAGAGGAGGAACAGAACCTACTTTGGGAATAGGCTCTGAAGTACTGCTGTGACAAACCGAGCATCACTCCTAGCCTGGATATCCAGAGAGTAATGCTTGGTAAAGGTATGGACCGTTTTCCAGGTGGCTGCTTGACAAATTTCTAGGAGAGGGATATCCCTGGCCGCAGCCAGGGAAGCAGCTGTACCTCTTGTGGAATGAGCCCTCAGGCCTGAGGGTGTAGTTTTTCCCTTTTCCCAGTTTTTCATAGCAGAATTGTATACAAGACACAATCCACCTGGCAATAGATCTTTTGGTGGCAGGTTTGCCCTTTCCCACTTCTCCATAAGTGAGGAACAACTGGAGGGAGTCAAACCTGTGACCCTCGGTACGCTCTATGTAGTAACTAAGGGCTCTTTTGACATCTAAGTTGTGTAGCCTCCTCTCCTGAGGAAGAATGTTCAGTGAAGAAAACAGGGGAGAGACATAGACTGGTTTAAATGGAAGTCTGAAACCACTTTGGGCAAGAACCTTCTATTGGTTCTAAGGACCACTTTATCCATATGAAAGGAGATAAAATCAGGTTCCACTGACATGGCTTGCAACTCACTGATACGCCTAGCAGAGGTAATGGCTACCAAGAACACAGTTTTCCAAGTCAAGTACTTAAGCTCTGCTAAAGACACAGGCTCAAAGGGGGGTTGCATAAGTTCAGCAATGCAAACATTCAAATCCCAGGCAGGGACAGGGTCTCTAAAAGGGGGGTTGGTGTGAAACAATCCTTTAAAAAAAATTTACAGAACACAGGATGGGAAAATAGTGAGGAAGGCTTCCCCACAGACAAAAATGCAGAAACAGCTGACAAGTGTACCTTGAGAGTAGCTGGTCTGAGGCCTAGGCCATTAAGATGGACCATATAATCCAGAACCGTAGGCAATTCAGAAGTGTCTGGAGAAACATGTTTCTTAGAACACAAAATGCTGAATCTTTTCCATTTGGAGTTGTAAGTCTTTCTGGTGGAGGGCTTTCGAGAAGCCTTGAGGATATCCAGAACCCCTTGGGAAAGATGCAGATCTGCAAACTCTTAACTCTTCAAGAGCCACGCTTTGAGATTGAGAGACTGAAGATTGGGGTACCAAATCCTTCCCTGAGAGGATGTTAACAGGTTGTAATTTCTGGGAAGAGACAGGGGAAGATGGACTGCTAGGGACAGCAACAGTGGGTACCAGGGCTGTCTGGCCCAATCTGGAGCAATCAGAATCACCTTGCATGGTTGAGAAATTATTTTTACCAAAACTTTGAATAGGAGAGGGAAGGGGGGAAAGCATACAGAAATTTCCCTTCCCAATGGAGGATCATGACGTCCAGAGGGAGAGAGCCCAGGACTGGAGGTCTGCAACAAAAGAGAGGGGAGTTGGTGATTGTCTGGGGCTGCAAAGAGATCTATCTCTGGAGTGCCCCACCTTGAAAAAATCACTATCAAAACCTGAGGGTCCAGGGACCATTCGTGATGGCCCAGAGAAATCCTGCTCAGTGCATCTGCTAGCACATTGTCCTTGCCTGGAAGGTGAACTGCTACAAGAGAGGCTTGCAGAGAATAAGCCAGGGATCACAACTGCATGGCTTCTGTGCACAAGGCCGTGGACAGAGTGCCTCCCTGCTTGTTGATGTACCACATGGTGGTAGTGTTGTCTGTTCTGACTTGAACCACCTTGTTCTGAACTGACTGTGAGAATGCTTTTAGAGCCAGAAAAACTGCCCTGAGCTCTAGAAGATTGATGTGGAGAAGGGATTCCTGGGGGGACCACAGGCCCTGGGCAGTAAAGGACCCCAGGTGGGCTCCCCAGCCAAGAAGAGAAGCATCCGTGGTAAGGACCACTAAACAAGGCTGAGCAACAAAAGGAACACCTTGCCTTAAATTGTCCTGATCCTGCCACCACTGGAGGGCCTGAATCAAGGTCAGAGTCACTGGAATCAGTTTGATAAGGGAGTCCTTTCTCTAAGATCAGAAAGCTCTCAGGTGGAACTGAATATCCCTCATCTGGAATCTTGCCCCTTGGACCACTGCTGTTGAAGCTGCCATGTGGCCCAAGAGCTGGAGGAAATGCCTTGCTGGTCGAGATACCTGAAAGCTGAAGGAAGAAGCTAGTTCCATAAGAGCCCTTGCCCTTTCTAGAGGAAGAAAGGCTCTTGCTCTGAGTGTGTCCAGTTCTGCCCCTATAAAGGTAAGGAGCTGGACTGGTTGGAGAACTGACTTGGAAAGGTTGAGAAGAAATCCTAGGGAAGTGAGCACTTGCTGGGTCACTTGCAGGTGAGACTTGACTTGGTCTGGAGACTGACCCACTATTAGCCAATCGTCCAGATAAGGAAATATGGAAATCTTTTGCCTTCTTAGAAAGGCAATTACTACTGCCAGGCACTTTGTGAAAACCCCTGGGGCTGAGGTTAGGCCAAAGGGCATTGCTCTGAACTGATAGTGGCCTGCGGGCACCTCGAACCTGAGGTACTTTCTGTGGGAGCACCTGATGGGAATGTGAAAGTAGGCATCTTTGAGGTCCAGGGAGGCTAGCCAGTGCCCTGGCCTTAGAGAGGGAAGGATTATTCCCAGAGTTAACATCTTGAACTTTGGTTTTAAAAGATGTTTGTTCAGATATCTTAGGTCCAGGATGGGTCGCCACTCCCCTGTCTTTTTGGGGGTCAGGAAGTACCTGGAGTACAGTCCTTTGCCCCAGTGTAGGGTAGGTACTCTCTTTATATCTCTTAAAGCTAGGAGAGAAGAAACCTCTGCCTCTAGGGCAAGGGTTTCCTAAAGATTTGCAGGTGGAAAAGATCAGGCTCTCATCTTTGGAAATCTTTTGAAGCTGAGAACCAGTCCCTGGTTTACTACTTCCAGGACCCATTTGTCTGATGTAATAGACATCCAGTCCTGGATAAAGCAAGCCAGCCTGCCCCCTACTGGAATAGGAGAGTCGACCCAGGCAGACCCATCAGGGTGTCTGCTTGGCAGGGGCTTTAGGCTGAGGGGTGGATGCAGGCCTGCTCATCCCCCTTCTGCCTCTCCCTCTGAAGAACCCCTCTGCAAAAAGGAATAAGAGGCCTGTGCTTGGTAAAAAGGCCTTTGAAAAGGCCTGCCCCTGCCCCTAGACTGCTGCCTTTGAGGAGCTGCCTGCTTTTCCTTGGCCTGAGCACTCCTGTAAGTGGTCCTGTACTCGTCCATTTTCTTCATGTAATTCTCTGTCCGCTCCCCAAACAAAGAATTACCCACTACAGGAAAATCCATGGCCTTAGCCTGGGTGTCCTGCGAGAGGCTAGTACATCTGAGCCAAGCCATCCTCCGAACAGCCACAGATGTAGGCATGACTCTTGATGAAACATCATTAGAGTCCACAGCAGCATGAAACTGAACCTTAGATGCCTCAATCCCATCTGCAGCCACCGCCTCCAGCACCTTGGCTAGTTGGGGAGAGGCCTGTTTAGCCAGTGCCAGTACAGTGTCCCACCTGGACTTCTGGTACCTGGCTGTATAGGCCATGTAATTCGCCTGCCTGAGTCACAAAGAAGATGCCATGTACTGCTTCTTTGCCATGGCATCAATCTTCCTGGAGTCTTTGTCAGGGGGGTGTGAAGCCAAGGGAATATTTGCCTTGTCACAGGCAGCAGCCTGCACTACCCCAACATGGCTGCATTGCTGATATAAGAACTCCGTGTCTGAACCTGAAAGTGTATACCTCTTGTCCATTATTCTATCCACAGGAGGTATAGTGTTAGGAGACTAAGATTTTTTTGTGTCTGTTTCCCAAAAGATTTATGGAGGGGAATAGACAGTCTCCTGGACTTTAGGATATCCATCATCTCTACATAATCAGGCTCTTCTTGATCTTCCACAGCCTCCTCCATAGGAAGTTGGAAG
The DNA here is from genome assembly GCA_016271365.2 of Neoceratodus forsteri. Taxonomy (NCBI): domain Eukaryota; kingdom Metazoa; phylum Chordata; order Ceratodontiformes; family Ceratodontidae; genus Neoceratodus; species Neoceratodus forsteri. The sequence continues at coordinate 396,970,667 of CM028136.1, read as the reverse complement.
GTTTCAGCCACTTTTCTGTAAAACAAAGTGGGAAGGGGGACTCAGAAAGCCTAGGAGGGGAAACACCTGATGGTCTGTCTGGGGAGATGTCTGGTTCCACAGGCACATCCAGACCTTCACTTACATCATAATCCTCAAATTCCCTTCCTCTTCAAACTCCGGTTCATAAAAATCTTCAAGGTATACTCTTGAACCGGAAACCAACCGACCCGAACCCCTGCCAGAAACGGCGGATCGGTCAGGAGCAGATGGGCGATTCACAATCTGAATCGCCTGGCTATCTCTTCGGCAGTCGGAACATGAACCTCTGGATCTGAACGGTCGATTTATCTTTGCGCTTTCTTTTTGGAACCAATCCTCAGAATCCGCTCTCCTTTGCCCGAAGAAGCATCGCCTGGTCAGAGGGCACTCCTCTCAGTTGATTGAAGAGCCGAACGGGCTGAACATCCGGGTCAGCGGACTTCTCGGCCTCCTTTTCCCTCAGTCTACCTAATCTCTTCTCAAGGGTAGATTTGGGAACATTTTTACATATTTGGCAGTCTGAATTGAGGTGGTCAAACCCCAGACAATAAACACAGGTGGTGTGGGGATCGGCCTTGGCAAAGACCTCCCCACACTCACTGCAGTGTTGAAACCCAGTGGGCCCGTTTTTTTTTCTTGGGTTTCTCAGACATGGCCACCTAACCAAACTTACCCTTTTTTCGGCAACCGCCAGGTAAGACTCCCTTATCGTTTCCTAACCGTGTCATGGGTATTGGAAAAAAACGGTTAAGAACATCGCTTTAGAACCGATAAGAACCGTAACTACACACTAAATATAACAAAATTATTAATCAAATGGTCGGGTTCAGCTTGAACCAACCGCACTTTACAAGTTCCACACAGAAAATAGGAACAATTCCTATCTAGTACTCACGGCACCACAGACAGAGACTGAACCGACTGTCACGGATACTTTTTGGTTTAAACCGGCGAAAAACTGAAAACTTTAACCAACTTCGAACCGAGCTGAAGGAGAAATCTCTGGAGCAACCGTTCAGTAAGGGGGAGCAAAGAATCTGACGGTTTAAGTTCAAAACACTCTAGACAGAGACTTCAACCGAGCTTGAGCTCAGCGTTCCATGCCCTGCATGGAAATTTAACCCTTAGTTCTCCGGGGCAGTTCAAAGGTTGGGAATCACTGCAATTGTCAGAGTACAGCAAGACTTCATGTTGTTTGAACAAGGGGTCATGATTTGAGGCTGGATGGGGTAGACTCAGGGCTAACGTGAGAAAGTATTTTTTCATGGAAAGGGTGGTGGATGCATGGAAGAGCCACTCAGCAGTAGTGGTGGAGGAAAAATGGTAGGGGAACTCAAGAATGCAAGGGACAGGCATAAGGGAACCCTAGTGATAGGAAAGAAAGGGTAGAGCCAGAGATAAAGTAGGGTCTGTGGTGTTGCAGTAGGTAGGGAAAATGGGCAGACTCGGCGGGCCAAGTGGTCCTTATCTGCCATCAATTTCTATATTTCTATGTTTCTATCCTCCTCTTGCACTGCCTGGTCTGCATTCCGCTTCCAGTGCGGTACTTAATTTGGCACTAGAGACCCTTAATGTGCCTCCCTTCGAGCCTGCAGCTACTTGTGAGCTATGCTTTCCCTCTTGCAAGACACTGTTCCTAGTGGCTATTGTCTGAGCGAATACTAAATCAGATTGACCTTCCTGTTTATTTTCACTCCCACGGATGGTGTGGAACGTTATTTACATATGGTGGATGTCCACCAGATGTTGAGATGGTACTTGGACTGTACTACAAGTTGCTGAAAATCCTCACAATGGTTTGTGGCTCTTGCCCCCTGATGGTGGGCTCCCTCATTTCTAAGCATGGCCTTTTCAAATAGTTGGCCAGCAGTATTACCTTCTGTTACTGGAAGTGTGGTGAGCAGGTTCCTGGTCCTGTCCATGCTCACTCCACCAGTGAGGGGACTACTTCAGTGGTTTGTTTCCACAGCGTGTCCACTACTGGCATATCTGGTACTTACAGTCTGGATATCATCTCTTGTAGACATGCCATAATCGGCTTTACTGTTCTGCAAGACCTCCTTACTCAGGATGCTTAGGTCCTACCATCCTCCCTCAGTGCTTAGCACTGCTTGGGAATTGTTTCATGATGTAGCCCAATGAAGGGATATGTCCTTGAAGAAGATAGAATAGTTACTTACCATAACGGTAGATCTTCAAGAGACTCTCCTCCACTGAGCCACATCGCTCCCTCCCTCCCTCCCATTTTCTACCTCCTTGTCGTGTGATGGGTGATTATTCTGCCCCCTCTTGCAAGCTGGTTGTCCTCCGATGCCTCCTTTAGCATCTTTACTCAGGTTTCCATATCCTCTCCTGTGTGTGCCTGGTTTGGTCCTGGTTGCCTCAGCCCCCACCTGTCTGATGATTCTCCGAGCTCGTCTCCAGCAGGGACATGAGGCATGCTGGGGATACCCAAGTTATACAGGCACTGATGTAGTACGTCGACGTGGATGGCCACAGCCAACAAAAGATTTCTGGGTGGCCTTGCTGCTGCTGGCTTACAGTTCCATGATGTGGCTGAATGGAGGAGATTCTCTCAAAGATCTGCTGTTACAGTAAGTAACTTTTCTTTCCTTCAACTCAATCAGCACATCACTGAGTCTATACGGCTGAATCCTTCATACTCTGACCACTCTCTTATAGACTGGGGTTTTGTCCTCCCACCCTTCATCGTATCATGGAAGCTGGCACACACTTATACACTCAGTGATAATCACATGGTCTATTATGCGAATGAAGTTCACTGCTTCAAAAATCCAGCCCAAGGTCATCCAGCACCTGTCCTTCGGGTCACTTAATGTGTCTGCCCTGCTGGCTGATCTCAACACTGTCTGGTCTTTTATTTCTGCATCCATTGATGTAGATGATACTATCTCCAATTTCCAATCTAAATTCAAGGCTGCCTGGGACAAGCATGCCCATCTATGGAAAGTCAGGGTTAAAGGTTCCTACTATCCCCAAGTCTGAACTGAACTTATTCCGGTCTCAAAGAAAGAGACTCAGCCAGATGCCTGCAAAAAGCCTCTGATTTAGAGATGCAGAGAACTGAAACTTAGCTAGTCAAGTTGGTGCAAAGTCGTGAACTTCATGCTACAAGTAGCAAAGTTTCTGACTTCAGCCCCAATCTCACTCGGCAATGTTTTTTTTTTTAACATTTAAACCACCCCTACTCACAGTGCCATGGAGTCCCACACTCCCCACCATTGAGACCTTTTAAAACAATATCCCCCCCCACCCTGTAGCCCCTCTACAGTTACAGTAAAGTGTCCTTACAATTTGTCAATTTTACAGCTTCCCCATTGACTTTAATAGTAAAATCCCTTTCCCTGACAAGCTCCAAATCACACAATCACCCACCTTCACCCACCCCAGCAATTACCCAACTCCCTAATTAAGATCAATATATCCCACTCTACCCACCCTGTAGCACACATCCTCCCTCCTCCCCCCCAAGCTCCCAAAGTTTAAGGATATATTCACTGCACCTAGAAAAAAAAAAAAGGAAATCTGTCTCTCGGAGGCGCACTCGTGCTCTCTTCAGTCACTGTCCTACACTGATGAATGGATGACATACACTATAGTAACACATGGTTTACTGACCGTTCAGGTGTTACTATAACAGACATCATCCATCTATTTATGTCAAACACTGACCGAAGAGAGCATGACTGCTCCTCCAAGGGATGGGTTTCATTTTTTTTTCTTCTAGGTGCAGTGAACATATCTTTAAACCTTTGGGGCACTTTCGCTGGCAAAGAGCCACTATGCACAGACTCCACTGGGTGAAGTAGGCACTTCCCTGTTTGAAGAACTACATGAAGTGTCACTTTGCACTATGCCAAGTTGGGCAAATTTGCAAGGATTTTCAAGTGGAGAAGTTTCCAGGCTTCACTCTACTCTGGCTCTCCTGCACACCTTGCAAGTTACCAGCAGCTCCATAACACTTGCACTAAAGCCACTAGACTTGCCAAATCAGAATGACAGTATGGCATGCACCCCTACTGTACTACACATATCGGGAATGTAATGCGCTGAAGCTTCTGCGCCTAATCCTTCTGCTGGCACAATAGGCGTGCAGCCCTGCGAGTGTCAGTTGGCCAGGCGGCAGGGGCGGCAGGCGGAGTGATCTGCCGCCGCCCGGCTGACGAGTGGGGCAGTGGGACTCCAGTGGGTGGGTGGGAGGGGCACCCTAGACCACCAGGGTAATAGGACATTTTCTGTGAAACAGATGCCCGCGATCGGGCAGCATTCGTTCCACTGGACCACCAGGGATATTGGACGGTGGGGGTTCATTTAAACAGATGCCCGCGATTAGGCAGCATTCGGTCCACTGGACAACCAGGGATATTAGACGGCGGGGTTTTATTATAACGGATGCCCATGATCAGGCACATAGCGGTCCACTGGACCACCAGGGATATTGGACGGGGACTTCATTTTTTAAGAAATGCCCGCGATCGGGCTGCAGGGCATCAGTTCAATGCGCGGCTGCTGCGGCAGGGCCAGGCTAAGTCGCCGGATCGCACACCTGCATGTTAATGGGATGCAAATGGGGCCATAATGACATGCAAATGGCCCCATTTGCATGTCACCTTTTGAATATCGCAGGTGCTGTGAATGGCGCAATGGCACTTGTGCTAGCGCATCTCCATGCTCCACTCTGGCCACTTGCGCTGGTGCAGTGCCACTGCGCCATGCACAGTGGGGGTGGCCAGGGTGCAATATTCAAAGCTGCTGGGCCATGGCGCGGCTTCTTTGAATACTGCCCAGACTACACCCCTGCACAAACAAGTTGAGCTGCGCCCAAGCTTGCGCCACAGCCTGGCGCAGTTTGAATATCTGGGCCTGTGTCTTTTGCCTGTGGCCCCTCTGCCTTGGCTTCAAAGCTGACTTCAACAGTATCCAACACTGATTCAACACAAACCAGTTTACAAATAACAACCAAGAAAACAGTCTCCAAGACCTTTTTTAGTAACAGGTAGTGACTGGCAAAAATGCAGTCTTCCCCAGTCTTCAAGACTGTGGATAGCTCCCAAATGGAAGAAGCTGCCTCCTTTAAATACCTTGGTGCTTGGTGGGATGTTATCTTGACTTCCACTGCTATGTTGACATCATCTGCAAGAAGCTCCACCTTAAACTATACATTATCCAGGAATAAAGACTGTATCTCACTTGCTGCCCACTGTTAGACCATTGTAAAATGATCCTACTAGTTTTTGACTATGGGAAATTTATGTATAGTGCTGCTCTGAATTCACCATTGCTAGGCTGGATGCCCTATTCTGTCATTTTGTCCTTGACTGCCCTGCCTGCACTCTCCACTGCATCCTTTACATATCTCTCTCTCTCTCTCTCTCTCTCTCTCTCTCTCTCTCTCTCTCAGCTTTGTCTCCCACTGTGCGACCCTCATAACTAAACTGTGGTTTGGAATTGGAACCCTTCCCTAGTACCTCACCTCCTTCCTCCCCTGCCCAATTCCCTCCTCATATATCCTTTGTAATTCTGAACCTCACTTGTTCTCTCCCCTGTGTGAAAACTGCTGATAAGGCTTCTTTTTCATGCAGGTTTCTCTGGCTCTAGACTAACCTCCCGTCCACTGCTGCTCTTCTCCCCCCCACCCTTCGGATCCTACATATAATGTTGTTATTTCCTTGGTTGTACCCTACCCACAAACATGGCTGAAAATGAATCATTTGATCCAGTCCACCTTCCAGGTTAAACTGAAATATATAAATAAATAAATAAAAAAAAATACTCCTTGTCCACGCTACTCATGTCTGATCCTGCTCCTGACCCTACTATAAGCCTACTTTATCACTGGACAATTGGATGTGGCTTACTGTTCTATTGTTACTGATCACAATGTGTACCTTGTAATCTTCATATTCCTTTTTCCATATACTGCCTTGTTCCATATTGTGCATGTTATTTTTACTGTCTTTGCACTATCCATTCTGAATTACTTTTGTATCCACACCTTGTTTTTTACTTCATCTGCATGTTAATTACTGTTGTGTTCCGTTTACCCAGGACGCATCTGGAAAAAAGCTGTTTGCAGCTCCGTATGCTATTCTTGGTGAAACTTTAAAAAAAAATAAATCGATACATAAATAAAACCTCAACTTGACTTAGTTCCTCAGGGAGTATAACATTACAAAATACAGCATTTAATTTAATGGATAAAGGAGAGTCACAAAAGCACACCATATGCAGTAGCAGAAAGTACAGTTATGTAAGAACTTACCATAACAGTAGATCTTCGAGAGGAGCTCTTGCAGCAGGCTACACCATAAGGACTATGCCGCCAGACACTAGGACCCCACGGAAAACTTTATAGCCAGCAGTGCCCAGCAGGGACCGCCCCTGTCGTCAGACCACCTCCAACATCTGCCAATGGTATAAAGGGGGTGGTCCCCAGTCACTCCCCAGTTCTCCCGCTGGAGACCCGGCTAACAAATCATAGAGAACCGAGGCTAGTGGAAAACCCCAACAAGGGTTAGGAAGGAAAGGAGAAAAAGGACCAGGGGGAAGGAGGGTGGGAAATAACGCCTGCTGCAAGAACTCTTCTCGAAGATCTACTGTTACGGTACGTTCTTACGTAACTGTACTATCTTACTTCAAGTGGGAGCTCTTGCATCAGGCTACACCATAAGGACTGAATACCAGGTGTCACAGATTCACTCAGCAGGTCAGGCCCTCTACTCCCAAAGTGCCAACCTCTGAGCGCAGTCTTGTGAACAGTGAACAGAACAAGGTAACCCTCTTGTCTGTTTTTGTGAGTTCGGATCAACCTTTGGTCTCAAGTTCTGGAGAAATTCAAACTGTTATCCTCTTGCTAGCATACCCAACGTACAGGCTCAGATATATCTGTCTTCGGGGGGGCCAGATATCTTTGCCTACGGGCACCTAACCAGGTATTCAGAGAGGAACCCTTAAAACTTTAATAAAGACCTCAGATTTAAAACGCTTCTCTTTACAGTTTAGTACCACCATGCAAGCTTATGTCTGCTGTCTGCTATAACCATAAATATTTCTTAGCAAAAGAAAGCAATTCAAAGACAGACCAGGTATGCTCTAAAATTAGAGTTTTTACTAAAATATATAACAACATGTCAAACATACAATACAGAACTCTTATATCACAAGACACACATATCTTTAAACAAAACAAGGTTTAAAACAGTGCAATTCCTACAACAATGTTTAGATTTTGTCTAGCTTTCTAAATACCTGTTTTCAGTGTTCAGATGTTTTCTTGGTCAGTGTCAGATAAAAGTCTGTCTGTAGTGAAACAGAATAATCTTTAAAAGCGGGTTTTGCCCACCTCTTTTGCATGAGGTCATCTAGTTCCTCCCTGTCAAAATAGCTAAACAAATATATATTTCTATACAACCACAGGATGTAATTTCAAAGTATTAATTCTGCAACCTTAGCATAACTCAATTTCAATCACACTCTTTTGATTCATGCTGCATCCTCCTCACACAGGCTTCATATGAGCATTTACAACCTCTCACCTCTGTGTAATAACCTGTGTTTTCTCTTCAACGTCATAAACCTTTTTTATGATTTCCCTCTTAAAGTTAACTTAAAACAACTCTGTAATTAACTCAGAGAAACAGGATCCTTGATTAAAGTCTTCCATGTAACACACTGTCTCTAAAAACTGAATGTGTGTGATGCATGCTGCCAGCATTTCTTTTCCTGCATCTGTCAGCTGAAATCTGGGGAATGAGTGAGGTCATTCCTAGAGCATCTGATTTTTCAGCAGAAACATTCAGTAATACATTTTATATTAAAAAGAAATGATACAGCACTTAGGACTGGCTGTCTACGTCACACCAGGTAGTACCAAAATGATCCAGAATGGGTTGGGAGGTGGATGGAAAACTGGAAAGCGGAAGGGGGCTTCAGGACAGTAGGCCTTGAAGCACTGCTAGACCAAATCCAGCTCTCCACCTGGAAGCAATGTTCAAACTGTAGTACCTCACAAAGGTGTGCACTGAACTCCAAGTAGCTGCTGTGCAGACATCTGCTGCAGAGACATTACAGAATGCTGCAAAGGAGGCTAAAATGCCTCTGGTGGAGTGACCCTTAACTGAGCCCAGTAAGGGTTTCTTGTACTTGTTGTAACTGAAAGTGATGCAATGGACTAGCCATCTAGATAAAGTCTGTTTTTTGAAACAAACAACTGATCAGATTTCCTGAGTATCTGAGTATGGTTGATATAGTATCTGAGCACTCTGTGAATGTCCAGAGTGTGAGGTAGGGCCTCCCCTCAATTAGAATGCTCAGGGTAATAGACCGGAAGGTTGATGTCCTCATTAAGGGTAAATTATGACACCACCTTAGGCAGGAATTTAGGATTAGTCTGCAAGGACACCCTGTCCTTGTGGAAAACTAAATATGGCTCTTTTGCCATCAGAGCCTGAAGCTCGGAAATCCTCAGAACAGAAGTAACTGCAACTAAAAACAACGCTTTCAATGACAGAAAACACAGCTCTCAATCCACGGCTGGTTCAAAGGAAGGCAACGTAAGTTTTTCTAACAAAAACTAAAGATCCCAAGGGGGGATAGGATCCCTAATGGGAGGTTTGAGATGAAGTATTCCCCTCAAAAATGTCCAGGCCAGATCCGTCTCGGCAACATATTTACCATCCACCGCTACGTGATAGGCTGAAATTGCAGAGAGGTGTACCTTAATGGATGAATAACGAAGGCCTGAATCCGACAAGGAAAGGAAATATTCAAGGACAGCATTAAGAGGGCACAGGAGGGGGTCCAGACCCCGACTGGAGGCCCACAAACAAAAACGTTTCCACTTCATAGAGTAGGTGGCTCTAGTAGGCAGCTTCCCAGCTGCGATCAAGACCTCAGCCACTCTAGGAGACACCCCACAGCATGCTGTGGTTACGTCTGCAGGTTCCAGGCATGCAGGTGCAGAGACCAGAGGTCTGGGTGAACCAGTCTGCCCTGCTCTTGTGACAGCAAGCAGAAGGATGAGGGCAGGGGGATCGGAGGTTCCACTGCCAACTGCTGCAGTAAAGGGAACCATATCTGACAAGGCCAAAGTGGAGCTACAAGGATCATCTCTGCTCCTTCCGCTTGGAGTTTGAGCAGAGCCCTGTGTAGAACAGGAAAGGGAGGGAAGGCATACAGAAACCTCCCTGTCCAGCAGAGGGTCAATGCGTCTCACCAGAAAACACCAAGCCCATGATCTAGCAAGCAGAAACTGGGCAGTTTTGCATTGCACAAGGACGTAAAGAGGCCTAGTTCTGGACGGCCCCATTTTTGGAAGAGGTCATCCAGCACTGACTGCAGGAGTTCCCATTCGTGCATCTTTGACTGAGACTGACTTAGGGAGTTGGCCAAGACGTTTTGGACCCATGGAACATGTACTGCGGTGAGCGAGAGGCCAGGTTCCAGGGCACAGAACCACACTCTCATAGCCCCTCAACAAAGAGGGTAGAAGCGAGTCCCCCCTTGTTTACTGATGTAGTGGATGACTGACATGTTGTCCATCTGCACCAACAGGGGACCTGGATGAAGATCCAGGCGAAACGCCTGCAAGGCGTATAGAACTGCTCTCATCTCCAGAATATTGATATGCAGTGTCAATTTCAGGGAAGACCATGCTCCTTGAGTCTGATGGTTCAGAAAATGAGCACCCCAACCAATGCCCAAGGCATCAGTTGTGAGAACCTGCAACGGAGGGTCCCTTTGAAACGGAACTCCCGGTTCCAGATTCTGCAGTGAAAGCCACCAGGAGAGAGTCTGTACCACGGCTTTGGAGATCGAGACTGGCTGGTTAAGATCATCCTCCCTTTGATCTCACTGCCCCCAAGTGTCCACTGAGGGACTCTCATGAAGAGGCGTGCTGAGGGTACGGTCACTATGGCTGCGGCCATGTGGCCCAGGAGTTGGAGCATAGATTGAGCTGGAACCTGGTGAGTAGCTGATACTTTGTAAGCCAATGATCAAAGGTGTAATGCCCTGTCTGGCGGGAGGAAAGCCTTCCCTTGCTCCATGTCTAGGATTGCCCCTATGTATTGAAACCTCTGACAGGGTGTCGGGAATGACTTGGCTATATTCAGGGTGCCTCCTAGGGAGCTGAACAGGTTGAAGGTGTCTTCTAGGGTTGCTAGAAGATGATCCCTGGTTGAGGCAGCCAGAAGCCAATCCTCAAGCTAGGGGTACACGAAGTGACCCTGCCTCCTTAACTCATTCAGGCCTAGATATGTCTGTAGGTGGCATCTGAAAGCATAGCCACTCAGGCCAATAACGCCTGTAGATGTACTCAGCCGACTTTCACTCAGGCCTGGAAACGTCTGAGGAAGTCAGCAGTTTTTACCTAAATATTAAACAAACCAAATTGCTTAGAATTGATTGCATAGCACCGTTAGAAATGTAATTTTGTGGTGAACAATTTTGCTGTTGATACTTTGTGTCTATTATGTATTCGTTAGGATTTATTTGCATTTGTTTAAGGTATGGTGTGCATGGCTGGCATTTGTCTCTCAAGTTTCACCTAAGCACCTAGAATAAATCTGAACAAAAACACAGTTGTTTGGTACTTCAGCTAGTATAAAATAAAAACTAAATGGATTACAATTGATTGCATAGCACCATTAGAAAGCATGGCTGACATTTGTCTCAAGCCTCACCTAAGCACCGTGAAAAAAAAACAGTTCTTTGGTATTTCAGCTAGTATACAATAAAAACTAAATTGATTACAATAGATTGCATAGCACCATTGGAAAGGTAATGTTGTGCTGAACAATTTTGCCACTCGTACTTTGTGTGTAGCACTTACGGTTCAAGAGGTATTAACATTCGTTTGTGGCATGCTGATTATGGCTTGATTTTGCTTAGAAAGGCCCAGGATGCAGTGCTAAGAGTATACAGGGCACAAGTGGTGGAAGTCTCAAAGAGCTCTTGTGGCATGAATGAGTTAAGGCTGCTGCCACTACCGTTAGACACTTCGTGAACACACGAGGTGTCACGGAAAGGCCGAAGGGCAAGGCCCAAAACTGGTAGTGTCTTCCCTGAAAGGAAAATCTCAGGAACCTCCTGTGAGCTGGAAGCACCAGAATATGGAGGTAGGCATTCTGCATGTCTAGGGAGCAGAGCCAGTCCCCTTGATGCAGCATGGTAAGAATGCCTGGCAAGGCGACTATCCTGAACCTCTTGTACTCTATATAGTTGTTCAAGAGGCTCAGGTCCAGGATCGAGTGACGATCCCCATCTTCTTGGGTACCAGGAAGAAGCGGGAGTAGAACCCTTCCCCCATTGGGGGGACAGAACTGGATCTATTGCCTTCTTGTCTAATAGCAACTGTACTTCCTTCCTGATGAGTTCGGCATGGGAGAGGGAGTATGATGCTTGGACCGGGGATTGTCTGGGGACATCTGATGAAATTCCAGTGCATGCCCCCCTCTATCAACTGGAGGACCCACGCATTGTTAGTGATGGAGGTCCACCCATTGAGGTAAAGCGAGAACTGACCCCCTACCTCCACTTCCCTGGACTCGGCAGGTGGTATGGGGCCAGACCGGGAGTCTGGTGTTGGAGCCCGGGGTGGGCAAGGAGACCTGGGATGGTTTGTTGTTCCTTGATCCCTGTGTTCCACTGGGGCGAGAGGGAGCTTTATGATGAAAGTTGCCTCTCTGCTGCTATCCTTTAGGCTTTTGCCCTCCCTGGCGACAAAACTGATGCCACTTGCCAGTGGTCTACTCAGACCTGTACAACTGATGTACCGAGACTGAATGCCCTTACCCAAATCCTGGACGTCCGTGATCATCTGCTCAATGTCAGGACCAAAAAGTATGGACCCATGGAATGGCGCATCAATGATGGCATCCTGAAGGTCCTGCCTAAACCCAGAGACTTGGAGCCAAGAATATCTCCTCATAAAAACCCCTGTGGCTGCTGCCCTGGCCGCCATATTGGCAGAGTCATATGAAGATCTCAGGACGTGTTTCCCTACATCCAAGCTGGACTGTAGTATGTCCAAGAGCTCAGTCTTGAGGTCAGAATCGTGCTGCTTTATGGCACGCTTGATTGCCTTGTTACAGAGAGATTTCTGGTACTGCACCACGTGGGCTAAAATATTTAGCGAACAAATGGTGCATGTAGCCAATGAATAAACCTTTCTGCCAAACTGATCTACGCATTTGGATTCTTTGTCCGGTGGCTGGGAACTCATGTGTTGGGGCTGCTTGGTTCTGCTGTGAGCAGCAGTCAACACGACCGAGTCAGCCTCGGGCTGTTCTCCAAGGAACGGCTCATTTGTCAGGGTACGGTACAGCTGATCCACTTTTTTGGGAATAGCTGGAGCTGCTGCAGGATGGCTCCAGGCCAATCTGGTAGTGTCTTGGAATGGGGCTACCAGGGGTGGAACCACTACTGGTTTGGGCTCATTCATGCCTAAGAAATAAGCCAGTCTCTTCCTTTATGGATCAAGATCCTCGGTTTCCCACTGGTTTAAAAATTGGATAGGACGCATCACATCCAAGAAGGTGGGATCATCCGGTGGGGAATGAGGTGATTCCCCAGGAGGTCCGGATGTGGGGGAGGCAATGAATATTCGCCAGAGGATCTGTAGTAGTATGATCCCGAGGATGACCTGAAGCGAGAACGGGAGTGCCTTCTCCTGTAATGCCTGGAGGCAGACCTGGAGCGATGCCTACTCTAGTCAAGTGACTTGTCGTCTAGTGGAACTGGCAATTTGTCTTTGGGCAGAGGTGGAGGCTGTGGTGGTTGTGGAGTATCCACCAGAGCCGGTTGCGGTGGAGGAGCCTGTGGTTCCTTAGGCAGGATGTCTTTCCTAACAGTATCCCACCAGGAACTAAAAAAGTCCTTTACCTCTGCCAAAGAGACCATAGCTGGTGCTGATGGGCCTGGCGTACCGGCCCCTTCATCAGGTTCCCTGAGCAGCAGTTCTAACAGTTTATTAGAGGCTGGCATATGCACTGGTGACTTTGGCTTCTCTGGCGTCAGGTCCTTAGGTGGTGTCAGGTCTGACAGCAGGTCTGCCAGTGTCTCATCATTCGTTGGCATTGGGTCAGGCGTTGGGTGTGGCCTTGTCTCAGCCGGCGGTTCATCTGACAGACGCTTAGGGGGTGCCAGCAGCATAGAAGACCCTGACATCGAGGAAGACAACGGGGTGGTACGTCTAGAGTCTGACGCCCAATGCTTCAGGGAGCTGGCATCAGGGTGAGACCATTTCCAGATGCCTCTTCCTGTCGTCGGGTCCAGCCGGATGATCTGACAATGAAGAGGCCTTCGCTGGAGGGTGGGCAGTAGACAGAGTGTTACCCACCTCCTTAACTGTGGAATCCATGGCCTTAGACCCCGAAGTATGGCTGTAGGGTCTCAGATACAGGGAGAAGGCCGAAGGCCCTTGCTCCGAAGAAACACTGTCAGTGCCAACATCGGGCATTTCGAGGCCGACAACCTGGTAGGAGCTTGGCTTGACAGAGGGGCAGCATTCGAGCTTGGACTGGAGTTGGCTGACTTCCGATGCAGACACCAGGATCGGGAGTGAGAGCGGTCCTTTTCCTGGTGATGATGCTTTTTCTCCTTCTTATGGGACCCCGACCCTAAAGAAGAGGATCCTAGGCCTGACCGAGTCTTTTGCATGGTTGCCAGCTGTTGCACTAGCAGGAAAGTCTTCAGGTGACAGATGCGCATTTGTTGACTGAAGCTCTTGCAGTGCAGGCAGGATTCAGTATCATGACCAGGCTCTAGGCAGAGGAGGCAGGCCGAATGGCCATCGCGGGCCGGTATCTGCTTCCCACATGCGTGCTTCGACTTAGGGCGGTGAGTAGATGACGATGGTGAAGACATGCACCGACGAAAACTATAGAAACTATGTGAGAAATTCTTTTCAAAAACGGCAATTAACTGTTAGCATGCAGGTGTCTGTGGAGCCACTGTGAATGGGTTGACAGTGGGGAAAAGAACTGGGGAGTGACTGGGGATCGCCCCCTTTATACCACTGGTGGACGATGGAGGCGGTCTAACATCAGGAGGCAGTCCCCACTGGGTACTGCTAGCTAGAAAGTTTTTCGTGGGGTCCTAGTGCCTGGCGGCATAGTCCTTATGGTGTAGCCTGCTGCAAGAGCTCCCACTCGAAGTAAGATCTAGTGTGCTTGGTAGGAAATGTTTTGCTGGCCGTGCCTCCTGGAATCCCTTGGACACAGTTCTCTGAAATTGCTCATTTGGCTTCCTTCTCTGCCATGCTGAAAATCAGATCTCAAGTTGTGTTTGAATGCTTTTGTCTTGTTTGTTTTATGATTGGGACACCACATTAAATGAGAGTTTGGTCATGTGGGACCTACCCTGCATAGAAGTTTTAAAATAAATAAAACATAAATGGTGAATCACTTAGCCTTGGGTTCCCAGAAGTCTTTATCACTGGTGATTTTAGTCTGCATAGTGCCAAAGTCCATAAAATGTACTGATAGCATTTTACAACAGTTACAGAGGCCAGCCTATTGGAACAGTGGTATGGCCAGTGCTCTCTATGCTGACGATATGGGTTCTCCAGGAGGGAAGGAGGGATGCCTCCTTGCTGCAATGCTGCCAGCTAGGTAATCACAGGTTGCAGTGCAGCAAGGTGCCGAGAGGGAGGCAAAAGATTCAGCCGGGGACCTGTACTGTGCACACAATGCATAAGCTTGTACATTGATCCCCCTGTGCACCAGCCTCTTCTAGGGGAATCTGGGATAAAAAAGGAAAGCAGCCCTGGTGCTAGTTTCCCGGGGACCCTGGTATCCAGGCTAGCCCCCTTTTCCTTGCTGCACCTCTGGACATTATGAGCATTTGGGGTACATGTCCCTCCCACTTATACCCTGTTGGGGGTGGGTAAGCGAAGGCACTGTGGAGGATTACAAGCGGAGGTGCCAGAGGAATCCAGGGGGAGCGGGTGCTGGAGACAGAGTGGGCATAAAATATAAATTGCAAACAATTGGTACAACTGTTACAGTATATATTTAATGTTGCAGCTGCGAGAATGGTGGAAGACAAGCAAACTGAACTCATGGGGCACTATTTTCATAACAATCTGCCCAAGATGCATCTCTTCTATTTTTAAAGCAGAAATGCATCCAAACCTGTTAGAGCATCAATTAGACAGCATAACAGCATCCAAAGTTTGTGCTCAAAAACAGATGCAATTGCATTCACACTGGACACAACTGCACCTAAAGGGGATGTAACTTGCAATTCCATCCATTTGCTACTGCAAATTGTGACATTTCATTGTAAATGGATGCAACTTCTAAAAATAGCTGCTGGGCTGCTTGGATGCAAGTGGATGAATGCAGGTGCAGCACACATTTGTGTCCAAGTTCAACCATTCGGAAAATCCCCAACATGGTCTTTTTTTTCTTCTAGCACTTCCTATGTTCCTATGCAAATATTTTGAATCTCAGCCCTTTGAGTTTGTCTGCAATCTATAAGGTGCTCTTATGCTAGACAGATTACATACAAATATACTAAAAGGATGCCACAATAATTAAAAAAAAAAAAAACACAATTTGTCATCCATTTAAATGCATTTTTGTAACAAAAAAAAACAAAAAAACTTGAGCAGACTCCAGCTAAGACTATTTTTAAAACACCTGGCAGAATTGGCTCGTAGTCATATGTTTTCACCTTAACGCTTAAACACATGGTGGTACTTCCTATGTATGAGACTTCCATTTTTCAGAACAGGATGTCTTGTCAAATATACGGTAGTCTCTTGCTTTAAAGAAAATAACTTCCCTCTACATTACAAAAACATTGTCTGTGTCTTCAAGGGGACCTACTCAGAAAAAACAGAGTCTTTTGGTATTTCCGCTTCTGAGATATTTTAATACTTACTGTATTCAGGCTCAGGGAGAAAGAACTGCAATCGTCTTAAGTTTTAGACTTGAGATCCCTTGGGTATAGTTTAAGGATTGGTATTTATGAATTCTGCCTTTTTAGAGCAAAGCACATACAGTACTGTATAAATATCAGTAACTGACCTTCCCACAGAGAGTCCTTTAGACCTTGAACTCTGGCTACCCATTCCATTAAGTTATCACTGACTGGGGCTGCAGTTATACCCTGTTACAATGAAAAATAAGAGATTGATTACAATACAGTGCGGTAAAGCTGATTTTGTTATTCTTCTAAAGGACAATAAATTTAATTTTTTCATGTTGCAGTGTCTATAAGCATTTCAGTAACTAACTAGGCTGTGTTTTAATGTGTTTTAAGTTAGTGTAAAAGCTGTACAAAAGAAATGTTTTCTAATTAAAATAGGATCTTGTTTTTAAAGTAAACAGTCTTATTTATCCTATGTGCAAAATGTGAAATCTCCTTTTGCAAGAAGTATATACTGTATGTCTCGGTATGCATGAAAACATGCATCAGACAACATTAGGATTACCCTTTGCTGTTCATTTTTATGTTGCTTGCACGCATGTGCAAGAAACATAGTGCCATCATCCGAGTTTTCGGAGGTGTGGCACCCATCTTCCAATTCAGTCAGTGTGTTTGCAGGCGCAGCCCCAGTTCCCCAATCACTGCTGCAGCTGTCTGTGACAGCAGTTGAAAATGCAGTGGTCGTACAGTTGAAAGGGGGAGCTCCGCTTCAGTAAGCAGAGCTCCCCCCCCCCCACACACACAGGCAAACACGCATACTGCGTGCTGATGCGCTCCCTCCCCCCCCATGCACACACTGTATGGTTGACAGGGTTGTCCAATCCCCGTCGGCTCCGCCCCCACAAAAAAGCTGTCCAGGTGCCACGCTGGAGCCTACCCAAGCGTGGAAAAACTGTTATAGCCAGCGGGGTGCCCAATCCCCATCAGCTCCGCCCCAAAAGCTTTCCGGGTGCCACGCTGGGAGCCCACTAGCGTGGCAAAGCTTATTCTCAGCCAGCGGGTGTACTTGTCCCATGACTGCGCCCTACCCAAAAGCTTTCAGGTGCCATGCTGGGAGCCTACCCCAGCGTGGCAAAACTAGTTATGGCGACGGGATGCCCAATCCCCAGTCAGCTCCAGCCCCCAAACAGCCTTTCCAGCTGCCATGCTGGAGCCCATCAGCGTGACAAATGTCCGATGTCGTCTTAATAAAAACAAAACCCTGTAAATAAAAGGTCCCTAGTAGTCTCCCTGCCCCCCACAACCCGCACCCACCCACTGCACACCCTGCCTCCCCACACCCCATACTTACCTGCGGAGTCTGGCGCGATGATCTTCGGTGGACCAGGAACACGTCTGCACTCTTCAAAGCCGACCGCGAACTGAGGAAATGCCGGTAAGCTGTATAATGTAATTCATAGGGTTTTTTCAACTTTGTTGCATATCTCAGGCATTTTTGGGAATTCTGGGCCCAAATTTTCAACATGGGGTTTTTAGGACCCCTCCTCATGAATTCTTGCACAGTCATGGTGTTAATCGGGCCCGAAGGGTGATTTCATGGTCACTGCGTGAAATCACCTTTTGTGACCAATTAACGAAACGACACTGCCAGTGTTCATAAGGTGGGCTCTCAAAAAGTCTATGTTGAAAATTTGATGAAAAAATTCCTAAAAATTACCGTTTTACGAGCGTGCATTGCATAGTTCCTATGCACGCTCGTAAGTTCGTAAATTTTCAATATTTTCACTCCAGATTTTCAACATTGCCATTTTACCACACCTCCTTATGAGCAGTACAGCTGTCATTTTCACACGTCGCCCAAAATGTGTTTCTGTGCATGTAGTGCACAATGGCGCAGTCAGTGTGCGCAATCAATGTTTGGGACAGATTAAGAAAATCACAGTGACACTGTTCATGAGCAAGAGTCTTAAAATGGCTATGTTGAAAACTGATGAAAAAATTCCTTCAGCCGTTCTACAGCGTTACTAATGAAGACCCTGCAGCACCCCACTGGTCACCCCCTCTCCCTAGACTGCACCCCATTTACCACCACTCTCTGCCTCCTGTCTGTTAGCCAGTTTCTAACCCAGTTTACCACCCTTTCCCCCATGCCCAGCCTACTCAGCTAGTTTGTCAGCCTCCTATGAGGGATGGTGTCAAAGGCTTTGCTGAAATGACGGTAAGCATTGTCTACTGCCCCACCCTGATTCACTTCCTTTGTCACCCAGTCAAATAAATCAACCAGATTTGTCTGACATGATGTCCCCACTGTGAATCCATGTTGTCAATGGTCCTGTGCTCCGATGGCTTCTAGATGCCCCACTATCCTTTCTTTAAGCAATGCCTCCATGATCTTCCTCACTACTGAGGTGAGGCTGAACAGCCTATTGTTCCCTGCCTCCTCCCTACTGCTGCATTCGTGTAGAGGGACCACATGTGCCCTCCTCCAATTCACTCATGTTGAATGACTCAGTGAACATGGCTGCCAGAGGTACTGCTATCTCCCTTCGCAGTTCTCTTAATATGCTTGGGCGTATGCCATCTGGTTCCATCGCTTTGTCCACCTTCAATTTAGTGAGCTCCTGCAGGACTCTTTTGCCTTTGAATGGACTATTGTCCACCTCTTCACCCCCTTGGCAACTGCTATACTGCTGTGGCCCTTGCCCTCCACTCTTCTGTGAATACTGGCGGAAAGACACAGTGGATGACTTGGGAAGAAGGCATGGAAATGAAAATTACGTACCTACCATAATTCTTGATCTTCTCTTGTATCTTCACTATTCATTACTGCTTGGGTTAAGCCGGGGGCGCACACCCGCTACAGGAGGTTTTTTTTTTTGAGTCGGCTCCAACAGCGTCGTCCTCGAGCGTGACATACTGCATCATGCATGAGGGGCGGCCGTTAGGTGCCGCAGACTCCTCCTCTATCTCAGTTCTGTTAGCCGGAGAGGCGAAAATAAAGGTAGAAAAAAGGAAAGCGAGGCAAGAGAGCCGAAGGATAGAAAAAGGAAAGGATATAAACTGAAAAAGGGATAAGCTGGTAGAGAATAGACAGAGGAGAGAGAATTCCTACCCTAAGGGACCGCAGGGCCTCCTTTCCGAGGCGGCTCTAAGGGAGGAACAGAGAGAAGGAAAGAGAAGTAGAAGAAGAAGGAGAAGAAGAAAAGAGGCATGTTGAGAGGGAGAACAGTGCCCATCGAGCATTGGTTGAGAGGCTTATAGGCTCGAGACTAACAAAGGAGCAAGAATCCCAGTTGCTAGGACTGAGGGGAGGTTCAACCGAACCACCTGAACAGATCCGAATGAGAGCAGACTCTCTGGACTCTCAACATGCCCAGTCCCTTCATCCTAGTTGAGGGCTCCTAGACTGTCCGGGCAGAACCTGTTCCGGGTAAAGCACCCAACCAGGAAGGGGACTAAGTCCCTTCGCACCTTGTTAGGTGCTAACACAGCAGTGTATGGAAAAGACTATGCCTTCTCGAAGGCAGTTTTGTATGAAAAATAGAGTGGAACTCAATCAGACTCCCTAGGGCAAGGCAGGCAGACGTTCAGAGCTGACAAGTTCAGTCAGTAGCTAGAAGAGCTAGAAAGAATACCTGCCAGGAGGATTCTTGACTTTGCCGGGGCCAGGACAGGCATGGCCACTTGGGCCGTGAAACTGCATGACCTGAAGAAGGTAAGGAATCGCACCCAAAGGGTGGTCAGAAAGAGTTCCCTCAGAAGTAGAGAAAATTATAACCGTGCTCGTTCCTCTTTACCTTGAGGAAAAGCGAGATCCATTCACTAAGAATGGAAAAACAGAAAAGTTTCTTTTTTTTGGCATAAAGGCCAAGGGAAGTAAGAGGAACGAGACGGGAGGGGGAGACGCCACAGAAGGAGGCCACTGAGGGGAAGGTGGGAGGGTATCAGTAATGAATGGTGAAGATACAAGAGAAGATCAAGAATTACGGTAGGTACATAATTTTCATATCTTCCCTTGTCAATCTTCACCATTCATTACTGCTTGGGTGAGTACAAGCCCCTCCCCTTAAAAAAGGGGGGGTAGAACCCTGAGGGAACAAGACCCCCAGCCTCCTGTTGGTGAGAAACAGAAGGGAAGACCCTGGCTAATGCAGAGAAAGCCTCGTGGGAGAAGAGCTAGGAGGTGCCCCGAGGACGGGAGGAGGAAGTCCCAGAAGTCTCCTAGCTCTGGAGGAAAAGAGCGGGTCCCCGGAAAGCGGAGCGAATTACCCTACGCTGGGCCAGGGGTGACAACCTTGATAGACGAAGCCATGCCGTCCGCCTAATGCAGATCGCTGTCCCTGCAAGCCTGGAAGCCACCTCATTAGCGTCATAAGATGCCCTTGCTTGGTGTCTTGCCAGCTCCAGGCTTATAGTGGAGAGGGCAATAGCCTGTCTGGTGTGCTCCATATCAGGCATTGATGCTAAGAGCTGGGAGAGCATCGACCACAGATGCCGACTGTAGGCAGCGTGGTGAGCCTGATGTGATGCAATGCAGGCCACCGCACGAGAGGAAGAGAACACTCTTCACCCCCACCGGTCGAATTGTAGGGAATCTGAATCCGATGGAAGGTCGTGCGCCAGGAGGCGACGCCCAGAAGGAGTCTCTAGGTATACCAAACCCAAGGACGGGTTGGGAAGGGTACCCAGGGATTCCGAGGGGGCACAATACCTTCGTCGACAGTCTACCGGGGCTGGAGAAGAGGCGGCTGGCGACTGCCAGGAACGGATAGATGCCTCCTGGAAGGGGATAGGCCAGGAAGGTACCATCAGGTGCTGGGCACTGAATTCTCCAAGGAATTCACGCGTCTCCCGTTCAGTATTGTCTCGCCTAACATAAGAGATTCGAAGATCCCTCACCATCCTCGAAAGGAATCGCTGATATTCAGTGAAATCAGCGTCGGAGGAAAGATGAGCAAGGGGTTCCTCTCCCTCAGAGGAGGAAGACGAGGATGATGGGGAGCTTGAATGTCCAGAAGATTCCTGCGGCGGTGGGGAGAGTCGAAAGACCCACTCATGCATATATCTAATGTATGAGGGGAAGGCCGCCGGAGAACCTCTGAACTGCTCCCAGGATAATGGACCCGTAGGACCGACATGGCCTGGAAGAGCGGGGGGTGGTTGCAGAGGTACTGGAGAAGGGCACCTGCGGAGAGGCAACTGACCTCTGCTAGGGCTCTGAAATCCGGGGAACGGAGCCCGAGCTGGCGGGATCCTGGACAACAAACCAGGTCGCAAAACGGAACCCTGGGGATGCGCGGCCTGGAAGAGCCCAGAAGGGCATCCTCCCCTGTGACGAACCTGGGACTGCATGGATCCAGAAGGGCAGTCCGTAGCAATGCCACCGGAGGGAGTCCCGGGGCCCAAGAGGGAAAGGCGGGGTTCGGCACTGTAATCTAGCCACCCCGGTGGCGGGCCGGGTCGCGCGACCGCCCCCACCCTCGACCCCTCGGACTCCGAGAGATCCCTCCTCCTCGACTCCAGCGGTCCCCCAACCCGAGAGGTGGCAACAGCACCCGGAAGGGTAGCTGTCACAGACCCCTAGGAGGGAGAGCTCCCCTCAGTCCCCACCACATCACCCCTCCGGGACCCGGGGCCACCCCTAGCCCGAGGGTCCTCAGGGGAGGATGGGAGACGGAGACAGTGGGAGGGGCCCGCTGTGCCGCCTAGCACCACGTGTTACTGGGGACCCTGACCCCAGAGAGTCAGGGTGCCAGGATGGGTCCACATCCGAGTCATCGACCTCTGAAGAGGACGAGACCAGCAGAACCTCCACGCTGGCAACGCCGGGGTCCCCGGAGGAGCGGTGCATGACGGCGCCTGTGCTAGGGACAGCGCGGGACAACCCTAGCCACTCCACGACTGCTAGGCCCGGTCCCGCTCCCCTACTCGCCCAGTTAGGCCACAGCGCGCCCCGGCACCAGAACCCAACCTGGCGCCGCCGAGGTGCAAACGGATGCCTGCGGCGCCGCAAGCCGCACCAAAGGCCAGAGTGGCACCGCCTATGGTGCCATCTGACCACCGGCGCCGCAAGCGGTGCCGGGATCTGAAACGGCGCTGGAGGGCGGCGTCGAGGGTCCACCGGTGCCAGGCCCAGCAGGCGCGGGCCTCGACACTGGGGGAGCCTGCACCTCCGAGGAGGTGACTGCCGAGGCGGTGTCCCCGTCGTGGCCCCGGAAGGGACCACGATGTTCCCCCGACACCGCGAGAGAAGCTTCCTCTTCGGCAAGAGAAGAGGAGGAAGCCTCCTCCTCCTTGGACCGTATAGGCCAGGGAGGGGACCCGGGGGAAGGGCCTAGAAACCTTACCTGGGAATCCCTGGAGCGGAGCCGTCCCCCGAAGGTCGGCGGGGCCTTGCCGAGCTTGAACGCAGCGGACTCGAGGACACGACGGTCCACGGAGAAACAGGCGTCCGCGCGTCCATGTTGTGGTTGGGTCCCAGGCAGCGGAGACAGACATCATGCCGGTCCGAGGCGGAAAATGCCGGCCACAGGAGCACCGGCAAGAGGGCTCGCCCGCCTTGACTTACGCCTGCTCCCAAACCTGACATGATGTGAACTAAACAAGGAAAAAAGCAATAAAGCACTCGCGCCATATTATAGAAAACAGGAACGGTCTTACCGTGTATACGGCCGAGAGAGTCGCCTGAGAGAAAACGAGGAGTCTTGAGGATTAGAAACCCAGAACACTATATACGCTAACGCACAGCAGGTGCAGCTCGACGGGCGGGAGAAACAGAACTGAGATAGAGGAGTCGCTCGCGGCACCTAACGGCCGCCGCGCATGACGCAGTACGTCAAGGCCGAGGATGGCGCTTGGAGCCGACTCAAAAAAAAACTCCCAGAGAGGGTGCGCGCCTCCGGCTTAACCCAAGCAGTAATGAATGGTGAAGACTGACAAGGGAAGATCTATCACTTCCAAATACCTAAACAGCACATACAAGCAAGCAACATTCGGCATTGACAAATGCTTGTTATAAAATGGATCAGAACATGCCAATAATCTGATTGGCTGTGAACTGGCATATAAGGTATGGTTATCACAGCATAATTGAACAGCTTGGAACTTGTTGATGATTTATCATTGAGTGCATTGATTTTTATCCTTTAAAGGGAAACTGTCATAATCCCCATTTTCCTCCCAGTGTCTACTCACTTGCTAACTTGCAGTGAGAGATTGGCATTTCTGTTGTAGGGCATGGCTTTTATTAGTAATACTTATTTTATGTTCCAGGGTGGGTGGCGCCATCTCACAGAAGGTAGCGGCCAAAGTCGCAACTGATATGCAAATTACCGCCAGAACTTCCTACTGTGTGCCGGAACGCTTGTTCTTGACGAGTGGGGGCACATTTTCACTGAGTGAAAATAAACAGCATGGTATGTAGTGGTAAACCAGCTGTACCTCTAGAAACAATCCTCGTTAAAAACTGAGCAGTGTAGGCAAGTTAAATTCAGAATGAAAGTTCCAGCGCCGGGATTCAGATGGCGCTACTGCGCATGCCTGAACCCCGGAGCTGGAATTTTCATTCTGAATTTAACACCTAAACTCTCAGTTTTAACGAAATTCTGTAGAGGTACAGCTGAATTCCACATGCCACGTATTTATTTTCACTAGGTGAAATTGCCCCACTCGCCAAGAATGAGCTGCTGGCATACAGCAGGAAGGTCAGGGAGTTATGCAGGTCACAATCTGTCTTCCAGTGTGGCGGCAATATCCAAATGGCACACCAGGGACAGTAGAGGAAACCACCATACAGGCAAGAAACATAACAAATTACTTGGCAAAGGTCAGCTCCTATCATATTTGAATACTAAGGTTGTGCTAATCGGGTGTTTTTGCAGCCCTGGTAATTGCCAGCACTGTTTTGGACAGTTTTCCTTTCAAAGAAACATAAACCTTATTTTTTACTTTTTTTGTAATATAAATGAAAAAGGGATGCATGAAGCCTGTTTAATATCCCTAGTTTTGTGTTTGTTTTGAAATAGTTGTTTTTTTTTTTTTTTTTTTTTTTTGTTACTTCGGATCCCTTGTTAATGTTGCCTTGTTTCTGCCCAAATTCCCAGTGTCAATGTTTTAACTGCTTGTCCATTCCAGAACCAGTGACCTCAACTGAGCAGAAGCCCTGAATGGGAAGCTATACCCTAGGCTTCCACTCAACAATCACTCTGGGTTCTGAAGGCTGCACATAATTTTGGCGAGTCTGAAATGGCGAGTGCATAAATCCACGAGTTAATTTCAGTGAGGATGAAACGGTGATGTGTGTGTTACCCCCTTCCCAAGGTGCTATGACCTCAGAGTTGGTTATTTAAGTAAGCAGGGTACAGGGAGCAAAGCCACCTGGGAAAAAAAAAACCACCATTAGTGTTATTGCTAAAATTGCTTTGCGATTCCGGACTCGCCGTTCCAGAATCGATATAATTACATAGAACCATTCTGGAACTCCATCTACTGTCAAGTGGGTGCGGGACTTAAGGCAAAGGAATGTGGGTGAATCAATTAGGGTGAACATGACCTGGGCAGTCAGGATTTCAGCGGGTGGCAATTGTGGGCAGAAGAGAACATGGGGCCCTAACTGAGGTTCGCACCCTCCCCCTTGTGTGCAGGCTGGGTGATGTTTATATTTATTTAAAGGGGGGGTGCAGGGGGTGGCTTCACCTCCCACCCCGCAATGGGCTCAACATGGGGTATGACCAGCAAAGTGCGCAATGCAGTTTCTGGTCACGCATCTTGCTGTCCCACGTTTTCCCATACGCTGATCGTCGTCAGCCAATTTGTTTTCATCCTATTATGGGTATCTCCTGGAACTCATAAGTAATTAAAAAATTAATACTGGGTGGATAAAGGCAACATTAAAAAGGGTCACTAAATAAGGGACAAATAGGTCTAGTTCAAAACAAATGCATCAAATGTTACACTGGGGATATTAAACAGATTTCACACATGCAAAAATGTCAAATTATATTAAAAAAAAGTACAAAAACAAGGTTTATGTTCCCTTTAAGACAATTTTACAGGTGGATTTACTCAGTTAAAGGTATCGAGTGGTAGTAGCTGTATGCATATCTCTGGTAGTTGAAGGCATCTGTCTTCACCTCATGCCCTTGTGTGCAGGTTACCCTGGTTACCCCTATCCCCAAAGAGGGGCCCATTCTTACTTACATACTTCTTGATCTGTCTAAACAAGGTGTTATCAGTACCCAACATAGTGGATAATATATGGTCTACTATTAACAAGCATGTGTATCCCTCGAGAGGTAGCCATGGCGACTGTTTAAACCTCGAGAGCAAAGCTCAAGCTGGTCCTAAAGCTGATCAGGAATATTAAGGTCACTGGTTCTGCAGGCTACAATAAACTTGAACCTAGGTTACTCAAACTAGCAGACCAAGAAACTGCCACACCAATCATGTGCTTACTCAATAGGTCACTGATGGAAGGGAAAGTTCCTACAGCATGGAAAACTGCCCTGGTTACCCCCATCCCCAAAGGGGGGCCCAGTGAGCTGGTCGAGAATTACAGACCAATTTCCATACTCTACACACTAAACAAAATGCTTGAGAGGACTATGTACCAACAAGTCCAGGAATATGTTGAACAACATAACCTCCCAACTCCCCGACAACACGGATTTAGAAAATGACATGGCACAGATACTGCCTTGGTTAGTCTTACATCCAACATCCTCGTAGCCCAAGACAAAGGCCAACTAACTGGTGCAATCTTCATAGACCTTACCAAGGCCTTTGATCTGGTGGACCATCAACTTCTCATCTCACAGCTCAGATCCCTTGGGCTGGACAACCACTCAGCACAGTGGTTCACTGATTACCTGAATGGTAGATCTCAGATAGTCAGATGGATGGGGGAGAAGTCAGACAAGCGCTCCAACTATGAAGGGGTTCCCCAAGGTTCAATAATGGGGCCCTCCTATTCTCCCTATTTATCAATAACCTACCTAAGCACTGTGGAGGAGGAAAGGTGACCCTTTATGCCGATGATGCTGTACTGTACAGATCTGCTCTGGATGCAGCGCAGATAAATCAACTTCTCAACCATGATCTCTCCATACTAGAAAACTGGCTCTGGACAAATCGGCTAGTCCTCAATGTAAAAAAAAAATAAAACCCAAAGCCATCTTATTTGAACCCAAAAAGCTAGGCCCTAATAGATCATACTTACTGTCCCCCTGCCTGTCCAGTGGTTCTCCTATACAGGTTGTGGACTGCATTAAATACCTAGGCATGTATATTGATCAAGACTGTTCCTTCAAGGAACATGTTGACCAACTAACCAAGACTTTAAACCAGAAGCTTGGTCTCTTGTATCATCTGAGCCCATTTCTC
This sequence comes from Neoceratodus forsteri, assembly GCA_016271365.2. Lineage (NCBI taxonomy): Eukaryota > Metazoa > Chordata > Ceratodontiformes > Ceratodontidae > Neoceratodus > Neoceratodus forsteri. The sequence goes on along the minus strand of CM028136.1, from coordinate 396,944,369 downwards.
ACTCAGACATCTAAGTTAATGCTAGCCACTGGCATGCTCCTGCCAACCCTACCCTATGGGGCCCCAGTGCTACACTCACTACAGAGCATGGAGATGCAAAAACTAGGAAAGCTGCATCACAGAGTAGGGTGTTTTGCCCTGGGTTCCCTGCCTCTAGACCACCACTGTAATGTATTGCACGCTCTAAATTGGCCCTCCCTTGAAGGAAGGCTGGCTTTCTCTTCCCCGTGTCTTGCCGACAAGCTTCTATAAACAAATCCCCCTCCTAGTCTGAGTTGCACCTTAATGCTCAAACAGCCTGGAAGAACCTTAAGGTCCTCTAACCAGCAACTCCTCCACGTCCCTAGAGTCCGGATATGTCAAGGTCGTTGGTCTTTCGGGACCTACATTCCATCCCTCTGGAATGGCCTTCCTAGCAATCTTCAAGACTGCAGCTCCCTTGGGGGTTTTAAAAAAGGCCTAAAGACCTACCTATTGGGGTTCAGCCTCTGTGCATGTTACCGCTGAGAAGTCTCCCATCTGGCATGCCTTTACTACCACTATTGGACCTCTATTGCTGATAGAGACACTTATAACTGTAATTTGTGTAAAAAAATGTCAAAAATGTCACGTTCAATGAATCATTATGTAATCTGTCTTTCTTGTGAAACTTTTTTTACCCTTCATGTTAACCCACTATTGTACCTAACCTGCCTGTGATCGTACAATATGCCTTTATTGTAATGTCTGTGTTGCTCAAATTTCCCTTGAATTGTTCCTACTCTTATTTTACTATTGCCTGTAATTAATTCCAGGTCACCCCTGAAAAAGGGACCATTATGGTCTCAGTGGGCCTACCCGGTTACCAAAATTTAAATAAATAAATAAATAAATAATGTATATCAACCAAACTGGACACCTGGCACATTCTTACTTACATACTGCTTGATCTGTCGAAACAAGGTGTTATCACTAGCCAACATAGTGGATAATATATGGTCTACTATTAACAAGCATGTGTATCCCTCAAGAGGTAGCCATGGCGACTGTTTAAACCTCAAGAGCAAAGCTCAAGAGGTTTTGGTCACCATGGCTACTTTGAAAGGGATGCACACGCTTGCACTGTGGACAGTGGACAATACAATACATTGTCTTTTATAGTGTATGGTCCACCTTAGAAGAAAAAACTAGTCTCTTTAGTTAAAAATATGCCTGCAGACTCCTTACTTTTTTGTTTCATTTCTCAACGCCACTCTGCTCTGGGTACAGCTCTCACCGCTGCAGCCATTTAAGGAAGTGTCAATGTTTGTGAAATGCGCATGCGCGAACGCACTCCAGTTGTGGATGTCATCAAGGCACAGGTCAGAAAGCATAGGAAAAAACAGGAGCAGTTGTAGAATTTGCAAAAAGTGTTTACTAGTACTAGCAGTAACATAAAAAAAATTGTTCAGAATAACTATTTACAAAGGCAGAATAAACAGAAAAGATCCATCTGAGTTTTCCTTCAATCTCTGTGTCTCTGTATCTCTTACAAGAAATTGCAGTTCTGTTTTTGTAAGTCCTTTCAACCCCCCTCCTTAACAAGCATCCTGTTTTTTTCTAAAAGTTTCTTGTATGTTTCAGGCAGGTGCAGCAAGAACACAATGTCCCAAAATTGAGGCCCCTTCTCCAAAGCTTCTGAAAAAGGGCTTATAAAACTGCTCTCAGGTTAACCTCTCAAATTCCCAATAGCTTTTTGCAATCATCTCAAACTATAATTATATACATTTCAATAGTAACATTATATAATTTCTAAACAAAGGGATCCCAATACCGGTTACATTTCCACATAATGATTTGCATATTTTTATACCAGCAGATATGCAAGGAAGGAAAAAAGACAGAAACAGCAAGGGAAGACTGAAAGACAGTGAGAGGCAAAGAATTGTGAGACTGTCAGGGTGATCATATCCTAGGTCTCACGAGAAAATCTGGTTACACAACCAGACAGATAAGAGACAGGAAAGAAAAGAACAGAACAGATCCCTGCATTCAAACTCTCCATAACAACTGGGACAGGGTCCTATTCAACTCTGTCACATACACCCCCCTCCTTAAGAGGGAATCTGTTTTATCAAACAGGTTTCTAAAACTTTCTATTAATTCTCTAACATTAGCTTCTAACTTTCAGAAATTAAGCACATGTGCAGTATCCTTTTTTTCTATAACAGTACAACAAACAGTAAAGTTTAAACTCATACATTTGTTTTTCAACCTTTATAACCCTCAATTCCTGATCCATAGATTGACAGAAAATCAGCATTGCTATTCTCTTTACCAGATTTGTGTATCACCTTGAATTTAAATGGCTGTAGTTCCAAGTACCACCTTGTGATTCTGGAATTTTTATCACATTTGGTTACGCCAACAGAGAGGATTGCGATCTGTTGTAAGTACAAAGTCAGTTTCTAGCAAATAAAACTTAAGAGACTCCATGGCCCACTTTGCTGCTAAACATTCCTTTTTAATGGTGGAGTACCTTTTCTCTCTGTCATGCAACTTCCTACTTATGTACACATTGGGATGTTCCGTCCCATCTATACTTCGACTCAGGACTGCACCTAGACCTACCTCTGATGCATCTGTTTGTAACAAAAATAGTTTCTCAAAGTCAGGGCTTCTTAAAACAGGGGCTGAATGCAGCCTTAATGGCTTGAAAAGCTTCATCACACTATGGAGTCTATTTCACATTATTTGGGAACTGTTTCTTTGCGAGATCAGGGAGGAGAGTAGCTAACTCTGCAAAGTTGGGAACAAATCTCCGATAATAACCAACCAGCCCTAAAAATGACCTGACGTATTTCTTTGTTTTAGGGACAGGGCTGTTAGTTACAGCTTCTATCTTACAAACCTCAGGCTTGACTTCTCCATTTCCCAAAACATAGCCCAAATATCTGGTTTCCTGCATGCCCAATGCACACTTCATAGAATTAATTGTCAGACCTGCCTTTTTGATCGACTGGATAACTGCTCGTAGGTGTTCCAGGTGGCTTTTCCAGTCTGGACTATACACCACGACATCATCCACATATGCAGCACAATAACCAGTGTGAGGGAATAAAATTACATCCATGTACCGCTGGCATGTAGCTAACATACCATGTAACCCAATGGCATGGTGGTGAACTGATAGAATCCAAAAGAAGTGCCAAATGCAATTATGTCTCTGGATGCTTTAGCTAAAGGGATTTGCCAGTAACCCTTGGTGAGATTGAGGGTACTGATATACTTTGCACTCCCCAGTTTGTCCACCAAATCATCTATTCTGGGCATAGGATAACTGTCAAATTCTGACACTTGATTAAGTTTCCTAAAATCAAGGCAGATTATAACACCACCTTCTTTTTTGTTTACAATTACCACTGGAGAGGACCAAGCACTCCTCGACTCTTCTATGATACCCAATTCTTTCATTTTTTGTATTTCCTTAACCACAACAGCTCTTAACCGCTTTGGTAACCTGTATCTCTTTTGCCTAATAGGGCAAGTATTCCTTGGCACTATTACATGCTCAACCCCTTTTGCTCGGCCTGGTACTGTGGTAAAAGTACTGTTAAATGTTTTTAGCAAGTTACGAATTTCTGCAGTTTGTTCTGAGGTTAAGGAAACATTCACCTTTACAGTATCAGCAGTTACAGTTTGTTCCAGTCTATCATAAGCTACATCAATATCTTCTTTATCAGTTTCTGGTAAAACTAGCAGAGCAGCTTTTGGTGTTTTTTCAACCCATTTCTTGAGGAAGTTAGCATGGTATATCTCACTAGGATTTTTCCTGTCAGGGGTCTCAATCGCGTAGTTAACAGTGCCAGTACGTCTAAGAACCTTATAAAGCCTTGCCACTTTATTAACAGTTTATTTTCTATAGTGGGTAACAATATCAAGACCTTTTCACCTGGCTCAAAAACCTTTTCTTTTACCCCATGGTCATAATACACCTTCTGCTAGTTTTGAGCCTCTTCCTGATTACTGCGCAATTTCAACATATTTTGCCAGCTTCTTTCTTAGGGCACACATATAAGACATTATAGATTGTTTCTGAGTGGGGTTATCGTCCCACGTTTCTTTTATCACATCTAGTGGCCCTCTTGGTGGCCTACCATACAGCATTTCAAATGGTGACAGCCCTGTTGATGACTGTGGCACTTCTCTGTAAGTAAAAAGTAGGTAAGGCAAGTATTGGTCCCAGACTTTCCCTTCCCCTTTTATAAACCTTTTTAACATGCGTTTTAGGGTTTGGTTAAAACGCTCAAAAAGACAGTCTGTCTGATGGTGATAGGGGGAGATTCTTATGACAGTGATACCTAGTAGTTTGTACAGCTCCTTAAGTAATGCAGCACCAAAATGACTACCCTAATCAGTAATAATTTCTTTACGTATGCCCACTATGCTGAAAAATTTTGCAAGCCCTGCTGCCACTTTTGAAGCTGTGACAGTACACATTGGAACTGCTTCTGGGTATCGAGTAGCACAGTCACATACAACCAGGATAAATCTATTAACCTTTTTACTTTTGTCTAAAGGGCCAACCACATCCATTGCAATTCTCTCAAAAGGCACATCTATCAAGGGTAGGGGCACCTTGTTGTTTCTGGTGACTTTGGCTACTTTCTGACACTCAGCACAGGAATTACAATAGGTAGCAACATCTTCATGAATTCCAGACCAGTACAATCTATACAGCAATCTGGCAAGGGTGCGATCCCTCCCCGAGTGACCAGCCATAGGACTATTATGTGCTATCTGTAACAACTCTGTTCTATACTTCTGTGGTATAACCAATTGTTCTCTCTGTCTGTTCCTGTTCTGAGGTTCAGCCTAAACTCTGTACAGTAACCCATTACAGTTTTTAAACATTGGTCCACCCTGTTTTGGGTTTACCCCCAGCTGCTTAAAATAACTGTGGAGAGAAACACCATTAGCTTGTTCTGAAAGAAAATCACAATCGGTGATCAGTTTACTTTCAGCATTTTCATATGTTAACCCCTTATGTCTATCAGTCATTTGTTGCCACAGTTTCTTTAGGCATCGTCTTTCATTCCTGGACTTCTGGATCTTGGAGCTGTGCTCAAACAAGACAGAATCAAAGTCATTGAAAGGAAAAGTGTCCCCACCGTTTGAAATTTTCTTTGCCTGAGCTCTTGTTGCCACTGCTGCTGAAACTGCAGGGTTCAGTTTCTCTGAAATTAACTCAGTAAATCCTGGACAGTCATTTCCAACAATCATGGGTACAGGTAACTTAGGTACTACCCCCACTTTCATTTGGTGTGACACACTCTTAATGGTCAGAGTCACTTGGGTGGTGGGATAGTATCGAATATCCCTGTGGATACAGATGACACCAGTACCTGGTCCTTTTGAACAGTGTTTTCCCAGCACTTCAACATGCACTAGGGTATGTCTGCTTCCCGAATCAATGAGTCCCTTTACAGTCTTATCCTCCACCTTCACATCTGTTAAATACTTGCCCCCAATTTGCCAAGGACAAATCTGCTCCAGAGTCACTCTTATTACGGCAATTTCTTGCAATATGACCTGGCTTATTACAGTTATAGCAAATAATGTCTTTGGGCACAGATTTGTTACCCCCACCAGAGTTCTTATCAGACTTGGAGTTTAAATGGGAAAATGAGTGTCTTACCAGTGCTTGCCATTTACCTTACTGCTGTGACGTCTGTCTGGCCATTTGGTAGTCTTCGGCCAAAGAAACAACCTTTTTCCCACCTTCTGGTCAATGTTTTTTTACCCAGAGCTGCACATCTGTAGGCAGGATGTTGATGAATTGCTCCATTGCAAATGTGTCGATGATCTGTGGGACTGTTTTGCCCTCTGGCTGAAGCCATTTTATCAGGAGTTCTCTGAGTCGGGTGAAGGCTTCTCGAAGATTGTCGACTGAGATGTACTTCAGAGATCGAAATCTCTGCCTGTAGGTCTCTCCTGAGATGTCATACCTTTTCAGGATTTTGCTTTTCACCAGGTCATAGTTTTCTGACTATGCAGTGTCCATATTGCTGTAGGCAAGTTGGGCTTTCCCTGTCAGGTAGGGTACCAGTCTGATTGTCCACTGCTGCTTTGGCCATTGGCAGGCTGTGCAAACTCTTTCAAAAGTTGTTAGGTATGCCTCAGTATCATCCGAGGGACATGACTTTGTAAGTTTAATGGCTTTTAAGTTCCTTTGTTTTGCTGCTCATCTGGATCTGTTCCAGATCCTCTGCCTTTGATAGCTTGCAAGGCATCCAGCCATCGCTGCTCCTGTCGCTGCCTCTCTTCTCTCATCTGCTGTTCCTGTTGGTGCATCTCTTCTTTTCTCTGCTGTTCCTGTTGTTGCATTTCTTCTTTTCTCTGTGCTTCTAAACATTGTAGCTCTTTTTCGCTCTGCTTCTTCATCTCTTTTTTGCTGTATAGCCCACCATTTGAAAAAGGCAGTCAGGCTTTCAGGTTCTGTCACTGTCTGTTCTTTTTCCATAACTGGTGCTGGCTGTACAATCTCATCTTGGACTTCTGTCTCTGCTAGTTTGGCTGCCATTCTCCTGGTAACCACTCCTGGACTTGCTGCTGCAGAATCCATACCTTTCTCTATGCTTCCCTGGTACTAGGTCCAGTGCCCACACACAAAACTCCTGCCTTAGAGTATGCACGGCGTAATCCCATTTAGGCTGACACTATCTGTCATCAAGGCACAGGTCAGGAAGCATAGGACAAACCAGGAGCAGTTGTAGAATTCACAAAAAGTGTTTATTAGTACTAGCAGTAACATAACAAAATAAAATTGTTCAGAATAACTATTTAAAAAGGCAGAATAAATAGAGAAGATCCATCAAAGTTTTCCTTCAATCTCTGTGTCTCTGTATATCTTGCAAGAATTTTCAGCTCTGTTTTATAAGTCCTTGCAACTGCACTCCTTTACAAGCATCCTATTTTTTTCTAAAATGTTCTTGTATGTTTCAGACAGGTGCAGCAAGAACACAATGCCCCAGAACTGAGGACCATTCTCCACAGCTTCTGAAAAAAGGCTTAAAAAACTGCTCTCAGGTTAACTCCTTGAGTTCCCAATAGCTTTTTGCAACCATCTCAAACTATAATTATATACATTTCAACAGTAACACTATATAATTTCTAAACAAAGGGATCCCAATATCAGTTACATTTCTACATAATGATTTGCATATTTTTATACCAGCCGATATGCAAGGAAGGAAAAAAGACAGAAACGGCAAGGGAAGACTGAAAGACAGTGAGAGGCAAAGAACTGTGAAACTGTCGGGGTGATCAAATCCTAGGTCTCATGAGAAAATTTGGTTGCGCAACCAGACAGACAAGAGACAGGAAAGGAAAGAACAGAACAGATCCCTGCATTCAAACTCTCCATAACAACTGGGACAGGGTCCTATTCAACCTTGTCACAGTGAAACATGCATGCACAAACATGTTCCATGCAGTTTTGCTACAGTCGCTGCATATCTAGAGAAGCAGCACAACTATGATGACGTAGCTACTGCAGCACAACAGCGTTGTTCCAAGCATCAATTTTTACCTAGAACAATGTTCTACTATACACTATATATTCTTTTCTATGCAGTGGCAATAACCTTAAATGGTGTGTGATTACAGACTTTTCTAGTAATGAGATTGCATTTGTGATGTCATACAAATAATAGCATAATAGCCCGGAGGTGTTGCCCCAGAGGTAGAACTTTACAACACTAAAGTCCAAACCATGGAATGTAGTCATGTTCCCCTGACATTCTAATGGCCTTTTTGCCTGTATTATCAAAGGTATCTGAGCATCTAGTTTGTCAACAGTTGTATGATTAGGCAACCCCCTTGTTCCCAGGGGTTACTAGAATCCCACTTAGAATCAGTGGCAGGCAGGGAGAGGCAGCTTGTGAGATGCCAGTTAAATGGGGTTCACACTCTGTTTTCAGTTGCAGCTGAGCTAGAGAGATGATATCACCTTAGAATTCTCACAGCAGCATAAGCCACAATGGAATGCTAGCTGCAGGGGTTAGCAGTAGAATGTTGGGAGGGAGTGATTAATCTGTAGTAGTAGTCTGTGAAAAAGAGTCTAGAGAGGAGGAGTGCTGCAGAAGGCAGCTCCTCAGACTCAGCTCTGAAAGAGAGCTACCTTAGGAGAAAGGGGTTGTGTGTTCTCACCCTAGAGAGGAACACAGAAGACCAGTTGTGAAATGGTAGAGACCATTCCTGGAAGGTTTTCCAGTGTCCCATCTCCAGGGGGATGGGGATGAATTCCAGGGTTCAGAGGCAATCCCTGGTCCAGCCTGGAGAGGGTGACACTGCCTAGAGTCATTTGTTCTGAGAGTACCAGAGACATTTTGTGGAAAAAGCCCTGGGGCACCTGCATTCCCATGGTGAGTTTTTCTCTGACAAAGAGACTCTGTTCACTAAGACTGTGTTTCTTGTAAAAGTGTCTGCCTACTGTGGGGTCAAGGGAGATTTCCCAAGTACAGAACTTTTAGACTGTGTATGATTTAAAAGCATCTGCAACAGTGGGGGTCTAGAGTAAAGACATAGCCACATATAGAACGTTTTAAGTCAGGACACCTCCCATGTGTGAAAAGTAGAATATTAAATGTGCAGAACATTTCAAGATAGCATCTACAAGAGTGTTTCAGAGAAAGGTGTTGTAACCAGATGAATGGCAGAGTATAGATTTGGGAGCAAAAGGTGAGAGATCCCCCATCTGGAGTAACCAGGTTTTTCTCTCCGGGTTCAGTTTGGGCACCTTTGTTTTCACTCAGGCATTTGGCCGATGCCTGAGGAAAGCACCCAGATGTGGGATTTTGGATTTCCCTGTGAGCTGGAATGTGCTCGTGGGTGGTTTAGGGAGCCATCAGTAACCTCCATGCAATATGGAAAAGTGTCCTAGTACTGGCCGAGGTGCCAAGTCAAAGGAAAGAAGAGAAGTGTACCAGTCCAGACAGTGTGTGCCCAGATTCGTTCAGAACCTGAGGGTTCGCTCTGTGTGTGTGCTCTGTACCTCAGTAATCTGCATTACCAGTGGAAATAGCCCTGTGGGGGTCCATCTTTGCCTTGTTTATTCTCTGTGACGTGAATAAAAGCCACACTCTAGAATCCCAACCTGGTTTGGACATTACAGTTATTGCTTCCAGTGTCTGGATTTATTTGGGTGCCCCTGACCAGAAGTACAAACTTAGCATAATGCTGAGCAAACATTTTTTTCCCAGGGACCCAGGTTGATGGCCATGCTAAATGGTCCCCCCAGGTGTAAGCCAGGCAGTTGCCACACTTGGTTTGCCTGTCTAAGGATGGTAGGCTCCGGAGTAGAAGTATGGGTCAATAGAGACATGTATTTCATAGTGACTACCCCCACCCCTCTTGGTGGTGCCATGTGTTAGAGCAGCAGCCCTGCTAGTTGAACAAGGGGGGGCCGGTGGGGGGAGATTACAATTCTGTTCAAGTAAAATGTCTTGTTAATCGACAATTAGCATGGTTTTTCATTCTGGAAGGTCCATGGACACTGCCCTTGTAGACATTTCCAAATCTCTGGATAGATGTCTTCATATTGGGGCAGAGTTTGTAGACCTCAGTAAGGCTTCTGATGTGATAAACCATACCATTCTTTTTTGAAAAGATTGTTGGAAATGGGAGTTCACCCAGAACCGTTATCTTGGTTTTGTTCATATTTAACAAATTGAAAACAAAGTGTATCCCAGGGCAATGTTTTATCAGTTCCACGTAACATAAATAGAAGTGTCCCACAAGGTTTCATATTGGGACCCCCTATTAAATATTTTTTTTAATACATTACCTAAAGCCCTGAAAAGATGTGCTGCTCGACTGTACGCAGATCAGGGCTGTGCAAATACCTTTTCCTGAATATTTGGTATTCAGCAGCCAAATGTTAGGGTATTCAGTATTTGTGAAATTATTTGGCTGTCAAAAAAAATAAAGAACCAGCCCCCTCCTCTCTCAGCCCAAGCAGTTAAACTGTAACCCCATCCCCCCACCCTCTATCAAAAAGCACAATTTCACCCCCCCAAACCCACACTTTTTTTTTGTACTTTGAAAACTAGATACCCCAATGGGTGACCGTCATAACCCGCCTGCCTCCACAGCTGGCCACCGTCTTAATGTGAAGAGCCATTTGCACTTTAAAAAAAAAAAAAGTATAAATTATGCCCCCCCAACACACAGCAACCGACCCTACTACCACCCACCCACCAGCACCCAGTTCTCTCAAATATAAAGTGCGAAGGTGACCGGCATGACCATCTCTCCTCCATGGCCAACTGCCTTCTCATGAATGAAAACGCTTGTGCACTTGTTATAGTTAAACCAGCTGATCATGTGATTCAGAACGCAGCTGTAGCAACACCGAAGACACTGTCTCTAAAGGACAAGTGCCAGAATTAAGGGTGGTGCTGGAATCAGAGCCAAATTTGGTGCCAGAGGAATCCCTGATGCTGGGGCAATGCTGGAACCAGCACCAGGCCAGGTCCTGAAGGGCCTAAACCCAGACCAGCACCAGACTCACACCTGGCACTGACAACACAGCCAGCACCGGAGTCACCAGCAACAGACCCGTGGCCTGTACCATCCTTGGCTGGGGTGTGTGGCCAGTGGGACAGGAGTCAGCAGTGTGGTCACCAGCAAGGGCCCAAGTGTTGTTGCCAGAGCCAAATGCTAAACCCAGCCTGAGAGCCCCACCTGCAGCTCCAGTTCCACTTACCCTAAGGGGTAAGGGACTGATTCCACCAGAAGAGGCACACAGGCCAGACACTGCACCCACTGCTCCATGGGAGCTGCCCAGTGATGAACTGCCCACCAGAGTCCCCACTTACAGATGGAGAAGGACTCCAGGCACAAGATTCTGACCTCCTGGAACCAGAGCCCCTCAACAACACCAAAGGTGAAGGCCTCCAGCAACTAGAGAGTGGAGATCACACAGCAGACCTCGCAAAGGGCAACCTCGACCAATGCCATTTATTCCCCTTCTGGCTGGAAGAGGAAGAAGTCCAGGCCAAGCAGTGCCGAGAACCCAATAGGGATCGGGAATGGGCCCACTTCTTTCTGTGCTTCTGAGAGGACTGTCCTTCCTCCTGGGCACTGGACATCCCGTAGACAGAATCCTTCTCCAGTGGGTAAAGTGGACCGAACATGACCCTGCTGCTAGAGCAGCTTGCCAAAGCAGGCACCCTATCGTCCTCCATGGCCTTCAACCACTGACGCTCAGTAGGGCTGAGAGAGACTGACAGTAACTTTTGTTTTGAAAGTACACTAAACTGACATGAAAATAACAAACTCTAGCTTTAAACACTAAAACTGAGAACAACTGAATGCTGTTGTCATATACTGTAGACGTGAAGTTCTGACTCCCAACAGGTGAGCAACGTCGTCACTGATGTGCACTCAAAGGCTTGAAAAAACGGAACTGAGGCAGTTGAGGACTGGTGCCAAGATAAGTCCATGCCTGTGAGTCAGTCTTCATTGAAGACCTCCCTTAAGGTGCGGAATCTTGGTGTCACTCTGGACAGGAGCTTGTCTATGGAGGCACAAATATCCTCCACGGCTCACTCCTGTTTTTTCCATCTCAGAAATGTCACCAGGATAAAGTCCCTTGTTCCACCTCTAGACCTCCCCACTTTGATACATGCCTTAGTCACATCTAGGCTTGACTACTGTAATGCGCTCTACCTCAGGGTCACGGGAGGATCTCTCCACAGACTGCAGCTAGTGCAGAACGCAGCTGCCCGGTTACTTACTGGGCAGCCTAAGTTTGGCCATATTACACCGGTATTGTGTGAGCTGCATTGGCTGCCGGTGAGGTGGAGAATCCTCTTTAAGGTAGGTCTTCTCACCAATAAGGCCCTACACGGTCAGGGCCCTGGTTATCTATCAGACCTTCTTGTACCTGCTCTCTCTGCTCACCCCCTCCGCTCCTCCTGTGGAGGCCCCCTGACGATACCTAGGACAAGGCTGAGATCGACTGGTGACAGGGCGTTCAGTGTTGCCGCCCCTGTCCTATGGAATTCGTTGCCCCCTGGGGTTAAAGGGACCCCCACCTTGGAGGTATTTAAGGCTCGCCTTAAGGCCCTCCTATTTGTTAAGGCATTCTTGGACTGATTTATTAATTTCTCATCTGATTTGCTTAAAATAGTTAAGTAATACATTATTATTCTGGGTTTTACTGTCACATATTTGCATGTAATCCTCTAATGAAGTGTTTATTTATTTGTGCTGCGCCCAAAGCCTCCGGGATTGGGCATTTCTAAATAAATCTTGCCTTGCATGCAAGCAGCTTACCTTGGCACCAGCCCTCTTGAAAACGTCTGGCTCCTGGGAGGTCCTAGCGCCTCTGGCTCAGACCCGCTAATGTGAATCAATGGTGAAGATTTTGATTCCTGGAAGATCAACCACTAGTATCTTCCAACCATTTCTAAAAATAATCTTATGTGATATTTTTATAATGCTTGAAGCTACCTTTTGAAATCTGTAACATTTGAACTGTAAATCATAAAAATGTAATTTTTTTTTAAATGAAAGCGTGCTGTCCGATCAACATGTATAGACCCTAATGATACAGTTCTGTGTTGCTAAAAGCATATACATGTTGATATAATGTTGTTAGCAATTACAGGACTTTAAAAATTTAGTGAACCATTTTATGTCTTTTTATACTGATATGAAATATTTCTCTTTTATATTGATATACGGTTGCTGAAGTGATATCTTAACTATGCATCTACTTGACTAACTCCAAGCTTTCATTTAATAATAATATTAAGTCTTTAGCCCTGAAGTGGAACTAGTCCTCTTGAAAGTATTTATAAGTGACATTACAGAGGAGATGGAAGTGAAGTTCTACTCTTTGTGGATAACACTAAAATCTGCAGTCTGATTGGGCAGCTCCGGGGTGGGGGAGGATGAGCAAAGACCTGAGAAAACTCAAAGATTGGTCTAGGATATTGTCAGCTGGGTTTTTACAGAACTTTAAAAAAATTAGTGAACCGTTTTATGTTTCTTTATACCAATATGAAATATGTTATTTTTTTATATAGATATATGGTTGCTGTAGTGATATCTTAACTATATATCTACTTCGCTAACTCCAAGCTTTCATTTAAAAATAATATCAAGTCTCTAGCCCTGCAGTGGAACTGGTCCTCTTGAATGTCTTTATGAGTGACATTACAGAGGAGATGGAAGGGAAGGTCTGCTCTTTGTGGATAACAACAAAGTCTGCAATAGGGTGGACACTTGGGGGGGAGGGGTGTGTGTGGAAAGGATGAGCAGAGACCTGAGAAAACTTGAAGAGTGCTCAAGCATATTGGCAGCTGGGTTTAACTTGAAAAAGTGCAAAGTAATGCACCTGGGGCACAGAAACCCAGTAGCAGAGTACAAAATAAGAGGATTGGTACTGACAACCACCAATCAGGAAACAGACCTGGGGTAATCATATCAGATGACCTAAAGGTGGCCAGGCAGTGCACCAAGGCAGTTGGAAGAGTTAGTGGGTTACTAGGGTGCACAGGGAGGGATATCACCAGCAGAAAGAGGGAGGTGGTATCACCTTTGTATAGATCACTAGTAAGACCCCACTTAGAGTATTGTGTCCAGTCCTTGAGACCATATCTCCTGAAGGACATAGGTAGAGTCATGATGGTCCAGAGGAGAGCAACTAAAATGGTGCAGGGTCTGCAACAGAACCCCTTTGAGGAGAGAGACTTAAGGACTTAAATACAGTATGTATAACCTAGAAAGAAGAGGGTCAGGGGATATGATGGAGACCTCTAAATACCTTATGAGATAAATAAGGTATGGGGGGTTCAGAAAGAAAGTGCTCAAGAACAAGGGCACAATAAGATGCTAGAGAGGAGTAGATTCAGGAGACCTGTGAGGAAGTACTTCCTCATAGAAAGAGTGGTGGATTCCTAGAACAGTCTTCCAGCAGAGATGGATGGAGCACAAACACTGCTGGTGTTCAAGAATGTATGGGATAGGCATACGGGAATCTTAGGGAAAGGGAAAGTGGGGTGGAGGAATGGGCTAGAGATCAAGCAGGATCCACAGTGATAGTATAGGCAGGGAAAAATAAGCAGACTAAGTGGCTAAACGGTCCTTATTTGCTGGCCAATTCTATGTTTCTAACAGATCTAAAGTTATAACATTAAAATATATATATATATCTTTTGAAATGGCTAACTCTAAAGCTACTGAGGCTAGAAACTTAATTTTTTAAAATGAAAGCTTGGAGTCCAGCCATTAAGAAATGCTGTTTATGCTATACTATATTGTTGCCATGCAACAGTAGTAATTATGTTATCAATACAGAAAAAGGTGATTTTCTCAAGCTATAGTGATATACATTTACATCACGACAGAGGCTTTTAAAACAAAATAAATGTTGCAATATACTTTTTCCATAATGACAAAAGTATATCGATATACTTGTTTACTATCAACATGGAAAATTTCATGACGATTTAAAAAAGTTTTAATTATTTTTTGCACTTTTTCTAAATTTTGGTATTAGTCCTCTTAATGTAATTGGTATCTATATAACTGTAATGCCCATAGAGATGTACCTTTTGCCTTATAATGAATGGTGAACATTCCAGTCTCCCCCCAGCAGCACCAATACTTCACAAGCTTCACCAGAAGATAATAAATGAGCACTAGCCACAGAGACAAACAAATGTTTGCCATGCCCTGAATAAAATGTAGAGATGATAATCAAATGGAATACCCTCCAAAGATCCTTGAAACTTACTAAAATTATCAGTCTGCAGACCTTCAAATCCCTGCTAGACCACTCCTTGCAGGAGAATTGTAATTGTTACAATCTGTACCCAATTCTCCCTGAATGATGCCTGTTCTGTGTTGCATTGCCTATATAGCACTTGATGACCTGTACCCAGTCTGTTGTAGTACGTTATATATTTTTTCATTTTTATCCTTTCTCTTTCTCCACTGCTCCAAACAATTATATCTTACAGAATGTTACTGCATATACATTACTGTATCGATGTTTTTGTCGTTTAACTCTTCCCTGTTAGAAATGTTTACTGTATCACATTCAATCAATCAATGTATGTATTGAAATGCCTTTTCTTGTGTTGCGTCCATCCTGGACCACCTTGTAAATGAGCCTGCTCAAAGGTGTTATTCCTGGTAAAGTAAAAATTGACTGATTGAAAACTTACAAGTAAGTGTAGCAACCTCGTGGAATAATTACCAACCAAAATATGTGCTAAGAATTCATTAAATGGGCTTCAAAGCTCTAAAAGTTGTTAGTTCACCCCGTACCTGCTTGGGTTATATCAATTATACTGCAAATAATGTAGAGTTATATGTAACCTGAAACTGTTTGTTAATAAATCTATATGCCTAAATTGTGGTATAAAGTATGTTAAAGAGGTAGTGGAACCAAAACAGGCAGACAGGAAAATAAGACAAATTTTAAAATGTAGTGAGTTGCAACTTTTCATTTCTGAAGTATTTTTCTTTTGCCCTTTCCTCATTAGAGAGTTTTCTATGTGCTAATATTGTGCTGGATGTGTGGAACAGCTCTTAGCCTGGCAGTTGCATCTATCTCTATCCCCACCCCACTACATCATCAGCACTGTGATCTCCCTAACACTGACATCACAGATAACTAATCTTGCAGCTACTGAGTGGCTGTTCCTAAGCAGCAGTGATGTCAAAGTCAGTGAGTTCACAGTGTTTATTATGTAGGGGGAACGAGATAGATATGTCAGCTGCCAGGCAAAGAGTTGTCCCGCACACTGCATCTACTAACATCAGACAAACAATCTTCTAATTAACCAAAGGGAAAAGAAAATAATACCTCGGATATAAAAGGTTATGGTTAACTGCTTTTAAAAACTAATAGTTTTAGGCAGTACACTAGCTCTTTAAGCATGTTAATAAGATCATATTTTTTGTATGTAAATGTGTCCAAATGTTAAGATTCACGTACAGGTGTTCCTATGTATAAGATGATAGTTGAAAATAGGACCTGTCCCTAACCTGTGGGATCCTGGTTAAAAATGCATTTATTATTATTATTATTCCTCCTCTTCCTTTTCCTCATCATCATCATCATATTTATTTCTCTGCTGAAGAGGTCAGTCACCCTGAAGTTCTGTTCCAACTCCTGTGGCTAAGTTTTCTTAGCTTTGACTACCATTTTGTTATTTTGTAAAGTTTCTGCATTTATTCAATACTCTATGCTAATGTAGCTAAGTTTTTTATACAAATATATTTTAGGTGTCAGCGTGGCTCAGTTGGTAGCAATCTGCCTCTGGACCAGAAGGTCATGGATTCTCGTCCCACACCGGCACTGGACTTGCACCTAAAACGCTGGCATCCGAGTGCAGTATTAGGGGGTGCTGTACTGCTGGGGTGTGCCGTCCTTCGGATGAGATGTTAAACTGAGGTCCCTTCTACCCATACTGGTGCTGTCCTGGTGGGTACCCAAGTGGAAGTAAAAGAACCCAGGGCACTCTTCGCAAAGAGTAGGAGACATCCCCAGTGTTCTGGTCAACATTCCCCTTCCCATAAAAACTGGTTCATGCAATTGTTCAGGCTGTGTGTGGGTGCTGATGTGCGACATGGCCACCACTACACATTGAGTCACTTCACTACCAGTCTAGTACTGCTTGTAAAGTGCTTTCGGATACACTGTGTGTGAAAAGTGTTGTATAAATGCAGATTCTTCTTCTTCTTACACAGGAACACAGAAACATAGACTTTGACAGCAGATAAGGACCGCTTGGCCCATCTAGTCTGCCCATTTCCCTACCTATTGGATAAGCTGCAGATCCTAGTTAACCAACAGCCTACTTCTTCCTACCCCCAACCAGAACTGTCTTATGTCTGTCCCATGCATTCTTGAATTCCTCCACTGTTTTTGACCCCACAACCTCTTCAGAAAGGCTGTTCCATGCATCTACCACCCTCTCTGTGAAAAAAATACTTCCTCACATTGCCCCTGAGCCCCCAACGCCATTTTCAAATTGTGTCCCCTTGTTCTTCCCCATCTCTTTTTCTGAAAGATGCTACCCTCCTGGACTTTGTTGATTCCCTTGAGGGACTTGAAAGTTTTTTTTATAAAATGGTAAGGGAAAATCCTGGAATCTGACTAGCTGTTGTTCATGTAGCAATTATGTTCCATGCATGGAAAATAAAAAGTGCTGCCAAATGTGCACTGATCACCACTGGAATCATTACACTAACAGCATGTTAAGAATTCAACTGGCAGTCATTGGTTTTTGCCCTGTAACTGTAAGCATCATATTTACTTGCACTGGGCCCTTAAAATAAAAACTACATTAAATACAAAATAAAACAAAGTAATTAAATGTTGTTTTCCTGATCATCACACTCTCCTTACACACAAACAAACTAGAAACATTAAGTATTGTTTATAGTTTGCATTACAACTGTTTCATTGCTGACAATGAAAACTCCCCCTTCTATTTTTAATTGCCCATCAGGGAAATCTTTTCTCCTTGCCCTGATAGTGAGATAATTAAGTCTCTGGCTCTAAAACAAGACTTTGTTGTCTGTGTGTACAGTATGTTAGGATGGTAACATTCTACCAGTGGAACTGAGCAGAATTTTGAATCCATGTATTCCATGGTAAACATTCCATATCTTGAATGTGTGGAAAGAAAAAATTACTCACCTTAGTAATGTTGTTTCTTCTAATGGAGTCTTGCTATATTATGACATATGCAGTGAGTCCCAACCTTCGAACTGCTCCGGAGATGAAAGAGTTAACTTTCCATGCCAGGCATGGAACTTTGAGCACGAGCTCGGTTGAAAACTCTGTCTGTTGTTCTTCAAACTCAAACTGTCAGATCCTCTGAGCAAAACTCACTAAGGTTCTGTGTGGGCTGTAAACCTACACTAGCCAACTGGCTACTAAATATAAGAACACATTTTTGGTCCCAAAACAAAGACTCAAGTCAGGGGACCCAAAAATGAAAAACCTAACACCCAATCACCCCAAAAGGAGGGTGAAAAACACAGTGGGCATCTACTAAGTGCCAACACTGCACTGCCCACCCACATCCCAAAAGCAGAGGTTCTGAGAGGGGCAGGCGGGGAGGTCATAATATAGCAAGACTCCATTAGAAGAAACAACATTACTAAGGTGAGTAATTTTTTCTTCAAACAACATGAAGTCTTGCTATATTATGACATATGCAGACTACACAGCAGTACCTCCATGGAGGAGGGACAGAACCTACTTAGGAAATAGGCTCTGAAGCACAGCTGTGCAAACCGAGCATCACTCCTAGCCTGGATGTCCAGGGGTAATGCTTGGTAAAGTGTGGTGTTTTCCAGGTAGCTGCTTGACATATCTCTAGGATAGGGATGTCCCTGGCAGCAGCCAGAGCAGCTGTACCTCTGGTAGAGTGAGCCCTCAGGCCTGAGGAGGAACTTTACCCAGTTTTTCATAGCAAGGTGGATACAAGAGACAATCCACCTGGCAATGGATCTTTAGTGGCAGGTTTCCTTTACCAACCTCACCATAAGTGAGGAACAGTTGGAGGAGTCAAACCTGTGACCCTTAGTACGTTCTATGTAGTAAATAGAGGCTCTTTGACATCTAAACTGTGCAGTCTCCTCTCGCCAGAGGAGGAATGGTCAGTGAAGTACACAGGGAGAGACATAGATTGATTAAGGTGGAAGTCTGAAACCACCTTAGGCAAGAACTTTCTGTTAGTCCTGAGGACCACCTTATCTCTATGAAAGGAGATAAAATCAGGCTCCACTGACAATGCTTGTAATTCACTTATCGCCTGGCAGAAGTGATGACTACCAAAACACAGTTTTCCAAGTCAAGTACTTAAGCTCTGCTGAAGACAAGGGCTCAAAAGGGGGTTGCATAAGCTGGGCAATGCAAATATTAAGATCCCAGGCAGAGGCAGGGTCCCTGAATGGAGGGTTGGTGTGAAGCAACCCCTTGAAAAACTTGGAGAATACAGGATGAGCTGAAAGAGAAGAGGGTTTACCTGCTGATAAGAAAGAAGACACGGCTGCCAGGTGCACTTTTAGGGTAGCTGGTCTCAGCCCCAAAGTATTCAAATGCACCATATAATCCAGGACTGTGGGTAAATCAGCAGATTCTGGGGAAATATTCTTGCCAGAGCACCATATGGAAAATCTCTTCCATTTGGAATTATAAGTAGCCCTGGTGGAAGGCTTCCTAGAAGCCTTCAGGCTATCCAATACACCTTGGAAGAGGTGTAGGTCAGCAAACTCTAACTCTTCAAGAGCCAGGCCTTGAGATTGAGAGATTTGAGGTTCGGGTACCAAACTCTCCCCTGAGCACAGGTTAACAGGTTGTGATTCCTGGGAAGACACAGGGGAAGGTGGACTGCTAAGGACATAAGGAGTGGGTACCAGGGCTGTCTGGCCAAATCTGGAGCAATCAGGATCATCTTGCAGGGTTGAGATCTGATTTTGACTAGCACCTTGAACAGAAGAGGGAAGGGGAAAGCATAGAGAAACTTCCCTTCCCAACTGAGAAGGAAGGCATCCAGAGGGACTGAGCCCAACACTGGGGGCCTGCAGCAAAAAAGGGGAAGTTGGTGATTGTCTGGGGCTGCAAAAAGATCTATCTGCGGGGTGCCCCATCTGGCAAATACTACCTCCAGTACTAGAGGATCCAGTGACCATTCATGATGGCCCTGGGAAATCCTGCTGAGAGCATCTGCCAGGACATTGGCCTTGCCTGGGAGGTGAACTGCAATAAGGAAGGTGTTGAGAGTAAGCCAGAGACCACAACTTCATTGCTTCGGTGCACAAGGCCGTAGACCGAGTGCCCCCTTGCTTGTTGATGTATCACATTGTGGTGGTATTGTTTGTTCTGACCTGAATAACTTTGTTCTGAACAGATTTGGAAAAAACTTGAAGTGCTAGAAAAACTGCTCTGAGTTCCAACAGATTGATGTGGAGCAGAGATTCCTGAGGGGACCACAATCCCTGGGTAGTGAGGTCGCCCATGTAAGCTCCCCACCCCAAGAGGGATGCATCTGTAGTAAGGATTAAGGAGTGAGACTGAGGGGTGAAGGGGACCCCCTGTCTCAGATTGCTCTGGTCCTGCCACCACTGAAGGGCTTGGATCAGGGTTCGAGTCACTGGGATCAATTTGGTTAGAGGGTCTCTCCTTTGAGACCAAAAGGCTCTCAAATGGAACTGGATGTCCCTCATCTGAAATCTTGCACCCTGCACTACTGCTGTAGAAGCAGCCATGTGCCCCAGGAGCTGCAGAAAATGCCTTGCTGGTCGAGAGACCTGCAGGGTGAAAGAGGAGGCCAGAGAGACCAGGGTCCTTGCTCTTTCCAGAGGAAGGAAGGAAGGCTCTAGCCTCTTTTGTGTTCAGTTCTGCACCTATGAAGGTAAAGAAGCTGGACAGGCTCTAGAACTGACTTTGGAAGATTGAGAAGGAAACCTAGAGATGTGAGCAGTCGCTGAGTTACCTGAAGATGTAATTTGACTTGGTCTGGAGACTGGCCTACTATGAGCCAGTCGTCCAGGTAAGGAAAGATGGCAATCTTTTGCCTTCTTAAGTGGGCAACTGCTACTGCCAGGCATTTTGTGAATACCCTCGGGGCAGAGGTGAGGCCGAAGGGCATTGCTCTGAACTGGTAATGGCCTGAGGGCAGTTCAAATCTGAGGTACTTTCGAAGGGAGCTTCTGATAAGAACATGGAAGTAGGCATCCTTGAGGTCCAGGGACGCTAGCCAGTCCCCTGACCTTAGAGAGGGTAAAAATAATTCCCAGAGTCACCATTTTGAATTTTGGTTTTAAAAGGTGCTTGTTTAGGTATCTGAGATCCAGGATGGGCTGCCATTCTCCTGTCTTTTTTGAGGTAAGGAAGTACCTGGAGTACAACCCTTTGCCCTGGTGTAGGGGTGGAACCCTTTCCACAGCTCTGAGAGCCAGGAGGGTAGAAACTTCTGTCTCTAGGGCAAGTGCCTCTGATGGATTTGCAGGTGGAAAGGACCTGGTTCTCATCTTTGGAAATTTTTTGAAGCTGAGAACCAGTCCCTGGCTTACTACTTCCAGGACCCACTTGTCTGATGTTAAAGACTTCCAGTCCTGGACAAAGTAAGCCAGCCTGCCCCCTACATGTAGTGGAGAATCGGCCCTGGCCACCTCATCAGGGTGCCTGCTTGGCAGGGGCTTTAGGCTGAGGGGTGGAAGCAGGTCTGCTTGTACCCAGTCTGCCTCTCCCTCTAAAGAACCCCCTCTGGGCATAAGCTGAAGAGGAGGCCTGGGCTTGGTAAAAAGGCCTATGAAAAGGTCTGCCCCTGCCCCTGGAAGACTGCCTTTGAGGTGGCCTGCCTTTCCTTAGCCTGTGCACTCCTATAGGTGGTCCTATACTCATCCATTTTCTTCATGTAATTCTCTGTCTGCTCCCTGAACAGAGAGTTACCCACAACAGGAAAATCCATGGCCTTAGTCTGGGTATCCTGCGACAGGCTAGTACATCTGAGCCAAGTCATCCTGCGAAGAGCCACAGATGTAGCCATGACTCTTGATGACACATCATTGGAGTCCACTGCAGTATGAAATTGCACCTTAGATGCCTCAATACCATCAGCAGCCACCTGCTCCAGCTCCTTGGCAAGCTGGCCAGGGACCTGCTTTGCTAGAGCCATAACGGTGTCCCATCTGGATTTCTGGTATCTAGCAACATAAGCCATATAATTTGCCTGTCTGAGTCCCAAGGATGCTGCCATGTACTGTTTCTTTGCCATGGCATCAATCCTCCTGGAGTCCTTGTCAGGGGGGTGTGAAGCCAAGGGAATATTTGCCTTGTCACAGGCTGCAGCCTGCACTACCCCAACATGGCTGCATTGTTGTGTAAGGAACTCCGTATCAGTGCCTGACAATGTGTACCTCTTGTCCATTCTTTTATCCACAGGAGGTATAGTGTGAGGAGTTTTTAGAATTTTTACTGTCTGTTTCCCAAAAGATTTATGCAAAGGAATAGACAGTCTCCTTGACTCTGGGATATCCATCATTTCTACATAGTCAGGCTCCTCTTGATCATCCACAGCTTCCTCCATAGGGAGCTGGAGGGTTCAACCACTTTTTATAAAACATAAAATGAGAGGGGACTCAAAAGCCTAGGGAGACACTCCTGAAGGTCTGTCTGGGGAGATGTCGGTTCAATGGGCACATCAGACTTTCAAATCCATTCACTCTCCTCATACTCCTCTTCCCCCTCCTCCGGTTCATAAAATTCCTCTAAATCATATTCTTGAACCAGTAGAACCGACCGAACCGTACACTTACCTGATGGTGCTGGTTTGGTCGGAACCGGGGAAAGCGACTGGACAATTTTAATCGCTTTGGCTATTTCTTCAGCGGTTGGAGAGGGAAATTTTGGCTCCACACCTGCTGGTTTTCTAGTCCTTTTTGCTGGAACCAACTCCTCCGAGTCGGCTCTCCTTTTGCCCGAGGAAGTCTCACCCTGGTCAGAGGGCACTCCCTCCGGTTTGGTTACAACCGAACCG
This sequence comes from Neoceratodus forsteri, assembly GCA_016271365.2. Classification (NCBI taxonomy): domain Eukaryota; kingdom Metazoa; phylum Chordata; order Ceratodontiformes; family Ceratodontidae; genus Neoceratodus; species Neoceratodus forsteri. The sequence continues at coordinate 396,921,831 of CM028136.1, read as the reverse complement.
GGCTGGCCATCCGGGTCAGCTGACTTCTTGGCCTCCCTTCCCTGAGCCTACCAACTCTCTTATCCAGGGTAGCTGCAGGAAAATTTTTGCAAATCTGGCAGTCTGCATTGAGGTGGTCAAACCCCAGACAATAAACACAGGTGGTGTGGGGTCAGCCTTGCAAGCTTCCCACAAACACTGCAGTGTTGAAACCCAGTGGGCCGGTTTTCTTTTGGGTTTCTCAGACATAGTGCCAGCCTAACCAAAACTTGCCCGTTTATGGCAATCCTCCAAGCAAGACTCTCTTATCGGTTCCCAACCGTGTCACGGGTCGTGGAAAAAACCGTAATGAAATCCGTTTTTTAGAACCGATAAGAACCTGGAACCGCACTCTAAAAGACAGATTAATGTATTTACAACAACCTGATCGGTTCAAACCGAACCGATAATACCATTTACAAGTTCCACACAGAAAGTAAATGTAAAACCTATCTAGTACTTACAATACCACAGACAGAGCTTGAACTGACCGGTTGCGGTTTAAATTCGGTTAAAAAAATGAAAAATTAATACTTTAACCGACAAAATGAACTGAGCAGAAGGAGAAATCTCCGGAGCGACTGTTCAGTGAGGTGGAGTAAAGAATCTGACAGTTTGAGTTTGAAGAACAACAGACAGAGTTTTCAACCGAGCTCGTGCTCAAAGGTCCATGCCTGGCATGGAAAGTTAACTCTTTCACCTCCGGAACAGTTCTAAGGTTGGGACTCGCTGCATATGTCATAATATAGCAAGACTTCATGTTGTTTGAAAACAAGAGAAAAAAAAAGCAGGAAGAAAAAAGTAGGCAATAATACAATGACATCATTTGCAGTGGGTGGAAGGACTATTTTATCATAAATGCACACAAGTAAATCTATTGTTTCTACATATAAACATGCTTTTCCCAACTGTAAAAAGGTTTTTAAACATGAGCCCATTTTATAAGCGCAATAAGGCACTCTGGAATGTGCATGGAACACATTTTACCGCACAGCCAGTGGCTAAAGTCACTTGGGCTTTGGCCTCGTGCCTTATTACGCCTCTCACTATGTGGTAAAATGTGTTCCACGCGCACCATATCATGCCCGACTGCTTACATAATGTCCCCCCTCTCCCTCCTTTCCTCAAGGTTATACATATTAAGCTCCTTTAGTCTCTCTTCATATGACTTCTGTTGCAGACCCTGCACCATTTTAGTTGCCCTCCTCTGGACTGCCTCCATCCTGTCTATGTCCTTGCGGAGATGGGGTCTCCAGAACTGCATGCAGTACACCAGATGGGGTTTCACCAACTGTCTATACAGAGGGCTAACAACTTCCTGTTTTCTACTGGTGATGCCTCTCCCTATACATCCCAGTATCTCCCCCAGCCCTCCTTGCTGCCTTCTCACATTGCTTGCTTACCTTTCGGTCATCTGATATGACTACCCCAGGTCCCTTTCCATTTTTGTTGCTGTTAATACCCCCACTGTGTACTCTTCCCCTGGTTATTTGTTTCCCAGGTGCATTACTTTGCACTTCTTTGCACTGAATCTAAGCTGCCATACTTTTCACCATTCCTGCAACCTTGACAAGTTCCTTCTCATCCTTTCCATCCCTCCTTGTGTATCAAACCTGTTGCAGATCTTTGTGTCGTCTGCAAAGAGGCATACTTGTCCTTCCAGTCCCTCTGCAATGTCACTTATAGAAACATTAAAAAGGAGTGGACCCAGTACTGAATCCTGCAGTACCCTGCTAGTAACCCCCCTTTCTTCAGAGTGGACTCCATTTACTATTACCCTCGGTGCCCTGTTGTCCAGCCAATTTTTTTACCCTGGGTGGTGGTCGTCCTCCTCCTCCTCCCCCTCCTTCATTGTTTCACTAGTTCTGTAGTGGTTCTAGAAACTGGGAGAACTGTGGTTTTTACTGGTTCTCAGTTTGGGTTTCCACTTCAAAGTAAAACAAAATAATGTAATTTTGTTTTTAAATTGCACTTCATTTTTAGAACTGTTGTCCTTTTCTCAAATACAATCCATAAAACAAATTCTTCTGTTACTTTTTCTCAAATTAGAATGACAGGCATCCTCAAAAACAACAGGGTCTACAGGATTTAAAGGGAATGTTAAGGATTCCCTATACAATTATTTCAACAATTACAGTATACTCTCAAGTATCTGAAACCCGATTAACCGAATCTCCGCATTATTCAAATCAACTGTGTCCTGCTTGATTTGGCTGAGTAGCGGTTATTGCAACTGGTAAAATTAATTCATTTTTTCAGTTTCACAGTCAATTCCATGTCACTGAGTCTCTAAATCATCACCTGATTAGCGGTTACCGCAGCAGGTAAAAAATCCAAGGTGCTTCATGAACCACAGTCCGAGCCCGTTTTGATTCAGCAACAAATTGATGCTAACAATGCTCTAGAGTAATAGCCCAGCAAACAGATTTTGTACCAGATGCCGTACAAGCGTGGGTGAAGTGCGATGAACATGATGACGGCTATGGGGACCTATGTGATGATGACATCATGAACATTGCCCAGAACATGCCTGACAGCATAGAGGCGGCAGAGGATGAGGAAGAAGATTGAACTCAGGTTCTTTCTGTCCCGGTCTCGATGGCAGGGGAAGCTGTTGAAGCTTTCAACAAATGTTTACACTGACTTGAAAGCCAAGAAAACACTGACTACCTACACACCTTACTGTTACATAAGTTGAGAATGCAAGCTGTGAAAAAAATTATCAAAAGCAAAAAACAGTCAACTATAACTGAATTTTTTAGTGTTCGCTAAGTTCAAGTGACTGCTGCTGTTAACGCAGTTAGCACTGCTTCTTAAGATGTCAGACACTGTTTATGTTACCGCTGCTGCTTAATTTGTTTAAATCAGCTATGAATTTATTGCATCTGCACTTAGTCCCTTTAAAACGTATGTCTTGATTTTAAATTTGGCCCACAATTATTTTTTTTTAGAATAAAAATTGGAACTGTTTATGTTATGATATTTTTTTTTGGGAGAAACATTGATGCCGCTAGATTGCATTGATTTTTCACCATGCTACACATGCTTCCCCCTATTATCCTAATGTTGTATTATCCAAAAGAAATCAACGTTCCCTCCCCCCGCAATTCGGATAATCGGGGTTACACTGTACTATACAGTAGTCATCCAGAAATTGGTTTGCCAGGATATATTTAGCAAATGACCTTAGCAAAACAGTGAAAAATACTTTTTTAAACCAGGATGTGGAAGCATCCATTTTGTGGACAGGAATGGTGTTATGACGATGTCATTGCCTCACCATCTTAACAGTTTGCATTGCAGTAGGTGAGAACAGTTGGGCTGTGCTGATTGAGGTCCTATTACACTGTGAAGAAAACACTGGATTTTATAACTGGCATGATGTAACAAATGAATCCAGGGCTTTTGCTCACAATTTGACATGATCCCCCTCTGTAAGAGCAGTTTGTTTTAATTTGCTTCACTGCACAGTGTTAGGGCTTGTGAGGAAGTAACATCATCACAACACCTTTCCTTTCCACAAAATGGATGCCTCTGCACCATACTGTATTTTAAGAAGTATTTTTTGTGTTGCACTGAAGACATTTGATAACTATAACCCAGCAGTTTACCTACTGGATCTATATACTAAGCTTTACAATATCCATAGAGAGAGAATGGTACACATGTCCTTTAAACAGTGTAGATCCTACAAGAACTGACTGGGAAAAAGAGAATGATACAACTACCACTTTGACTGTTTAGACCGAGAGCATGATTTGAAAGGTTTATGTCCAAAAATACAGACAAAGGGGCAGCTAAATGCCAGTGTTCTTCTGGAAGTTAACCTACATATAACAAGTATTTGTCAATGCTGAATGTTTGCTTGCTTGCATTGATATTGATACTGTAGGAGTTAGCGAGATGCATAGTCAGAGTGGCAATGAGATATTGAAGCGTCAATGATCTGACCTGTACCTTGTAGAGAGTGAAAGTTATGTGGGTGTGCCTTGGTGTGAATATTTTGTATGGAAATTTCCATGTAATACAAACAGTGTATGATTATTGATTTCGGGGCACTTGAAAGTCAAGTCTGTGCGGTCTTGTACCTCATAACGCACCCCAGGCATGGATTAAATGCCTATAACCCCACACCCTGGAGTGGGTTACTGCACTTATAACATGGGTGCACTAAAGACCACACAAACCATACAAACCATACATGATTTTGAAGCATGTTATATGCCCAATGCACCCAAAATGTAATGTGGTCACAGCTCATCCACGGCTCGATGAAGTGTGGATCCCAATGTGCTGTGCCATTGAGCATCATAGAAAAACTAAGGAGCCACATTTCCTGTCACCGTAACAAAAGTATGACAAAGCATATTACCTCACATGAAGTGAACCTCCTCTGTGCTACACTGACCTTTATAAAATGGCAAGAAAAAATCTAGAAATCTCATTGGCCAAGAGACATCAGCTGACTGTACATTAACTCTCCTTATACGCAGAGTCATCCTGATCCTAAACCACATCACACAATGAACAAATCAGTCCTCCTACAGCCAGAACTATCTTCCATCAGTCCCCCTGCAACCAGAACTGGTCTTCCATCACAAACATAGCTGCTACCTTTACACTGTAAAACCTTCAACTGGGCCTAAAATAAAACTAACTTAAATAAAAAATAAAACAAATTAATTAAATGTTTTTTCCCTGATCATCACACTCTCCTTACACACATAAACAAATTAGAAACATTAAGTATTGTTTATAGTTTTCATTACAACTGTTTCTTTACTAACAGTGAAAAATCCCCCTTCTGTTTTTACCTGCTCATCAGGGAAATCTCTTCTGCTTACTCTGACAGTGAGATAATTGAGTCTGTGGCTCTAAAACAGGCCTTTGTTGTCTGCGTGTATAGTATGTTAGGAGAGTAACACTCTACCAATGGAACAGAGCAGAATTTGGAATCCCTGTATTCCATGGTAAACATTCCATGAAAAACATTCTGGGTGGGATATTCAGACTGGGCCAGGCTGTGGTGAAAGCCTGGGCGCAGGGCAACTGGGATGTGCCAGGGCGCTGACAGGGTGATATTCAATGGTGCTGCGCCATGGCTCAGCACTGTTGAATATCGCGCTGTGGCCACCCGTAATGTGCATGGCGCAGTGGCACTGCACCAGTGCAAGTGGCCAGAGAGGTGCAAGGGGATGCGCTAGCGCAAGTGCCGTTGCGCTAGGCGCATCACCCGCAATATTCAAAACTGCACATGCAAATGAGACCATAATGCATGCAAGGAGCAAATGGGGCCATTTGCATGCAGGTGAGCCAATCCCCGGCGACTTGCGCCTGGCGCTCTGCCAGGCTGTAGCCGTCAGGGACCAACGCCCCCTGCACAAGCGGCAAAGTGCCCCACTGCCCGATCGCGGGCATATGTATAGAATTAAAGGTCCAATATCACTGGTGGTCCAGTGGTCCGCTCCCAGCCCAATGGCGGGCATATGTATAAAGTAAAGGCCCAATATCCCTGGTGGTCCAGTGGACCACGTCCAGCTTGATCGTGGGCATATGTATAGAATTAAAGGTCCAATATCCCTGGTGGTCCAGTGGACCGCGTCCAGCCCGATCACGGGCATCAGTGATAAAATATTAAAATCAAATCCATCCCTGATGGTCCAGTGGTCCCTCCCTCCCCACCACCCCGCTCCCCCGCCAGTCAGTGGCAGGCGGCAACTCCCCACCCGCATGACGCCCCGCCACCCGCCGACTGACTGCGTACAGTAGGGTTGTACGCCCATTGGTCCACAATGTGGGCCAATGGATGTGCAGCCCGTGCCGTACTACACAGTCCAGAAATGTGAATGAATCATTCACATTTCATGGACTGTGTACTATACAAACTACTGCACGCTCATTGGCCTACAATGGGTGTGCAGCACTACTGTATACGCAGTCGGCGGGTGGCGGGCGGCATGCAGGTGGGGAGTGCTGCCTGCCGCTGACCGTGGGGGGTGGTGGGGCCCAGCGGCGGGTGAGGAGGGAGGACCACTGGACCACCAGGGATGGACTGGATTTTAATATTTTATCACTGACGCCCGCTGCATCTGGCTGGACACGTCCACTGGACCACAAGGGATATTGACCTTTAATTCTATACATATGCCTGCGATCAGGCTGGGAACGGTCCACTGGACCACCAGGGATATTGGATCTTTAATTCTATACATATGCCTGCAATCGGGCTAGGAGCGGTCCACTGGACCACCAGGGATATTGGACTTTTACTTTATACACATGCCCGCGATTGGGCTGGGAGCGGTCCACTGGACCGCTAGGGATACTGAACCTTTACTTTATACATATGCCCTCGATCGGGCTGGGAGCGGTCCACTGGACCACCAGGGATATTGGACCTTTACTTTATACATATGCCCGCGATCATGCTGGGAGCGGTCCACTGGACCACTAGGGAAATTGGACCTTTACTTTATACATATGCACGCGATCTGGCTGGGAGCGGTCCACTGGACCACCAGGGATATTGGACCTTTACTTCATACATATGCCCGCGATCAGGCTGGGAGCGGTCCACTGGACCACCAGGCAGTTTGGACCTTTACTTTATACGATCGGCCATGGGGGGGCGCTACCATGAAGGTGCCGCTGGAGCTCGGGTGGCCACCCAGAGCTGGCAGCTGCCATGTTGCGCCCTGCAATATGGCAGCTCACCTGTGGGTGGCCATCTGTTGCTCCTTTTATTTTTTGCTCAGCTGTGTGTGGCACAGGTACAGGTTGTGCCTGCATCTGCTCAGCACATCCTGGGCTGAATATTGGGATGTGCGGAGCATGCATGGGCACGCGCCCCCCGCTTGCGCCACCCTACATTACTGATGCACTCCGGATGGGATTTGTGCCACGCACATTCCCTTTGAATATCACGCGGGTGATCAGTGGGTCTATGATGTCGCAACAGTGTTGCGCCATGCGCAACCCTTCTGAATATCCCACCCTCTATGTCTTGAATGTGGGAAAACACAGAGAAAAAAAAAACAGGATGAAGAAAGTAGGCAATACAGTAATACTTTATAAACAAAGAGAAAAGGTGGGAAAGCACTGTACATAGGCAGAGGCAGACTCAAACTGCTCAAATACATTGCTGATGTTTATAAAAGCACATACATTTGAATCATATAGGGGTGTGTTCAGGTGAAATGTACCCCCTTTCCCACCAAAAAAAAGGCAACTTGGCAGGTTTTAAGTTTTTTTTTTTTTCTTACTAACCTTTCACCTCAATCCTATAGCAGTTTTCCTTTTATGTACTGGACCATAACATATAATTGAAAAACAAAAATGAAGAGAAGGTTGCCTTCAATGAAACTATATAACTACAGTGTAATGAAAATTAAGTTTTAAACACTGCTTATGTTTTACAAATTTACAAGTATTACAGTGCATTTATATCATAAAATTTACATGTCACACAGAAAATATTTATTTTCAACCAACTCTACTAATAAATACTTTAACTGCAAAGTACTGCAGTAGTTAACCTATTGCTGAGATATGCTATTTTATGCATTAATAGGGACTATTTTTTCCATTATTAGATGTTTTAGAGGTAATGTATTGTACACTCTTGAAAATAGTAAATACGTTTTAATCCCTACCAGAGTAAATCAAACTAATTCTTTTATGATAGTGGCCCATTTTATAAGTGTGATAAGCCACTCCAGGGTGTGCAATAAAGGATTTTAATGCATTTCCCAGGGGCATGAGGACACTTGGCCTTTGGCCTCGTGCCTTAACCCACCCCTGGGGCATGCATTAAAATTCTTTAATGCACACCCTGTTGTGGCTTATTACTTACGTGAGATACAAAATCCTGTATGGCTCACTAAATTATTGCAATGCAGTAACTAAAGCCTTCACAAACCTGCTAATGTACCAATTCTAACCATCATGGTCAAGCATGGATGCGGACAGTTCAAAAAAAGAAAAGCCTATATTCAGGTTCAAATCCCAGCACAGCCAGTGTAACTAAATTATTGCAATGTAGCAACTAAAACCTTCACCAACCTGATAATGTGCCAATCACCTACTACTCTGATCATCATTTAAGCCATCAAGTAACAGCACTTAAAACAAGCCTCCGTTGGAGTAATTGCTCCCTGTGTTGCCTTTGGATTTATTGTTGTAAGCCCTCTGCTGGAAACGGGGTCCTTGGTTCCACTGCCTGGAGGCTGGTGGGTTGAATGGCTGTGTCTTAGGCTTGAAGAATTTACTTTTGGGACGAAAGTCTTGTCCAAGGGCAGGTAGACGTCCTTGTCGCCTTGAGCTTGTTTACCTCCTATGTTCGAGGTAGGGTGTCAATCCCTCCCTGAACAGTGTACCCTCTTTGAAGGGAAGCTTCATCAGCGCATTCTTGAATTTATTATCCGCTTGTCACAGTTTAAGCCAGAGTGCCCTCCTTGCCCTGTTGGCGAGCACGGCTGCTCTCGTGTCGAACTTGAGTATGTCTGAGGAGGCGTCTATTATATACTTCACTGCCTGAATGGCTTACTCTGCCACGTCGGCCTGCAGGGAGTCCTCTGGGATGTTCTCGGTGAGGATGTCTAGCCACCTGTGCAGTGCTCCAGATGTGAACCAAACTGCTGTGTCCGCCGAGCGTAGTATACCTGAGGCCTCGTGAATTTTTCTGAGGTGTTCCTTTATCTTTTTATCCACTGGGTCTTTAAGGGCTGCAGTGCTTTCTATTGGTATGGTTGTACATTTGGAGAGTTCGGACACAGGTTGGTTGACTTTGGGTGCTCCCCCCCCAACAGTCACTTTTGTCTTTGGCCATGGGGTACCACTTACTTGCCATGCTCCGCTCAGGGAGTCTGGTTGGCTCAAGGGTCTCGTACTTCTTTGTAAGGATATTATATATGGTTTTGCAGGATGGGAAATGAATTCTTTCCTCCGGTTCACCCATGGACAGGAGCGGGTCCTCCGAGGTGGAGGGCTGTTCAGATTGTTGGGGTATCTTTAGAGCTACCCGGACCATGGTGCTGATCTCATTGATATTGTCGCCATGGCACAGTCTGGTGGACTTGTCCGCGGGGGCCTCTTCCGGGTTTGCCGTGGACACGGTTGTAGTGCTGTCCATTTCTAGTCGCAGCCGCTGAGAGGTTCTTCCGCGGGTTTTGGGGTGCTCATGAATGTCAGCGGGGCCCCTTTTTTCAATGCCTCGAAGTGTTGGAAAATGAGTTGCGCTTGGCTGGCAACTAATGCGATTGGTGCCGTAGGGGGCAGTGGGGATTCTGTTACGATCCACCTTCTTCCAGTTCCGGCATGTCTCTACAGGGTGTCAGGGTGTCAGGGTGCAGACTGCGTACGTTATGTCGTCCTCCTCAAGTGCCGTGAAGGCTACACCACATTCTCTGCATTTGGTCGTGGTACAGCTTGTTCTGTGGAGATTAACAAACAATTGTATCATGTATGGTCCGTATGTTTGAGCAGGCCACATATTAAGCAGCTCGATCAGCTGTTGAAAGACACCCAGTAAAAATGTTGCCTGCCCCTTTAAATGTGGCTGGATTAGCTCCATGGTTGTGGAGCTCATGAGAGTTGCAGAGCACTATGGGGCTTGTCTGTGGGATTGAGAGGAGTCAGTAATAGCTGCTGTTGTCTCTGGAGGTGTGCGACAGTGATTTATGGCCCCTGAGAAAAAGAACCTCTCAGAAGTGTGCCAAGAATGTCTGAGGGAGCTGGAGGGGCTTTGAAAAAACATTTTTGCCCCAGGACTGATGTGGAATCAGCCGAACACTGCATTTTTCAGGTAGGGATTGCCCAGCACTGTGTGCAGTTGTAAGGGAGACATTTTGAAATGTTGCATTTTTGGGGATTGCAGCTATTATTGTAGCCCTGCATTGGAGCTGTGGAGGTTGCCACAAGAGGGGCTTCCCCAAGCTCCTTGGATCATCTGTATGCTTCTTCTGGCACTTAGTAGAGAAAGGGCCCTACAGGAGGGACCCCAGCTGTAAAAGGTACTGAAAATGTGGCATGCAGAGGAGTGCTGGAGGAACATGACCCGCTGCTGGAGGGGGTGCCTGTCTCCAGAGCTTGTTAAGGCTGAGATGTGCTTTAATAGTTTTTTGTTTTTTTTTAATATATAGATAGTGCTGCTTCTGCTCCTCCTGCTCAGAGTTCCTGGGTTCAAGTCCTGCTACTGGAGGGGGTACTTGGCCATTTAGCAGATAATTGCATTCTAGTGCCTTCTGGTTTTGAACACTATCTGAGTAGCACTCAGAGTACATCCAGAAGACCTGGGTTTATTCCCAGAACCTTCACTTAAATAATGTGTGCCACTGAGCAGGTCACTTAACCCACTTGTGCTCTTACCAGTGTTCCCATTTATCCCCAACTTACGTGATTCATGCACACATGAAATTCAAGTACATTTTTGTGTGAAGGGGTTACACTGTACCCCCATAATTCTGTCTAAAGTATATGTACCCCACCAAAATGTTGTACAAATGGTAGAATGAACCTATATAATTTCATTTGTACCCCTGAAATTTTTTGGAGAGGGTGCAGTGCACCTCCAGATCTGCAGTCTTAATGGGAACACTGGCCTTACCACACTTTGAAATGAGCTTTGACATCTTACAGGAGATTGATTCATAGTAAAACCCATCTGAGTTGTATCGTAAATGGTAACTTTTTCAAAATGTTTTTTTTTTTATTCTTTCTCAAGTTTGTGTAAGAGTGCACCAGGATTAGAATGAATCTGCCTGGCACCGACAGAGTATTGTACCTCCCAAATTGATTTATATAATTACTATCTGGTAAAGCTGTCCAACAAATAGTGGAGTGATAAGATAAATAAATACAGATTTGAACTGTTACGTGATTCAGCTCCCTAACCTTCCTGGGTGCCCACTTTCGATTATAACCATAACCCCCTACATGTCTCTGGGACACAACTGAAAAACAAGAGTTTATTTTGTCCACCCCTGGAACGGAGATTGCTGGGTCCTGCAAGCCTCATCAGCAGCATTTTCTCTGTCAGTGAAGAGGTCATATGAGCTTGTTTTCACAGCAGACCTGGCATGTTCACCAGTGCTTTATTTGAATTCTTTTTCTGTTTGCAATACTTTGAAAGAAGAGCAAGCAAAGATAGGGGAAACAGTGACTGATCTCTTATGAATATTTTCCTTCCTGCTCTCTGATCGCTGTCCCTACCAACTATCCCGAGGCAAGCGCAAATATCTGAGCATAATAATTTATTATGGCTCTCAGTCAGCCACTTGTGTGACTCCCCAATTGTTAACACATAGTTATTTTTGAACATCTACTAAGCACAACAGGCATTCTCTGTAATTGAAGACAGAGTGGGGGGGGGGGGTGAGAGAGTGTGAGAGAGAGAATGTAGCGGTGGCAGTGGGAGACAAGGCAGAAGAACAACCTGCTAAGTTCCCTAACAGATGCAGACTAATATTTTTACAGAACTGGAAAAAAACTAGCCAGGGAACACATGAGAGGAAAAAGAAAGAAAGGATAATTGGCTGCTGCAGTCAGGTACTGCCCGGCAAACACAGCTGATTGTGACAGGGCTCTCCCCGATTGCAGTGGTCAAGTTTCTTTGAGCACAGTGGCATGCTCATTAACTGCCCCTACTGAAGCAACGTGTTTCTTGCACATGCATGCAAGTAAACACAAAAATTAGGAGAAAAGTACCACTAAAAGTAGAAATTATGCTTCAGATGGCTTTTTTTCCCCTACAGCAGTCTCTGGCACTGAATGAGACTTAAAAAAGCTGCAAAATACTCCTCTGTAAGAGAACAGTTGTCTTTAGTAAGTAGCAACTGATTAGATAGAACAGACTGCTAAGCCACTTCCAGTAAAGAGCACTAGGCTCTCAGCCAGTAACACTATGATGCCTCTGATGGCAGCCACAGAAATGCGCTTTCTGAACACCAGTTAAATACTGCATCAGGCAAACGGAAGCAGAAAGAAAAGCATCATGAGGTCCCCCTGCCTGAACAAACAGAGAAACTGGTGCAAGAGAAAGAACATGCTCTCCTTGGAGGACATTAAGCAAACAAGGCAATTTTTCAATCAAAGCTTTGAAAAACCTGCCTCTAGTGCCCCTCCTACTCACCCTCAGAAGAGGTATCTGAAGATAAAAAATGGCTGACCTAATGACTCTATTTTCATTGAGTCAGAAATGGACATAGAGGAGGCAGAATTCATAAACATGATATGTCTGACTTCGACTAAAAAGAGTGTCCATACCAATCTATAAGGCTCTTCAGAATGTTACTAAAAAGATTCTTGCTATGCCTTAACCCTTAGGCTGCCCACAGAATAACAATGTATTTGAATTTTGGACTGATATCAGTCCGCGGCCATGCAAGGATTAAACCTCTACAGCTATGAACAAGAAAAGTGTATTTATACAATGCTTACTGTTGTGCTTCCACCTGCTGCTCCACCTACAGTTTTAATATACAGAGCATTAAATGAAACAACCGGAAAATAGTACAGAAAGCAATTATAAGAAAAATTCATGCTCTATAGATTTACTAATCTGGTATAAAATGCCAACAAACCATGAAATTCTTTGTTTTTACTGGTGTGCAGGCAGTCCAAATTCTGGAATTTTACCAGATTTTCCAGTAAAAACTGAAAACCAGTGGCCTTGGTCATTGCTAATGGGAATGCCCTCTCTGAGGTTCCTTTCTTCCTGCCACCACTCTAAAGTGCCTTGACCAATGTTTTTGCTATTGGCACTGGTTTTGAGAGGGAGTCACATCTTTAAGACCAGCAGTCTGTTAGGTGGTACTGGATGTCCCTCATCTGAAACCTGGCCCATGGGACCACAGCTGTGCAAGCAGCCATGTAGCCCAGTAGTTGTAGAAAATCTCTTGCAGGTCTTGACTGGCCCACAGTGAAGGATTTTGCTTTGGCAATCAATGCTGCTACCCTCCCCTGAGAGAGCAGGACTTTACCCTGTAGAGTATCCAGTTCTGCACCTATGAAGAACAGACACCTGAACAGATTTTATTTGTGACTTCTGCAGATTTATCAAGAAGCCCAGTTTTTTCTAGTGTGCTTTGTACCTTCTGGATAAAGCACCTTGTCTCTTGTTCTGTTTTCCCAGAGACCAGCCAGTTATTCTGGTAGGAAAAAACGCCACACCTTCCCTTCTCAGGTGTGCTGCCACCACAGCTAAACACTTTGTGAAGACCTTTGGTGCTGAAGTGAGACTGAAGGGAAAGGCCACCGCCACACATCAGTACTGGTAGTTTCCTAGCCTGAACCTGAGGTATTTTTTGAGAGTAGGTCTAACTGGAATGTGAAAATAGGTGTATTTCAGATCCAGTAATCCTAGCCAATGCCCTGACTGTAATGATGGTATCACTGTGCCCAGTGTGACCATCTTGAACCTCTATTTTTTATGTGGTTGTTCAGATATCTGAGGTCTAAAATGGGCCACCACTCCACATTTTTCTTGTGGGTCAGGAAGTTCCTTGAAAACAGTTCCTTACACCATTAAAAGGTGTGGAACTTTAAATGCTTTTGATTGGAAAATGTTTTTGAAGGGAAGGTCTGCCTCTTTGCAGATGATACCAAGATCGGCAATAGGATGGACACTGGGGTAGAAAGAATAAGCAGAGACCTTAGAAAACTATATTGGTGGTCAAGGGTATGGCACCTGGACTTCAATGTGAAAAAGTGCAAAATAATGCACTCAGGACACAGAAACCCAAGGGTGGAATACAAAATGGGTGGAGGGGAACTTACTGACAACCACCAAGCAGGAAAGAGACCTGGGGGTAATACATAGATATATATAATTTGTTGGCAGATAAGGACCACCTGGCCCATCTAGTCTGCCCATTTTTCCTACCTTTAACTTACGCTACAGACTGTAGCTGATCTGCAGCTTACCCACCCTTCTTTGTTTCTAGTATTCCCATGGGTCTGTCCCACGCATTTTTGAATTCCTCTGTTTTTGCCATATCAGATGATCTAAAGGTGGCCAAGTATACGACAAGGCAGTCAGGTGGGCTAGGGGGATGCTGGGGTGCATAGGGAGGGGTATCACCAACAGAAAGTGAGAGGTGGTGTTGTCTCTGTTTAGATTGCTGGTAAGACACCACCTAGAGTACTGTGTCCAGTTCTGGAGATCACAGCTCTGGAAGGACATAGACAAAGTGGAGGCAGTCCAAAGGACAGCAACTAAAATAGTGTAGGGTCTGCATTAAAAGCCCTATGAGGAGAGACTAAAGGACCTCAATATGTACACCCATGACCAGAGGAGGGAGAGCAGAGAGGTACGATAAGAGACCTTTACATACCTCACGGGACTAAATAAAGTGCAAGAGGGAAGTATTTTTCAAAAGAAAAGATTTTCAACCAGGAGGCATGCTCTGAAGCTGGGGGGAAGGGGAGTCAGAAGAGATGTAAGGAAATACTTCTTCACAGAAAGAGTGGTGGATTCCTGGAACAGCTTTCCAACAGAGGTGACGAGGGGCGAAAAACAGTGGTGGGGTTCAAGAATGCTTGGGTTTAGTACAACGGAATCATAGTGGAAAAGAAGGGGGCAGGAGAAAGAGCTGTAGATCAGGTATGGTCTGTGGTAATGGTGTAGGTAGGGAAGAATAGGCTGACTGGATAGACCAAGCAGTCCTTATCCACCATCAAATTCTATGTTGGTTTACTCCCAGTTTCAGCAGAATTCTTTCTTTGGGAGAGTGAGCTAGAAAGCATTTGTGTTGTTTTGGCTGAGACTTGGGGGATGGGGCTACAGCAGTATGCTTGGAGCCTCTCCTACCTCTGGCCCTATTGTAACCTCTTTGGGATTGATACTCATAGGGGTCATATGGAGTATAGGCTCTTGGGAAGTAGTCCCTGCTCCTGCCTCCCCTACTATAAGGCCTGTAGGACATGGAGGCCATTACCTTCTCTGTGTTGCTCTTTTATGTGGTTTTGTATTCATCCACTTTTTTCATGTATGCCTCTCTTCTGTCATCAAAAAGAGAATCGCCTTCAAACTGGAAATCCATGGCTTTTGTCTAAGTGTCCTGGGAAAGGATGGTTGTTCTTAGCTACAAGAATCACCTCAAAGAAACTATTTGAACTAAGAGCTCATGAGGCAGTGTCATTAGTGTCCGCAGCTGTGTGGAAATGGTATTTAGTGTCATCCAGGGCTGACATTTCTGTGGCAATCAAGTTCTATGCCAATTACCATTAGCCTCGTCAGCCACTGCCAGCACTGCATTCCACAGTGCCTTCTGGTACTGGCTATATGGGCAGAGTAAGCTGCCTGCCTAATAAGCAGCAAAGCTGATCTTTAAACTTTTTTGGTCATGGTATCCAATTTTGGGGGGTCCTTTTCAGGGGGCTGTGCAGAGAAGGATACCTCTGCCCACTCAAAAGCAGCTGCCTGCACTACATCTTTATAATCTGGGTAGGCATTCTGGTATTCCACCCCATCTGCACACCTGATAACTTTTTTTTAATCTTTTTGTCTATGACTGCAGCTGATGCAGGGGCAGACAAGATCTCTGAAGTGGATTTTTGTAATGATTTGTGAATGGGGAGCTGCAACCTCCTTGTAGGAGCTAGCTCCATCACATCCAGAAATTCCACTTCCTCCTCATCCTCCTCTATTTCCTGAGGGAGATGTTCAGGGTGCTCACCATATGCTAACAAAGGAAGAAAATGATGAGTAGTCCTCTGTAGGCCCTGGAGGGTAGCCAAATTCCTGCTCAGGTAAACCATCTAGTGCAATAGGTTCCCCTTCCTCCTCTTCATCATAATACATTTCTTCCTCCTCCTCCACAGGCAGATAGGCCTGAGCCTGGCTGGGGGTGGGGGGCAGGCATATTCATAAAATTTCCCATGACCTGGAAGGCCTGGAAAAAATGCCACACCCTCTTTTGAGGGCATTTGTCTCTGGTCCAAAGCCTGCCCCCTTTCCTTTTTCAGGAACAGTGGTAAGGACATTCTTTTCTTTTTGGTTTTTCTTGGCAGACACTGTTTCCAGTGCCTGCTCTGAGGCTTTTTTATTTGTTTGTTTTTTGCCATCACTGGACTCAGGATTCCCCCTTTCTGACACCCTGGTATCGTTACCATCCTTCACCATGCTTATGTGATGGCTGAGCAGCTTTAATCTTTTTTTTATGTCCCCTTCAACAGGGACTGCTGCTGTATTTGAGAAGACAAACTCCCTGATGCGTGCTTTCCGTCATCATTAAGAACTCCCTTACAGCCTTTACTATTTTTTGGTGGCATGGAGGCAGACTGAGAAGCCATAAACTTTTCTCATTTTTTAGCACTTTTTTAATTTTAAGGCAGAACTATATACAGAACTCATAATTGGTAAAATCATGATCTGGACCCAGACACTTCAGAGCTCATGGCAGTCTGCCTTTGCCAGGAGCTGGGAACAATTTTTACAATTTTTAGGGCTGCATGCGTGCAGCCCTGCAGTCCTCATGCCAGGACTAGCAGAAAAGCAGCTTGTGAAAGAACAACCTCATGAGGTGACAAAAGTTGCCTCCGAGCCTATGCACCATGGTCCAGTCCACCTCGCACTACTTTTCTTTTTACCTACCATGCCCTAGCAATCATTTCAACCTACTAAAAAAATCAGGAGAGATCAGTGATTTGCATGCCCTTCCCAGTTAAATGCCACCACTGCCTTCAGCATGGATCCCAGAAGCTGGCAGATGACGCCACTGCCTTCAGCACGAATCCCTGAAGCTAGCAGACCTCTTAGCCCTGAAGATGTTATTTATTTTAATTTTTGTTTTCCCTTATGCTACAGCTGAGAGAAGTCGGAATAGTCGGTGCCAGTCACAGACATTTGCTCCTTTCTTTTTTGCCAGGAAAATAAAAAAAGAAATGAGTGACAGTCCCATGACAGAAAAAAAGTGGAGTCTTAACCATAATAGGCCCCAGCGAAATTTCCTATTGTCTTTGTCTACGCAGAGAAGTTACCGGATGCCACTGATACCATATTAAGCAATTACAAATCACTTAAAATCAACTTTATATATCTTTTTTGGTCTTTTTGTTAGCTTCCTTTGCGATGTGTGGGGCTTATAAACTTTCCTGACTTTAGAAGGAGGCTTTAAACGTGTGTTTTTTTTTGTTTGTTTGTTTTTTTTGGTAAGCAAACAAAAAGATCATGAGAGACACCTCCCCATGCCCCATCCATCACCACCTCAGAGTGCTGCACTAAATCGGAGTCTGGAAACTAGCTGTAATAAAAGCCTTTAACTGTTTGAAGGCAGCTGGCTGGGAGAAAACATAGAAACACAGACTTTGACAGCAGATAAGGACCACTTGGCCCACCCAGTCTGCCCATTTCCCTACCTAATGGATAAGCTGCAGATCCTAGTTAACCAGCAGCCTACTTCTTTTTCTACCCCCACCCCCTAGAATTACCTTATGGCTGCCCTATGCATGCTTTAATTCAACCACTGTTTTTGACTCCACAGCCTCCTCTGGATGGCCGTTCCATGCTTCCACAACCCTCTCTGTGAAAAAATACTTCCTTACATTACCTCTGAGCCGCCCCCCCCATCTTCAAATTGTGCCCCCTTGTTCTTGCACACCTCTGTTTTTGAAAGATGCTACCCTCTTGAACTTTGTTGATTCCCTTGAGGTACTTGAAAGTTTCTATCATGTACCCCTCTCCCTCCTTTCCTCGAGGCTATACATATTAAGCTCCTTTAGTCTCTCTTCATATGTCATCTGCTGCAGACCCTGCACCATTTTAGTTGCCCTCCTCTGGACAGCTTCCATCTTGTCTATGTCCTTGCGGAGACTGGGTCTCCAGAACTGCACACAGTACTCCAGATGGGGTCTCACCAGCTGTCTGTACAGAGGGATAACAACTTCCTGTTTTCTACTGGTGATGCCTCTCCGTATGCATCCCAGTTTCTCCCCCCAACCCTCCTTACTGCCCTCTCACATTGCTTGCCCACCTTTAAGTCATCTGATATGAATACCCCAGGTCCCTTTCCATTTTTGTTGTTGTTAGTATCTCACCCCCATTGTGTACTCTTCCCTTGGGTGTTTGTTTCCCAGGTGCATTACCTTGCACTTCTTACCATTAAATCTAAGCTGCCATACATTTGACCATTCCTCTAACCTTGCCAACTCCCTTCTCATCCTTTCCACCCCACCTTGTGCATCAACTCTGTTGCAGATCTTTGTGTCATCTGCAAAGAGACATACTTTTCCTTCCAGTCCCTCTGCAATGTCGCTTACAAAGACACTGAAGAGGACCGGTCCTAATACTGAACCCTGCGGCACCCCACTAGTAACCCCCCTTTCTTCAGAGTGGACTCCATTTACTATTACCCTCTGTGGCCTATTCTCCAGCCAATTCTTTACCCAGGCTATCATCTTGGGACCCACTCCCAGGCTGGCTAACTTGTATATTAATCTTTTGTGTGGGACTGAGTCAAATGCCTTGCTAAAATCTAGGTAGGCCATGTCCACAGCCCCTCCCTGATCTACTACTTTGGTCACCCAGTCAAAGAAATCTATGAGATTCGTCTGGCATGACCTTCCCGCTGTGAATCCATGCTGCCTTGTGTCCTGTGCCCCTCTGGCCTCTAGGTACTCGACAATTCTTTCCTTCAGAAGTGATTCCGTCATTTTCCCTATCACTGAGGTTAAACTAACAGGTCTGTAGTTTCCTGCTTCTGCCCTGCTCCCACTTTTGTGAAGGGGAATCACATCTGCCCTCCTCCAGTCCTCAGGTACCACCCCATCCTCCCATGATTTGTTAAAGAGGGTAGTCAGTGGTGTCACTAGTTCTACCTTTAGTTCTTTTAGAATTCTGGGATGAATCCCCATCAGGCCCCATTGCTTTGTCCACCTTCAGTTTTAAGAGTTCTTTCAGAACCCTTTCTTCTGTAAATGGGCTGGTATCAAGTTCTGTATCCAGAGTGTTTCTATTGTTTGTTTTAGGTACCTCCCCCTCTTCATTTCTAAATACCGAGCAAAAATATTTGTTTAGTATCTCTGCCTTTTCACAGTCATCCTCTGCCCACCCTCCCTTTATTAAGCCTCACTATCCTCCTTAGTCTTCCTTCGGCTCCTGATGTACCTAAAAGGTTTTATCCCCCTTCTTAACTGAGTTGGCTATCTTTTCCTCAGTTCGGGCCTTTGCTGTTCTGACTGCCTTCCCAGCTTCCTTTTGCTTTAACTGATACAATTCTCTGTCCTGCTCCTTCTGTGATTCCGTGTACTTTCTGAATGCTTTCTTTTTCTCTTGAACCTTCACTGCCACCTCCTTTGAGAACCACAGTGGTTTCTTACATCGTTTTGTTTTGTTTATTTGCTTCACACAAAGGCTTGTTACCTCTGTGATGGCAGTTTTTATTATTCCCCATTGTTCTTCCACCCCTCCTTCCTGCCCATTTGCTAGTGCATTCCTTAGGCACTCACCCATTTTGGCAAAGTCAGCCCTCCTGAAGTCCAGTACTTTTGCCTTTGTATGGCTTGACTCTATTGCTGTGTTTATTGTGAACCATACTGTTCGATGGTCACTAGTTCCCGGATGGCTACCCACTTCTACATCTGTGATCCTGTCTCCATCTCCATTTGAGAGGACCAGGTCTAAGATTTCTCCCTCTCGAGTGGGTTCCAATACTAGTTGTCTAAGGCATGCCCCCTGTAGGGCATCTAGAATAACCCCACTCTTAGAAGTGGCTGCTGCAACTGCACTCCAGTTAACATCTGGCACATTCAGATCACCCATCAGCAATATCTCCCCTTTATCTGCCATTCTAAGTATACTTTCTATCATTTCCTTCTCCATTTCCTCCCCCTGAGAGGGAGGTCTGTATACAACCCCTGTGCGGATTGTGGTGCCATTGCCTGCCTCCAAATTGACCCACAGTGCTTCTTCTCCTCCCTGTTTACCCTTTTGTTCTGTTGCTTTGATTCCTTCTCTTATGTAGAGAGCTACTCCTCCTCCTCTTTTACCCTCCCTGTCCCTCCTGTAGATAGTGTATCCTGGTATGTTTACATCCCAGTCATGGTTCTGTGTGTACCATGTTTCTGTGACTGCCACGATATCCAGATGTTCCTCCTCCATCAAGTCCACTAATTCAGGAAGCTTGTTACCCAGACTACGGGCATTGGTACTCATTGCTCTCCATTTTTTTGATGGCTTTACCTTCTGTAGCAGCATCCCCCACTGACCTTTCTACCTTGGTCTTTTTCTCATTTAGTACCCTGTTTTGCAGGGGGAGGCTGGGATTTTCCTGCTGCTTATCAGTGCCTCCCCCCTTGACTAGTTTAAAAGCTTGCCAATGAAGCATTTATCTGATTGCCCAAAAGACTTGTTCCCTTCCTGGACAGATGCAGACCATCCTGCCAGTATTGGCTGGTGTCTCTCCAGGTGGAACCCCAGTCCCCAATGAAGCCAAACCCCTGTGCTCCACACCATTTTTTTCAACCATTCGTTAAACTACATGGTGCAAAGTACCCTCGCCTCACCCATGCCACTGACAGGCAGCACCTCTGAGAAGGATACTGTGTGTGCTACTTGTCTTAAGCCCTTCCCCAACTCTACAAAGTCCTTCTGCACTGCTCTAATCTCATGATGAGCCAAGTCATTTGTCCCTAGGTGGACAATGACGTCCAGCTCAGACTCCCGTGCAACTGTTCTCGTGATCCTAAGGATCGCTTCCCTGCCTCCAAGCCATGGCACCAGGCAGGCACCTTACTTCAGTTTCCCTGCTCCCCAGTTCTATCCCCTAATAACTGGAGTCCCCACCAGGGCTGCTTCCTTTCCCTGTGGTGCCTCTGCCTCCTTCCTGAGGGCCTCCCTTGTGACAGTTGTCTGCACCCTCCTTAGTCTCCTCTGCGGGTGCATCCATAGCGGAACTATGCTCCCCCAGAATGGTGTATGGATTGTGGAGTGGAACAACTGACGGGGTGTGCCTCTGTTCCACCACCCTTACCCTCCCTGAGCCCACTGTGGTCCAACTGCTGTGCTTCTTCGCAACCTCTGAGGTAGTGGTGGTGGCTCTGGTGCTCCCTGGATGGGGGAGGTTCCCTTACTACTGTCCAGTGCGGCCTGAAGATGGGCAACTTCCTCCCTCAGGGCAGATAGTTGTCTGCAAACGCAGCATCTCAGCCTCCAGAAAGACTCCTGAAAATGCTGCCCCACAGCCATTACATTGCACTACTCCCCACATAACTGTCTACCTTGTTTAGTTTTTTTGTGTGTGTGATTGGTTTGTTATATAGAAATATATGTATTTATATAATGTGTATGCTTATATTGTCAGTGCAGTGTGCTAGAGAGGATATGACAGTGATATGCACCTTGCCCTCTTGAGGAAATGATGTCAGAACCCGAGGTATAAAGGAACTATTTCCAGGGGTGGGTGGGGTGAGGGGTGGGAAGGGTTTGGGCCTAAACTGTGCCCTCATGAAACAATCAGCTAAAAGCTCTGACCTACCACTGCGATGAGTGCCTTCCTGTCAGCAAGATGCCCTACACGACAATTTGACAGAGAAAATACCCTGCTAATCAAACAAAGAAAAATCCAAACATCCAAGTCAGACACAGGTAAACCTCCCTAGCCCCAAAACAGCCTGGTGACTTGTGCTCTGAAAGCAGTCAGCCCCAAAACACGTCAGCTGTGTAGAGGAGGAGAGTTAACACTTGGGCTGCCGACAGAATTAGGACATATAGGAGTTCCTGACTGATATATGTGGATTACATGGATAATGAGGCACAGCAAGGGTTAAATATCGACAAATTTAAATGGTTCCTGATAAGTTTTATAAGGCAACCAATAAGAAGCTCAATATCCTGTTAAAGGAAATAAAGTTTTTTTTTGTTTTTTTTTGGAATAGCTTGAAGTGTGCACTCACTCTTTTCGCATACTGGACTTTAGTATTACTGGGTGTGTTTGCTGTGAATTTCCAGAGAATTAGCTTAGGAGGAATACCAGAAGGCACTGGCTCTGAAACAGATGGTAATATTAAATCAGTTTTTCCAAAACTTGAAAAGATTTTAGCGCAAAAAATTAATAGCAGCCACGGTTTTTTTCGGGCAAACAGGGAAAACATTAAAACACGGAGCGATATTCCTAACTGAATGCCTTGTGGAGGATCAAGGAACAGCTCTGACTTGAACCAGGTTCAGATCTTGTTAAAGCTACTTACTCGCAGTGCAGCCTTAAGCAAGGCATTGTGTGGCTCCTGGGAAATGTTAGTGCTGCACTGCTGTGTAAAATTATCAGATAAGAAAATCATGTGGGAACATAAAGTCCATTTTGTAATGCAACATACCAAATAGTGGTTCTTTTAGAAACACCTGTACTGTAGTTTACAATATAATAAGCAAGATCTACCAGCCTACCAAGATCACTCTACTACCATGACCACCGTTACTGGCATTTTTGTCTGTGCTTGACCTCACCAGCACTACAACCGCTGACTACATTAAAGCTAATTTAATTCAGTTAACTGAATTAAATCAGTTTTCTGTTCTTAGCTGACTAGCACAGCATGAGAGGAGGTAAAAACAAAACAGCTGAGCATGAACATCAGAAGCTACAGAGCTGTGAGTCGATGTGGGAGCATGAAATTGTCTCACTCACTAACGTTATGGCTCCTATTTCTTTCATTACAGTAAGCACTAGTATTTGCCTTTTGGCTATTAAATATGAAAACCCATTGTTATTTTTTTTTTCAGAACTTTTACTAACGCACAGCGTCTTAAAGTAGTAAATAGTAATTCATACCAACTGAGGGTTTTTAGTTAACTGTATTTCACAGTAAAAAAGAAATGCCAAATAAAACGTTATTCACCACCCCCAGACAGAACAAATTCTCATTCGCCTGTGTGCTTTAAAGAAAACAGTCTTTCTGTGCCAGTATTCATGCGGGAATTTTCCTTTTTTATCAAGGGATTTATCGCAAAAATCATCAAATCTATTGCCGGGAGATGATAAAAAAAGTTGTTCTGAAAATTCAAAGGTGTGTTCACTGCAGTTTGCTGCCAAGTGAGTCAGGGAGGTTTCTTCTCTTCCCTTTGCATTGTAAATGGTTTGAAACCTTGCCGGGGGGCTTTTGTTGTTCCCTTCCCGGCCGTCCTCACTACCGACCCCTTGGGAAAGTTTGGAAAAGAATGTCAGTGAGTGGCATTCCAAAGACTTAATTAGCATCAGGTTTCCTCAGCACTTCCCTTTAACCATGTCTGACGTCAACTCAGATTTTGGCCATGCTCTTTATATCTAGCATTCTTTTTTTGGTTTACAGAGAACATGGCAAGTATGCAATAACAGAGTATGGTTTATTGTCTGTTTTCGATTATGTGAGACCTCTACAGCCTTGTATTACCTTGTCTTTACCGCTATTTTATGTACAATGTTCATCATTTAAATGATTTTCTTTTACCTCAGCATGTTTCCTCGATTAAACAGATGCACAGCAAGCTCCTTAAACATCTCATTGGGAAGGCTCGAAAAAACAGGTTACTCATCTGTAACAGTAGTTCTAGGAGTGGTATATGTTATTCATCCACACTGTTTGGCATGTCCCTTTCCCCTTTAAGATCAGCCAGAAGTCTTCAAGCTAGCTCCTCCCACTCACCCACCCGGGTGGTATATACCTCGGCTCCACCCCATGACACCAGATCTTAGCCTGCTGGAAGCCAGGTTGTGTGCGTCTGCAGCCGGGGAGGTCGGGTGGGTGGGTCCGTGTGGATGAACAACATATATCACTCCTAGAACTACTGTAACAGGCGAGTAACCTGTTTTTCAGGGATTGTGGATATGCTGTTCATCCACACTGTTTGGCAGACCCCTAGCAGTTCTCCTGGAGGAGGAGGCAAGGTGCACACCCCCTACTTAGGGAACAGAGATTGGAGAACTGAGGTCCCAAAACCAGCATCCCGGCGTGACTCAAGGTCGATGTGGTAGTGGGTAATGAAGGTGTTTGCTGACTTCCAGGTAGCAGCCCAAAAGATTTCCTGTATGGGGATGTCCCTGGAAACAGCCACTGATACAGCAGTATGGTGGGTAGAATGAGTTCTTATCCCTCTGGGAGGCTCCTTGCCTGCCAACTCATAGCACAGACCTATGCATGATGTAATCTATCTTGCTATGGTCCGTTTGGCTGCAGGTCTGCCAGAAGCAACTTCAGCATAGATGACAAACAGCTAACGAACCTCTCCACGAATTTCCGCCGTCCTCTCCTTGTAATAGGGAAGAGCACATCTCAGGTCCAAAGTATGGAGCCTGTACTCAGCCTCCGAGGTGTAATTAGGGTAGTATACCGGCAGAGTAAACACCTGGTTAAGGTGAAACTCTGACACCACCTTCGGAAGGAATTTCGGGTGGGGGCGCAGGAAAACTTTGTCCCTGCGGAAGACCAGATAAGGGGATTCCACTGACAGCGCCTTGAGCTCCCCTGTCCTTCGGACAGATGTGACAGCCACCAGAAAGGCTGTCTTCCACAAGTGTGACAGCTCACACTTGTGTATTGGTTCGAATGACTTGCCCATCAGCTCTGCCAGTACCAGCAATAGATCCCAAGGAGGTGGAGGGTCACACACCGGAGGGGATATGTGATCCAGACCTTTGAAACAGCAGCCGACCACTGTCTCCTGTGCCAATGTCT
The DNA here is from genome assembly GCA_016271365.2 of Neoceratodus forsteri. Taxonomy (NCBI): domain Eukaryota; kingdom Metazoa; phylum Chordata; order Ceratodontiformes; family Ceratodontidae; genus Neoceratodus; species Neoceratodus forsteri. The sequence continues at coordinate 396,897,171 of CM028136.1, read as the reverse complement.
GCTGACCGGCCCATGCCCGGTAAGCAGAAATGGCTGCCAGGTGCACCCTAAGGGTCGATGACCACAGACCCCCTTTGGAGAGAGACCAAAGGTAGTCGAGAATGTTAGCCACAGAACAGGACAAGGGGTCCAGACCCTTATCCTGACACCAAATGGAAAACCTTTTCCACTTGAAGGCATAACATTTCCTGGTAGATTCCTTTCAAGATGCCTCCACCATGGCACAGACATCTTCAGAAAGACCCAAAGCCTGGAACTCTAGCCGTTCAGGTACCAGGCTGTGAGGTACAGGGATTGAAGTTCCGGATGGAAGACCTTCCCCTGGTTCACAGACATCAGGTCTGGGCGTGCACAAAGCCGCTCTGGGGGCCTTCAGCTGAGGCTGAGGAGATCTGGATACCAGAACTGGCACAGCCAGTCTGGAGCTACCAGAATCACCTTCGCTTTGTCCCACCTCACCTTGAGTAATACCTTGTGGATGAAGAGAAATGGAGGGAAGGCGTAGAGGAGGCCTGGGGTCCACGATCTCAAGAAGGTATCCCCCTGCAGCGAGCCCTGCTGAGGAGGGTGGGCTTGATACAGCCTCAACTTGGTGTTTTCCCTGGAGGCAAACAGGCCCACCATCAGTTTTCCCCAATGGGAGAACAGGCTGTAAGCTACCTCTGGATGGAGAGACCACTCGTGGGTTGTCTGGCCTATCCGGCTGAGAGCATCTGCCATCTGGTTCGAGTCTCCTGCCACATGGATGGCTAGGAGATCCGCCTCCAACCGGCTTTTCGAGGGTCCAGATGCGGAGCGCCTCCTTGCCCAGCAGACAGAATTGTGTGCTGCCCTGTTTGTTGAGGCAGTACATGGTCGTGGTATTGTCCATCTGGACTTGAACCACTTGACCCCGGAGTTGAGGAGCGAAAGCTGACAGTGCCAGTCTGACTGCTCTGAGCTCCAACAGGTTGATATGGTATCAGGACTCCTCGGTGGTCCATAACCCGTAGGCCCTGTTGTCCCCCATGTGGGCTCCCCTGCCCATGAGAGAGGCATCAGTCGTAAGGACGACCATCGGCTTGGGGCAAACAAACGGGATCCCTTCCTGCAACCGTTCTGGGATGGTCCACCATTGGAGAGCGTCCCACATCTTCTGGGTTACAGTGATCAGCTGGTCAAAATGACCATGGCGCTGAGTCCACTGGGCAGCCAGCTCCCATTGGAGGGGGCACATGTGCAACTGGGCCCAACGGACCACTGAGGTGCACGCCGCCATGTAATCCAGAAGGTGCAGAAAGTCCTGGGCAGGGTGCAAGTGCCCAACCAGAAATGACTGGGCAAAGGAGGAGAGAACCTCCATTCTGTCCACCGGGAACCAAGCTCTGGCTTGACAAGAGTCGAGCTCTGCCCCAATGAAGCCCATCACTTGAGAAGGCACGAGTTCCGACTTGGCCTCGTTGATCAGGAGGCCCAGCTGGGAGTAGGTTTAGTGGGCTAGCTCCCTGGACCTCTCCACCTCCTGTTGGATGGAACCTGCCCGGAGCCAATCATTGAGGCAGGGATAAATTCTGACCCCCCGATGCCGGAGATGAGCCGCCACCACTGCAATGCATTTGGTGAAGACACGAAGGGCCGATGCCAGGATGAACGGCATGGCTCAGCACTCATACAGGGTCCCTTCAACCCTGAAGTGGAGGAACTGCTGATGGGATGGACAGATTGGGATGTGAAAGAATGCATCCTTCAGATCCAGTGAACAGAACCACATGTTTCGCTCCAAGAATGGTATGATCTGGGACAGAGAGACCATCTGAAAGGTGCGTGACCTGAGAAACTGATTCAGGTCGTGGAGATCTAGAATAGGGCACTAGCCCCGTCCGCTTGGGCACCAGGAAGTACCTGGAGACAAAGCCTGGGTCTGCAAATGGATCCACCATGATAGCTACTGCCTCCTTGAGGAGGAGCTGAGCAATGTTGTCTCGAAGAGCCGACTGGGTGCATGCGGAAGTCTGTTCTTCCGGAGGGGCGCAGGCTCGGTTGGGAGGGTACAGCTCAAATTCTAGAGGCATTCCCTGACCAACCACTTCGAGAACCCACCTATCCGTAGTGATTGTGGACCAGGCGGAAAGGAAGTGACAGAGCCGGACCCCCACGGGAGGACCCAGAGCTGGTGTGATGAAGATAGGGGTGGCAACCCCCACCCCATCACTGGGCAGGCTTACAGGAGGAGGAGGAGGCTCCAGGACCTGAGCCTCGGCCTCCTTTGCGGGCCTGTTGGGGCCCAGGCTTGAGCCGAGGGTGCCAAGCTTGAGCCTGCTGCTGATGCTGATGCTGCTGTCCTCCTTGGTAGGAGGACTGCTGGACCGCAGGGGAAGAGTGCTGAAAGGGCTTCTTTTTCTTCTGCTGGTTCTTGCCCGAAGAACTCCTGGCAGAAGTGGCATCCAAGGTGGCATTGGACTGTTCAATGCGCTGTAGGTGACCAGCCACTCCTGGGCCGAACAAGTCGGTCCTGAGGAAAGGCATATCAGCTAACTTATGCTGAGAATCCGCCGCGAAGGAGGTTAACCTCAGCCAAGCCCTGCAGCGAGAGGCCACTGCAGCGGCCATTGAGCAGGCACAAGAATCCCCAATGTCCAGGGCCATCTGGAGCTGCTGTTTGGCAACAGCACAGCCCTGGTCCCGGACCTGCTTAACCGTGGTTTGCATGTCCGTGGGGAGATGTGGGAGGACTTCATCTAATGACCCGAGAAGGGCATGAGAGAAGAGTGCCATGATGACGGCCGAACTGGCGCTGACGAAGGCCCAAGGAGGAAGCCGCATAGACATTCCGTGCCAAATGGTCCAAAAGCTTGGACTCCTTATCGGGGGGATGGTCAGTGTCAGCAGAACTGCCAGTATGCCCGAACAGAGAGGCGGTCACCAGGCTCTTGGCTGAAGGGTGCTCTGTGAACCCTGCAAGGGACCCCATGGGCACCACGTACTTGCGGGTCATGCGGGCAGACGGTGCTGGACATGATGCAGGGTGCTGCCATAGTTCGAGTGCCGGACCAACAATGGCCTCGGCCACAGGAAAGGCCTCCGTCATGGTGTCCCCTTCTTCAGGATGTCCATGAGAGGGTATGCCACCTTTTTCTGGATGGGTTCCAGGGGCATCCCTGTAGAATCAGAGGCTGAGACGGAGGATCCCCTGGAAGGAGGAAGGACCCTCCTCCATCCCTGTGTCAACGGATGACTCATCATCCCCTGGATGTGAGTGGAGCCCGGTTACGTCCGAGTCCGAGGAGTCAGGATACAGTGGTCTGCCATCCAAATCACCCTCAACCCGTCGAGGACAGTCCGGGCTGACTGTGATCGACAGACATCAGTGAAGTCAGGTATCTGGTCGGTCTTCTTTTGAAGGAGCCCCTCCCACAGGCTGCTTAGGCGGCGGCTCCACCACTATCAGTGGGGAGACCGGCAAAGGCCAAACCAGAGGATGGGCCGGCCCCGCAAGTGGGGGAACCAAGGGCTTTGGTTCTGAGGGGGTCGGCTTCGGTCTAGGAGGCGAAAGCCAAGTAATGGCCGGGGTAGGCGGCGGAGCCGGCATCTGCCCGGTCAAAATCAGCTGTTGCCACATAAGGTCCTTGTAGCACCGACAGAGTTTCCATCAGAGCCTCTCCTCAGCTGAGGAGGACGAGGACAACCTGTGGCGTCGCCTCTTCTTGGAGCGCTTATGGCTCCTCCTTGGCCCTTCAGCCGAGGGAGTTCTAGACCTTGACCAATATCTGGCAGGCTGACTCAGTCGCTCAGGAGACACCGGAGGGATCAGTGAAACCCAGGAGTCTGGAACTGGGACCTCAATGGGAACACCAGCGGGCTGGGACTCCTCATCGTGGAACACGAGGACCGGAGTCCTCTCCAAGAAGTCATTGGCCATGGCCAGTGACAGAGGGTCGACTGGGTCAAGAATAATCTCAATCTCATTGGTCACTTCCTCGGTTGTCTGGCCAGACGGAAGGCCTGTGAAGTCTGCGGCCAAGGAATTGATCTCGACCGAGGTCGAGACCGCATGCTTCTGGGACTGAAACCTTTCTCGGTCCCAAGAGCGCCTTTATCGAGACAAAGACAAGCCAGACCCTTTATCCCTCTTTCAAGAGCGGGAGGAGTGCGATCCTGTAGGTGCCTCACCCCAGGTGGGGACAGACTGGCATAACTCCTTAGAAGAACCTGTAAAGGTGGAGCCCGGGTTGAGTGGAACGAAAAAGCTTTGATTCGCCGAAGCACGGGTGGCTTCTTCTTCGAACACCTTTGTGCATTCCAGCTACTCGGTGGAACCCGCAGACGCAGAAACCGCCCACCTAGCCTCCTTAGACTTCACCGTAGGGTTCCTTTTCTCCGGTCTCCCCAACTTCAAACGCGCCAAGCGGTCTTCCAGGACGTTGGGGTGGAAGGCGAGGCAAAAATTGCAAGATGAGGTGTTATAGCCGACACCTAGGCAGTAGACGCATGTGAGATGTGGATTGGTGCACGATATCTTCTGGCCGCAAGGACACCGGCGAAATCCTGGAGAAGATTTCTCTTCCATGATCGAGGACACAAAAGCATGATCGCTAACTCGAATGAGTTTTAGTTTCGGTTAAACAAAGGTTTTGAAAGCCAGGGCCTAGGAAATGCATGAGCACGAGGAAGGCAACCTGTATCTTCCAGCGGAATGGAAGATCTGGCATCATGGGGCGGAGCAGACGTATATACCACCCGGGTGGGTGGGAGGAGCCAGCTTGAGAACTTCCGGATGATATTAAAGGGGAAAGGGACATGCCAAACAGTGTAGATGAACAACATATCCACGATCCTAGAAATATAATTATTTAGCCAACATTCATTTTACGTATACAGTATCTCCTTTTTCTTTACTTTACAATTTTACAATTACAGCGTGCATTTACAATGTTGTATATTAACATGAAAACAGGGTCTGTACCAATAATTCCTTTGTCACTGCTGCTGCTATACACATAAGATTGCAATCCTCTGCATATCTCTGAACCCCCAAATGTGAAACACTGGCACTCAAAATATGATACAAAAAGACAACACCTGGGACACTTCATCAAATCTTCAAGACAAAACCACAGAACACATAGAATTGTGTGCTATAATGTTTTCAAAGTTTGCCATTCACTGAGAACCGTCATGTTTTCAAAGTTTGCCATTCACGCAGCACTGTAATGTTTTCAAAGCTTGCCATTCACTGAGCAACACATTTCCCACGTTCATGGTTTGGCTTTAGCTTTAAAATATATGCGCAGAATGTCGGACAGTACACAGTCAATATGGGACAGAAGGCTTTTGTGAGGTAAAGTAAGGAACCGTTCAGTGTAATGTGGGCCATCTGAGAGGTATGATCCTCTGCTTCTGACATCATAATTATTTCCACAGCAACTGGTACTAAGTAGGTTGCATGCCACTCTGTGTCTGGAAGATTGACAGATGCCCCACCAGAAAGCTGGGTTAATATTAACTCAATACTGACACTGTAGTGCAGCACTAGGTGGGGGAGAGCTGCACTTTTGATATGCTGTCCTTCTGATGAGATCTTTAACAGAGGCCACTTCTGCCCATCTCCGGCTGCCCAGGCAGAAGTTAAAGAGTCCCTGGCAATTAATTTACAAGAAGGGAATTTTCTGCAGCGTCCTAGCTAACATTCTTCCTGTCAATAAAATAAGTCTATATAACAATCTACATAATGGAACACACACACACATACACACACTCACTGGGAAACAAGATGGCTCAGCTCAGTGTACCTTACTTGGTCAAACATAAAAAAAGAATATCAAAAGCAGAGGATTAGGATAGCAAGTGTACACATGTAGTCAGAGCAGATGAAGTCTAAGGGGCAGTGATCCTGTTTTCAAAATAATTTGCATAATTTTGAAGGAAAAAAATGAAAATAAATACAGGCACTATTATAGGTGTATGGTAGCACCCCTATTGTTAGGGCTGAGTAGGGTGTTCAATGTCAAAGCCCTATCTTTGCACCTTAATAGCTTTGGTACCATTTGATGAAATTGGCTGAAATTTGGCATGTGTTGTCTAGGAGGCAAGATGTAAATCTGTAGAAAATTTTGTGATAGCAGCTTGTGCAGCTTCTGAGATCCGCATATGTAATTTTTCTGTAGCTGTCCAATTTTTTTTCCCATAGTTGACATTGAGACTTTTTTTGCCCTCACCTACAGCCTACATGGAATGGAATGGACTTTTTCTACAAACTTTCAGGAAACGGGCATGATGTCCTAAGGTAGTGCCTTTGAAATGTTTGGTGAAAAAAATATTAAATGGTTTCAGAGTTATAATGCTGTACAGTTGTTTTTTTTTTTTTTTTGTGTGTGTGTGTGTTCCAAGCATGCTCAGTTGGGTTTTTGGGATAACATTCTGATATGACACCAAAAATTCTGTGTCACATGACCCGTTTTAGGGCTGCAGTGGGAAGAACCCTGCAGTCCTCTTCCTACAATTACTGAAAAAATACTTCTGCATTCCTCGTGAACTAACAACATGATGAAGCGACAAAAGTCACCTCCGCGGTCGCATCTTTATAACACACTGCGCACCCTAGCACTATTTTTTTTTTATTTTCACATAACCCCCCCACCCAACCCTCCTCTCAGCATGCACCCCACCACTCCCAAAACATAACAGTGACACTGGGGGTGCCTAATCCTCCAGTGCCTCCATCGCAACTCCTCTTGCCCTGTCCCCCCTCGTACACTACCGCACATGCGCGGTAATTTCTGGTTTACTGGCAAGGTGATGCCCAAGCAAAGGACTGGAGGTGGGATCAAGCCTAGGGCAGGCTAAAAACTGCTAATGAACACTATCTAGGATAGAGAGAGAACACGTGAGTAGGAGAGAGTGCTCTTTAATTACAACCTGATACGGAGCTCTCTCTTCGCTCACTAACCGGGAAGATTCTTGTCAGAATGGTTCTTATCAGATTAGAAAAACAGATGAGTAATACAGGTATTTATCTAGACAAATTATTTTAGATAATGTTTTCCTTTGCCCTCAGTTTTCTTCAGGGGTACGGCAAGCTTTGGGACTATAACGGATTTGGAACAGAGCTGTCTGCCTGCTAACTAAAGTGCAGCTCTGTTCCTAAATTTAGCCGACTTCTTTATTTTAAACTAAAATAGTTTATTTTTCTGTTCCCTTCTGGGAAATAATACCTGGAACATTCTTTTGCCCTTAAATGCACAGGAGGGGAACCTCTGTAAGGAGTGGCTTTGCGGTAGTAGTATTGCTTTGGGATAGAGTTTCTAGCCTGTTTCACTTATTGTTACAATAATCTCTACTCCATGGGCCACTTTCAATACAAAAAAAAAATCCCTTTCCATGATGCAGAACATTTCCCTCCCTTCTATGTAAGCCTCTTCTACAGATTTTGTTTAGCACAGAGGCAAACAGGGAAACATTAAGACACAGAGTGATATTCCTAACTGAATGCCTTGTGAAGGATCAAGAAGGAACAGCTTTTGACTTGGAAGTCAGCTGTGTGTCAAGTCAGTGGGTACACAACATGGCCAGAGCATAGGCTTGAGATCCAGGTGACCCAGGTTCAGATCTTGTCAAAGCCACTTACTCGCAGTGCAACCTTGAGCAAATCACCTAACCTCCCAGTGTCTCAGTCTGCACAGCTGTAAAAAATGGGTAAAATACCAAACCACATTGAAAACAAGATGTTGTAACTCAACAGGACTACCCTAGATATTTGTCAATGCCGAATGTTTGCTTGCTGGTATTAGCATTAGAAATGCAGGAGTTAGACAGATGCAGAATAGGAATGGCAGTGAAGTACTGAACTTCACATGAACCCCACCTCCATCCTGTAGAGACGGACAGGATTTGGGGCAAGGTTTCGAGTCGTCACCCATGACTGTCAAGCCATGTCACCTCACCCTATTCTGCAGACACCGACACATGTTGAGCTGTGCCTTAGGGTGTTTGGCTTTACAGTCACCCCATTCCATAAGGACATACGTTGAAATGACTGCAGCATAGCAGAATGGGGTGAAGTCTTGGGACAAAGAGTCCAAGGTACACCTCGATGCCTGTCAGTGGCTAGGGGGAGGGGGTGGGATGGCATGTGCAGTACAGTTGGCAATCCAAAGGCACACCCCGATGCCTGTCTGTCTGTACAGGGTAGGACGTTATGGTTAGAAACCGTAATGCCTCAGGCATTTGTTGGTATTCAGAGTACAAATTTTGAACGTGGCCTTTTTGTGACCCCACCTCATGAAAGCATTTGGGACCTCTTGTCATGAAAGTGTGATTTTGTCAATGTGTCCTGAAAACTGACTTCCAACAGTGACAGTGCCATTCTGCACCACATGTACGAATACACAGATCGGGCAGGATGTGAAGAAAGACAGCTGTACCATCCATAGGGAGGTATGAAGAGATGACAATGTTGAAAATCTGTAGTGGGAATATTAAAAATGCTTGCACTTCCGAGCATTCGTGGAAACCGAGCAACGCATGCACGTAACACAGTCATTTTATGGAGTTTCATCACCAGATTTTCAACATAGGCATTTAACGACCTGTGGTTATGAACAGTGTCACTGTGATTTTGTTACTGTGTCCTGAACACTGATTTCCCACAGCAACCACGGTATTCTATGCCGGAACTGCAAAAACACATTTCAACCAGGATGTGAAAAATGACAGCTGTACTGTTCATAAGGAGGTGTGGGAAAATGGCAATGCTGAAAATCTGGAGTGAAAATATTACAAATGTGCAAAGTTATAAGCGTGCATGGAAACTGCGCAATGCACGCTCGTAACACAGTTAGTTTATGGACTTTTGTCACCAAATTTTCAACGCAGCCATTTTAGGACCTCTGCTAATGAACAGTGTCAGTGTGATTTTCCTAATGTGTCCCGAACATGGATTTCCCACAACGACTGCACTTGTCTGCGCCGGAAGTGCAAAAGCACATTTGGGCTGGGATGTGAAAAATGACAGCTGTACTGTTCATAAGGAGGTGTGGGCAAATGGCAGTGTTGGCAATTTGGAGTGAAAATATTGCAAATGTGCGAAGGTACGAGCATGCGTAGAAACTGCGCAATGCACGCTCGTAACACAGTCATTTTATGACTTTTCTCACCAAATTTTCAACATAGACATTTTAGGACCTCTGCTAATGAACAGTGTCACTGTGATTTTCTTAATCTGTCCCAAATATTGATTTCGCACACCAACTGCACCATTGTACACTACATGCGCAGAAACACATTTTGTGCGAGATGTGCAAAATTAAAGCTGTACTGCTCATAAGTAGGTGTGGTAAAATGGCACTGTTGAAATTCTGGACTACAAATAATGAAAATCACGCCCTTATCGAAGCATAAGCGCATGAACTGCGTAACGCAGCTCGCGGTGAAACCAGTCATTTTAGAATTTTTCACCAAATTTTCAACATAGCCATTTAAGACCTCTGCTCATGAACAGTGTCACTGTGATTTTCTTAATCTGTCCCAAACATTGATTTTGCACACTGACTGCGCCATTGTGCGCGGAAACACATTTTGGGTGAGATGTGAAAAATGACAGCTGTACTGCTCATAAGTAGATGTGATAAAGTGGCAATTTTGAAAATCTGGAGTGCAAATGTTACAAATTCGCGAACTTACGGCGTGCGTAGGAACTGCGCAACGCCCGCTCATAAAACAGTAATTTTTAGGAATTTTTTCACCAAATTTGCAACATAGGCTTTTTGAGAGCCCACCTTATGAGCACTGGCACTGTCATTTCGTTAATCAGTCCCAAAAGGTGATTTAGCGCAGTGACCACGAAATCACCTTTTGGGCCCGATTAACGCCATGACAGTGACACAATTCATGGGGAGGCATCCCAAAAAACCCATGTTGAAAATCTGGTGCCAAAATTTCAAAAAATGTCTGAGATATGCAGCAAAGTTGAAAAAAACCTATTTATTACATTATACAGCTTACCGGCATTTCCTCAGTTCGCGGTCGGCTTTGAAGAATGCAGACATGTTCTCAGTCCACCGAAGATCATCGCACCGGATTCCGGAGGTAAGTATGGGGTGAGGGGGGTGTGGGTAGACAGGGTGCACAGTGGGTGGGCGCGGGTTGTGGGAGGGGGGTCTGGCAGACCGCGAGGGACCGGTTTTTCCTTACAGGGAAAAAAATAAATATAAAAGACAACAGGGCGGTTTCCAATTTTACAGGGGCATTTGGCATGCTGGGGTGGGCTCCCAGCGTGCCAAGGACTCTTTGGGGGAGCAGCTGTAGCCGACGGGGATTGGGCACCCGTCGGCACACAACAAAATGGGGGCATCATGCCGACGTGGGATTGGGCACCCCTGTCGGCTAAATAAACATTGCAGGCACTGAAGCCGGTGGGAATTGGGGCCCCCCGTCGGCCAACAAAGACCGTTTGGTGTGGGGCACATGCTGCCGAGGGGGATTGGGCACCCCCTCGGCATGGGAGGCTGCCTAATATTGTTTGTGAAAGCGGTGGCAAGCCGCCTGCCATGTTCATAAACAGTATCAGGCTAGCTAACGTTCCGCCCTGCAATGACGGGTGGCTCCCTCATTGCAGCACAATGACTAATGCTGCAATGATGAGGCGGCCCCTGATTGCTGCGGCAAAAACGTTAAAACTTGGTGCACTTTTTGGAGACCAGTGTCATCGGCACACTGTGCCTCCACTAGTCCACCAGTACCAAGCCCCCAAATGCAGTGCCTCCCTTGGCTATAACACTACCGCGCCTCCACAACCCGCTTCTCTCCTAAGCTGTCACATAATGTTTCTTGCGCATGCGCGCAAGCAAACATAAAAAGGTACAAAAAATGTAAATGAAATAAATCAATAACTACAGTACATGCTAGCTGGTGCATGTTGTCTCTTGTGGTTTAGTTACCTATGGAGTGTGTTGAGCTCAGCAAACTTGTGCATCACTTCACTTCTGACTTTAACATGACACAGCTGAGGCAGAAATTCTGAATAACTTATTTCCTTCTTTGATCTGCGATTTTCAGCAAGGTCTATTTGTTCCCTAAAACAGTTTACAGCAAGGCTGTTGGCGCTCAAACTCGGCTTCACAATGAGGCTCACTTCGAGACAAATCTATTAATTTACCTGCAGGTATTTTCTTTTTGTTTAACATTCACCACAGCTGCCTGGGGAAGAGATGCAAAACAAGGACGGACAATCTTGCCAGCCAGCATGGTTTTCATCTGCAACACTAGGCTGGAAGGAACGTTGCTATCTCTTCGGGATTTATGCAAATGACTCCTGTTCAAATGAGGTATATAGCCTGTGTTTTATGGCACATGTATTCGTATTTCAAAGTGACTGAGGGATAGTTTTATAGAGTTTGACACAGAAGCTTTACAGGGGGAAAACACACAGCCTAGTCTAAAAGGGGGGGGACAGTAGGGGACATTGGCCTCAGAATGAGGGAGACATCATCAAATACAGTGTCATAACAAGGCAATGTTGAAAATTTGGCGTAAAAATATAAAAATACCACTTTTCAATATTTTTATCACAAATTCCTTAACTGCAGCTCTATCAGCTCTGGCCAGAGTTTGTCACAGCCTGTTGCTCCTGTTTGCTTAGTCAGGTCTATCAATCATGCCAAACACTGTAGACCTTAATAAAATTAACTTGGTTCCCACAACATAGATACACACTTTCCCCAGAACTCAAAAATTAAATGTGATTCTGAGGGGGGCAAATTGCAGATTTCAGTTCCCTGTATTTGGAACCCTTAAAGAAACATAAAAACTGCAGATGTAACAAATTAATAGCAGTTATTAAATGAGAAGTTGAAAAATAAGAGTGTCCAGCGATCTGGTTCCCGCTCAGCGGGACCACATCCGGAATATTATAATTCACTGAGAAAAAAGTTAAAGCAGATGTTAAATGGGTATATGCACAGGTTTTTCATAAAAAAAAAAAAAAAAAAAAAAACTGTCTAAACAATGTGGTTCCCTAAAGTTGGGAACCACGCTGTGTTGTGTCCTTCTCCAGTTCCTGGGAACTGAGTGGAAACTAGAGAAACTGCAGGTTTTTAAATAAAATTCAAGTAAACAACAAAAACTCCCTAACTATCACAGAGCTATCAGGAGCTAACAAAGTAAGCAAAGACTATACAATGCAAAATAAAACACAATCTGGAGACCAGCAATACCGGAGCCAACTTCGGGACACTGGCTGTCTTCAGCAGAGAAGCAAATCAAACGATGGCGAGCCAGGGGGCACATAACCACTTTGCAGAGTTTTAACTCCTCTTCTAAGTTCCTTAATTAGCATAGCGTGCTATCTCAGGGGCAGCACTCTCAAGCTGGATGATACTGATAAGTGTAAACATTAAGTGAGGGATTCTTGGAGATGGAATAAGATTGTTATTATTAGCTACAATGTCCAAAATGGAGGAATTTCACAGCCAAGGTAAGGAAGTCCACCACCCATTTTGCAGGTTGCAGAATTCATAGAGTACACTTAGAGCAGGGAAAGCAACATTTCCAAAACCACTTCCCTCCCTATGATCGATCCTTAGCCCAAATTTCTTAGCAGGGTTTGTACTGGTCCTGGCAGTTGGCAGGGTAAAAATGTGAAGCCGAATGCTCTCATGTGCTGTGCTGTTGCCTGACACAGAAACATAGAAATTGTTGGCAGGTAAGGACCACTAGGCTCATCTAGTCTGCCTGTAAGCCCTGTACTTGATTACAGTTTCTGACCCTCCCTTTGCTTTACCTCCATGGTTCCCCTATGCCTGTCCTATGCATGTTTAAATCCAGCCACAGTGCTTGCTCCCACCACCTCCTGTGGCAGACCATTCCATGCGTCCACTTCCTCACATTCCCTCCTAACCTACCACCTTCCAATTTCATGTCATGCCCCCTCATTCTTGTACTCCACCTGTATTAGAAGATGTCTCCCCCCTGCACCTTGTTTATGCCCTTGAGGTACTTGAATGTTTCTATCATATCCCCCCTCTCTCCCTCCTCTCCTTCAGTGAGTACATACAGAGGTCCCTTAATCTCTCCTCATAAGTTTTGTGATGCAAGCCCTGTACCATCTGTACCTTCTCTGAACCAACTCCAACCAATTAATGTCTTTTCCAAGGTGCAGCCTCCAGAACTGCACACAGTACTCCATGTGAGGCCTGACCAGGGTTTTATATAATGGCATCATTATCTCCCGTTTTATGCTGGTGATACCCCTGCCTATGCACCCCAGCATGCCACTGGCCTTCCCTGCTGCCTTGTACTCTGCTTTGACATTTTCAGGTCATCTGAAATAATAACCCCCAGGTCCCTTTCTTTCTTGGTGACTGTCAGCAACACCCCTCCCCCAATCCTGTAGCTCTCTCCAGGGTTTCTATGCCCCAGGTGCATAAGTTTGCACTTCTTTGAATTAAACCTCAATTACCACTCCTCAGACCATCCCTCAAGCTTCCCCAGGTCCTTCCTCATTTTCTCCACCTCTTCTGGAGTATCCACCCTGTTACAGATCTTGGTGTAATCTGCAAACAGGCAGACCTTTCCTTCCAACCCCTCTGCAATGTCACTAACGAAGACATTGAACAGAACTGGCCTGGGACCGATCCCTGAGGTACCCTGCTGGTCACCCCCCCTCCCCAGATTGTACCCCATTTACCACCACCCTCTGTCTCCTGTCCGTTAGCCAGTTCCTTATCCAGTTTACCACCTTGTCTCCCATGCCCAGACTACCCATCCTGTTAACCAGCCTCTTATGTGGGATAATGTCGAAGGCTTTGCTGAAATAGAGGTAGGCAACATCCATCTCCCGATTTACTTCTTCATCATACAGTCAAAGAAATCTATCAGATTTGTCTGACACAACCTACCTGCTGTGAAACCATGCTGCATAGGGTCCTGGGCACCAATGGCTTCTAGATGTCCCATTATCCTTTCTTTAAGCAGTGCCTCCATGATCTTCCCCACTATCAAAGTGTGGCTGACCGGCCTAGAGTTCCCCACCTTCTCCCTACTGCTTGATTTGTGTAGAGGGACCACATGTGCCCTCCTCCAATCCTCTGGCTCTACTCCAGTATTGAGTGACTCGGTGAACATGGCTGCCAGAGGTTCTGCTAACTCTCTTCGTGGCTTCCTTAAAATTCTTGAGTGTATGCCATCTGGCCCCATCCCTTTATCCACCTTCAATTTAGTGAGCTCCTGCAGGACTCTCTCTCCTGTGAATGGACTGCTATCCACCTCCCCCCCCCCCCGGCATCTGTTAATCGGCTGTGGGCCCTGTCCCTCTCCCTCTTCTGTGAATCCTGAACAGAAATATTTATTCAGTATTTCTGCCTTATCCATGTCTCCCTCCTTACATTCTCCTTCCTCCCCACTGATCCTAACAATCCCCCCCCAATTTTCCTTCTTTCGCTGATGTACCTGTAGAATGTCTTGTCCCTTTTCTTTACAGTCTATGCTAATTTTTCCTCAGTCCGTGCCTTTGCTGTCCTTACTGCCATCCCCACTTCTCTTAGACACTCTAGATGCACGTCCCTGTCCTCTTCCCTTTGGGTCTCCTTATCACAAAATCATAGCATGCCACCAGCAAAAAAGGACCAACTGGCCTATCTAATCTGCCCAAAAAATGGCCCACCCCCTCCCATTTACTTCTCTGTACTACCCCTATATTTCCTGAACCCTGCCTTTTTAGCCCTTACTTTGTCAGCCACCTTTTTCGAGAACCATAGTGGCTTTCTCCTTCTCTTGCTTTTTGATACCAATCTAATGCACTGGTTAGTCACTTCCACTATAGCTCCTTTTAGGTGCTCCCACTGCTCTTGACCCCCCAGCTACCAGCCCCTTTTCTCCAGGGCTATTTTGATACCTCTCTCCATTTCAGTGAAGTCTGCCTTTTTGAAATACAAAACCTTTGACCTAGCGTGACTTGACTGAGTCCCCGTCCCCATGCTGAACCACACTATGTGGTGACTGCTGTATCCTAGTTGCCCTTATACCTGGAAACCTGTGATTCTATCCCCGTTGGTCATCATTAGATCCAGAATCACCCTGTCCCCTGGTGGGATCAAGCACAAGCTGCCGAAGTCCTGTGTCCTGTAGGGCATCTAGGATGCCTCTGTTTCTGGCCGAAGCAGCTGCCTAGGTGTTCCAATCCACATCCGGTACACTGAAATCCTCCATCAGCAGAATTTCACCTTTCATTGCCATCTCAACCTGCTGCTAAATGTAGTATACACAATTTATTTGGCAATTGCTGTATGATTCTGGGTTTTTAATTTTTACATAGCATATACCACAGTTGACTGGCAAGACAATACTCTCAACTGTTCCACTCTCCCACTAATAGTTTGTTCAAATGTAACATTCCTTTATTGCCACCAGTGCTTGTGAATGGGAACAGCTCAATGAGGTATGAGTGTAGCCCCCCCGGCCCCGATGTCTAGGGGTATGATGGCATGTCTGTGGGGAGGGGGGGTGGCAACCACACAGAGACACTATCCAGAAAATCTGTGTTTACCCGATTCACAGAGCTTCTCTGGGTGCCACACACCTCAATAGGGCACTGCAGCTGCAGGGAGGGAAGGGGGGTTGTCACAGCGTGTGGGAATAAACATCAAACGAGGCAAATTTACAGGTTTAAAAACACACCGTGGTGTAATATTTATTTTTCAAAAGTATGAAAAATAATAAATGAAAACAAAAAAATTGCTTAGAAAATCACTACTTAACATCAGTAGTTTCTCACATAATACAGTCCTGGATCTTAGAGCTCCTAAGACCATTCTCATCTACATTCAACAGCTTGTCTACAGTAGCACATCTCTCCTTCACTCTCAAGACTGAACTCTACTGACTCTTGAACTGAACTCAGTGAAGAGGTTTTATATCTTTTGGTGGGGTCACCTAGCTGAGCCATTTCTGTATTTACATGTCTGGACATGTTTCAAAAACAAACTTTTTTTTTGTTTCAGGGGACTTACTGGTTCAGTGTATATCTTCACATATATTGACTCTCTATATCTCTGATCCACAGTGACTAAGTACTTTTATAAAGCATACTATTCAGCCTCATACACAAAACCTTATACAGTAACAGGTTTATAGTGTGAATTTATGAAAATACCTTAAGGATTTCTTATGATTGTACTAATCATGAAATTATTATTCTTTTTATATGGCTTCTGAATCCTTTTTAT
Source organism: Neoceratodus forsteri (assembly GCA_016271365.2). Classification (NCBI taxonomy): domain Eukaryota; kingdom Metazoa; phylum Chordata; order Ceratodontiformes; family Ceratodontidae; genus Neoceratodus; species Neoceratodus forsteri. Next base: position 396,880,975 of record CM028136.1, on the reverse strand, counting down.
TTAAAAAGGCTTTATTAACTGTATTTATTCCTATTTAAAATAGCCTTCATGCTTTTTGTATGCAAAATGCACTTATGCACTTTACACAACACCTCTCCGGGTGTTTGGCATCATTCCATGGACTGAATGGATGGAAATGGAAAAAGAATGAAAGGAGAGCACTAGTAGGAAGTTTAGTAGGGATAGTAAAGAGCTACGCTAGGTAGCCGACCTAGGGTAGGGGGAGAAAAAGAAGAAAGAAATGAGAAAAGTGTTAACTGTTGCACAACAGAAGTTTTGGTAGCTAGGAAATGAGACAGAAAAATGGTCCATTAGTCACAGCCGAGGGTTAGTCCCAAAAGCAATTCAATAAATAAGACCATTGTCCACACACAGAATAAAAGTTCATAAACACAATTTAATTCAATGGGGCAGATACACAGCAACTCCATGGAACATGGGGTAATGTGGGGGCAGAAATTAATTCCAGGGCACACTAGTACCTCACACAGGGGTACGCTCTCGATCATGAAGATCTCCCACTAGCTTCTCTCTGGAGCCAAATCAGGCTCTCATTGTCCTGGTGGCAGTAAAATATCCTGATGCCGAAACAGGCCTGAATTCAATTTTTGGCAGCTTCACTGTTCCCATTCTTCCCTTCTGCACAACGCTTAAATGCTGACACAATGGGTCTCATCCGTGCCAGCCTGCCAGAGTGAACTCTGCTTCTTTTTCAGCTGCAGATTGGGACTGGCACTAACAGGGGCTTTGAACCTTCACAGACAGCACCTACAGAAACATTCCATGGCCAAACACTTTATGATTGACTCCCTCTCACAGCTGAGGGGCACCATGCATTCGGATGACAGGATGGGCACGCCGGACACATGGCAGGGTCTACCCACGAAAGGAGTGGCTCAAAGAGACTTACGCCTAGGCTCCTAGTGCTGTCTGCCCGTTCCTACCCATTCCAAACACTTGTTCTCTCTGGTGCTGTCCTACAATTACTGGGGAGGGACAAGACAAGCTCTCACCACCACTCCGCCATCTCATTTCTCTCTGAGGCATGGATGAGCTTTCTCCGGCAAACTTCTCTGCCTTTGGCCGATCTCCCTCCCAGAATGCACCATACTCTCAGTCCCCAGTGCTACCACACTGAAGATAACGGGGGGCCAGGGTGGCAATCACCCCACTCCAGCTCTGAACCATGGTCCCTATCACCGACTGGAGCCCCTCTTTTGTGCCAATCCTCCCCCATTTATATCCCCATGCCCGACCAGGTCACCCACCTGCAGAAGGTCCCAGATGGCACAGCGAGTTCATTCTTTTGTTCTTGTAAGCTCCCAGAGGGGGCTTACATGAGGAGGAGTGCTCCAGATTTGTGAATACCTAGATATGTGTGAGGAATGGTTAGTCACCATTAATGCCCCTGGTAGTCACTCATGCTCTGGATGGCATCACTCCTGACTCATCTGTGTCCATTAAACTGAAGGGTCATAACATCTACTGCAGCCTGCACTTCACATCAATGGAAATGGTGCAGAATCAGCAATACTGCAAACCATTAGAAACGCTGCCATACAATGTGAGAACGAAAGCTTGCTTCCCCTTCCTTAGAGGCTCTGAGCAGTGGTTAGCCACTATCTCCCCTCGCTATCTATCCAGTGTGGATTGTCAGGTTGTTTGGTTGATGAATAAATTATATATACAGCAGGTGACATGCTAGGTAATATCCCAATCCTGTCCCACACATTAACGACTGCTTACTACAAGGATGAATATATGCTATTTTACACATGTGTTGGTCTGTCAGAGACTACCAGAGATGACTGTCTATTTAAGACACACCCTACACTAAAAATTACTACAGATTATGTGCATTGTGCGGTTACCAAATAGTAATTGAAACAAAGAACACTAATGGAACAAGTGCCCACAAAGGACATGGTGCAAGTGGGTAGTGCTGAATCTTTTGAACTCGGGTTGGATCAGTTCCTAATGGTGAGCAAGTCTGCAGAGTGCAGCACTTAATTCAATAGGGATGAAAAAATCACAAAGAACATGCCTTATGGCAGAATTAGTATGTCTGAAAGGAAAGGCTTGATCACTTGGTCTCAGGTTTCCAGAGATTTCCATCACTGGTGACTTTCCTTTTCATAGTGCCAAGATAAAAATACTGGATAATAAGTTTGGCCCAGGATGTTTCTTACCTGGGGAGTATGACATTCCCACTAGTGGGGCAGTAATTTTATCCCAGATACTGGAGAACAAGTTTAACTCTTAGTTTAAAGGGGAAGAGAAGCACTGCAGCATTCCCAAGTAATGTTTTTCTCACCTCCTATTCTTTCTGAAATTCAATGCCAGGAAATGCACAGTGATGCACTTGGGGAGTAGGAATCCAAATGCCACATACACACTGGGGGGGGGGGGAAATAATGGCTGCAACCAGGCACAAGAATGATCTAGGAGTTATAATCACTGATGATCTTAGGGTGGGGACCAGTGCAGCAAGGCAAGGGCAAAGCTAACAGGATGCTGGCGTGCATAGGGAGAGGGATAACCAGCAGAAGGAGAGAGGTGCCAATGCCACTCTGCATTTCCATGGGGAGGCCACACCTGAAGTATGGGATACAGTTCTGGAGGCCCCATCTACGAAAAGACATAGATGGCATGGAAAGTGCGCAGAGAAGAGCTACTAAGATGGTGCAGGAGCTAAGTGGGACATAGGAGGCGAGGTTGAAGGAGATAGATTTGTATTCTCTGGAGACAAGAAAGGAGAAAGGTGACATGATTGAAACTTTCAAGTATGTTAAAGGGATCAATAAAAGTGGGTGGGAGAGCTTACTTTCAGGGAAGGTAGATACAAGAACTAGGGGGCATGGACTGAAGGTGGAGGGAGGGAAGGTTTAGAGGAAATGTTAGGAAGTATTACTTCACAGAGAGAGAGTGGTTGAGCCCTGGAATGGACTGCCAGAGGAGGTGTCAAGGGCCAGTACAGTGGAGGGGTTCAAGAAGGCCTGGGACAAACACAAAGGGTTGTCAAGGCGAGGAAGGGGGGGAATCTTGGAGGGGGGTACAAGTAGAGGGGGGAATGGGCAGACTCGATAGGCCAGGAAGGTCCTTTTCTGCCGTCAAATGTCTATGAATCTCTCTTTTTTGTTTACTGTCTCTTTGGTCATTACCGCTAGAAGCCCCCTTGTGCACCATTATAGGTGCTCCTGTCGTGATATTATCAGCTGCAATCATATGATGGCTTCTGATGCACTGCTATCTGTACTTGAACTGCAGCTACGTCAATAAAAATGATTCCTTGAGTCCCATATTCAGTGATGGCCATTTGCACTGCACACCCATTAGTGGTGCGTGTGAGATAGCACAAAGCTGGCATGGGGCAATATTTTGACAGCACATTTGGACAGGAGCATGTTATGTGTCTGAATGAGGAACCGTGCCAGCACAGCACACAGTAACTATGCGCAGCATTCACACAGCCCGCTACTGGCATATGGTGCACAGGTGGTAATGGAGATACCATGCCCCTAATGGGATGGCCCCATTGCTCCTGTGAACCATATTCTGCAATAACATGCTACTAAGTCTAAGGGTCTGCAAGGTGCCAAGGGTCCATTTCCATACCATTACTGGTGTATTAGCATGTTGCACAATGCCCCAGTGCACGACTGTGCAGAGGCATTGTGCAGGGAAGTGCCAGCCCCCCACTCCCTATCACCATAGATATGCCAGGTAACATGTAGTTGAAAGTGTATAAAAGTAACCACAAGCTGCTGTAAAGCAGAAAAGAGCATCATAAAACAACACACTGCAGATGTGTCAGGGGCAGATACACCCTAGGAGGGGAAGAAATCAAAGTAGCAGAACAGGAGAGGGATCTGGGGATTATAGTCTAATGCAATCTTAAGGTAGGAAACCAGTGTAGCAGGGTGGCGGGAAATGCCAATGGAATGATGGCATGCATCGGCAGGGATATTACTAGCAGAAAGAAGGAGGTAGTGATGCCCCTCTACAAAGCCATGGTGAGGCTGCGCCTGGAGTATGGGGTCCAGTTCTGGAGACCGCACCTACTTGAGGACATAGATGGGATGGAGAGGGTTCAGAGAAGGGCAACCAACATGGTGCAGGGTATGCAAGGGAAGACATTCGAGCAGAGGTGTAAGGAACTGGATCTGTACACGTAGGAGACTAGAAGGGAAAGGGGGGACACGATTGAAACTTTTAAATATGTGAGGGGGATCAACAAAGTAAGGGAAGGGTGTCTACTTAAAATGAAGGAAGAGGCTAGAACTAGAGGGCATAGCCTCAGACTGCAGGGGGAAAGCTACAGAGGTAATGTGAGAAGACAATTCTTCATGGAGAGGGTGGTGGAGGCCTGGAACAGGCTACTAGAAGATTTGGTGGGGACTAAATCAGTGGAAGGATTCAAGAGGGCATGAGACAGACATATGGGGCTGAGCAGTGGGGGCTGGCAGAAGGGGGGATGAGGTAGGGGGGTATAGGGCAGACTAGATGGGCTGGTGTGATCCTTTTCTGCCATCAAGATTCTAGGAGTACTTCAAGATCTTCAGTGCGTCATGTTTTCTGCCACATGCTCATGAATCTTTCACCTTGCTAATCGGACTACTGGTTTTAAACACTAAGAATAATGAAAACAAAATAAAAGAGGAGAGAATATACAAAAAAAAATACAGGGTGTAAGCAGAAATGAACTGGAAACACTGCAATGCTTCTCCTCCACGCAGTACTAGAAATGGACAAAATTCACTGGGAGAACCCAACACCTTTCCTGAAGACACACCTGACAGGAGTCTGCGGGACACATGTCCTCATTGAATGTTGCACATTATTTATTCAGTTTTACATCTTTTGGTGGGCAAACGTTACACAGGAGCTGTCCTTCCACATTTTACTCCTAGAAATGAGTCATGGCTCTTAATCATACTACTGGAGGTCGCCGTCGCCCCCTCCACCCTCGCTTTCACAGAGACTCCTCTCCTCTCCTTCCCCTCTCTAGCTCATAAAATGTAATTCTACGGCTGGCAGACCATAACAAGATATTTCAAAAGATTATACTTACATAAAGTTTGGCTTCAGATAGCTGTGAATATTCTCTCTTCAGTAGCAAGTAAGCTCTGGAGTGCATGACTTAACAGCAGTGGTGTATATTTAAACTTTTTGATTGGTATACTTGTTTCCCATAAATTTTGGAAAAAAGTGGATTTCACAATCCGTTAGTTGACTTCAGTATCTCTTGCAAACATGCATTTCCAGTTAAATTTATTACGGTTTTTACTTTTGAAACAAAGACCACTGTTCATTCATATGAGAAATTACTTGTATTTTTATTTGTTTTTTTAGCGTACTGTATGGCTGAATTAATCCAAGACTTTACCAGAGAAGCCACTTCTCAAATCACCGGTTTGACTTCAACAACCTGCCAAAATGAACCTTTAAATAACCTTTTGTGTTTTGCTTTCCCTAACGCACCTTTCGCCACTGCACTCCAAATTCCTACTGAATTTAAAATATATTTGATTTTACAATGCGGCATTTGCGCCGTAGACAGACGTCGCCCTTTGCAGAAATCAACGTATCCTGTGTACTTTTCGTTGCATGGCAACAGTAGTTTCCGGCTGGTTGGAGGGGCGGGACCATAGAGATCCTACATATTTCTGTGACAGGGACTGAGAGAAAGAAACATGTATACTGCCTTTCTGTGGGCATTCATTGGAACTGCAGTGCTCGCCGCTTTTCTTTTAAAAGGACAACCTATATCTGACGCAGTAAAAATAATTAGAGTAACTGCCTATAAAGGTCAGTACATGTTTCATGGCAACATATAACGCATAACCCAATTGCAGTTCATTTTAAGTCTTATCTGAAGTGCTAGAAATAACTGCAAAGAAAGTGTGTTGGGGCACACTACAGTTGACGTGTTGTTTCTGAGCCACTTACTAAACAAGCTATACAGGCAAGTATGTAAAAAGTTCACTATAGTTTCTGATCACAGGGAAGCAAAAAATCATCGGCCAAAAAACAAATTGCCGGAAATCGCTTGCATCATGCTGCCTCTACATAAATTAAACTGACCTAAATTCCTTCACGGTGATGTTCTTATTTGTTCCCATAAATGCGTTGCGTGTGGGAAAGACAGTGTATGCAGTAATGCCTGACAGGGTGGGTGGTATTGGGCTATACCAGGACGGCTCAGGGGGCGTAATATGGGCGACGCCATGGGATTTGAAGGTCCAGTATAGCCCATACCCTGGAGGGTGGTGTTTGTGTTTAGAGGATTAGTTATAGGTGACATCTGTATGTTTATTTATTGAGGTCTTGGATTATAATATTTGAGCTCATTCTCAGAGGTTCCACCTCAAGAAAAAAATAGTAACTAGACACAAAATAAACAAAGATGATCAAAACATGGCAATTGACTAGAAATCAGGTGTGTAGTGGAATTATAACAAAAACAATCTCGATTGGCTGTCTGGTTCCTCCAAACCTTTAAAAGACCTTTGCGATGCCTTCGGTCTCACTCAACTTGCCTCGGAAGTTACCCATCCAGACATCAAGAATCCGGCTCGTAACACAATGCTAGACCTAATATTTGTAAACAAACCCCATCTATACACCCATTCTGGTGTTTTCTTTAATGATCTCAGTGATCATTGCTTCATTGCACGTGTAAGGACACCCCTATGCATATATCTACCGCTACACATGTTTTCAAAAGAAGCCGCAGGAACTTTGATTCTAATGTATTCCTTTCAGACCTGCAGCGTGCCAACAGACAAAAGTTCTACTTAGCCCCCACTGTGGACGAGGCATAAGAGTCTTTTCATAGCATTCTGTTCAATACCATTAATAAGCATGCCCCACTAGTTAAAACCCACACAAGAAAAAGGTCCTGCCCATGGTTCACCAATGAGGTTAAGTCGACCCTACAAAACGGAGATGTCCTATGGAAAAGGACAAGAAAAACCAAACACCCAGATGATTGGGCAGCATTCAGAGTGGCTAGAAATCGTAGCACCAAACTAGTCCGAGCGGAAAAGGCTAGATATTTTTGTAGTGAGCTTGAATCCTCCTCCAAATATGCTTCAAAATTCTGGAGTATGCTCAAAGGTTTGAAGGGACACTGCCCTGCCAGTTCACTCCCATCCAAAGTCTTCTCTGATGGGGTTGTCCATACCAATAAGCATAAGATACTTGGATCTCCTTAATGATCACTTTGCCACTGCGAGGTTGGTGTTTGATACTTCTTCTGCCAATGCTCTTCGCACTCAGCTGTGCAGTCAGAATGCAGCTTGCCTATCCCCGGTGTCTATCACACACAGTGCAGTCCTTTCATTCGTTCCAGTGTTAATAAAAAACATGGAAGACTTACTCTTGGATCTGGATATAACAAAAAGTGCGGGTGCTGACTAGATTGAGCCATACTACCTAAAACTAGGCTATCACACCTTATCTCCTCTCATTATGCACCTATTCAACCTGTCCTTGTCTCAGAGTGTCCTCCCCACAGTCCGGAAGATGGCGCACATCATACCATTGTTCAAGTCTGGAGACCAGAGCGATTTAAATAACTGCTGCCCTATTTCCCTGCTCCCTATTCTATCCAAGATGCTGGAGAAAGTTGTTAACACACAGCTCATGTGCTTCCTTGAGAGTAATAACCTTCTCAATCCAATACAGTCAGGGTTTAGGCCTCAGCACAGTACAATTTCAGCAGTTGCCAAAGTATCCAATGATTGGCTAATGGCCTTGGACAAGAAACAACATGTCTGCGCTTTGTTCTTAGACTTGATCAAAGCGTTTGACACAGTCAACCACGGATTGCTCCTCACTACTGTCAGTAATCTTGGGTTAGACTGGTTGGCTGTGACTTGGTTGACAAGTTATCTAATGGATCACCACCAGAGTATCAAGGCTGGTGGAGATCTTTCCCCTGTAACACCCTTTTTAAGGGGGTCCCTCAAGGGTCCATTTAGGCCCACTATTGTTCACAATTTATATAAACAATATTGATACCAGGGTCAGTTTGACCAATATACATCTCTTCACCGATGACACGGTCCTGTACATAGCGAGGCCCACCCCAGAGTCAGCATGTGCAGACCTACAAGACACATTCAGCACCCTGCAGAAAAATCTTCTGCACTTGAAGTTATTACTCAATGCCAGAAAAAACAAGGAAATGTTGTTTTCACCCTCAGTTCTTGCACCAAAGGTGCATAACTCTGCTATGGCCCTGCAGGTCACCACCCTAATATGTGAGCCCCTTAAATTTGTGACTAAATTCAAGTATTTGGGCCTATGGATTGACCGCAACCTTTTATTTGTGGAACACGTGGAGGACCTTGCAAATAAACTGAAACAGGCTTGGTCTTTTCTTCAGGATTAAGAACCTGCTTACACAAGAAGCAAGGGTTAGACTAGTCAAAACTACGCTCCTGCCACTTGTGGATTATGTAGATTTTATCTACGGGCAAAGCCTGAGTTCTGCCTTGTCTAAATTAGACACACTATATCATCGGGCAATCATATTTATCATGGATGCACCCTATCGTACCCATCACTGCACTCTTTTATTTTCTGTTTTACTTCCTCCTGGTCTCGGCCCAGAGGAACCGTTTCCTCCAGTCTTGTCGGCATACTGGGAACCCAGCATCATGCTGCACGATACCTGGAGACTTTTTGCCTTTGGTTTTCTCCCAGTTTGTGCCTACCCCCTGAAGGCGAAGGACTTTTACGTCCAGATGTATGGCATGCTTGTGCATGCTGCTGTCAAGTGTCCACAGCACCTTCCCCAGCCCGACTCCCCTTAAGGAGCTGTTGTGCCTTGCCGCCCATGCTTCCACAGGCATCATCACTTGCGGTCATCACTGCCCAGTAACCCCCCCGGCAGAGGAGAGCATCCATTGGGATGCTCAGTCCTACCTCCTCCAGCTGACCCCCAGGGACCCGCGTCCATTCCCAAACCCGGGTCGCCGGCGTAGCGCGAGATGTGGTATCCCATGCCTCAACCCTCAGTGCCATCAGGCCGGCCCATCACTGCACTCTTTACGCCATGGTTGGTTGGTCTTCACTTAGTTTTAGACGCCATTGGAATGCAGTATTTTGGATCTATAGGGCTATGATCAACAAACTTCCACAATATATTTCTGACTGTCTGACCGTCTCTCCTGCTGGCTGCTACGTGCTGAGAAGCCTTTCCCTAATTTCTCTGGTTGTCCCTAAGATCAGGACATGCTTTGGAGCAGCAGCTGTAAGCCATGTCCTTCCAGCGTTATGGAACAACATGCAAAAGGTTCTAAAGCTTGCAATACCAGTAAACTGGGTCGTCTTTAAGGCTCTGTTCATTCATAAGTTCAGTGAATCCTGTAACTGCTTTAACTAGCCGAGCCCTGTATCTTGAACCCTGTATACTACTTGTACATTGTCCTCCCCTTGTACATCTTCAACACATTTAGTTTTCCTTTGTCCACCCTGTTGCCAGCCTAGTATCCTCCTCTTCTTAAACACCCTATTGTCCTCCCTTTACTACCTCCCCCCTTGACTTCCCCTCATCTCTGACATCTTAGCACTCACCTTGTCATACCCTTCACACCTCCCCCCTTGACTTCCCCTTACCTGACACTCAGCCCACCCCCCCATCCCATAAGTCTTGTTGCGACTGGGCAGGTATTGTTTATATTGTAAATATTGATTTGTATTATTCTTTTTTTTTATACTTTTTATTTATAGGTTTTATGGACGTACAGCGCAAACTGTAAGCATACATAATAAAAGGTATGAGGTACACAGACCCCTACACAGCATGTAATGAACATTATTATTAAATATCATTACCAAGGATTGAAATACCCATGCAGCACAGGAGAGCTTCATGTTATTAATAGAGGAGTAAAGTCCGAGTGGATTAATATGTAGGTTAATGGTACTCTCACCAACAACATTTCTCTTAATATAAAATACAACACCATATTTTCCTCCCCCTAGCAGAAATATATTTGGTTAGGTGGCTGAAACATCTAGGAAACAGTGTGACAATTATTATGAAGAAGTCCTGGTCTCAATTAAGCTGCATTGACAAACTTGCACCAAGAGGTATGCTACTAGACCCACCCTACAGGTTCTCAGGACATAAAATAATAGGCTATCTTTAAGCTCGCAAACTGAGAAGTGCAAAAACGCACCAACTATTTTTCCCCACTTTTCCTAAACTAATACATTGGTGGACAGTATCAATATCTCCAAGCAGCAACTGGTTAAACATGTTAAACATACATATGTAGAAGAAGTAGGTAATTTGTCTCCCAACATTTAAATTCTCTGTTCATTTTTAACTAATAAACTGCCCCGTTTGAAACAGCATAACAAGGGCCTTAAATGACAACCCCCCCACCCTTGGAGGGAGCCTTCCACAGCTTTAAGATACCATAATTGTTACTTGAAAGTCAAGATTAAAGTCCCTTTCAGCCTTCTTCATCTGAGGTCGCTGGAGCTGGATTCACCCTTTCAGTTAGTTTCCCCGCAAATTCAGCTGCTTGTATCGGGTCCACAAAGATCTACACCTTGGACTCATGGCGAACCTGCAGTCTTGCAGTGTATGTTAGCTGGGCTTGAATTCTGTTTCATAAAAGGTCTTTTTTTATAAGTTGGAGTTACTTTTTTCGATTCTGGGTCTGTGCTGATAGATCTGGAACTAGGGCAAGGCGACTGCTGTCCCAGACTGTATCGCCCCTGGCCCTTGCCGCTTGCAAAAGAGGTATTCGTGCCTCTGGGGATGCCAATGTGGCAGTCACTGTTACAGACCTTTGAGAGATGTCTCTACGAGGGACTTTAGCAAGGCATTTGACACAGTCCCGCACAAAAGATTAATAATCAAGTTAGCCAGCCTGGGAGTGGGTCCCAGGGTAGTAGCCTGGGTAGCAAACTGGCTGCACAACAGGACACAGAAGGTAACAGTGAATGGAACACATTCTGAAGAAAGGGGGCTTACTAGTGGAGTACCTCAGGGCTCAGTACTGGGTCCAGTCCTCTTTAACGTCTTTATAGGTGACATTGCAGAGGGTCTGGAAGGAAAGGTATGCCTCTTTGTGGATGACACAAAGATCTGTAACAGAGTTGATAGTCAAGGGGGGTTAGAAAGGATGAGAAGGGACTTGGCAAGGTTGGAGGAATGGTCAGACATATGGCAACTTAGATTCAATGCAAAGAAGTGCAAAGTAATGCACCTGGGAAATAAAAATCCAGGAGAAGAGTACACAGTAGCAGGGGAGGTACTAACAACAACAATAATCGAAAGGGATCTGGGTGTAGTCATATGAGATGACCTAAAGGTGGGTAAGCAATGTGAGAAGTCAGTAAGGAGAGCCAGGGGGATACTGGGATGCATAGGGAGGGGCATCACAAGTAGAAAATGGGAAGTGGTTATCCCTCTATACAGACAGTTAGTGAGACCCCATCTGGAGTACTGCGTGCAGTTTTGGAGACCTCATCTACGCAGGGACATAGACAGGATGGAAGCAGTCCAGAGGAGGGCAACTAAAATGGTGCAGGTCTACATCAGAAACCATATGAAGAGAGACTGAGAGAGCTTAATATGTATACCCTTGATGAAAGGAGGGACAGGGGGACATGATAGAAACTTTTAAGTACCTCAAGGGAATCAACAAAGTCCAGGAGGGTAGCATCTTTCAGAAAAAGAGATGTGTAAGAACAAGGGGGCACAATTTAAAGTTAGAGGGGGGACGGCTCAGGGGTAATGTGAGGAAATTCTTTTTCACGGAGAGAGTGGTGGACACATGGAACCGCCTTTCTGGAGAGGTTGTGGGGTCTAAAACAGTGGGGGAATTCAAACATGCATGGAACAGACATAATGCAATTATAGTGGGGGGTTGCAGGAAGTAGGCTGTTGGTTAACTAGAATCTGCAGGTTATCCAATAGGTAGGGGAAATGGGCAGACTGGGTGGGCCAAGTGGTCCTTATCTGCTGTCAAAGTCTATGTTTCTATGAGGGCACGGCCTTTGCTGGATGGTAAAGGTCTTAATTATATAGATCTCCGAGTCAGGTGGCAGCAATTTGAAATCCACAAAGATCATTTTTTTAAGGTTGTTTAACAGATCGGCTCGACCCGTGAGCTGCAGTGGAAAACCCATGACCTGCACATTAGTCTATCATTGAGAGTTCTCTACGGATTCCAGTTTACTTTTGAGGAAATGAAAATCCCGAATAAAGTAAGCATTGCATACTGTTAGTCTAGTATTAGCTTCCGACAAGTCCTTGATCGCTGTTTAGTGTTAAGTGTACTGTCACTGTCATTAAGCTTGGCCTCCACGGCTGTCAATGTTTCCTCCCCATTTGCTTGAATTTTTGTAAGAAGGGCCATTACTTGCGCTGCTGGTAGCTCCATATTCGCAGGTCCGCTCTATGAATCAGGCCCAGAGCCAACTGCAGAGCCCGCCGGAGAAAGAAACTAATCCAGTCCTTGGGACCCATGTTTCCTGTCTTTCTTGGGTCCCACTCCGTGTTGCTCTATTTCAGGGAGATATTGTGAGAGAAATGGGAACAGTTAGCCCAGAATATGTATACTTTAATCAGGGTTTTCGTAAGTCTTGGTCTAGAGCTGTGTTGAGTGATGTCCACCATACTGCTGCTTCACAGTGCCCCCCCCAACCCGATTTGTATTATTCTGTAAATATTTTTTGTTCTTGCCCTATCAATGTTGTATTTGAGTTTTTGAGGTCTACTGTACTGTTAGCCACATTGTATGCACTGTTTTTATGCCAAGCTCATATCTGCGCTACACAGGCTATTGCCTCATTGTATTATAGCAACATTCATCATATGTGTTTTTGTTATGACCTACCCAGGTCCACTTTGCAAATGAGTCTGTCTCAATGGTGTTTCACCTGGTAAAATAAAGATGATTGAGTGATTGATTGACTGATCTGTTTTGCCCCCAAGGCTTTTATTTGGTCAAGATATTGTAAACTCTGCTGCTGTATTTCGGTGGAGTAATCCTGGTCCAGGAACAGTCGTGCACCAGTGTAAGAAAATTCCTTCTTCTGCTGTGCCAGCCTTAATACCTCGTCCTTCGTCCAGTAGCTGACAAACTTCATTATGATCTGGCATGGTCTTGCATTAGGGTCAGTGAGCCTAGGTTTTAGGACCCAATGTGCTCTTTCAATCCTAACCTCCAGTCAAGCAGGGAGGGCTAGGACGTCTCAGAGCAGATTGGCTATGAAGTCGCACAGATTAGCAGTCTCGGTCCCCTACGGGAGCCCTGAGAGACACAGGTTGTCTCATCTTGATCTGGCTTGTAAGTCTTAGCATTTGGCTTGCAGTGTGTCCATATGGTGGATAAATGCCTGCACTGCAGTTCCGAGCCCTCTGTGACACCAACTCTCTGTTCTGCCTCTTCCAGTCAGGTTTCTACTCCTGTCAATCTCTCATTAGGTTTTTTAAATTCCTGCCTGTTTTCCTTATGGAATGCCTTTATTTCATGTAGGAGCATCTCATGGGCTTCTAGATAGTTTTTCAGACTCCTGATCCGTGTCTTCCTAATGTCCACTGGAGCTGGCCGGAGACACGCTGTGACTATGGTCATCATTTTGCAAGTTGAACCCTGTGGTTTGCAATGTCATTTTCTGCCCTTTCAGTTGAGCTCTGGTGCTGCGCCCATCTCCCTCCTGATCTGCAGTAATTGATTTATCAATAATTTGCCTCTGATCTACGAGGGAATTATTATTAGATTGAGGGGATCTGAAGCTTATCCCGCAGGCTGTTTTTAGCTCCATGACGTCACCACACTTGCTAGGGATGCTGTTATATGAAGTGCTGTCACTAGGGGAGATGGAGACAACCGCTGAGTCGCTAAGTCATGCTGCAAACAGGACCAGGATTTTGATTTTGGTCTTGTCTGCAGCAAGTTGCCATCTGCGGTAGCAACTTCCATAAAAGTCCTGCTGATCTCCCTCTGCTTGGAGTTTCAGAGGGACTGTGGAGCATTCATAAAGCTTCTGCTGTGGAGGAGAATAAGGGAACAGCTTGGTAGGGACAGCAACACGATTTGTAAGTATAAACAACACTTTTGCTTTTAAAGTGTTATGACACTTAATTTTACATTTCTGGGTTTGTATTTGACTTGCTAAAACCATGCCATTTAGCGAGGAATCAAGATGGTGCATTTCTGAGGCTTGAACAATGGGTGGCTTAATGATATTTTTTGTGAGTGCTTGTCATTTTGGGGGGACTTGTTTTTTCCATGCTATATCCGAAATAAATGACAGCTGGCAAGGGCTGCCAGACAGTCAGGTTTATTTACAGTCCCTACCCATTTTATAAAAAATGTTTAAAATAAAAAAAAAAATTTAAAAAAAGTGTAAAATCAAAGAATAGTAAGTTTTCTTGTTAAGTAGACCCACTACTGGTATATGTGCCAGTAGAGGGCACTGCTGAGTTTGACAGCCATCTTTTGGCTAACTTTTCTTTACAGAGGCCCCCCCCCCAACCCATTACATTGTCCAGTAGTGTCAGTCAGTAACAGGACTTGACTCTCCATGGCAGTTTCAGTTGCAAATGTTTTGGGTTGTCAGTCCATCAGTATCAAGCACAGTTGCCTGACATGGGACCGGCAATGTAGATGGTAGAGACTTTCATTTTCATCTTTCATTTTTTTTTTTAAATTAAATAATGGATTTCTTACCTTTAGAGACTGGTCTCTAAGGATCAGTAGTAATTTCAGTTCACGGGCAGAGCTGCAAAATAGTGCCATGCTGCTCTGCCAAGCTCCTTTGCTGTTTGATTTAAAAGTTTTTTAAAAGTTTTATCAACTATTTTTATTTCTTTTTTTAGAACTGTACCAGTGAAGCTGTCCATAGTCATCTGAACTCATTAGTTTTGTTTTTGATGGCCTACTATCTCTTGTCCGATGCTTTACTTTTTGCGAGGGATTGTGCAGGCATTTCTGCAGCGTTCTCTTGTGCAGGTAGTGGGTCAGTTTGTAAGAGACTTCAGATGTGAAGAGCCCTGATGATACTAATGATGTGAATAAGGGGTGACTATCAAAGCCCCCTAAGTTCAGAAATGCCCAGGATGGGTGTTTGGAAGAATGAGGAGTTGGGAGGTTTCCTGAGAGAAGCTGACGATGGTGAGGTCTGCAGCCAAACCATATGTGTACTTTTACTTTCCTACACCATATTTGCTGAAATGCCTACTCTATCTTTTAAGGGGTATGCTACCATTGCCAAAGGGTTGCAGGGTCTTGGTGCCATACTAAAAAGGTAAATGGGTGCGGGGGACTTGCATTTCCTATGTTTATGCAGGGGGCTGTGTCCCCCCCCACTAAAGGATTCTCAACGTCGGGGGGGGAGTGCAAATTAAAAAAAAATATTTCAGGCTGGCGTAACAAAATGTGTGCATGCCCGGACCCGAACCCGCCACCCTCACAGCTGTAGCCAGTGACCCACCCACCACACCATCGGGGCAGTTCGGCAGCCCATCACCACAACATGCCACACAAACCCTCCCTCCCCTCCCACTGTGCTCACTTCCCCCGTGCGCGTGTGTATATATAGTGACAGAATGTTGCTATACCTGCAGTTGCCCCCCCCCCATCCAGTAGCTGCCTGATAAGGCACCACTGTTGAGTTGCCCTTTTTGTGTGCACTCAACAGCGAGCACCCTCATCACAGGATACCATAACCCCAGTTTCCACCTGGATTTTAATGAACTCACTGTGAGGGAAAACAGAATATTGTCTTCACTGTTCACTAGCTCAACATGGCCAGAGATTTGGTGACCTGTATCAACCCTTGCTGTGCCGCAGACTGATATATCAGTCCAGGATTACTGTGTGTTCTAATTGTGTTGGTAGGCTAAGGGTTAAGCAGCCTGAGTGTCTGTTATCTACAGAGAGGTAACATTTTTTCTAATTGCTTCCCAACACAGGTGGATGTTACTGTCGTTGGTACGACGGCAGCCAGGAGTAGAACATTTGAAAAGGTAGAGTGCTGCACTAAATGATCTCTGGTCGAGATATTTCTCCACCGAAGAGGTACTGATTTTATTCTTTATTTGTGGGTTTCTAGAAACCATTCAGTTACTTAAATGGGTCAGTACCTCTGGACTGCAACTTAATGCCTGGATAAACTATTGATGAAGTACGGCTTATGGGTGTGATTGCCGTAGGCGTTCTTCCTATGATTAACAATATGGAGCTTGAACTCCTTTTATTTTTTTTGTGGACACTATATCAAGTCCACAAGGATTTACTTTTGACTCCATATTGAGCATAATCAATCAGTGGAGTTACTAAAAAAATAGTTCTGGGCCAGAGTTTTATTCTGCAAAATGTAGACTGCCTAGTTGCAGACTCAAGTTTTTGAAGGGGCTGTTTGCTATAAAAAAACACTTTTTATGTACTGTATATATATTTTATTTTATATTTTTTAGTTTTTCAGCTGTATATGTCCTTTGTGCCCAGACAGGTTGATGCGGTCTCCATGCTAAATAATTGCCTATCCGAGATCAAAGACTGGATGGGTTCCAGCTGGTTAAGACTGAATCCAGATAAGACTGAGGTTCTGGTTGTGAACCCAGGTCACCCGGGGACAGGTTTTGGGGCTGGGCACATGTCTGGCCTGTGGCTTGATGGTGTCCAGCTCATTACCTCAGATCGTGTGCGAAACCTGGGCGTTATTTTTGACGATGGTTTGACACTGAAATCTCAGGTGTCAGCCGTAGTTAAGTTCTCATTTTATCATCTGAGGAATATCGCCTGGGTGAAACACCTGGTTCCCCCGGGTGACCTTCCAACATTGGTTCATGCCTTCATTGCCACCCGTCTTGACTACTGCAATGCCCTCTACCTAGGGCTGTCTGGGTTTGATATCCGCCGCTTGCAGCTGGTGCAGAACGCTGCGGCTAGGCTACTGACTGGTACCTCTCGGTCCAGTCATGTTATGCCAGTGCTGCGTGGACTGCACTGGCTGCCGGTTCAGTGGCGGATCACCTATAAGGTAGGCTTGCTTACCTTTAAAGCCCTACACAAACAGGTACCAAACTACCTGAAAGATCTCCTGGTTCCCTACATCCCTGGTCGTCCTCCGATCTGCCGATGAGGGATTGCTGGAGATTACCAGGTTTCGCTTAAAAACATCTGGAGCTCGTTTTTTTTCTTTTGCAGCACCAACCCTGTGAAATTCTCTACCTCGTCGGTTAAGAGAATGCCTGACCATCAGTAGTTTTAAATCAATGTTGAAAACATATTTATTTTCTCAGGCATTCCCAGACAGAATTTTAAATAGATATTGCTGTAATTTATATTGTGGCTATGCTCTGTACAGCGCCTTGACATTGAAAGGCACTATATGAATAACGTTGACTTAACTAGTGTTTGTTATTTTATTAAGCTGATACGTTGCTATGTACTTGTATATTGATTTGGTTGGTCTTGCTTCTGTGATCCAAAGGTAATAGTGGTTAGACAACTTCATTTTTATGGCATGCAATCCTAGATGGCAGAAAATGAACCATAGCATAAAAGAAATATAATGCAGAGCCTCATGGAATCTGACCAATTAGTTAATTTCTAGGTTTCTCCACGATCACAGGTAAGCAAGATAATATGTTTTGAGGTTGCAGTTATATGCTGTTTTTCTTCAAGCAACCTGCTTTTTAACATGGGAATGGAACTGAGAAGTTGCAAACTTGACCTTTGGGGGGGGGGGGGATAACGGGTACAGAAAAGGGACCTTGTGACTGGTGACTTGGGAGCATTGCCATTAGTAAGTTTATACAAATAGTGGGATGCTGGGGAGATTTGAAGTACGCTAGTCTCAGGCTATATGATCTGGGATTACTGTTACATTCACCCTCCCTTAAAAGTTTCCTGCCTCCACTACATTGGGGAGAGGTTAAGAATTGATGGCATGTAGCTATTTTGGGCCCTCGGGTAAAGGAGAGGGCAATATGCCCAGCTATACAGGGGCATGTAGGGTCTGTAGTGCCTTTTTTGGAATCTAATGGGTGGTCATTTATATCTGCTATTGAAATGATAATTAGAGATACATTTAGGCTTTGCCCTTATAAGTTTATGTTATTATAGGGTATTTAGGGTGGCAGATTGTTATGACTACTTTAGTTGATTCTTATCTGGTCAGGAGACTTAGTTCTTGTTAGACTCTTTTCTGTGTCGGAGTAGTCCTGAATACAGACCTTGGGTCTCTGAAATGTACTAACCATGAATCGTGTCCCCTCCATAGCATGTGAGTGGTGGGTTCTTATATAGGAAGAGACCATGGATTGTGAGTAGCACACGCTCTCTACAGAATCCCATTCAGCTCCTTTATGATGGTAGACCCCTTTTGGATTATTCCTCCCACTAAATGTCATGTTACCTCCCTTTTCTTTTTTGGGCAGGATGACTTGTTGTTTTTTTCCACCTACAGGCTGACATAATCTGCCATTTTCCTTCACTAATGTAACTTGAACGAATTTAGGATCATCTCATTATGGAGAATGGATTTGTCTATATATTTGTGAATCCATATGTGATGAGATTATGTATTATATTCTGGTGCTTTTATGTATGTACAGTATGTGTGTATATATGTATGTGTGAATATATATATATGTGTGTGTATGAATCTAATATATATATATATTTATATATACTCTATATGTTTATATGTATACATTGCAAAAAACTTGGTTAATGCATCAGTTAGGGTTGAAGCGACAAAAGTAAGGAAATGAGATGTTTGGGTTGACACCCTAACTCCTCCCCAACCTGACCACCCCACCCACTCCCACCGTCCATGGACCAACAGGCGATGGGGTGTGCCTTGGGGATGTTGGCTGTAACTCTCCCTATTCCACGTGTAAGAAAGCTGACATGGTACTGTATAGGAGAATGGGCTGAGAGTTGGGTCCGAAGTCCCAAGGCACACTCCATCACCTGTTAGTCTGTGGACAATGGAAATATTCATGAGGAGGCGTTAGGGTTTCAACCTTAACATCTCATTTCCTTACTGTCGCCAGCCCTAACTGACGCATTAACTAAGTTTTTGAGTTTGTCGTGGCGCGCAGGCACAGATTAACTCATTGCTATAAGAGGTGCTATACAGGGGTGTGCCTAGTGGAGAGCTCCATTTCTAGGGGCAGGTCAGCAGGCTGGCAATGACTCACTTTCAGCTGTTGGGGCAGAGTTGGACAACTTTTCAAAGGACAGAGCTGCACCAATAGTGGCGCGGCTCGGTCCTTTGATGTTGCATTCCTGCATTGTTACATTCCTGGGTGCGCGTTCACACTGCTGTAGCTTACAGCAGTGTGATCGTGCTGAGCCCAGGCTGTCGGCATGGCCCCTTGCTATTTAAGCATAAATAGATTGACGGGGTGCCCAATCTGCCTGTCGGCATGCCCCCTCCCAGCTCATTTGATGACAGGGGAGCCCACTTCCCATCAGCATAATGCCCCCCCCCATTTGTTGTGTGCCAAGGGGGTGCCCAATCCCCCTCGGCTCTTGTCCCCCCAAACACTCGGTATGTGCCGACGGGGGTGGCCAATCCCCGTCAGCTAGGTGGCATGCTGGGAGCCACCCCAGCATGCCGAATGTCCCTGTAAGAAAGAAAACCCTCCCATGGGGTTTTTAATTTTTTTTTTTTAAACCTGTAAACCAGAAAACAGTCCCTCGTTGAGTCCAGTGCCCCCTTCCCCAACCCATCCTCTGTGCATTCCCCCCACCCCATACTTACCTCTGGAGCCCGGCACAATAATCTTCGAAGGACCAGGAACATGTCTGCACTCTTCAAAGCCGACTGTGAACTGAAGAAATACTGGCAAGCTGTATAATGGCATAAATGGGTTTTTACAACTTTGGTGCATATCTTGGCCATTTTTAGATTTTGGCGCAAATTTTTCAACATGGGGTTCTTGAGACCCATCTCTCATAATTCAGTGATTGTCATTGTTATTCGTTTCGAAGAAGGTAATTTTGCGGTCACTGCGAAATTACCTTTCGGGACTGATTAACAAAAACAGCAGTGCCACTGTTCATGAGGTGTGCTCCCAAAAAGCCTATGTTGAAAATTGGTGAAAAATTCCAAAAATTACGTGTTACCAGCATGCGTTGTACAGTTTCACGCACACTTGTAACGCTTTGAATGTGTAATATTTTCACTCCAGATTTTCAACATTGGCATTTTTTTACGCCTCCTCATGAACAGTACAGCTGTCATTTTTCACATCCTTGCTGAAATGTGTTTTCGCACTTCTGGCACAGAATAGCGCAGTCACTGTGGGAAATCAGTGTTCAGGACAGATTATGAAAATCACAATGACACTGTTCATGAGTGAAGGTCTCAAAATACCTGTGTTGAAAATTTGCCGACGAAAGTTCTTATAATGACTGTGTTACGAACGTGCATTGTGCAGTTTCCACGCACACACGTAACTTCATGAATTTATAATATTTTCACTCCAGATTTTCAACATTGTCATTTTTTTTACATCTCCTTATGAACAGTACAGCTGTCATTTTTCACATCCTGGCCGAAATGTGTTTTCGCACTTCTGGCACAGAATAGAGCTGTCGCTGTGGGAAATCAGTGTTCAGGACAGATTAAGAAAATCACAGTTACACTGTTCATGAGCGGAGGTCCCAAAATGCCTATGTTGAAAATTTGGTGACAAAAGTCCATAAAATGACTATTTTACAAGCGTGCATTATGCAGTTTCCATGCACACACGTAACGTCAAGAGTGTGTAATATTTTCACTGATGATTTTTAGCATTGTCAGTTTTGCACACCTCCTTTTGAACAGTACGGCTGTCATTTTTCACATCCTGCCTGAAATGTGTCTTCGCACATCTGGCACACAATGGCGTGGTCGCTGTGGGAAATCAATGTTCGGGACAGATTAAGAAAATCAAAGTGACAGTGTTCATGAGCAGAGGTCACAAAATGCCTATGTTGAAATTTTGGTGAAATTATTCCACTAAATGACTGTTATGAGCGTGCATTGTGCAGTTTCCACGTACGCTCATATGTTCACGCATTTTTAATATTTTCACTCCAGATGTTCAGCACTGCCATCTCTTGACACCTACCTATGAACGGTACAGCTGTAATTTTTCACATTCAGCTCAAACTGTGTTTTCGCACATCTGGTGCAGAATGGCGCTGTCGCTATCAGAAATCAATGTCCGGGACAGATTAACAAAATCACAGTGCCACTGTTCACGAGCAGAGGTCCCAAATGCTTTCATGAGGTGGGGGTCCCAAAAGGCCGTGTTGAAAATTTGTAGGGCAAATACCAACAAACACCCGGGGCGTTAGGGTTTCTAACCATAACGTCCCCCTCCAACCCATGGTGAGGCTCCAGTTCCCTCATCTTCTCTGAACCGCAGACACATCTCCATTCTTCAAAGCCAGATCACGAATTGAGGAAACAGATATGCCCTTCACTGCATTTTAACGGGAATGTGAACTTGGTGGCATAACTTGTTCTTTCTGCTGGGAACTATAGTCCTGCCAATCTGTGCGTACCAACATAATTTCCAACGACGAACTTTGGCATTGACAAATGCTTGTTTGCAATAAATTTCCTTACTTTTTGAGAAAGTGTAATCTTACTCTTATATGTTTATAGGGCCCTGCGCTCCCATCTCTCCATAAGTGTACAGACATTGTAATGAACTGTCATCTTCCTGAAGCCCTGCGCTCCCACTACTGCATAAAAAAGGACCCTGAAGCCACATAACTACATAATAGTATCCATCTCCCTGTAGAAGCACCCTGCGCTCCCACACTCCACCAGAGCATCTCCCTCTGGGAGTCACACTTCCATCACTCCGAAATGGAAACATTTCCAAACTTCAAACTCTTATAACTGTGGAGGCAATATCAATTTTATCACCAAACCAGCAAAAGTCACATCTTTAGGGCAAGCCCATTCGGCCCTGAAAATTTTAGCCTGAAATTCCAAACCATTTGTTTGCAGTGCCCTTTTCGCAATCCCTTCTTGCAATCCCTTTTCGCGAGCTGATTCATTTTCGCAATCCCTTTTCGCGAACCGATCCCTTTTCACAGTACTATTTCATGAGCTGATCCCTTTTTGTGAGTTAGGGTCATGTGACCCTCCCCCTCACGAAGAGAGATTTTGACAGCTCACAAACATGGATTGTGAAAAGGGATTGGCTCATGAAAAGGGATCACAAAAAAAAAGATTTTAAAGTCCCATAACTATGGGACCAATGTAAATTGTTTCACCAAACCAGCAAATGTCACATCCTTAAGGTACGCCCTTTCTACCCTGAAAATTTCAGCCTGAAATTCCAAACCATTTATTTGCAGTGTCCTTTAAAAATCCTTCTTCGTGATCCCTTTTCACAAGCCGATCCCTCTTCACGAGCCAATCCCTTTTCTTGAGGTTTAAAACTGCTGTTTTTTAAATAACTACAAAAAACCAAAGGCATGGGTGGGTAGAGGACATCCCCCTCATCAAAACCCATGCCTTGGTTTTTACAAAAGACCTCCCTGGGGTAAGTTATAAGGTTTATTTTCTCCTCTTGCTAAGCAAGAAAACAAAATGGTGGTTGATGAACAGGGATCTTCTCGTGAAAAGGGATCCCTTTTCACAGTCCCTTTTTGTGAGCTGTTCACAACCAGGACTCCTTGATTGAAACTGCATCTATCCCAAAGATTGAACAGAGCATGCTCAGAACTTGACTTTTTAAAATGTAATAACCTTGGAACGGATTAATATTTTTTCACCAAACCAATGCTGTTTTGTTCCTTAGGATAACCTTTTTCTACCCTGACAGTTTCAGGCTGCAATTCCAAATGGTGTGGTCACAGCTCGAAGATCAAGAGATCTGTCACCCGACACCATGTATTCCAAATTATGTGCAAATCCATTGAACAGTTGCAAAGTTATTAACATGCAAAATTTGGGGTTCAACATTAAAGTGCCTGCTCAACCCTAACTATAGAGGTGCGAGCGTGCCTTATATATATATATATATATATATATATATATATATTTATATATGCGGTGTGTGTGTGTGTGTGTATGTATTTTGTAATGGCTTGAGCGGAACAATACATTCTCAAACAACCTTTTGAGACTGGGATGGATTTTGTCATGGCAGTGAGCGTGGTCGGCAGCTGAAGTTACAGCAGACATTGGGTGCATTTTTGCATGGCACTGAATATGGCAAGATTTCAGTGCAATTGGCTTGGGGTGGTAGGAAACCACTATTTTAAATCTAGTGTGGCCATGAGGACTTAAAGGGACATGGTCAACCATTTTTGCATCGTATTATTTTTAGTTGAAAACCCACTTCTCATGATTTCTTACAGTCTCTAAAATTCATCGATGTTGCTGGTGGTTTTATCTGATTCCTTTCTTATAAGAACTGAAATGCTTGCTAATGGTATAATTATACCAAAACCTTGTTTGTCTCAAATACTTGATCTCCTCCTATTGAAAACTTCCTGAACGTTAGGCACACCCTAAACAGTGCAGCCACTCATGATGCAGTAGTCTCCTCTCCTCCCACTGCATCATCTTGAGTGGATAGAATGTGTTGGGGTGTTCATAAGTCCAGGAAAGATGCAGTGGAAGATGATCAAGGAATGTAAACAAACATGTTTTTATGTGGTGACACTAGTACAGTGAACAGTCTGTTTTTCACTTTTAAAAAGAACAAGGAATCAGAATCAAACTGTTAACTACATCAGCAAATTCTACAGAATGTGATCAGTCATAATGTCACAGTCTCTTAAGAGCTCAGCTCCCCAGTCTTCATGCACAAGAAGAAACACAAGATGCTGTGTCTAGGATGTGGCCAAACCATGCCAGGCGTGGGTAAATCCCCACATAACCCACACTCTGGAGTGGTATATTGCGAGTATACAATGTTCCCACATGTTTATAAATATTAATGTACACTCTGAAACATTTTATATCATGTAAAATTTGTTGAAATAATGTACATATTCTTACGCTGCATAAAATAGTCCCAGCATCACTAAGCAAAGTTACAGCTGTGGCACGTAAAGAATGATTCAAGTAGATACTGGGCAAGTGGACCTCTTTGCAGATTCTTGCTAGCATGCCCCCAAGGTAATTTGCCTCACAAGTGTACCACACTTGCATCGTGTCCAGTAGTTGCTGAGACTGGCCTTCTGGGTGGCAGAAAATGCAGAGGGCATTAGGAGGTAGTTTGGATACATATTTAAGGTAGCTTGAAAGGGGACATAGGGCATCTTCAGGCTGCTCAAACATGTACCCTCGATTGAGCTGCCTTGTAGAATCATTGTACTTTTTGTGGTTTTTCATCTCCTCATTGAACAATTTGATTTGGTATCTCTGGCCATTTTCTGTACTTTTTACTTCAAATTATTGCACTGTCAGATTTCTAACACCTTCATTTCCCTCCTTGCAAAATGAAGTTGGATGTCCATCCAAATTTTACCCACCAGCCCAGAGGCTGTTTCTGGGGATAGTACAGGGGAGTTACAAAGAGTTCTGAGTTCTTGCATGGTCAAGGGTGGATGGTGAATTGCCTTGTCCTTGCCTTCTCTACAGTACCTCTTCACTACTGCCTTAAAAACATTATTCAAGCTGCTGAAAACAGGGTCTACCATTAGGTTTATAGAGTGACTTGGGGGGGGGGTCAGATTTAAATGCCTATTAAGGTCTATCCTCAAGCTGATGAAACTGCTTATTACATATTCCCTGTCCTCAGTGTTGCGAACTGAGCCATAGTAATGTCTTAAAATTGTATTGAGCTCTGGTAGTAGTATGCTTTGCAGATCTACTGTTACATCTTTTTGTTTGCACTAGTCATAGAAAACATCTGTGGCCCATCTAGTGTGTTTTAAAGTTCTCTCATTACGTTCTATTTCTAACCTGAACATATCATGGTCTGGGAAGTCTGCAAATGCCAATTTTTTTTGACAGTGCTGCTGTTTGCCTGCCCTGCTGTGCTGGTGTCCACCCCATAGGAGGAGCCATTTGGCTGTGATGGCTCTGTTGCTGCTTGGGATGAATCTACAACTGGCTTGGGGATTTCTGTGGTCTTTTCAGGTGTATGACTGATAGTGGGAGGAGTGGTTTCAGGCACAACTATAACAGGTATGCTTTCAACTGTTTGGGTATCCACCTCGCTAATGGGAAATTCCGTTTGTGTGATTGACCAAAAAATAGCATCCAATTTGGCCGAATCGATCAGTTCAAAACTGGCATCCATTTTTAATGTGGTCTGATTTTTTTTTTTTACTACGGTCTGCACAACGAGAAAGATGGCATCCGCTTGAAATGTTAAAATTCTAAAGCACTTATTCTGCTCGTGGGAATGGGCATCGGAGGGTAGCTGGCACCTCTTTCCATTGGTAATGCAGGGATTTACAACGGGTTTGAGGTGCCAGCTAGCCAATCAGATGCCTTATATTTTAAAGGCAATGTATGATTCAAAACAACAAACACCAGCAGTAGCAGTTGAAAACACTGCACCCTCCCTCAGCAGCTGAACATTTTCACACCTCACCAAGCACTTTCTCAAAGCTGACAGGTGGAAGGTGGGTGAACATTTAAAAAGGGTCCCAATTAAAGTGACCATGCACATATTAGAAGTGCATTATTACGATGTGGTCGCACCCCTATAGTAAGGGTTAAATCTTCACTTCTATGTTAAACTGAACATTTTACACTTTGATAACGTTGCAGCTGTTCAAGCGATTTGCATGAAATTTGGCATGCAGCATCAGGGATGAAAGATATCTTGATGTGTTAAGTTTTTTTCAGGTTGGATGTGTGGGTGCAGAGATACAGAGTGTAAAAAAATATGTAAATTACAATTTTTTGTCAAATTCTTTATCATTGCATCATGCAAAAACGGTGTCAGATTTTGATCTGACATGTTTAGGGTATACAGGTCTTGGGTCACTGTGTTGCCTTTTGAAGGTTTGGTGAAAAAATCTGAATCTGTTCAAAAGTTATTAAATTTCAGAGTTTCCCATTATTTCCTATGGGGAAGTTAGATGTGAACCTTGATTCGGGATTCTTGTTCACTAATGCGGAATCCTGTTTCATAAATGCAGAGTCCTATTCCATAAATGCAGAATCCTTTTTCATGCTGCCACCATCTTGTTTTCAGTTAGCGGTGACAATAAATTTTAAAAAAGTACAGTGCTATTGGAAACACCTGCAGTTGTGTTTACCTAAACGGGGCCCATAGAATCCAAATCTGGGGTTGTTTTTTTGATTCCTTACTTAGAAATGTTTTTTTTTTTTTTAATTATGGAAATCCTTTTTCGTAAACCACTGGGAAAAAACACAACGAAAAAATATTTTTTTGCAATTTGCAAATAAATAATCTTCATAACTGTTTCTTTGTTACTTCATGGCAAAGGAACGGTTTGCAATTTTGAGCAGAAATTTCATGGTACAAAGGGCTTGCCCGCATATGTGCCTTTTGCTGGTTTGGTGAAAATATATTACTTTGGTTTGGGATTCAGCGGATTTTTATTTTGCTTGATTTCCCACAGAATAACATTGTAATGGGAGGTTTATGGAGTTGTTCCTTTGTCAGTACACTGTTAAGAAACGGTTTGCAATTTTGCTCTGAAATTTTGAGGGTACAAGAGGCTTGTGACACTGATGTATGTTTTGGTGGTTTTGTGAAAATACATGAATTTATAGTCAAGTTACACAGCTTTCAAATTTTGCTGTGTTTTCTATCGAATAAGATGGCAATGTGAGACATTTTTTGGCACTGTACACTACGGGATGGGAGCGTCAAATAAGGATACAATTACTCTGTGTTTAAAATTATGCATGGATGGGAGGGCTTACCCCACCCTCACCCTGCATGCTCCAACAGGCATGGGGGGTGTGCCTTGGAATTGTCAGCCCTAAAGCTCACTCCATTCTCCTATACTGTACCCATCTCAGCTTATGCACTCATGGAATAGGGTGAACATTAGGGCTGACAACCCTAAGCCACACCCCGATGCCAGTTGGTGCGTGCAGGGTGGGTTGGGGTGGTGTGAGGGTTGGAAACCCAAACTCCACATTTCCAAACTATTTTTGCTGTAACACTTCACAGTGGGAAGGTCATGTCAAACAAACCTAATAGATTTCTTTAACTGGGTGAGCAGGGAAGTGGATCGGGGGGAGTGGTGGATGTGGCCTCCCTGGATTTCAGCAAGGCCTCTGCACCATTCCACATAAAAGGCTTGTAAGTAAGTTAGGCAGCCTAGGAATCGGCCTCAAGGTAGTAAACTGGTTAGAAACTGGTTGAGGGATAGAACACAGATGGTGGTGGTGGTAAATGGAGCTTGTTCCGAGGAAAGGAGGGCAACCAGCGGGGTGCCACAGGGGTCCGTTCTGGGGCCAGTCCTTCTCAGTGTCTTCATAAGTGACATTGCAGAGGGTCTGGAAGGAAAGGTGTGCCTGTTTGAAGACTATTCTAAGATCTGCAATAGAGTAGACATGCCAGGAGGGGTGGAACAAATGAGAAGGGACCTAGGTAAATTTGAGGAATGATCAAGAGTGTGGCAGCTAAGAGTCAAGGCAAAGTGCAAAATCATGCATTTGAGGCTTACATGAAGGGGGAAAGATACTGACAGCAAACAAACAGGAGAGGGATCTGGGAGTAATCATATCAGATGATCTAAAGTGGCCAGGTAATGTGCCAAAGCTGTGGGGTACTGGGGTGCATAGGGAGAGGTTTCACAAGCAGAAGAAAGGAGGTGGTGATGCCTCTATATAAATTATTAGTGAGACCGCATCTGGAGTATTGTGTCTAGATCTGGAGGCCACATCTACATAAAGGCATAGACAGGGTGGAGGCAGTTCAGAGAAGGGCAATAAATATGGTGCAGGATCTGCACCAAAAGTCATATGAGGAGGGATTGGAGGACCTCAATTTGTATATCCTGGAGGAGAGAGAAGAGAAGAGAAGAGAGAGGGGGGCTATGATAGAGACCTTCAAATACCTCATGGGCATATATAAGGTATAGGAGGGTAGCATCTTTCAGAAGAAGAGATGTTCTAGAACAAGGGGTTATGACATGAGGCTGGAAGGGGGTAGACTAAGGGGTAACGTGAGGAAGTATTTCTTTACAGAAAGGGTGATGGATGCATGGAACAGCCTCCCGGCAGAAGTGGTGGGGGCAAATTCAGTAGGGGGGGCTTCAAAAATGCATGGGATTTGGATAGTGGTACCCCAGCGATAGGTAAGAGAATAAAGCCAGAGATCAAGTAGGGTCTTCGTTTTTTTGCAGCAGGTAGGGAAAATGGGCATACTAGGTGGACCCCGCCAGTCCTTATTTGTTGTCAAATTCTATACATCTATGATGCATTAACAAAGTTTTTTTGCAAAAAATATATACTAGTTTTATAAATATATATTATTATTTTTTCTCAAACACCCGAGTCCCACATTGCACACCAGAAGACTACCCAGGCTTATTTAAAAAAAAATCACAGTACACTTAGTATGTATTTAATAAAACAATCTAACAAGGCAATCCATAATACCAAAAGAATAGGGTAAATAGGAAAATGTAAATGGGGAGATGCAGTTACCAGGAAAGGAATAAAAGGGATAAAGGTCCAGAAAAACATACAGTTCACAATTGGACCACTTACGAATATACATGTAGATAAACTTATATTATACCTATACCCTCTTCTTCTGGTATTTTTACTATCTCTTACAGAGAAGGTCCTTGCCTGTAATTGCTTCTTATTTAAAGATCGAATGTACCTGCAAAAGAGAGGGACAGCTATGGGGGCTGCTATAGTCCTCAACTGTGCCATCATTTATATGTCCCAGTGGGAAAAGAATGCGATATATGGGAATTCAGACCCATTTTTGGATAAGACTGACCTATATAAATGATTTATCGACAGTCTGTTCTTTATTTGGAAGGGGATTGAAAGGGAATTACACGGGGGGTTGACAGTGTCACTTCAACTGAGGACAGCAGAAAGCAAGATGCTGACATATTCTGTCGGGCAGCTCTGTTTATAAAAATAACAACAGAACTTGTAACAACAGATGAACCTTTTGTGGGGCTTGCAGAAGAAAGTGGAAGACCTTGTTTGTTTGTTTTCCACAATGAGGCAAGTGACGGGTGAGTGGTGCCAGTTTGCTAAGCAAGAAAAACCCATGGCTGTCATCTTGCAGCTCAAGATTCTATGTGAGCACTGTGATTTTGGTTAAAAGGCAGGTAGGCACAGGGACTAGTTATTTACTGGTCTCTGTTGCCTGATAACCTGCTTGGGTGGTGGTGGGTGCTTCGAGCCAGGCAGAAAGAAGTATTTCTCTACTACAATGAAAGAACTTCAGAGCAAATGCACTGGGGAAAGGATTATCCCAGAGGATATTGGCCATACAGCCAAATGTTAGAGAAAACACAAATTGCACATACTCCAATAGGCAAAGCATCATGGGAAGTGTATGCAAATACACATGAATTAATTTGGACGGGCTCAACTTTAAACAGAATTGCATGGTGCCAGAAGGCCTCACAATACAATCAGTAAAGGCTGAGAACAGCAGACACAGACAAGTGTATGTTCCTCATTTGGACTGATCAGTGTACCATATCTGTACCTCAGCCCAGTATATGTATACCCTAGAGCAAAGGAGGGGGAGAGGTGATATGGTTGAAACATTCAAACATCTTAAGGGCATTAACAAGGTGAAAGAGTCTCACATGTTTCAGTATAAGAAAATAGCAAGAGGACACAGCATGAGATTAGAAGGAGGCCGATTAAGGGGGAATGTGAGGAAGTTCTTTTTCACAGAAAGGGTGGTGGATGCATGGAATGGCCTACATCGGGAAGTGGTAGATATGAATACAGTGCAGGGCTTCAAACAGGCATGGGACAGGCATAAGGGAGCAATAAAGATGAGTATGAATAGGTAGGCCATTGGCAGAGTACAGGCCTATGGCACATTCATAAGGCAGAAAAAGTGGGCAGACTGGATGAGCCTTGAGGTCCTTATCTGCCGTCGTCTTCTGTGTTTCTGTGTTTGTGCTTTCTTTAAAATTTGGCTGTATGGCCAACATCCTCTGGGATAACCCTTACCCCAGTGCATTTGCTCTGGGGTTCTTTTGTTGTTCTCTTCTCTCTCTACTTTGGGCTGTCCATGACCCAAACCAATAAGATCACCTATAGGGTGGCTGGCTATCTCTCCCTGGGCTGAGGTACTGATACCGATGAAACACATGTCTGTGTCTGTTGTTCTTAGCCTTTGTTGATTGTATTGTGAGGCCTTCTGTCACCATGGAATTCTGCTTAAAGTTGGGCCAATCCAAATTAATTCATGGGTATTTGCATACGCTTCCTATGATGCTTTGCATTATTGGGGTATGTGCAATTTGTGATTTCTGTACTACTGTATATGCTGATTGGATGCATGTAATTTTTGGTTAAATATACTTTCTATCAGTCCCATAACATAGCCACTGGTATGCTGTTTTCCCCCCATTTGTATGTACAGCAGTTTTCTTTAATGTGTAACTTTTTTTATTTCCCCTCCAGGACATATTCTGACCTGTTAAGTACACCAGTTATGGGTACATTGAGGTGCTAATTGTTACGGCAGTACAGTCTAAAAGGTGTGAGTCTTATGGGCTCAGCATGCTGCTGCCAAGCAGTGGAGAGAACAAAATGAATGGTACTCTCTATTTAGCAAAACATATAGCTGACAGAGAAAAAGTATTGCATTTTAGAACATTTAATCACAGTTGTGGGAAGACTGAAGTAAAATGCCAAGCTGCAGGAAAAAAAAACATTTTTTTGCTTGCAGTTTTGGAGGCATGCACAAACATTGCTGTTCCTATCAGTGCAACTACAAGTGGAATTGACTGTATGCACAGTATAATTGTTGGCTTCTTTAAAACGTGGCTTTAGTCACAACAGTCCATTTTTGTGTAATCTTTTTCCAAATGGTTTTGCACTGTTGTTCTTTTCTTTTAAAATGATTTACTGCTTTGAGCTCACAAGGATTCAGAAAAACTCACATTGGCTGGTTGACCTCACTCCGGCTGAGACGACTGCTAACCACACTGATTAGTCAGAAACAGGATGAAACAATCACTATGGATTCATCCCTTGCCAGATATCAGTTAGGGCTGGTTGAATCCTCTGAAATCTGTCCTATTTGCATTTCAGCAGAATGTTGGCAGGTATCATTCTGTGTCTGATCGGATTCCGTTTAAGGCTCAGAACAGTATTGGAGATGGAATTGAAATATCTGAATCCCCACCCTAACACTTAGTGACTCCCACCCCTTTCTCTGCCAGCAACTTACTTCAGGTTCAGATTCAGAAAGTACCCCTCCCCCCACCCACCCTTGTGCTCCCCTAATCTCTGTCCCTCCTTACCACCATTCTGGTCAGCTCGGGGAGAGGGGTGCCACATCTCCTTGCCTTCATTTGAGCTGCTGCGTGGTCCAGTCTGCTCATTGATCTGGGTCCTCCATCCTGGACACCTCGGTTCTTGTGATTCAGCACTCTCTGCAGTGCACATGCAGGTCACAATTCATCATCACCCAACAGTGAGCCTCCTTAGTAGCCATACCGTTGGTGTAGTTGTCCAGCTTTTTGTGCTGCCCCTGCTAGAAGTCAGACTTATGGTGGCCAACTGGCCTCCATCTGTTTACTTAGTTCTGTGGCAAATGTGATGCATGGCATAGAAAGCTACCAGACAGTGGACCCTCCCATTTTGTCTGTCACGGTTGTCCGCTACAGTCAGAAAGCAGCAACAGTGATCTCCTAGTCTCTGCACCTGGGTCCTTCTGGTCCCTCCTTGCAGTCAGCTAGCCATGCAGTTAAGTTACATCTGCCTCCCCCACTGCCATGCCATCCACTCCACTATGGCAGACCAGCATCCAAGTCCTCTGGTCCAGTGCCTGCTGGGAGGTTTGTGGTGGCTGGGGCAGGCCTGCCATGAGCAAATGCTGGGTAGCCAAGAAGACACCGCTTGCTCCTGGTTTAAGTCTGCAGCTACAAAACCTAAGGGATTGGTGCTTGTAGTCCAGCTCTGAGTCAAGAGAGACCCTTATACACAGCAGACATAGATGAAGGCTTGTGACTGTGGTGTCTGGAGGATGGAGTGGCCAACGGGCAGGAGGGACTTCTGTCAAATGGTTTAGTTCAGGACTTGAGTTTGAGTCATAGCTAGGAGGGACTACTTTGACTTTTTTACAGGCACCAACAGAGTAACAGAGAAGGACTCCAGGTGTGTGAGTTGGAACAGGATCACCTGAGACGGCGGCTAAGGCAATTGCAGTGGGGTGTCTGGGACAGGAACCTTTTCAAGAGGTCAGAGGCTACTAGTCCTTGTGTATGCAATCATGTAAACAAAAAAAAAAGAAGCAATAAAAATGCCTCTGACAAGCAGAAGGCATGAGGTGCAAACATTGGATTTCAGGATAGCAAGCTGGGAGGGAGGCATCACAACTGGTTGCACTCTGACGGTGGTTCGAGTTGGACAGAGTCAGACAGAGCAGGATACCCTTGTGGACTGCTCAGTGGAGGTGTGGAGGGGTGCACCTACCTAGAATAAGGCCTCCACTCCAGCAACACTTAAGGTAAAGAGGAGGTAAAGTGTGGGGGAAGGAGGGAGGGCTTATTGCTGTGATGACTGTATACGGTGTGTCTCTGTTCTGCTTGTAACTAGTACAGTTGGATGCAGTATCAAAATTGGATTCTGAATCCGAATCGGATGCTTTTTCAGAATTAGAATTTTTGGGCTTAAATACTATAATTCCAAAAAAACACCTGAAATCTGTTGGATTCTGTCAGACTGTTTCCGAGCAACCATACACACTATGTTTGGTGCCTGTGCATGCGTGGTGATTCCTGGAGCATTCAAATTCAAATCTGCCTTACAGCCAGTCTCGCATTACTTGCACCGTGCTGCTCCCACTTATCAGATTTTTTCTTTTGCTGATGAAGAATGATGGCTCCAACTGATCTCTGTAATTCAGTCAGCATTTACAGTATTTGTTTGTCTTGTTTTCTTAAATGCACTTAATGCACTTGACACCTTAGTAGTACCACCATCAGTACCGCTGTCCTCTTCATTGTGTTTTTTAAAAGAGTTGCCTTTCTCCTCTGGTCGTGTTATCACCATAAATGGCCAAGGTTGGTACCTTTAAGTGCTGAGCAACCTGCAAGATATTACTGCCATTGGCCGACACCCATTCCTGGTGTCTGGAGCACTGGGATCAAACCAATTCCATGAGAACAGCTTTTAAAGCAAGGAGACGTTCAAGAGGTTCCTTCAGAACAGGCAGGTCAAACTCACAAATTGGCCCACTCTTCTATGACAACATCTCTAACCACTGAAGGTAAGTCCAGGCCCAGGGACTTTTTCCCTGATTCCAGCTCTTCAGATGCCTCCTGACATTGGTCCAATAGCCTGGGCCTGCTCATCGGTACAGACAATTCCCAATTTGGCCAGGTAATTTTTTTTTTAACTTTTGGTTTCTAGATTTTATGAAAAAACAGAAAGTACAAACATACCATGACATAACACGTAACCAATATGTATAAGATGCATAGCACAGTAAATGTATTATTCCTGGATTCTTTTGCATGCACACTTTCATTACCTCTCTTTAGGGAGGAATTTACGAATACAGATATTATATAAAAAGAGATGCTGTATGCAGTCAACAAGTATGACATTTTAATACATAAAAATACTGCAAGAATAATGCATATAATGCCTGCCCCAAAGCCCATGGTCATGCATTGCATAACATGAGGACCTCCCTAGCAGAGAAGTTAGAGATGTAGCTAGCTATATAGATACATAGGCAATGGCGACAGAAAAAAGCCTGTCAGTCCATCTAGTCTGCCCACACTACCTATCTACTCTGCACTGGCTTTAGTGGTCATCCCTCCCCTTTGTTTCTACCCTCCTCTTTCTAACTAACCCCATATGCCTGTCCCATCCTTGCACGAAGCTTTTCACTGATTTGGCCTGTGCCACTTTTTCCAGCAGCCCATTCCTCTTGTCCACCACTCTTTCTGTGAAAAGTGCTTACTAAGGTCCCTATTGAATCTCCCCCTGTGACTTTAAGTGAGTTCCCTCTTGTCCCTGTATTTGAACTGAAAGTGAAAAGTGCCTTGGCATCCACCCTATTTATCCCATGCAGGTACTTGTATGTCTCAGTTATATTGCCTGTTTCCTCCTTTTCTCAAGGGTATACATGTTCAAGTCCTGCAACCTCTCCTCATTTGTCTTGCCCTCTAGTTCATGGACCGCATTGGTTGCCCTGCACTGTACTGCTTCTACCTTGTCACAGTCTCTCCTCAGGTGTGGACTACAGTACCTTGTGCAGTATTCCAGGTGTGTTCACACCAGTGACCTATATAGTGGAAGGATCACCTTCCGACTTGTGCTGCTTATCCCTTTCCCTGTGCGACCCAGCACCCTGTTTGCTTTTCCCACAGCTTTATTACAGTGTGCTGTTGTTTTTTAGGCTCTCCAGTATCATGACCCGCAGTTCCTTTTCCTCTATGATACTCCAGCACCACTCCACTGATTTCATACTGCACTTCTAGGTTCTTTTTCCCAGTGTGCATCATTTCAAATTTTTTTTCGCATTGAAGCCCAGCTGCCAGATCTTTGACAAGCCCTCCAACCTGCTGAGATCCCCTTAGCCCTTCCTTCTTGTCCACCCTTGCACATATCGTTGTGTCATCTGCGAAGAGGCAGATCTTGCCTTGATGCCTTCCCATACAGTATGTCACAAATGAAAACATTGAAAAGGACCGTGCCCAGCACTGACCCCGGAGGTACTCTACTTGTTATATCCCTTACCTCTGAAAACTCCTCATTAACTATTAACCTTTGTGTTCTTCCCCTCAGTCAGTTCTCTCCCCTAGTTGCCAATGGTTCCCCCACCTCTAAGTCCCTTATCTTTTTGACCAGCCTCCTGTGCAGGACTGAGTCAAAGGCCTTGCTGAAATCCAAGTGCACCGCATCTACTGCCTGTCACCTATCTGCTGCCCTGGTCATTCATCAAAGAAATCAACCAGATTTGTCTTGCAAGACCTTCCTCTTATGAACTCATGTCGTCTTGGGACCTGCTGTAGCCCATTTCACTCCAGAAAGTTCACCAGTTCCTCCCTTAGTAAAAAATCCTTGCTTTTTCCCACTATAGATGTCAAGCTGACTGATCTATAGTTTTAATAGTTCATCCTTCCTACAGCTCTTGTGTAGTGGGACCATGTCCTCTGTCCTCCAGTCCCTAGGGACCAGCCCCGGTGACCAGCGAGCAATTGAATATGTCTGCAAGTGGCCCTGTTATCACTTTTGCTACCTCCTTCAGCATCCTTGGGTGTAAGCCATCAGGTGTCATAGATTTATTTACTTTCAACTCTGTACTTCCAATACCCTTTTTTACATTATTTTGACAATGCCACTAGAGCTCTTGCTTTCCTCCCTTCCCTTCTTAACTCCACATTCTGGCAGTGGCCCTACCTTCTCCCTAGTAAATACTGAACAAAAATATATGTTCAGCATCTCTGCTTTTCCTTTGTCCCCCTCCTCCGTTCCGTCCTCCCTCACTTTGCAGTCCCACAGTACCCATATAACCGAGATCTACTGGTAACAAGCAAAAGATCTAGCTGTGAATGAAGTATAGAACTAAATACAATGCCAACTCCCACCAGCTCATATCTCTGTATACTTTTTGTGAAGAAAAGGTGTCTCATTATCCCAAACTGTACGTAACAAATGAAACAAATCAGTTCAACTGAAAATCTGACTAAAAGATTATCATATCAAAAACCCAAAACCAGACAGCACTATTAGATTTAATTATTTGCAGGGTAAGACTGCTGCTGCTGACATTGGGACTAAGGAACATTAAGCTGCAAAGTACTGGAATTTGAACTTTGACCCTGATGATTCATTTAAATTTCAAGCATGGACAGACTAGGGCAGACTAAACTTTGAGGCATTATAGCAACTGTATATGAAGAATAATGACATGGTAAGGATGGTGATTTAAGGTCTGAAATCATGGGGGGGGGGGTACATTTGTAGAGCTACATAAAAATACATTCAAATCTGAATCCGTTATCTGCCCTTTCTGCATTTGAGATATTAATTCTGAATGAACTGGACAGTTTTCTTTTATTAGACACACCCTTTGTCTGCAGGCATTTGAGATATTCTGAATGAATTGGACAACTTTCTGTTATTAGACACATTCTTTGTCTGCAGGAACCTTAATGTATCAGAGAACAGAGCACTGCAGGAGTTGGAAATTAATATGGATATCATAATAAAGCCTGCAAAGGGGGTAACATCATCATTATGGCAATGGAATTTTACAAGCAAAAGGTATTAGAGTTAGTGTCTGATGGTAACAGTTACAGAAAGGTTTCAAGTGACCCCACTGTGGAATTTCAAAAGAAACTGTTAGAACCTACTGGAGGAGGCAAGCAGTATGGGTGAAATTGCA
This sequence comes from Neoceratodus forsteri, assembly GCA_016271365.2. NCBI lineage: Eukaryota > Metazoa > Chordata > Ceratodontiformes > Ceratodontidae > Neoceratodus > Neoceratodus forsteri. Next base: position 396,844,458 of record CM028136.1, on the reverse strand, counting down.
GAAAATGAGTTTAGGTATGTATATAATTCTAACCTTATGATACCTACAATCTACATTTTGCCTAAGATTCATAAAAGCACTAGCAACTCTACAGTACATCCATTTGTTTCAGGAGTCGATTCCCCATGTGGCAATTTTTTGACTATTTCCTTAAAACTTGTATTTCGGACCTACCTACATACTTATGGGACACTATGGATGTCTTTGAAAAGCTAAAAGATTTTGAATAGCAAGAGAATTATCAGTTTCTTAGCACTGATGTGGTATCACTGTATACCTGTATTGAACATGAGTATGGAACTAGGGCCTGTAGGCATTTCCTCAGGAAGCACCCACTGCACAAGAAATTCCCTGTTGAATTCATTTTGATAGCTTTGGACTTTGTCCTTAAAGAGCAGCAGGCCTCCAGGAGAACATTAACAAAACCCAATTCTTAGATACAGTTCAGCTTGTATTTCACATTAGTTCTGTATTTTTGCTCCCAGTTATTTATTACCGAGGTCATTTGCATGAAAACAAAATCTTTGCTCCTGAAGAGTTCATCCACTCCCATTTGTTATTCCCTACCTGGGGTTATAATGTGCTGCTAGTGACATCAGTTACTCCCATAGCAACATATTTTAATGTCACAGTACAGGATTGTGACTTGAAGTAGGGAGTAAGCTATAAAGGCAGGTGAGCTCAGAGGGAACTCTACAGGACAAAGATCATATACACAGATGTGCATTTACTCAGTAATAAATAATGGAGAGGAGAAATATATAGAATATACATGGAATGCAAACAGAATTGCACCAAATTATGTTGTTCAGAGTTTTCTTTGAGGCATCAGTAGCTCTTTAAACATAATTATTTCAAATTTAAAAAGGGGAATTTTATGTCCAGCTATGTGGGACAGCAGTGGGGGCCACTGTAGCCCCCTCTTTTGCTAATCTGTTCATGGAGTACTGGGAGGAGATGCAAGTGATGAACAGAGAGAGAAATCCGCACTTTGATAAGTTCATATGCTGGTACAGATTTTTGGATGACATACTATATGTAGGGGATGGAACAAAGCATGAAGCTGAATAATTTATTGAATGGATTAATCAGAATGCTTTGAATCTCAGATTCACTAGTGAAATAAATAAGGAAATGATACATTTTCTGAATGTTACCCTGGAGGTGAGGGGAACAGAGTGAGCAGCAAAAACTACAGAAAACGTACTGCAGCTAGCAGTTTGCTGCATCAGCAATAAGACACAATGGAGTGTGCATTGAACAGATCTGACTGCACACCTGGGGTGTAGTGAACCGCGTGGCTGCAGGCCAAGTGCCTTTAGCCCATGGAAGTGCGGTAAGATCTGTTCATTCCACACACTGGAGTGTCTTACTGCACTAATAAAATTGGTTCCTTTTTTTAATCATTTTTACATGTTTAAAAAAAGGTTTAGATATGAAAAAAAACTGAAATAATGTGCCTTTTTTTGCTGTAAAATAGTCCCTCCACCTTGATGTGTGCATTATTTCTTTAGGACATTTGTCCTTTATTGGGCTGTGTAGTTAATACAGCATGATCAAGGGAATAGGTTAACCCCTCATGCCCACAGCCCCTGTCAGTATTTTGAGTGATCTCTTTTATGTTTACTTATTGATCTTGTTGGAGTGAGCAGGTGTATGAAATTGACTCTCTCTACTTTAGCACCTCCCCCAACACACACAGCATGAGTGGCCATACTGGAACTAGCAGCTGTACTTTCATTCACACGCGCACGCACACCCTCCCCCCAACAGCTCACCAGAAAACCAGCAAGCTGAGTTTAAATTGAGGAACTATGCTAAAAAATACAGACAGTGGTGTTTTTGGTTTAAACTGCGGGAGCTGCAGCATGATGGGCACAGCGGGAGCAGATATACCAAGAAATTGGAAAATAACGAAAGGTAGCATTTCTGTAGGGCTTGCATCAAGGCTTAAAAGTTGGCAAGTATGGTTATTAGAAGGCTTCTCTGATTTAGGATTTTAAATGATTTCATCACCAATGCTTGAAAAAAATAGCAGCATTTCAAATCCTGAATGTTCCACTGGCACACTGTTGTTTTTTTTTTGGGGGGGGGTGTACTGCAGTCCTGCTTTTCAGTACTTGTTTTTACCTGTGCATTGAACAGATTCAAAGCACAGGTAACAATCACTGCATACAAATAAGCACCCACACAGCTTAAGAAATACAGACAAACGCTATAATAATATAATAGCGTTTAATATCAAACTTGCAACAAGAATATAAGAAATAGATGGTGGCTAAAAAAATGATATGGAGCACAGGTAACAACCAGTCAGGGTGCAGGAATTTCCCTACCCATTTTATATGTTGGCTTCTGAGGGGGCTGGTTAATTCTGTCCCATGTGGGGCAGTTCTAATTGTTGTGGAGAAACTACTCTGATAGTGATGATTATATAGTGCAATCTGAAACCCTTTTAGAGACAGGGGAAGAGTTATGTATTACTCATGCACTTGACAGGGCTAAAAACACTGACAGACACATGCTATTACAGCCAACAAAAACAAAAAAAATTTGAATGGGCAGGAACATACCTGTTTTGTTACTGAGTATAATTGGCTTGGTAAGTAATGTTGATGCATTGGTGAGGCAGTACTGGCATATCTTAAAAGATGACACCATTTTATGGAAAGTGGGGAAGGGGATATTAAGAATCTTATTTAAAAGAGCAAGAAATCTATGAGATAATTTGGTGCATAGCCAGTTTACAGGAGACATGGCTAGATTTACCAGCATAGGCATGTCATGGCTTACCAGTCAGGCTTGCAGGGATGTTTTAAGTGTGGAAACTGCAGAGCATGTAATTACTGCAACCAGGCCAAACAGCTTACAGTTCCACAAGGGGACAGCGTTGTGCAGATTTGGGAATTTAAGTTTTGCAGTATATATTATTAGGTGTGACTGCCCAAATATTTATGTTGTAGGTCAGTAGAACCATATTAATCTCAGGAGGATCCAGTACACTTTTTCTGTGGTAATACCTTTTTATTAGACTAACTGAAGAAGTTTCACACAAGCTTTTGAGACCTGTCAGGTCCCTTCATCAGGTGCAGGGAAAACTAACCAGCATTTCAGCATATATATACAAGAGTTTGTGAGTCCTAGATTGCTTAACAAAGGGCATGCAGTAAAAGGAAGCAGTTTCATACACTACAGGTGACTACCAGGAAATGCCCCCCCCCCGGGCCTCTCACCGAGGGGGGGTAGCTTTGCACTTGGCCCACATTGCAAGGGGAACGGACTGTTAATGCCTTTAGGCAAAGAGGCAGCCCTGGACCAGGTAGCCCAATCGGGTATGGAAGCACCTGAGTGAGCTGGCCCAGGCCTCTCCAGTGGGGAGGGACTTGGGCAGGTATAAGGGCCCGTCCAGAGAGGGATCACCCTCTCTGGAACACCTCCAAACAGTGATTCACCTCGCTCTTGGTAATTCCTGCTACTGGCCTTTTACCTCGCTCTTGGCATCTCAGCTAGCATCCTGCCTTTGCCCATACCTTTTTATATTCTTAGGCTCGAGCCTTGCCAAGCCTTCACCTGTCACCCCCCCCCACTTTGCTGTTGGCAGCCAATGTTCAGTGCCTCCGTCCCCTTGGTCCATGCCTGCGCCTTCCACCTCACGCTGGGGTCTCCACCCTCCTGGTCTTTCCTGCCATTGCTCCCAACCCACTTCCTGTTTCTTGCCCTCGGCCTTTGTCGGCCGCTTCAGATAAAAAAAGTAGTATTAATTTTCTTTGCACTCCCAGTTATTCCTGTTCTTTGCTGCTTCCTCCCAGGCTGCCCCTCCTTCATCCATGCAGTACCCTGTGGCCACTGTGCCCCTTCCCCAGCCAGCTCTCCAGTTTCGCCAGTGGTCCTTTTTGTAGTATTGTTATATTTGGTGGGATGCAGAGTTCTCTCTCCAAGTATGGAACCACATCTAGGTCTTTTCCCCCCTTACCTAACAGCCACTGTCCCCCCTTTCTTCCAACATGGCCGCATCCCTCTCCCACCATTTTCATTTCCCCATTCTCACTTTCTTCACTGGTCCCTGGTTGTTGCCTTCCCCTGCCTCTCCCAGGATTTCACAAAAAAAAAAATGAACCAGTTTCATCGTTGTAAGTCTGGGCTGCTTGACTGCTTGCAGACAGCATCCCTGGCTATGGTCCTGGCAGCCTTGGTTCCCACCCTGGACAGCATCCGCTTTGGGTCTGCTTTTGTTCCTACCAGGCGTGGTACCTATTGATCACCAGTTCAGTGCAGGGTTCCCCCCCATTTTCCCATGGCCCCCCTGCTCAGAGTTCACCCTGCAGCTGTCTGCAGTTAGCCGTGCACCCCTCACCCGATTCCACATCTGAGTATCAAATTTATAAATATTTTATTTTGCCTTCAGTGTTTCACATGTTATAATTTAAAAAGGATATCCCTTAGCATCTTTCCTCTTCGGGTGTGGTGGCCTAGTCCTGCACCTTGCTCCACTGTCCTCACCTGGAGTGCCAGCCCCCCCCTTACAGTTGTCCTGGAGTGCCAACCTCCCCTCACTTTGAAGCACACCCTCTGCTGCAGGCTGGTAGGACAATCCAGCGGTGTTTCTATTCCCAGGGTTATCGCCTTGTTTCCAGCAGGCAGAGGGGCATGGTATTTTATTTAAAAAATAAAAATGGCCAGCCCAGTGGTGCAGAGGGTTGAGGCACTGGTGCCTTACCTTGAACCATGCCAGTGACCTGGGCTTGAGAACAGACTCGGGATGCCGGGGGCTGGCAGGGGAAGGAGAGGAGTGAGCGTCCATAGGACTGCTCTCCACTCCTGGGGTGGGTAGTCGGCTAACGTCGCACTGCAGCGGCCTCTGGTGGAGACCAGGAGCTCTGCAGATGCACGCAGGAGGGAACAGTTTAGAAAAATGGAAAATCTGCTTCTCGACTGACCAGATGACGGTTGCCAGTCCACCGCTACCACTGATGCCCTGAAGGAGTTCCTCCACCTCAGCAGCACTTTGGGGCCAAGTATGTGTTGGTTGCCCCTCCTGGTGCCTTCCCCTTGGAGGAGGGGGACCCGCCCGGCGAAGGGTTACGTCCAGGTTACCCTAGAGGAGGCTGCGATATGAGGCTGGGGGGCTCAGGAAGGGACAGTCGGAGCGGATGGGACCTAGGCAGCCCGAAGGAGTGGTGGTTCGTGAGGCATGATGGGAATAAAAAAATAATATAAAAAAAAATAATAAATTAGCCGGCTGTGTGGTACTGAGCAGTAGATGTTCGCTTGGCATGCTGGCAACCTGGGTTCATGCCCGAGCCCAGTCGTCAGGAGCACAGACCGGCAGGGAGGGTATTTATAGTGTCTTATGGATGCTTCCCTCCCAGGGAGGGGGTGGGTCAGTACTGGATCGCTGTTAGGAAGCTCCTGGCAGTGGTTTGCCGTCTGCGTTCTTGGTGGTGTACGTCCTTGACACACCGCTGAATGCCCCTCCTGTGCACTGCCGTGGCTGGACCAATACATGGGAGAGGGGTGGGTTGGGGAAGAAAAGGGAAAATGCCCGATTGGCTGACTGGATCACAGCGGCTGGTTCCCCCACTCACCATGCAGCCCAGAATTGTCCAAGCTGATCCCCCACTGTGTGAGTCCGGTGTCAGAGAAATGCCTCCAGGCAAAATCTCCCCTTCTGGTACCCCACCCTGGGGGTGGGGCCTCCATTAAGGGGTACATTTGGTCAACTGGGGCCACAGTACTGGGGACTGCAAGAATGGCAACAGGGCATTTGTTGGGCTGGGGCAGTCCCAGGGGGCCCGAATGAGTGGCTGGCCAAGGGTACAGGACAGCATAAAGAAGTATAAAAAAAAAAGAACTAAATAAAAATGAAAAGAATTAAAAAAACAGTATATGCATGTATATTATGTTAGCAGTGTCAGTGGCTTGTTAGCAGTGTCAGTGGCTCAGTAGGTAACACACTCGCCTCTGAGGCCGGGAGATCAGAGGGCTGTGAGTTCAGTTCCCACATCTGGCACTTGGGTTAATATCCCAGTACTGACACTGTAGTGCAGCATGAGAGGGATGCTGTATTTCTGAGGTGCCGTCTTTCAGATGAGACGTTAAACCGAGGTCCCATCTGCCTGGATTGGTGGTAGTTCAGGTGAATGTTAAAGATCCCGTGGCACTTATCAAAAAGAGTAGGGGAATTTCTCTGGTGTCCTGGCCAAATTTCCCTCATTCACTAAAGATATCACCAACAGCTTAATCTGGTTCAAGGTCAGTTGGAATTCATTTGTATCCCCCTTCCCCGGGTCGTGCCTGAAAATAGTCAGGATTTGTCTAGTGCACTTACCTGGTCAACAAAAGATAAATAATAAAAAATATATCCATTTTTTGGGTCATCTGTCTTGCTTGCCTATTTCCTTTGTCCTCTAAACTTACCCTGCTAGCAGTTCAGTGATGTGATTGACACATCCCTCTGTATTCCTATGTTTTTGCCTGCTCCCCACTCTTCTGCTATGGTCAGCCACTGCTTGCAGCCACGCTCAGCTCCCGCTGCCTGCTTGCCCCCCACCCCATGCGTGAGTTCATCGCTGGCTCCTGGTATTTGGTCCCAGGCCCCTGTCCTCTGCACCTGCTGCCCCCCCCTTTTTTTTGTATCATTGTTGGGTGGTGCTATCAGAGGCTATAGGTGGGAATGTTGTGATAGGGAGCATGGCAGGAGGGCTATAGCGAGGTGGGCAGGTTAAGTCAGCAACCCATGAGGGTTGGTCAGGCGGGAGGATGGACTGCTTCACCAGAGGAGGGAGGGCGGACTGCTTTACGGAGGGAGGTAAGGACTACATGGGGGGAAGAGAGCAACCCCCTGCAAAAGGAGTAGTGTTGGGGGTTCATTCCTTATGGAAAACCAAGCATGGCATATGGCAGGCCATGCTCGATAGGGCAGCCCAAGAGGCACCCTTGGCCAGGGGATGCTGGGAACAGTTGTGGAGCGATGCACGCCTTGGCTCAGCAGAGGAGGGGGAACAAGGTAGGGCAGATACCCACAGCCTAGCTACAATAGGCACTGCATCAGGGGACATTAATAGGGCTTCTACCACAGAAAGGCATAACCACACTCAGGATGGGTAAGGCGGGATACCAGGTGGTCCACAGTCCTACCACTGGTGACGGCCCTTCCCTACAGTGTGCCAGTTAACACGGATACCACTGAAGGCACGTGGGCCCCACATCCTTACATGACAGGGAATCCCCAGTTTCCATAGTGGCCAGCTTTCCTTTGGGGATTGATGTGGAACCAGTGGCCACAAATCTGGCTACCCATGTTCGTTTTTTTTTATCCTAAGTCCATTTAATGACATGAGGCCTATTTCCTAGTAGTCACCGGTATTGTATAACATTGCTTCATTTACAGTCTGCCCTTTGTTAAGCAATCTAGGACCCACAGGCTCTTGTATATATTATGAAATGCTGGTTAGTTTTCCCTGCACCTAAGGTAGGGACCTGAGAGGTCTCAAAAGCTTGTGTGAAAATTCTTCATTTAGTCTAATAAATAGGTATTACCACAAAATAGTGTATGAAAATTTATATTGGACACACTATAAGACCCCACAAGGACAGAATACTTGAACATGTGAGAAGCATACAACATCCACTATCAGAAACACTGCTGGGTATTCATTTCCACAGCAGGCACAATTGTAACCCTAAAGCTGTGTCCTTCATGGGTTTGGAATGGATTGGGAAAAACAGAGGGGGAATGGATAGACTGAGGAGGCTGCTCCAGAGGGAAACATTCTGGATTTTTAAACATAATAACCTCAGACTATGAGGACTGGGATTTAAAGCCTTTCTTAGAAGATGCTGATTATCAAAGAAGCTGTGGGTTCTCTCTGAATAAGACAGACTTGAACTGAACCTGTGACTAGGGTGATAGTGAAATTGTATTAGGGGAGCATGAAGTAAATTCATGAAATGTTAATATTTTGATTTTTCTTTCATCTCTTTCTTTCCAGTGCAGTATTGAATGTGGTACCAAACAGTGCAACTGATCCCCGACATACTACAGATGGCAAATGTTAGTGTGGTGATCGCAACACTCAAGCTGGTCCCCGGTCACATCATTTCTATCTATCTGCTAGAAATAAATGGGTTTCTAAGGTAGTGTTGGTACAGATGGGACAATCAGTCCATTGAAAGTGTTTGAACTGCTGGCCTTTATATTTTGTGAAATTCAGAGGAAGTAAATAGTTAAATGCTCTGAATGCTCTTTATTGCATGAAATTGTTTGGAACTCTGCACAAATATGAACTTTGGGATTTATGAAATGTTTGATTATGGTTTTAGTATTCGCTTTTTAAAAAATAATCCACTTATTGCAAATTCTTTTCAAGCAGCAAAGGATCAAGCCCTAGGGTCATCATGGCAGTGATAAATTGCAAACATCATTCTAGTTCACAATTATGATGTTATGCCTGATGACCTTAAAAGGGGTTTCTTCAGCTTGTGCCCCCGCCCCGGATGAAGCTCTAATGATTAAAGCGCCAGGACACTATGCAGTTGACAACTGTATATGCTGGCCTTTCATGTGAGTAAATGGCTTTTTTAATTTTAAGAATCTCCTTAAGTGTGCACTGCATTCTTAAGGATTGCGATAGTATAGGGGTTGGCCCGGCCCTTGTGACGTCTGCACACCAGCTCAGAGAAGGGCAGGTCCATTTGGTTGGTTTCAGCTGAAAGAAAAAGCTGTTCAAATTCAAGAGTGGTGAATTACACTCCACAGGATTCAGAATGAAAAATGGATCATTTGCACAGGAAGCAGCTTGTAGCCCCACTCGCCATCTTCCTCTTGAAGATCAGGTGTCGTCTGTGGTCAAGAGTGGTTTCTGCCTCTTGCAGAACATTGCCAGGATCAAACCCTTCATTCCACCCGAGGATTTGCAGACTCTGGTACATGCCTTTGTTACCTCTAGGCTCGACTACTGTAATGCTCTTTACTTCGGGGCCATAGGAGGGACCCTCTGCAGGCTGCAGCTGGTGCAGAATATGGCCGCCCGGTTGCTGATGGGCCTGCCTAGGTCCTGTCATGTGACCCCAGTCCTGCATGCGCTGCATGGGTTGCCAGTCAGGTGGAGGGTCTTTTTCAAGGTGGGTTTGCTCACCTGTGAGGCTCTATATGGGCTGGGTCCTGGCTACCTGTTGGAGCTCCTGACACCTGCGACCTCTGCTTGCTCCCTCCGCTCCTCTTCGAGGGGCCTCCTGGACATTCCCAGGCTTTGGCTCAAGTCATCTGGTGATCGAGCTTTCAGTGTCTGTGGGTCGACCCTGTGGCACGTGCTTCCATCTGCAGTCCGGGAGGTCCCTTTGATTGGTGTTTTCAAGCAGAGGTTAAAGGTCCACATCTTCAGTCTGGCATTCACAGAGTAACCAGCATCCATCAGTGTTGTTATTATAGTGAATTTTATTAATTGATTTCTGACTTTTATTTTTTGTCATTTCTGTATTTTAAATAGTTGTTTTATCTTGTAATACTCTGTTAGGAGCCTGTAGCCTCTGGGATTGGGCACAGTAAAAATAAAATGTGCCTTGCCTAGCCTCTTCTTGGCAGTCCATAAGTGCTCCAGTGCCATCTTAATACATTAGGTCCACATGCACAGTGTCTGAGCAAATCAGTATCATAATAATTTAGGAGAAAAAGTGTTATGTATTAAAGAGGAAGCAGCACCAAGAAATAGCTGGCAGAAAATGTTAATAATTTTTAAAAGTAGTCAGTTATTACTTGTTATTTCTGAACTTTTTGTTTATGTACTCATTCTATGATTTTCTGCCTATTAGTATTAAGTATAATGTGAAAATCAATGCTTTACATTGAAGTAGATATAGCTAGTCCTATTCCTCCCACTACATCATCAGTATGTGACCTAACTCATTGTAACATCACAAACCCTGCTACTTGATTGATAACGTGTCACAAATTATCAGTCAAGCAGTAGGAGATTAACTTTTCTAGGTTACTAGTGATATCACAGCCAGTGAAGTCACAATAGTGATGATATAGAGGGAGGAATAGAACTTACTGTGTCAGCTTCCAGGTAGAGGGCTGACCCACATGTAACACCTAGTACTGCCAGGTAGAAAATGGGGTTTGAAGCCCACAGCCCCCACTTGCATACTGTGTGACCCTGATCAAGTCACTTAACTTCCTTATGCTCCCAGGTCACACCTGTAAACAAGTTTTGGCTTAGTGTGCCTTTCCTGGTTAACAATTTCCCCTTTCCCTTTCCCTAATTAGAAAACAGAAAAGAAAAATATTTCAAATATAAGAGGTGGTAGCTGATTGCTTCTGAAATAACTACTGTATTAATTCCAGGCAGTGCACTAGCTCTTTAAGATATCTTGCATAGTCATTTCAAATAATCCTAACCAAATATTGTAATGTGGCAGCGGAGCAGTCCATAGGTGAAAGGGAAAGGATGTCCACATCGGCAAAGAACCAGCCAGGCAAACTGAAACACAGTACCTTAAATTCAGAGTCTCCTCAGACATGTCTAGCTCCACCATTTGGTCCTTTCAGCTTTGAACGTATTGAGGAGGTGATTGGTGTCCTTTTGGGAGGAAAACATATGTCTTACCACCCACTTTGAAAAAAAAAGCAGTCTAGTAGGAAGTGGGAAAACAAGCTGTAGTTTTAAATCCCTAAAGTGACTCCTAATATGCTCAAACTCTGTGTGTTACATCATTGTGGCATATGGTAAGTCCTGGAAGAAATGCATTATGAATTCTCCATACATGAGCTCATTCCATCTCCTCACTGATGAGAATGCCTGAACCCTAAGGCTTGCTCTTGAAAGAACCACAGAGAGAGAGAGAGAGTGTGGCAGTAGCTGGGTGTTCTTTGACACCTTATGGGGATTCACTCTGTAGACTTTGTCTATGTAGCCAGGGTCTGGCATGTTATCCCATTTCAGAATTTGAGGAAGCCATGCTTGTATGAACCCCACTGGGTCATCTCCCTCAAAAACCTACAGTAATCTCACTACCCATAGGTTTATCTTACACAGACTGGACCACTGTTATCAGTTCCACTACACATCACTTTTGACTAGAAGCACAGAGTCAGTAAACCAAAGAAAGTAAGCAGCACCAGTTAGCATTACAAAAGTTTAATGAAAAAAGGCTTCTCACATAAAGATTGGTGCAAAAATCCAATGTAAACGTTGCTGTGCAAAGTTGTGGCAGAGCTGAGTGACAAAACACAGTGTCACATGACCACTTTTAGCACTACTATGGACTATTAGAAGTATTGCTTGATGTAATTAATTAACCCAGATATCTACACATATATTACTGCTCATCTTTGAGGCTTGTTTTTTAACCTTTAAACTGTTATGTTTATTTCTGTAAGCACTGTTTCTTTAGCAGGTTATGTTAGTTAAGCCACGTGAATGTTGTACCACTTACTTTCTGAAGAGGTGCTGACATGCAAAAACCAGTCAGGGTCATATAATGCTAACTGGTAGTGCCAACTTTCTCTCATACAAGGCTGTTTTATCAGATTCTAGCTATCATTACAATAAATTGTTTCAGAGATTACTTTTGTTGTGGCTGCTATTGCCATCTCTGATTGAAACGCAACCTCCCTGACTCAGTCCTGTAAGCTAGATACCGCTTGTTCCACTGAATGCATGTATGTGGAAAATTGCTCAAATCACCACTGTATGGCTAGCATGGACCTACCCATAGTCTGTGTGGAGTTTTTTATGTGATCCCAGGCCTTCTGTTGGTCATGACGGAGTGGACTTTAGAATTATTAAATTGGGTATAAACCATTTTGCAAACCCTTTGTCATAACTTTTGAATCTTTCTCTCTGTCACAGTGTTTTCCCCCTAGTAACAGGAAACTAGCAACAATTAAACCAGTGTTAAAAAATGGTAACCCTGCTTTTGTATCAAACTATCGACCCATATCATGTCTTACACCTCTTTCTAAAATTCTGGAGATGATTATTCTGGAACAAACTTTAGATTTTCTTGAAAAATACTCCTTACTAACTAGTTATCAACGTGGATTTAAACCAAAACACAATACCGAGATGGCCTTGGTGGGGTTCATGAGCAGTGTATATAGGATGCCCTTGATAAGGGGCATTCTGGTGCTGCTCTGTTCATGGACCTCACCAAGGCCTTCAGTTTAGTTGACCATGGCCTGCTTCCAGGGATTCTTCAGAGATTTCATTTTTCTGAGGGTGTCATCAAGTGGTACATTGACTATTTGTCTAATACGCAACACAGAACCATATTTGAAACATTTACTTCTCAGACCATACCCATTCACTGTGGAGTGCCCCAGGACTCAATCCTGGGGCCACTAATTTTCACACTATACATGGATTCAGCCCCCAACGTATGTACACAGATCAGAATGACTCTTTAGGCCAATGACACCATTATTTATCGCCTTGGCCCCAGTCCTGATAGTGTTCTCCAGAGCCTTCAAATAGATTTTGACCATTTTCAAGTTTGGTTATCATCTAATCATATGGTCCTTAATTCCAAAAAAACCAAAGTGATGTTTTCCACAAAACGCATGCTCTTTCTGAACATCCACCTATTACTGACAACAAGGGTACTATTATAGAGTATGTTGAGGTTTTCAAATACTTAGGAATTTTTCTGGACAGCGGGTTCACTTTTGAATCTCGTATTCAATACTTGAGAAAAACTGTACATCAAAGGTTGGGGTTGTTATACAGGATTAAGTCTTTCCTAACCACTTATTCTAGGAAACTTTTAACACATAGTTTTATGTCTCGTATTTTGGATTATGGGCTAGTAATTTATTCCCCCTCTAGCAGTTACACTTTAAACTGTTTAAAGGTCACTTACAATTCTATGCTTAGATTTTGGTTACATCTCCCATACCATACCATACTCATCATTTTTGTTTGTATGAACAATCCACCTCACTATCGTTCGACAGTAGGGTTCTTTATAAAATGGGTATTTTTCTCCATAAAGTTGTGAAAGGGCTGTGTCCCTCCTCTGTAGCTGAATTGTTTCCTAGGTTTGTGAATTCTGTTTCCACTAGGTCCCAGTCTAGATATACTTTTAAACTTCCATTATTCAAAAAATCTTTTAGGCAAAGATCTTTACTGTTCAGGGCACCCACTTTTTTTAACTCTTATTCCCTCTGAAATCGTTGAAAATAACTCCATCTAGTGTTTTAAAACCCATCTTAAACAATGGCTGTTAATGCAAAAATGAATGTACTTGTGCAATGCATTGAATAACATTGAATGTTCTTATATTGTTATTTATTGTATGTATATTTTAAACTTGTCACCCATGAAAATTGGCATTTTGCTCATCTGATCTACAAGTGTAAAAAATAAAAATGAAAATAAATGAAAATTTAATTTCAGAAAGTTCATTGGTAGCAGGTGACTCCCTTGGCAGTTGATCCCATTTCCCAAGTCCTTTCACTCCACTTTTAGGTTTACAATGGCCATTTGCTGATGCCTGTTGCATTTTGGGCTTCCACATCATGTCTTGAAAGAGTCTGCATGGTCCTGTAAAGTTAGTCATGTAAAATGTGATTTTTATGCAAAGTAAAATTCAATCAGTACAGCCTGAATTGTGAGCTGATGTGATGCCTATCTTCCCAGATCATCAGCTAGCTCTTCCCATGGGCACAGGTAAATTATGTCCCCAGGATAACATCCTTTTAGAAGTCTTACAGAGCAACTGACACCTTTGACAAAACTTTGGAAAACATAATAGTTGGACACAATTCAGCTTGTATTTCATATATCTTTACAGATTTCTCCTCTTCATTATTTGTTACTGAAGAAATTCCCACAAAACCGGATCTTTATTCCTTAGAGCTCATCTGCCTCTATAACGTATCTAGAACCACAAAAAGGCTCACACTCAAAAATAAAGTCAGTGACTGCAGTAATGCAGGTAAAAACATTTTTTATTCTCACCAAAGTGGACTGGACATCACAAAACACACCCACAGCCTGGAAAAAATACCCCATGGCATTTTGTACCCAAACTGGTTCTTTATCAAGGGTGACTCTTTAACCAAGTAATGTTGCTTATATACTAATATCATTTAACAAATGACAGGTTCTACAAATAAGTTAATTACTAGATATAACAACATTCTCATGACACCCTTTACTACTAATAAATATTTAAACAACTCTTCAAAGGACCAATATATAAATCTAATGATTTACTTATTTATGTGATTATGATATTTTAAAGTGTGTTTTTTTTTTTATCTATAGTGGTTTGCCTATTTGATTTTTTAAATCCCAAGAACCAAAAGAGGTAGTCCAAGATATTCAAACTGCTCCAGGCTGTGGCGCAAGCCTGTGCACAGCTTAAATTTGTTGTGCAGGGGTGTGGCCAGGGCGATATTCAACGGAGTTGCGCTATGGCGCAACTGCTTTGAATATCGCACCCTGGCCACCCCCACTGTGCATGGCGCAGTGGCACTGCACCAGCGCAAGTGGTCAGAGTGGAGCATTGAGATGCGGTGGTGCAAGTGCCATAGCGCCATGCACAGCACCTGCGATATTCAAAGGGTGACATGCAAATGGGACAATAATTTTTTGCAAGGTGCATGGGGAGCCATTTGAAACATAGAAACATAGAACATAGAAACATAGAATTTGACGGCAGATAAGGACCACTTGGCCCACCCAGTCTGCCATTTCCCTACATAATGGATAAGCTGCAGATCCTAGTTAACCAGCAGCCTACTTCTTCCTACCCCCACCCCCTAGAATTGCCTTATGACTGTCCCATGCATGCTTGAATTCCACCACTGTTTTTGACTCACAGCCTCCTCTGGAAGGCCGTTCCATGCATCCACAACCCTCTCCATGAAAAAATACTTCCTTAAATTACCTCTGAGCCGCCCCCCCCATCTTCAAATTGTGCCCCTTGTTCTTGCACACCTCTTTTTTTGAAAGATGCTACCCTCTTGGACTTTGTTGATTCCCTTGAGGTACTGGAAAGTTGCATCTGATTACGGACCCATTTGCATGCCATTAGCATGCAGGTGCGCTGATCACCGAGGACTTGCGCCTGGCGCCCTGCCAGGCAGCAGCCGTCGGGGACCAGCGCCCCCTGCAGCCCAATCGCTGGATGTCCCATAAGGGACAAAGAACATCTCTTATCCCTGGTGGTCCAGTGGACTGCGATTAGCCAGATAGCGGGCATCACCGTACCCCTTCAAAGTCCAATATCCCTGGTGGTCCAGTGGACCGCACGGAGCCCGATCGCGGGCGGCATTCCTCACCCCAAGTCCGATATCCCTGGTGATCTAGTGGACCCTCCACCCACCAGCCCACTGGGCCCACCACCCTGCTCCCCCGTCAGCTGGCGGGTGGCAGCACCACCACGCCGCCCGCCGACTGACAGCTCGGTGGGGCTGCATGCCCAGTGGTTCAGAGCATGAGGCCAATAGGTGTGCAGCCCTCCCCGTACTAGTCAGTCAGATATAATGAATGAATTCATTCATATCTGGACTGACTAATAGTATGAGCTGCATGCCCGGTGGCGCCGTGCTGCTGAACCAGCGGCCCTGCCGAGCTTCGTCGTCGGCTGGCGGTGGTGCTGCCGCCGGCTGACGAGCGGTGGTGAGCTCGATGGCGGTGGTGGTCACTGGGTCTGGCCCGAGGTGAAAAATGCCGCCAGCGGCGTTCGTCTTGGTCACTGAACCAGATATTGAACTTTGGGGATGTCTGATGCCGATCGAACTGTCGTGATCACTGGACCACTAGAGATATTGGACTTGGGGGTGACTGATGCCCTGATCAGGGCATGGGGGTCGCCGCCAGGTGCGGGCGGGAACAGCTGATGGCCACCCACGGGTAGCAGCTGCTGTGTTGTGCCTTGCAATGCGGCAGCTCACCTGTGGGTGGCCCTCAACTTGTTCCTGTTTTATTTAGGTGTAATTTTGTGCAGGCGTAGGTAGGGGTTGCGCCTGCATAACTCTGCACGGCCTGGGCTGACTATCGGGCTGTGCAGGTTATGTATGGGCACACCCCCACCTGCTGCCTGCATGCATTGCTGATGCGCCCGGCACATCGGGATTTGTGCGTGCACTTTCCCTTTTAAATGCTCTTGGGGTGCATCAGTGAGTTGTGCATGGCATAATCACTGTTTAAGCAACCCTTTTGAATATCTGGGCCGTAAGCACAAATTATTTCTTTAGAATGTTTCAGAAGATGTAACACAAAGCAAAAAAAAAAAAAAAGAACAGAAAGAATAAAGAAACAAGAAATTAAATAAGTGTGATTATGGTGATGGGAATTAAGTTGTCTCTATAAGTTTAAAAGAGCTGTGCTTCATGAGTGACTGAATGTTTAATTAAACATCATGATTGATAGGTGCTTTTGCACATTGTACTCATTAGATTTAAATATTGGTCCTTTGAAGTGTTGTTTAAATATTTATTAGTATTAAAGGGTTTCATGAGAATGTTTGTTATATCTAGTAATTAACTTATTTGTATAACCTGTTATTTGTTAAATGATATTAGTATATAAGCAACACTAGTCGGTTAAAGAGTTACCCTTGATAAAGTACCAGTTTGGGTACAAAACGCTGGTGTTTTTTTTTTTCCAGGCTATGGCTGTGTTTTGTGATGTCCAGTCCACTTTGGTGAGAATAAAATATTTTCCTTATCTGCATTTCTGTGGTCACTGACTTTATTTTTGAGTATGAGCCTTTCTGTGGTTCTAGATTTGTAATTTTTGGCTTACGCACCAGTTTCACAGGTGAGCCTTTTTTGCCTGATGTAGTCTTTATAACGTATCCCTACTTGACCTCATACAGGTCTGTTGTAACATCACAGTCTGTTGCTATGGGAATAACTGTGATGTCACAAGCACAGTATTATGACATCAGGTTGGGAAGACGCAATAGGTACTGATGAACCCTCAGGGAACGCTCTTCTGTTTTCATGCATCTTGACTTCAGTAATAAATAATGGAGATAAGGAATCCAGAGCTAATGAGAAATATAAGCTGTTTTGTGTTCAAATATTATGTTCTTCAAAGTTCTTCTTGAGGCATCAGTGTCTCTATAATGTATCCCTTAAGAGTGGGATCCATGCAAAGGATGCTACCAAGTTTTCAAAATTATATCCTACGTTTTACAAGCAAAGGGACTAAAAGTACTGTATTAGCAAAACGAATTGTGTGTTCTAGATATAAAATAATGTATGGGCAACCAGACATGAGACAGCAAGGCTGTGTTTCTGTCAATGGGTTTTGTTGACATCAGAGACCTCGACAATGAAGCTTGAGAGGCCTCTGAAGTACCTGGGATAGAAACACTTGCCTTGTTGTACAAGGTTATCCCTACATTATTTTTTATGCTATATATATATTTTTTATTATTTTTAGCCTTCTTGCCCACTCCTCCACAAACATGTAGAGAGAGCAGTCTGGCAGTTTTATGGGGAGAAATTTAAGAAAACCCAACCCGCACCTAGCTGCTAAATAACTGCTCCTTGGCCACTGTAGTATCCCATGTAAATCATATAATATATTTTATTTTGTTTTACTTCACAAATACACCCAACACTGACTACTGACTCCTCACTGTTTTTGTTTTGCTTCAATGGGCATTACAGGTGTTGTAATGTTCAGCAGAAATACACATCAAAATGAAGGGAACAGCCCCGTGCTGATATTTACTTGGTTTACTCTGTTTGGTGTAGACATAAGGAGGCAGTTGCCCATCATGAATGTCTCCCACACCGCGTCGGTAAACTATCCCTTATTTGGTATCCATTTGAGATGGTTGTCCAATCTGGCTTTAAGCATGTCGAAACTAGTTGAGTATACTACATGTTGGGGGAGTTTATTCCAGGCTTTAGTGACCCTGACTGTAAAATATCCATCTCTTTTGCAGGTGATGGCCTTGGGTACTATTAATTGTTTATTGTGGGATCTTAAATATGCTGTACACTGGTTACATTGAAAACTACACTGTGTTTCAAGTTTAGTATTTTGTAAAATTTTGTAAAGTAGCCAAAGGTCACCCCCACTTCTCCTGTCTTCAAGACTGGCCAATTCTGTACTAGACAGTCTTTCATTATAACTAAGATGTTTCAGTTTTGGGATAATTTTAGTGGTGCGTCGTTGGACCTTCTTGATCGTATCCACATCGTGGCTCAGGTAAAGACACCAAAAAGGGGGAGCCTGTCTCAAGATGAGGACAGATGTAGGACCTGTATAAAGGCAGGATGAATGCCTCACTTCAGTTCACAAATGAACGTTTGACACAGTTCAGGATTCTATTTGCAGTGGGTGTAATCTTACTACAGTGGTCAGATGATGGTAATTTATTGTTAACAATTATGCCTAGGTCTCTCTCTCTCTATCAGCTAGTTTTAATATTATGTTGTTGAGTGAGTATGAATATTGTGGGTTGTTATTGCCAAAGTGCAATACCACACATTTGTCATGACTGAAAACCATTTTATTAGATTTGACCCAGAATTCTATGGCATTATAAATCCTGAACCATAGATAGATATTTATTGTATGTGTTGAACCCCAGTTTTGTGTCATCTCGAATCTGCACAGTAAGTTAGTCATATTGATGTTTAGGTCAGAAATGAAAACATTGAACTAGGTAGGCCGAGGACTGAACCATCGGCACTCCATTACTGTCAGGACCCATATCAAACAGAATTCCATTGCTGCGTACGATTTGAGTACTGTCTTTCAACCAGTTGCCTACCCATCTGATTAGGTGATGGGTGAGTCCCATTTGTGTTAATTTGACAGTTAATTTGTGATGGAGAACAGTGTCAAATGCCTTGCCAAAGTCTAGCATAATGACATCAGCTGGGGTGTTAGTATCCATACTAGTACTGATGATATTATAGAAACTGATTAGGTTGGTGCTTCAAGATAGTCCATTTGTGAACCCATGTTGGTGAGGGTCAGTTAGTCCCTTTATCTTAATTTCGTTTTCAGTTCTCTCTCTAATAAGTCGCTTCATGACCTTACAACAAAGCAAGGTTAGACTAATTGGGCTATAATTATTAGTCATTCCCCTATTCTCCTTGTTATGTATGGGGACCACAATTGCTGATCTCCAGTTCCAGGGTACCACACCATTTTCAATGGATTTGTTAAAAAGAATAGAAAGGGGTATGTATATGACAGAAGACATCTCTATTAAAAATTTTGATTGAATGTTGTCTGGTCCCGGTGAGATGTTCACCTTTAATTTGTTTATAAAGGACTCAATTTCTTCTATAGTAAAATATAGTCTGGAGGGCCGGCTGATGGTGCTGAGGGTTGAGGTGCTGGAAGCCACATCTCGTGCCACGCCAGCGACCCGGGTTCGGGAGCGGACTCTGATCGTCAGGTGTTGGCAGGGAGGAGAGGACTGAATGGTCCCGAGGACTTTTCTCTCCTGGGGAGGGTTCCTGGGGTTTCCCCACCATGCAGCGGCTCCTGGTGAAGACTGCAAGCACTACACAGTGGCGGGGACTTGAAAGGGGGAGATGACAGTGGACATCTGTGGGAGGGGGCGGGAGCACACTTTCTGCATGGTGACGTCATTCCATGTCCACACCTTGGGGAAGAAACTAAGGAGGAAAACCCTGGCTGCCAGGGAGGCAATGGCAGGACTCGAGCATCTAGTCCAAATGCCAGCCCCTGGCCCAACTTTACTCTCCGTCGTCAGCACCTCCTCCCATATGAGACCAGTGGGAGAGGGGTGACCCAGCACCCGATTCCTCAGTTGAGGGATGGGGTTCAGGCGGGTGGTATTAGGCTTGGGCCAGTGGATCTCTGCCAGAGAGATGCCCCGGCTAGCAGTGATCAGGAGGGAGAAACAGAGTTGGAAAAAAAAAATACACTGGAGCTGCCAGTGATTCATGGGGGATCTGGGTTACTTCCCTTTTTGTTGAATACGGAGCAGAAGTATTCACTGAAAATGCTGGCTGCTAATTTGTCATCCTCAGTTGTTGTGCCAGTTAAGATAGGGGCCAACATGCTTTGTTTCATTTTTTTAACTATTAATGTATGAGAAAAAGGCTTTGTTGTTCCCTTTGGTATGTGCAATTTTGAATTCTGTCTTGTGCTTCTTGTTCCTTATCATTTGAGTTTTTTAATTCAGTTTTGTACTGAATTTGAGCCTTTGTGGAGTTTTCATTTTTGAGTTTTTTTAAATGTTTTTTCCTTTTTCATGATTTGATGTTTAATAGAGTTTGTTAGCCAAACTGGGACCCTGCCCCTTTTGTTGTATTTCTTTGTTTTGGGAAAGAAGGTATTTTCTAAATTTGTTACTGTATTTTTGATGAAGGCCCAGATATTTTCAACCGATTGTTTGTTTTAAATTCCCAGTTGGTTGCTTTGATAGTGTCACGGATGCTTTCAAAGTCTGCCTTATTATAATTACTAATGTATTGAGTGCCTGAGATTTTAGTTTTACATGTTGTTTGGTTAAACTGGATTGTATTATGATCGCAACCCGGTGTAATTTCCATCAGATTAAAATCCAAGTTGGTAATAACAAGATCTAGTATATCTTTACCTCTGGTTGGATGTGATACTAGTTGGTGGAGGCCTAAACTAGAGATGGACGTCATGAAGTCGCATTCCTGGCTAGTGGTTCCAGATAAATTGTCATAGTTGATTCCCAAGAAATTGAAGTCTCTAACAATTATTGAGTTATCAATTTCCCAGACTGTTACAATTTCATTTATTAATGAATTATTGTATTCTGGCCCAGAACTAGTCAGTCTATAGAAGTTTCCAAGTAGAATCTTTGGCCAACTGTTAAGTTGTAACTGTATCCAAACACTTTCTATAGCTACAGTTGTGTTGGTAAGTGGAAAGATCTGATGACAGACCAGGCTGTCCCTAACGTAAATACTGTATTGTTGGGTCAGGGTTGTCCTGCCTTGGTAGTCCTCCACTTTTTCCCAGTTCTTTGTGCCAAACTGGGTAAAGGGGTATCCTATTGTAAGGGGTATTCCACCTTTCCTGTCTCTGAGCCCCTCTATCCTTAATATTGCCCCAAGATTTTTGTGACATGATGCACTCTTCTTTAAACTGATTTTTATGTCATTTTTTGTATGTGTGATTTAAACTGAAACTGCCTTTACTATTTATACTTTGCCAAATGTAAACTTTACATGCTTTTGTACTTTTGATCTATACTGTTATTATGCATTTTATACAGTGTTCTGAGCCTATTTTTGTGTAGGGTTGACCTCTCAGCTGTCTAGGGGTATCACAGATGTTTGTGGTCGCATGGGAGAGGCCCCACATCAGAAAACTTAATCTACTTACTTGATCTCCCAAGCATCGAGGTGACCTCGGAGCATCCACTGTCACATAACAGGGCTAACAAGGCTGTGGATATAGGGGTTAGCAGAACTTGGAGGCATAACACTCAAATGTCCAAATGGGGTTATTTTAATAAAAAATGGATCTCTTATTTATCACTCGAGTTCACTTGATGATAATTCTACCAGCTGGCACAGTTTGTTTTATACCACTACAAGTTCATCATTCTCCTCATTACTTCTGGGGTTGGAGTCAACCCTGGTGGGGTACTTTAATTTTAATATTGACGGGCCTGAGAGGACCATAAACTCACAGAGCCCCTCACCCCTGCAACTTGGGTGGGAACTCCACAAGCTTCTTCTGGTCCATTTTCAACATTTGATAGCCGCTTGGCTAATTCACAGGCTCACTGGCTAGGACCAGCACCAGCTCGATCCTGTGACACGATTCAGGGATCCACTCTGTATTCCCATGGAGCATATAATCTTTTTACATTTCATACTTTTTCTTTATTTCTGAGACCATGAAACCTGTGCACACCTAGGCATACCTGAGGTGCCAGCGGGCTCCACACATCTTTTAAATTCAGGCATTCTGGCTGACACTGACTTTTTCTGTGGTAAATTCCTGTTGGCTGACAGGAATTCTGCATCATCTCAGATACTATCCCTCTCTTGAGGAGAGAGTGCACTGCAAAGTGCCAAACACATTCGGTAAAGCTTGAACATCACCTCAGATTCTCTGCCCACAGAACTCTCTGGCTTCACCTGCTTCACAGACCTCTAAACATTACTTATAACATGTTTTTCTCCTTCTGGAGAGGGGTAACCCCCCCTTCAGAGGCTGTGGAAGACTGACACCACCACACTCTGGCACTTTTTCTCAATGCCAGGCTGTATAGAGAAACTTACAGTGTAGTAGGAGCTGGCAATGTGTGCCAGTTGCTGTCTCCCACCAACTCTGACTCAGCAGATTCTCCATCCTTCAGCAGAGAACACCGATTCCTCAACTTTGGAATGCCAGGGCGGACCAGCTGACCCAGCCCTCCAAGGGCATAGAAACTGGTATCACCCTAGAGGTTTAGAGACACTCTTGAAGGGATATTAATGTAGCTCCTAAGGGGGCTACATTGGGAATGGTGCTTTAGAAATAAAGATTGATTGATTAATTGCTTGATTATAGACCAGTAATGACAACTCCTCCAGAATGAACACCCTTGGTGAATGTCCTCTCACACTTTCCTCTTATGACCCAGGAAAAGGACTGTGAGGACCTAGAAAAAACATACAGGGACAACAGACACCCCCTATATTTATAGACTCAATGACTGTGAAAACAATCCTGGGACCTCCCCATGGAGAATTCCTCCAGCTTTTTGTCTTTTGTCAGAAATGTTGTCCAGATGACTGATTACAAGTTTTTTCCATTGAGTTTCAGGAAGGGTTCCCCTTCTTTAAGATCCTGGGGAAGGCTGCCCCTGTTGGCGCAGCATTAGTACTACTGCTCATGACACCAACAATCCAGGTTCAGAAGCAAATCTGGGGTGTCAGAGGGCAAGATGAGTGGAGGAGGATTGAGCTTGCAGTGTAGACGACCCAGGTTTGAAAGCAAATCCAGGGTGTCGGAGAGTTGGCCGAGGAGTGGAGGATCAAGTGTCTGTAGAACTGCTCTCCTCCTTTGGGGAGGAGGATGGGCACAGTCTGCTGCTTGCCTGGCTCCTGATGGGAGCTGGGGGAAAGGCAGCCTGGGCCAGAAGGTTGGGAGGTGTGGCAGACATCAGCACACATACTGCACGGGAGCAAGTTGCATGCACCTAGATGTCTTTGCATGCCACACCTCCCAGAGGGGACAAGAATCCGAGAAAACACCGGCAGCAGTATGTCAGTGGGCACTCTCAGGCCCTGCAGTGGACTAGCTGGGCTCGCCAGCCCAAACTGGATCCAGTCCTTGGCGGGACCCCTGCCGTGGGGGGGGCCTGTAGGAAGACAGCTGGCAGTAAGTATCAGCAGAGGTCAAGGGAATGGGGCTTAGGTGCGCACCAGAAGGAGGGCAATTTGGGAGAAGGGAAAAAAAAAGATCTTGGGGAAGACCATCACAGTCTGTATGCTGCTACGCAGGCTCTTGTGACCTTGGTCAAACACATCTGGCTACAGCCCTCTTCCTTTGCCTCTATGGATAAAAAGGTTGGCAGGAGATACATTGTTCTGGACCCCAATAAAGATGCACAAATGAAATCAGATCAGCCAAAGCCATCTACTACAGGGAACAGCTCAAGAACCACTGGGGTAATGGGAAAACATTCTGGGCCAAACTACGGATAGAACTGGTAAACACAACAAAGCATAGCCCTCCATGCTAAACCACAAGGGGGTAACCACACAAAATCCTTTGGACAAGGCAGACATTTTCAATTCATCATTCACTGACCTCAGTGGGATCCTCCCTCCAAACTTATTTATTGAAATGTTTCACCAGGAGGACACAGTGAACAACAAGTTACTCATCTCACAGTGTGACCTGGGGAAAAACTTCATCCCAGAACAAACAACCAGTGAGATGCTAGGCCCACCGTATACAAACACCCCCCTTAAAACTGACCTGCCCCCTTTCTACTTTAAACAGATAACTGCTACTGATGCAAAAAAATACATTAAACGATTACTAGGAAAAATAAGGGTTGGAAGTGACTCTATTGACATGAAGATTGTAGCCCTCACCCTAGATGAACTTATAGCCCCAATCAAGAAGCTGTTTAATAAATCCCTCCAGCTTGGACAGTTCCCTAAACAGTGAAATGGCCCATGTCACATCCGTATTCAAAAACTGAGACCAGGCCTTAGACCCATCTCCATCCTCTCCCCACTGTCCAAAGCCCTGGAGAGGGTTGTGTCCAACCAGTTAACTGAATACCTATACAAATACAATATACTGTACAATGCACACAGCAACATGGCTTCCGCAAAGCCCACAATATAACCACTGCACTCATTAAATACACAGATTTCATTCATATAACACTAGACAGCGGCAAGCAGGTGGAGTCCATCTACACTGACCTCACCAAAGCTTTTGGCTTGGTGAACCACCAATTTCTGTTAACAAAACTATCTGCCCTAGGACTGTCCCCCAATATCACAAACTAGTTCTGCAGCTACCTCACTGATAGAACCCAGCAAGTAAAAGTCAATGGAACCTGTTCAGCATTGCGAAGGTGTCCCTTGGTGTCCCCCAGGGTTCCATCCTGGGACGTCTTCTTTTTAGCCTATTCCTCAACACCCTCCCTAATGCCTGCTCCTCTAACATTCTGCTTTATACGGATGATGCTGTAGTATTTGCTAGTAACACCCAACTGGGTCCACTTACTAATGAACTACAAAGCAACTTCAGGGAGCTGAAGCAAAGGTTCAACCAGAACACGTTACTCCTCAGTTACAAGAAAACTAAAGTCATGCTGTTCTCAAGCCACCAGCCTGAGGAAAGCAAGTCAGCTAGATATACTCAATGAAAAGGGTGAAACACTAGAACAGGTGAAAATGTTCAAATACACTGGCGTCACACTCGATGACACCCTTACCTTCTACCCCCATATTGATCATGTTGTCAAAACCGTGAATGAAAAACTAGAAATACTATATAGACACCACAACTCCGTCACACCAGATGCCATGAGCATTGTTGCCATCAGCTCTATACTATCAGTCATCGACTACGGACTGGCAGTCTACAATGTAGCCTCTTGACACCTTTGCTAAACAGAATCAAAATGTCCCTTAACAAAGCCTGCAGACTAGTCCTCAGTGTTGGCAAACTCACCCACACCTACAGGCTGTATGCCCAAACTGGCTAGTGTCCCCTCAGAGAAAGAATCAAGTACCAGGTCTGCCTTATGGATAAGAAAGCACAACTCAAGCTAACCTCTCCAGGACTCCAGACACTAGTACAGCCAGTGACCACCACTCACCACACCAGAAGCATGACAGACAATGCACTCTGTATACCTCATAGAAAGACAAGCCTGACACAGCAATCCTTCACCTTTAGGGCCCTGAAATGGCTCAGTGGTCTCCCCCTCACAATAGGAAATGCAGAAAAGATCGCCTTTTCAAAAAAGAACTCAAAACACACCTCTCACAGGCAGTAAAATGTGAATGCTTTGAATGACGCCTAGCAATTTGCAACACTTGTACCCTATCTCAACCCACACTGCACCCAGTTCCCCGCTCCCTAACCCCTATTCCCACTCGATCACCACAAATAATCTGCCTCCTTTTTACTGATACCACCTACCTTCCTCCCTACCACTAACACTGATTCTACCTACCAGTGAATCCCATACCTCTGACTCTCTATTTCCACCACCCATCTGGGAATCCCACTGTCCCACATGCTACACCACACACACATCAACATACAGACGTTATAGTCTACTATGTGACCTAATGACAAGGCTATGGGTGTATAGCAATTGGTTCTACGACAAGGGCTATGGCTGCTTACAGCACATTAATCTACTTTAAATCTTGTAGTAGCTACTTATCTTAAGTTGTTCTGAATGTTTAGAAACCTCTGTACCCAACTTTGAATGTATGTATCATGTATTTTTGACGTGGAACCTTTGTAAAAGAGTTAATAGCTCAAAGGTAATGCAATCCAAAGCTTTAAATAAATAAATAAATCTGAGAAGCTGGACTCTCAGGTTTTCTCCACCTCAGCCCTGTCTGTGAGACAAGCTTCTTATATGGGGTATGTAACCCACTACCAGCATTCCCTTCAGAAGCAGGTGTCAACCTTTGCAGAAAACTTCCCAGCAGAGCAAAGGGGGTTCTGAAGGTTGTTCATCTCCGGTTCTAATGCTGCTATATCTCTAAACTTCTATGGATGCCATCTGTTTGCGACCATTAACATCTGTGGATAGTCATTTCAGTTGTGACTTTGTTGTTGAGGAAACTCAAGTTTTCCCTTTGTGTATGGCAGTTTTGGTGGTGCCACAATGGGGAGGGCTGTCATACCCCAAAATTGTGCCACCACCAACTGCAACTGTATGTCAGGCCCCAGATTTTTAAACACATTTAACCCCCTTGTTACCCAAGATTACTAGAATCATAGTAAGACCTAGTGGTAAGCAGGGAAGGCAGCCTGTGAAACTCCAGTTAAATGGGTTTCACACTGTTTCACTCTGTTCTCAGTCTCAGCTGAGACTGAGGGATGACATCACCAATAGAACTTTCACAGCTTCATGAGCCACATTGGAATCTGCAGCAAAGGGAGTTAAATAGAACGCTGGGAGTTTTGAAGTCAGTGTCTTCAGTCAGTCTTCAGTGAGTGGAGTGTTAAGTTGGGAGCTTGCTGGTAAAGCAGCTAAGTGAAGGCTCTAGGAGCCTCAGCCCTGACAGAGGGCTACTTTTAAGTAGAAGGGTGTGTATCTACACCTTAAAGAGAGACACAGAAGACTACTGAAGTGGTGGAGACCGCTGTTTTGGGGTCTCAGTGCCCCCTCCCTCCGGGGGTGAGAAGGTTTCCCTGCAGATTCCTGGGGCAATTCCCCAAGTTCTGCCTGTGGAGGAAAAGCTGCCTGTTTGTTCCAGTATTTATTTGGGAGAAAAGAAGATTTGTGAGTCGCCTGTGGGGCACCTGCAACGTAAGGGTGAGTGTCTGCTCTGGCTAAAAGGCATATGTTTTTCACCCTGGGACTTGTGTGACAATGTGGGAATTAAACTACTAAATATTGGGAAGCCTAGAGAAATGGGCTAAGCAAGTTAAAAGTAGTTTCAAGTTCCAGAGTTTGTGGGATGCAAATAATATTTAGAGGTGATGTGACAGACGTCTACCCATAATCTACATTTAAAAGTTCAGTACAGGAATTGTTCAGTTTCCAGAGAAATGGCCAGGTATGGGCTGTGGGAGCTGGAGGTGGGTGGCCCCCCATCTTTAGTGACCAGGTCCACCTCTATGGATTTCTCCTGTGGTTTTCTACTTTGCCTCAGGTACTTGGCCCGTGATGGGGGAAGTACTCAGACGTGGGATTGTAAGGAAAATTCTCTCTAGGAGTCGCAGACTCTAGTGTGGTGTGGGGAGCCACGACAGGATAATTGGTTCATTCTTCCAATGGACCATGAGTGGGATAATTGGTTTATTCTTCCAATGGACTGTGAACAGGATAATTGGTTTGTTCTTCCAGTGGACCGCGGATCAAGTGGCCGGCGGGGGAGCAGGGCCAGTGGGGAAAACCCAAGTAATGTACAAGTTGGGCTGTGTACCCAAAGCTGCATGCAAGTCCGGGCTGTGTGCCTGGTGGGTTTAGAGCCTGAGGGCTGGAAATAGTGCTAAAGTGTTCTGTTGTCTCTAATCTGCATTACCAGGAAATGTAGCCCCGTGAGGGTCCGTCTGTGCTTTGTTTGTTCAGCTTGGATGTGAATAAAAGCCACACTGAAGAATCCCATTCCTGGTTCTGGACATTACAGTTATTGCTTCCTGTGTTCGGACTTACTTGGGTGCCCCTGTACAGAGTAGCCAAACCTAGGTCCCCCTGTGCCGAGTAACCTCATCCTCCCCGAACCCAGTCCCCACCAGGTACTGCTGTCAGCTTTAACAGCATGCCACCTGTTGTTCTGGCAAAAAGGCAGGGGTGAGGGGTTACACACATATATGAAATGTCACAAGTTCAGGATGTTATCCCTCCAGTGCATCATCCCTACATTGGACATGGAAACCGGCTCTGTACCCTGGGCCTGAAATATGCTTCTTTTTACATTCCTAGCTAATCATGAGATGGAGCCCACCAAAACAACCAAAGAAGTTGAAAGAAATTTTTATTTTGTTTCAGACAAATGTATTCACATGGCCACTATACATTCTCAGTGTTCTGCAGTATGTGCACTACTGCTTTTTTGAGGGGCTTATCCACTGTTATGATAGTGACCCCTTTTTAAAAAATTTTTCTACTTTGGTTTTGTCCCTCAGTGCTGGTTCCCCTCAGCTCCAACCCCAGAGTCAGCAGCTCATACCTCCCCAGGATTTATTGGCCTTAACATCCCATGGATTACCCCTGTGGTGGGACCAAGAGGGGAAGGGTCATCCTCCCTTCTTCCCAGTGTCCCAATCCACCAGCAGCCTTACCTGGCAATAGACCAGAGTGGGATGGGGGGGTCATCCTGCTGCACCACTTTTTCATCTTCCAATTATCTCCTCTTTCAGCCAGTGTTGTCCAAGGACTCAGATACACATGCATGTAAAGACACGTACACACCATGCATCAACCACCGATCATCCCCAATTGTGCCACAACCGCTGCTCTATCACCGCACCTCCATGTGGTTACAGTACAGGAGTGGCATGGCATGACTCTCTCCCCAAGGAGAGGAGAGCAGTCAGCTCTATCCTGTCCCCCAGCCAACCCCCATTGGCTCAAGTCCGCATTCTAACCTGGGTCGCCAATGTGATGGAAGGTGTGGCAAACAGTGACTCAACCATCCACAACACTGGGCCAGCTTCATTGTGCCCTGTTTACTTGTGTTTTTTTTTTTTAATTTTGTTACACAGAAATAAATGGAGCCAGCTTTTCTTGGAAGATGAAAGAATGCTAAACTGCATAGAAGCCTCTCATGAGGCAGCAATGAACAAACAAAAGTTAAAGGTAGCGAAAAAGCCAAAATGAGTGGGTTTGTAAGTTCCAAAAGCTGTCCTGTTTATTTTTTAATAAAGCGGTGATGCAGGTCTCACAAAACAATCATTTATTGTGGTCAAGTAAATAAAACTGTCTGAACTGGGGGAGGCAGAATGAGGCAGGGAGACATAACCCCTCCCCAACAAGCTCAAGAGATCAACTGTGGGAATCTGGAGGGAGAAAAAGCACAGAAGAAACCAAAAAATAATGAAATCCAAGGGGAAGAGGAAACAAATGAAGCTAAGATAACAAGTGAGAGGAATAAGGGAAGGCAAAGGGTGGCAGCCCATTCTGAAAAGCCATGTGTGCGAATGCTCATAATCTGGGCAAGAAGATTGCAGGCCTGAAGGCTATAATGGCAGAAGCAGACCTGAATTAGTCACCATCACAGAGACCTGGTGCAGTGAAAATCAGGACTGGGATATGGCCATTCCAGGTTAAGTTCTGTTCAGAAGGGACAGGGTAGGTAGAAAGGGGGGAGGAGTAGCTCTTTAGGTAAGGGACAAGATAAAGGCAAGGGGAGCAGGGGGGGAGTGGAGGAACTGTGGGTCACCCTGGAGAAAAGGTAAGGGGATATTATTCACGCAGGAGTGATCTACAGACCTCCAGCACAGGGGAAGAAGTTGATGGGGAAAATCAGGGAATCAATCCACAGGATGGCTCGCAAGGGGGAGGTGATACTAGTAGGGGACTTCAGTCTACCAGATGTGGATTGCTGTCTCCCAGCTGCAGCAACAGGCAGTAGGGACATCTTGAACTTTCTGCAGTGGCATTCCTCAGGGAACTTGTAATGGAACCCACTTGTGAGATGATGTTGCTGGACCTAGTACTGAAAAATGCGGATATTATTGCTAATGTCACAGTGGGGGACCATCTGGGGACCAGTGACCATCATACAGTGTGGTTTAATATAAGAACTGGTTTAGAACCAAACTGCACGAGGACGAGGGTCATGAACTTCAGAAGGGCTGATTTTAAGAAAATGGGAGGATGTCTCAGATATGCCTTGACAGGGATAGGGAAACTAGGGGGAGTCGAGGACCAGTGGGCAGAAATAAAGGAAGGTATTGAAAAAAACTGCAAATCTCTGTGTCAGGCAGGTTATCAAGGGCAAGAGGAAAAAGAAACCACTATAGTTCTCTAGTGAAGTAACAGAAAAAGTAAGAGCAAAGAAACTGAGTTTTAGAAAGTATAAAAAATACAGAAAGAGGAGGATAGGGAGACTTATCAGGAGAAACAGAGAGAGGCAAGGAAGGCAGTTAGGAGCGCAAAAGCACAAATAGGAGAATATTGCCAAATCAGTAAAAAAAAAAGGGGGGGATGACATTTTTTACTTATGTGAAAAGAGAAAGACTGGTGGGGGGATAGTAAGACTGAAAGGGGGAAGAGAGATGTCTGTGAAAGAGGACCACCAAAAAGCTGACATGTTGAACAAATGCTTCTGTTCAGTATTTATGGAGGAGGGGGTAGGTAGCTGGCCAATGACAAATGACGACAAGGACATTAAGGAATGGGAAGTGGATACTAACCCTTTTACAGTGGAAAGGGTCCAAAGGGAATTGTCACGGTTAAAAGTAAAGGCAATGGGACCAGACGGGGTGCACCCCAGGTTACTGAGGGAGCTTGGAGTAGGCTGCACCTCTGACTCAGCTGCTTGATTTACAAACAACAGCATGCATGGTCCAGACAATATGAAAGTACCATGAATGTACTGACAGTTTAAAAAGGAGCACTGAGAATTGATATTTATGTGAGTATGATGTGTACAAGTTATTAAAGCAACAGTACGCTTTCCTAGGCAATTTTCCTGAAGAAGCCTATTTGAAATAGATGAAACTTACAATTAATTTGCTTGTGAAAAAAAACTGAGAAAAAAGAAGACAACTAATGAAAAATACATAAGTGCTTCTATGTTTTATTGCAAGAATGTGTTCCCACCCTCAACTAGTACTTTGGACTTCTGTTCAGCCTGTCACTAGAAAAGGGAGAGGTCCTGGGAGACTGGAGAAGGACTGATGTAGTCCCACTCCACCAAAATGGAAACAGAGAGGAGGCTAGAAATTACAGGCCTGTCAGCCTGACTTCGGTAGTGGGCAAAGTAATGAAATCTCTGCTGAAGGAAAGGACTGGGGAATACCTTGTTTCCAGTGGTCTTCAGGAGCCAAGCTAACATGGGTTCACATGGGGAGGTCTTGCCAGACAAACCTGATCAAGTTCTTTGGGTAACCTGGAAGTGGATCAGGGAGGAGCAGTTGATGTAGCCTACCTGAACTTCAGTAAAGCCTTCAACACCATTCCACATAGAATACTGGTGAGCAAGCAGAGAAGCCTGGGAGTGGGTCCTGAAATAGTAAGATCGGTAGAAAGCTAGCTGAACAACAGGAGTCAGAGGGTGGTGGTAAATGGCAACCACTCTGGAGAGGGCAAAGTGACCAGTGGGGTGCCATAAGGGTCAATACTAGGCCCAGTCCTCTTCAGTGTCTTTATAAGCAACATTGCAGAAGAACTGGAAGGGAAGGTATGCCTGCTTGTGGATGACACATAAATCTGCAACAGAGCAGACACACGGTGGTGGGGGGATGGAAATAATGAGAGAAGATCTAAAAAAGCTGGAAGAATGGTAACGGGTTTGGCAGCTGGGGTTCAGTGCAAGAAAAAGTGTAAAATCATGCACTTGGGGCACAGAAATCTGGGGCCAAGGTATCAACTGGGAGGAGAAGTGCCAGAAGTCACAAAACAGGAAAGGGACCTGAGGGCAATCATTTCTGATGATCTGAAGGTAGCTAAACTGTGTGACATGGCAGTGGGAAGGGCTAGCAGAATGCTGAGATGCATACTATAGGCTGGAGTATCACCATCAGAAAGGGGGAGGTAATAATACCTCTGCATAGATCACTAGTGAGACCCCACCTCGAGTACATACATGTGATAGCTCCCTCTTTACGCAGGAGACTCCTGTTTTTTGACTGAACTCCTCCCTCCCTCCCTCTCTCCTGGGAAACAAAATCTCCTGCTTAAGTAAAATTCTGTCCAAAATATCCATGTTTTTTGGGCAGATAAAGACACATAAAAATTAAATCAGTGATGAACAATGTATCTGATAACTTTATATAACTAGTTGTTTTTTCTTTTTAGTGCTTATTCTTGACAAAATGAAATACATTAAATTTTTATAATGACTTTTTTCTTATTTTTTTGACATAATTTAAGGACAAACTCACGATGTTACATCATCTCCCTACAGGCAGGCTAATCTCCCCCCCCCCCAATTTGACCCAGATCTCCCTCTTAAGCAAGTTGGCAGGCCAATCTCCCTCCTAATTTGACCCAAATCTCCCTCTTAAGCAAGTTGGACATATCACATGTCTGCGAGTAGTGTCCAGTTCTGGAGGCCCCACATCTGAAAGGACATAGACAGGATAGAAGTGGTATAAAGGAGGACAATCAAAATGGTGCAGGGCCTGCATCAGAAGTCCTACAAAGAAAGGCTTAAGGAATTAAATATGTACTCCCTAGAAGAAAGGAGAGAAAGGGAGACTATGATATAAACATTGAAATGCCTCACAGGTATAAACACAGTACAGGAGGGGAGCATTTTCCTGAGAAAGAGATGCTCAAGGACAAGGGGTTACACTGTGAAGTTTGGGGGGGGGCACAGAGGAAGTGTGAGAAAGTACTTCTTCAGGAAGTTATTATCCCTCTGTACAGACAGCTGGTGAGACCCCATCTGGAGTACTGTGTGCAGTTCTGGAGACCCAATCTCTGCAAAGACATAGACAGGATGGAAGCTGTCCAGAGGAGGGCAACTAAAATGGTGCAGGGTCTGCACTGGAAGACGTGAAGAGAGACGAAAGGAGCTTAATATGTATAACCTCGAGGAAAGGAGGGAGAGGGGGGACATGATAGAAATGTTCAAGTACCTCAAGGGAATCAACAAAGTCCAAGAGGGTAGCATCTTTCAAAAAAAGAGGTGTGCAAGAACAAGAGGGCACAATTTGAAGATGGGGGGGCCGCTCAGAGGTAATTTAAGGAAGTATTTTTTCACAGAGAGGGTTGTGGATGCATGGAACGGCCTTCCGGAGGAGGTTGTGGAGTCAAAATCAGTGGTGGAATTCAAGCATGCATGGGACAGTCACAAGACCATTCTAGGGGGTTGGGGTAGGAAGAGTAGGCTGCTGGTTAACTAGGATCTGCAGCTTATCCAGTAGGTAGGGAACTGGGCAGACTGGTTGGGCCAAGCGGTCCTTATCTGCCGTCAAATTCTGTGTGTCTATGTTTCATGGAAAGGGTGGTGGACTCTTGGAACAGCCTCCCAGTGGAGGTGGTTGGGGCCAAAATGTTACAGGATTCAAGAAGGCATGGGATAAACACAAGGGGATCTTAGAAGTAAGGCAACGGGGGGTGCAAACCGGAAACTTAATAGGGTCTGCAGTGGCACTGTAGGTAGGGAAAATGAGGCAGACTAGGTGGGCCATGAGGTCCTTATCTGCCGACAAATTCTCTGTTTCTATGAAATGGAAGAAAATGTTTTCCTGAATTATTCTGTGAGTGTGAGGACTCCATCTCATGGTTTGGAATGTTGTAGTCTGTGAGAGCCCTTACCTCCACAGGGTATTTCAATTGATTTCCTATCAGATTGTTTGATTTCCTAGTGCTTTCTGTACTCACATTTCTATCAAAAATTCACATTAGAAACGTGCATCTATACAAGGGGGTCCCCTTTGAGGGTCCCTTCAGCCCACATTGTGTTTGTAAAGTGTCTGGTGGTAGTGACCACACATCTGTGCAGACAGTAGGTTTCAGTGTATGACTACTTGAATGAAAGACTAAGAACCAGTTCCAGGTCAGAGGCAGCACACTCTCGACCTTGTGATCCACACCCTCAACAGGCTGTTTTTCTTTATTGAATCTAGAGAAGTAAAACCTATAGTAAGTCGGACCAATAACATACTATTCATCAGGGCAAAATTGGATTCAGTCTGAGCCAAGGCACTCTTGTCCCAAAAGAGAGCCCATGACCTGATTTTCTTTGCTAAATGCTTTCTGGTAGGACAAACCTGTACTGCCAGAGAGCTTCTCTGACTCCTGGGTCTTATGGCTTTGATCACCAAAGTGATGTGCCAGTCAAGGCCCCAATTTATCCTGCAAAATTTCCATGTTGCAGACCTTAACATAGTAATTTAAGGCATGAAGGGACTTTAAGTCCACCATGTCAGCCCACCCTACTTCCCAAGCAAGGATGACATAGGTGTACTGTGCAAATACCAATTTATGAAGATTCCCTACTCACTGTACTATGCAGGGTACCTCCTGATTCCTTTGGTAAGCAGACATTTGTCCAGGCTTACTGTAAAGGCTTGTTGTGCCCACTGCCTCCAGTGGTAGGCTGTCCCACAGGTTCACCATCTTCTGGAAGAAAAGGTGCCTCCTAATGTTACCCCTAAATTTACCACCCCTGGGCTTTAGTGCGTGTCCCTGTGTTCTGGTGTTCAGGATACTAGATCAAACATCTCCAGTTGTTGCACTTTAACCTATCACTTTTAAAAAACAAAGCCTTTATGTCCCAAATTTCTGACAGTATAAAACAAATTATAATGGAAAATTAATCCCCTGATACATCCCCCAGTATTCTCTGGGACACCCTAAAGGCTGTGTTGAGGGGGGAAATTATAGCCCACACAGCCTACGAAAAAAAATAGTGGGAGGTTAGATATAAGGCTTTATCAGAAGAACTTGGGCTATTACAAAAAAGGGATGTTCCTTCAAGAGATAGTCTTCGTGTATGTCAGATTAAGGCAGAGCTTCAAAACTTTTAGATCAAAAAGTTCAAATGGCCCTAGTGTACCTTAAAAAGTATCACTATGAGGGGGGTACCGGGGGAGCCAGGAACTTGGCTTGGAAGCTTAGGGGTTTTAGAGCATCAGCCCATATACATTCGGTAAAGTGTCCCCATACAGGAAACCCTGTATCTACCACTCAGGACATAATTCATCGTTTTCGTGCATATTATCAGCAGTTATATGATGATCCCTTGCCCCTTTCTCCAGATAAAATTAAAGCCTTCCTGTCAAATATCCATATCCCAAAGCTCTCTTCCATTCATCAACATTTTTTTCAGTTACCTATCTCAATGGAAGAGGTGTTAAGAGCTACTGTATCTCCAGAATGAAAACCTTGAAATGTCCCGGCCCAGATGGATACCCCGTTGAATGGTATAAGATCTTCTTCTTGATTTTAACTCCGTACCTGCTTAAAGTATGTTCAGGTATCCAGGAGGGTGAGGCTCCACCTCCCTCATGTTCTGGTGGTATAATATCTGTAATCCCAAAACTGGGAGAAGATTCCACACTGCTAGTTTCCTATAGACCAATATCTGTGTTAAACACCAGTTATAAAATATATATCTCTGTATGAACTTATAGGATAGAAGGCATTCTTCCATGTATTATCCACCCTGATCAGTCTGGGTTTATCCGTAGCAGACAGACCTTTGCCAGCATTTCTAGGGTGGGTCATGTTATGGACCATACATTGCAATGGTCGATCCCTTCAACTCGGTTCTATTTAAAAATCGAAAAAACAAAATCGCAAGTTCAACAACAGAGAGCGCAAAATAGCGATATCAACAATAGCGAGTTAAAGTATAGCGAGCATCATAATAACTGAACAGCAAGTATAGCGAACTGTTTTCTATACCTGTTGCCTTTCATTCTTTGTGTACTATCACTGTATTCACTCTGTGTATCTATCAATCTGTTGAATTCGTTTCCTCTTTCCACATAGCGATTGTTGCCAGGTAACCAGACCATAGTCCACCCATAGTCCTCTCCAATGTATAAGTTCCTTTGCATCAATGGCCCCCCTACCTTGCGTTGCTGTTTCTTGTGCTGGGTTTCAACTGAAATTACATCAATTCAGGCGAGAGATGTCTGTTGAATTTATCATGAGTCAAAAGGGTAAGCCACTAGTTCTTCATGAGGGCTACTTGTATCGCTTGGATAAAGAAACTGCAAGTAAGGTGTATTGGAGGTGTGTGGATGCTCATAAATTCAAATGTCTGGCCAGGCTTCACACAGTTGCTGACACTGTTTTAGCTGTTATTAAACAGCATAACCATGTTGCTGATTCTGGAGATGTTGCAGCGTGTCAGGTTATGGCAGATATTCGTGCCAGAGCATGAACTACAGTCGAGAGCACGTCACAAGTACTTGTGACATCCACTGCCACTGTGCCTGATTCTGTAAGTGGACACCTGCCAGAAATTTGTTTAATGAAGCATACAATTCAAAGAATTAGGCAACAAGAGCATGCTGGCCCAGTAACTCCTACATGTGTGGAGGCACTTGTAATTCCTAATGAGTTTGCTGTGCTTGATCAGGTGAAAAATTCCTGCTGTATGATAGTGGATTAGAAACTGACAGAATTCTTGTATTTGGCACTGAAGGTAATATTAGATTACTGAAGGACAGTCCAGACTGGATGCTGGATGGTACCTTTAAGTCATGTCCATCATTATTTTCACAGTTGTACAGTATACATGCAATGCGTTCTGGACAGGTTATATCTGTGGTTTTCATCCTTATGTGCTCACGCACTGCAATTTCATATGAGCTTGTACTTAGGCAAATTAAGGCTATGTGTGGTGATAACAGCCCCTCTACAGCAATTATGGACTACAAAAGAGCTGCATGGAAGGGGTTCACTACTGTTTTCACAAGCACATCTGTCCATGGTTGTTTTTTTCACTTTGCACAAGCTGTGTGGCATTAACTACAACAGTGTCATGAAGTAGAGAAAAGATACTGTAGCGACTCCAACTTTGCGCTACATCTAAGAATGCTGCTGTCTCTGGCTTTTGTCCTGCCAGATGATGTTGTGAGTTCATTCGAAGAGCTCAGAGAGAATGAGTTCTTCACATCAAATGAGCTATTGCAACCAATCCTCGATTACTTCAAGGCCATATGGCTTGGAAGGCCAAAAGGACATTCAAAGAGAAGACATGCAATGTTCCCAGTTGAGAACTGGAACTGTAATGCAGCTACTACACTGGGACTATCACGCACTAACAATGCTGTCGAGGGGTAGCATAGAGGTTTCAACTCCCGCCTCGGATTCTACCATCCTAGTATATGGAAGCTCATAGAGTGTTTGATAGAAAAACAAAGGCTTACTGAAATTAAGCTGGAGCAGTTACTTGCTGGTAGAACAAAGAGAAAATACAGAGACCAAAATGAGCGCATTGAGAAGACTGTGCGCCAATACAGTGAGAGATCTACCTATGACTACTTAAAAGGTCTTGCGTACAACTTCCAATATAAGATTTAACTTGACTTCAAAGAATCAGAGGAAAGCGATCAACGTGTATTCAATAAAGGCTGTCTGGCAATTGCCAGTTTTTTTTTTAAAGCTTTTTTTGCTATTTTGACGCAAATCAGAATGGTCTATGTATTTTGTACCTTCTATCAAGTTCCTTAATTTCTATGTGCTATTCGGTATTGGGAGAGTGATTTCCTGCTTTTCAGAAGCTCTCAGTGGTAGTGGAACTCTAGTCAGGCGTTGCGTTGCTCAATGTGCTATGGGACTGTGTGAGGTTGCTGCTATTCTATTAAGCGGTCGATTGCTACATGCAAAAGTCGCATTTAAGGTGGTTCTGGTAGTGGGACTCGAGTCAGGCATTGCGTTGCTGAATGGAGATCAGGAAGGTCCCTGTGTAAGGTTGCAGCTGTTCTATTTAGTGGTAGATCGCTAGATGCAAAAGTCGATGGCTATTCAGAAGCATCTCAGTGGTAGTGGGACTCAAGTCAGGCGTTCTGTTGCTCAATGTGCTATGGGAATCGAGTGAGAAGTGATTTTCTGCTTTTCAGAAGCTCTCAGCAGTAACGGGACTTGACATGCAAAAGACTTCACAAAGGGACTCGAGTCAGGCATTGCGTTTCATTGCTGAATGGAGATCAGGAAGGTTCGCTATTTTGACATGCAAAAGTCGCTTTTAAGGGGGTTCGCTATAGAATGATGCTCGCTATTATTTAATTCGCTTTTCTTTACTCGCTATTATTTAGTCACAATTCTTTAGTCGCTATTATCATGGGATACCCTTCAACTCTTGTCTGCCTGGATGCTGACAGGGCATTTGATAGGGTATCTTGGTCCTTTCTATGGCAGACTGTGATAGAATTTGGTTTTCCTTCTAAAGTGGTCTCTTGAATACAAAGTGGCTATAATGCTTCATTTGCTTATTTACGAATTATTGGCCAATTGTCAAATTCAATCAAACTAAACAGAGGTACGAGACAGGGATGCCCTCTCTCCCCTCTATTATTCGTCATATACTTGGAATCCTTAGCTATAGCTATTAGAGAGTCAAATGATATAGAAGGCATCCCCTTGGGAGGACAGACTTATAAAGCCTGTCTGTATGCTGACATCATATCGCTAACCCTATTAGAGCCGGAGACTTCACTTCTGGGAGTTTGGTGCCTTCTAAAGGAGTTTGGAGCATTATCAGACTATGTACTTAATGAATTGAAGACTGAAATTCTAAATTTAGTCTTGAGTACCAAATGCCAATTTTATTCTGTGGGCAGAGACATAGTGACAAATCAGCCAGTCTTCGCATATAGAAGTGTGCAAAAGCCCCTTAAACGGCCTTATCTTATGAGTACACATCACATTTTTGATGTTTGTTTTATAAAATGCATTTTATTAGTTGAAAAATGGCTTTATTTTAACTTATTTAATTTTGATAACAGGTTGAGCCCACTGGAACAAGGTCCCTTTTATATGAGTGATCCAGTCATAGAGGCAGCACACATTAAAGAAGGCATAAACAACAATACAGAGGGTAGAAGGGGTGCAACACAGCATCAGCAGCAATTCTAGATAGCATTCACATACAGATATACCTTGAGGCTAGCTTTTTTATTCCACTAAGGTGTTTATACTCCAGCGGTCCAGGGGCAGCTAATCAATCTTTTCCCCACTTTCCTGAGCCGGCTACTGTCTCCCCCAGGACTCAACTCAGTCATGCCATTCCCTCCCGAATTCCCCATTATGGCGGGGTTGGAAGGAGGAGGGTCATCTTTCCCCCAGTGCTCCCAAGTGATGGTGAGGACATGTGGATGAGCAGGCAAGGCTTAATTAAGCCCTCAGCTCTTTTTTCCTATTTGCTCCTCACTCCTGCCATAGGACATCAAGTGTGCGTATGGAGATGCACAGGCAGGACCTTCCTGCAGCCTCTTTCTTTCATGCCACCTTTGCTGTACTGGCACAAGGCCTCCACCTGGTGGCAGTCTAAGGCCAAGCCAACATCCTTTCTCTCCCCTATAGAGGAGAGCAGTTCCTTGGATGCTTAATTTTGTCCAGCCCTGGTCAACTCCCAGCAACCCATGTCCATTCCTAAACTCAGGTCACTGACATGGCAGGAGATACAATGCCAGCACTTTAGCCTTCATGCCATGGGGCAGTCCCCTTGAGGATAGCTTTAAAGATAATATGGGATTTGATAGCATGACTGTGAGGAGGCAAGGAGTTTAATATATTTGGGTCCCTTAAGCCAAAGGCTTATTGACCCTTGGTAGTCTTCATATGAGGAACACTTAGTAGGTTCATGTCTAAGAAGTGTAGAGTCTGAGTTCTAGTAGCAAGAATGAGCTGGGAGGCAAGTTAATCCAGGTATCCAACCAAGATTAACTCGTAGGCCAGAGACCCAATATTGAGGATATTCTTATTGTGCAGTGAGAACAGTTTAGCCTAGAATACAGTAGTCAGTGGTTCATACACTGGTCAGCCAGGAGAGCAAACTTAGCAATCGTGTTGCATAAACACATTTTTCTTATGAGATTCTGTGACTGGGGCCTGGTCACAACCAAGTGACCCATAGTCAATGAGAAGTACTGTTGTGCAATGCAGAGTCTAACTTCAGGAGATGGACAGGACTTAACTCACCATACAGTAGCATGCCATGTCTCTGGTAGACTTTTTTAGTTTTGACCTTGAAGTCCTCCGCATAGGACAGAGAACACCAAGGTACAGTATAATCCACTTAATCAGGGCACTGAATCTGGGGGCATTCAGTTAAAGGACATTTCTCATATTTCCGTTTTGCTGTCATTTACAGCAGCGTCAGTACTGCCTGTTAATGATTGGGGACCTTATTTTCTGTTCATTTGGACACTTTACACCTGGTGTGGTGGTTAATTAGGGGTTGTTAGCAGCTCTTTAATGCAAACATATTCACTCCCTGCATTAGCAATGGCTGCAACACCTGTCAAGGAACAGTCTCTGGCAGAATGTGTAAAGGTAATAGAAGCATTGTCAAGCCCCAAATCTTCAGTGGCTAAAGTAGCAAAACAGTTTTGAATTTCTAAATGCCAGAATGGGTGCATATTGCAGAACTGGGAGACTTTCCTGTCTGTACAGAGACAAACTTCAAACCCCAAGAGAAAAGGGAAGGCCTTAGAGGTGGAAGATGCCTTATTGATGTGGTTCCAGTGTGCAATGAACCATGACGCATGGCTGCCAGGGTCTAGTTTAAAAAGTAAAGCTGAAGTCCTTGCCCAGCATCTTGATTATGGTTTTGAGGCCGCAGATTGATGGTTGGCTCACTGGAAGGATTGCAACAACGTTGTTTTCAAGTGGTAGCATGGAGAGTGACTGGATGCTGACAGTCAGCCACTGAATGGGTTAGGGATGTGCTGCCTGGACTGCTCACCCCTTATGAGTACTGTAATGTGTTTAATGTTGATGAAACCTGCCTCTTTTGTAGGAGCTACCCCCACAGAAGGTGTGTCCAAAAACATCAGGAACTAATTTGGGGAAACAAGGCAAAAGATGAATGGTAATGAGAAAAGATCCCTGCTAGTCATTTAGAAAAGTAAGTGTACAAGGTGCTTACCCTGTGATCTGTCCTCCTCCCAATTCAGTACACACATACAGTAAGTGCATGTATGATGGGCATGATTTTCATGATTGGTTGAGCAGATGGGATTAGAGGTTTGGAGGCAGAGATGAAAATCTTTAGTTCATTGAAAATTATAGTGCTCATCCCTCTAAAAAGTGCTTATCCTTCTAGCAAGTAACTGTGCCCTCAACATTATCAACTCCGCCCAAGCCCTCAATGGCTCATAGAACTTTAAAAGGGCCACTACAGATCTCTGATTTGTATGCATAGTAGAGGTTATTGACCATGATGGTGAACTGCAGGTCACAGATATTGATTGGGCTGTTTCTCTACTTGACTCCATCTGTGTGGTGTATTGGGCGTGGGAGAATGTCAAATCAATCATGCTCACAAACTGTTTTACCACCACCAACCTTTCACTCAACAACAGGAGTTAAGCACAGTTTAAAGCTCCTGTTGTTGAAAGCTCCTGTTGTTGAGCAAAACATTGATTGAGGGTACTGGGTTGTGCTGCTGATTTTATCATGGAAGAAATCTTTTTTTCAAGAAAGGTAAAAATGTTTGCAATAACGTCAGGTACAGTGTATCTTTTTTCTTTGTAGCAATTTTACTGGGCCCAGTTATGTGAGTTGCAGATCATGTGATTTTTAAGGAGTGCAACATGGCTGTTACCAGCATTAGGTATGTGTCTGGGAGAGACTCTGTTCTTGGAAACTGAAACATACAGTAGTTCTAAGGAAAGTTAAATGTTTGTTTTATTTTATAATGCTTCTTTTAAAACTTGATTGTTCCATTTTGTTCTGAAGAGGTCTACTATAAAAAGTTTTGCTGTGTTTTATGACAAGTTTCTGTTTTGAAACTCAGTGTTGCTTTGTTTATGAAAAGGTTGTGCTTTGAAAACTCAGATTTATGAACATTTCCTGCTTTGAAAAAGAGAATGTGGGGTACAGTCACGTTACATGGTTGTAGTCTGCTTTATGAAAAGTTATTTTTTAAAGAAAAAGTGGTTTGGGTGGGATACATTAAAACTGATTGGTATTGCTCAGTTTTATGAAAAGGTCACTTTGTTTTGCTTTGATTAAAAATATTCTTTTGAATTCAACTTGAATGTAAACTGCACATAATTCAAATAATATTCCTTCGCAAAATGATTTGCTAGCCATTGAACATTTTATTAAATCCAGTTGATGTTTACGTATATTATGCAAATGGAAAATTTGCATACAGCAGCATAATGTAGCATATAGCAATATTCACATTTCTTCTTGAATATTAACTGCAGTGCAATAGCATACTTTTTAACTGACTTCCATACAAGAGGTTCTAATGGCTTAACATAGCAAGTGCATTTGTTTCAGTGTTTTAGTAATCATCAGTGAAGTAGCTTATTATGCAGAAATAAATGCTAAAGTGCAAAGTAACAATTTTACAGAAGTTGTGCACTCTGTGAGCAAACAGTGTTACCTGGGATGAGTTGCTGTTTTAATAGCCCTGTGAGAAAGTACTGCTTTGAAAGATTTGCTGGGGTAGATTAAAATTGTCTAGAATCTTTTTTTTTTATGAAAATATGGTTTTGAAGTTAATGTAACAAGTTAAAAAATGTCAGTTTGTGACGTCATATTGTAATTGTTTACTGTATGTACAGGGATAAATGGAATTCAAGTACTACAGTATATGGGGTGTACATTTCATGTTTTTTTCTGTGGAGAAAGAGGCCTAATCATGTAATATAATATAATATAATATAATATAATATAATATAATATAATATAATATAATATAATATAATATAATATAATGTTTGTCTATATCTAGTGGTGCAGTAGTACCACTATATTAGGGTTGAGGAGGCTGTTTAATGATAAACCCCAATTTTTGCACCTTAATAACGTAGCAATCCCTGGACAGAATAGCCTAAAATTTGTCATGTATGGAGTTGACCTTGCTCTCTAGATCCTGTAAATTGATAGCAGTCAGTTCAGCAATTTTAAGGTTCTGGCCAAATTTTATGAATTAAAATTGCCGTTGTGCAGTTTTGAATCACAAAATGGTCCATCTGGTTTCTTACGTTGC
This sequence comes from Neoceratodus forsteri, assembly GCA_016271365.2. NCBI lineage: Eukaryota > Metazoa > Chordata > Ceratodontiformes > Ceratodontidae > Neoceratodus > Neoceratodus forsteri. The sequence goes on along the minus strand of CM028136.1, from coordinate 396,801,509 downwards.
TGGCAGTTGGGAGCCCATCCCTGCCACTCCACACCAGACCCCCATGTTTTTCCAGCAGTTGAGAGCCCACCAGAATTTTTAATAACTGCCAGTGGCTACTCATCCCTGCCATCAGTATCCCATTTGGCCCTGATTTGAAAATGACAGCTGTGTAAAGAAATGGCTACATTGAACATTTATGGTGAAAATATTTAAAATTACAAAAGTTATGAGGTGGTACAGTGACTAAATTTCAACGAATGTGCATAACTTTGAAATTTTAAAATATTTGACCCACATTTCCAACATACCCTTCTTATGACTCCACCTCATGCACAGGGGTGGTGAAAATATTTAAATCCTGCCTGAAAGGTGATTTCACCAAGCTGCAAAATCACCTTATGGGCTGGATTTGTGTAGTTCCATATACATTGTTCATGAGGTGGGGTCTCAAAAAGGCCATATTGAAAATCTAGTGTCAAAATGTAAAACAATGGCAAAGTTATGCACCAAAGTTGAAAAATCCATTGAAATACATTGAACCCCATCTACTTTCTTGTATAGTAGTTGCTAGTTCCAGCAGCAAGACATGTCTTTGATCAGAGAGTGGATCTTCACTCTGGGACCTGTTCATGAGAGTGAGAGGGTGTGTGTGTGGGGGGGGGGTTGGTGAGTGCTCAGTGGGAGGTTAGGGTTGGTTTGGTGATACCTTTTTTTCTACAGATTAAAAACAAATAAAAAAATACATCAAGTGACCAATTTTTTCATTTCAGATGAGACAGCCGTCAGAGGGGGGTGCCAGGAATAAATCCCACAGTCACCAGGAATAAATCCCACAGTTATAGGGATGGCAAACAGAGGGTGGGGGCACCACTAGATACCAGAGAAAAATACTTTAATTATGGGGACAGCAAATGGATGTGGAGGGTGCCACTAGATTGATAAAATTACAATTATGGGACAGCAATTGGGGGGTTGCCACTAGACACTAGGGATGAATCCCACAGTTATGGGGATGGCAAACAGAGATTGGGGCACCACTAGATTCTAGAGATAAATACTTTAATTATGGGTACAGCGAATGGAGGTGGAGGTGCCACTAGATGGATAACTATTACAATTATGGGACAGCCGTTGAGGGGTGCCACTAGACACCAGGGATAAATCCCACAGTTACAGGGATGGCAAATGGAGGGTAGGGGGTGCCACTGGACACCAGGAATAAATACTTTAATTATGGGCACGCTGAATGGAAAGTGATGGGCACCATGGATAAATATTACAATTTTGGGGATGGTGAATGGAGGGTGGGGGGGGCACCACTAGACACCAAGGATAAAATACATCATTATGCAGATGGTGATAAGACATCGAGAAACTGTTTTCTTTATTTCAGATGAGACAGCCATTCAAAAGAGGGGTGCCACTAGACACCAGGGATAAATCCCACAGTTATGGGGACAATGAACAAGGATGGAGGGTGCCACTAGACACTAGGGATAAATATTTAATTATGGGGACGGTGAACAGAGGGTGGAAGGGGGCACCAGTAAACACCAGGGATAAATACAGCATTATAAGGACAGTGATAAGACACTGAGAGACCATTTTCATTATTTCAGATGAGACAGCCATCAGAAAGGGGATGCCAGTAGACATCAGGGATAAATCCACAGTTAGGGGGACAATGAAGGGAGGGTGGAGGGTGCCACTAGACACCAGGGATAATTACATATGAGGACAGCGATTGGAGGAGGGGGTGCCACTAGACACCCAGGAAAAAAAAATACGGGGTGGAAATCGGATGGTAGGGGTGCCACTAGACACCAGGGAAAAACAAGAAAAATACTGGGTCAGCAATCAGAGGGTCAGGGTGCCACAAGACACCAGGTAAAAATAAGAAAAATCACAGGAATGATGATCAGTGTGTATGGGGGGTGCCAGACACCAGGTATAAATTGAATAATATGAGGATAATTACAAGGATACAGTGCAGTATCCTTTGGATTGCAGGACTCCTGTTGCATATAAAACGAAAAAGTGAATCAAAAAGGATTCCTTCAAATGAAAAGAAAGCAGCAAAAAACTAAGCCTGAAGTCTTTTCCATTTGAACGAAATATAAAGGATCCTTTTTGTTCTAATGAGAAAGGACAAATGAAAATAAAACAGCAAAAAAAAAAAAAACTAAGTCCAAAGTCCTTTTCCGTTTGAACAGAATATGAAGGGATCACTTTTTATTCTAATGAAAATGGACAACCAAAAAAGAGAAAAAGAAAACTGAGTCCAAAATCTTTTTCCATTTGAAGGGGTCCTCTTTCATTTGAGTGGAAAAGCCCATACAGAAAAAGGGGAAGTGAGTCATGAAAAAAGATTTTAAAAGAAAAGAAAAAAAAAATGTATTTTAGGGTCACTTTTACAACAGTTAATTGCAGAATCTACCTAATGGAGTCCGATGAGCAAGATACATGTCTTGCTCTCTACAGGATGTCATTTTTGTGGAGTTTGACTTTCTTTCCAGAAGATGGAAAACAAGATGGTGGCAAATGAAAAAGGATTTTGCCAAATGAAAAAGGATTGATCTAAAGGAGGGTCTGATTGTGAGCTGCGGTACAGAGCTGGTGCAGTAACCAGCAGGTAGCCAACCTGGAAGTTCAACCATGAAGAAGTAGGAACCGTTCCACAGAAATAGGTGTATTTAACCTCTCATAACCATTACTGTTGACTCTGCCACTCATGAGGCTTCTTGAGATCCGTGACAACTACACAAGATAAATGCTTTATCACACAGTCACCCCCTTCCCCCACATATCCCTTATTTATGCAATAGGGGTGGAGATAAATGCAGCGTGATAATTGCATTTATCTAAGCAACTATATGTATAAATCAGATTTATACACATAGTAAGTATGTCATCACCAGTTTATACATATGGGGCCCCATGGTGAAAAGGTTAGCATGGCACAGACTGGATTTGTGCCAAGCTAACCTTCTGCCAGAGAACAGGCAGAGCACCAGGAGGAAGGACCTGCTGGTATAACTAAACTTCTCTACTTGGACTAAGAACTAGAACTCTTCTACTGGGACCTTCAATTTAGGGTAACAAAAAAAAAAATTAGTCTGTTTGTCAGAGTTAGTTGAAGTGAATTGTTATCTGTTATTTGTGTAGTTATCTAGGTGCTTGTCACAGGTGGCTGAAGGGAATTATCTGTGAAATTAACTAAGTGTAGAAATATTTGCAAAGTACGGGGAGTGGCTTAGCTAGAAGGAGCCAGATTTAAACACTGCCCTAGATAGCTTCTGCCAGAGAACAGGCAGACTACTGAGAAATATAGGAACTTCTTGTCCCAGAACAGGAAGATCAGGAGCTAAAAAGGCACAGAGGTGTAAGTAGGGACAGAAAAGAAAAAAAAAAAGAAATAAATAGAGGAAAGAGTAAGTATTCCAAACAACAATTAGGGAGACAGAAATAAGACATGATGGGAGTGGTGCAGTGCAGTGGCTGTGGCACAGCAGTCTTCCGGGAGACGTTCTGGAGGATGTAGTGTTGTCCCATCTGCAGACACCTCTCTGGGCTGAGGGAGGAGGTTGCTCATCTCCAGGCTGAGTTGGCCAGGATTTGGGGACCTCCTGTCCCACCCAGGACCACCAGGGTCACTGCCGTTGCCTCAGAGGTTGCCAAGAAAGAGGAGTGGTTGGACCACAGTGGGCTCAGGGAAGGTGAGGGTGGTGGAATAGAGGTGCATCCCTCCAGTTGTACCTTTCCACAATTTCTATGCTGTTCTGGTAAAGTGTGGTTCCTCTATGGAGGCACCCACAGTGGAGACCAAGGAGGATGCTAGGAAACTCCACAAAGGAGACCCACAGGAGGGTGGCATGGGACCCCACAGGGGAAGGAAACAACTCCTGGTGGGGAGTCCATTTTTAGGAAGGTAGAACTGGGGGAGGAAGGGGAGAGGGAGGTAAGGCGCCTGCCTGGCGCCATGGCTTGGAGAGACAGGGAGCGAATCCTCAGGCTCGCAGGAGCAGCTGCACAGGGGAGGGAGCTGGATGTCATTGTCCACCTAGGGACAAATGGCCTGCTAGAAAGGGATCAGAGCAGTGCAAGAAGCATTTGTGGAGATGGGGAGGGCCTTGACAACACCATGCATACGGTAACCTTCTCGGAGGTGCTGCCTGTCTATGGCACAGGTGAGGTTAGTGCTCCGCACCATGGGATTCAATCAGTGGTTGAAAAACTGGTGCAGAGCTCAGGGATTTGGCTTCATTGGGGACTGGGGGTCCACCTGGAGGGATGCAGGCCTATACTGGTGTGATGGTCTGCATCTATCCAAGAGGGGAACCAGGATCCTAGGTGATAGGTTTAAATGCTTCATTGGCAAGCATTTAAACTAGCCAAGGGGGGAGGCACTGGAGAGAAGCAGGGAAGTCCTAGCCCCCCCCAAAAAATCAGGGTACTAAGTGAGGTAGACACCAACATAGAGATGTTGACAGGGAGAAGCGCTGGGGTAAATGGAGAAAGTGACAAATGAAATAAGTACAGGGATGGGGCAAAAAGGGGTAAGGCCATCAAGAAATGGAGGGTAAAGAGTACCAACGCCCGTAGTCTGGGCAACAAGCTCCATGAACTGGTGGCCTTGATGGAAGAGGGATGCCTGGATATTGTGAGCCACAGAAACATGGTACACAGAGAACCGTGACTGGGATGTTAACATACCAGGTACACAACCTACAGGAGAGACAGGGAGGGGAGAAGAGGGGCGAGTTGCTCTCTATGTTAGGGAAGGGATAAAAGCAACTGAACAAAAGAGTAAACAGGGAGGAGACGAGGCACTGTGGGTCACCCTTAGAGACTGGAAATGGCACCACAATCTGCACAGGGGTTGTATAAAGACCTCCATGTCAGGGGGAGGGAATGGACAAGGATATGATAGAAGGCATGCTTAGGATGGCAGAGAAAGGGGAGATACTGTTGATGGGGGACCTTAATATGCCGGATGTCAACTGGAGCACCTTTGCTGCAGCCACATCCAAAAGCAGGGCCATTCTCGATGCCCTTCAGGTGGCAATGCCTCAGACAGCTAGTTTTGGAACCTACTGTGAGGGAGCAATCTTGACCTCAGTATCTCAGATGGGGACAGTGAGAGAATCTCAGATCTAGAAGTGGGTAACCATTTGGGGAACAAGTGACCACCAAACAGTGTGGTTCATGATAAACTCATCTACAGAGTCAGCTTACAAAAGTGAGGGTTCTGGACTTCAGGAGGGCTGACTTTGGCAAGATGGGAGAGTGCATTAGAAAAGCACTAGCAAACAGGCTAGAAGGAGGGGTGGAGCAACAATGGGGAAATATCAAAACTGCAATCACAGAGGCAACAAGCATTTGTGTGAAGCAAATAAACAAATCAAAATGATAGAAAAAGCCGCTATGGTTCTCAAAAGAGGTGGCGGTGAAGGTTAGAGAGAAAAAGATACCATTTAGGAAGTATAAAGAAACACAGAAGGAGTAGGACAGAGAACTGTACCAGTTGAGGCAGAAGGAAGCAGGGAGGGTAGTCAGAATAGCAAAGGCCCAAACTGAGGAAAAGATAGCCAACTCAGTTAAGAAGGGGGATAAAACCTTTTATAGGTATATCAAGGAGCATAGAAAGACAAAGGAGGGATAGTGAGGCTGAATAGAATGGATGGTGGGTGGGCAGAGAGGGACAGTGAAAAAGCAGGGATACTGAATGAATACTTCTGTTCAGTATTTACAAAAGAGGAGGTGGAGAGGTACCTAATCCAATTAACAGAAGCACTCTGGATAGTGGGATTGATCCCAGTCCTCCACAGAAGAAAGGGTTCTGAAAGAACCCTAAAACTGAAGGTGGACAAAACAATGGGGCTAGATGGAATTCACCCCAGAATTCTAAAAGAATTAAGCAGAGAACTAGTGACACCACTGAGGGGACCAAAACAGAGGCAGGAAACTTCAGACCTGTCAGTTTGACCTCTGTGGTAGGGAAAGTGATGGAATCACTTCTGAAGGAAAGAACTGTTGAGTACCTAGAGGCCAGTGGGGCACAGGAAACAAGGCAGCATGGGTTCACAGTGGAAAGGTCATGTCAGACGAATCTAATTGATTTCTTTGACTGGGTGACCATAGTAGTAGACCAGGGAGGGGCTGTGGGCATGGCCTACCTAGACTTTAGCAAGGCATTTGACACAGTCCCACACAAAAGATTAATAGTCAAATTAACCAGCCTGGGAGTGGGTCCCAGGGTGGTAGCCTGGGTAAAACATTGGCTGTACAACAGGACACAGAAAGTAATTACAAATGGAGTCCACTCTGAAGAAAGAGGGTTACTAGTGGTACCGTGAGGGTTCAGTACTCGTTCAGTCCTTTTAATGTCTTTATAAGTGACATTGCAGAGGGACTGTAAGTGAAAGTATGCCCTTGCAGATGACACAAAGATCTGCAAACAGTTGATACACAAGGAGGCATGGAAAGGATGAGAAGGGACTTGACAAGGTTGGAGGAATGGTCAGAAGTATGGCAGCTTGGATTCAATGCAAAGAAGTACAAAGTAATGCACCTGGGAAATAAAACCCAGGAGAAGACTACACAATGGGTGGGGAGGTAAAATAACAACAAAATTGAAAGGACCTGGGGATAACTACATCTAGATGACCTTAAGGTTGGCAAGCAATGTGAGAAGGCAGTAGGGAGGGCTGGGGATACTGGATGTATAGGAGAGGCATCACCAGCAGAAAACAGGAAGTTGTTATCCCCTGTACAGACAGTTGGTGAGCCCCCATCTGGAGTACTGCGTCTAGTTCTGAAATCCCATCTCCGCAAGGACATAGACAGGATGGAGGCAGTTCAGAGGAGGGCAACCAAAAGGTGCAGGGTCTGCAAGAGAAGCCATATGAGGCTAGACTAAAGGAGCTTAATATGTATACCCTTGAGGAAAGGAGGGAGAGCGGGGATATGATAGAAACATTTAAGTACCTCAGTGGAATCAATAAAGTCCAAGAGGGCAGCAACTTTCAGAAAAAGAGATGTGCAAGAACAAGGGGACACAATTTGAAGATAGAGGTGGGACAGCTCAGGGGGAATGTGAGGAAGTATTTTTTCATAGAAAGGGTGGTGGTTGCATGGAACAGCTCTTCCTGAGGTGGTTGTGGGGTCTAAAACTGTGGAGAATTCAAGAATGCATGGGACAGACATAAGGCAATTTTATTGGGGGTAGGAAGAAACAGGCTGTTGGTTAAATAGGATCTGCAGCTTATCCTCTAGGTAGGGAAATGGGCAGACTAGGTGGGCCAAGTGGTCCTTATCTGCAGTCAAAGTCTATGTTTCTATGTCTATGTTTCTAACTGGAAATAGCACCAACTGTCGGGGGCGTGCCCATATTCAAAGAGTACATATGTGCAATACGCCCCCAACAGCGCCATTGCACACCATGTTGTGCTACAACTATACAGATGATGGTTCCACCATGCATATGGGGTGCAGCACTATATTGAAAGTGTTCAGAAGTGCTAAACATCTGCCAGCAATGACACAGTTTAACACTTCTGAAACTTAGCCCTTAATAGTGCACAGACCCATCTTCTCACTGTCAGGGGCTGGCTACCCTGCCGGTTCAGCAGTCCCTCCTTAGCCCTGATCTGTGTATTATGAAAAAAAATACCCCTCCTCCCTGGTAGTTTAGTCATTTCTCCCCCTCTCTGAGCCCTGATCCGTGGATTATGTCAAAATACCCTTGTCCCTTAGTAGTCCAGTGGTCCCCCCAGCCCTGACCCGTATTATGAAAAATACTCTTCTCCCAGGAAGTCGAGTGTCCTCCTCCCTGAGCCCTGATCCGTGTTATATGGAAAATACCCCTTCTCCCTGGTAGTCTAGTGGTCCCTCCCGATCCCATGCAGCAGAAATAAATTCCCATGTCCCTGGTAGGCAGTGACCCACCACCCTGCTCCTCCCCCAAACTGGCCGGAGCCGCAACTGGCACAGCCTTCACACTGCTATGGCCAGCTGCCAACTGAACTGTTTCAGAGCGCATCCAGTAAACAGTACATGCTCATTACCATGAACTTTGCCAGGATCAAGCCTTATCTTGCTCTGGATGACCTAGTGAGAATCATCCATGTTTTGTTACTTCTAGGTTAGGCTGTTACAATGCTGTTTACCTAGGGTTATCTAGAGGTTTGATGCGATACTCCGTAGCTGCTGCAGAAAACTGCAGCCTGGATGGTAGAGGGCCTCAGTCCAGTTCTGCATACGGTGCACTAACTGCCTATGCAGTGGTGCATCACCATCAAGATCTGCTTGTTAACTTATAAGGCCCTATGTGGTCTGTGTCACAGCAACTTAAAAGAGTTTGGTTTCCTACTGTCCAGTTTGCCTTCTCTATTCCACCGATGCACGCTTGCTGGTTTTCCCACAAACTAGTCTGAAATTATCTGGTGATAGAGCTTTTGGAGTGGCTGGTCCATTGTTCTGGAACTCACTTTCATTAAATATTCATATGGCCAACACGGTGGAGGTTTGTAAGGCCTCTTTGAAGAACTTCTTATTTTAACAGGCATTCACTGATTAATGACAATTTTCTGCCTCTGCTTATTTTAAAGTGTATTTTAATACTTTTGTCTTGATTTTATGTTTAACTCTGTAAAGTGCTCAGAACCTCTTTTGGATTGAGCACTTTATAAGTAAACTCTGCCTTGCCTTCTTCAAACAATGATGGCAAGCACCAATCAGTCTGTCTCACTATGTGAGAAACAAAACTGCCATCTTTATCTTACCATCTATCCCGTCCTCATGTAAAGCAACAGCCAGTTGGAACTTGAACTGTTACTGTGTGAACATGGTGTCCCTAGCAACCATATCCAACTCCATAGCAACCTCCTGTAATCAGTGCAGGGATACACAACACAGCACAAAAAAGTCCCTACTATCATATAAAAAACCTGCCAAATTAAATAAAAAGAATTAAAAATGACACCAATAAATCAGAACCCCATTGCCTAAATGGAATATACAATGGGAACTTGCTAAAGGATTTATCTGCAATTGAGCAGTTTGATCTCAGACACTCCACTCATGACTTATGCCACTTGTGAGGTTACCTGAAATCAAACTGCTGTTGTGCACATAAATCATTTATAGTGTATGGGGATTGCTGTTATGCATGGAATTCCATGCCTGGAATATGCTTGTTCTGCTGCAGTAGTGACATCATTGTGTTGTTCTGATGCAGTAGTGATGTCACTACTGCAGCAGAACAACTTGGAATGCTGCCACATAGTTCATTTCCTCTATCCAATTAAGCTGGAAGTTATTTTTTTAAATTTTAACTTGCAGAAACATCTGAAGCACACTGCATCAGTGAAAAAAAAAAAGGTAACATTTCTATGCTCGTCTGTCTTCATAGCTGGCTTTTTGTGACGTTCTGTGCTGTGATTGCCCATGCACTATAAAGATTGTGTATGAGTAGTCAAACACAAAAAGTGATATTCTTGTATCTTTGAGGTCCCCTTGGTAACGGAGCACCTCTGAGCCTGCGCTGTCAAGGTCATCTGTTACCAAGGAAACCTCTCGATACAAGAATTTACTTGTTATGTATGACTGCTCATACACAATCCTCTATAATATATATATATATATATATATATATATATATATATAGTAACCCCCGCAAATGGGGGTTCCCAAAAGACTTCCAGGGCTTGCTTTGGGTGCTCCAAGCCTGAATGGTGTTTGGCATTTAAGCCATTTATCAGTGAGTGTTTTAGAGCCTCTGGTACTGTCTCTTTAAGAGCTGCTGTCTGTTTGCAGACATAATTAGTTTGTATGGGGGACTGTGTGCTTCTCTGAGTACCACTCGAGCTGCTGCCAATTCACTTCATTTTGCAGTCACTAGGAGTGCAAAGGGAACCTATCTGAAAGATGTAACTGTTTCCAGAAATTATTTAGAGTAATAATGAAATTACAGTTTGTCTAACCTGCTTTTTGCAGTCAGAACTGTGTCTGCTAGTTCCCCATTCTAGTTTTGAACTGCTGAACTGGACCAACTGTGTGGGGTAAGCTAGCTCTAAAATGATGCCTTGACCAATCAGAACTTGACTCATAATCTGAGCCAGCCACAAGAGGATTGTATGGGCAGTGACTTGGAGATGTAGTTTAGACTTCAGTGCCTTTTGGACCAACAGCAGTCTATTGTGAGTGATAGCCAATCCAGTCAAGAACTGGGAGGAACTCAAAGAAGTGCCTGGCTCGGCTAGTTGGAGTTCAGTTGAGCTTTGGCAGTGAAGAAGGAAGGAGCCCTGTGCTTTTTCAGTGTGCAGTTTTAGTCAAAAATGGTGTAAGGCCCAGGAGTTCCGGCGCGGTGCTTTGTAACAGCTTGTTAGGACTGAACTGGCCCCAGAAAAGAATCAAAGGATCTCTGTAGTAGAAACCAGGCTCACCCTGTAGAAGACTGGAGCATTAAGAAAATTGTACTGGGTCTGTTGCAGGAACTGAATCTGCTGTGTGTTCTCCCGGTATTGTGCAGTAATTGCGATCGGATACAGATGCAGCCTGCCTGGTATAGTACTTTCTTTATATGGATGTGTGAAGAGGTTTGTGTACCTCAAGTGAGCTCCTGCTGACATTGAAGGACCCTATCTTATTTGGAGGTCATGAGTACTAATTCAGGGTTGCTCCTGTTGAATTGCCACATTAAATCCAAATGGAATTACTGTACTGCTGACTGTTTAATTCTCCTTTTCTGTTAGGAAGGGCCCCTACCAGCTGCCACGGTTTGGACTAGCCATACTAGGGCTTGGGGTACCCAGGGACAGTAACTGATAGGGATAGGCCTGTGCACAGAGCCATAGGTAGATTATTAGAGTGATAAGCTAATTAACCTGATTTCCCTGTCCTTGTTATATCCCCTAAATAAATCAGAGCTGCTTGTTTCAGCAAAGTTATACTGCCTGAGGTATTTGTCTATGTTAAAGTACTGTACTGTGATTGTTGCACTGTATCTCATTTCACAGGAGGTCCCAGTGCCGAACCAGACCTGGGGGTAAGTGTATACTGTGAAGGTAATTCTGATATATTGTGTGGGCCACTAGTGGGAAGAAAGGGGTTGCAGTGTCCCAGAGGGCTGTGACCAAGTTAGTTTAACTATTGCAAACCCTGACCTCTGGGTGGAGGCACCCGCCATTGGATCCAGGCCCCTGGGGCCTCACTAGTGTCTTGTATAGCGGAATTATGACCTCCCTTTTCCTGCTGGTGATGCCCCTGCCTATACATCCCAGCATCCTATTTGCTTTACCTGCTGCCTTGTCACACTGTTTCCCTACCTTGAGGTCATCAGAGATGATAACCCCAAGATCCCTTTCCTGCTTGGTGCATGCTATATCCTCACCCCCAACTGATATATTGTGCCAGGGTTTTTGTGCCCTTATGCATTATCTTGCACTTTGCATTGAATTTCAACTGCCAAACCCCTGACCATTCTTCAAGTTTCTGCAGGTCGCTCATTCTGTCTACACCCTCTGGTGTGTCTACTCTATTACAGAGCTTTGTGTCATCAGCTAACAGTGAAATTCTGCCTCTAGGTCCTGCGCCATGTCACTGATGAAGATGTTGAATAGGACCGGTCCCAGCACTGATCCCTGTGGTACCCCACTGGTCACTCTTCCCTCTGTGGAGTAACAGCCATTTACCACCACCCTCTGTGTCCTGGTTCTGGAGACCATACCTACGTAAGGACATAGACAGGGTAGAGAAGGTTCAGAGGAGGGCAACAAAGATGGTGCATGGATTGCATCACAAGTCCTATGAAGACAGGTTGAAGGAACTGAACATGTACTCCCTGGAGGAGAGGAGGGAGAGAGGGGATATGATAGAGACATATAAGTATCTTACAGGGAGGAACAGAGTGCAGGAAAACACTATTTTTAAGCGAAAAGATGTTCCAGGACTAGAGGCATGGGATGAAGTTGGAGGGAGGACGATTCAGAGGAAACATGAGAAAGAATTTCTTCACAGAACGGGTGGTGGACAAGTGGAACACCCTGCCAGAGGAAGTGGTGGGGCTGTGAGCAATCACTGGGATTTAAGAATGCATGGGATAGACATAAAGGAATTCTGGAGGTCAGGGGTAAGGGGCAACAGACTTCTAGGAAACAAACTGAACTTACAAGCTCAAATGGGCAGACTGGGTGGGCCATAGGCCCTTATCTGCCGTCACTGTCTATGTATCTATGTATCTATACAAAAGTGGAGTTGGGGGTAAAATGACAAGACAGAAAATATATCTTAGCTAGTGACATTGGTAACAGCATCACATCAAAAAATATTGTTGTTACTGTTGTCACAATAGATCTTTTTAAGGTTACTGTCATCACAGTGGAATACTGCACCAACAAAGAGCACCTTTCACAATGCCTATGACATCATAAGGCCTAGTGAAGCACTGAAGCTAGCTGTTAAAATAAAAAAAAAACAGCAAACTCGTCAAACAAACTGCAGATTTAAAAGCTATAACTTGTAAATTACTGTTGCATATATTGAATATAGACTAGCTTGACTCATAATAAACAATTTGTTATTACTTTGTGAGAGGCAGGACTTTCATAACTCACTCATGGCTCTGCCACCTGTGAATTATGGTCCTGCCCCCTCACATTTGAAGATATATTGCATATTTTGTGGCAGACCATTGTATATCCCTAGATAGATAGACAGACAGACAGATAGTCCTCATCAAAATATGCAAGTTATTTTATGAGCTGTCCATGACCCCATAACAACATGGCTGGGGAGGCCACAAGTAATGTTACAAAGGTTATGGACAATTAGTAAAATATGAGGAATATGTTTATTAGGCCTGTGCCGTGTCTGATATATGCAGTGGAATCGTTTTGTGTGATAAAAAAGATGAATGAAATGCTGTGTCTTGGACAAGACAGTTACAGTTCTATAAACAGAACTCTCTTAAGTACTGCACAGTCAAGTCCTGGAATTAAGTAAGCAATAATACCTGACAGGGTTGGTGGTATTGGGCTATATCGGACTGCCCAGGGGCCTACTGAGGCCCTACGCTGCAGGTGGAGGACCTTATAGCCCCTGAAAGATCTGGAATAGCCCATACTGTCCAAACTGGAGGGTACTTTTGCACTTAGAAAATGGTATCTGCTTGATTTTATTGTATTCATTTGTATATGGTTTAGTACACTGGGATGCAATCCCTTTTACAGGTACGACCCTTCGTGCTTAAATTTTTATACAGTAGTTAAAAAAAGTACTAAATAAAAAGAAAAAAGTCTTAAAAATTAAAAAAAAATAAAAAAGTTTTATGGTAAAATAGTTCCTGCCTGGCACAGTTGCTAGTAGAGGGCGCTGCTATTTTTAAAACACCTTTTTTGATCACATTGGGAATGGAGTCTACTCTTTTGAGCACCACTTCTGTACTTCACTGCGAGAGATGGAGAAATTTTAAAATTTAAAAGCTCAGTAGTTATTTTTCTTTTCTTTTTTTTTTTTTTTGCTGGACTTGTTTTGAGTGAGTAATTATTACTGGCTAGATCATGGTCGGGGTGGGGATTTTGCTGAGAATGCACATTCAGCGTGGTCACAGTGCTGAAATAGGAAAGCCGAGCTGAACGGTTCTCAACATTGTGTTTTGCTGAGCTAGTTTTTATACTTTTTTTTTTACTGTGTCCATTATTTTCTACAAAACCAGCTACAAGGATTTCCCTGTTATTTTCTTTTACATTAGCTGCCTGCCGTTACTGTATTTGTGCCCATGAGCCCGGGAGGGAGAAGCTCTTGCTTGCTAAGTAAGATTGAAACAATGTGGCTGCATTACTTTTTAATATTTACATGCTCAGAAGTTTTTATTTATTTTTTTATTTTTTGTGTTTGGTGTCTTATAATTCATGGCAAGATCACAGTCGGGACAGGGAGTTTACTGGAATGACCACGCTGTGCTGAAATAGGGTAGCAGCACTAATGGTTCTGCAGATTGTGTTTGGCTGAGATTCTGTCATACATTTTCTACTCTGCTATTATTTTCTTTGCCGTTTGTCAACTGCTGTTACTGTGCTTGTGCCTGTGAGTCAGAGGGAGGAAGACAAAGCTCTCGCCGCAAGCTAGATGAAAACAACGATATATATTTATTTTAACAAAATTCTACTGGCTCAGTAATCTTAGAACTAAATGAGGCAAGTAGAGACTGATACTCATTATTTCCTGGTCTCTGTTGTCTTATACTGGACTGGCTGGCTGGCGCTTTCAGCTAATCAAAATGGCCATTCAAGACACCCCATTTTCTAAATGGTGACATCCTTCTATTTGAGGATTTTTTTTTTAATATTAGCTTGCCATGTGTCCAAGGAATGAGAATATTTGCTTGTCACGTAGCTCAGAGTGAGAATATTATGATATTGTACTGTATTCTCATTATAGGTCACATGACAAGAACGTGTTAATGTGCTATAGAAGTACTTCACCATTTTCCTGCCATGCTGCAAGACTCAAAACATTTCTTACCCATTGTCAAAGGGGTTCAGTGGTGTAAAAGTTAAAAAATTTGACAATCCCTTGGACTTGTTGCTCACTGAATTCCATCTGCAGGTCTCTCCATTGTTTATTTATGTCCTCTGTTTTCTGTGCGTCTATACAAGTGTAAAATAGGTTAGAGTTGCAGTATGAACAGGGACACCCAAAGCGATAGCATTAGACTTCCTGTGAACTCACACTGAGGAAGAGTATTTGACTGACCCATGAATGGGGCTACACTATAAAAAGCAGAGGCCATATTATTGAGCCTCGAAGTACTCCTTTTGGAAGCAGTAACCAACATCTGCTTTGTAATTATCATGATGGATTGAAAGGAATCTGTTTGATAAACAATGGTTAATATACTGTTTTGCACATTCTCCAAATTATAGCCACTCTTAACCTGGCAAGGTGTAATATGATAAAAAGGTTTAAAATTTCTTCTCTAACTCTAGAATAGTGGTTGGGCTTTGACACCCATTATGCATCTCTTCAAATGTGCCATTTAATACTTGTGGACAGCAGCAGCTGTACAATGTGAAGCTCTAAAATCAAAAAAGTACTAGGAGGGTAATCTCCCACCACCACGTGGACTGGGTCAGGTCAGTCACTTCATATTCAAGGATAAGATGGAAAATGTGGTGACAGCTAGTTCTCTTACAGATCATGTTCCTCAAGCAGCTACCTCTAATCCTCAGTGCAACTTTACTTACCTACCTAACCAAACGCAAATATGTCAGAACATGGGTACAGCATTTGTTGTTTTGGCACCATTTTTTATATGGTGCTGTAGTGGAATTTGGGTTCTGCATGAGGTCTGAGGCTTTGGCTGGGGACTGGGGACCAGCCTGGGAAGAAATGGGCCTCTATAAGGCAGATGGCCTGCCATCTATCTAGAAAGGGGACTGCAGTCTTTGGTGGGAGGTTTAGATGTTACTTGGATGAGTTTTAAGCTAGCTAGGGGAGGCTTAAAAACCAAGAGGGGCAACAATTGCCTCACCCAGATAGTAAAGTGTCAGGGAGAAAAGGCATGAAGGGTGAAAACATCGCTAGGGCAAAGGCACAGGAAGGCAGGGGCAGGAACAAGATGAAAGAACAGGAGGATATAGCTCAGGTAGGAGAGGATAGTGGTTAAAGGGACCAGGAATGGTGAAACAAATCTGGAAGAGGTGAATTTGAAGAGGACTTCATATAACAACATAGGCAAGAAAGGAGGGAGATGCAGGGCATCAGAAAGGGAAGAAGGTATGGAGAGCCATGTGTGCTAATGCAAGGAGCCTTGAAACAAAATTCACTTGAGGCTATTATAGCAGTGGCTAACCAGGACTTAGTGGCCATAACAGGATCATGGTGCACTGAGCACCATGACTGGGCCATGGCCATATCTTGTTACTGTCTGCTTAGGAGAGACAGGTGAGGGAGTAAGGGTTGCATTATATGTGAAGGAGGGAATTAAGGCCACGGAGGTACAGGTGCACCAAGGGGAGGCGTGGCTGTAGGTGCTGTGGGTCATCCTAGAAACAGGCTCTAGGACCGCTGTCCATACTGGGGTAATGTACAGACCTCCAAAACAAGGGGAGGAGATGAATGGGACAGTCATCATCAGAATGGCAAATAAAGGGAGGTGCTACCAATTGGAGACTTAAAGAGCTAGTGTACTGCCTAAAACTTGTATTAGATTTAAAAAGTAACCAACCATTACCTTTATATCTGAGGTACATTTCTTTTTCCTTTGCTTAATTAGAAGACTATTTCAATTCAAAAGGCACAAAGAAACACAGAGGGAGGTGAGCAGAGGTGTACCAAGCAAGGCAGAAGGAAGCAGGCAAGGCAGTTAGGGGAGAAAGGCACTGACAGAGGAAAGGATTGCTAGTGGGGTGGCTAAAGGGGGAGAAGATACTAAGAAGAGAAAAGTAATGGGAGGGATAGTGAGGATCAGAACGGTGGAAGGCGGAGACTGTGCAGAAGGTGACCTTGAAAATGCTGTCATTTTAAATGGGTACTTCTGCTTAGTCTTCACAGTAGAGGGAGGAGAGGATGGACCACAAAGGAGTAGCACAAATTTTGTGTGTGGGGTGGAGGGGGGACAAATCTATTTGCAGAGGAAAGAGTCCTGAAAGAACTCACAGCCCTGAAGGTTGGATAAGGCTGAGGGACCAGACAGTATACATCCAAGAATACTGAGAGAACTCGGGAGACATTAGCTACCCAACTGACAGTCTTGTTCAACAACTCACTTGAAATAGGCATAGTTCTGGAGGAGGAGAAGGATTGACAGTGTCCCTCTACATAAGAGCAGCAGCAGGGAGGAGGCAGAGGGAGGCTGGCAGCTATAGGTTGGACAGTGGTGGGTAAATTAAGGGAAACCCTACTGAAAGACTGGTTGAGCATCTAGAATCCAGTGGGCTGCAAGACCACAGGCAGCATGGATTCATGGGGGTGGGTGGGGAGGTCATGCCTAATTATTCTAATAGATTTCTATGACTGGAGACCAGTGAAATAGATCGGGAGGGCAGTGGACATGGCCTAACTGGACTTCAGTAAGGCCTTCACACTGTGTCACACAGAAGACTGATTAGGAAGTTGACCTGGGGTCCAAAGTGCTATATTGAGTTTGGAACTAATTAACAGATAAGAGATAGAGAGTTGTGGTTAACGGCGTCATTCTAAGGATGGGAGAGTTACCAGTGGGTTACCACAGAATTCAGTGTTGGACCAGTTCTCTTTAATGGCTTCATAGACAACATTGCAGAAGTATGGGAGGAGAAGGTATACCTCTTTGCAGGTGACATCAAAATCTGTAATTGGGTGGACACTCAGGATGGGTGGAGAAAATGTGTAAGGATCTTGGGAAACTCAAGGAGTGGTCAAAGACTTGGCAGTTGGTGTTCAGTACCACAAAGTGCAAAATCATGCACCTAGTGTATACGAACCCCGGTGCTGAGTATATGATTGGGGGGTACTTGCAGTCACTAGACAGGAAAAGGACCTTCGTGTTATTATATCATAAGACCTCACAGTGACAGTACAGTGTGACAGGGCCATGGGCAAGGCTAGTGGTATGTTGGGGTGCATGGTGGGGGGTTCGCCAGCAGGAGGAAGAAGGTGGTGTGCCACTGTATTGCTCCCTGGTATGCCCCCACCTGGAGTACTGTGTCCAGATTTGGAGACTGCATCTAATAAAGGACATAAGGTGGATGCTGTCTGGAAAACGGCAGCTAAAATGGTGCAAGGTTTGCATGGGAAACCCTATGAGGAGAGACTGAGGGATCTCAATATGTACACCCTGTAACAGAGGAGAGAGGTGACATGCTTGAGATCTACAAGTACCTCAGAGGGGTGAACCCGGTGCAGGAGGGGAGTCTCTTTCAAAGAAGGATGAACACCAGGACCAGGAGGCATGTGATGAAGCTGGAGGGAGGAGTTCAGGAGAGATGTGAGGAAATATTTCTTCACTGAAAGGGTGGTGTTCACTTGGAACAGACTGCCAGCAGCAGTAGTGGATGCTAGAATGGTGGGGGGCTTCAGGCATGAATGGGATAAACATAAGGGTAAATTAGAAAACAGTCAGGGAGGGGGGAATGTCGCAAAGCTAATATACTGTAGGTAGAAGATAGAATAGGCAGCAGACATCTGGCCAGACTGGATGGACCAAGCAGACCTTTTCTACCAACAGATTCTGTGTTTCTATTGGCTAGATAATATAAATAACTAAGGAACAATTATAAATAAATGTAAGAAACAATGTGATGCAGTCTTTAAGAGCCCAGATCTGGGATCCCAGTTCAACTTCTGGTGTAGTAACTGGTTCACTTTGTGGTCCTAACAAGTCAGTTGATCTCTCTGACCTTCAAATGTCCAGCGGTAAACTAAATACATGTACAGAATGGTTGGCCTTCACTATAAATAAAATGCAGTTTCACTGTAGTACTATCCTGGGTAAATCAGTTATTAAATTAAAGAAGCTTAGATTGCCTACATATTTCTAAATGTTAGTAATGAACAGCGGCTTAATGACAGCATACTTTTTTGACAAGTACTGTACAGACTGAAGTTCAAGAGTCACAAATAAGGTTACAGCTTTAAGTAGGACAGAGGACCTTTAGCTACTGATTTCCTTCTGCCACCAACCTGGGTTGTAATTTTGCATCCCTTTTCTTCAAAGTACTTCTTGAAACTGAACTTGAAGGGTGTCACTGTATCAGTTAATATCACATGCTCTAGAAGTAATTTTTGAGGGTCCACCACTCACTCTGTGAAATAGTTCTTTCTGCTGTTTGCCTTGAATCTTTCTCCTTTTAATAACATTGTGCCCCCTTGTCCTTTCATCCTTCTACCATATATCCAAAAGGACAGCTCTTGGCCTGATGTCGTTATCCATTTTTGATGTTTGAATACTGTTGCCATGTCTCCACTGAAGCCTCTCTTTTTATGAGCAACAGTCCCAGTTCAGTCCTTATTGCTCATGTTTTCTTTGGATATATTACGAAGACAGAAACTGAAAAGACAGAGTGTCAGGACCCCAGACTGACTTCCTGAAACTTGGAATCCTGACACTTGGTAATTGCCTCACGGTGGAGAGTTTCCTTCATGTTCCGGCGGGGTTTGCCCCGTGCCCCCTTATTTATAATAACTAACTCCGCCGCGAGGCGGTTGCGAGTGTCAGGATTCCGGTTCGGAAGTCAGTCTCGAGCTCCTAACACTCTCGGTCTTTTTCAGTTTCTGTCTTCAGAATACTTCCTTTTATTCTAAGTCATTAGCTGCTATTAGTCACACTTTTCTGCATGTTCTCCATCTTGTTAATATTGTTTCAGATATGGATACCAGAACTGCACACTACATTTGAGATGTGGCCTGACCAATGGTCTTTATAAATGCATTGTTATGTCTTCTTGACCTGCTTACAACATTTCTGTTGACGATGTCTTGATTTTATTTGCCTTGCCAGCTGCTGTCCCACACTGCTGTGTTCATTTCAAGTTTCTGTGGATAAAAACTCAGTTTTTGGTTTTTGTCTGCTTGGTTTTCAGTAATCTCTACAGTGTGCCATTAACTAGTGTGCAAAAGCCTTGCAACAGATGAAGCATTGTCTGAATCCTGGCCTGCAGGTAGGGTTCTGCCCTCTAGGGTGGGGATGTGTCACGGCACCTACTTGGGGGAGCAACCATTTGAACTACCCACAGGGTGAGAACATCTGTATGGGAGAGGAGAGTGAGGAGTTAAAAAGAGCCTACACCGGAGGGCCCCCTTTCACTCTGTCCCTCCAGCTGAAGATTTGCCGAAACATGCTTAATGCCCATTTTCTCAGGACATGGCTACATGTTTTATGGACTATGGAGTTACTGGTAGACATGATACCATGTGGCAGATCAGATCTCTGTCTTCCCAACCAACTCACATAAGCTATTGTAGATTGGCTATAGGCTATGTGCAGTATGAAATCCGGAACATCTGTATGGAATGGAATGATTTATTATTTATCAGGGGGGCCACATAATATAAAAAAGATGATTTCACCTCTTTGTGGTTAAGGCAAAAAGCTAGTGTGTTCATTGTTAGTCTGGCAGGAAGGAGTTTATGTTCCCCATACCCTGTGGTTTAATCTGTAGGCAGCCCCTGATGGCAGTCACTGAACATTGCAGCACACTGACATGTTGGGTCAGTGACTATGACCAGGATGCCAGGCCACGTGTCGGGGACAACTGGCACCCGTAGAACTACCACTCTGAGGCCTGTGGCAGGCAGGCATGGGGCAGCTCAATTAGAGATAGACATAGATATTTTTATACTTGTTGCATAACACCCAGCAAAATAGTGTTTCACACCTCTGTGATAGTATACATCATCAAATGATTTGCTGTTTCTGTGTTACTAGTAGTGATATGGGTCACACTTGAAAACGGACACATGTTGCTTCAGGGCCATCCTGTACATACATACATACATTAACTAACTAACTCACTCAGTTAATGTATAGTTTGCATGACCAGACTTTGTCTTGATCAGGCACTTGTAATTTTATTGCTACTATGATTAATGTTAAATATAAGCAACAACAGTTAAATTCAGAATAGTTAAGAAAATACATCTACTTCCCTCTAGATAGCGATGATTTAAACACAGACCTTGAGTTCTTTGCCACCATGATTGTATACGATGCTTAAAGAGCCCCTGACACGTTAGAAAAACTTGGAAAAATGTGAGATTTAGACAGTTCAGTTTATATTTCATGTATTTTCTATAATTATTTACCTTTTTTCTTTATTACCAAGGACAGCTGTATGAAAGAGGCTTATTGTCCCTTAGACCTTATCTGCTCTTTCTGCTATCCTACATATGACATCATAATATGGGTTGCAGCTGGAAATGAGCTTCTGGTCATGGTGCTTTTCCAGGTTACCAACTTTTAAATAAATAAATAAGTAAAATAAATAATCCCCCATTTATGGCATCATAATTATTCCCACAGCAACAGACTGTGATGTCATAAACAGAACTGTGATGT
The DNA here is from genome assembly GCA_016271365.2 of Neoceratodus forsteri. Taxonomy (NCBI): domain Eukaryota; kingdom Metazoa; phylum Chordata; order Ceratodontiformes; family Ceratodontidae; genus Neoceratodus; species Neoceratodus forsteri. The sequence goes on along the minus strand of CM028136.1, from coordinate 396,780,490 downwards.
CATATGTAGGCAAGCAGCCAGAACAGACAGGGCAGTGATCTTGTTTATGCAAATGTCCTTAGTAATAAAGAAGAATGAGAAATACAGAAATAATATTAAAATATAAGCTAACTGTGCTAAACATTACATTTCTCAAAGTAGTCACAATGGTGTCGGGGGCTCTTTAAGCTAGAATCATTATGCTGTATCCTTTCAGAGACTAGAGCCTCACTTATATATGTTAGGAATTATTAAGGTGCTCTCAGACAGGCTTTTTTTAGCTTAGAGTACTCAGCTGGTGGTATGCCTCTAGTTACTGAGTAAATCACCTCCTGATGGCTAAAGAAAATGTGTTTTAAACTCCCTCTCCTCTCAAAAGCATCACTCGTGTACTAGTCCACTCTGTCACCTCACTCAGCTGGTAAGACTGTACTGCAGTTAAGCTTCTTGCTGCCGTGGGTCACACTTTCTGTTAGATATCACTGTCTTCTGTTGCGGCTGTATCACGTTTGGCTCAAGAAACAGTGAAGATAAAAAAGTTCTTTACTTGTTTGAATTAACTGTTAAAATAAACATGTTGTATTATGCTTATTTTGCATCCAGACTAGATTTCTGGTACTGACTAGTACTGTCAAAGTACATCTCTCCTACAACAAGCTTCATGGTTAAACAACTTCTGCTTTCTGAATGGCCTTGTGCTTCTGCTTTCTGAATGGCCTTGTGCTACAGCATTACAAGCACTAAGAAAAGAGTTTCTGCCACATTCCTTTTAGCTGCGTTGGATACCTTTGCTGTCATTCTCTTACAGTGTACATATTTTTACCTCAGTCTCAGCCCCAGCTTCTTGATCTGAGATTACACTTTTCTGGATGCAGCTCCACTTTTTCAGCTTTCTCAGTCCATTGTGCCAGCTCTTTCCTCCATGTAGATTCTGGCTGACCAGCTTTCGAACTCCATCCAGAATCTATACATGTTCAGTGTCAGAGGCTCAGCAGGTAGCACACTCACTTCTGAGTCCGGAGATCAGAAAGCTGTGGGTTCTGTCCCACACAGGCACTTGGTTCGTCACAATACTGACACTGTAGTGCAGCATGGGGGCGGTGCTGCACTCCTGAGGTGCCGTCTTTCAGATAAGACATTAAACTGAGGTCCCATTTGCCTGTTCTGGTGGTAGTTCAGGTGGATGTTAAAGATCCGATGGCACTTCTCAAAAGTGTAATGGAATTTCCCGGTGCCCTGGCCAAATTTCCCCATTCACTAAAATACCACTAACAGATTAATCTGGTTCAAGGCCAGTTGGCATTCATCTGTATCCTCCTACCCAGGTCGTGCCTGAAAATAGAATGTGTCTAGTGCGCTACACTGTCAACAAAAACTAAATAAATAAATGTTTTAACCCCAGCTCACCTCTCTTTTTCTGTCCTAATGTCTTCTGTCTTCTAGTTCTGGTATATTGCCACAGACTGCAAATTATTGTAAACAAATTAAGCCGCTCTATTCCAGCCACTAGGAACAGAAGAAAGGTATCTCTTGAGTGACTCTCCCTACAAGCTAGGCATTATACAATATATGACTTCTCTGCTGCCATGGTATTGGGGTTTAAATAAATCTTTGAGTTTTTTTCTCTCATGCTGAGATGCTGTCCCTTACAACTTTGCCCCTATGGGCCTTATTCACTACAGTGTGGCTTATATGTGCAAAATGCATGTATAACACCCATGGAGCTACAAGACCCGGACAAGCACAGGGTGCACGGTATTCACTACTGCAAGCATCCACAGGGCACCTGTCTGTGGCTCCACCTCCCTGGCAAACAGCTGCACAGGGGAAGATCATGGGACTTAGGCAGGCATCTATTGGGATGCCTGTCCTGGATCCTGTCATGGATCCCCTGCTCCATGCAGGTCCTGGGCAGTTTTCACCTATGAGCGAGTGCCTGAATGGTTGCCCCTGCCCGATCATGCTGCTAGGTGGGCTGTGGCAGCATGTTGGGGGCATCCATGTCCAGCTGGCATGGGCAGGTGTCATTGGTGGGGGCACGTAACAGTTAGGGCAGGGTCTCCTGACACATAACTTCTACCCCTTGCCCAGCACTCCATGACTTAGTGAATGGTGTGGAGTGGTGGCATGCCCCCTGACATACCCCTGGACCACCCATGGTGCATAGCAGCGGGATTGGCTGGGGGACCATGTGCACAAGGGGCTTGCACTCCTGCTCTGACCCCCACTGTGCAGCATTCCAACTTAGGGTTGCCTATGCACCTCAGATATGCAGCATGTCAGCAATCCTCCCCTTTGTGAATAGACCCCTATGGTTGCACATGGAGATAGGTACTTTTTGCAGGACCATCCCCTGGTATATGCTTCTGTACACAAATACCTGAAGACACCCATGGCAACCTATCACTGTATCCCATGTGAGCTGGAGGACTCAAACATAGAAACATAGAATTTGATGGCAGATAAGGACCGCTTGGCCCACCTAGTCTGCCCATTTTCCTCACCTAACAGATAAGCTGCAGATCCTAATTAACCAACAGCTTACTTCTTCCTACCCCACTAGGACTTCCTTATGTCTGTCCCATGCATTCTTGAATTCCCCCACTGTTCTTGACTCCACGACCGACCTCCTCAGGGAGGCTGTTCCATGCATCCACAACCCTCTCTGTGAAAAAATACTTCCTGACATTACCTCTGAGCCATCCCCCCTCTATCTTCAAATTGTGCCCCCTTGTTCTTGCACATCTCCTTTTCTGAAAGATGCCACCCTCTTGGACTTTGTTGATTCCATTGAGGTACTTGAAAGTTTCTATCATGTCCCCTCTCTCTCTCCTTTCCTCAAGGGTATACATATTAAGCTCCTTTAGTCTTTCTTCGTATATCTTCTGGTGCAGACCCTGCACCATTTTGGTTGCCCTCCTCTGGACAGCCTCCACTCTGTCTATGTCTTTGCGGAGATGGGGTCTCCAGAACTGCACATAGTACTCCAGATGGGGTCTCACCAACTGTCTGTACAGAGGGATAAGAACTTCCTATTCAAACAACATGAAGTCTTGCTATATTATGACATATGCAGTATAACCCCAGGTTAGAACTGCTCCGGAGGTGAAAGAGTTAACTTTCCATGCAGGGCATGGAATCGTGAGCCAGCAATTTCAGTTGAACACTCTGTCTGTTGAAGCTCAAACTTAAACTGTCAGATTCTTTACTCCGCCTCACTGAACAGTCGCTCTGGAGATTCCTCCTGCTGCTCGGTTCGTTTGTCGGTTTAAAGTGTAATTCTCAGTTTATTTTACCAAAATTTAACCGCAATCGTCGGTTCAAGCTCTGTCTATGGTATTGTAAGTAATAGATAGGCTTATTTATTATTTTTTCTTCTGTGTGGAACTTGTAAAATGTCTTTTTTGGTTCGGTTTGAACCGATCAGATGGGTTTTAAAATTACCTTCTAGTCCTTTAGAGTGCGGTTCCCGGTTCTTATCGGTTCTAAAAAAAACGGATTTTTTATGGTTTTTTCCACGACCCGTGACACGGTTGGGAACCGATAAGAGAGTCTTGCTTGGTGGATTGCCATTAACGGGCAAGTTTGGTTAGGCTGGCACTATGTCTGAGAAACCCAAAAGGAAAACCGGACCCACTGGGTTTCAGCACTGTGGCCTCTGTGGGGAAGCCTTTGCTAAGGCTGACCCACACACCATTTGTGTATATTGTCTGGGTTTGACCACCTCAATGCAGACTGCCAGATTTGTAAGAATTTTCCTGCTGCCACCGTGGAAAAAGAGTTGGTAGGCTCAGGAAAGGGAGGCTAAAAAGTCCGCTGACCGGATGGCCAGCCCGGTTCGGTTCCAACCGAACCTGAGGAATGCCCTCTGACCAGGGTGATACTTCCTCGAGACAACGAAGAACCAGCTCTGAGGGCCGGTTCCAACTAAAAGGACTAGAAGATCAGCTAGTTTGGGGCCAAAAGTTCTTTCTCCAACCGCTGAGGAAATAGCCAAGTAAATTGTCCAGTCTCTTTCCCCAGTTCCGTCTGAAGCGGCACCATTAGGAAGCGCCTGGTTGATCGGTTCCCAGTTCAGGATTATGATTTTGAGGATTTTATGAACGGGGAAGGGAGGAGGAGTCTGAGGAGAGTGAGTGTGATTTTGAAAGTCTGGATGTGCCCATTGAACTGGACATCTCTCCAGACAGACCCTCAGGAGTGTCCCCTCCCAGGCTATCTGAGTCCCCTTCTCATTTTTTGTTTTACAAGAAAGTTGCTGAGACTCTGCAACTCCCTGTTGAGGAAGCTGTTGATGATCAAGAAGAGCCTGATTTTGTGGAAATGATGGATATTCCAGAGTCTAGGAGACTGTCTATTCCCTTGCATAAATCTTTTAGGAAACAGACAGTAAAAATTCTGAAAACTCCTCATTCTATCCTCCCTGTGGATAAAAGGATGGACAAGAGGTATGCTTTATCAGGCTCTGATACGGAGTTCCTATCCCAGCAGTGCAGCCATGTGGGGGTAGTGCAGGCTGCAGCCTGTGACAAGGCTAATATTCCTCTAGCCTCTCACCCTCCTGAAAAGGATTCCAGGAGGATGGATGCCATGGCAAAAAGCAGTACATGGCAGCATCTTTGGGACTCAGACAGGCAAATTATATGGCTTATGCAGCTAGGTACCAGAAATCCAGGTGGGATACTGTCCTGGCCCTAGCAAAACAGGCCCCTGACCAGCTTGCCAGGGAGCTGGAGCAGGTGGCTGCGGATGGGATTGAGGCATCCAAGGTGCAATTTCATGCTGCAGTAGACTCTAATGATGTTTCATCAAGAGTCATGGCTACATCTGTGTCTCTTCGCAGAATGGCCTGGCTCAGATGTACTGCCCTATCACAGGATACCCAGTCTAAGGCTATGGAGTTTCCTGTTGTGGGAAATTCTCTGTTTGGGAACAGACAGAGAATTATATGAAGAAAATGGATGAGTATAGGACCACCTATAGGAGTGCAGAGGCCAAAGAAAGGCAAGTCACTCCTCAAAGGCAGCATATCAGGGGCAGGGGCAGGCCTTTTCATAGGCCGTTTTACCAAGCAGGCCTCCTCTTCCTGCTTATGCCCAGAGGGTTCTTTAGAGGAAGGGCAGAAGGGGTTCTAGTAAGCCTGCTTCTACCCCTCAACCCAAAGCCCCGCAAAACAGGCTCCCTGATGGGGTAGCCAGGGCCGATTCTCCACTACCGGTAGGGGGCAGGCTGGCTTACTTTGTCCAGGACTGGAAGTCTTTAACATCAGACAAGTGGGTCCTGGAAGTAGTAAGCCAGGGACTGGTTCTCAGCTTCAAAAAATTTCTGAAGATGAGAGCCAGGTCTTTTCCACCTGCAAACCCTTCAGAGGCACTTGCCCTGGAAGCAGAAGTTTCTTCCCTCCTGGCTCTCAGAGCCGTGGAAAAGGTTCCACCCATACACCAGGGCAAAGGGTTGTACTCCAGGTACTTCCTTACTCCAAAAAAGACAGGAGAATGGCGGCCCATCCTGGATCTCGGGTATCTAAACAAGCACCTTTTAAAACCAAAGTTCAAAATGGTGACCCTGGGGATTATTTTACCCTCTCTAAGGCCAGGGGACTGGCTAGCCTCCCTGGACCTCAAGGATGCCTACTTCCATGTTCTCATCAGAAGCTCCCATCGAAAGTACCTCAGATTCGAACTGCCCTCAGGCCATTACCAGTTCAGAGCAATGCCCTTCGGCCTCACCTCGGCCCCAAGGGTGTTCACAAAATGCCTGGCAGTAGCAGTTGCTCATTTAAGAAGGCAAAAGATTGCCATCTTTCCTTATCTGGACGACTGGCTCATTGTAGGCCAGTCTCCAGAGCAGGTCAAACTACATTTACAAGTAACCCAGCAACTGCTTACATCTCTAGGTTTCCTTCTCAATCTTCCAAAGTCAGTTCTGGAGCCTGTCCAGCTTCTCACCTTCATAGGCGCAGAACTGAACACAAAAGAAGCCAGAGCCTTCCTTCCTCTGGAAAGAGCAAGGACCCTGGTGTCTCTGGCCTCCTCTTTCACCCTGCAGGTCTCTCGACCAGCAAGGCATTTTCTACAGCTCCTAGGGCACATGGCTGCTTCTACAGCAGTTGTGCAGGGAGCGAGATTTCAGATGAGGGACATTCAGTTCCATTTGAGAGCCTTTTGGTCTCAAAGGACAGATCCCCTAACCAAATTGATTCCAGTGACTCGAACCCTGATCCAGGCCCTTCAGTGGTGGCAGGATCAGAACAATCTGAGACAGGGGGTTCCCTTCACTCCCCAGTCTCATTCCTTGACCCTTACTACAGATGCATCCCTCTTGGGGTGGGGAGCTCACATGGGCGACCTTTCCACCCAAGGGCTGTGGTCCCCTCAGGAATCCCTGCTCCACATCAATTTGCTGGAACTCAGAGCAGTTTTTCTAGCACTCCAGGTTTTTCACATCTGTCCAGAACAAGGTGGGTCAGAACAGACAATACCACTACAATGTGGTACATCCAACAACAAAGGGGCACTTTCGGTCTACGGTCTTGTGCAAAACAATGAAGTTGTGGTCTCTGGCTTATTCTCTGAATGCCTCCCTTACGGCAGTTCACCTCCCAGGCAAGGACAATGTCCTAGCGGATGCTCTCAGCAGGATTTCCCAGGGCCATCACGAATGGGCACTGGATCCCCTAGTACTGGAGGTAGTATTTGCCAGATGGGGCACCCGCAAATAGATCTCTTTGCAGCCCCAGACAATCACCAACTTCCCCTTTTTTGCTGCAGGCCCCCAGTGTTGGGCTCAGTCCCTCTGGATGCCTTCCTTCTCAGTTGGGTAGGGAAGTTTCTCTATGCTTTTCCCCCTTCCCCCTTCTTTTCAAAGTGCTAGTCAGAATCAGATCTCAATCCTGCAAAATGATCCTGATTGCTCCAGATTGGGCCAGGCAGCCCTGGTACCCACTCCTCATGTCCTTAGCAGTCCACCTCCCTATGTCTTCCCAGGAATCACAACCTGTTAACCTGTGCCCAGGGAGAGTTTGGTATCCAGACCTCAAATCTCTCAATCTCAAAGCTTGGCTCTTGAAGAGTTAGCGTTGCTACCTACACCTGTCTCAATGTGTATTGGATATTTTGAAGGCCTCTAGGAAGCCTTCCACCAGGGCTACCTATAATTCAAAATGGAAGAGATTTTCCATATATGTGTGCTGGAAAGCATATTTCCCCAGAATCTGCTGGCATGCCCACGATCCTGGATTATTTGGTGCATTTGAATTCCTTGGGGCTGAGACCAGCTACCCTAAAAGAAGTGCACTTGGCAGCTGTGTCTGTCTTCTTATCAGCAGGTAAGCCCTCTTCTTTATCAGCTCACCCTGTGTTCTCCAAGTTTTTAAAGGGTTGCTTCACACCAACCCTCCGTTCAGGGACCCTCACGCCTGCTTGGGATCTTAATATTTGCATCGCTCAGCTTATGCAACCCCTTTTGAGCCATTGTCTTCAGCAGAGCTTAAGTACTTGACTTGAAAACTGTGTTTCTGGTAGCCATCACCTCTGCCAGGCCATAAGTGAGCTACAAGCCTTGTCAGTGGAGCCTGATTTTATCTACTTTCATAGAGATAAGGTGGTCCTCAGGACTAACAGGAAGTTTTTGCCTAAGGTGGTTTCAGACTTTCACCTTAATCAATCCATGTCTCTTCCTGTGTACTTCACTGACCATTCCTCCTCTGGTGAGAGGAGATTATACAGTTTAGATGTCAAAAGAGCCCTTAGTTACTATATAGAACGTACCAAGGGTCACAGGTTCGAATCCCTCCAATTGTTCCTCACTTATGGTGAGGTTGGTAAAGGGAAACCTGCCACTAAAAGATCCATTGCCAGGTGGATTGTCTCTTGTATCCAATTCTGTTATGAAAAACTGGGTGAGTTCCTCCCTCAGGCCGAGGGGCTCACTCTACCAGAGCTACAGCTGTCTCTGGCTGCTGCCAGGGACATTCCTATCCTAGAGATATGTCAAGCAGCTACCTGGAAAACAGTTCACACTTTTACTAAGCAATACTCCTTGGATATCCAGACTAGGAGTGATGCTCGATTTGGCACAGCTGTGCTTCAGAGCCCATTTCCCAAGTAGGTTCTGTCCCTCCTCCATGGAGGTACTGCTGTGTAGTCTGCATATGTCATAATATAGCAAGACTTCATGTTGTTTGAAGAAAAAATTACTCACCTAGTAATGTTGTTTCTTCTAATGGAGTCTTGCTATATTATGACGTCCCCCCCAGCCTGCCCCTCTCAGAACCTCTTTTTTTTGGGATGTGGGTGGGCAGTGCAATGTTGGCACTTCACTGATGCCCACTTTATTTTCACCCTTCTGGGTGCTTAGGTGTTATACTTAATTTTTCTTTCTTGAATCCCCCGACTTGAGTCTTTGCTTTGGGATCAAGAACAAAAAGGTGTTTTTGTAGTTAGTAGCCAGTGGCTAGTGTAGGTTTACGGCTTCCACACACAACCTTAGTGAGTTTTTGCTCGTAAAGATCTGACAGTTTAAGTTTGAGCTTCAACAGACAGAGTGTTTAACTGAGCTTACTCAAGATTCCATGCCCTGCATGGAAAGTTAACTCTTTCACCTCCGGAGCAGTTCTAACCTGGGGTTATACTGCATATGTCATAATATAGCAAGATTCCATTAGAAGAAACAACATTACTAGGGTGAGTAATTTTTTCTTTTCTACTATTGATGCCTCTCCCTATACATCCTAGTATCCCCCCAGCCTTCCTTACTGCCTTCTCACATTGCTTGCCCACCTTTAGGTCATCTGATATAATTACCCCCAGGTCAATTTCCATTTTTACTGTTGTCAGTATCTCACTCCCCATTGTGTACTCTTGCCCTGGGTTTTTGTTTCCCAGGTGCATTACCTTGCACTTCTTTGTATTGAATCTGAGCTGCCATACATTTGACCATTCCTCCAACCTTGCCAAGTCCCTTCTCATCCTTTCCGCTCCATCTGGTGTATCAACTCTGTTGCAGATCTTTGTGTCATCTGCAAAGATACATACTTTTCCTTCCAGTTCCTCTGCAATGTCACTTATAAAGACATTAAAAAGGGTTGGTCCCAGTACTGAACCCTGCGGTACCCCGCTAGTAACCCTCCTTTCTTCACTGTGGACTCCATTTACTACTACCCTTTGCGTCCTGTTGTCTAACCAATTTATTATCCAGGCTACCACCTTGGGACCCACTCCAAGGCTGGCTAACTTGTGTATTAATCTTTTGTGTGGGACTGTATCAAATGCCTTGCTAAAATCTAGGTAAAGCTATGTCCATAGCCCCTCCCTGGTTTACTACTTTGGTCACCCAGTCAAAGAAATCTATTAGATTTGTCTGACACGACCTTCCCATCGTGAATCCATGCTGCCTTGGGTCCTGTGCTTACTGGCCTCTAGGTACTCAACAATTTTTCCTTCAGAAGTTATTCCATCATTTTACCTACCACTGGGGTCAAACTAACTGGTCTATATTTTCCTGCCTCTGTCCTACTCCCACTTTTGTGAAGAGGAATCACATCTGCCCTCCTCCAGTCCTCAGGTACCACCCCATCCTCCCATGATTTGTTAAAGAGAGTAGTCAGTGGTGTCATTAGTTCTACCCTTAGTTCTTTTAGAATTCTTGGGTGAATCCCATCAGGCCCCATTGCTTTGTCCACCTTCAATTTTATTAGTTCTTTCAGAACCCTTTCTTCTGTAAATGGACTGGTATCGATCCTGGTCTTCAGAGTGTTTCTCTTGTTTGGTTTAGGTACCTCCCAAAGCCATTACACAAAATTAAACTTATACTCCACTACCTGGGTCCCGCTCTGTGGTATACTAACTCACTGAGCCCCATAGCATTACCTAATGGCCAGTACATAATGAAACAGCTTGATGTGCAGTTGTTTTGTTTTTGCTTTTTTGAGGGCATTTGTTCAACAACAAAAAAAAATTCTGCTGTTCTTACCCCAGGAATTCTCCAATATTCCTAACTCTTGCAGTCAGCTTTTGAAGTAGAACTGCCTGGGGATAGAATGTTGTGCTGATGATGGAACCATCATTGGCTTGTCTCACTTTTTAAAATGCTGCCCTTATCAACTGCTGCGTTCTATAACACCTCCGATTTCTTTCTCTGCCTTCCACGTCAAGACCTCTTGGAGACTTCTCTTCACAGTCATTCCTGAGTGTTACTTCAAAAAATGTAAGTATTTTTCTTAGAATTTTTTCATTTGCTGCCGTTATTTTCTGTTTAAACAGTAAACCGCTAGTTATAGGAGTAGATTTTTAAGTTTTCTTGGTTCCTTTCGGTTCAGGATAACCACTGAGGACCAAAGTTTAGTTAATTTAATTGGAGTTTTTTGACCAAAATTCTGATAGTTTCAGCTGAGTTTGTTTTTGTTTTTTATTTTAAAGAACCGATAAATTTGGTTCTTTTTTTCCTGGATCATGGTTCCAATCGGAACTCTCCGCAGTTCCTGAACCAACTGCAATGGCTAAATTTCTTATTAATCAAATCTTTCCTTGTGGTTGTTGTACTTAGATTTACTGTTGAAAATATCAGAAATACCTAAGAAGAAAACAGGCCCTCAGGGTTTAAAAAATGTTCTAAGTGTGGGGATGTTTTCGCCAAGGCTGACAAACATGATTTATGTGTTGTTTGCCTTGGCGAAGAACATTTCTCTGCTGAGTGTGGCATTTGTAAGTCTTTTGCTCAAAAGACACTTGACAAACGTTGGGAGAGACTTCATAAAAAGTTGGAGAAGGGTGCCTCAGGCTCTGACCAGTATACACCCTCAAAAAATGCAGGTAAAACCGTTGATCCAAAGCAGACAACCCCTGATAAGGGTTCTTCATCAACCGGGAAAAGAACCGGTGAACCAGTTGAATCTCTGGTTCCTGCTAAAAAATTAAAGAAAACAAAGCACATTGAACCCCCTGCTGAAAAGCCTAAGGGGACTTCTGTGGTGCCTAGCAGTTTGCCTACACCTGAGGATATTGTTCAGGCGTTCAAAGTAATCCAAGCTTTACAGGGGTTGGTACAGGTTCCAGTTCCCCAAACACTGGTTCAGCAAACAGCTTCCTTGGTTCCAACCTCACTCCAGGACCCACAGAGTATGAAGAATACAAGGATTATGATAAAGATGAGGGGGAACCCATAGAACCTGAAGCTTCCCCTGATCAAGATTTTGGATATCCACCCAGGACATCTGAGGACTATTCCTCCCATTTCTCCTTTGTGAGGAAAATGGTGGATGCCTTAGAGATAGCCACTAATGAAGTGGTAGAAGATGAAGAGTAGGTGGAATATCTGGAGCTTATGGGGCTAACTCTATCAAAGAAGTTGTTGCTCCCCATAAACAAATTCCTTAAAAAATATATTTTAAAGATTCTGCAGACACCAAACTCTGTTTCACCTCTGGAAAAGAGGTTTGATAAAAAGTACCAGTTAGATAGGGAAGAGGCTGAGTTTCTGTTTACTCACCCTGACTATCAAGGTGTCATGAAGACTACAGCCTGTGACAGGGCAAAGGTGCCCTTGGCATCACATCCTCCTGAGAAGGACTCTAAAAAGCTGGACAGTATGGCCAAGAAGGGCTATCTGTCAGTTTCATTAGCTATCAGACAGGACAATTATCAGGCTTATGCTGCACAGTACCAAAAATCACTGTGGCAGTCTGTCCTTGCTATGTCTGAGAAAGCTCAATCTGGCCTCTCAGTTGATTTGGCTGAGACTGCCAGGTTTGGCCTACAGGCTGCAAAGTATTAGTTCCAGATGGCAGAAGATGCCAACGATACTGCTGCCAGGTGGATTGCCCTTACTATATATCTTAGAAGGTTTGCATGGCTCAGGGCCACAAACCTCACACAGGATACCCAGGCGAAAGCCATGGATTTTCCCATAGAAAACAACTCCTTATTTGGAGATAAGACAGAGGCCTAAATGAAGAAGGTGGATGAGTACAAAGCCACCTACAGAAGCAACTCAGCCAAAGAGAAGTTCTTACCTTCCATCAGACCTTACAGAAGAGAAGGCAGGGGTAGAGCCGGTTACAGCAGGCCTTTCTACCAGGCTCATGCTGTTTCCCAATATCAGCAGTACCCCCAGCAGACAGGGTACTTCATAAAAAGGGGCAGAAGGGGGTCTAGATGTGGATCTCAGATAGGTCAGGCCCAGCCCCAGTCTAAGAAGAATCTGTGACTTACTTGCCAAGGCCGCCTCACCACCCCCAGTAGAGGCAGGCTGGCTCACTACTTCCAGGCTTGGAAAAACATTACCACAGACAAGTGGGTCCTGAAAGTGGTGAGTCAATTCTTGTCCCTGAGCTTCAAATCCTTTCCTCCTCTAAGACCAAGAGTGTTCAGACCAGCTTAAAATGCAGAAAGGAAGCTGTTGGAAAAAGAGGTGCAAAATCTGCTGCTGTCAAAGGCAGTGGAACCTGTTCCTCCACAGCAAAAGAGAAGAGGATTTTACTCAAGGTCCTTCCTGACCACAAAGAAAAATGGGGAGTGGCAGCCTATTCTAGACTTAAGGTTACTAAACAAGCACCTGGTAAAACCAAAATTCGAAATGGTAACCTTGGCAATGATTCTACCAACCCTTTAAAAAGGGAATTGGTTAGCATCCCTGGACCTAAAAGATGCTTACTTTCACATCCCCATAAGGGAGTCTCACAGAAAATACCTCAGGTCCAGACTCCCCTCAGGTCATTACCAGTTTTCAACACTACCATTTGGTCTCTCCTCCGCTCCAAGGGTGTTCAAAAAGTGCGTGGCAGTGGTGGTGGCACACCTAAGAAGGTTAGATATGTAACAGTGCTGGACTGGTAGACTTTGGGGTTCTTCACTCCGAGAGGTGGATGTAACTGTCTCACTACCAGCAACACCAGTGGCACCCTCAGCAGGTGGGATGGTGAGGGGACACTGACAGTTCGAATAGGTGTGAGTGGATGGAATCACACAACAAGGAGAGGCAGGAGTTGTACACAGAGGTCTGATGAAGTAAAGATGTTTATTTGACAGGAGGGGAAGGAGGACATGGGCATACAGGAAAATACCAACAGTAAAAACGACAGGGAGTATGGACAGCATTATGGTTATAGGGACAGTAACACAAATATCTAACATAAACTCTAAAACGTACCATAAACTCTAAAAAGGTGCACCATGGACTAGTACGTCTATATTTCTAGGTCAAACTGAATACTCTAAATAAGCAAAACTGGTCAATCACTAGCTCCAGGAGGTCTTTCTGTAATGCAGAACACAGTCAGACTACAATAAGTTTGTTATGACAATACACTTTGAGTTCACTTCTGATGAGGATCTTCATGCACACAGTTGAGAGGGTGATGAAGAAGAAGAAAAGAGAATGAAGATGGGGAAAATCCTGCAAGCACAACACTGGCACCTGTAGTGTCAGCCTAGGGGAAGCCACTGGGATATTGAGAGGTTTTTAAACAGGCCATGGGTCCATCGGCTACACCTATCTCTCCTGGGTTGCTGGAAAAAAGAATAAACACAAAAGATTTCTTGGCTAAAAGCCCACTGGTGGGCTGCCAAGAATGAAAAACAGATGCAAGGATCTGGCCACAGTCCTCTGGTGGACAGCCAGGATGAGACAACAGATGCAGACCACCCTGCCACATCCCTCTTCTGGACTGCCGGGTAAGGAAGAAGATGCAAAACACCTTGCCACAGCCCACTTCTGGACTACCAGGTAAAGAAGAAGATGCAGAGTACCCTGCCACAGCCCGCTTCTGGACTGATGGGTGAGGAAGAAGATGCAGAACACCCCACCACAGCCCACTTCTGGACTGCCGGGTACAGAAGACAATGGGAGGACCCCACAGTAATCAGGAATCAGGAGAAAGAAGTCTTAAGATGCTGGAGAATGACAGAGTACTGGGCACCAAGGCCAGATGAGCCAAGAACAAACATAAAGCAATAAATGGGATGTTGGTATGGAGAAACTGAAACAGAAGATCTTAAAGAGACTGATCACGAAGCATTTGGAAAACGACGGCTGTGACTCAGTCCTGGACTACGTCTGACTATGACAAGCGGCAGACCACAAGGGGACATTGATGCAGTACTTCAAAGAACCTTACAGCAGGATCTCACTCTTCAGGTGGAGACTTTAAGGTGTGGAAACACCAGTTGAGCACCTTCCATGCGCTGTCGTGGACTGCTTTGGGAACTCACTTGCAAGACACCCTTCCAAGGCTGCTGAAAACTGACTCAGGGATGGACTTTCTGAACACCCTTTGAAGGCTGCTGAAGATTGATTCAAACACACTAGCACAAGATGCTGGCTCAGCGCAATTAAAAGTCACAGTTCCAACAGTGTTCCTTAATGTCACAGTTCCAACAGTTATGCACAATATCACAGTCTCTTTATGTACAGACCACATCAAATAACAGGCACTTGGTTGCTTCTATCTAGTCACCTTCTTTGGTGAAGCCCTTGCTAAGCATGGACCTACTATAGTGGGGTCCCTCTAACTAAAAAGGGCTCTCCTGCTACTGTGGGCACACTGGCGGCTAAGCACTAAATGTCCTCCTTAGACTGTGAGGTACTCTAATAGGGTGGGGCCCCTTACAATTAATTGCCCTACTATGGCTGGCTGGGCTCCTTTAACACCTGTGGACCTAAATGGCTAGATAGGCCCTTTGACACCTTTGGACCTTGTTGCGGGCCTCTTGTAACTGATGTGGGCCTGATTTACACCTTTAAATAATTATTTGGGCTTTCTGTATCTGAGGCCCTCTGTACTACTGTATCTTGGGCCTAACATTGCCCTTTAAACTTTCTGGGCCTGAAATTGCCTGGGGCTTGCTGTTGCCCTTCAAATCTGTAGGGCTTGCCTTTGCCCTTTAAGGACCCTGTTATGCATGGCCGCTTTAAATATTTTCTTTAAGGTCTGTGCAGGGGCCTATCAGCTCCTTCGCTCAGCCTTTTCTCTGCCGCCTCATAAATATTTATAAATTTTACTATGAGCCTCTGTGCCCTGACCCTGCCTCCTAGGTGTTGCTGCCCACTAATATTTATTTATATGCCCAAAATTCTGCACACACCCCTTCGCCTGTTGGCCATTTTCTGTCATGTGCCTGAGCACTTTTAAAACTTTTTATTTATTTAAAACATTGTGGCAGTCAGCACCTTGGCTGATGGTGCTGCTGCCGACTCACCACCCTGGCCCAGAGTGAAGAAGCTGCAGTTGGGAGGAGGGACATAATGCTGGCAGAGGGAGGGTTTTTGCTTGCAGGCAGGAACTGGGTGACAGGGAGCCTTGCGGGACCTTCTGACGGTCAACGGACTTCCTCTCTTGATGCGGCTCTTCCACATGCCACCTCCGTAGGACCAGAATGTTTACTTTTAATTAAAAATAAACAATGGGGTTAAACTGAGTCCTCACCACACAACTGGCGGGACTGGAACACGACTGCTGCACTAGCAGGACCCGACGTCTCCACCAGGAGGGACGAGAGGCAGACCACAGGTAAGCACCTTGATTATTGTCACTGTCCTGTGTCCCCTCTCTCCCTTGCTTCACGAGTTGATGTCTTACTTTTCTTCAGAATGCCTGAGAGCACTCTCATTGGGCTCTTCTTTGCCCACAGGACAGCGGTGACTGACCATCTGCTTCCCGGGCCACAGCTCAACTCATTAACTGGCCAGCATTTGGGATGTGGTGTCCCCGGCAACACTGACTCTCCCCCAACAGTCCAGCATGGTCTGGACATTAATAGATGCTCCCTGGCTTGCTGCTGTCTCCTTGGGGAGTGGTCCAGAATGGAGTACAGGTGGCCTTGGGACAACAAAACAAAACTTATTTAAAAAAACAAAAACAATTTATGCTGCTGTTGACTGGGTGGAAAATGCTGACAGGGGCCCTAACACACGGCCCCTGTCTGCTAACTCTGACCTGGGGCACCTTTACCTCTTTGGGGCACTACAGGTGTCACAGTGTTCCCCTAGCTGGACAGTTGATTGGTGGTGGGAAACTCACCACAGCAGGTCAAAAGCACTTGCAAATAACTCAGGAGCTCTTGGAGTCCCTAGGGTTCCTAGTAGACCTCAAAAAGTCTGTCCTACCACCAGTGCAGGTACAGCACTTCATAGGGGCAGAACTGGATGCTCTGAAGAGAAGGGCTTACCTTCCTCTGCACAGGGTAAGCAATATCCTACAAATTGCTGGCTCATTTAGTGTGCACAAGCCAAAAACAGCAAGGTAGTTCCTGCAGCTACTGGGACACATGGCTGCAGCAACAGGTACAGTCCTGGGCTCCAGGTTCCAAATGAGAGACATACAGTTCCACCTCAGAGCACATTGGTACCAAAGGAGAGACCATCTCTCAAAGTTGATTCCAGTAACAAGGACATTACTGCAAGCCCTCCAGTGGTGGAAGGAAGAAGACAATCTCAGGGAAGGGGTTCCCTTCCAGCAAGAGTCTCCATCAGTGCTTCTCACAACAGACGTATCCCTACTGGGGTGGAATGCCCACCTAGGGGAGCACACCACTCATGGAACCTGGTCAAGTGCAGAGTCACTCCAGCAAACAAACCTGCTGCAACTGAGGGCAGTACTCCTAGCCTTGCAGGTCTTCACACTGTTGGTACAGGACAAAGTGGTACAGGTCAAAACAGACAATATCACAACGTACTACATAAACAAACAGGGAAGAACAAGGTCAAACCCCCTGTGCACAGAGGCAATGAAGATATGGAGTCTGGCTTACTCACTCAAAGTTTCACTGCAAGCTATTCATCTGCCAGGCAAGGACAACACCCTAGCAGATGCTCTGAGTTGCATCAACCAGGCCCATCACAAATGGACCTTGAACAGGCAGGTGTTGGAGGTAGTGTTCAGGAGGTGGGGCACCCCAGAGGTAGATCTCTTTGTGTCCCACGAGAACCACCACCTGCCACAGTACTGCTGCAGACCACCAGCCAGGGGTATGATACTCTGGGATGCTCTGACTCTGGACTGGTCAGGGAGATGACTATATGCCCTCCCTCCCTTTCCCGTGATCCTCAGGGTTCTGATCAATCTCAGATCCCAGCCAGCATCAATGATCTTGATAGTACCAGATTGGGCCAGGCAGCCATGGTACTCTCTTTTGATCTCCATGTCTATGGGCTAGCAGTATAGCCTAGAGGTTGGAGTAATGAGCTTTGAATGAGCTTGGTGCATCCAGTAGACCAGACCTTGGTTTGATTCTCATAACCTCCACTTGCATATTGTGTGACTCTGAGCAAGTCACTTAACCACCCATGGCTCCCAGGTCACCCCTGAAATCCATCACCTGTGCTTAGTGGGCCTTACCTGATTACCAAAGACTAAAATGAAATAAATAAAAATACACCTCCCTCAGAGTCCCAACCTGTTAACCTCCAACCAAGGGAGGATCCAGTACCCAAACCTCAAATCCCTCAGGTTCAAGGCATGGCTGTTGAGGACGTAGAGTATGCAGGCTTGCATCTCTCAGAAAGTGTTCTGAATGTCTTGAGGGGTTACAGGAAACCTACTAAGAAAACCTATGCTTCTAAATGAAAGATATTTTCTATTTGGTGTTATACCAACAATGTGGTACCTGCACAGGCAGGAATTCCAGCCCTACTGGACTATCTTACCTGTACTCCTTGGGCTTGCAGCCCATTAGTTTGAAGTTCTATCTGGCTTCAGTATTTGCTTACATCTCAGCTGGAAAGGGTGTTTCCGTGGCATCCAACCCTGTCTTAGTCTGCAAAAGTTAGGAATATTGGAGAATTCCTGGAGTAAGAAGAAATAATTACTCACCATAGTAATCTTGCTTCTTCCAGGGTGTTCTCCAGTATTCATAACTCACCCACCCTGCCTCCCCTTCTAGAACCAGTGGCCTTTGCACTCCAAGCTGCATAATGATGTGTAAGAGTGCCTCACACTGGCATAGTCTATCTTTTTGTGCCCTGTTGGGCATTGTTTTCCCTTCTTCAGGTGATTCTGACATTGAGGTTTCCTTCAGTTGGAGGTTTGTTTAGATTAGGTTATTTTTTATTGTTAGGTAGATGTTTTTATTGGTTGGGCCTCTCCTTGCAGGCTCTCCATGAAATCTGAGGCATTATAGAACGCAGCAGTTGATAAGGGCAGCATTTGAAAAAGTGGCACGAACCAATGATGATTCCATCATTAGCATAACGTTATATCTCCAGGCAGTACTACTTCAAAGGCTGATTGCAAGAGTTATGAATATTGGAGAATACCCTGGAAGAAACAAGATTACTATGGTGAGTAATTTTTTTCCTTTTTGCCATTTGGTACAAAAACAGGTGTTTATTTTTGCTTGAAATGTAACTAATTTACAGATACAGTATGTGTGTTCTTAGTAAATTATGTGCTGGTAGTGTGATACTGTGAACTATATTTTTAAATAATCAGGTTTAGATGTGAGGTGTTTTTGACTGCTCGAATTCTGAGCACAAAAGGGATTGCACTTACTACAAATTGGGAGTGTAAACATTTCTTTACTATTACCATGGTCAGACAAGTCACATTACCCCAAACCTTAGAAACACAAGCTTTACATTATGGTCTGTACATAGCGAAAAAGTTTGATATGCCGTTTTTTTTGGTTTTTATTTTTTTCGGGGGGGTGGGTGCATTTATTTGTTGAAAAAGTGAAAACAAATTGAATTTTCTGCCATTTTTGCTGATGATAAAAAAAAATCTAAAAGGCCTCTATGCAGGGCCGACCTTAACCATTCTGGGCCCCTGTGCAGCCCCTTGTTGGGCCCCAACACTTCATTCCCTGTGGGCCCCCACACATCCAACCTTTACACCTAACTAACCCTCCTGTCCTGTATTAATAAAGCAGTACCAGGTCTACTAGTTTAACCAGCATAGTTTAATTAGTGCCATTGATTGCATTTATTTTATTTGACTAAACCATTGGAAATGAATCTGACTGAGCCTGGAGCCAGAACTTTAGTTCGGTACTACTACTGTAGTAATTTCTGTAAGGACAGGGAGGACATCATCACTGGACACTAACACCTCCGATAATCTGATTTGCAACAAGTTAAACAACTTAACTTTTCTGGAGGTGTGAGTGAGAGAGAATAGAGAGGATTATCATGCGACACCAGTAAGGCTGCCACCTCTCAGGTTTTTTACCTGGTGATCAGATTTTCAAGGTCCCTATCAGGAAATCCATTTTTGCTCTGTGCTGGGCAGTTTTTTTTTTAATTCAAGTTTATTGAAACATTTGGGCACATTAAAAACATACATGCAATTTTATCTCATTATACAGTAGGTCTTACAGTGTACAACATTGTCTGAGATTAGTTCATTCATTGTCTAACATATAGCTCTCTCGTTAGGAGTCCCGTCTTCCTCCCCAATCCTATTCCTCCCCCTCATCTGCATACAACCCTCAAATCCCATCCATCGAATATCAGAATGATTTGAGTTTCTGCAGCTCTTCCATCCCATCATTCATCTAAGGTGGTCTGCACTGTGTCTTGCCAGACTAAACAACTTGTCCAGTTATGTGTAAACAGGGTGTTAAATAATTGATTAGCAGTTTTTTTCCTGGGACAATACTAATTGTACAAAAGGTATTTATATAGGTTTTCTAAAAGTGTTATGTTAGTAAACACAATGAGGCAAGTGCTATGCATTTTTACAACGTTTTAGCACTTTTATGAGCAAAATGCTAATCAATTTTTAGAGTTAAATAAAACCCTGGTGTAAATAAGTGGAGCTTGAAGTTAACATTAAATGTCAGCTCCTCCATGTCTTGAATTTCACTGACAATGGCAAGCCATTGTTGTAAGGTTGGTGGGTCTGGTGTCAGCCACTCTTGAGTTATGGATTTGTGGGCTGCTGTCAGCAGCACATTCCATAGATACAATCCATCTGACCCTTTGATGTCTGAGGGAGGGAGACCTAGAATCATGTGTTTCAGGGTCAAATGTCTGGTGATGGAGAATATTTTGGAACATGCCCCCTCTACTTGTTGCCAGAATGGGAGTAGTATTGGGCACTGCCAGAAGATATGTGTGTGGTGAGCGTGATTCTCCGAGCAACCTCTCCAGCTTGTGGTAGTGTACTCTGTACTCCACTTACCTTGAATTGCTGGAGTGCAAAAGAATCTGACCTTAATTCTCCATTCAAAATCTTTCCAGAATGGTGACTGTGTGGTCCTATTGGCTGAGGCGATTCCCATTCCCCAGTATCTAAGTGGATTTCTGCTTCCCTTTCCCATTTATTTTTTATATATATGGTGCAATCATCATTTATATGTCACAGAGCTTTGTACAGGGCTGAGACATGGCCTTTTGTGATTGTATGGTCTAGAATGGCCTGTATTGTTCCCAGTAGTTGACTGGAGTGCAGTGGGGCCTGCGCTTCTTTTCTTAAGTTGTTAATATGGGCTCTGATCTGTAAGAATCTATAGTGGTCACTATTCCTGAGGTGGAACATGTCCGTAATAGTGCAGAATTCTTGGACAACATTGCCCAGTAGCAACTGACCTAATTGGCGTAAACCTAGCCTCGGCCAGTGACCAAAGTCATGATCCAGGTGGGCAGGGGTGAAGGATCCATCCCACGCCGGCCACCTACTGGGCCACAGTGCTCCCACCATTCTGTGTTTGGTCCAAGTTCTGTGTACCACAGCTAGGGTGTTTCTCACCATTAGGAGTGATATTTCTCCCTCATCTATGCTCACGAGGGTCCATGACCCTAGCACCCAGTGGGGCCCCTTCAGTGCTTGCGTGTTCAATATCTTTCCAGTGAGAGTGATATCCCTCTACTGACCACAAAAGGGCATAGCGGAGCTGCACAGCCATATAATATTGTTCCAAATTAGGGCACGCTCTACCACATTTCCCTTTTTCAGCAAGCATGATGTGAGATTTTATCCTAGGTCTGCCTAAAGACCATATATATTGGGAGATCCATCTCTGCCAGGACTGGAATTGTGTTTTTGGGATCCGTAGGGCCAGGGACTGAAATAGATACAAATATCTAGGTAA
Organism: Neoceratodus forsteri; assembly: GCA_016271365.2. Lineage (NCBI taxonomy): Eukaryota > Metazoa > Chordata > Ceratodontiformes > Ceratodontidae > Neoceratodus > Neoceratodus forsteri. The sequence goes on along the minus strand of CM028136.1, from coordinate 396,759,488 downwards.
TATATTCATAGTAATAGACTGGATACGGGAGTACATTGGGAGGTTTAACAATGACCACTTGTTCATATTTTATCACATTTGATTTGTTAGGGGGTAAAGTTTACTGTGTATAGCTTAGCCAAGTTTTTGGGTACCTGGATCCCCAAATATTTAATTTTGTTTCTGTTCCAGTCTTAGGGGTAAAGTGGCCAAGACCTCCAGGGAGGGACTGTAGTGAAATCTGAGGGTGTCCGTCTTGATCTTATTCAGGACGTAGCCAGCCTGCAGCCCATATTTCTCCAACAGCATCCATGCCTGTGGGATTGATTTTTCTGGATTTGTTAGATACAGTAAGATGTTGTCTGCGTACAATGATATCTTGTTTCTACATCATTGAGTTTTATTTCTGTGATTAGGGGATCATCTCGATTGGCTTTTGCTAGGGGTTCTATGTACAGTATAGGGCAAATAAAAGGTGAGAGAGGAAGTATCTCTGCCGAGTGCCCCTGCCCAAGGGAAATCTGTCCTATATCACCCCGTTTACGTGGACGTATGCCTGTGGTCTCGCGTATAGTGCCTTGAGGCTCGTGATAAAGGACTGTGGGAATCCAAAGTGTTCTAGGGTAAGAAACAGGAAGCTTCACGACACCTTATCGAACACCTTTTCTGGGTCCAGGCTCATGATTCACGTTGGGGTGTGGACTTTAGTAATTTTATCAATAAGGTTAATTGTTCTGTGTATATTATGTGTGGCCTGCCTGCCCACTACAAAACCTGCTTGATATATATGGTGTATGCAATGTTTGATGTATAGTGAGGAAAGTATGGGGTGAGTATGTATGTGCTAATTGCCATCTGATTACTACTCTTGAAGCAGAGATAGCGTTTCTGCCTAATATTAAACAAGTTTCTACTGATATTAGGGAACTGGAAAGTTACATTGATCTTATGGACGAACAACTTCATTCTAATGAACAATTTCCTTCACATTTAGGTAGCATTTCTATGCCTCCTGATGAGGAGACAATTGTAATGACTAGTACTAGTATACCTGTTGCCTCTGCCCCCTCTTATAAGGTGGATGATTATCCACCCTCTTCTCATGATAATGATGACTGGACCATTGTCACAAAGCCTCTCAAAAAGGAGGGGTGGTCAAATACACAATAGTGCCCCTATTGAAACTTGTAATAGGTTTGAGCAATTGACTGTATGAATAATGAAGTGCTACATGATTTATCCTGTGCATCACCTCTGTTGATAATAATGGTTTAAAAACACTTTTCAATCATGAGTTAATGCCCATGAATATTTGTCCAGTAAGTCTCAAGCTACCAAATCAATACCTATTAAGTTAATTGCTCCAGAGTGTGTTAAACAATCACCTGTTTCTGATTCTTGTACCCCTACTGTCTCAAAATAAGTGTTAGTCCTGGGAGATTCAATCATTAAGCACATTGACAGGATGGTATGCAATAGTGACAAGAGCAACCGCACTTGTTCTAGCTTCCGTGGGGCCAGGGTATCTGACATTACCTCCATGATGCCTAAAATTTTACAAAATGCGGGGGAAAATCCACTGGTTATCATACATGCCAGTGTTAATGATATAAACAACACCCCATTTAATCAGTTACAACAGGACTATGTGGCGTTATGTAACCTGTTACTTGATAGGGGATGCTGTGTATGTATATTTGAAATTCTACCTGTCCCGAGAGCAACATCTACCATGACGTAGAAAATCAAAGCCCTAAATGAATGGCTGAGAAAGTGGTGTTTTAAGCAGGATATACCTGTATTACCCACTGGGAATCATTTTCAGATCATTCTTCCTTGTTTTGCTGGGATGGTTTACATCTCAGTCGTAGGGGTAGTACACTTGTGGGGAAAAGTATCACTAAAATCATAAATCATTGTTTAAACTAAAAACAATGGGGGAGAATGGGTCTATTCCCAAGTCTCTGAATACTTACCAAAATATTATTACAACTAAATGTAAATTCCTAGCTTTGAATGCAAGATCTTTAAACCAACTCAAATTAGCAGAACTCGAAGCAAATGTAAAACTTTAAATATAGGTGTGGTGGGAGTAATCTGAAACTTGGTGGGACGATCCTCAGTTTGTTCCAGAGAAATTCCAGATTATAAGTTATATCCTAAAACAGATTAGATCAGCAAGGCGGTGGAGTTTGTATGTACATAATAAATGATATGCCTTCTTTAGTGTGTTCTCCTTTCCTTTGGAAAGTATATGGGTTAAAATCTTATTGAAGGAGCAGTCCTATGTAACTATTGGTAACATCTATCGATCTCCATCTGCAAATTCAGATTACACAGCTGATATGTTTAAAGAAATTACATTTTCAGAATCTCAAGATACTGTAATATTTGGTGACTTTAATCTCCCTCATATTAACTGGGACTCATTCTCAGGACAGTCCTATGCGGAAAGGACAAATAGATGTGGAAGTTAGTACTGGATTACAACAAATTGTTACTGAACCCACTGAGGTCCTAATATTTTGGATCTGATTATTTACTAACATAGAGCAACAAATTAGCAATTTACAAATTTGGGATCCACTTGGGACCAGTGATCATTCATCTATTCTTTTTGAAATTCAACAGTTTAAAACTACACAAAGGAAGTTATACTGTATAAAAAATTATAATAAAGCAAATTTTTCTAAAATCAATGAATACTTACAAAACATAAACTGGGAATCTAATCTTCTTAATTGTACAACACAACAAGCTTGGGACTTTTTTTAAAACATTGTACATTATTTGGAAAATACCTTTATTCCATCTAAGAGGAAATTTAATAATAAAGGAAAAATTCCCCTTGGTTCAACATGACAATTAAAAATCAGATTAAAATCAAAATTAAACTTTTTAGGAAGCTTAAGAATAGTTCTGTTCCATTTAAAACTACTCTATTATATAAATACAGACTATCTGTGAAAAACTTAAAAATTCTATTAAATCGGAAAAAAATTAGCTAGAATTTAAACTAGCTCACACAAAAGGCTGTCATAAATCTCTTTTCTCCTTTAAATAGTAAAAAGGTGTATCAGGACACGTTGGTCCCATTATAACCAATGGCTCTTCTCTATCTTATATAGAAACCTCAAATCTCTTTAATAAGTACTTTTGTTCTGTCTTCTCTCAAAAATCACCTATTAGTACATTTAAAGTTCACCATGTAGATTATCATAGGTTCTATCAAATGACATTATTGTTCTGCCAACTCAAACCAAACAGCTATTTGCCATTCACACTCATATACACACAATAATAGTACAATAAGTATAGCAAGCCAAAGCTTTATTATAGCAAAATATAATATAAAGGTTACAATAAGTACAGCAAGCCAAAGTTTATTATAGCAAATATAATACAAAAGGTTATACATCACCGATTCCAAAGCTACATCCAAGCCTGTTCCAATGGCTGAGAAGCCCCTTGTCAGCCTGTCTAGGATCTCATGAACGGAATTGGCCCCACAGCGATCGTGCCACCCTGCAGGTGAGGCTTCTAACCAGGCATTGAGAAAGCTACATTTATATCTTATTCTATGTTAAAAATAACCGTGCAGCCTTTATAGTGTTGTCTCGCCACATTCTAGAAGCTGGCCGGGCTCCCAGGATGCTGTGAATTCACACCATAAGGACTGCTCAGAATTCCTCACCTGCTAGGTCACTGTGCTCCAAACACTGGCGGGTGCCTAGAACACTATGAGCTAAGCCGAAGTTTAAACAAAACTACAAAACAGGTTGCCTGATAATATGCAACCTTCAAGTTAGCAAAATACACTGTCTGAAGCAAAACATAATAATGAGGCTATCTAAAGAGCAAAACACCAATTAAATGAAGCAGCATGTAAAATGGAGTCACACAATACAAAATGGAGTATAAAATGACATACATTACATGAAATAGCATACAAAATGGAGTGACAATAATCAACATATTATACTATCACTACATTAGGTCCTTTGATTATTGTGAATACGATTTGTATGATATTGGTACCATAGCAAAATTACTACTAATATAACATGATAAGTAACAAGTCCAAATAAGCAAGATAATTGTCACTACAGCAATGATTATGATAGGATGTATCAGAATATTTAACACTTTTGTAGCTGATGGAGACCATCCTGTAAAAATATCCCACCAATAATGAGTAGTCTCTTGTTGAATCTTGGAACTTAAATCAATCATTTTATTTTAACTATTGTAGTTTGCACCTGACTTTGCACTAATGATTTATTTCTTATTGCCAAATGAGCCTGCATTACATCTGTTTCCTGAATTATCTGTTTAATTTTATTTAATGAGATACTCAATCTTGATTGATCTAAAATATTGGGCTGCCAATACAAAATAAGCTTCTGCTCATTATCAGGGACAAAGGTGTAGTAGTATTTTCCACCACAAATGAGTCACATTTCTTAAACAACCTGAAAAGGACGAGTTAAGTTATACATCCTAACAGTATTCTCCTGATTAGTTACTATACAAACATACTGGGTCCTATTTCTGTAAACATGGTAAAGGTTATGGGTAAATTGTCCATTGACACAAATTTATCGAATGCTCCAGTAAACAAGGTTCATAAAGTCTGGAATGCTGTCCACATAGTATTCCATCAGCTGTTTTTGAACACAGACTTAAGTCATGGGTGGTGTTCTGACTATCTATATAATCTCCGTTAAAATGTGGTAACCAAAACTCAGGATTAAATAATGGGGGACCAAAAATTACAGGTAATATTACATATTTATCTGTGCATTTTACTGTGGTGGATGACATTACAATCCAATGATTACTAGGAATCCATGATTTGAACACGGTCCTCCACACATATTCATTATTACGCATTAAATCCTCTGGGCCTTATTTCTTTGCATTATAGAATACATATGTCGCATTGTGCATTCTGTCCAATCAATAAATGCTAAATACTTTCTGCTACTCCCATTCCCATACCTGTGAAGCATTAAATAACTGCAAGAACTCAAAATCATAATTCAAAGTTAATCTTTGGGGTAAGAAAACAGTTGGCATCCATTGAGCTTGTAAGTTAATTAAGCTAAATACATCAATTCCTACTGCCTGAAGACCTGTTAGTCAGTGTTTCTATATCAACACTATTTAAAATTCCATGCCTGCCCTGCTCCGCCTAATAGCGTATCATACCAAGCTCTTTTATATTTGCATTTTCTACTAAACATAAACGTTATGTTAAAATGGATTACATTTTCTGATACCGCTGCGCTACTGATGTACATGTGGATGGAACCTTAACTATACTATCATTGCTAATTACAGGATGATTTTCAACACTGTAATGTGATCTGCCCAAGTAGTTCTATTAGTTATTCAGTAGCATTCATGCAGAATAACGTGTCTATGTCAAAGTAATACTTGCATTGAAAATGTCTGTTTGATTCATGCAGCAATCAAGTCTATGTTGTACAGTCACCATGCAACTATTCGGTAAGTTGCAGCATCTAATAACAGTCTGGTTCTGTAATTTAATCCAATTTGTGTCCCATAGGTTGGACATATAATCATCCTGCCATTGTCTCAACTGGTTTCCAAATGTTCACATCTGGTGAAAAGTAATGTTCACTATAGGACATCCCTTGGTTTCAGGGCAAGTAAAGTTGTCTTGCACCGTAAGCTGGTGGAAGATTTCCAACCCCATTGTACAAGTGGGTCGCTCAAGCTTCAATATTCTTCCTCCTGGGGTAATAGGCTTTACCGAATGGACCGTGAGAGAGTGTTATTCCTTTTAGAATCCATTGAAGAACCTAGAAAATACACAGACTGATTATTCTCGAAGATAACATGTGTTCGCTGGTACATATTCCCATCTCTTTCCTGACCTGATAATTAACACTGTGTTGTCTCGTCCGGTGGCTATCACCTCAGCTGGTTCAGGAGGGCCATTTGGGTTTGTAACCATATTTTGGCCCCATTGTAAAACCTCCTGTAGATCTAAAACCTTTATCCTCCCTTGCTGTTAAGGTGTGGGGCTTGTCCCTTTATAGGGGTCACTTTGTTAACTGGAATAATTAACAATTGAGCCACTCTGTCATACTGTTGAATTAACAGATTTTGTTCTCTACTATTCAACAAAATTACTTTTCACTTCTCCTTGGTAATCACAATCAATCACCCTCCCAAAATTTGTATTCCCTTGAGGGCTAGTTCTGATTTAGGTGCTATCCAACCAAAATGTCTCGGTGGAATTGTATTCAATACCAGTTTCTATCACTTGAATGTTTCTGCTGTTTATTTCTGTATTCTTGAACGGCATGTAAATCAAGTCCAGCTGCTTCTAGGGTTACCCTGCAAGGAGACAGAGCTCCTGGTGTAATTTCCCAATATAACACTGTTTCTGTAGTTGAGTAAGCCTGCACTTGCAAATTAGGAGTTATCATTCGCATTAAGGGGTCTCAGATTCTCCAATTGGTCTATTATTTAAAATCTGTAATGCTTCATGCAAATTCTCTTTCCATTTTGTGGCTCTCCCCAATTTCCTAAACTGTTCTTTCAGCAATCCATTCATTCTCTCAATTAACCCTGCTGCTCACGGGTAATAAGGGATGTAAAATACCCACTGTATGTTATGGGCTTGAGTAAGCTTGTACCATTTTCCCTAAAATGGGAACCATTGTCACTTTGTATCTGCAAGGGTATTCCATAGTACAACATAATTAAGTTAATTGCCTTAATAGTGTTTTTCTGTGTAGCTTGTTTACAAGGGTATGCCAAAAATACCCTGAATATGTATCTACAACTGTGCAAGCATATTGACATCCTCCACTAAGGGGTAGAGGTCCAATGTAATCAATCTGCCAAATTTGTCCTGGTAATTTTCCCCTCCCCAATTGTCCTTTCACAATATGAGGGATTGGTCTTTGTTGCCCATGTTGGCATATAGGACACTGAGCAATAACAGTTTTAACCAAATCCAATGTTAGGTACACCCTACTATATGCCCACCTGTAAGTGGTTTTCTCCCCAAATGTCCACATTTTTGATGTGCCCATTTGCCAGCCCTGATAACTGCTGACTTTGAGTTTCTTCAATATCCACTGGAAGAATCTTAGCTTTTTCATCTGCAATAGAATTATACCATCGTTTAGTGTATCTGAAGCTCAATGAGCATCAACATGAAATACAGTGGTCTGAGTATTTTGCACCATAGTCCATATTTCCTGCCACAGTTCTTTTCCCCATATTTCTTTCGAATAAATTTTCCACTCATCCTTAGCCCAAGTGGGCAGCCAGGTTGTTAAACCATTGGCTACAGACCATGAATCAGTATAAATATGACATGTACCTTGCAACCTTTGTGGGTATTACACTGGAAGGGAGGAAGGGTAGTTACCTCCCTCCAAGCTCCTACTGGTAGAAGACACAGCTCGAGGTGCAAGAGACAGCTTGAATACTGTAGCAATAAAAGGTTAGCTGTGAAACACAGACAAACAACAAAAACAAACACACATCAGTTTAAAAATAAAACAAGATTATTTCCATAGGATAAAAGAAGCCAAGGCCCCTGGGTTCCTTATCCTAAGCATGACAAAATGTCCAGATTGATGCTAATACCTCAGACGTACGTCTCTGTAGATGGTAAACTCTCAAAACAGCTGTAATAGTCCTTTTTCAAAATTGTAAAAGTTTGTTCCTCTTCACTTAGAATACTAGTTTTGCAATAAAAGTCAAATTACATGGTTCACTCTTGGTGTGCTTTCATGAAAACATACATTTTGTGTGAAAAGTTGTGCTTTAGGCATGGAATACACATCAAGTTTGAACTGGTAGTAACAAAATGTTGAAACACAAGAAGGTCAAATAACGTGTAAAAGGTCACAGTGTGCATGCAAGGGTCATTCAAACCTAGCCATTCCTGTAGTGTCCTTGAACACCACCAATATTAAAATATCTTTAAATAACAATAGAGCACACGATGAAACTGCTGGCCAAGACAGTACACACACATACACATACACAAAAAGAAATACTTAACACAAAATAAGACTGACATTGTTTCACACCAATTTGCTGGAGGTAATGCCTATGTTCCATTAGAAAACTGTATGTGGTTTAGATATATGTGCTGCCTCCTGCCTGTCTTGTAACACTGACAATTTTAAACCAACACATTTATACATATTGCCATGCCAAATCTTTCCAGAACAAAACACTGTTTAAACACATCATCTGTAAGTGAACACATCTCGTATAACATGATTACACCTTTTGGCACATAACTAAAATATGGCACTCTGCCATTTTGCAAAAGTTTCTGGTTTTAACTAGAAGTATGATAAAGCCATTTATAGCTGTTAACACATTACATTTTCACCTAGCAGTGGCTTGGTACGCTGCTTGCAAACTACAACTCTTTCTGCACATTGCAATCTATATGACGCCATAATTCTTCACCATCAACACTACCTGCTCCAAGCAACAACTACAAACAAAAGTTTTCACTGACCCTATCTAGGCAGCACAAATGTTCCATTACAAATAAAGCCAATTAAAACAGTCAGCTATGAGGCAAAGAAGCTTCTTCTTTCTTTTTGTTTTTTCTGTAACATGTTGTGCACTGAAGGCAGTCAATCCTATCTCATAACCTTGACAATAGAACATAATTACAGAACACAGATATAAGCTAGAAAATATGCATGAGAAAGACGGAGCATTACCTTGTTTAGTATACGACATAGAAATAAAACAGACAGACATACAACAACTTTGAATAAAAAAAATTCAGACTTACCGGTGCCAAGGTATTTTTCTTCTTCTTTTCCGATATACTAGTCTAAGTAAGAAAACTGACTGCAGGACCTTCGTGATAATTTCCAAACGCTGCAGCTATTAACTCTTTCAAAGGTTTTAACCTTTTCAAAGGTTTTCTTTTGGCCATTTTAGTAACCTGCCAAACCAAGTCTTTTCAGAGCTCTGGTTTGCAGTTTAAAAAAAAACAAACAAAAATCTCTAACAGTACTAGGTTGAGATCCATCTGGTAGAGGTCCCCAGTACTTGGGTTTAGGATCAAATGTTTCAGCCTCTATAGGAGGCAAGGAACTGAAATTGATACAGAAAACTTGAAACTACACAGATAGGCAACATGGGGGAGGATTTTCAAATCATCCTCGTCTGTAGTCACCTACTGTGCGTACATCCACAGTAGTTTATTTTTCTTTTCTAGATGTTGCTTATCTAACTTTTTAACCAGCGTGCTTTTCTCCTAAAAGCAGCCTGAACTGTGAATAATATCATTGGCTCTAACAGTATATACTTGCAGCAAGCACAAATTACAAATACAAAGGGCAGTTGCCCTTGCTTGTTTGAGCATTAATACACCTTTAAAAAGAACTCATCCTTTTTCCTAAAATAGACATTTTATTTTCGAATCCTGCCGACTACGCCAAAATGTTCTGCAACTCAAACCAAGCAGCTATTTGCCATTCACACTCACATACACACAATAACAGTACAATAAGTATAGCAAGCCAAAGCTTTATTATAGCAAAATATAATATAAAGGTTACACTAAGTACAGCAAGCCAAAGCTTTATTATAGCAAAATATAATACAAAGGTTATACATCACCGATTCAAAAGCTACATCAAGCCTGTTCAATGGCTGGGAAGCCTTGTCAGCCTGGCTAGGAGTCTCACGAACCGGAATTGGCCCCACAGCGATGCGTCCACCCTGCAGGTGAGGCTTCTAACCAGGCATTGAGAAAGCTACATTTATATCTTATTCTATGCTAAAAATAACCGTGCAGCCTTCATAGTGTTGTCTCGCCACATTCTAGAAGCTGGCCGGGCTCCCAGGATGCTGCGAATTCACATCATAAGGACTGCTCAGAATTCCCTACACCTGCTAGGTCACTGTGCTCCAAACACTGGCTGGGTGCCTAGAACACTATGAGCTAAGCAGAAGTTTAAACAAAACTACAAAAACAGGTTGCCTGATAATATGCAACCTTCAAGTTAGCAAAATACACTGTCTGAAGCAAAACATAATAATGAGGCTATCTAAAGAGCAAAACACCAATTAAATGAAGCAGCATGTAAAATTGAGTCACACAATACAAAATGGAGTATAAAATGACATACATTACATGAAATAGCATACAAAATGGAGTGACAATAATCAACATATTATACTATCACTACAATTATACAGGCTATCAAAAAAAAAAAAAAATAATAGTCCGGGCCCAGACGGTATTCATCCATGGTTTCTGATTGAAACTTCTATAAATATTTCTATACCTTTGTCAATTATCTTCAACAAATCCTTATAAGAAAGCATTGTACCAAATGATTGGCATTCAGCAATAGTTACTCCCATATTTAAAAAAGGCAATAGAGGTTCCGTGCAAAATTATCGTCCAATTAGCCTGACCTCAGTGGCCGGTAAATTAATGGAACGAGTAATGAAGTCTCTAATAGATCAAGATTGTGAAAAATGTGGAATTTATTATTCAAATCAGCATGGGTTTACTCCCAAGTATTCCTGCACTACCAATCTGATATATTTTTACAATAATATAAGTACTCTACTAGATGTGAGTATCCCTACTGTTGTAATTTTTTTGGACTTTAGTAGAGCTTTCAATAAAGTCTCACATGAAAAACTCATTACTAAAATGCACAATCTAGGTTTGTCACCTGATATTGTCAACTGGACGTTAAACTGGTTGACAAATCATTCTCAGAGAGTGAGAATTAATGATATCTTGTCTGATTCAGGTAGTGTGACAAGTGGTGTACCACAGGGGTCAGTCTTGGTACCAACATTGTTTAATTTCTTTATCAGTGATTTACAAACAGGGCCAAATAACTTCATGGTTAAATTTATAGACGATACTAAATTGAGGGCAAGGTTAATAATCAAGAAAATATTTCTGCATTAAAGAAGGATTTGGAAAAATTAACACTTTGGGCAAATGAAAACCATATGCAGTTTAATCAAGACAAATGTTTAGTAGTGCATTTCGGTGTAAATAATCCAAAAACAATATATTATATAAATGGACTACCACTTCACTCATTAAATTGTTAAAAAGATTTAGGGATATATGTTAATAATAAACTTACATCAAATGATCACTGTGTTAGAACTGCTAGCATGACCAACAGACTTTTGAGGCAAATAAAACGCACTTTTGTTAAACGCACTGAACAATGCCTTATTCCATTGTATAGTGCATACATTAGACCGTATCTAGACTATGGCTCCCCTTTCTGGAATCCAAACCAAAAAGACATAGCAATTCTTGAACAGGTTCAAAGGACAGTAACTAGAATGATTCCAAGATTAACAAACGTGGCTTATCAGAACAGATTAAAAGCTACTGTTCTCTTCTCTCCTCTCTTCAAACTAAAAGATTAAGAGGTGATATGCTTATGGTTTTTAATTTAATAAATTAACCAGATCTAATGGAAAAATGTGGTCTAACACTCTCCAAAAGGAGACATGTTCCGAGACTGCATAATAAACAGCTTGAAGTAAAAACTTATAAAACCAGCAAAAGGAAATTTTTTCAAAAGACATCCATTGCATGGAACATCTTGCCACAAGAATTAGTAGAGGCAACTAGTGCCACTGTCTTTAAAAACAAATTAGATGTTTGGTTGAGGGATAAAGATAAATAATGTCCCACATAGTGTGGGGAACAGTCTCGATGGGCTCTGGCCTTTTTCTGTTCTTTCATACCAAGTAATACCAAGTAAGTAATACCACACAGTATTCAGATAGGTTGTACACGCCCTGCCATTATGTGATGCAAGGGCATATAGAAGAGCTGATTGTAACTTCTTTTGGTTTTAAATTTTCAAAGAGCTGAAAGACCTGCCTCCATTTAATCCTAGCAATAAGGCCACTTGGTGGGATTTGAATACTGAGATGTACACTGCCACCTGGGTGACCACAGGTGGCAGTGCAACTGGAGCAGCTAGGGGGAGGGGAGACATCGGCATGCACTGTACACCACACACTTGCATGGGGACATGCTTGGCACATCCTTGACACAGACATCCCAGTGGGCTCAGGAATACAGCAAAGAAAACACTCCCTGATGGTAGCATGAAGCTGCCTGGTCCAGAGTCCCTGCACTGGGCTACTCACGCATGGTCCCTCCCTAACCAGATCTGGTCCACAATGGAAGCTAATGGGGGCCTGTGTCACCCTCACCACAGAGGGAAGATCTAGGGGAACAAGGTAGAGACCCATAAAAGCCCTGGAGAACACCAGGGTGATAGGGCTAGCACCAGAAAGAAGTAGAAGGGGGCCATTGGGGAGAGCAGGAGACAAAAAAAGTACACCCACCACCATGGCTAGCAGCACTTGCCTGTGGCCCATGCTATGTGGTGCATAGGTGTGTGGGATTACTTGATGGTAATCAATCTCACGTCATGCTTTGCCACTTAAATATCAACCAACTGGCTGGCCCAGTGGAGCTGAGAGTTGTGGCGCAGGACACCACACCTCGTGCCACGCCGGTGACCCGGATTCAGGAGCGAGCTCGGGTGCTGAGGGTCGGCAGGGGAGGGAGGGGATCAAGCACCCACAGGGCTTCTCGCCTCTCCTGGGGGAGGACAGGGGTTCACCCAGCGTTCCAGCGGCTCCCGGTGGAGTTTGGGGGAACTGCAGAATGTGGGCAGCATATTCAGCAGCATGGCTGATGCAGGCAGGGCTGCCATGATCCTACATGCATCAGATGTACACAAAGCAAGGGGAGGGAGGAGGGAGCAAGTCACCAGAACACAGGAAAACCCAACTCTGTGGGGTAGGGTGATGGCACCTGACCCCATGCCCACCACCAGATCCATCTCTCCTGGCCTTCCAGTTCCTTCCGCCTGGGCCCTCACCTGCAACCGTGTCAGTGTCAGTGGCTTAATGGGTAGCACACCGCCTCTGAGGCCGGGAGATCAGAGGGCTGTGGGTTCAGTTCCCATCTGCACTTGGGTTAATATCCCAGTACTGACACTGCAGTGCAGCATGAGAGGTGCCGCATCGAGGTGCCGCTCTTTCGGATGAGACGTTAAACCGAGGTCCCATCTGCCTGGATTGGTGGTAGTTCAGATGGATGTTAAAGATCCCATGGCACTTATCGAAAAGAGTAGGGGAATTTCCCCGGTGTCCTGGCCAAATTTCCCTCATTCACTAAAAATACCACCAACAGCTTAATCTGGTTCAAAGTCATTAGGCATTCATCTGTATCCCCCTCCCCCGGGTCGTGCCTGAAAATAGGCAGGATTTGTCTAGTGCACTTACCCGGTCAACAAAAAAAGCTAAAAACCAGGATCTGTCTCGACAGTGCAAACAAGAGAAGGGGCGGCCCCACCCCAGAGGGGTTAAGCCAAGGGTCTTGGCTGCGGGGTGGGGGGAGAGGAGGCTTAAGGTGGAGAGGACCTCAGGCAGGCAGAAACAGACAGGGTGCCTGAGAGAGGCTCCGAAGGCCATGACCGGAGGGAAAAAGAAGTGTAAAAACAAATAAATAAATAAATAAATAAAATATCAACTAACTTTTTAATAGTATCCGATCAAAACCATGCTGGAACAGATGCACAGTCAAAAAACGCATGGGCAAAACAGCATGCCCGGTTTCAGAGTTAGTTTATATATATTAGCATGTTTTTTCACCGTTCTTGTTTTCTGGTCTCTTCATTTCATTCTTTTTGACTGTGCATTTCTGCTGGCACAGTTTTGACCTATTCCCGTTTGTAACAGCTCTGCTGTAATTATCCCCCTTGACTCTCTTGTAAAATAGATGCTACTCATAAACAAGGCTGTGCTGGTCTACAAGCATGCTAAATAAATAAACATTTCTTCTCTGAACAAGACAGGTTATGTAGTTCTTCTTGACTGTTTGTGGACGTCGTTGACAAGCAGAATTTGCCTATAGCAAGTAGTCCCTTTTCTACCAGTATTAGACTCACTGTTTTTGAAAGCACTTGGAGATACAGGGTGGGATATTCAGAAAGCGCCAGGCAGGGGCCCAAGCCTGGGTGCAGCGCAACTGGGATGCGCTAGGGCATGGCCTGGGTGATATTCAACGGTGCTGTGCCATGGCTCAGCACCGTTGAATATGGCACTGGGGCCACCCACACTGCACATGGCGCAGTGGCACTGCACCAGCACAAGTAGCAAGTGAGGAGCAGGGGGATGCACCAGCGCAAGTGTAAATGTGCTAGGCGCAGCAGCCACAATATTTAACAATGGCCATGCAAATAAGGCCATTATGCATGCAAGACACAAATTGGGCCATTTGCATGTCATTATGGCCCCATTTGCATGCAGGTGCGCCAATCCCCGGTAACTTAAGCCTGGCGCCCTGCCAGGCTGCAGCCATCAGGGACCGACACCCCCAACCCTCGGCGTGCAAAGTGACCCAATGCCCGATCATGGGATGTGGTTAAGGTTAAAGTCCCTGGTGGTCCAGTGGACCCTACCCCATTGCCCGCTTCTGGGCAGATCAATAAATTACGTTCCCTGGTGGTCCAGTGAACCCGATCCCCAGCCCGATCATGGGCAGATGAAGAATGAATAGTCTTTGTTAGTCCAGTGGATCCGATCCTCAGCCCTCATCGCCGGGCAGATGCAGAAAATATTTCTAGGGTCCAGTGACCCAACCTCGCTCGATTGTTTCAGTTAGATAAACAGGGCTATCGGTATTTCACCTCACCCACCAGACCTGCCACCCGCTTCTCTGTCAGCGGCGGTGGCGTCCTCATTTGCAAGTTACTCACTTACCGACAGAGTACGGCATAACTGTACACTTCATTGGTTCACTGCGTGAGCCAATGGTCGTGTAGACCGTACTGTACTATACAGTCCCAAAATATGAATGGTGCATTCACATTTCTGGACTGTGTAGTACAGTATGGTCTGCACACCCATTGGCCCACACACTGGATCAATGGGCGTGCAGCCATACTGTACGCTGTCAGTTGGTGGGTGGCCAAGTGGCTTGCGGGTGGGAAGCTGCCACCCGCCGCTGACCGGGGTCAGGTGGTGGGTCCTGAGTGGGCGGTGGGAGGGGTACCATGGCCCACCTGGGCATATATTTACAACTGAAGCCCGTGATCGGGCTGGGGATCGGTCCACTGGGCCACCAGGGAAAGTAATTTATTCATCTGCACGCTATCAGGCAGGGGAGCAGGTCCACTGGACCACCAGGGATAATATGGTTTTATGCCCGCGATCGGGTGGGGGGGGCAAAGACGCCCGGACTGTGTTTCTGGAGGTCGGGTGGCCATCCACAGCTGGCGTCTGCCGTGTTGTGCCCTGCAGTACAGCAGCTCACCTGTGGGTGGCCAGGCCTTACTCCTGCTTTTTACAAGCGGATCTTTGAGCCCCCCTGTGCAGCGCAAGGCGGGTTTGTGCCTGCATATATGCCAAACATCCCAGGCTGAATATCGGGATGTGCTGCATATGCATGGGCACGTCCCCCACACTTGCACCACATACATTACTGGTGCACCCCGGCACATCGGGAATTGTGCAGCGAAACATCCCCTTTTGAATATAGTGCTGGGGCACATCAGTGGGTTGCGCATGGCGCAATATTGTTGCGCCATGCACAACCCCTTTGAATATCCCACCCACAGTGTGTATGGTGGCACTATATAAAAAAGTATTCTATTCAATTCACAGTAGTTAATGTTGTTGAACTGTGGAGTGATATATCTGCCCTGAATTCCAATGCGTTCTACACACCAAGCTTTTCACTCAGGATCAGCATTGCCCTGTTCCAGCTCCTGAAAGGACAGACCACATTTTCCAGTGCCCGATGCTGCTTTCTTCTTTTTTGTATATACTTTATACTTTTCCCAAGCCAAGGACAGTGCTTTGTACTCTCTGACCCAAGTCACTGCCTGCCTGAGAAGCTACTTATCTAAGTACAGTACCCGAGCCTTCAATTCTACTCCAGTGCTGATTTCGTCACCCACAGTGCCAGCCATGGCTTAACCATAGTAAAAGGGCCCCTGAGAAGATGCACCATATTCCTCCAGGGAACAGTCATGTCCGGAGTGGTGAAAGCAAGCATGGGGATGGAGGGCTAGCCATTGGGGGTTGGAGGGGCTTTGTAGGTCCTTGTTGGGTATTGGGATGGGACTGACTTTATCTGACCCGCGCCCTCCTTAATTTTATTCCATTATGAATGATCTTCCATTATTCTTTGGGACGGGCCCTAGAATGCACTTTTCACTAGTTAGGCAGACCATGTGATATTCCCTATCCTATGTGCCTAATAACATAGTGCCAGCCCACACACTGGGCATTGATGCCTCCATGTCAGCATCAGGCTAATGTTACCTTGGCAGCTGGAAAAATCTCAGATGCATGGATTTCTGCCCACATGACCGCCTACCATCTGGGCACTAGGTGGCAGTCATGTATCAGCACAAGTCATATGGCAGGGGAATACCCAAGACAAATGTCTATTCTACCTCTTGCTTCTTCTAATGTGCACCATGCTGGCTCTAGGACAAGGACTTTGGGCAATGGCATTGCATGTTAAATACTTGTTACTGGACCATTGAGAAGGCTCCTCTACTGCTGCTTTCATTCCACTGTAATTTGAACATCCCATCTCTCAAAAGTCAGTCCTCACTTTCAATTGCCCTTCCTACTTCAAGCCCTAGACACAAATGTTTTTGTTTTTTTTACCGAGGCACAGTATGAGAGAAACTGTTTTGTGGATAGGAACCTTTCACTACATTGTGCAGTCCACCTCTTGAGCAACCTAACTCACATGTCCGAAAATAGGCTATATTGTTGTCTAGTGACATTCTTTTGCATAGCTCTTAGTCAGGTTCAGGGTGCTTTGGCTCTGGTTTGGGGTGCTTCAGCTCGGAGTGGAGGATGCTGCTGCCTCCTGTTTTAGTGGAGGTGACAATAACCACCCACATTATCCTACCTCTCACTTTTTCAATAGTTTCGCCTTAGATACTCTCTCCACCCACATTTTTCTACTCCAAGCTTTTCCCTAGCCTGCTACTGTTGAATATTTTGCATTTTAATCTGAGCTTCTTCCTCTTTGTTGACTCATCTTTAAGCTTTAACATGGCACTGGGTATTGTGCTGACTTGTACTTACATACTTGTAGTACTGGGCACAGACCAATTGCTGCTCACTCAGGCAGAACACAGGGCAGCCCACAGTCCCTCTGTACTCCAGTTTCTCATGTATCTACCCCCAAGCCAACCTTAATCATACCCTTATCACCATATACAGGCTTAGAAAAGGGGAAACTGTTGTATGGTTATGGAATATCTCAGAGTCTACAAACATCAGATCTTCCTCCCCCCTTCCCTTGGGTCACTCCTGAAATTCCTGCTGACCATTAAATTATTACTCGCTGGGGATACTGAATCTAACCCTGGCCCTCCATGTCCTAATGTTCCAACTGTGTCACCTTCTATGGCTGTCTGGGCTAATGCCAAAGGTCTGAAACTAGTCCACATGAACATTAACAGCCTCAGACCTAAAATGCATGAACTTGAGGCATGGGTAAATATGCACTCCCCTGACAATTGCCATTTCTGAAACCTGGCTCAAGCCTAGTATCCTAATGCATGAGCTTGAGTTCCAGGGGTTTAAATCTTTTAGACAAGATTGATGTGGTAGGAAGGGTGGTGGAGTTATCATTTACATAAAAAAACTCCTTAAATGCCTCCCTGGTGGCAATGCCAGACCATACCCAATCAGGTGGCGAGGCGGTGTTCATCAAAATACTGCTTGGCTGGACTAAGCCCCTGCTAATAGGCTGCATCTACAACCCACCTAAGACTGCAAAAGATGCCTTAAAGAGCCTTCTGGATCTGATGCTGGGGCCTCCTCAGTGGGAGAAAATAATCCTTGGTGATTTTAACCTTCACTGGGGTCAGCACACCATTAGTGATATAAAAATCCAGCTTGCTAGAGGCCAACTTGACCCAATTGATCCAAGGACCCACTAGGTTGAACATTAAGTCAGGAACCACACCACATTAGACTGGATTCTTGCTTCCTACCAAGTAGTTCCAGACTGGCTAGGACATTTTGGATCTATAAGTAACCATGTCCCTATATTCGTGATCTGGAAAAGACCATCCCAACCTCCACCCAGAATTTTTGGGCTCGGAATTATTCCAATTTTGACACCTGCTCCTTTCTTGAAACCCTAGCAGTGGTGGACTGGACTCAAATCAAGCTAGCCCTCAATCTTGACTCAGCCTTTGATTTCTTCATCAATAATCTTCTCTAGGCCACCAATAAGCATGCCCCCTTAAAACAAATCAGAGTCAAGGTAAAATGCTCAAAGTGGCTATCCGGAGACCTTTAAAAACAAATGAGGGTGAGAGACAAAGCCTGTGAAAAATTCAAATCTACAAATCTAACTAAGGATTGGGTGGAATATAGAAAATTGAGAAACAAGTGTAAAAGGGAACTAAAATCAGCTAAAAGACAATACCTCCAGAACCTACAAACTAAAAGCCTTCAGACCCTACAAAATTTTGGTCCCAAATTAACTCTCTCCTAAAGGGGAACACCATCCATGAGAAAAGTGACATAGTAGCAAATGGTGTCCGCTATACCAACCCACAAGATGCTGCTGATGCACTAAATGCATTCCTCACTGACCTGGACAAATTAAAAAAAATCCCTCTGCACCCCCCCTACCCAGAATCATTTACAAGAGGAAACCCCTTACCCTAATTTTCACTTCAAACTTGCAAATAAATCTGAGGTCCAAAAATTACCAAAAAAAATCAAATCCTCTGGCTCTGCTGGGTTTGACAAGCTGGAGCCCAAATCTCCTCAGAATCGCAGGCTCACGTCATTGCCTCTCCAGTCACTTGGCTCCTAAACAGATCGCTGCTTGAAGGCAAAGTCCCCACTGTGTGGAAAGCTGCCTTGGTCACTCCTATCCCTAAAAGTGGGGATATTGAGCTAGTTGAGAATTAAAGACCAATATCCGTCCTCTGCACCTAAGTAAAGTGTTAGAGAGAATTGTATACAGCAGGTCCAGGAATATGTTAAAAGGAACAATTTACTAACTGAACAACAACATGGTTTTAGGACAAATCATGGTACCAACACAGCCCTGATTAGCCTTACTGGGGATATCTTCACAGCTCTAAATGATGGTCTTCCAACTGGTGCGATCTTTATAAACCTCACCAAGGCATTTGACTCGGTGAATCATCAGCAGCTCATCACTAAACTAACATCCCTTGGTCTTGATCATCTGCCTACTCAATGGTTCATTGACTACCTTGACGGCAGATCACAAATTGTCAGATGGCAAGGAGCTAAGTCTGACAAATGCCCTATCACAGAAGGCATCACCCATGGTTCAATATTGGAACCTCTCCTGTTTTCCCCTATTTATTAATGATTCTCCTCAACATTGTGGAGGGGCCAAGGTGACCTTACATGCAGACGATACTGTGCTTTATAGGTCCTCCTGAGACACTGTCCAACTTAAAAACCTTCTTAGTCAAGACTTTGGTCTACTTGAAAATTGGTTTCTTGCTAATAAATTAGTTCTAAATAGTAAAAAGACCAAAGTCATGCTATTTGGCCCTAAAAGCCTGGGTCCAACACGTTTACATTTATTGTCTCCAGCTCTTTCCAACTGCTCAAAAATTGAAGTGATCGATTGTATCAAATACCTAGGTGTATACTTAGACCAAGACTGCTCCTTTAAGAGCCACATCAACCATCTGACCAAGAAACTCAACCAAAAGTTAGGTCTGTTATATCACCTGAGCCCTTTCCTCACTCAGTGAATCAAACTCAAGGCTTCCACTGGTACACTCCAACCAACCTTGCTATATGGGACCCCTTTACTACATTCTGTAAGACGTTTTGAAATGCAAAGACTAAAAATACTGTATCACAGGACAGCTTCTCGCCAGGGTACATATATCACTGCAAGGTACTATTATCTCTTAGGTGGCTTTCTAGACAGCAGATTATCATATCCATCACTGTGCCTTGTATTTAAGCTCCAGCAAAATGGCACCCCTCCTAGCCTAATTAACACATTAGCTCCAAAAGAGAATGGGAGAACACTAAGATCCTCTGCGCCAGCTTCTCCATATCCCAGTGTTACTTCTCTAGGACTCGGTCCTATGCTGCCTCATCTCCTATCTGAATGGTCTCCATAGCAGTCTCCAGGAATGTGTATTCTCCTTTGGGGCTTCAAGAAGGGTCTTAAAGCCCACCTGTTGGAGCTGAGCTCTGCAATCACACTAAGTTTACCAGACTCCTGCTGCATCTAACCTTATTGGGACATCAATCTGATTGTGACTGTCTGTGTATAATAGTACTTCTACTCCTATTGATATTGATTGTAATTAACCTGTCACTGTATCCTTGACTGGGTCAGTATGTCAATATTGACTGTTAATTGTGAAATGACATGTATGTATTTTGTTATGTTTATAGATGTATGCAATTAATTCGGTCGCTTCTGAAAAAGGACTGTTTAGTCTCAGTGGCCTACCTGGTCACAAAAATTAAATAAATAAAATTATGAATAATCAAAAACTAGACATATTGTGTTTGCAGCTGTTTCCATTCATTGTGTAGCCCAGCTCCTAACAGGTCAGCCCACATTTGAGAGTGTGTTGCTATATCTCAATTGTGCCACACTGTTCTAAAAAGACTACCCCACATTTCCCAGCACCCAGCTCTTACATGGCTGATGTCAAGTTTTTTTTTTCATTTTTGAATATATTTTTATTTATAACTGAAATCTTCTAATAAGATTTAATGTTTACAGTACAAGTGCCCAAAACAGACAGTCAATGGCTCATACCTCTCATCTATCTTACATTACGTGGAACAGTTCCTCATATTACTTCACAAAAGCCCCCTGTTCCACATTGAGAGGATTTATCCCACATTCAGTGTTAAGATTTTAAAGCAAAAACCTATAGCAAAATAATGTGAAAAACATGTTATTTAATTAACAACAAACTTTGTTAACATAAAGGCATACGCTTGAACAGTGTTCTGGGTTTCTTAGTTAAAGGTTTGAAAAAGTGTCTCAAATTTTCCCTATTTGTTTCACATTTTAAGAGGCAATGTTCCACATATGGGGAACGAAAGGTTGAGAGGTGCAATAGTTCACAGCATACATTATGTTCTACATATGGCATCATATTTTGTTGTTGGGACAAGAAAAAACAAAATCATAGAGAGGGTGGTTATTACAAAATACACACATGAAACCTAAAAAACACAAGAGTTGAATACACTCCCAGACTTATGGAGTTATTTGGCGGCATACATCAAATTTTCCAGGCAAGCAGAGCAGAGCAGTCCATTAAACATGTAGTAAAACATTAAGCTTTGCCCATTTACTGCGGAAGGTATGCAAATAACAAATCCCATGTACACACCAGTGGGGGGGGGGGATGAGGGACAGTCTGAAAAAGTTGGAAGAATGGTCAAGGAAATGGCAGCTGGATTTCAATGCAAAAAGAGTGCAGAATCATGCACTTGGGTCACAGAAACACAAGGGCATCGTACCAATTGAGTGGGGAGGTATTAGCAATCAAAAAACAGGGAAGGGACCTAGGTGTAATCATTTCTGATGAGCTGAAGGTAGCCAAGCAGTGTGATAAGACAGTGGGGAAGGCTAACATACAAACATACGAAACTGCCAGCAGATACAGGCCTTATGGTCTATCGAGTCTGCTCAAGTGTGCAGCTAGTAATCCCTTATACTGCAGCTGCCCCTCCCTCCCCCCATCATGGTGACCCTCCCCCTCACTTTGTCTCCTCCCCTTATAAACTGCCCACCAACTTACAGGATACCACCTCTTCGGGCAGCGTTGCTCCACATAGACACCAATTTTCTGTGAAAATGTGCCTCCTCATTTCTCTCTGAATCTTCCTCCTCCAATCTCAGAAAATGTCCCTCATGTCTCTCCCCAACTTACAAATCTCCTCTATACCAGTCTTGTTTATACCTTCATGTATTTAAAGGTCTCAGTCATACCTCCCTATCCTTCCTCTCCTCCAGAGTACATGTTTAGCTCCCTCAGCTTCCCTCATAGGGTTCATCCTCCAATCCCATGATCATCCTTGTTGCTCTGTGCTGGACCCCTCCAGTAATCTAACATCTTTC
Source organism: Neoceratodus forsteri (assembly GCA_016271365.2). NCBI lineage: Eukaryota > Metazoa > Chordata > Ceratodontiformes > Ceratodontidae > Neoceratodus > Neoceratodus forsteri. The sequence goes on along the minus strand of CM028136.1, from coordinate 396,737,326 downwards.
TTCAAATATGGCACTAATACTGCACACAGTACTCCAGGTGCAGCCTCACCAATGATCTGTACAGAGGCAGGATCACCTCCTCCTCTGGAGCTGATTCCTCTGGCAATACACCTAACATCTTGTTGACTTTAGCTGCTGCCTTCCTGCACTGTGCTGAGTGATTCATTTTCCCTGTTATTACCACCCCAAGATCCTTCTCCACCTCCTCTATCTGTGCCCCTCCTAACTGATAACACCTCTTTGGGTTCCTTGCTCCCAAGTACATGACTTTGCAGTTTTTAGCCCTGAACCCCAGCTGCCATGTGTCTGACCAGTCCTCAAGTTTTCTCAGATCCTTCTGCAGCCTCTGCCACCCTACTGTGTCATCCACCACCGCACCAATCTTGGTGTCATCTGCAAAAAGACTAATCTTGTTCTTAATGCCATGTGAGATGTCGGCGATGAAAATGCCAAGCAACACCAGACCCAGTACCAAGCCCTATGGCACCCCACTTGTTACAGCCATTGGAGCCAAGAGTTCCGTCCCACCACTACCTGCTGTCACCTTCCTTGCAGCCAGTTCTTGATCCAATTCACCACCTTTGTCCCTGCTCCCTGATATTCCAACTTGCTAATCAGCCTCCCAAGTGGCACCGAGTTGAATGTCTTGCTGAAATCCAGATACATGACATCCACCACATGGCCCTTGTCCAGTTCGCTAGTCTCCCAGTCATAATAGTCAACTAGGTTGGTCTGGCAGGATCTGCCAGAGACAAACCCATGTTGCTTCCCATCCTGGAGACCATTACCTTCTAGAAACGTTACTAACCCCTCTTTAAGGATTGCCTCCATGAACTTTCCCACAATACATGTGAGACTTACTGGTCTATAGTTGCCTGGCTCATCCTTGAGTCCGCTTTTGTGGAGGGCCACCACGTGAGCCATCCTCCAGTCCTGGGATATGCACCCTGTTTCCAGAGAGGTATTGAACAAATCTGCCAATGGCTCTGCCAGGACTTTCACCAATTCCTTCAGTACCTGGAGGTGTATGCTGTCTGGTCCTGGTGCCTTATCCACCCTCAGTGCCCTTAAACCTTCTAGTACCCTGGCTGCTGTGATTTCCCCATCTGTCACCCCCCGCCCCCCGTGCCTACCCTCCCTATCCCCCTAGGCATTGAATCATCCTGTTCTTTAGTAAATACAGAACAGAAGCATTCATTTAGCGCTTCTGCCTGCTCTGCCCCTTTCTCTGCCCACCCCCCATCCTTCCTGATCCTTACTATTTGATCTTTGCAGATCCTTCTCTCTCTTATGTACCTGAAGAAGTCCATTTCCCCATCCTTGGTGCCCTGTGCCAGTCTAAGCTCTCTGGAAGCCTTGTCTACCTTGTCTGCTCTAGTCACCCTTCTAGATTTCCTCAGGCACTCCTCTCTATCCTCCCCCCACCTGGATCTCTTGAATCTCCTGAAGGCTGCCCTTTTTGCCCTCACCTTTTCCAACACTTCCTGCTTAACCAACCAGGTTTCTTAGCCCTTAGCCCTAGCCTTTTGCTTTGTGTCTTGGTATAGAATCTAGTGGCCTCTGCAAGTCCTAGCTTGATGACTTTATTTCTGGCCAGCATCCATGTGTGGGTGGATTGCGGCTAGGTGTCTGGCCACTGTTTTCCCCATCCTCCCAAAGTCAACTCCACCTGAAGTCCAACACCCTGATCCCTGTTCCGCGAGCCTCCTTGCCCATGCTAGTGGAGAACCACACTGTGTGGTGGTCACTCCCTGCCTGCCGATCCTCCACCCCAGCTCTCTGACAAACTCCCCATTAGACAGCGCAAGGTCCAGAGTGTTGCCTAACCTGGTTGGCTCGTTTACCATCTGTACCAAGAAGTTGTCCTAAAAAGCCTCAAGGAGGACTTGCTCCCTTGTGCTCCAATCCACCCCTGGCAGATTGAAATCCCCCGCAGTCATGGTATTACCCTTCCCACTGACACTCCTGATCTGCTCCGTTAGTTCTCTGTCCAAGTCCTCTGCCTGAGATGGTGGCTATACCCCACCCCCATCCTAAGGATCCTGTTTCTTGAATCCTGCATTTATATCCATAGTGCCTCTGTTTTACCCTCCTTCACTTCCTCCCTGGCACAACTTATCCCCTCCCTCACATAGACTGCCATCCCACCCCTTTCCCTTTTTCCATATCCCTGTGGTACATTCTGTAACCCGGGATCACCAGGTCCCAGTCCTGGTATTGGGTGGCCCATGTTTTGGTGATTTCAGCTATGTCCACCTCCCTCTCTGCCATGAGAGCCTGCAACTCAGCCCTTTTATTTCTCAGGCTCCTTGCATTCAAGAAGACTACCCTCCAATATGTGCTCTTCCCACCCTTCCCCCCTTTGAACACTATCATTATCAACACTGCATGTACCCTCCCTTATCCCTTCCCTACTTATATGGGGGACTAAGCCCTCTTGGCTCCCCTACCTGGAGACCTTGTTTGAATTCCACCCAGCTGCCTCCCCCACACCTAGTTTAACCCTTGCAGTGCTATGGACTGACATCAGTCCAAAATTCCTATACATTCTAATTCTGTCGGCAGCCTAAGGGTTAAATCCACTCTGGTTGCTAGCAAGATGCTCGGGTGCATAGGGAGGGGCATCACCAGCAGAAAGAGGAAGGTAGTATTACCCCTGTATACAGTGAAGCTCAACAGGATGAAACCCAATTCTGCAGTAGAGTTATTGCAGCAAACAATGCAATTTCAATGGGAGTTAATACCTTTTGTCATGCAGGAAACTGTGACGCTGCGCTTCATCCTGGCTGGCTTCACTGTACATCACTGGTAAGACTGCACCTTGAGTACTGTGTCCAGTTCTGGAGGCCCCACCTCTGGAAGGACATAGATTGGGTGGAGGCAGTACAAAGAATGGCTATCAAAATGGTGCAGGGCCTTCATCAAAAGCCCTACAAGGAAAGACTTAAGGAAATAAATAGGTACTCTCTAGAGGAAAAGAGGGAAAGGGTGATATGATAGAAACATTCAAATACCTCACAGGTATTAATAAGGTACAGGAAGGTAATATTTTCTATAGAAAAAGATGTTTCAGGAAAAGGGGTCACGCTATGAAGCTGGGAGAGGTTCAGAGGAGATGTGAGGAAATACTTCTTCACGGAGAGAGTGATGGACGCCTGGAATAGCCTTCCAGCGGAGGTAGTTGGGTGCCAAAACAGTAACAGGATTCAAGCATTCATGGGATAGACACAAAAGGACCTTAGAAGTAAGGCAAAAGGTGGAGAAGACCGGAGATCAAGTAGGGTCTGTGATGGCACAGTAAGTAGGGAATATTGGGCAGACTAGGTGGGCCAAGAGTTCCTTTTCTGCCAACAACTACTGTGTTTCTATGAGACACTCTCAAACCTGATCATAACTAAAAGCACATTTTTTCCATTCTGTAACGGTCATACTCCTAGTGCCCCTTAAACATTTCTGACATAGTAACATGTAATTGAAGGTCAGAAGGGACACTAAGTTTATCTGCTCCCCCCCCACACACACACTTAAAAGTATGCTGTACAAACATGCACTACTCTATATGGATTTCCCACTCACCCTACTACATGGGTTAAAGGATTATCACCTCTCCTGATTTTGACAGGACAGTCCTGATGTGGGCAGCTGTGTTCTTCCAAAAATCATGAAAAATGCTACATGTCTTGATCTTATAGTAGAAAAATATTTCCTTACTTTCCTCTAAATGTTGCATTAAACTATAATACCTTAACTAAAATACCATAAATGATAAGAAACAATATGAACAACTAAAAAAGTACAACACCTAGTCTGAATTCTGTTATGTAGAAAAAAACAGATCTGATGCATTGGTCAAGGTTACATACTACCCTGTGAAAAATTATGTTTCTGTAAGAAATGCCCCACGGGGCTTCTTCAAAGGTGATATTAACATTACCAAGGTACCCTGTGATTCCCTTGGTAAGCAGAAATTTCTCTAGGCCTACCTTAAAGGCCTGAACTATTTTCATGTACACAGTCTCTGCTGGTAGGCTGTTCCATAGGTTTGCCACTCTCTGGGAGAACACATGCCTCCTGATGTCACCCCTAAATTTATCACCATTGAGCTTCACAGCATGTCCCCACATCTAATTGGAGCACACCAGATCTTTTTCATCTGTTCGACCGTGTCAATACCCTTCAGTATGCAAAAGACAGATCACATAACCCTTCGGCCTTCTTTTCTTCTCATATGTTTTATCCAATTGTGGTGGTCCACCACCGAACCCTCACTACTGCCTTGATGTCCTTTTTGTAATGGGGAGCTCAGATCTGCACCCAGTACTCCATGTCTGGCCTGACCAGAACCTTATAAAGTGGCAGGATGCTGTCCTGTCCCCAGCTCTGCAGACAGCCCTTTTTTAATTCACCACAGGCTTCTTCTAGCCTTCTTGACAGCAAACACTGACTGCTTGTCATGCTTTAGCCACTTGTCTGTAATGAAACTCATTTCTGTTTTCTTCATTCAGCAACAAGAGAAGCCCACACAGGGTGCTGGTCCTACCCTTGTTTCTCCTCCCCCCAGTTTAGCACCTTGAAATTGGCTACATTGAATCTAAGACTCCAGTAGTCCAACCAGTGGCCCAGCTTGCTCAGGCCATCCTGATGTTTGTCTCCATACCCAGGGGAGTCCACCACTGTGGGCAGGTTAATGTCACCAGTAAACTTAAACAGTCTGCTGGAAACTCCAGCTTCCAGATCAGTGATGACAATTTTGAAAAGCTCTGTCCCCAGCACTGATCGCTGAGGGACACTGAGTACCCCATCTCCAGTTGGAGTAGTGACTGTCAATCACATTCCTGCACTTCCTGCCCCAAGCCAGTTAAGAATCCAATTTGTGTTGACATTGTGTACACCACACTGTTGTATTGTGACCAAACACATGTCATGCACCACAGGGTCAAAGGCCTTGCTGAAGTCCAAACAGACTGTTTACAGCCCTGCCAATATCCAGCTCCCTAGTCATCCCCTCAAAAACTGTGATTAAGTTGGATTGGCATGATCTACCCCTCACAATGAGAGAGGGTAAGAACCCTTGCCACAATCAAGCGATCCATTTTTCTGTCCTTGATAATGGATTCCAGGACATTGCCCAGCAATGATTTGTCAGGCTTACTGGCCTTTCATATCCTGGATCCAACTTTTCCCTGTTCTTAAGATAGGAATCACAATGGCTGCTTTCCAGCCCTCTGGCACTGCACTTGTATAGACAGACTCATGAAAGACTATAGCAAGATGCCCTGCCAACTGTCCCTTTAGCTCCACTATGATCCTGGGTTATATCCCATTTGCCCTTTGGACTTACCTGGCTTGATCTGTGCCACGTAATCAGCTACCAGGGCAGGCATGATATCCACAGGTTGCATACTTCATGATTACACGTGCTGTGATGGGCCCACCCAGTGAGCACGCAGGCCCCCCCCCAACTGGGGGACTCTAGTGAACACTGAAGCAAAGTAGTCATCCAGCATCTAATCCTTGCCCTTGGTTGATGGCAAGGCAAGGCAAGGCAAAGATTATTTAAAAAGACGCCCCAATCCCAGCGGCTCTGGGCACTGTACAAATAAAATTAGTCATTTAAAACAAGATCAATAAAAACGCAAGAGAAAATTATTTAAACATAAATATAATTAACCCATATAAGAACATTCCCCATAAGCAAAAACTAATCATCAAATTACCAGTAGCTGTAATTGCAACTCTAAATGGACTGCATAATCCAAAAAGGCCTGGGAAAATAGGAGGGCTTTCAGGCAGGCTTTGAATACCTCCAATGTAGGGGCCCCCTTTACCCCAAGGGGCAGTGAATTACACAGGATGGGGCAGCAACACTAAATGCCCTGTCACCAGCCGATTTCAATCTCATTCTGGGAATCACCAGGGGGCCCCCAGAGGAGGAATGGAGGGGGCGAACCAAGAGAGCCGGTACAAGAAGGTCTAACAGATAACCAGGGCCCTGACCGTGTAGGGCCTTATAGGTGAGAAGACCCACCTTAAAGAGGATCCTCCACCTGACTAGCAGCCAGTGCAGCTCACGCAACACAGGTGTAATATGACAGAACTTTGGCTGCCCAGTAAGCAACCGGGCAGCCGCATTCTGCACTAGCTGCAGTCTGCGGAGAGATCCTCCCACGGCCCCGAGGTAGAACGCATTACAGTAATCAAGCCTTGATGTAACTAAGGCATGTATCAAAGTGGGGAGGTCCGTAGATGGAACAAGGGGCTTTTTCCTGGTGACATTTCTGAGGTGGAAGATATCTGTACCCCCATCGTCATACTCCTATCCAGAATGACACCAAGATTTCGCACCCTAGAGGAGGCCTTCAGTGGAATAGATCCCAGAACAAGTCCAGTCTCTGATCCAGAGGACATCCTATCATGCACTCTGTTCAACTCCACCACCAATATCTCCGTCTTATCGGGGTTCAGTCGCAACCAACTAGAGGCCATCCAATTGTTGATCTCAGCAAGGCAGCTATTTAGCACATCTACACACTGGATGTTCCTGGGTCAAAGGATAAGTATAGCTGGGTATCAGTAGCATAGCGATGAATACCTGACCATACTATAATGATCCTCCCAGGGCAGCATATCCACTGCAAATAACATGGGGGCTAATACCGACCTGAGGTACTCTGCAAGATGGGGCTAGGGTGGTGGAGAAATTCTCATCACAACCCATTGCCTCCTGAGGAATGAGCAACTGGATATCCGGATGAGAAGGCCACTCAGCGCTTCTGCGATGCAGACAATGTGAAGGATCAACCTACACCCACAGCTCTCCCATCAGACGCCATGCCAAATGCCAGGCACTACCACAGATATTTTCATTCAATGCATGTCAGGGAAAAGACATCTTTGTCTTTGCAGGACAGAAATGCTGCAGGAGCTTCACCAGGAATGGCATTTACGGACACCTCGGTGCCTGGCCTAAGGTGCGCTCCATAATAACAAAAAGTAAGAATTCAGCTGAAAAACTTAAAAGAAGCGGAATGATCTGTAGAAACCACTTTACAAGTCGCAGACTGGGCCAGGAGACTGATACTAGTAAATGGATATCGGAATTTACTCCTGTTAAAATCCCCCAGTCTTTACTAAGTTCTATTACTGCTGTCACAACATCTGATCAGACTGACAGCTCACTGCTGCAGGTGCAGCACTCTTACAGAAACTGAGCTTAATCGTACACCCACTAGACTACCTACAACTAGAGTGTCTGACTCTGAAATAGATGAAGTCAGTCAAGGGGAACTGTGCCCCCCTTACATTACCAAACGGGCTGCAACTTACTCAAAACCCGATTTTACACTTACAGACAGCACTCCTCTAAGGATACAGAGATGGGCACACAAGCTACAGTATTAGAACCCCCAGCACCGACTCAAGCACCATTACTGCTTCCAGATGGGAAACCATTACGCCAGTACAAACCCCACTGCTGCACAAGAACATAGTAACTCTGATCATTTTCATCCGCCACCTAAAGAATCTGACTCTAGGTCATATGCTTCTTTTTTTCTGGACACCAGCATACCCCGTTAAGTGACACAATATGGGCCACCTCCATTATAAAGGGGGATCAGACCTTTTTCCAGCAAGAATATTCCTGGCAAAAACTCTATTAAAGGAATCCATGGGTTTCCATGCAGCAGAGATTTATGCATTAATCCAGTCTCAGGTGAGACTACCTTCGACATTAGCTTTAAGCTAACAAGTGGTTACGAAAAATTCTGGACTAAGTTTCATACCCTGAAACATACACCCCTATGGTCACCCTTCAAAGCAGTACCTTTGATGAAACCAGCCTTTAAAACAATATCTGTGCTCTTCTGGAACAAAGGGATGAGCGTCACAGACTTATTATATTGGCTAAATCAACGATGCACAGTCCTAGGGGCCCCAGAGGCTATCCTGGACACTGAACAGATCTAGACAGGTGGATGGCACATCACATGGTCCCTAAATTCCATGGACGCAGAACTGATTCATCTCCCTAACTGCTTCTTTTTAGGCAAGGAGAAGGGTGTCTAAGGCCTGCTACCATTGTGGCTCTACCGTCATTTGAGCAGCCTTTGAGACAAACTTCACTGCACTCCGTGTAATGAGTTAGGCCACACTAGTGGCCATTGTACCAATGAGCATTTGTGCAATTTATGTAACACTACAGGATATACTTAACATAACTGTCCACACGCTGCTCACAATCAGTGACCAAGCAGACAATGAAGAACAGCATTTGCTCATCACTTTGGCACAACACTCAAACATGTCTAAAGGCCCCCCTCCCACTCCCAGGGCCCCCGTAGTTCCATCTTTCATTTCCCAGGAGGGACAGATGGCTGTAACTCCTTCTCCTGCAGCTCCTTCCCAATCTTGACCTTTGCTTTCCATGGAGGAACCTTCTTCACTTCTCCATAAAGAAATTGAGGACTCCTTTGTTTCCTCTCCCCAGAACAACCATGCCCCCCTCCCCTTCAGAGGAACCACTCCTGGTCACTGTTCTGATGCAATCTGAGATGCATAGCATGCCCTCCACCTCCCCCCGGACCCTTATAAATGCTGGATGATTACAAGGTGATGGCATGATCAAAGACCTCTGTCCTTTAAAGTGTCCAAAACTATGGACATCCCCCTTACCAACAGGTTGGATGTACTTCATGCCACCCCTAATGTGTCAGGTAATGAATCTGACACTTCTTTCATTTGTTCCTCCCAAGCTGATTTCACCTCAGACACTGAGGAACCCCCTCTGGAGGACCTTGAGAAACTGGCTGCCGCTTCTGGTAAAAAGTAAGCAAACCAGAAAAAAGATAATGGTGCAAAATCAAAAAAGAAAATAAATGCCTTGGAGGTTGTAGGCCATTAGATCATTTTTCATTCAACTACAGTATTCATGGCACCTTTTCTGTCTTTTAGCATTATCAACGTTAATAGCATAAAGAGTGACAGGAAAAGAGGTGCTGTTTTTTCACACCTTATTTCTTGTCCCTCCTAAGTAACCCTTCTACAAGACACAAGGTTACATTCCATTTCAGAAATATCAAGACTAGTAAAAGCATGGTATGCGAGTCCCTCTTACTGGACGATAGGTCCAGATGCTTACTCAAGTTTAGGGATTTTGTTTCACAATACAGATGTTGACCTCCTCAAATTGATTAATTTAGTCCCAGGAAGGGCACTGGTTCTAGACAGCAAAATCAATAACATTCTTTTCATTTAATTAATGTCACGCTGCACAATCAAAGGCAGAAAGGATCGACCTTTTCAATTGATCAACCCTACTTTTTTACCCACACCAGGTGATCCTTGGTGGTGATTTTAATTGTGGACTATTTCTTCTGGACAGAGGAAAGCAAGCCAAGAGAAGAAACATTTTTGTGACATTGTCTGCCTGGCTAAAATGATCCTGAACTTGAATTTAAAGGATGCCTATTTTTCTTTTCATAAAAAATCGATCTCTGGCAACCAGAATTGACTTCTTCTTGATCTCTAAATCAATCAATATGCAGAATATTGTGAATGCACCCATAGAATTTTCTGATCATACCCTTCTTGCAACTGTTTATTGGAAATAACATATCAACACTGCACAATCCTGGAGTATGGAGATTACACTCTTCCTTTTTATCATGTCCTGAGTTATCCCACACCCTACAGCTTTTTTCCCAAGCACAGAAATCTGTCTTCATTTTATATGAGGATCATATTTCCTGGTGGTCAGATATAAAACATGACCTAATATACCTTCTGAAATCTTCAGCTAGGACATCCCAGACCGCAGAATACATTCAATATCTTACAATATCTTTCAATGTCTTACCTGATTCCCTCTGTGATCATTCCCCAGTACTATGTACCTGGACAAACAAGTTCACCAAGTGTAAGCCTAAGGCCACCAGAAACCAGTCCCTGAGAACTGGGCAACTGGAAACCTTCAGACAGTACCTAAAGGAGGTAGACTGGTCCCGATTGGACAGTGCCAAGGATGGGAATCAAGCCCTTGACTACTTCATTAAGGTTTCACAAAAGCCTGTGACATCTTAGCCCCATACAAAACTAAGAAAGTAAGAGAAGCCACTAATCCTTGGTTATCAGGCTCTCTAATTGAGCGCATGTGTCTTAGAGATCACCTGTGGCACAGGGCCAAAGCATCCAGGAAGCAGGTTGACATCATAGCCTCCAAAACAGCCAGAAATACCTGCATGAAGCTCATCCAACTTGCCAAAGCCTCATACTACAATGATCTGCTAGGTAGGAGCTGGGGCCAAGGTAGGGAGTTTTGGGACTCAGTGAAAGCCCTCACGGGAAAAGCCTCTAGAGCACCTCCAGACCTCATCGTAACCACCTCTGGTACACTACAAGATCCTAGGGATATTGCAAACACATTTAAAGTAGCCTTCACTGACCTAAGCAATGTGCTGCCTAATGACTATCTCAATCATACTCCACCTGACCAGCCCCCCAGCCAGAACTCTGCCTCCTCACCCACCAATGACCCGCCTCCATTCTACTTCAGGTTGATACCTATGACAAAGACTATAAAATATATCAAGCATGTCCTTAGTAAGAACAGGATGGGAAGTGACCAAATAGACATGAAGATGGTTGCCCTTACTTTAAATGAACTTGTGGCTTTGCTCACTAAGGTTTTTAATGCCTCCTTTATTTACTTAGTTTTTGTTGACCTGGTAAGTGCACTAGACAAATCCTGCCTATTTTCAGGCACGACCCGGGGATGGGGATACAGATGAATGCCAACTGACTAGATCAGGTGTCTTCCCTGACAGGTGGAAGGCAGCACTCATTACCCCCATCTTCAAATCTGGGGATAGAACCAACCTGGCCAACTTTTGGCCCATCTCAATACTATCCCCCCCCTTTCCAAAGCCCTTGAAAGGGTGGTCTCCGACCAACTGACCGAGTATCTTGAAAAATACAGTCTACTCTGCAAGCAACATGGTTTTCAGCAAAACCACTCCACTATCACTGCCTTGGTGAATACACCACTCAGCTGTATGGTTCCCTGGACAAAGGGACAGCAGTGGGGTCTATCTTTATAGACCTCACTAAGGCATTTGACACTGTCAGTCACCAACTCCTCCAGCAAAGCCTCCTCTCCACAGGATTGTCCACTGACACTGTTGCCTGGTTCAACAGTTACCTGTCTCATAGGACACAATATATTAGAATCAGCAGTACTATCTCTGAGCCTATGGCCTGTAATTATAGAACCTGACACAATGGTAGAGGTATTGGTGGCTCCGCTGGCAGTTGTTGTTGGAGTGGAAACAGTATTTGACAAGGCCATAATGGTGTCATGAGGATGAGGGTGGCACCTTCCATCCGCAGTTTGCAGGGCACTCTCTGTATTATAGAACTGGTGGAAATGCATAAAGGAAAGCACAGTTATATAAGAACTCACCGTAACAGTAGATCTTCAAGAGGATCTCCTGCAGCAGGCTACACTTATGGAACTATAGCCGTCGGGCGCCAGGACATGGAAACTTTTCTAGCTAGCAGTTTACCTGGGGGCTGCTCACTCTGATGTCACACGCTGACTTCGCCCTATCCTAGAAGAGTGGGTGGCCCACACCCTCCTCAGTTCTCTGGCTGGAGACCATAAGCAACTGATCTGCTGGGGAACAGGGGAAGAGCCAATGGTTCCCGCCAATGTATAAATAACAGAAAGGCAGAAGGCTTTCTGCTAAAGAGAAGAGACAGACACTGAGAGGCCCACAAGCCTAGGGGGATGTAGGGTGGGACAGCATGGCATGCTGCAAGAGATCCTCTTGAAGATCTACTGGCACAGTAAATTCTTACATAACTGTACTACCTTACTTTGAGGGTATTTCTTGCAGCAGGCCACACCTATGGAACAAGTCCCAAGCAGTTCTGATATCAGACTAGCCAGTCTGGGTGGCTGGAACCAACAGCCTAATAAAGCAGGCCCTGTAGAATAGCTAGGCCAAAATTGGCCCTGTGCCTAGAGGCAATGTCCAGATTGTAGTGCTTGGTAAAGGTGTGGACAGAACACCAAGTGGCAGCAGGGCAGATCTCTGCAGCAGAAATGTTCCGAAAACAGGCAATAGAAATGGCCATGCCTCTGGAGGAATGACCACGAACAATGCCAAGAAGGTCCGTGCCATACTTCCTGTAGCAAAAAATAATACATTTGGCTAACCATTTGGACAAGCACTGCTTAGAAACAGGAACCCCTCTTTCCCAAGGGCGAAAGAGACAAACAACTGAGAGGACTTCCTATAGTCCTTCGTACGGTATGTATAGTAATGCAGAATTCTATGCACATCTAAAATGTTGAGCGATGCTTCCCCTGGATTCTGGGAAATAAACAGGCAAGTGGATGGACTTTAACTCATTCAGGCCTGTAAGTGCCTGTAGGTGGCAGCAGAAAACATCCCCCCTTCAGGCTGGTAGACATCTGTAGTTGGCGGAAAATCACTCAGTCAGGCTTGAAGACATCTGGGGATGTGTCCAGTTTGGATGTATATATTTAGCCAGCCAATCAACTTTGGGCTTGTTTAAAGAGAGATTCACCAAGTTAATGCTTCATACATGTCATTGTGCCTTACCTTTACAAAACTGAACTAGATATCTATGACCAAAATTTTTTCCTTAATTTAGTAGTGGAAGGGATCATAAATTTCTTCACAGCTGATCTCTTCCACTTCCTGGTTCTGGGAGCTACTGAAGTCCCACCCCCGCGCTCAGCAAAGTTATGATTTATGCCTAGGGAGAGCGTGGGGACGTGCTCCATTATAGGCTATCGGGGGTATATTTTTGATCTTTTTTTATGTTAAAATGGTCACTTGGCGAAGAAACATGGGCACTGGTCGACTAACAAGGCCCTTGTTAGTCAACCAGTGCCCACATTTTGTCACCAAGTGACCAGTTTAATATAAAAGGATCAGAAAGATGCACTCCATAGCCTATAATGGAGCACATCCCTGCACCATCCCTGGGCACACGCCATAATTTTGCTGGAGCGTAGGGCGGACCTCGGCAGTTTCCAGAACTGGGAAATGGAGGGGATCAGCTGTGAAGAAATTTATGATTCCTTCCACTACTAAATTAGGAAAAAATTTTGGCCAGATATCCAGTTCGGTTTTGGTGAAGGTGAGAGGCACTTACGATGTGGTGAACCAATTTGAAATACCTTGGTAGGTCTCTACATATTTCTAGGGGTACTTCACGACCTGCTTATCTGCACCCGGTGTTCCCTTAACCAAGCTTTGAGGAACCAGTTGTCCAGGTAGGGAAAGACATTCAGCCCCTCTCTCCCTCCTGAGGACTGCCACCACTACTGCCAAGCATTTGGTAAACTACCTGAGGGGCTGAGGACAAGCCTAAGGGTAAAGCCCAGAGCTAGAAGTGCACTCCCTGGAGGTGAAACCTGAGGTACTGACGGAAGGCACATACCTTGATATGCAGGTTTGCATCTTCCACATTGAGGGAGCAAATCCAATCTCCCTGATGCATCAGGGGCAGCAGTCCCTGAAGGGTGACCATTCAAAATTTCTTCTACTGAATGAAGAAATTTAGTTCTTGGAGATCTAGGATGGTCCTGAGATCCCCTGTACATTTGGGGACCAGGAAGAAGTGAGAGTAGAACCCCCTGCCCTGCTGCGTCTCTGGGACGGGTTCTATAGCCCATTTGTGTAGAAGGTGCTTATCTCCTCCCTGAGTACCGGAATGTGGTCCGAGGTTAAGAGGACAGAACTGGCTTTCTCTGGAGGCCACCCAGAAGCTCCAGAGTGTGGTCATTTTCTATGAGCTGTGAAACCCAGGCATCTCTGGTAACCTCCCTTCACTTGTCCAGGTGCAGGGAGAAGTGACCCCTGACTACCACTTCCTGCCCAGCTGGAAGGGGGGGCAAGGAGTCATGCTGAGGTAGCACCAGCGGCTGGGGCCACACCACCTCCTGTGGGGGTTTTCCCAGTGGTGGAGGCAGGGCTGCGGCTGCTCTGCATTTACCCTACGGTTTGGAGCTGGGTTTATGTCTATGGCAGCATGCCGAAAGAGCACTCGCTGACCACTCCTAGGCTGGTGGGAGTGGTACATAGAATGAACTCACCACAAGGTACAGCTGGAGGCCTGCAGGTTTGAAAGAATGTCTTGCACTTCAGCTCTGATCAGTTTATACCCTCTAAAGGGGGCATTCAGGTGGACTGTTGTACATCCTGGGCAAAGCCCGACACCCTGAGCCAAGAATGATGCCACAGGCAAATGCCTGCCGCGACTGCCAGGCCGAGCCATCCATGGCATCATAGGCAGAGCAAAGAAGGTACTTGCTGACTTCAGCTGCTGACTGAATGCTCTGGAACAGCTGCTGCTTCAGGTGTCGTCTGGGAGAGCTTTAGCTGACTCCTTGGCCTGAGCCCAGAGTTGCTTCTGAAATTGGACCATATGGGTGATATAGTTAAGGACCCTGATGGTCAATGTGGCAGAGGCAAAGGTTTGTTTACCAATGAGATCCAACTGCCAGGACTTCTTGTCCAGTGGGAGGGAACTGAGGTGTTCTGGCCTCTTGGTACAGTCGTGGGCGGTACTGATGACCACAGACTCCACTTCAGACTGCTCAGCAAAGAAGCCGCCCCTGTGGGGGCCTGGTACAGATTGTCTGCCTTCCAAGGCATGGCAGGGACTAAGCTGGACCGATGCCAAGTAGACATGGTGGCATCCTCAAGGGTTCTATCAATGGAGGAATGACCAGAGGAGGGGCATCTGGCAGGCCAAGGTAAGTGGACAGACAGTGCAGCATAGGATCCTGCTCTCGGTGTTGAACCCCATCATCACCTGCAACTGTTTCCAGAATGGAGACAAATGAGGGGTCATCTATGGTGGACTGTAGGATTTACTTGGGGTCTCCTCACCATCGGACAACACCATAGAGGTGGAGTGGAGGCGTAATGCTTCCTTCATCTCCAGCATCTCCCTTGTCTTCATCGTTAGGGAGAAGGTGGTTGGGGTGATACTCGTCCTTGTCCTCTGGGTCCTGAGTGGGGTTAGAAGGCTCTGGATTCCAAGGTGTGTGCCATGGTCCCGAGGGGGAAGGGGCATGGGGCAGGCACAGTAGGCCCCTGTGGCATTGGCTCATGTAGGGGAGCAGCCTAGCTTGTATAAAATCTACACAGGGAGGAAAGCATAGCTTGCAAATCCACAGTGACTGGTGTCAGTACACCCAGTGGTGCTGGCTGAGGAGGCAAAGGGGCCAGCATCGGCATTGGAGCTGGAGTGCACGGCCTAATAGGCTGAGGCCTGTGGGGCATCTCCTCTGCCTGGGTTGTTGTCGGGGAGGGAGAGAACGACTGAGGGACAGCCCCGGGTGATGCTGGGGAGTGCAGGGGCCCTGAGACAGAGGAAGTGGCCAAGGAAATGGCCGAGTTTGGCATTGGAAGAGTAGGGAGAACCCCTGGAAGCGCCTAGCCAGCATCAGTCAACATAGAACCAGAGGAGACACCTAACTGATGGCCTGCAGAAAACAAGGGCTGAAACAATAGAGGTTGAGATGTTAGTGGGGCATCCGTGGCTAAAGAACTGAAGTCTGCCAAAGAAAGATCGGCGGGAGGATTTTCCAATGGTAGCCATGTGGGGGAGAAGGCGTGCAAGGCAGAGGGGCCACTCCCAAAGAGGAGGACAGCCTAGCTGCAGCTGACACTTGTAGCGGTAACTGCAAGCAAGTCAGGGAGGACCAAGGCTTGGAGCGGCCCTAGTCCCAGAGTTTGTGTTTCTCACTCGATTTGTCCTGGGCCTTGGAAGAGGTTGAGCCTGAGGACAGAGCCAGAGAAGTGGGGGAACTCCTGGCTTGTAGCTCCTTTTCCATGCCGGTGACCTGCTGCTTTAGCAAGAAGTTTTCCAGGGTCTTCTGGTGGCACTGCCCGGTAGCCTGTTTGAAACCGTGGCAAATCTTGCAGGCCTGGATGTCATGGCCTGGGCCTAGGCAGCTGACACAAGTATCGTGGTCATCCTTCTCAGGAATCTTCTCACTGCAGGCATACCTTCTGAAGAGCTTTTCAGAGATGAAATCCGGCATAAATGACAGAAAAGATCATTTTAAAGTAAAGTGATGCGACACTAGAGAGAGAAAAAGACAAGGAAAATTGACAAAGAAAAGGCGTTGACTGAAGCTGGCGGAACCTCCGAGAGGTCTGATGTATGAAGACTGATGGTGGGAAAAGAACTGAGGACGGTGCAAGGGCCACACACTCTTTTAGGATAGGGCAACATCTGCGTGTAATGTCAGAGTGGGTAGCTAGAAAACTGTCCATGTGGTCCTGGCGCCTGGTGGCTATAGTTCCATAGGTGTGGCCTGCTGGCAAGAGATACCCTCGAAGTATGATCTATTTCCAAGAGTGAGATGTGTCTCATCAGAAAACTCCAGGACCTGGAGTGAGCGAGCAGAAATGCAGCAGTTTTGTGTTGTGTGAGGACACAAAAAGGTCCAACTCTGGATGACCCCATCTTGGGAAGAGGTCATCTACTATGGAGGTCAGCAGTTCCAATTCATGCATCAGGAATGGTGACCTGCTTAGCCTGTCTGCTAATACGTTTTGGGTACCTGGAAGATGCACAGCTGACAGGTAGAAGCCGTGGGACAGAGACCAGTATCGTACTCTTATTGCTTCCCTGCATAAGGGACAGGAATGGGTGCCCCCTTGTTTGTTGATGTAATACACTACACTGGCATTGTCCATCTGGATTAACAGAGAACCTGGTGTTAAATGCTCCTGGAATGTCTGGAGACTGTACATAACAGCTCTCATTTCCAGAACACTGATGTGTAACTTGACCTCTACCTGGGACCATAACCCTCGTGTCTGGTGGGGACCCAGATGTGTACCCCATCCACAACCCAAGGTACCTGTGGTGAGGATCTATACAGGAGTTGGGACAAGGAATGGAACGCCCTTTAAAAGACTGGTGGGATCCATCCACCATAGTAGCACTCTACACAATATAGATGTGACAAGCACCTTTTGGTCCAGCTCATCCGTCAGCTAATCCCACTGGACCCCGAGTGTCCACTGTGGTATCCTCATGTGCAAGTGGCACCATCACAATGGCTGTAGCCATAAGGCCCAGAAGTTGGAACATGACCTGTTTAGTAACATAGTAACTTCTGTATATTGGCTGTGCTTGAGTAATCAGACTTTCCCCTCTGTCCTGTGGCAGGAAAGCATATCTTTTCTCTGCATCCAAGACTGCTCTTAATGTACTGCAGTCTTTGGCAGGGAGTCAAGACTGACTTGAGGATATTCACTGTTACCCCATGTTGCTCAACACCTGCCTTGTCCTTGACAGGGTATACAGTGAAGCCTCTCTGGAGTTGGCTTTCAGAAGCCAGTCACCCAGACAGGGGAACACAGACAGGTCTTCCCTATGAAGGGCTGCTGCCACTACTGCCAAGCATTTGGTAAAGACCCATGGCAAAGATGACAAGTCAAAGGGCATTACTCTGAACTGACGTGCTCCCCTTGTAGTATGAAACATTGATACTGTCTGTGGGCTTTTCTGATCTTTATATGAAGATAAGCATCCTTCATGTCTAGTGAGCACATCCAGTCCCCATTTTGCAGAAGGAGAATCAGAGCTTGCAGGGATACCATACGAAAAGAACAGTTACATACTGTAAGAACTTACAGTTAATAGTAGGTCTTTTATGGAATCTCTTTCATCAGGTAATACCTATGGAACCATTAGCCATCAGGCTCTAGCACCACATGGAAACTTCTATAGCAATCCAGTAGGGGCTGCCCATGCTGACGTCTGACATTACCATCATTACATATGCACAGGTGGCCCCATCCCTACTCACTTCCCCGCTGGAGACCGTGCTTGGAGGATCTCTCTGTAGGGAACCAGGAGAGAGAGAGAGAGAGAGAGAGAATTGATCTACCCCAACAGAAAAGGCAGAAGTGGTCTGAAAAGCCTGCAGGACAAAGAGAAAACTCTGGTATAGCAAGCAGGCCTGAGAGGGAGCCAACACATAAAACCAGGGTCTAACAGACGGGGAGAGAGCAGATGACACCAAACAGCAGACATAGCTGGGGACAGCCCAGTGACTGACCTAGAGAAGAAGTCAGGCACAAGCCATTACAGTCCGGAAAGGTACTGTGTCCCCCGGAGGAAGGATCAGGCAAAAAGCACCTCTAGGAACCTGAGAAAAGAGGTGAAAAGTCTTCCCCCATGTAAAGGCTGTAACTACCAGACTGGCAACCTGGAAGAAAGAGACAGGAGCAAAGTAGCCCCGAGTCCAAGGGGGGGATGGAGGGCAGGTTGGCATGACCTGATGAAAGAGATTCCCTCCCAGTAAGTTCTTATATAACACTTCTTTTTTGGGGATATCGCTTTCATCAGGTCACACCTATGGAACAAGTCCCAAGCAGTTGCAGGCAAAGGGACAGTCTGGATGGCTGGAGGTTAGAGGGCTAAGAAAGAAGGCCTTGGAGCACCTGTATGCCAAAGCTTGCCCTCCTTCTCGAGACAATGTCCAGACTGTAGTGCTTGGTGAAAGTATGGACAGTACCTTTAAGTGGCAGCAGCACATATTCCAGCAGCGGACACATTCCTGAAACAGGCAACAGAAGTGGTTCTGGTTGAATGGCCCTGCACAACCCCAGGAAGTTCCTTACCGTACTTCCTATAACAGAGAGTAATATAGATGGCCAACCATTTGGACAGGCACTGTTTAGAAACTGGTGCGCCGTCTTTCCCAGGGGCAAAAGAGACAAACAATTGTGAGGATTTCCTGCAGTCCTTGGCATGGTGTGTATAGGACCCGAGAATTCTATGTACACCTAAAGTATGGAACAATGCTTCCCCTGGAATGGCAGGCTCTGGGTAATAAACAGGAAGGTGAATGCATTGGTTTAAAGTAAATGCAGACACCATCTTAGGAAGAAACTTAGGGGTGGTACGTAAAGACACCCTCTCTTTGTGGAAAATTAAATAAGGCTGCTCACATGCAGGCCTGTAGCTCTAAAATACTTCTAGCAAAAGTAATGGCAACCAAAAATAATGCTTTCCATGACAGAAAGTGTAGCTCGGAGGATGCAGCCAGCTCAAAAAGAGACAGGGTCAGCTTTTCTAGCACAAGATTCAGGTCCCAAGCCAGAACTGTACGGCAGATGGGAGGCTTCGAGTGTAGAATGCCTTGCAGAAAAGTATGGGCCACTTCCAGCTAGGCCACCAAATGGCAGTCAACAGATACATGAAAGGTGGATATAGCCGATAGGTGCACCTTAACAGAGGAGTATTGCAGTCCTGCATCAGACAAGGATAGTAGACACTCTAGAACCTGGTTCACCAGACAAGTAAAAGGGTCCAGGTGATGGGAAGAGGCCCAAATAGCAAAACGTTTCCACTGCATCGAGAAAGTGGCCCTGGTGAAGGACTTCCTGGCCACCCCAAGACGTCGGCTACTTTCTGAGACACCCAAAACCGAGCAATGGTGACATCTTCAGGAGCCATTCATGCAGATGGAGGGAACTGATTTGATGATTTGATGAGGCCAGAATGGCGCCACCAGAATTAGGGTGGCCCCCTCCGTGTGGTGCTTGATGAGGGTCCTCTGGATTAGAGGAAAGGCATATTGGAATCTTCCTTTCCAAGACAGGGACAATGCATTTTGCCAGAAAACTCCAAGCTCTGGATCTAGTGAGCAGAAACCCAGCAGTTTTGTGTTGAGTGGAGATGCAAAAAGGTCCAACTCTGGGTAACCCCACCTGTCGAACAGGTCTTCTACATCTGACAACAACAGTTCCCTCTCATGAACCCGGGACTGCGACTGGCTGAGGCCATCACCAAGGCACTTTTGTCGCTGGGAACATGGATGGTCAACAATTGTAGACTGTGTTCTAGAGCCTAATACCAGACTCTCATCGCCTCCCTGCATGAGGGTAGGAGTGAGACCCCCCTTGCTTGTTGATGTAATAGAACACACTGATTGTCCGACTGCACCAGCATAAGACCCAGAGGGAGATGGTTCTGGAAGGCCTGGAAGCCATACAGAAATGCTGTAATTTATAAAACGTTTAATGTGGAGGCAGGCCTCTGTCTGGGACCAGGACCTCTGGGTCTGAAATGGACCCAGGTGCACTCCCCAACTCAGACCTGAAGTGTCAGTAGTGAGAATTTGCTGGGTAGAAGGTAAGAGGAAGGGGAACCCTCTCAGGAGATTGTGTGGGTACATCCACCACTGAAGCACTTTACGGACAGGAGAGGAGATAAGAAAGCACAGTTACATAAGAACTTACCGTAACAGTGAATCTTTGAGAAAAGCTCTTGCAGCAGGTCATTACAAATAGGACTATGCCACCAGGTTCTAGCACCCCACGGAAAACTTCTAGCTAGCAGTCCAAGGTGGGGGACCACCCCTGACATCGGCTCCGCCCACCACATCAGCCACTGTATAAAGGGGGCAGTCCACCGGCACCGCCTCAGTTCGCCTGCTGGAGACTTGGCTAGCATAAAGGATTGGGCAAACCGAGGAGGCTTTGCCATCCCGAAAAGTGTAACTGGAATAAAAGCACTGGGGGAAGGAGGGAGGGAAAGCATATCTCCTGTAAGACCTCTTCTCGAAGTTCTACTGTTACGGTAAGTTCTTATGTAACTGTACTGTCTCACTTCGAGATACAGCTCTTGCAGCAGATCATTATAAATAGGACTGAGTACCAAGCAGTACTGAAATACCACCAAGTCAGATGGGCAGTGGAACAGAAAATAAGGTCCCTGTGCTATCGGGAGAGAAACCTTTGGAGAACTATCAGGCGAAGTCTGCTCTCCACCTCGTAACAATGTTCAGACTGTAAAGTGTGGACCAAACTCCAGGTGGCTGCGGCACAAACATCTGCTGCAGACACATGTCTGAGTGAGGCAAAGAAAGCAGAGACCCCTCTGGTGGAGTGGACTTTCACAGAACCCAGTAGGGGCTTTCCATGTTTTTCATGGCAGAAAACAATACAACTGACCAACCACTTTGACAAGGTCTGTTTAGTGATTGGTGCGCCCAACATCCATTGGGTGAAAGAAACAAATAATTGGTAAAATTTCCTAATCAACTTGTACGATCAATGTAGTACCGAAGAATTCTATGTACACAAGTTATGCAACAGTGCCTCCCCTTTGTTAGAGTGCTTTGGGTAGTAAACCGGAAGGTAGATGTCTTGGTTAAGCATTATCTCAGACACCACCTTTGGAAGAAACTTAGGATTTGAATGAAGGGGCACCCTGTTCTTGTGAAAAGCCAAGTACAGCTCTTTACACATGAGAGCCTGGAGCTCAGAAATCCTCCGGGATGAAGTAACCGCAACTAAAAATAATGCTTTCCAACAGAGGACATGAAGCTCACAACTCGTGGATGGTTCGAAAGGGGGCAAAGTCAGCTTTTCCAGCATGAACAACAAATCCCAAGGAGGGACAGTGTCCCGTATGGGAGACTTAATATGTAGGATATCTCGTAGGAAGGTATACAATAGGTTGAGCTGGGCAAAGTTCTTGCCTTCCACCAGTACGTGATGGGCTGAAATGGCCAAGAGATGTATCTTAATGGAGGAATAGCTAAGGCCCAACTCCAACAAGGATAAAAGGTACTCCAGGACCCAATTCATCTCACACAGAAATGGGTCCAGATCACGGGCAGCCGCCCAGAGGCTGAACCTTTTCCACTTCATGGCGTAAGTGGTCCTAGTGGGTGGTTTCCTTGAGGCCAACACTACTTCTGCTACCCCCTCTGACACCCGAGACCTGCTCCTAAACTATGTCTGCAGGAGCCATGCATGGAGATGAAGAGACTTTAGGTTGGAGTGTAGTAGGGTGCCTTGCTCCTGGGACATCAAGCGAGAGGACAATGAGAGAGAAACGTGTGGTTCCACTGCCGGTTGCTGCAAAAGATGGAACCAGATCTGTCTGGGCCAGAAGGGTGCTATCAGAATCAGGGTTGCTGGCTCAGACTGTAACTTGAGCAGAACCCTGTGCAGAAGGGGAAAGGGCGGGACTGCATAAAGAAACTTCCCCTTCCAAGAGAGGGACAACCCGTCTCGCCAGAAAACACTATGCTCTGGCTCTAGCAAGCAAAAATTTGGCAGTTTGGCATTGAGTGGGGATGCAAAGAGGTCCAACTCTGGCATGCCCCATCTGTCGAAGAGGTCTTCTGCTATGTCCTGCCACAACTCTCATTCATGGGCTTGTAACTGCGAGTGACTGAGGCAGTCTGCAAGCGTGTGTTGAAGACCAGGAATATATACTGTCAGAAGCTGCAGTCCATGGTCCACCACCCAATACCAGACCCTCATGGCCTCTCTGCAAAGGGTGTAAGAATGTGTCGCCTCCCCTTGCTTGTTGACATAAAACACCACTGACATGTTGTCCGTCTGTATTAACATGGGACCCGGGATGAGTTCGCTTTGGAACGCCTACAAGGCATAAAGCACAGCTCTCATCTCCAGTACATTTATGTAGAAAGAGCCTTCTGCCTAGGTCCAGAACCCCCTGGTCTGGTGGTTCCCGAAGTAGGCACCCCATCACGCACTGGATGAGTCTGTGGTGACTACCTGCTGAGGCGAGAGGGCTGCTGAAAGGGGCCCCTACCAATAAGCGGGAGGGGTTCAGCCACCATGAGAGGGTTTGGTGAACTGCCTTCGAGATCCTGACACACTGGTCGAGATCACCGCTGCGCTGATCCCACTGCACTCTGAGGTTCCACTGGAGCATTCTCGTGCAGATGAGCAAGTGGTACTGTCACAATGGCAGCGGCCATGTGTCTCTGGAGCTGCAGTACCATTCTGGCTGGAGCTTGTTGCACAGAGACCAACCTTCAAGCCAGAGCATGAAGGCGCTCTGCCCTGTTTGGGGGAGAAAAGTCCTCCCCTGAACTGTGTCCAGGATGGCTCCTATAAAATGGAGCCTCTGATTGAGGAACAGTATATGTCTCATAACCTCCAAAAAGTTAGGATCTTCAGGTGGTGACCTCGGAGAGTCCCTTCTGGTATCTGAGGAGAGCAGAGGGAGCTCATCCTTCGAGGAAAAATAAGGGGAGGAATCGCCACTAGAGCCCCTAGAGTGATCCAACAGATGGTCCGTGGACCTGCTATGATATCGGCAGTGGCACCCTCTCGATCTCCTCTGTCTCTGATTACTATGGTCCCTGGATCTGCTGTCCCTATGGGAAGGGGAGTGTGATGGGGAATGATGACCCTGGCCCTTGCATTTAACGGAGTCATGGTCCGAGCCACATGGAGTTGGTTTAGGCAGAGGTGGCAATGGGGATCAGGGGGAAGGCGCTGGCTGTGGCGGGGGGGGCCCCAATGTCACCTTCAGATCAGGTTTATGAAGGAGGTCTCCCTTTATGGTGTTCCACCAACAGGTGAACAATGCCCCAACCTCAGCCAAAGGGACCATAGAGCCTGACGGTGGCTCTGGTGTCTCCCCTGTCTGTCCCAAAGGGGCTGGCACCTAGTCTGGCAATGGGGTTGCATCTGGTGACCATCCACCTGTCGTCCCATCCCCTGACCCCTGGTTGTTATCTCTAGGCTTAGGCACTAGGGGTGTGGTCGGGGACCGTTCATTGGGACCTGCCATCAAGGGGTCTGATGTAAGATCAGGCATCATCAGGTCCTCTGGCGGAGGCCCCTTGGGAGCTGATGACACCTGTGGTCCAGGAACCTTGTCTGACATCACAGCCATGGAGACAGATGCTACAGGGATCTGTCATCTGTCTAACTTGACTGGAGTTGATAGGTCAGATGTCATGGGCAATTTGTTCATCGTGTCAACTCCTGTGCACCTGCCCCAGTCATCAGGCTTAGCTGATGAACAGGAGGAGGAGGCCTTAACAATGGGGGAGCCAGAGCTTACTCCCACCAAAGAAATGGTCAGGTCCTGGGCCTTAGAACCTAATGACTGTTTGTGGGGTCTGATGGCCAGTGAGGACAAAGATGTGGCCTGAAAAGGCCTGTGCTCAGAGTTCCCGCCTGACACCTGATAAGAGGCGGGAAACGTAAGTGTCATAGCCCCGGGAGGGCTAATGACCTGTGGGCAGAATCTGATGACCTGTCAGAAGAAGAGGCCTTAACTTTGTGCAGAGAGCGGGACCACAAGTCTGACCTGGTTTTCTCCGTGTCTTTTTTGTGATGCTTCCCTGAGTGCTTTTTTTCCCTGGGGAAAGTGTCGTAAGCGGAGGACAAGAAGAAGCTATGTCCCACATGAGACTTCTGCATTGTGGGCACTTGTTGCTCCAATAGGTAGGCCTTAAGGGTCTTCAGACAGCAGATGCGAGTGTGCCAGTTGAAGCTCTGGCAGTGTGGGCAGTCATTGATCTTGTGCCCAGGACCCAGGCACAAGAGACAGGCCAAATGGCCATCCTTCAGTGGAATTTATTTGCTACATGTGCACTTAGCCTTCTGCTGTGGAGTGGATGTGGATGGCTTGGAAGACATAAAGAGATGATCGAAAACTTGAAAACTGAACTGCATGGAGTGTTGAAGAAAAATGTTGGTCGACAGGAAGCAGGAGGCGTCCGTGGAGCCGATATGCTGGGTCGATGGGAAAAGAATTGAGGTGGTGCCGAGGGACCACCCCCTTTATACAGTGGCTGATGTCGTGGGTGGAGCCAACATTGGGGGCGGTTCCCCACCTTGGACTGCTAGCTAGAAGTTTTCCGTGGGGTCCTAGTGCCTGGCGGAATAGTTCTATTTGTAATGACCTGCTGCAAGAGTTCTATTTTGAAGCGAAATCCTACAATTCTAGGCTTCTGAACTTTGGTCCCACTGGATTTTGAGAGTCCAATGGGGAACCTTATATGCAGCCTGGCCAAGGGAATGGTGGCAATGGACTAACAGCTGCAGGAAAGTCCTGGCTGTGACATACTGATCTGGGCCACCAACTGGGCCTGACCTATGAGGCATTCCACCCAGTCATGGGGAGGGAAAGCCTTTCCCTGGGCGGAGTCCAGAACCACCCATATGTACTGCAGCCGCTGACATGGGGCAGGACTGACTCTGGCAGGGGAAAGCGTCATCCCTAAGACTCGGAACAACTACCCAGTGTGGTATAGAGACATCTGCAGAAAATCTCTGGAGTAGACCTTCAGGAGCCAGTCGGTCCGATAAGGGAAGACATACTGGCCTTCAAGCCGAACAGTTGTTGCCACTGTAACAGGAGATAAAGAAATGTGTCCCAATATTGCAGGTAAACCTCATTTTGGTCTAAAACATAAGGTGTTTGTGTAACAAATAATGAACTATGAAGCTAAATCATATTAAAACTTGCAAAAGTTACAAGTTAAAACTGAGCAACAACTTGTAATATTAAAGTGTCTTTTGATATTTGTACTAATCATGTGAGTAATAGAAAACAGGTGTCTTAAGTGTCTGCACAAACAGAAATACAGGGAGAGAGTTCAAATTATCCCTTCAGACTATTTTTAGTGTTTATTATTAGGACGGGCCAGAGTGCCTGTGTGCACATTCCTAAGTGCAAAACTATTTCTTCCTTCTAGATCTTAATAACTGGTAATGACCATTATTACTATCCTTATATAGTAGTATAATTTACACTATCAATACATTTATGCTGACAAGAGATTAGCTCATGCAAGAACTAAAAGGAGAATTGCCTTGTCATGCAAGAACTAAAACGAGAATTGCCTTTTAAAGTTAAGGTTTATATTTGTCTTGGACCAATCATAGACAACCATAGTACTGTCTTCCACTATATAAGCAAGCCACTATACACTGTTAGTTTGAAGAATGAAGAATGAAGGATGTACCACTTGTAATTTCTCGCTGTAATTATTGTTATAATCATAAAATTCTTCCACCATCAGCCTCATCTCTGTTCGTCTCCTTTCTAAGTATTA
Source organism: Neoceratodus forsteri (assembly GCA_016271365.2). Lineage (NCBI taxonomy): Eukaryota > Metazoa > Chordata > Ceratodontiformes > Ceratodontidae > Neoceratodus > Neoceratodus forsteri. The sequence continues at coordinate 396,711,417 of CM028136.1, read as the reverse complement.
GTAATAGATAATTTACTAATGGGAATTTTTTGCCCACCTTTACAATTGGTGCCTTAAAGACTCGGATCGCTGGTGCTGTATGCTGAGGAGGCTGCCTAACTGCTGGTTGGTTAGTCAGCAAGCCCTAATAAGAAGGTGAGGATGTTCGGAGATGTGGTGCTGCTGGCTTTAAGCGAGAGAAGAGGGTACACACAGACAGTCACAGCCACTTGACAATCAGGTGATGTATGCTTTGTATGCTTCTCAAATTGTTTTAAATATAGAGTAATGCTTAACTCTGTAGGAACTCTAGGGGCAGAGTAGATTAGTGAAGGTGCTGGGACTTGCAAGCCGGACCTCACAAGGGAGCCATAAGACATAGCTAGACAGACCAGGGCACCAGTGCACGGGTGCACCCAGCTGTAAAGGCTAGGCAGGCAAGAAAAGATAAGAAAAATTAGTATGGAACAATAATAGGTCGTTTTCTAGGAAAACACCTAAAGGGGGAAGCATATGAACCAGTGCCTGATGATCAACAGGCACAATTGTATTTTACTCAGCAAGTGTCTCTTCGTAATGAGGGAGTAAAAAATGAAAAGGAAATCTTTGCAAATGCATTGCAAGGGCTGTGGCAGTATAATCAGACTATTGTGTGTCGACAGAATAAAGAAGTAGCTCAGATGAGGGATGAAAGGGATCAAAATGCTAAACAACTAGAAGAATTAACATTGATGTATAAAGATAGCATCCCAATAGATCAACACCAAGAGTTAGAACAGCAGTGTATTAATTTTAGGACACAGCTAATAAAAGCACAAAGGGATTTGTGTCTGTTAAATAGGGATCATGCCCTTCTACAGATTAAGCTAGACCAACAGTCACAAGAGCAGGCTAGTGAAACCAGGCAACTGTATACAGAACTACAGGATGCAATGGAGAAGATTCAAGAGTTAAGTAATATAGAAGAAGGGGTGATAAAGGTTAAGGTGGCACCCTGCAAACAAGGGAATGACAGCCACTCAAGGATTTATGTCTGCTACCACAAGGTATCAGCAAGAACAATATGTTTTAGAGCTGCAAAACAAGTGTGCTAAACATGGATTAAAAAGGGAATATGCTGAAAAAATGGGAAACAAGGAAGAGGCAGAAAGACATAAAAAGCAAGAAGATAGCTATGATAAAAAATATGTAAAAGTAAGAGATACTTTGAGAGAGGATGATGAGGCACGACAGGCTATGGATAGAGAAAGTGATGAAGAAGGGCCCACTACCCCCCCACCAGGAGCTAAAAAAGAGGAATGGGTGAAAAGAGAGGAAACACAGGAGATGGAGAGGGACGGACAGGGATAAAAAAAGTAGAAGGCAAGTTAGTAAAAATAAAAAGGTAGTAATAAATATGTTCTCAAAATGGGTAGAGGCATTTCCAGTTAAGAGTGCCAATGCTGTAACACATGAGATTTTTAAAAAAGGGAAAGCTGCATGAACAGCAAGTAACATCAGCCAAGAAGTCTAAACATACTGCTTTTTCTATGCAGTGCATTAATACCTTAAGTTGCATGCACACTATGTGACCTTTTGCATTTTATTTGACCTTCTTGTGTTTCAACTACCAGTTCATTGGTAACTCAGTTTCTAAAACTTTGCAAGTTTGCAGGTTTCCATGGAATGGCACACATAAGATCTCTACGTTCAACAACAGTAATACTTTCATTTAGGTTGACAAGACTTTCATCTTTTTCCTAAAAAAAACTGTCACAGTTTTGGTGTCTAATTGGTTCCACATAAGGACTGTACAACTTTAAATCAACTGAAAAGGTCTAGTCAGTTTAAACTCTACAATCAAGCTTATTGTTTCTACTTACTATAAAGTTAAGTCTGGGGTAGGGGCAATCCCCTAACTTCAGCAAAAAGATTCTTCTTCAACTGATCTCCAAGCAAGATATCCATTTTCTTCACTGCTGTTTATTCCAAACATGGATGATACTTTATGCAAAACTATTGCTTTACTATGGACTGTTCATCTGTGTACCAGGGTGTAATCAACTACCACAACACAAATGCCATGCCAGTGTGTGTGTGTGACTACTCAATGCACAATCTAATGCACCCCTGACCAGTGCAGAGTGTCTGCTAATCAGTCAGCCAGCAATATGAACATTGACTTTTCTAAATTGGTGTGTGGACATACTTAACAGCTGGTTTAGCAGCTGTGCCTCAAAGCTCAAGACTGGATCACAGCAAAGCTACATGCACTAAAAATAAACAAATGTGTTTCTTGTTATAAACAGAGCCACACCAAAGGACAATGATGTTTATGTGTTAACTCTGTCCTACTGTTTTTGGGGTAATAATAGTGTTTGTAACGATGCTGGTGTAAACAACTCATTATGTTTTGTAGTCTCAAATGCCATATACTTAACTATAACACCAACTAAATGCCCAAATGTGACAAAAGGGCCAGAGAGTGGATTTATAACACTTATTGATCAAGTGATTGTGAATAATGTGAAGTACATAGTGAGATGTACATGCTCTGAGGAGTTGTATTGTTGCATAAATAATAATTAGGCAATATTGGTCCAAAGGGGGGCTTGTAACAGGGGATAAAGAAATGTGTCCCAATATTGCAGGTAAACCTCATTTTGGTCTAAAACATAAGGTGTTTGTGTAACAAATAATGAACTATGAAGCTAAATCATATTAAAACTTACAAAAGTTACAAATTAAAACTGAGCAACAACTTGTAATATTAAAGTGTCTTTTGATATTTGTACTAATCATGTGAGTAATAGAAAACAGGTGTCTTAAGTGTCTGCACAAACAGAACTACAGGGAGAGAGTTCAAATTATCCCTTCAGACTATTTTTAGTGTTTATTATTAGGACGGGCCAGAGTGCCTGTGTGCACATTCCTAAGTGCAAACCTATTTCTTCCTTCTAGATCTTAATAACTGGTAATGACCATTATTACTATCCTTATATAGTAGTATAATTTACACTATCAATACATTTATGCTGACAAGAGATTAGCTCATGCAAGAACTAAAAGGAGAATTGCCTTTTAAAGTTAAAGTTTATATTTGTCTTGGACCAATCATAGACAACCATAGTACTGTCTTCCACTATATAAGCAAGCCACTATACACTGTTAGTTTGAAGAATGAAGGATGTACCACTTGTAATCTCTCACTGTGATTATTGTTATAATCATTAAATTCTTCCGCCATCAGCCTCATCTCCGTTCGTCTCCTTTCTAATTATTAGTAATAGATAATTTACTAATGGTAATTTTTTCACAACGCTACAGCCACCGTTGCTAAGCATTTGGTAAAGACCAGTGGCACAGAGGATACAGCAGAGGGGAATATCCTGACCTAGTAATATTACCCCAGGTCCAAGGAGCAGAGACCCCTGTACAGGACGACACCTTTTAATATGCAGATAAGTATGCTGCATAGTCATGGCAGCATATCTGGCACCTTATTTCAGGATAGGCAGCAGTAACCAAAGACAGAGTAACCACCTTGAACTGGCTGAACCAAAAATGAAGGTTCAGGTCCCTGAGGTCTAGGATGGGCTGCAAATCACCTGTGGACTCTGGGATGAAGAACAAACTGGGAATAGAATCCCTGGCTCCCTTGCTGCTGGAGTACTGGTGCTATGGCCCCTGTTGTGCAGCAGAGGGTACACCTCCTCCAGGAACATGGAAAGGTGGCCCAGAGGAAAAGGTGGAAGGAACAGGGAAGGCTGTTCCAGAGGGACTAGAGTATGGCTCCTGTGAGGGGGAAGGGAGCTGGAGGATGGAGACAAGGGCAGCAGAACCATCCATAAAATGTTAGAGATGAGTATGTACTGATACAAGTAGGGTTGCGTCGATACCGTGAGGGCCCCCCACTACCTAAGGGGTGGGGAGCCCACCTCATGACCTCCCGAAGCAGGGTGAGAGGGGCAGCCCTGACAAAAGCCAATTCTGTGCCTGTCCCAGGACAGTGTGGGGAGGGGACACCAGGTTAACCCTACAGCAGGTGGGCGCTGGCACTGAAGTTTCACCCCAGGCACAGGGGCCTGAGCAAAGTTTGAGGATATCGAGGACCTCTGGCAGCTCAGTCCCAGACAGCTGATGTCCATTATGGGGCAGGGAAGGTTGCGCCATCAGCCTCTGTGGCAGCACCACTCCTGAATCCAAGGGTTCCCACAGGGGTATGCCGGACATAGCCCATGTCATTGCCCGACTGGTGACAGGGCCGACATGCAGGCTGGGGCACCCCCCCCAGTGGAGGGGGGTGGGAGCCTGTGAATGGAGCTCCCCATGGCATCCTGGTCTGCTACACTGGACAGGAGGACACAAGGATGACCAATGGTGGTTGCAGTCTAAGAAACAATGGCCTGGGAAGGACATCTCCAATGGCACCAGGGTGATGATGTGGTGCAGCGGGGCGGGACGTCGTTGGGGAAAGTATCCGATAGGGCCACCGATGAAGAGGAGGGAGAGGGCCTGGACTAGGCAGGCTAAACAACCTCCCAGATGTCAGTGGAAACCTCAATGACCTCAGAAAAGGCCACTGCAGACCCAAGGCCTATTGTTGACAGCAGGGTGCCCCAGCCATTGCCAACGAAGCACCGCCCAGACCATGCCTGGCTAAGGAGGAGGGCCAGGGCAAGGAGGGTATGATGGCTGCTGCCAGAATTGGGGTCTGGAAGAACAAGCAACTGACGGAGGAGGCATTTGGTGCCACTGACAGGATGAATCCCCACGCCATCAACGAGCAATGAAGACAGACTGGTGGTGCAATAAAGAGCAGCACTGTCAACGAGCCTGGGGTGAAAGAAAACTGAGAGCCCAGCAGGCCATCGCCTCCCCTGAAAAAAAGACGGGGGGATGGGAGAGGCGCACGCGTCACCGTCCAGATGTTGCTTGGGCTGAGCTGCTAAAGCCAGCCCCGAGCCTCCAGCCTGAGAAAGCGGGGGGGTCCTGATACCCCAATGAGAGGAAGGCCCCACTGGAACAGGGGCTAAGAAGTCTAGAGAGAACCCAGAGACTATACTGCCACCTGGCCTGGAGACCAGGCCCCTGGCGGTGGGAAGAACTCCTCCTTAAAGCCAAGATCCTAGCTGGTGGGCCTGCACCACAGGAGGAAGAAGGCCACATACATGAAGATCCCCCAATGGGCAGTCAGTGATCCAGTGATGTGGGATCCAACTCCACTGGTATGAGGCTCCGATTAGAGCCCACCAAAACTGGCAACCGGGCCACCAACATGGGCCCCACTAAGGGTGAGAAAACAACTGAAGAACTGCCATGGGGAGTGATTTGGCGCATTGAGGCAACAGAAGGTAGACAAAAAATAAGCAAGTTTACTAAACAACTGTATTTGGATGCAAGAAAAAACAAATACTGCATACAAGCTTCTGCGTTATTCCACTCCGACGAGCACTGGTCAACAGCGGGAAAAGAACTGAGGAGGGATGGGGCCGCCCACACATATATAATGATGGTGATGTCAGATGCTGGCATGGAGGGCTCCTACTGGACTGCTATAGAAAAGTTTCCATGTGGTCCTAGAACCTGACAGCTAACAGTTCCCTAGGTGTGACCTGATGAAAGAGATATCACTGAAGATCTTGTATTCTGTGTAGAAAGTACAGTTACATAAGAACTTACTGTAACAGTAGATCTCCAAGAGAAGCTCTTGCAGCAGGTAACACATAGAGGACTGTAGCCAGCTGGCAACAGGACCCCATGGCAAACTTCTTTCCTGCAGTACCAAGTGGGGACCGCTCCTCCCATGTCGGCCCACACCAGCATCCCATGTGGTATAAGAGGTGGCAGTTCCCAGTCTACCCTAGTTCTTGCACCACTGGAGACACCAGCAGTCAAATCACCTGAGAACTGAACAGGAAAAAACAAAGGGTACTTTCTGTCCAGCAGGTGGGCAGTATGCGCTAGACACATGCAGCGGGAGACCTCCGGGGGAAGGAGGGTGGAAAGTATACTTGCTGCAAGAGCTTCTCTCGAAGATCTACTGTTACAGTAAGTTCTTACGTAACTGTACTATCTTACTTTGAGAGGAAGCTCTTGCAGCAGGTAACACATATAGGACTAAGTCCCAAGCAGTATAAGCTGAAGACAACTCTTTGGGAGGTAGGAGAGGAAAAAGGAAGGAAGGGAACCCTTAGGAGATCAGACCCTGCAGGACCGCCAGGCTGAAGCCGGCTCTGCGTTTTGAGGCAATATCCAGACTGTAGTGTTTGATGAAGGTGTGGACTGTGTACCATGTGGCTGATGCACAAATGTCTGAAGCAGAGACCTTTTTGAGGGCTGAAAAAGAGGCAGCAACGCCTCTCATAGAATGACCCCTTACCGGACCAGATAGGGGTCTGTCATGCTTTTGGTAACAGAAGGTGATGCAATGCATCAGCCACCTGGAGAGAGTCTGCTTTGATATCAGGCTACCCGAGGACTGTGGAGCAAAGGATACAAACGGGTCAGATTTTCTGATCCTCCTGGTTCTGGATAAATAATATCGCAACGTGCAATGAACATCCAAGGTATGGAGAAGCACCTCTCCCCGATTGGAGTGGTTAGGGTAGTAGACGGGTAGTTGGACATCTTGGTTCAATGTCATTTCTGAAACAACTTTAGAAGAATCTTAGGACTGGTACTCAAAGCTACCCTATCTTTGTGGAACTCCAAATAAGGCTTCTTACACATCAGGGCCTGTAGCTCTGAAATCCTCCAAGTAGAAGTAACTGCATCTAAAAATAACATTTTCCAGGAAAGGAAACGTAGCTCGCAATCCGCAGCAGATTGAAATGGGGGAAGGGTCATCTTCTCCAAAATGAACAGAAGATCCCAAGGGGGAACAGGATACCGAATAGGGGACTTTATGTGGAGCATACCTCTGAGAAAAGTGCAGTTCACCTCCAATTGAGCCACCATTCTGCCCTGAACAGTGGTTTGATAGGCAGAAAGGGCAGCCAGGTGTACCTTTATGGAGGAGTAACTCAATCCTGACTCTGACAGGGATAACCGGAATTCCATCATGATGTTAACCAGACAGGCCGGGAGATCCAGATGGCGTGCCGTGGCTCAAAGACAGAACCTCTTCCACTTCATGGCATATGTAGCTCTCATGGAGGGTTTTCTAGCCTCCACCAGGACTTCAGTGACCTTGTTTGAAACTCCAAAGCGAAGTTTGACTAGGTCTTCAGGAGCCATGCATGAAGATGCAGGTTTTGCAAGTTTGGATGAACCAAGGTCCCGTTATCCTGAGACAGTAAGTGAGTGCTCAGTGGAAGGGAGACTGGTAGAGCCACAGCCAATTGCTGTAATAGTGGAAACCAAATTTGACGGGCCAGAGTGGGGCTATCAGGATCATCATTGTCCCCTCTGTCTGCGCCTTGAGAAGACTCTCTGAAGGAGCGGAAAAGGGGGGGGAAGGTGTACAGGAATTTCCCTTTCCAGGAGAGGGACAATGCATCTTGCCAGAAAGCACCAGGCTTGGGATCTAGTAAGCAAAGACTGGGCAGTTTTGCGTTGGTGGCAAAAGTGAAAAGGTCCAATTCTGGTGTCCCCCATGTTGTGAATAGGTTGTTGACCACTGATTAGAGAATTGACCATTTGTGTGCCTTCGACCTTGTTCTGCTGAGGGCATCTGCTAGTGTATTTTGAACACAGGGGATGTGGACTGCTGAGATAGTTATCTAACAGGCTATGGCCTAATCCCACACCCTCATAGTTTCCCTGCACAGGGGATACGAGTGTGTGCCTCCTTGCTTATTGAGGTAAAAAACCACCGACATGTTGTCCGTCTGAACGAGGAGGTGTCCTGGATTGAGCACCGTGTCCAAGGCTTGGAGAGCACAAAGAACAGCTCTCATCTCTAGGACGCTGATATGGAGGGACTCCTCGGTCGAGGACCAGGATCCCTGGGTCTTGTATACAGCTAGGTGCACACCCCATCCTGAATTTGAAGCATCTGTGGCAAGGACCAGGTCGGGAACTTCCCTCTGAATGAGAATCCCTTCCCGCAAGGCGGTTGACATCATCTACCAGAGTAGTTCTAAGCAAACTGGTCCTGTGACAAAGACTGGCAGGTCCAGGTCATCTCATCTTTGGTCCCATTGGACCTGAAGGGTCCACTAAATTGTCCTCATCCAAAGTCTCGCGAAAGAGACTGTGATGATGAACACCGCCATGTGACCCAACAACCGGAGCAGAAGCCTTGCTGGCACGGTGGAGGCTGAATAGATCTGCCTGGCTAGAGCCCAAATGTGCTCTGCCCTGTCCTGCGGCAAAAAAGCTCTTCTCTTTGTTGTCTAAACACTCTTGGTGTGTAGGGTAAACAATAAAAATAACAATACAGATTCTTGTGTCTTGGAGTCTGCCGAGAAACATTTGTAAACAAGCATGGAGTATTAATAAAGTTTATTATACTACTTACACCAAGCATGTAACAGATAAAATCACAAGGGAGATGGGTTTCTCACAACTCCTGAAGAATGTACACAATCTCCAGAACTGTAGATCTTAGGTTCTCTAAGATCTTGTTCTATCTCTCCCTGCGCTCCAGCTCTCTGCCCTTCTAGAGATGCTGTTTCTAACACATGGAGAAGCTACAGTGGGTTGCAGACAGCTAAATACTACAGATAACAGCATAGCAACAGAGATTACAGCATAGTTACAGATATGAAAAACAATACGTATTGGTCCTAAGTCATTCTCCATTGGATAATGACTTGGGAGACAGAATTACTAATGAGTATCAGAATGAGACAGCATATGCTTCCATTAGCATTATAGTTTAGACAAAAGAAATGCTGACAGTTCAAACTTATATGCGCCATTTCTTGCTTACGTACAATATAAAACATAAGACAAAACAAAGGCTTTCTATCTCTGTGTCAGCTTGCTTAGACAAAGAGAACTGCTGACAGACATATCTGCATGAGTGTAAAATACACACTACATATAATTATATGCTAATATAAGTATACAGCAATCACTGATGATCCCTCTGAGTCATCTTATCAGTGATGAGGTAGATTATATATGGAATATCTATAAAAGACAAAATCTAGATAAATGTATTATAGTGAGGTATAACAAATCATGCATGACAATATTAGCATATCTTAACAGCAAAGCACATTCCTAGCACCCATGCTTATATGATGTGTGCTCATATCTACAATGTTAGTACAAAATAGCAGTATCACAGTACCATAGACCAGGAATACAGTGTGAGGTGTATGTGGGATGACAGGAGGCATAACCCAGGCGTAACAATCCCCTAATTGCAAAAGTGGCAACACAACAAAAAGATGGAGGTTAGGCACCATTTGTCTACAGGCCCAAGGCATGTGCCTTGTATTACTATAAACATTTGGAATAAAACTTCACAATGGAGTTTTCCAATAACAAAACAATCAGTAAATACTGATACGTATCAGGTGTGTATCTGTCCTATTGGGAAGAAACTGAAGACACAAACTTAAGTTGCTTGTATGGATATTAAAAATAAGTAAAAATCGAGACAGAGCATCAAGATCGTTAGGACTAGACAATGATATCTAGTTCCGGGATGGGAACAGGTGTAATTACTGTATAACCTATTTCCTGTTTAGGGAGTTAAAACAGAAGTTAGAAAAGTTCACTTTGCATAACTTTTAGTCCATATCAGAAGACTGTATAGTTGATCACCACACAATGTTCCACATCAGCAGAATATATTACCTTGAAGGATGGCATTTTTCGGGTAGTAAGTCAGACAGGACATGAAATGTCAATGTCCACAAGCCATAAACTACAAAAAGTTCCAGGGATAAATCCAGATTTCTTGAATTGTCGGATGAAGAGTCACATTCAGATTTGATGCATTTAGATTTTCCCAAGGTTGATCCAAATGTTCTGGAGGCAGCAGTATTTTCATAGGCCTCTGCAGGGGGTGCATTAGATTACACATTGAGTTTTACAATGGAGTAGCAACAGTGTTCAGTTGAAGATGATCACACAGCTGCACAGAGTGTAAAAGTTTATAACAGTACTCAGTTCTTAGTCTGTGTGAGGCGCCAGCCAGGCGTGGAAAACAAGCAGTGAAGAAAATGGATTTCTTGATTGTAGATCAAATGAAGAAGAGTCTTCTTGCTGAGTTAGGGGATTGTCCCTACCCCAGACTAGCTTCATAGTATGCATAACTATGAGCTTGATTGTAGAATCTAATTTGCTGGACTGAATACAGTTTGTTTGAAAGTTAACAAGTGGAAGCCTAATTTCAGTTATTAGGCCAGTATTCACAAGTTACATAGAATAGAAACATAGACTTTGATGGCAGATAAGGCCCACTTGGCCCACCGAGTCTGCCCATTTCCCTTCCTATTGGATAAGCTGCAGATTCTAGTTACCCAACAGCCTACTTCCTGCAACCCCCCACTACAATTGCCTTATGTCTGTCCCATGCATGTTTGAATTCCCCCACTGTTTTAGACCCAACAACCTCCCCAGGAATGTGGTTCCATGCATCCACCACTCTCTCCATGAAAAAAATGTCCTCACATTACCCCTGAGCTATCCCCCCTCTATCTTTAAATTGTGCCCCCTTGTTCTTACACATCTTTTTTCTGAAAGATGCTACCCTCCTGGACTTTGTTGATTCCCTTGAGGTACTTGAATGTTTCTATCATGTCCCCCGTCCCTCCTTTCATCAAGGGTATACATATTAAGCTCTCAGTCTTGCTTCATATGGTTTCTGATGCAGACTCTGCACCATTTTAGTTGCCCTCCTCTGGACTGCTTCCATCCTGTCTATGTCCTTGCATAGATGGGTTCTCCAAAACTGCACACAGTATTCCAGATGGAGTCTCACCAACTGTCTGTACAGAGGGATAACCACTTCCCTTTTTCTACTTGTGATGCCCCTTCCTATGCATCCCAGTATCCCCCTGGCTCTCCTTACCGACTTCTCACATTGCTTAACCACCTTTAGGTCATCTAATATGACTACCCCCAAGTCCCTTTCCATTTTTGTTGTTGTTAGTACCTCCCCTGCTATTGTGTACTCTTCTCCCTTGTTTTTGTTTCTCAGGTGCATCACTTTGCACTTCTTTGCATTGAATCTAAGTTGCCATATGCCTGACCATTCCTCCAACCTAGCCAAGTCCCTTCTCATCCTTTCTACCCCCCCTTGTGTATCAACTCTGTTACAGATCTTTGTGTCATCTGCAAAGAGACATACCTTTCCCTTCAGACCCTCTGCAATGTCACCTATAAAGATGTTAGAGGACTGGACCCAGTACTGAGCTAGAGGACTGGACCCAGTACTGAGCCCTGAGGTACTCCACTAGTAACCCCCCTTTCTTTGGAATGCATTCCATTCACTATTACCTTCTGTGTCCTGTTGTGCAGCCAGTTTGCTACCCAGGCTACCACCCTGGAACCCACTCCCAGGCTGGCTAACTTAATTATTAGTCTTTTGTGTGGGACTGTGTCAAATGCCTTGCTAAAGTCTAGGTAGGCCATATCTACAGCCCCTTCCTGGTCTATTTCTTTGGTCACCCAGTCAAAGAAATCAATTAGATTCATCTGACATGACCTTCCTGCTGTAAATCCATGCTGCTTTGGGTCCTGTGCCACGCTGGCCTCTAGGTACTCAACAATTCCTTATTTCAGAAGTGATTCCATCATTTTCCCTACCACTGAGGTCAAATTTACAGGTCTGTAGTTTCCTGCTTCTGCCTTGCTCCCACTTTTGTGAAGGAGAATCACATCTGCCCTCCTCCAGTCCTCAGGTACCACCCCATCTTCCCATGAGTTGTTAAAAAGTGTGGTCAGTGGTGTCACTAGGTCCTCCCTTAGTTCTTTTAGGATTATGGGGTGAATCCCGTCAGGCCCCATTGCTTTGTCCACCTCAAGTTTTAGGAGTTCTTTCAGGACTCTTCCATCTGTAAATGGACTGGTGTCAACCCCCCTACCCAGAGTGCTTCTATTGTCTGGTTTAGGTAACTCCTCCTCATCTTCTTTTGTGAATACTGAGCAAAAGTATTAATTCAGTATCTCTGCCTTTTCACTGTCTCCCTCTGTCCACCTCCCCTCTCCTTTATTAAGCTTCACTATTCCTCCCTTAACCTTTCTATGCTCCCTAATGTACCTATAAAAGGTTTTATCCCCCTTCTTAACTGAGTTGGCTATTTTTTCCTCGGTTTGGGCCTTTTCTATTCTGACTGCCTCCCCACTTCTTTCTGCTTTAATTGATACAGTTCCCTGTCGTGCTCCTTCTGTGATTCCTTATACTTTTTGAATGCAGCCTTTTTCTCCTTAACCTTCCCTGCCACCTCTTTTGAAACCACAGTGGTTTTTTACTCTGCTTTGTTTTCTTTATTTGTTTCACACAAAGGCTTGTTGCCTCTATGATACCAGTTTTGATTTTTCTCCGTTGTTCTTCCACTCCTCCTTTTTGGCCATTTGCTAGTGCATTCTTCAGGTATTCACCCATTTTGCCAAAGGCAGCCCTTTTAAACAGTGGCGAAGCTAGAGGGGGTCTGGGGGGGCAGTTGCCCCTCCTGGTTGCCCCAGTGTGAGTAGTGGTGCCCTGCCACCATCATTATTCACTGTTTAGTGCCCATTGTAGAGCCCATGATTGACTGAACGGCCCCCCTGGCTCCGCCACTGCTTCTAAAGTCTGTAGTTGGTAAGACAAGTTGGAAGATGTCACATCTGCATAAGAGGTGATGTTCCTTTCAGGTACGACATTCAAAGTTCATAGTCAGTCACGAATCCAAGACTTAATGGTAAACAAGGAAAGTAGGTAGTTTCAACCTTTCCACGATAAAAGTTCCCATCAAGATGATCAATAGAATGGACAGTTGTCAGACGATCAGAGATGGATATTGCCGGATGAAAATGTGGCAATGACACTGTCAGAGTCACAAACATGTCTTCCTGGATTGTGCAGGAATAAGTTTAAAAACGTAGCAATTCTGGTGTGTGTGGTGACATATCCAAGATTCCTTGCCATTGACAAGGGAATAGTGCTAGATTCAAATAAACATTTGTTAACACATGCAATAGAAGTGCATAATGTGGCAATGCCACTGACCCATATGTCTCTCATGTATGAGATCAAGGATGTATCCTAATTCCAGATCCCGGAAGAGATTACCAAAGGGTTGTAAGAACATAATAGCTATAGGCAGTGCAAAGAACTTTCCTAGCTCTGTGATGCTCATCTGCTTCCTTAGTGTGAGCAGAAATTAATTCATTAACATGAACATTTGTCAGGTCAAACCTCTTCACAATATCATTAATATTGTAAATGTAAATCACTCTTAATGAGCAAAATCATGTATACCATGCAATGGGGGTGGGGTATGATATTAAATGTCATACTATCATGAACCTTTAACATATGTATGAATAATGGCTATATCAGTGCTATTTCAAATAGATATGTCCGAGCCAAATAGGCCTGAGTCTAAACCTGTTTTTTTTTTTAATAAAAAAACAAAACAAAAACAAAACGCCTAGTGCATTTGGGTAGGTTTACAGTTATAAGATGTACCACTAGCAGTCAGGATGTGAAAATCCTAACTGTGTGTGTATATGTGTGTGTGTGTGTGGTGCTATCAGTCCCTGTATAGGGAGTCATTAATGAGTACCTGGTATGCTGCCGGGGTATCCAGTCAAAGTCAAATTTATTTAAAAAGACGCCCAATCCCAAGGCTCTGGGTGCCACACAAAACTATACAGCATTTCATACCGTACAAATTATAAATTTAAAAATAACATACATATAAAATCACTCCCCAAAGGCTTGCAAAAACAGGAAGGTCTTTAGGAGACCCTTAAAGGCCATTGTAGTGGGAGCCTCCCTAACTACAGATGGCAAAGAGTTCCAAAAAGCGGGAGCGGCAACACCAAAAGCTCGGTCCCCCACAGACTTTAATCTCGCTCTTGGAACTGTTAGGAGGCCACCACTAGAGGAGCGGAGATCATGGACAGAGGTGGAAAGTACCAGGAGATCAGACAGGTAACCAGGGCCCTGCCTGTGTAGGGTCTTATAGGTGAGAAAACCCACCTTGAAGAGTACTCTCCATCTGACAGGCAGCCAGTGCAATTCGCGAAGTATAGGAGTGATATGGTAAAATTTGCTTTGCCCGGACAAAAGCCGGGCAGCAGCATTTTGCACTAGCTGTAGTCTACGAAGAGAACCTCCAGAGATCCCGAGATAGAGGGCATTACAGTAGTCAAGCCTAGAAGTGACTAAGGCATGTATCAAGGTAGGGATCACATCATTATTTAAAAAAAAATGTGGGAAATGTTTGTTGTGAAACATACGACAAATCATTCCAAGTTCTAAAGGGTGAGATTTTAAAATCACTGGGTTGTGCATGAGCTGCACATTATTAACTAGGGTACCTGGTTGAGAAGTGGCTGTTAGACCACTGGTTGGGCCAGGTTTCTGTTTTGGGCACTCAGTATTGTCACAAATTATGGGGCATCATTGGGTAAAAAAAAAAAAAACCTTTAAGGTCTAATGACTTTTATTGCCAGATAATTTTGAATGCAAAATTCCTGATTATCAATAAAATAAACAGGAGTCCAGATCAAGTCTAGCTGCTAGAATTGATCCAAAGCAATGATCATAACATTCAGCAGGGCCTCACTACCCTTCAGGACAATGAACATGTCTTTTAGGACTTTAGTGTGAATTCCACAGGATGCAATTAAATCAAGTGGGTTTGTGAGGTACTCTGCCACAACAATCTGTTTAGGATTAGGTCACTGGTTCTTATCTGCGATAAAATGTGCAGTTTGGGCTTGTAAGAAGACCCATACTTTTAAAAAGAATAATAAGCATAAAAGCAAGCATCTCTCTCTCTCTCTCTGAAATCTAAATGGAAAGAGAAAAAAACAATTTAGTACTATTCCTCCCACTGGGGTATGGAAAAGTAATTTAATCTCCTTTAAACAGGTTTATTTGATTGGCATGTAGCCATTTATCAATGACTATTATATTGAAGCAGTCTAACTTGGTTGACTGCTGGACTGAGTTTCTTTACACTGGGATAGGGCCTGTTGTTGGGTCTTGCCCATACATTGTGAAGCAAACAAGTGTACCTTTTGGATGTCGTTTGAGATATTTAACATATTTATCTACTGATGTTCCATCAGCAGTGGCAGTACACAGGTCCAGAAGTAAATGTTCTGGGAGTCTCGTGGACCGTCCAGTCATGATTTTCAAAAATGGGGTATGCTGTGTACCTGCAGAGGGTGTCCCTCTTATTGCCGTAAGGAGAAAAGGCAATAATGAATCCCAGTCCTTTTCGGTTTTCTGAACAAGTTTGGATAACATAACTTTGATCTGCCTGTTATCCCATTCCACCTGTCCTGATGACTGTGGGTTGTAAGGGATATAAAACTTTTGTTTTACCTATAACAAATCCAAAATTTCCTGCATCACTTAGGCTATAAAGCTGGATCCCTGTAATCAGAATTTACCTTTAGGGGTAACCCCCACCTGGTAAATAGCTGGTTTACCAAGACATTTGCAGTCACTTCGACTGTGTTGTTTGTTCTGTTTTGGGACATCTTTAAATTGTTTGGAAAATAGGTTGACGATCACTAGTGCAAACTAGTTGCTCTTAGTGGTTGGTATAAGGTCAATGTAGTCAATCTGGATATTGTTGCAGGGGCCTTTTGCCTCTGGGAAAACCATGTATTTTTCCTAGATGGTATAGGATTGTTTTGTTCACAGATCAAACAGTTAATAATGTAGTGTTCTACATCATTTCTCATGTGTGGCCACAAGACAGAGGATTGCAGTCTGTCTAGTGTTTTTACTGACTCACTGGTGTCCACCAGTTGGAGTATCATGTACTCCGTACAGTATATAAAATCTACTCTCACGTGATCGGGAATTACCAGTAACTTTTCATGAACGTTACAGCAGTGATGTTCCAAATGAGTAGGCCATCACTGGATAGGTGAATGTCATTTTCACTTTCTATAAGAGCTATTTCTAGAAGTTATTCCTCAGTTCCTTTATTAAAGCCCCTATACACTGCCCTCAGGTGAGGGTTCTTCTTTTGGAGCATAAAATTCATGTTTAAAATATGCTTGAACCTTATGAATGTACAGCATTTAAACTGATTAAGGTTATTTTGTACACAAGCAAGTCACTGTATTTCATAGCGATACTGTAGAGTACTGGAACAGAAGTTTGTCTTCTGCCAAAGAAATTCAGTTTAGAGAGAAACAGTCCCAAGTAGAAACTGTAATAAAAACATTGTATCTGCAGTGCTTTCTGTAATTATTTCAAGGACATTTCTTGAAGCAGGCAGAACTTAACCCTCTCATGGAGTGCTGCTATCATTTTACATAAGGAAAAATATATTTATTCCTTTCTTAACACAAGCTGCGTCTTTCTCAAGGACATTCCGGCTCTCTAAACCATTCACAAATATTTGTGGTAATTAGGAGACTCCTAACCTCCTTGATTTTCATTTTATTTGCCAGGCATGTTTTAACCTTGCCTATGAATCGTACATATACGATGATGCAATTGCTAGCCATGCACACTCTGTCATCACCAGAATGTAAAATAATAATTCCAAACCCTGCTATCTGACCCTCGTTGTTATGTGTGGCTGAATCATCAGTCAAAACATGACACACAGTGGTGTCTTAACACTTTCTGAGCTTCTGTCCGAAAGGACACTGGGACAGGTAGGTCAGGGGGTTGGAGTGAACAATCATGGGTCTCTTCTGCAAACTGTAGGCCATAGGCCAATAAGGATGAAGTTTTGATAAGAAGGACAGTGATGTCATAATCCAATAAAATGAGAGACCTGCATGTAAGTCTGGCATTGGATACAGAGTCATCTTTTACTCTGTCTGACAACAGAACGTTAGTTGGCAAATGATTGGAATGCAGTACAATGGTTGCATATCCAATGATGTACATAAAGCATCTCACTGCCCAGTATGTAGCCAAAAGATTCCTTTCACAAAGGTTGTATTTCAGCTCCACTGGTGCAAGCATCTGTGATGCATAAGCAATGGGTCTGATGTGTCCACTGTATGTTTGGGCTAAAACCGCTGAGATTGTGTTATTTGACGTGGCATTTTCAAAATAATGTCCTAAAACTGTGTTAGGAATAACCAATGCTGGGACCATGGTCAGTGATACCAAAAGAAAAGACAATAATATCAGTATTAGGATACCTTGTACCTTCTTACCTGTAGTGCCTGCCACTGCAGCCATAGTATGGGATGATCCAGGCGTCACTGATGGAGGGGGTTCTGCATCATGTGCTGGCAGTGTTGGCACTATCAGGGGTGCCTGCACAGTGGAGAAAAGTGGTGTGCAAGCTGCACGTAGTTCTCCAGTTATAGATTGCGGTTCAGTAGCCATCAGGGGTAGAGAAAATAGTGCTGAAACAGTTGTCCGCTCAGATTCAGAGATCAAACCTGTAACCCTCCCCCCCAACGTGGCCTGTGATGCTGAAAATATCACAGCCACGGGGCTTTCATAATCAGGGTTGTCCCCTCCCCTTCAAATGTAAAGTGACTTTCCCCACCGGAATGTTGCTGGATGGTAGCAACATTGTTTTTTTATGTTGCAGCTTAAGGTATTAATGCACTGCATAGGAAAAGCAGTACATTCGGTCTTCTCAGGGAAAGCTGATGTTACATTGCATAGGGAAGAATCATAATAATTCATGTAATTAACTTCAATGTGTTATTTATCCAAGGACACTCGAATACCATAAACATTGTTAAAAAAGCAAACATTGTCAGCAGCACCTCCCACTGGAGGGGGCGCATGTGCAACCGGGCCCATCGGACCACTGAGGTGAATGCCGCCATATAACCCAGAAGGCGGAGAAAGTCCCGGGCAGGGTGCAACTGCCCAACCAGAAATGATTGGGCAAAGGAGGAGAGAACCTCCACCCTGTCCCCCAGGAGCCGAGCTCTGGCTTGACAAGAATCGAGCTCTGCCCCGATGAAGCCCGTCACCTGAGAAGGCACGAGTTCCAACTTGGCCTCATTGATCAGGAGGCCAAGTTGGGTGCAGATCAGGAGGGCCAGATCCCTGGACCTCTCCACCTCTTGCTGGGTGGAACCTGCTAGGAGCCAATCATCGAGGTAAGGGTAGATTCTGACTCCCCAACGCGGTAGATAGGCTGCCACCACTGCAATGCATTTGGTGAAGACCCATGGGGCCGATGACAGGCCGAACGGCAAGGCTCATAACTCGTAAAGAACGTGTCCTACAGATCCAGTTAACAAAACCACATGTTTCGCTCCAAGGATGGTATGATCTGATTCAGAGTGACCATCCAAAAGGTGCGTGACCTGAGATATTGATTCAGGTTGTGGAGATCTAGAATGGGGCACCAGCCCCCAATCCGCTTGGGCACCAGGAAGTACCTGGAGATGAAGCCTGGGTATGCAGACGGACCCACCACTGGAGCAACTGCCTCATTGAGGAGGAGCTGAGCAACATCGGCCCAAAGAGCTGACTGGGTGTTTGCGGAGATCCGTTCTTCCAGAGGGGTGTGGTCTCGACTGGGAGGGTACTGTTCAAATTCCAGAGGCAGTTCCTGACTGACCACTTCTAGAACCCACCTGTCCGTAGTGATAGTGGACCACGTGGAAATGAAGTGGCGGAGCCGGCACCCCACGGGAGGACCCAGAGCTGGCATGACGGGAACAGGGGTGGCTACCCCCATCCTGTCACTGAGCAGGCTTGGAGGAGGAGGAGGAGGCTCCAGGACCTGAGCCTCGACCTCCTTTACGAGGCCTGTTGGGGTCCAAGCTTGGGTCAAGGGTGCCAAGCTTGAGACTGCTGCTGTTGATGCTGCTGTCCTCCTTGGTAGGAGGACTGCTGGGCCACAGGGGAAGAGTGCCGAAAAGGCTTCTTCTTTTTCTTCTTCTGGTTCTTGCCTGAAGAGCCCTTAGCAGAAGTGGAGTCCAAGGTGGCACTGGACTGCTCTATGCACTGTAGGTGACCGGCCACTCCTGGGCCAAACAGGTCGGTCCCAAGGAAGGGCACATCAGCTAACCTGTGCTGAGTATCCACCAGGAAGGAGGAAGGCCTCAGCCAGGCCCTGTGGCTAGAGGCAACTGCAGCAGCCATCAAGCGGGCACAAGAATCCCCAATGTCCAGGGCCGTCTGGAGCTGCTATTTGGCAACAGCACGGCCCTGGTCCTGGACCTGCTTGACCATAGTCTGCATGTCCATGGGGAGATGTGGGAGTACTTCATCTAATGACCCTAGCAGGGAATGAGAGAAGTGTGCCATGATGACATCCGAACTCGCCTGACGAGGGCCCAAGGAGAAGGCCGCATAGACCTTCCTCGCCAAGTGGTCCAGGTTCTTGGACTCCTTGTCGGGAGGACGATCAGCGTTGGCTGAACTGCCCATATGCCTGAACACTGAGGCAGTCACCAGACTCTCAGCCGAAGGGTGCTCTGTGAACCCCACCAGGGACCCCATGGGCACCACGTACTTGCAGGCCATGCAGACAGACGGTGCTGGGCATGAGGCAGGACGCTGCTATAGTTCAAGTGCCAGGCCGACAATGACCTCGGCCACTCGGAAGTCCTCCGTCAAAGTATCCCCTCTCTTGAGGATATCCATGAGAGGGTACTCCACCTTTTTCTGGATGAGTTCCAGGGGCATCCCTACAGAATCAGAGATGAGGCGAATGATCTCTTGGAAGGAGGAAGGACCTTCCTCCATTCCGACACCGAGGGACAACTTGTCATCTCCAGGATGAGAGTGGAGCCCGGTGACGTCCGAGTCCAAAGAGTTGGGGTATAGTGGTCTACCGCCCAAATCACCCTTGACATGTCGAGGACAATCGGGGGTGACCGTGACTGACAGACACTTGGGAAGCCCAGAGTCTGTGCGGTCCCCTTAGCAGGCGCCCCTCCCACGGGCTGCTTGGTCGGTGGCTCCACCAAGATAGGTGGAGAGACTGGTAAAGGCCGAACCAGAGGATGGGCTGGCCCCGTGGGTGGAGGAGCCAAGGGAGTCGGTTCCGAGAGGGGTCAGCTTTGGTCTAGAAGGCAAGAGCCAAATGATGGCCAGGGTGGAAGGTGGAGCCGGCTTCTGCCCAGTCAAAATCAGCTGTTGCCACATAAGGTCCTCATAGCGTCAGCGGAGTTTCTGTTAGAGCCTCCCCTCATCTGAGGAGGAAGAGGACGACCTGTGACGACGCATCTTTTTAGAGCGCTTATGGCTCTTCCTCGGTTGTTCGTCTGAGGGAGTTCTCGAGATTGAAGGGGTCGACTCGGTCAATTGCGAGACATCGGAGGAATCAGTGAAACCCGGGGCTCTGGAACTGGATTCTTGATTTGGATACCAGCAAGCTGGGTCTCCTCATCCGGAAAAACAAGGACTGGAGTCCTTTCCAAGGAGTCGTCGGCCATGGCCGGCGACAAAGGGTCGATTGGGTTGCTGATAATTTCAACCTCATCAGCCATTTCTTCGGTCACTTGGCCAGATGGGAGATCCAAAAAGCCAGTGGCCGAAGAAGTGATCTCGACCGAGGTCGAGACCGCATGCTCCTGAGACTGAGACCGCTCTCGGTCCCAAGTGCGCCTTCGCTTAGACGAGGCGAACCGGGTTCCTTATCCCTCTTACAAGAGCAGGAGGAGTGCGAGCCCGCAGGTACCTCTCCCTGGGTGGGGAGAGACTGGCACAGCTCCCTAAAGGAACCCGTGAAGGTGGAGCCTAGGTTGAGAGGAACAAAAAAGCTTTGATTTGCCAAAGCTCTAGTGGCTTCTTCCTCGAACACTTTCATTTGTTTCAGCTGCTTGGCGGAGCCCGCGGAAGCGGAAACCGCCCACCTAGCCTCCTTAGATTTCACCAAATTCCTTTTCTCCAGTCTCCCCAACTTAAGTAATGCCAAGCTGTTGTCCAGAACATTGGGATGGAAGGCCAAGCAGAAACTGCAGGACGAGGTGTCATGGCTGACACCTAGGCAGTAGATGCACGTGAGGTGGGGATAGGTTCGCAGAAGATTTCTCTTCCATAATTGAAGATGCAAAAGCAGGATCGCTAACTCGAACGAGTTTTAATTTCGGTAGAACCAAAGAAATTGAAGCCAGGACCTACAATATGCAGAGCACGAGGGAGGCACTGTATCTTCCAGTGGAAAGGAAGATCTGGCGTCATGGGGCAGAGCCAAGGTATATACCACCCAGGTGGGTGGGAGGAGTCAGCTTGAAGACTTCTGGCAAGATTTAAAGGGGAAAGAGACATGCCAAGAAGTGTGGATAGAACAACATATCCATGCTCCTAGAAATAATAGATTTTGGAATTACCCATTAGTGACATCAAAAAAGAATCCCACACTTAGGGACAAATTGGTCCATAGAGCACATCGTTATAGTACTCTGAATCAGAAACAGCTTTTGCTAGGACCATTGAAAACTGGGAGCTTTCCATGTGGACAATGCTTCCAGTGCCACAACACCAGTAGGAAAAACTTTTTTTTTTTTTAACACCCCAACACCAATAAAAAATATGAAATCAAACAGCATATTACATGTAAATCGGATCATGTCGTATACATATTACAATGCGCTTGCTACAAGCTCTATGTGGGCAAGACAAACAGGGAGCTGATGAATAGAATCAGTCAACACAAAAGTGATATCAGGAATCACAATCAGAATTCCTCAGTAGCTAGAAATTACAATGCGGTAGGACATATACCGACATCTCTGAGATTTTGGGGTCTGGAAAGAGTCACTGAACCTATGGGCAGAGGTCTGAACTGGGATGATTTAGTCCTGCGACGGGAAGTATATTGGATTTTTCTGATGGACAGCACCAGTCCAAGAGTGGGCTTGAATGAACATTGTGATTAGAGTCTTTATTGGTGAATTAAAAAGAACAAGTTGGACTTTTATAGTTGTATACACCAGTATACATTGTTCATTATAGACATCTCGGACTTTCATGAGACTGGACAAGTTTCTGTGAATATAAATGGAAATGAAAGGCCAGCTATACAAGTTGAACAACTGTAACATGGACCATATTGTACAAGAAAAGAAATGGAAACATGAAGAATTGTGTGTGATACTTATGGACTACATGGGACATTAGGGGTTAACAGGTTTTTGTTTCAACCATGAGTCGTTTGAATTTTTATGGATAAAAAAATGTATACATTTGGAATCTTGTAATATTTATTTATAATTGAATAATAACCTTAACCGGAGGGTTCAAGTAGTATATATGTGTATGGGAGCCTTTTTCGGTGCCCCATCCCCCCTCCCCCCTTTCTTAAGCCAACAATAGCGTTGTGAGTTGATTCAATCATAAAGATTTATGGAAACTTAGTTTCTAGTACGCTAATAGTTCAAGTGAAACTCCATATTATTTGACTATTTGGCAATGGAAATTCTCACTTTCCTCCCCTCTATATATTTTGTATTTTCTCAGTGGTAAAAACAGATTAATATTTCTCAAAAATTCTTTTTAGGAATATAAGAATTTCTAGAGTGAGATTATTGATAAAAAAAAAAATACCACAGCAAGCAGCCAAGGGTGAGAGGCAAACCACCTTTCAGCTGAGCCTCTGAAACCACAACATCCCCCCCTAAACTACCACACCACTGCAGGATTCATGATCAGGCTTCAACCAGTTCCCTAATAGTTCAAGTGAAATAAATCCAAACATAGCATGCTCAAACCTTTTATGTTACTCCACACTGGAATTCACATTTGTTCTAAGTGGTGCTGCTAGCCTGTGGCAAACAACATACAATCCAAAGATAGCAGTGCTCCTTCTTAGCATGCTCCCATTAAAACACCTGTGTATAAAAGGAGTCAATTAGTAGCCACTGAGGCACTGGAAACTTGGGGACTAAATCGAAGGGTCCCACCTTGACATTGGTGATTTAGCTTACTCAAATTGGAATTCCAGCCTGAAACTAAGAGTACCCTCTCCTCACATGGAGCTTGAAGTAAATATAGCCAACTTTGGCAGAGGAAAGTTTAAATATGCTATGTTGGGGGGGGGGGGGCGCTAGTATCTTTGGATTGTAGTTCAAGTGAAACTCCGTATTATTGGACTACTTGGTGATGGAAATTCTCACTCTCCTGCCCTCTATATATTTCGTATTTTCTCAGTAAGAATAGATTAATATTTTTTGAAAATTCTTCTAAAGAACATAACAATTTCTATTATGAGACTAATGATAAAAAAAATATCACGGCGACTAGCTGAGGGTGGGAGGGGAACCACCTTTTAGCCTAGCCCCTGAACCACAGCATTCCCCTTAAACCACCATGCCACTGCAGGATTTATGCTCAGGTTTCAAACCAATTTCCATCTGTAGGTTGGAAAAGGTGGAGACCTGGAGGGAGTGGTCTTCAACGTCATAGTAACGTATGCTCCTCCCACCTTTGCAGTACTTAGAAGCATGAGCGAGATTCAGGTGCTCCTACTTTATGGAGACAACCTGGAACTCCAGCTCGCTCTGACTACCTGGTGAGTCTGTAATTTCATAAGCTTTTAACCTTTTTAAAAGGGAAATTCATGTTTAAAATGTTAGAGTGTTGGACTTAATGTTTTCTTTACCCATTAGGTTTAAAAATAGTGTAGTTGATGCCAGGAGGAAACAAGGACTGTGTACAGGGAGTCAGGAAAAGATTTAAAACATGAGAGGTGAGGAACCTTATAATCAACTGAAGCAAAATTGAATAATACATAGGAATTAGGGAGGTACAGTAGAGCAGATTTCTGGGCAATCCGCTTAAGTAATAAGATGAGAGTCTGAGAGATTAGAACTTCTACCAGAGTTTGGACATAAAAGCTCAAGAACAGTACTTTTGTCCATTATTTTACAGATTAGCAATATTTCAATAATAAGGACAGTTTAGGCTAAAAGGTTCCTAATTGATAAAAGTGAGTACAGAATACGCTCTCCATAATGGCTTACATTATTACATTTGTCAAGAATGTACTCTTGTAGCATTTTTTAGAACATGGTAATACAACTATTTGGGCATTTTTATAGTAAGATGTCTATATTCTGGAATGTTAATCTTCCCATGTGTGATTATAGAACTTGGCAATTTCATTATTAAAATTATATTTCTACCTTAGCTATTGTAAATATTAGGGAAATGGGTTATATGTGTGGCTTTAGTTTTTTCAGATATCAGGGATTGATGAAAACTAGTGACCATTTGTGTAGTAAAACTTATATTATGTTTTTTATTTAGAATCAACACTGCTGGACCTGAGGAAGTGGTGATAGCCATGAAACTGTCGCCCCCTTTATTAAGTGAGGATGAAACATTGAATAAAGCAGTTCTTTTTGCTGAAGAAACCATCAGTGTGAAGTGGAATTCATCCTTACTTCATTCAATTTTCTAGATTTGGTTGCCTGATCTTTTAAGGATGACCCAAGGATTAGTAATTACACTTGCATACATATAGGACAACCTGAACCTGAAACTTTTTGTACTGAGGGGTTGCTATCAACTCCAGAGCATGCCCCATGCAATTAGCTCTAGTATCCCTCTGTCTGTAGTAATCTCCTGCCACTGTTTTAGGTGCCAGAGATCCTCTCCCGACAGCCACCCGGAGGTGACAGTGGAAATGGGGTTACAGTCTGGAAGAGTCAGGCAGAACCAGGTGACACAGTCAATGGTATTGACTGCTTTGGGTGTTTTTGAATGGGCACTTTAAGGAGGGGTCTTGGCAAACAGCCTCCTCCCCTACCTCTGCCTTGTTGATGGCGGGCACAACCACCTCTGGCAACAGGCTGACGAAAGAGCCCTCCCACAGCCTCTAGTAGGTGTGGGGTTAAAGTGACTAACAGATCTGAGGGTCATTTTGGATGTCTGAACATTCTCGAGTGTCTCTTCAACATCATAACCAAACAGTTTTGTCTCTCTAAATTGAGCATTCAAAACTGCCTGCTGCACATCATTAGCAAAACCAACAACTCTTAAGTCAAGAATAGTGTCTCATGCATATGCCCAGCCTGGAGCAGCAGCTCTGGCAGAAGCATTAGAAAGATCATTGGTAGAGCTTAGCAAATGTTTGCCAACTTCAGCCCCAGAGGTTAGAGTTTTAATTAACTCATTCTTGGCAGAGCTCTCAGGTACATCCTGGGCTGCAGTTTAAGCAGCTTCCACAGGTTATTCTGGTATTTAATCATATGGGCCTGGTAGTTTGCAGTCCTGATGCCCAACAATGCAGAAGCGTAAATATGCCTGCCCATCACACCCTGCCTCCTAGATTCCTTGTCAGTAGGCAAAGTAATTGGGTGGTTAGGAGCCCTGGATCCATCATAAGCAGCCATGATAACTACAGAGTCAGTTTCTGGTTGGTTAGCTTAATAAGGTTTAGTAGATAGGGCAGGGTTCTACTTTTTAGCCTTTCTGGGCACTGCAGGCAGGGAGTTTGGTCTCTGCCATGCAGCAAAGGTACTATCCTCTAATATACAGGACAAACAGAAGGAATTACAATGGAGGGAAAGCAAGGAACCTCCGAAAATTCCATTTCTATTTAGTGGAATCATTTTCTTCCACTGCAAAGCTCATGGCAGTTTGCATCTGCTGCATCATGGCTTGAAAAGTGGGATCCTCGGAGGAGATCTCGGGGTATATACCATATATACCACAGAGTCCTTATTGCAAGATGAGAGGGTAGAACTAGAATGATTTGCAACATACTGCTCTCCCTCATAATCCCCTTCTAAATCCTCCTCTAATACCATGTGGTCATACTTGTATTCTACCTTGTTGACCTCCCTGTCAATGACAGCAGCTGCAGAAGTCACTGAAAATAATGGCAGTGGCTGAGAGGTAGAAATTTGCTGGTAGGTAAAGCCAGGCAGAATGTATTGTATAATCTCTGAAAACAATGCCAGCACAGCCTGAGAGTTGATGACACCATGGCCAAGGGCCATGACTACTTGCATCAATGACAGGTTTTGGCCAGACAGCAATGGCATTGAACCATCCATAGTAGGTAAAGCAGTGCCTAAGCCAGACCCTGATCTTGGTGTATAAGTGATGGTTGGGGGTGGTTGTCGTCAATGCCACCAGAGCAGACGATGCCGTTGAATGATTATCTGATCTCAATGGCAACCAACATCTTGCCAGGGAAGCAGACTTCTACTTGTCTCTGTGCTTATGCTTGTGTTCCGACAATGAAGAAGGCATGACAACAACTGTGCTGTCCCAGTCATTTGACTTCAACTGCTGGGTCTTGGCCAATGTGGACAGTGAGAGCGATTTTGGCCTTGCTCTTTCTCCATAGTTTCTAATGCTATTTTGGAGAAGGCAAGTTTCTAGAGCTTTCTTATGGCATCATTTTGATGCTTGGCCGAAATCCTGGTAGATCTCACAAATCCTCACATTGTGAGAGAGGTCCAAATGGCATACACAAATGTGTGTGAGTCTTTATAAATTTTGTCTTCACACTTTCATTACTGAAATAATGCAGCTGCAGATTTTGGCAGCATGCAGAGATGATGAAAACACTGTAGTAAAATAAAGAATAACTGGCAACTGCTAGCTGACAGCATTCCCTAAGCAGGTCCAATGACAGCGATCGAGGGACACTGGGGGAAATCTCATGTAAACCCACATCTTCCAGGGGGCAGCAGATTGCATTACCACCGCGCCAGGCTACAAATCTGCATTAAAAAATTAGTCTCACTTCTGAGGCCCTACTTTCAAAATATAGTATTGCTTCCATAGTTACAGAATGATACAAACAATTTTGAAAAAAGGGCTTGGAATATTTTGCAACCCAGCATTACAAGTACACAAAAACATGGGCAAGCTGCACTCAGAGTGCACTTTACGTAGGATGAGATCTATACAAAAACAAAGGCAAGCAGGGCGCCCACCCAAATCCCTGAACCAAGCTACAAATCGTATGCTGTGCAAAAACATTTATTTGTATTAGCCAAGTAAAAACATACCACTAACTCAGTGTGAGCCTAGACAGAGAGGCAAAAACTCTTGACACATTTCTTGTCACTACAGACACTTCACCAGAGGAGGTGTGGTCTACTACTGTAATTAGCCCTTAATTGCACTTATCTTAAAGTACAAACAAAAAAAAATTTAAGTAATTGCTCCAAATAATATGATCAGTTCATATGCAAAATAATGTTGAAATGAACACATACCTTACAAAATGTTCTACAATTACACTGTATGCAGTACACAGCACCAATTTAGTATTCATATTAAGGCACATCAAATGCATCAGTTTCATGAATTATGAAAAGGGCAAGTTAAAATACCAAAGCAGACCCTAAATAAGGGAAATAGGAAGAAACACTGAAACATACTGACAGCACATAAAAAGTCACAGTGGCCAATCGAGACTGCCTAGTACTTGCCTGCATTCACACCAAGCCTAATGATGGACCACAGCTAGTCTACCAATGGTGCTTACTGTAGTTCCAACACCCCCTCCCCATGTCCAAACAACTCCTTTCCTTTGACTGTTCTCCCTTCTCTCCTTTGGTTTGGGTTATTTCTCTGCCTGCCCCACCTGTGTTTGAATCTGGCGACAGACTTTGCATCGACCATGTCTTCTGGGAATGCATTCATATTTATCAGTATGCCATTATTAGATAAACATTTTAATTTAAACAAGGGCTGGTGGCTGGCCTGATGGCGCGGCAGTAATGCTACTGGCTTGCAGTGCCAATGACCCAAGTTTAGGGACAAGCTTGAGTGGAAGGGCCGGCTGGGGGGAGGGAGGTAAGATAAGCATCCATGGGAATGCTCGCCTTCTCTGGAGAGAGGGGACTGTCACACCTGGTGATATGGTGTCTCCCACCAGAAGTTAGGAAAAACACAATATTGCACACAAAAAGCTGCACTCTATCGGCTCATAAAAATCTATGAAAACACTTACACAGCACAGGTAAATTCAAGTCATCCAGTGATTTATTGTGGCCTACAGCAGTCACAAACACCTCGACATGTCATGTCAAAAACAAGATGCTTCATCAGGAGGCATCTCATTTTGACACAATGCCGGTGTTTGTGATACTATGACTTCACAATAAATCACTGGACAACAGTACCTGTGTGTTCTCTACATTTTTATGAGCCAGTAGAGTCACACCTTTTGTGCAAGAATGTGGTCAGTAGTTTAACTTGCACCTGGCTCCAATTTCCCTGCAAGTGCGGTTTTGTGTTAAAAGTTTGGAGAACACAAGCCTGGGACCACACATGCGAGGGGAGGCAACTGTGGATGTCGGCACAACATGTGTGGAAGCATGCATAGCTATGTGCTTGCAGTCACTGCATGGTCACGTCTCCAGGACAAACCTTAAGGAGAAAACCCTCTGGCATGGTAGCAGCATGACATCTGGTACACCAGCCTCAAAGTCATCACCCAAGTGACTCCAGCATTAGTCACGGCCATGGTCTCAGGGCAATCTTGATTTGTCCCGGTGGAGAGCCCCTCCATAAGGGGGAAACTCATGGTCCTCCCATTGCGGGCAGCTAGGGGAAGTGCCTGGGGTGTGTGTGTGTGTGTGTGTGTGTGTAGTCAGTGGATCCTGGGACAAATATGGGGTACATCCCTACCTTGGTCATAGAGCCAGAAAGAGTTGGAAAGAAACAACAAAGGGTTGAGTGCTATGGTAGACCACACCTTCCCTGATGGTCTGCTGAGATGAGAAACGCACTGAATTTTTGCACCCGTGTCCTGGCTCACACAGAGTAGTGGTTACTTTGTACATAGTTGCATACAACTATATGTATAGTGGAGCCTGCCAGGATGCAACTCGTTTCTGCAGCAGAGTTACTGTAGGAAACAAGTCAATGTCAATTGCAGTTAATCCCTTTTGTCATGCAGGAATCCGACACTGTGCTTCATCTTGGCAGGCTCCATTGTTATTTGCACAGCATACAATTTGTAGTTTATTTCAGGGGATTTGGATGGTGCTCTGCTTGACTTTGTTATTGTGTAACCAAACATTACAAATCTAGCTTTTCAGAGAGAGGTCTGAATTTCTATCATTCACTTGGGCTATATATATCCTTGCTGGAAAATTCGGAAATTAAAATACCACAAAAGAATGATTTTAGTAAATATTTATTCATACAATAAAGATTTATTTAAAAATATGAGAAAGTCTTTTTAGAGAAAAAGTGCATAACACTGAGGCAGAGTGTGGAATGGTATTCAATTACAGGCAGAAACAAATTAATGCCAAGAAGGAAAATGTTCATGCTCAAAGACATAATCATTTGAATCTATGCCAGCTATACAGCCAAGAAAAAATGTAAATCCTTTGCTTTCTCAAAGTATTCCTAGAGCAGCAAGTTTAGTTTTTAATATTCTCCAATCACTCCACAGGCTTAAACTTGTATATCAGAATAAAAACCACACACAGTAGAAGCAATTTAATTGGGGCACGGTTACTGGGGACATCCCACTGGGAATTATTTAAATGGCGATGCATTCCAGTGGAGGCTCTCATCCCTCAAAGAGGCTGGGTCTGTTTGTTTACAGGGATACCATGTCTCAAGGCTTACAACTCTCCCCCTCTTTCTACATGTTCTCCAATATTCAAGATACTGTTCACCCCGCATTATCAGCTCCCCAGCCATTCAACCATCTGTCCTTAGTACAGCTCACTATTTAGCTGCTCTATAGTCTGTCAGTGTTGAACTAGACACCATGTTGCAGAGCAATGATCAGGAAGTCTATTGCTGTGTTCACGAAGGGAAGGCAGCTTCCTCTTCTAAAGAGTGCAGTGGGGAGGCAAAGATGGATACCGCACATGCCAGAGGAAGGACAGGGTTTGAAAGTGTGAGTAGAAGTGTGTCTTCTGATAATTGGGAGAACTGCTTAGTGGGGACAAAATGATGTCCATTCAGGTGCCCCATTAAAATGTTTCTACTGTATGTCTTTCTAGAGTGAATTTTTGGGTCAAAAACTTCACAATCCATAAAATGTTTTTGGAATGGAAGAGGCAAACCCCAAAGAACAATATATTTTGCCACACTCTAACAGAAAACAAACCATCCAAATGTTGCAGTCCCATGTGGCTATTTCACATGATTTTTCACAAGAGTGAAATACATTTTATTTTTAAAAACATTCCGCCTGACTTTTAGTATGAACATAAAGAACAGTTACGGAAGAACTTACCGTAACAGTAGATCTTTGAGGGGATCACAGTCATCAGGTCACACCGCAGGAACTTCACAGATAGTGAAGAACCCACACGGAAGATTTTCAGCAGTACAACTGGGGCTGCCCATGCAGTCGATGTCACCAACCCTACAAAGGCATGAGTGGCCCCACTCCCTCCTCAGTTCTTTCTCCCGGAGACAAAGGGAGCATAACCCTAACCAAACACAATACAATTTCTCAACCATTTGAATGTTCATTGCTTAGAAACTGAAGCGCCCTCTACCTGGGGTGAAAGAAACAAACAACTGCTTTGACTTTCTGCATTCCTTTAATGCGAAGCAAGTAGTATGTCAAAGCTCTGCACACATCTAATGTACTGAGCAATGCTTCCCCTGGATTGGCACACTCCAGAAAATAAACAGGAAGGTGGATAGACTGGTTGAGTGTAAACTTGGAAACCACCTCAGGGAGACAGTTTAGGATTCGTGCGTAGACACCCTGTCTTTGTGAAAAATCAAATCAAGGCTCCTCACACCAGAGGGCCTGAAGCTCTGAAATTCTTCGAGCAGAAGTAATGGCAACTAAAAATAACACTTTCCAAGAGAGAAAGAGCAGCTCACAAGTTGCGACTGACTCAAAGAAGACATGGTCAACTTCTCAAAAATAAAATACAATTCAAATCCCAAGCCGGGACACAGAACGGATGGAGGAGGTCAGATGCAGGATGCCCCCGAGAAAGGTATGGGAGACATCCAACTGAGCAACTGTGAGGTCACCCACAGGCTCATGAAAAGCAGAAACAGCTGAAAGGTGCACCTTGACGGAAAAGTGCTGGAGACCAGAGTCAGACAGAGAGATTAGGTAGTCCAGAATGTAGTTCACCGGGCAGGTGAAAGGGTCCAAACTATGTTTGTCAGCACAAATGGCAAACTGCTTCCACTTCATGGCATATGTGGCTCGAGTGGAAGGCTTCTGGGTGACCACAAGGATGTCCGCCACTCTGTTCGAGACCCCAAACCTGGTAATGGCTATGTCCTCAGGAGCCAAGCATGCAGATGGAGTGACCCGAGATTGGAATGGACCAGGGTCCCCTGAGCCTGGGTCAGCGGGTTCCTGCAGAGAGGAAGAGGGACCAGAGGCTCCTCCGCCAGCTGCTGAAGCAAGGGAACCCATGTCTGCCGAGGCCAGAATGGAGCTACTAGAATCATGCTGGCCCCCCCCCCCCATCTGCAATTTGATGAGCACCCTCTGAATTAGAAGAAATGGTGGGAAGGTGTAAAGGAACCTCCTGCTCCAGGAGAGGGACAACGCATCTCACCAGAAAACTCCAGGACCTGGATCTAGTGAGCAGAGATTGGGCAGTTCTGCATTGAGTGGGGATGCAAAAAAGTCCAACTATGGATTACGCCATGTGTTCAACAAGTCTTCTGCAACAGATGAGAGTAGCTCCCAGTCATGCACGCTGGACTGAGTCCAGCTGAGGCTGTTCACCAGAGGGTTTAGCACATCTGGCATGTGGCCCACTGAGAGAGTTAGGTCGTGATCCAGTGCCCAGTAGCACACTCTCATGGCCGAGTCTCCCATTGCTTACTGATGAAGTATACTACACTCAAACTGTCTGACTGCACCAGCAGCTGACCTGGAGTGAGGTATTCCCAAAAAGCCTGCGTGGCATACAGCACTGCTCTTATCTCCAGGACACTGATATGCAGGGCAGGTCTTCAATTGGGACCAAGAGCCCTGGGTTTGAAAGGGACCCAGGTGTGCTCTCAAACCCACACCTGAGGCATCCATGGTGAGGACCTGCTACGGGAAGGAGATCTGGAATGGAATGCCTTGAAGCAAATTCGAGGGGTCTATCCACCACTGCAGTACCTTTCGGTTTGGGGAAAAGACCAGAACTGGACAGTCCAACTAATCCGTGCGCTGCTCCCATTGCACTCGAAGGATTCACGGGAGAACATGCATATGAAGTCTGGCCAGTGGAACAGTGGTTATGGCAGCTGCCATCAGGCCCAAAAGTCTCAGGTACACCCTGGCAGGAATGTGGCGGCTCTGAGCGACTTCCTGAGCTTGGGCGATAAGGCACTCTGCCCTGTTTTGAGGCAGGAAGGCCTTCCTTTGGGCCGAACCCAGAACTGGCCATGTACTGTAGCCTTTGGGACAGTACCAGAACTGATCTGGGCAGACTGACTGTGATGCCCAGGAAGTGGAAAACCTGGAGAGTCCAGAGTCACTTTAGCATGTTCCCTGGATGGGGCCTTTAGGAGACAATCATCCAGATAAGGGAAAATATACAATTCCGCCCTTTTGAGAGCTGCTGCTACTGTTGCTAAGCATTTGGTATAGACTCATGGCACAGAAGACAAGATAAAGGGCAGCACTTTGAACTAGTAATACTTGCCCTGAAAAGCAAAACAGAGAAATTTCCTGTGAGGAGAAAAGACTAAAATGTGCAGGTAAGCATCCTGCATGTCCAGTGAACAGAGCCAATCCCGTTTTGAGGAGAGGCAGTAGACCCAATAAAGTTACCAACCGGAACGTCTTGTACTGGATGTACAGACTGAGGTCCTTTAGGTCTAGAATGGGTCCAGACTGCCGGTCTTTTTGGATACCAGGAAAAACCTGGAATAAAACCCCTTGTTTCTCTGGCACCTGGAACTGGCATGATGGCATGCTTGCGTAGAAGGGACTGTACTTCCTCCTGAATAACAGACAGGTGAGCCGAGGGAGCGGTTACTGGAGGGTGGAGGAGGGGTTTCTAGAGGTTGCTCGGTGAGCTCCACGGTGTGCCCCTTCCCTTCTCTATGATCTGCAGAATCCATGCATCTGAAGTTATGATTCTCCACTGATGCAGATGGAGGGAGAACTGGCCTCCAACCACCACCTCCTGGTCCAGTGCCAGAACAGGGTGTCTGGCAAGGAGTCAAGTGGAGGTGGAGTCAGCCGGCCGGCTGGTCCCTCATTTCTAGGGTGCTTGGCTGCAGCTCCAGCACTGGAGTGGGTGTGCAAGGCAGCTGGGGCTCTGCATTTCCCTTGGGGCTGGGAGGCCTTACTGGGCCTATTGGGCACTTTGTGAAAGGGAGGGCACCCTCTACCTCTTGGTTGGGTATGCTAGAAGGAGTGGACAGACTTAAGGGCCCTGCCCAAGGCTTGCAGATCATTAATATCCTGGACATCAGTGCCAAACAGCTTAGTGCCATTAAAGGGGGCATTGAGCACTTTCTGCTTAACATCAGCAGCGTACCCAGATATTCTTAGCCAGGATTGCCTACGTAGGCATATGCATGTGGTGGCCGCCCTGGCAAAGGTGTCAGCCATATCACAGAGAGCCCTGAGGAGGTGCTTACTAACATCCTCAGCTGCTTGGAGGCACTGAAGCAGCTCCTGCTTTGGTGTCCATCTGAAAGGGCCTGTGCTGTGACCTTGCCCCTTTTCCAACTAGCATTCTGGTATTTTACCATGTGAGACAGGTAGTTTGCAATTCTCAAACCCAGGGTGGAGGAGGGATATATCCTCTTGCCTCAGAAGTCAATTCTGCAAAACTATCTGGGGGAAGGGAACTAAGGTACAGTACTTGGGTGCCTTAGACCAGTTATGAGCTGCCTTGATGACCACCAGTCTGTCTCAGGCTGGGAAGCATAGCAGAGGAGCCCTTGGGGGTGTGTGATAGAGTTTATCTGCCCTGTGAGACAAAGCTGGCACCATGTCTGGTCTGTGCCAGGCTGCTGTGGCTGCATACCTCAGAGCAGGAATGATTGGAGGAATGATTTGTGGGGGAGATTTAAGGATCTACAGGAAGTCCACCAGCTCCTTTGTGGTGGCATCCTCTTCCTCAGTGCGGAAGCCCATGGCGGAGGACAGCTGCTTTATCACATTGAAAAATGTGGGTTCCTCAAGAGGAGACCTGGCAGTATGCTTCACTGAGTCCTCACTGACAGAAGAGGCAGCAGATCTATCAGAGAGTAGGATCTCTTCCTTTTCATCCTCATCATCAGGAAGAATGAGATCTGGGTGCTACCCCTCGACGTCGACCTCCTCTAAATCTGTGTCTGGCGTCAAATGCGCTGATGGCGGCCCATGGGGAGCTTTCCATGGCCGATGAGATGTCGACAAAGCTGCTGCCGATGGCGTTGGCAAAGGGGGTCTGAAGGCGCCCAGCTACTGTACAATTACATTAGTGAATTTGAGCAGGATTTTAAGTCGACTGTGTTCGCAGACGGAGGGGGGTTCAATGGCACAGGTGTCGATGACCTACCTGCTAGATTCTGAGAGCCCAAACAGCCTGTAGCCCTGGAGGGAGAAGGGGCAGGCCTCAATGGGAGAGTCGCTAATGATGATCCTGTCATTGATGAAGGAGGGGCCGATGACCTGGAGGTAGATGGCCGGCCACACTGAGAATTGGGCGGAGGTGCTGTCGGTATGGGTCTGGTGGGCACAGAGACCTGAACAGCAGTTTTACGTGCTGGCGCAACCAACTAGAATACCCTTGAAGGAGAAAGAGGCAGTTGGGAAGCAAGATTAATACTGGGGGGAGTGGTCGCGATCTCTGTCTTTTTTATGACCCCCCCCCGTGGATTTGTCTTGGGCCTTGGAGA
Source organism: Neoceratodus forsteri (assembly GCA_016271365.2). Lineage (NCBI taxonomy): Eukaryota > Metazoa > Chordata > Ceratodontiformes > Ceratodontidae > Neoceratodus > Neoceratodus forsteri. The sequence continues at coordinate 396,676,682 of CM028136.1, read as the reverse complement.
CCTGGGAGCTCAACAATCTAGTCAGTGACTGATAGGCTGGGACCCGGAGGACCCCTACCTAGAGTTGGCAACCTGTTGATCCATGAGGAAATTTTTTAGAATCTTTCTGTGTCATCTGAGAGCTGTTTGGTTAAACTGCTGGCACAGCTCACAGTCAGAAACTTCGTGTTCAGGCCCAATACAGCAGACACAGAGAGAATGTTCATCAGTGGAGGCAATCTTCTTTTCGCAGTGGCAGCAACGAAAAGAGAAGTCACAGGATTAACTCATAACATAAACAAGTTAGAAGAATCTCTTTAATAAAAGAGATTCTGAAAAATATCGAAGAAAAAGCCATAAGTGAAAAAAGACATGAATACTGCAACGAAGCTTCCGCAGAGACCCATGTGAGTAAGTCAATGGCGGGAAAGAACGGAGGAGAAAGCGGGGCAGCTCACGCCTTTACAGGGTTGGTGACTTCGACGGATGTCGGAGTGGGTGGCCCCAGTTGTACTGCTGAAAATCTTCTGTCTGAATTTCCCTTCACCGACGGTGAAGTTCCTACGGTGTGACATGATGACTGAGATAACTCCGATGGAGATCTTGAAAATCAGATGAACACTGCAAATTGGTTTTACATCATTTAACAAACAACTCTGATCGAGACGCATATAAATACAGGTTACTCACCTGTAACAGGAGTTCTAGGAATGGTATATGTTGTTCATCCACACTCATTGGCAGTATCCTTGCCGCTTTAAATCTTGCCGGAAGGTCTTCAAGCTTGCTCCTCCCACCCACCCGGGTGGTATAACTCTCGGCTCCGCCCCATGACGCCAGATCTGGCCCGCTGGAAGCTCAGGTTGTGCGTCGAGCCGGGAGGTCGGGTGGTGACGTGGATGAACAACATATACCATTCTAGAACTCCTGTTACAGGTGAGTAACCTGTATTTCTAGGGACATGGATATGTTGTTCATCCACACTCATTGGCAGACTCCTAGCAGTTCTCCGGGAGGAGGAGGCAAGACGCACACCCCAATACTTACTTGGGAAAGAGAGACTGGAGAACCGAGGCCCCAAAACCAGCATCCGGCGTGACTCAAGGTCGATGTGGTAGTAGGTAATGAAGGTGTTTGCTGACTTCCAGGTAGCAGCCCTGCAGATTTCCTGGATAGGGACGTCCCTGGAAGCAGCCACCGTTGCAGCAGTATGGCGGGTAGAATGAGCTCTTATCCCTCTGGGAGGCTCCATGCCCGCCAACTTATAGCAGAGATCTATGCAGGAGGTTACCCACCTGCTTATCGTCCGCTTGGCTGCAGGTCTGCCAGATGAGGCTTCAGCGTAGGTGACAAACAGCTGGCGAACCTCTCCCCGAATTTCAGCCGTGCGCTCCTTATAATAAGCGAGCGCCCTTCTAGGGTCCAGAGTATGGAGCCTATATTCGGCCTCCGAGGTGTGATTGGGGTAGAACACCGGCAGAGTCAACACCTGGTTAAGGTGAAACTCCGACACCACCTTCGGAAGGAATTTCGGGTGGGGGAGCAGGACAACCTTGTCCCTGTGGAAGACCAGGTAAGGAGACTCGATGGAAAGCGCCTGGAGCTCTCCCATCCTTCTGGCTGACGTGATAGCCACCAAGAAGGCGGTCTTCCACGACAGGTGAGAGAGAGCACACCTGTGCATAGGTTCGAATGGCTTGCCCATGAGCTTTGCCAGTACCAGCAGTAGATCCCACGAGGTGGGGTTCCCGCACTGGAGGAAATGATCAAGGCCTTTGAAAAGCGCCAGACCACCTTCTCCTCGCCACCGACTGCTTCCCGCCCTGATAAGCAGAGATGGCTGCCAGGTGCACCCTTAGGTCGTCGACCTAAGCCCTTGACTAGAAAGGGACCATAAATAGTCCAAGATGCTTGCCAAGGAACAGGAGGAAGGGTCCAAGCCCTTGCCTGACACCAAATGGAAAACCTTTTCCATTTGAAGGCATAACATTTTCTGGTCGACTCTACGGACGCCTCAACTACATTGAGGACCTCGTCGGAAAGACCCAAGGCCTGGAACTCTGGCAGCTCAGGAACCAGGCCGTCAGGTGCAGAGATTGAAGGTCCGGATGGAACACCTTCCCTGATTGACTGAGGCAGGTCAGGGCGAGCTGGAAGCTGCGCGAGTCCTGGAGCTGAGACTGAGGAGATCTGGGTACCAGAACTGGCGAGGCCAGTCTGGGGCTATCAGAATCACCTCGCCTTGTCCTCCTCGCCTTGAGAAGCACCTTGTGGATCAAAGGAAATGGGAAAGGCGTAAAGAGGCCGGGGTCCATTGCCTCGAGAAGGCATCCCCTGCAGCGAGCCCTGCTGAGGGCGGGCATGGAACAGACTCAACCCGTTCTCCATGGAGGCAAACAGGTCCACCTGAGGTGTGCCCCAAAGGAGAACAGATGCTGTACTACCTCCGGCAGGAGAGACCACTCGTGGGATGCAGCCCCTATCCGGCTCAGGGCATCGGCCAGGGTGTTGGAGGCTCCTGCCACGTGAATGGCTAGGAGATCCGCCTCCAGGCTCGCCAGAGTGACCAAATGCGGAGAGCTTCCTTGCATAGAAGCATGGAGCGCGTCCCGCCCTGGCGGTTTAGATAGTACATGGTCGTGGTATTGTCCGTCTGGACTCGGACCACTTGACCCCGGAGGAACGGAGCAAAGGCGGTGAGAGCTAGGCGGACCGCTCGGAGCTCCGGCAGGTTGATGTGGCATCGGGACTCCCGCGGGGACCAGAGGCCATGAGCCCGGTGTTCCCCCAGATGGGCACCCCAACCCATCAGAGAGGCATCGGTCGACAGAGAGACCGTCGGCTCGGGGCGGACGAACGGGATGCCCTCCTGCAAATGATCTGGAACGGTCCACCACTGGAAGCGTTCCACATCCCCTTGTCACCGACTGAAGCTGGTCAAGGATACATGGCGTTGTGACCACTGGCTGGCCAGTCCCCACTGAAGGGCGCATGTTCCAGCGGGCCCAGCGGACCACGCTGGTGCAGGCAGCCATGAGACCCAGGGCGCAGGAAGTCCGGGCAGGCGCAGTGCCCAACCAGAAATGATCGGGCAAGGAGGAAAGAACCTCGGCCCTGTCCGCGGGAGCCGCGCTCTGGCTCGAAGAGAGTCGAGCTGCGCCCCGATGAATAGAATCACCTGCTTCGGCTCGAGTTCCGACTTGGCCTCGTTGATAAGGAGGCCCAGTTGAGAGCAGACCTGGAGGGCCAGATCTCTGGACCACTCCGCCTCCTTCCTGGAGGGAGCTGCTATCAGCCAGTCGTCCAGGTAGGGTACACCGGACCCCTCGGCGCCCGCAAGAATGCTGTCACCACTGCCATGCATTTGGTGAAGACCCTGGGAGCTGGAGACAAGCCGAAGGGCATGGCTTGGAACTCGAAGAGGGATCCTTCCACTCGGAAGCGAAGGAATCTCTGGTGAGACGGACGGATAGGGACGTGAAAAAACGCGTCCTGCAAGTCCAGAGCAGAACCACACGCCGCGTTCCAAGGATGGTATTATCTGAGCCAGAGTGACCATCCTGAAGGTTCGAGACCTTAGGAACTTGTTTAGGTCGTGTGGAATTCGAGAATGGGCGCCAGCCCCGTCCCGTTCGGAACCAGGAAGTACCTGGACACAAACCCTGGGTCTGAAGGAGGGTCCACCACCTCTCTACCACCTCCTTCTGGAGGAGGAGGCGATGTCGGCTCGACGGCCGCCAGTGAGCTGGGGATCGAAGCCCCGAGGCGGCGGCTCTGAAGGGTGGTGCCTGCTCGAGATTCCAGAGGCAGGCCTCTTCCACCACCTCCAAGACCCACCTGTCCGTAGTAACAGCGGACCAGGCGGAGCGGAAGTGCGGGCCGTCCCCAGGGGGACCCAAGAATGAGTGGCGGGGATGGGGCGACACCCTCAGCCCGTCACTGGGCAGGCTTGGAGGAGGGACCGGCCGAGGACCTCCTGGGCCCTCCTCCCGCCTCCTGTTAGAGGAAGCCGGCGGCTTGGGTTTGGGATGCCAAGGCCGAGCCTGCTGGCCCTGACGTTGCTGGGCCGGGCGCGCCGGGGGCACAGAAGGACGAAAGGGCTTAGGCTGTGGTTTGCGGCCTTTGTCCTTCTGAGCGGAAGAGACCGAGTCCAAGGTGGCATTGGACTTCTCGATCCTCTGCAGGTGACCTTCCACCCCAGGGCCGAAGAGGTCAGTCCCCAAAAAGGGAACATCCGCCAACTTGTGCTGGGTATCCGAAGTAAAGGTGGATATCCTCAGCCAAGCCACTGACAGCATAGCCACTGCGGCCGCCACCGATCTGGCACATGAGTCCCCTATATCCAAAGCAGTCTGGAGCTGCTGTTTGGCCACTGCCTGCCCTGGTCCCACCTGCTTAACCGTAGTCTGCAGATCGGCGGAAGATGAGGATGACCTCATCCAGGGAGCCCAACAGGGCATGAGAAAATGTGCCATGAGGCGGCCGAACTGGCCTGGCGAGGAGAAGGGCCTAGCGTGACTTTCGCCCGACATAGTCCAATTTCTTGGACTCCTTGTCAGGAGGTTTGTCCACATCCTGGCGTTGCCGTGTGGCCAGCTGTCGGTAACCAACCCTCAGCAGAGGGTGTTCCAAAACGGACAAGGAACCGGTAGGGACCGCATACTTCCTGGCCATCCTGGCCGAGGCGCAGGGCAGGAAGCAGGCGCTGCCAAAGTTCCAGTGCGGACCCACTGGCCTCGGCCACGGAAGACCTCCGTCGAATCCCTCGGTCAGAATCTCCGTGAGGATACTGGCCCGTTTGGAAGCGGGTTAGAGCTCCATCGGTAGACTCCGAGATGAGCGAAGCAGTCCTAGGAAGGACGGACGGGCTATCGTCCATTGACTGACCTCCTGAAGGCTCAAGTCCAGTCGCTTGGAGAAAAGGAGGAATCATCTTCGGACTGGGAAGAGTCCTCGAAAAACTGCCTCTGGCCTGAGCCACCCTTCACCTGCGGTGGGTCGGGAGTGAGGTAACTGACAGCGATGGGGTAGACCTTAGCCGACCGAGAATCATGGTCGAGACTGAGTGGTGGCTGTGGGGCGGAGGTTCCACGGAATCAGGTGGAGCAACTGGTTTGCGAACAACCGGCCTGGGTATAGGCTCCTCCGGATAAGTCGAGGGTTGTGTCGGCCGTTCGGTGACAGCCACTTAATGGCGGGGAAGGCGATGGTCGGCTTATTCCCGACCAGGAGAAACTGTTGCAACATAAGGTCCTCGTACCGTCGGCGTAATTGCATGAAGCCTCCCTCATCCGAGGAGGCGAGACGGCGCGACGCCCGCTTACAGCAGTGCCGGAGACCGAGACCGCCTATGGCGGTGGGATCGGCTGGACCGCTGAAGAGGTCGAGACGAGACCAAGAGTCCCGGAATTTCGAGGTCGGTGCGGGGAGGTGTCGGCGGAACCGCACTCCTTCGGCTCGGATGGTCCATCCGAGGGCTCCGGAACCGGAGGCACAGGCGGCCACGGGATCCTCAACTCCTCCCGGGGAACCGGGAGAGGGAATCTCGGCTGCTAAAGGCGACAGCCTCGTCCAATGGGTCGAGAAAAATCTCGACTTCATCGGTAGGGTCTCGGTCAACTGACCTGGCGAGGGACACCGTGAAGGCCAGTGGCGAAGCGAGTGGTCGACGACAGCCGGCATTCGGCGGCCCGGGAGAAAGGACCTTTCCCGCTCCAAGAGCGTCAGCGGAGGGACTTACCTGTCCCTCTTTTTGGACCGAGAATAAGGTCCAACAGGCGAAGCCCTTCTCCTTTAGTGGAGAGGGACAGACAAAGCTCTTAAAAGAAGCCGTGTAGGAAGACCCAGAGGCGGGATAAATGCAGCGGCCGAGGAAGATCGGCCCGCGCCTCCTCTTGAGGCGACCATCCCGCCGAGCTGATCCGCTGAGCTCGGGCCCCGCTGACACCGCCAACCGGGCTTCCTTGACTTCACCGAGGAAACGCCTCGGACGGCCCAGTTGCAATCGGGCAGCACGGTTCTCGAGGACGAGGCCGAGAAGATGAGCACAGGTCGCAAGCCTGCGGGTGCGTGCTCAAGGCCTAAGCAGTAGACACCGTGGGTGTGGATCCGTCCGAGACATCTTCTGCCGCATGGGCATCTCCAAATCAGGAGTCGGTTGTCCATCGCGGCTGAGGGGATAGAAGACTGAAGTCTTTTTGCAAAATTTATTTTAAACTAAACGGAGAAATAGGAACCGTCACAAACGCAGAGCTGTTAAAGAGGGAACCTGAGCTCAAGCGTAAGGAAGATCTGGCGTCAAGGGCGGAGCCGAGTTATACCACCCGGTGGGTGGGAGGAGCAAGCTGAAGACCTTCCGCAAGATTTAAAGCGCAAGGATACTGCCAATGAGTGTGGATGAACAACATATCCATGTCCCTAGAAACGTATTTTCACAGGTATAAACAAATCATACATACTGTATAAATATCTGCAAAGTGGCCATCAGTTATAGGCACATTTACAAAAGGGTAAAAAGCCTGTTCTTGGCACACAGAATAAGACACTGGCTGTGTTCACAAAAAAAAAGCATTATCTAAATAAAGGCAAACCAGTTTAAATGTAACATCTTTTATTTTAGTTTTGATGGTCTAGTCAAAACATAATTTCACTAAAGGGTAAGACTATATATAAGCTTTGAGCTTCTTAACATGAAAAGTGCTATTATGGACTTTTAGGCTCAGGTTTTATGGTATCCAAGGGGTTATTATGAACAAATATCTATTAAGTTGCATTCTTTTCTGTTTTTATTACTTCATTCTTATATAATCCCTTACAATTTTCTTAAGTCAACTGAAGAAGGTGTATATAAGTATAGCATATGGAAATACAAGCATGCATTTAAAAAAATGCAGTTATATCAATATTTTTTCTTTTGCAAATGTCAACTGATAAAATTACCACAGTGCCCCCACTGTGAGGCACCTTTTGCAAATGTTAATCAATAAAATACCACAGTGCTCAACTCTGAGGCACCAAGGGCCTGATTTTCAAATCTGTACTCCAAGTGCAACTCTAGTAATCACCTGTACAAGTAAACCTGTTTGCTGTACTATAAAAAAAAGTCAATACATTTAAATGGATTCTGATAACTCAGCAGGCGTGAATCTTTATCTTACACTTATGCTACCATTTATTACAGTATTTCTCATGGCACCCATCATAGACTATCCCAGTGTTGCTCATTCATTGATTTAGCGCAGTGGGCGACCACCCTACATTTTTTTACCACCACCCTATATTTTTATCCATTATTGTTTTTGTTTTTTTATAAAATCCTCCAAAATTTTCTTTTATTGACATCTTTTATTGCACTACTACCCATTTAATACCAGCACACTATATGTTACTTAAAATCTACTTATGCGTGTGTACAGTGCATGTAGGAGGTCCAGACAAATAACGCACCTTTTGACCCGAGCACAATTGCCATCGCCCTATATTTTCAGAGAGTGGGGAACCCTGTATCCCCAAATTTACATTTCTCTCTTGTTTTGCCCACCAGAGCCATTCGACTGAAAGGTACACCAGGGGATTCATACACAGCTTAAATGTGGTGGTGCACAATGAGGATGCCAAAGGCTCTTTGTTATGCCATCACACTTTTCAGCTATACACAAAGCCAGTGGACTATGGGCAGGGGGTGCAGACCCTGTGTTTCCCAGTAAAATTATGCATACCATACTTCAGAGGTTTGTGCCACCATACTAATGTGAGACGTTGCAGGCACAGAGGTCTGCTCATGGCATGCTAGTAGTATGGTACTATGCCATGCACAGATTAGCTAGGGCACTACCATCATAGTCTTGCCCCAACCCACTGGCCCCTCACTGCCTGTGGTCTCAAGATATCCTGAATTTTCCTGCAGGTATCATAAGCCCACCCCCACCTCCAGTGCCCCCAAGCATTCCCCTACTGTCCCGTTGACCCCCTTCCTGAGACCAGTACCCTCCCAAATGGCAGTCTTCTCCCACACAAGAACTTTCATTTTGGTTTGCAAGCCAGTACGCCCTTTGTAGGACTGATTCAGCAGTTCCACCTGGTCTAGGGGTGCTGTGGATTGCAGCTATGTATGCTCAATAGCTCATTAGTATGCTGGTGTCCACGTATGGCTAGCTGATATGCCCCTTTCCCACAACGGTGCTGAAAAAGCCTTGCAAATTCATTGTGAATGGCACAATGGGGTGCAGCTGTAAATGGTATATGGTTGTTCCAATCGTTCTGCACTGCAGAACTGTGATGTTGTAGGGCCTTGGGCTCACAAAAAGGGCATTTTAACTGTTCTTTCCTAAAAGCTGCTCATCCCACTAAAAATATCACCACCAACAGTGTCTCCTTGTGAAGTTCTAGAAGCTTGCACAGGGGTAGTTATATGCCAAGAAGTGTTACAAACCTTTCCTGTTGACCAAACACACAAAAAATACTGCGTGACTCAGACTGTACTGGCATGATGTTGAAGTCCCAGTATCAGGTCAGACATTCTAGTAGATTATTGGCTTCTCCTCTGCAAAAGTCTATTTGTTTTCTAAGTGGAACATTTTATATCATGAATGCTTGTCGGGTGCTTCTTTCAAATTATGTGTTTTCATTTTGTTAATGAATCAAAACTGCATTTTTTTTTTTAACTTAGCCTAACACGTAATATTATCATATATGTATACACACACACACACACACACACACACACACACACCTTAAAGGCTTGTTCTTTGAAAATCAGGCCCCCCAATTCTGCTTGTTCTCATGCCAGAACCAGACTCCGATACTGGTGTGCATTACTGAAATACAGTACACAAGGCTCTTCCAAAACATTATCCATCACCAGCATGGCTCTTTCCAATGCCAACGGGAATCTTCTGTTTTACAATTTTCTAATACTTATGCCCCTTGGAGATGGAACTGGCAAATCGGTGCAAATCAGAGGTAATGTTTGCTGTGATCCTGGGTGAAAAGGTGCAAGACAGAATTGTTTCCAATAAGTCAGTCACGTTCAGGGCTGTCAGGTTAGGAAACAATTCAGCTGCTTTGGCCTGGTCTAGGTAAAAACCAGGTATGGCGGAAGAAGTGCAGTAAATTAACTGTACCAGCTAGTCCCTCAGTTTATGTGCCAGGAAAATAATCTTTCTGTGGTTATTTTCGCAAACTGTACAGCTTGTCCTACATTTTATTTACAAGAGCTTCAAATTCTTGAATAAGGCTCTCGAAAGTGGTTCTGTCACTTGGAGTATGTTCCCAGCAATTCCTCATTAGGTGATAAACCTGTAAAAAGATGCAACAGATCAGAAATATCTATTCAGAAATAAAAGTAAGCCTACATTATTTACTTGCCATTTTTGAAAGCATATGAGTAAAAATCTAATTCTGGTGAATAAAAGTGCTTTAAGTCTAGAAAACACTGCTTCACAGTACTGCAAAATCATGTTTTTCCAGACCAGGAGTATTTCTATATGTGAATTTTTTTTTTTGTAACAAACACATTTCTTTAAAAATGGTGAGCAGAACAGACTAGTATTCCCCATATCTAAAGCACTGGAAACATCTATTTTACAATTTGAGTAACTGTGCTGAGGTAAAAGGTTTGTGTAATATTCGTGGTATCAAAAAACAAACAAAAATAAACATCATCAACACCGCCTCTGTACTGTACTGTTAAATTTGTCCCCCCCCTTTCTGGCACATGAGCCTACACCCATTTCAGAATCATATTGTAAAGTAAATGATTATACAGACATTTCTTTAAAAAATCTTGCTAAAACTGACCAAAGACCTCCCCTTTGCATTTTAATTTTTTTTTAAAGAAATTCATACTATCGAGGTACAAGTAATGCTCAGAAATATAGTGATACCTCTTCAGGGCAGTTTGTTGGGCATGGCAGACGCCTCCCCTCTTCTAGCACTCGTACAAGTCGTGCTACTGTCATCTGGCCCTGAGATGGACCAATCATTTTCGAGAACATCTAGATATCAAGAAACAAATACTATAAAAATTGTATGTATAATAGAGTTTTACACCAAGCAATAAATATCTGACACTACGTAAAATGTAAAGTGCTGTTTCTGTGCAACTGTGCAAATAAACTGGGGCAAAAGCAAGTAATTTTGGAGCATCTGGTACAGTACTATGCAGGTACTTCCCACAATTGACCAAGAAATTAAATGTATGTACTTAACACAAGTGTTGATCATCCTGAATATCGTCTCCATGGATTACCACTAATGGGTCTGTACTGGAAGTGCTGCCTAGAACCCTGCAGGAGCCAAGAATGTTCTGGAGGGCTGGCAGTGCGAGTAGGCCCTGCATGCATGTCAGTGCCCATGCCTGCTGGTATACAGTGGTGGTAACCTCAACCACCTCAGTACCTTTTTACTGAGGAGGTGAGCAGCATAAACCTAATGAGTGATCTATGCACTTAAGGCATATGATAGTCTATGGTGGTCCGTGTGAGAAGAGCCACCAAAACTAGTAACACAGTGTCTTCATAGCCCCAAAAGAGTACAACGGGCTAAAGAACAACAAAAAAATACCGGAGTGAGTCAGCGGAATTGTTGGTGGGTGTGGTAATCTGTGGAAATGATATACAGGAAGAGTAACAGTTACAGTAAGTATGTAAATCTCATTATCTTCCAATAATTAATCTTCTTCATAGATTCCCACTAATGGGTCTGAGTACTAAGCTTAGAGAAAGTCCCCCGAACTAGAAAAGCTGGAGTTCAGGGCTTACTCAGAACTGTCCTGCTCAAGGTGGCACACTGCCTGGCATAGTGTTTTGGTAAAAATATGCATTGTGCTCCAGGTTGTAGTATTGCAAATTTTCCCAACTGGCACCAAACGGTTTTCTGTTAGGGAAGTGGCAACTGTTGTGGAGGAGTGGGCGTGTACCTTGCCCTCTAGTCTTTCCTGAGCCATGGCACAGCACTAGTGAAGGCAATTTACAATTCATGCTGAAAAGCACTTGTCTATGAAAGGCTACCCCTTTTGATTAGGGTCGATAGAGACAGAGCCGTTTGTCTATAATCCTTTGTTTTGTCTAGGTAGAAATCTAAGGACACGCTTTACATCCAGTGAGTGGAGAGTCCTTGCTTCCCACATTCTAGAAGTTGCCAAGTAGATGGTGGCTGGGATATAGCCTATTCAGATGGAACTCTGACATCACCCAAGGTAGAAACTTGGGAGCGATAAGAACTACCTTATCTTTATGGAAACAGTATACAGAGTATATGACAAAACCATGGATCTCAGATACTCTGCAAGTAGGCGACAGCTACCAGAAATGCTGCTTCTAGGTTAGTAACCTCATGACACAAGTCACAGTAGGCTCGAAAGTGTTGCAAGTGAGTGTATCTAGCACCAGGTTAGGGTCCTAGGATGTCTGATGGAGGCCTGGTGTGCAGAATACTATTGATGAACCTCTCAACAGTGCTAGATATGCCTAAAAGAGGGTACATACAGGTTTGCGGTATGCTGATACAGCACAAAGATGGACCTTGAGTGTGGAATACTGCAGGCCAGCACCAGAACGGTCCAACAAGCACTCCAAAGCCTTCTTAGGTAGACACCTAAAAAGATTCATGGGGGGTTCGAACACCAAAAGGAAAGTCTTTTACATTTGTTCTTGTATGTTTTCCTTGTGGAAGATTTATGCATAACCAAAAGTATTTCCAAAACCCTCCGAGACACTTTAAGCGTGTTCACGTCAGTCTCTGTAGGTGTCAGGCCTGAAAGTTTAAGGGGGCATGGGTTGCGATGGACTAGAAGACCCTGGGTCAGTAAGTCCATCTGGGTGGCAGAATCCTTGGTTTGCTGACACTCAATTCAACGGAGGAACCATGTATCTGCTGTGGCCAATAGGGGCCCCTAGGATCATCTTGCCACCTTGTATCTGCAGCTTAAACAGTACTCTCAATGACCGGGGTTGGAGGGACTGCATAGAGACAGACTGCCATGGCAGTCTAAATACATTCTGGTAGAAAAACGCCAGGTCCTGGATTTCTGTAGTAAAATCGAGGCAGTCTGGCACTGAGTGGGAATGCAAAGGGTCCACATCTGGGGCGCCCCACTCATTGAATAGTGATCTCACAACATCAGAAACTAGTGAACACTTGTGAGGATCAGCTGCTGTTCGACTCTTTCTCTGCCAGTGTTTAGGACTCTTGGCAGATAGATGCTTGGAGCAGGGTCCCCTGCTCATGGCACCATTTCAACACTCTTACTGCCTCCCTGCCAAGAGGTTCAGAGAATGCTCCTCCTTGTTTGTTGATAACGCATGACAGACCTGTCTGTCTGGAGGTGGACAATCTTTTGGTTGACTAAGTCCACTAAGGCTTTCAGGCCATAAAGAACAAGACACATCTCCAGCACTTTTATGTAAACTGGGTGTTTCTTGATGAATCCCTTTGTGTTTGGAGATCCTGTGGTGGGTTGCCCACACAGTGTTTTTTTTTGGGGCATCAGAGGTGAGGGTCACCTCCAGTCCCAGTGAAGAGAATGAAGCCCTGGAGGAGGTTTTCCTCCACAGATACCCCACAGCAGGACCTCTGTAGTTTCACGGTGAAGCCTAGGCTACTGGTCACTGAGCAGGTAGTCATCTCACCTGCAGCCTTGGGACTGTGAATACCATGGGTGCTGTAAGTCTCAACATGCACTACATTTAATGGTATTCCATGATAAGCATGTCATTAGTAAGAATGCCCATATGCCACTGTATGAAGACAGGGCCCAAGCTCAGATCATGCCTAGAGCAGATCCTATGAAGAGAAGCACCCCCATGGATGCAACACTGAGCTGGCAGAGAACACTAAGCCATGATGTTGTCTGCCATCTGAAAGGAATGAGTTTACCTTGTTGCCTGGAAACTAGGGAAACAGTAGTGAACAGGGGCTTCTGGAGTGAAGTAGCTTAAACTTGGTAGTTCAAAAATGTTTACTTTGAAGCAGTCTCTTCTTTTTGCCCCACACTGAGCTTAAGAAAGTCGTGCAAGAGCACTCCACATATAACAAGTGAAGGGAGTGTTGTTAAGGAGCACCCTAACACCAAACCACAGGAGGTAATGATGTTTGGGGTTTACCAGGATGTGCTTGAAGAATTCTTTATGTCCAGCAGAGGCAGCCAGTGCTGGGAGTAATGACTAAGCAGGGCCCCAGAGGCTATCCAGATTCTATTTTGACTTGAGAACACAATGAGATCCATACCACCTCAGAAGGCAGACTGGTTGCTGCTAGATGCTCTAAAAAAAGATACCAGAGGAAACCCATCCAAACAGCTGTTTGCGAGCAAGAAAGCAGGAGCCTGAACAGTAAAAAACATTTATGAAGTACGCTCAGAAGATAAGTTAGCCTTGGGTGCTGCACAAGTCTTGTCTACCTTGCACAGCAGGAGAGGGACAGTCTGATCCAAGAAGCCAAGGGGGAATGTTGGAAAAGGCCAATACTGGACCCAGGACACAGGAATTCTAGCTATGTGAATTCTCCAACTAAACATCTTTCCTGGTTAAAGTCTGGGACTCAGAGATAGAGGATGTCTGAGCAGTGCTAAGCAAGAAATCCTCCTGGGGTACCTAGACAAAGGTTGACTCAGGCGTCGGGCACATAATATCATTACTGAAGATTGCCAGTAACAACATGGACAGGAAGGTACTTCCTGAAGGATGGTACTGAATGGTGTCGGCCTTGATGTTGCTTGTAAAACCTACACAGAGGCAGCCTGAAGGGTTCAGCCTCAGCAATGAGCATGGCACAGCACACAACAATGGTGTCCCAGTTGGCCCCATACAGAAGTCCATCTAAGGCACCAGGCTGTGGCTGGCACTTATGACAGTACTGTCTCTAGTGACGAAGCCACTCTAAAAGGATCTGACCTCAGCACTAAGCGGGACCTGAGCGCAGCACCAAGCATCACAGCAATGCCATAGACAGCCCCATATAGAGGTCCATCTACAACACCATGGCTGAGAATGACACCAGCATCAAGTCGGCCCAGAGAAGCTCAGGCTTGGCAGGGGGTATGGCACTACACATGGCACTGGTGTCACAGCAAGTCCCATATAAAGATTTACCTGTGCACCAAGGGTGGATTCAGTGCTGATGGCAATACAGATTGAACCTCTGGCACTAGGCCAATCCTGACCACGCCAGGATCAATGGTGCCACCATATACAGCGGCATCAGGCTTTGAAAAGAAGTCAGCCCTGGATGTCCAAGAGTGATGGAGGCGAGAGTAGCACCAGACCTAACTGCAATGGTACACAAGCTGTAGGAATGATGCTAACACCACTCATGGTGCCATTACCCCAATGCTGAACCACCGCTTGACAGCCAGCTGCACAATCAAGACCTCCTGGGAGGACAGGAGCAGGCTCTAGTATGGAGACATCAGGCTCACAGGCCTCAGAACATCCAATGTCATTGATAGGGATGGCAAAAGAAATTCCAGACCTGTGGGCACCAACAGTCTCTGAGCAGAAAGCCTGAGCATGATCTCAACCTGTGCCTTGCCCCCCAGAGAAGAGGTCAAGGTTTGATGGTCAGCAGAACTGCTGAACGTATAAGTGAGATCTGGACCATCTTTTGCTACACCGGAAGGACCGCCATCCCTCCCAAGCACAGGATTGCCCATTGCCAGTAAACTCGCCCAGAAAGGATTGGCAGCCAGACACAGCACTGTTGCAACTAGCCTATACCGGTTCCCTATCTTCAAAGGTCGTAGACTGTTTTCCAAAGGATAAGGCTAAGAGAAACTGTAAACTTTTTGTGTGCGTCTACCAAGCTGACACAAAAATAATAAACTCATGTGGATTTAAAACCAAAGAAGTGAAGTTCTGGACTCGATGATAAAAGTGGCAATGCTACTGCTGCACATTTGACGGCAGGAAAAAAAGGAACGGAGGGGAAGTTGGAGGCTGGAACTGCTATATACCAGTGGGTGCATGTGGTGACATGCGCCAGACTTACTTATGCCGCCAGCCCTCCAGAAAGTTCCAGCTCCCATACTGTCCTAGCGCCTCAGCACAGACCCATTAGTTGGAACCTACAGCAATGACCGATTCCTAGAAGATCACAGACAACTGAAGTCCTGCATGGCAGCACCGCTTTAAATTGCGGTTCACAAGTTAGAAATCATATAACTTAGGAACAATTACTAAATATTCATATTAATATCTATAATGCATACATTATTACCATAGAGAAACTGTATCTAATAGCTGTAGTTGCAAGATCAAAATAAATACTTGCATCACTGGACTGCATTCACTATCTAATGTGTGAGTATTTCATACAGAGTAACTCCGAATGACCAAACATCTGATGCAATGTAAAACTTGCACTGAAGCAAACATTCTGGAGCATACCTGGAAAGTAAAATATTAAGTTTACATTTTGTATCCCCACTTAATTTTCTTGACTAGGTTACATAATATGACACTATTACATGGTTCACAAAGCTTCTAAATGCTGTACAGTGCATTAAGGCAGTAACATACGAGGCAACAACATACTTGCACAGAGAGAAGGAGTCAAATCATTTCAAACATAAGTAGTTAAAGGACTTAAAATTAGACAAATGGGTCTCAATGCCCTCCATGCAACTCTGAACACTGACTGATTCTCAAACATACTGGGTGGATCGAAACCACAGAATGGGTGCAGACACAGATGAGGACAAGCATCTGGCTGCAGGGATTTAAATAAGTGATTAGCAGTTTTTTCTTGGGACAATACTAATTGTACAGAAAGCATTTATATACTGTAGGTTTTCTAGAAGTGTTATGTTTGTTAAACCTAGTGAGGCAAGGGATATGCTTTTTCACAATGTTTTAGAACTTTTATGAGCAGAACGCTAATCAATTTTTAGAGTTAAATAAAACCCCGTGGCTGCCTCCAGAATCTGCCATTAACAAATTTATATGATAGTAAATAAAATCAGCTGGTCTTTGACAGTGTAGCTGTCTATCCATTGTAATACATGCAAAAGTCCAGAATTACTCCATGGGCTGGATTTTCAAAGGCTTTAGATTGCCGCAAGCCACAGGTACGTCAAAGAGATGATGCTCCGGGCTTGCAGCAGTCTAACAGGATTTTCCACCCCATGCAGCAACTGGCGCAAGTTAGACCATCTTTTTGTGGTCTACCTTGCATCAATCTTGGTGATCATTTTTATGCAGCTTTCCACACAGATCTGGTGCATGCTGCTGGAAATTGGGAAAACTGTCTCACCTGCACCCAATCTTTAAAAATCGGGCACAGTTGTGGCAAATGGAACTGGCGACCGATGATTTATGAAAGTACTGTGGCACATGACCTGATACAAGCCCCTCGCTACCCCTTGAAAATCCGGCCCCGTGATTTCTGATAGAATGTTGAGCAGCAGGTTAGGAGGTAGCATAAAACAGCTTAAAACCAGTGCAGGCTGCAACATGACAAACAAAGAGGAACAAAGGAGGGATAAGCAAAACTTTAGTCTTGTTAAAGTTGATTTTAAGGAATTTAAAGTAATCACTACTTTATGCAGGATGGTGTCAGAAGGTTGTATGTCTGAGTGTCATCTAAACAAAAGGCGAGTAAAAACCCAAAATATTTAATTTTCTGCTCAACGTGAAATACACTTAAAAAGGGCTGAATTCAAGAGCAGACCCCTGTGGAACACTGAAGGACAGCAGATTTTCAGACAATGAGCCAAAAGAAACCTGAAAGGAGCTATTTGTGAGATATTTAAATCAAGACAATCACCCACAAAATCAGCAGGTAATTCTTATACTTTCATGGTTGTGTTAAAAGGAGAAAGAAAGTCTAATAAAAGCAAAGCATTGTTCAGATCTTGACTTTTGCATTAAGACTATCATTTATGTTTACTTTAGTAAGGCAATTTCACTTGAGGGCCCTTTTAAAGTCAGACTGCTGTGGTTCCAGAAGTGACACACTCAAGATAATCCAAAGATTGACTGGCAGCCAAACTCTAAAAATCTGGAGAGGAATGGAAGTAAAGATATGGGACAATAACTGAATGCTCTCAATCAGAATTTTATTTTGTAAGCAGAAAAATGAAAATCACGACTTTACTGTGATTCTCGATGTTCTAGGAATATCATCACCACCACTGATTCCTACTAGTGGGTCTTAGCCGGAGGTGCTCAACCCTGCAGAAGCCAGAACTTTTCAGGAGTGCTGGCGTGAGGTAAGCTGCATGCATGCGCAACACCATGAGACTGGCTCATGGCACAAGGCTTACCTCGGCACTGGCCCTCAACTGCCTCAGTACCTTTTTCACTGAAGAGGTGCAGCCTAACCTAATAAGTACTTATGTGCTTAACCTAAGAGCATAAAATAGCCCCGGTGAACCGTGTAAGAAGGGTCAACAA
This sequence comes from Neoceratodus forsteri, assembly GCA_016271365.2. Classification (NCBI taxonomy): domain Eukaryota; kingdom Metazoa; phylum Chordata; order Ceratodontiformes; family Ceratodontidae; genus Neoceratodus; species Neoceratodus forsteri. Next base: position 396,659,313 of record CM028136.1, on the reverse strand, counting down.
ACCAACAACACAGTGTCTTCACAGCCCAAGCCAAAAACAAGGAGAGAAGACCAATAAAACATACTGGAGTGAGCTTGGGGGATGGCAAGTGGCATGTGAATCAATGAGGATTGTCCTAGAAGATCAAGAATTACGTGAGTATGTAATTTTCATATCTTCCAGGAATCAGTCTTCACCACTGATTCATACTAGCAGTCACAGTACCAAGCTCAGAACAAAAAATCCCATGGACTAGGGCAGCAAGCCAAGGGCTCATTCAGGACAGAATTCAGTCAGGACTGTCCTGCCAAAGGTTGCATGTTGTCTGGCAGGGCATAGTGCTTGACAAAGTGTGTACTGTGCTCCAAGTTGCAGCTCTGCAGATATCATCAACAGGTACAGAGAAAATCTATGCCAGGGATGTGGCAACTGCTCTACTGGAGTGGGCACATACCTGACCTTCTAGCTCAACCTGAGCCATGGCATAGCAATGCCACAGATAGCTTAAAATTCAGGCAGAAATGCACTTCATTGTATCTGGCTGTTGCTTCCTATTAGGGTTGAATTAGAAGAAGGACAGCTGTTTGGACTGTGTGAAGTTCTTAGTTCTTTCCAGGTGAAGCATAAGGACTCTCAACATCCAGGGAACAGGAAACATGCTCTCTTTTATTCTAGAAGTTGGCAAAATGGGTAAGGCAGCAGTAGTGGATGGTTCAGATGGAATTCTGACACCACCTTAGGTAGGAACTTAGGGTGTGTGTCTGCAGAATTACCTTGTCCTTGTGGAATAACGGTATACGAAGGATCTGTGACCAATGCACAGATTTCAGACACTCTGCAAGCAGAGGTTATGGCCACTAAAATGCTGCTTTCCAAGTCAAGAACTTCAGATCACAAGTTGCAAGAGGCTTGAAGGGTTTGCAAGCGAGTATAGCGAGCACAAGGCTGATATCCCAGGCAGTCACCAACTTCCTAACAGGAGGCCTTGTGTGTAAGATGCCCTTAAGGAACTTCTTAAACAGTGGCAGCTGTGGCAGGTACAGAATACCAATTGTTTGTGGTACACAGATAAAGCACACAGATGGATCAAAGCTGTAGAATACTGCAGGCCAGCATCAGAAAGGTCCAGCAAGTACTTCAGAACCTTGCCGGGGCACCAAGAGGGGTCCATTCAGATTTTGGAGCACCAAATGGAAAGTCTTTTCCACTTAGCAGTGCAACTTTTCCTTGTGGAAGGTTTACAAGCAGTCAAACGCATCTTAGAGACCCTCTGAGATACCTTGTACCTGTTCACGTCCATGTTTTCTGGGGTCAGGCCTGACAATGAAGGAAGCGCAGGTTGTGATAGATCAGGTGACTGAATCAGTAAGTCCATCATGAGTGGAAGAACCCTTGGTTTGCTGACCAATGGTTTGTTCAACAGAAAACCATATCTGTTGAGGCCAGCAGGATGACTAGAAACATCATGCCTCCAGTCTGAGCAGTACCTCTGCACCAGAGAGACTGGTTAGAATGCATACAGAGACAAGATTTTGCCATTGTAGTCTGATTGCATCCTGACAGAAAACATCATGTCCTAGATTTCTGGAGCAGAATCTAGGCAGTTTGTTGTTGAGTGGGGATTCAAAACTGTCCACATCTGGGACACCCCACTTGTCAAACAGTGATCTCATGACATGTGAACTACAGACCACTCGTGAGGCTAGGCCTCTGTCTGGCTGAGCTCATCTGCCACAGCATTCTGGAATCCTGGCAGATAAATGGCTTGGAGCAGTATTCCCTGCTCCAGGCACCATTCCCACACTCTCATCACCTTCCTGCAGAAAGGGTAAGAGTATGCTCCTCCCTGTTTGTTGATGTGGTACATCACAGACTTGTCTGTCTGGAGGAGGAGGACTGTTTTGGAGCTGATGAGATCCTCTAGGGCTCGAAGGCCGTACAAAACAGCTTGCATCTCCAATGCACTAATGTGGAGATGAGCCTCTGATAGATCTCAGACACCTTGTGCTTGAGGTGCTAACAGTGGACCCCCCCACCTCAATAGGGAGGCATCAATGTTAAAGTCATTCTCAGGCTCCAGCTGGGAGAAGCAGCAGCCCTGGATGAGATCGTCTCCATGTGAGTGGCTAAACCAGTGGCTTGGTCAACTGGATGGGGTAGGTCTGCGCATATGATGCTTGTGACTACTGCACACAGTCATTCTCATGTGCAACCATGCAGTGGCACCGTGTATACTGCAGAGGCTATCAGATCTAGTATGTGTTGCATGGAATGCGCGTGTAGATTTTCCAGCTTCATAATGGTGCATGCCATCTGTAGGACTGCCTGCACTCTGCCCTCTGGTAGAAAGGCTCAGACTTTGGTCATATCTAGAAAAGCTCTTATGAACATCAGCTGCTGAGACAGTTGGAGTTGAGACTTCTCTAGATTCAGCACAACCCAGTATGAGGGTGAGGAACTGAGAAGCCATGGCCACTGCTTGTTCAGTCTCCTGCCTAGATGAACTGGCCATCAGCTAGTTCAGGTAAGGGTAAACCAGGAATGTTATCTTCTCACGTGTGCTGCAAGTACTGCAAAGCACTTTGCAAAAACTCAAGGTGCAGAGGAAAGCCCAAAGGGCATGACTCTGAACAGATAATGCTGTCCCAGCACAATGAATCAGAGGTTATCTGTGGTGACTGGCGTGCACCAGTATGTGTTGGTATGCATCCTGCGTAACGAGGGAGGCTAACCAATCCTGAGATTTCAGGAAAGGAAACAACAGACCCTAGAGAAATCATTCTGAATTGTTCTCAATCCATGAATCTGTTCAAATTTCTGAGGTTGAGAATAGGACACATGCCACCCGATTTCCTTCTTACTAGAAAGTAGTGGGAGGAAAAGCCAATGTTTTGCTCTAACGATGGCACTATTTTCACAGCCCTGCTCAGAAGGCCCACAATCTCCTGCACCATAAGCTCTGATACATGCTGATGAGAGGGTCTGTTTTCTGGGTGGATAGTCTGGAGGGATTTCTGTGAATTCTAGGGAGTATCCCTCCTGGATGATTCTGAGGACCCACTTGTCTGTTATAATGGACTCCCACTGACTGTAAAACTGAGTCATGCATCACCCTCACTGAGGAGGAGAAGTCTGCCTCAGACAGTTGAGGCAGGACCGGAACTGGAGCTTCAGAGGCGGCAACTAGGTGTTTTCACATCTGTGCCTTTGGCTGCTCATTTTCTGAGCTTGGGATTTGTTTTGGCTTCACTGTTTTTCCCACTAAAGAGTGCCTGTTTTCAAAAACCACATCCTTTCCCTCTGAGGATTAGCAGGAGCTGGCTTGGAAGTCTTGAGAGTAATCCTAGTTTTGTGTGATGCCTTAAGGACTTCTCTACCTGCTGTCTAAACAGGCACATTCCATTAAAGAGGACATTCATAATCTGTTTGACATTTTGAGAAAAGCCAGCAGAGCACAGAGTGGAAGGCAGTGTCAAAGGCATCAACACCAGCTTTGAGCCAATGACTGTTGGACTCAGTTCCATATGTGGCAGTCAGCAGAATCCTTTGCTTAGTCTCAGATTCTAGCAGGGACTCTGCCAGATACTTAAGCGAGCTCCATAGGGTGTATTCATATTTGGAAAAAATGCCCCTGGTAGCTAGCAATCCACATACAGTTGCCTAGGTAGCTGCCATGAAAGCCTGCTTTCCCATACTACCAATCTTCTGCGACTCCTTGTTAAGAGGGTGTGCAATGACAGCTTGGGGAAGAATGGTTTTGTCATTCTCAGCTAGAATACCAATGGCATCAGCTGTGGGCTGAGAAGCAAACACTGGTCTATCCTTAAGAGCAGTGTATTTTCTATCTGCTTGCAGACAAATAGACTAGAAGCCGGCCTCCTCCAGACTATATCAGAGAGGTTTTTAAATGTGGGCAGAATAGCAGGAACTTCATTGACCGGCACAGTAAAAACATTTAAGCACAACAAACGGAGATGATTGCTTGGGTAAATGGCCGAACGCTAAAAAAGTAAGTGCAGAAAGCATATTCCTGAGCAAAGCCTGGAACGATGCATTCTGCTGTGAAGCCGAAGTTAGACCCAAGTCTGAAGAGTCTAGCCTGAAGAAAAATTCCTCATCACTGCACTCAGACAGGATGAGGTCAGGGTCAGACTCGTCCCCCTCCACATTCTCCCTGAAAGGTGGGTCATAGTGGGTGGTGGATAGCAGGCCCTCTAATCCAGAATACAGCCTTTGCAAGATCAGCCTGAAGGGATGAGGGGTTGAAGCCAAAGGCAGTGGTGTGACTGGAACAGAATTCGGCATGAGGGGGACTCCTGGTACCAAGGGTGGCGCCGGAACCAGCGCTGGGCCAGGCCCCAAAGGGCCCAAACCAAGAACGGCTTCACTCGGCAATGGTGCTGCAGCCAGTTCTAACATGGTGACATTGGATGGGGATGTGGCCAATGGTACAGGAGTCTGCAACACAGTCACCAGCAAGGGCCCTGGTAGTCCAAAATGCTCCCCACTATGCAGGACAAGGGGTCTAACTTCCTGCCCAGACACCAAATGGAAAATGTCTCCATTTGAAGGCATAGCACTGATGACTTGACACCTTCCAAGAGGCCTCAATAACAAGGAGGACCTTGTTGGAGAGACCCAATAACATGGAAGACGTTGTTGGAGAGTCCCAAGGCCTAGAACTCTAGCCGCTCAGGAACCAGGCTGTCAGGTGCAGGGACTGAAGGTCCTGGTGAAGGACCCTCCCCTGAGAGCATGAGAGCAAGTCTGGGTGAAGTCAAACACCACGGAAGCCTGCTGCTGGGGCTTAGCAAACTGGGGTACCAGAACTGGTGTGGCCAGTCCGCAGCCGCCTGGATCATCCGTGCACTGTCCTGCCACACCTTGATCAGCACCTTCTGGATCAAGGTAAAGGAAGGAAGGCAGCATGAAGCCCTGAGTCCAGGGCCTCACAAAGGCATACCCAGCAGTGTCCCACACTGAGGGGCAGGCATAAAACAGCTAGCTAGCTTTCTCCTGGGAGGCAAACAGGTCGACCTGAGGAGTGCACCACCAGGAGAACAGGTGGTTTACTATCTCCTGGTGAAGGGATCACTCATGAGATCCTCACCCACTCGGCTGAGGGCATCCACCAGCTGGTTGGACACACTGGCCACGTAAATTGCCAGAAGGTTGGCACCCAGATTGCAGATGAGGTTCCAGATGTGCACAGCTTCCAGGAACAATGGAAGGGAATGCATCCCACCCTGTTTGTTGAGGTAGTACATGGTCATCATGTTGTCCATTTGGACCTGGATGACCTGTCCCTGAACATGTGGAACAATGGTCATCAGCGCCAGGCACACCGCACAGAGCTACAACAGGTTGATGTGACAGCAGAACTCCTCAGAGTCCAGGAGCCCATGGAATCTGTGAACCCCCAGGTGGGCTCCTCAGCTCATCAGAGAGGAGTAGTTGTGAGAGTGACTGTCAACCCTGGGTGGACAGAGGAACTCCTTCCTAAAGATGTGCCGGGACAAGCCACCACTGGATGGTGTCCCACATCAGCTGTGTCACTGTGACCGGCTGGTCGTGGTGACAGGTGCTGAAACCACTGCCAGGCCAGCACCCACTGCAGGGGGCGCATTCTCCAGTAGGCCCACTGGATCATGCTGGTGCAAGCCACCATGTACCGCAGCAGGTGCAGGAAGTCCCGGGCAGGGTGCAATTGCCCAACCTGAAATGATCCGTCAAAGGAGGAAGATCCTCTGGTCAGTCAGAGTCGTGCCTTGGCCCAAGGGAGTTGAGCTCCTCCCAATGAATCTGATGACCTGGGAGGGAGGGAGTCTCACTTACCTCATTGATTAAGGGGCCCAAGGCCAAGCAGGTCTGGAAGGGCCGGATCCCTAGACCACTCCACCTCCACTGTGGAGGAACCGGCATCAGCCAGTCATCCAAGTATGGGTACACCCGACACACTGGCACCTCAGGAAGGTTGTCAAAAAACTACCACAGTAGTAATATTGTTTCTTCCAAGGTGTCCTTTAGTATGCTTGACAAGTGCAGAATGCCATCTGGGTTCAGATACCCCAGAGGTGGAGTCAATGATAATGAGGAGAGAGCAAGTGTCTGTGCTGTCTGTAGTCAGCCTAGAGGGCACCATAATTTCAAAGTCGGAAAGGGCAAAACATGGCCCCTTAAAATGAACTATCCTAACATGAAAAAAAAAATTATCTAAAAATACATTAAAAATAGAAAACATCCAGAACTGTGAAAAACTTCACTTGAAGCAAAAAGCGAGAAAATCTGGCAAAGATAAAGGGACGAGAGCCATCGTCAGTCAGGTTATGAAGGGGAGGATGGGTGGAAACACGTACTAAAGGACAATTTGGAAGAAAACAATATTACTATGGTGAGTAATTTTTTCTTCTCACCCCAGGGGTCCTTTAGTATGCTTGACAAGTTTATACTACAAAACAGTGCAGTTTGGAGGCAGGTACAGAACCTACTTAGGAAAGAGGCTCTGCAGGACTCAGTGCTAAATCTGGCATCTGATCTGGACTATACATCGAGGCTGCAGTGCTTTATAGGTATGTACAGTTTTCCAGGTGACTGGTTTGCAGACATTGAGCAGGGGAATATCCCTTGAGGCTGCCACTGTGGCAGCAGTGCCCTTAGTGGAATGGGCCCTGGGGGGGCTGTTTGACAGCTTTGCTGTAACAAAACCTAATGCAAGAGACTATCCAACATGAAATAGTCATCTTAGTAGCTGGTCTTCCCTGCCTACCTCACCACAGGTGGGAAAAGCAGAGTATGAGAGTCCCTGAACTGCTTGGTATGTTCCAGGTAGTAGGTCAGGCTCTTTTTACATCCAAACTTTGAAGCTTACATTCACCTGGTGTAGATATTTCTGTGAAAAAGACTGGGAGTGTGACGGACTGTTTGAGGTGGACCTCAGAGACCACCTTAGGGAAGAACTACCTATTTGTTCTAAGTACTTCCTTGTCCCTGTAGGCAATGATGTAGTTAGGCTCAGTACACAAGGCCTGCAACTCTAAAATCCTTCTGGCAGAGGTGATGGCAGCTAGGAAAATGTTTTTTCAGGTGATATACTTCCAAGTGAGTAGCCATGGGCTCGAAAAATAGGTTACTCACCTGTAACAGTAGTTCTAGGGTGGTATATGATGTCCATCCATACTAACTGGCAGTGTCCTTTCCCATTAAGATGAAGCTGGAAAGTCTTCAAGTTGGCTCCTCCCACCCACTCGTGTGGTAACTCAGTCAGCTCTGGCCCATGGCGCCAGATCTTGCCTGCTGGAAGCAGCTGTGTGCGCCAAAGCCAGGGTAGGCTGGGTGGTTCCATGTGGATGAACATCAAATACCACTCCTAGAAAGTACAGTTTCGTATTTACTGCAACGGTAGATCAAGAGAATGTATTGCAGCAGGTGATACTTTTAGGGGCCCACCAGAGGGTGCTCTTCCAAATGGTTGCCTTTCTCCAGCAGTGCACAGTGAGGGGCCACCCTGGTTATGTCATCACTTGCAGGTATAAAGAAGAGGCGGCCAAGTATCCTCAGTTCCCCAGCTACCAGCTGCATGACCATGGCTCCAAGGGAGAACTGAGGAGAATAGTGAAGTCCTCTCTCTGTAAGTGGTACATAAAAATTGCTTTCACCGAGAAGGAGGGCGGGTAGGTACCTGCTGCAAGAGATTCTCTCGAAAAATCTACTGTTACGGTAAGTATGAAACTGTACTATCTTTTTCGAGGGTAATTCTTGCAGCAGGTACTACTTTTGGGATTATTCCAAAGCAGTCTAAGGATGGGAGGCTGTCATGAGAGGTGCCCTTGTAGGATGGCGCGGTCAAAAGAGGACTGGGCCCGGGAGGCAATATCTAGACTGTAATGTTTTGTAAATGTATTGATAGTGGACCAGGTAGCTGCTTCACATGTATCAGAGACAGATACCTCTCAGAAGCAGGCTGCTGAGGTGGAGAGGGCCCTGATGGAGTGGGCAAGTATACTGCCCAGCAGTGGTTTGTGTGCTTTAGTATAACAGTACATGATGCAATGTGCCAGCCAGTTTAACAGTGTTTGTTTTGTCACTGGTAGTCCCTCTTTTTGGGGCGCAAAGGCTACAAAGAGCTGGTCTGACTTTCTGTTTGGTTTCGATCTAGCAATATAGATCTTCAAAACACAGTGTACTTCCAAGGTATGCAGTAATTGTTCTCTGGGATTGGTATGGTTGGGGAAAAAGACTGGCAGATTTACTGACTGGTTTAAAGTAAATTCTGATACCGCTTTTGGGAGAAAGGCTGGACTGGTATACAGTGAGACCGTGTCTTTATGAAAAATCAAATACAGTTCCTCACACACAAGAGCCTGCAGTTCTGAAATGCGGCGAGCTGAGATGATGGCTACCAGGAATAATGTTTTCCATGACAGGTAGCGCATATCTGAGGACTCAGCCGGTTCAAATGACTCTGTGGTAAGCTGTTCGATTACAGAGTTGAGGTCCCAAGGTGGGACTGCTCTGCAGATAGGGGGAGTTTCATATGAAGAATCCCATTCAGAAACATTCTTGTGAGGTCCATCTGTGCTGTTGTTCTATTTCCCATCAGTTCATGGAAGGCTGAGATAATCACCACATGAACCTTGATGGAAGAGTGTCCCAGATTTTGTGTGGACAAATCAGTAAGGTACTCTAATATCTGTTTGTGAAGATGCAGATGAAGCTTGGCGGCTGGGCCCCTTCTTGAGCAGAGCAATCTTCTACTCCATTAGGTAGGACTTTGACTTTGGGAGTCTCCGTTGATGAGTAGCCTGGTTGAATTCTCTGCAGATGGAGCAGTTGAGGACATTGTGAGTGGCCCTCAAGCACCACACGCAGACTGGATGCTCACTGAAACGGTATATTTTTCTGATGCAAGGGCACTTTCTAAATAAGGAATCTGTTTAAGACATTCGGAAAAATAAGTGTTTAAGAGGAACAGCAAGCCGTTCTGTGTGTTCCTTTCGTCGTCATCATTGATGCACTGAAGCTGGAGCACTGGTGTGCTTTGAGCTGGTAGATGGGATTAGAACAGAGGATATTGGGGCTGCCCACTTTTATACTTTCAAGGAGTGATGACATCACAAGTGGGCAACCCCGACTATGCACTGCTGGAGAAAAGCAACAGTCAGGAAGAGTGCCTTCTGGCAGGCTCCCTAAAATGTATCTGCTGCAAGAGATGCCCTCGAAGATGATCCACTGTTACAAGTGAGTAACCTGTTTTTCTAGGGACGTGGATATGATGTTCTATCCATACTAACTAGCAGACTCCTAGCAGTTCTCCAGGAGGAGGGAGGTAAGGCGCACACACCCTATTTAGGGAACAGAGACTGGAGAACTGAAGCCCTAAAATCAGCATTCCGGCGTGACTGTAGGTCAACGTGGTAATGGGTAATGAAGGTATGTGCTGACCTCCAGGTAGCAGCCCTGCAGATCTCCTGGACAGGGACATCCCTAGCAGCAGCCACAGATGCAGCGATATGGCAGGCTGAATGATCCCTTGGCCCTCCGGGAGGCTTCCTACCCACCAACCTATAGCAGAGATCAATGCAGGATGTAATTCACCTGCCAATCGTCCGCTTGGCTGCAAGTCTGCCAGGTGCGGCTTTGGTATGCTGTGACAGATGGCGAACCTCTTCCTGAATTCCAGCAGCGCTCTCTGTAATAAGTGAGTGCTTGCCTGAGGTCCAGAGTATGGAGCCTGTGCTCGGCCTCAGAAGTGTGATTGGTGAAGTATACTGGGAGATTAATCACCTGGTTAAGGTGAAACTCTAACACAACCTTTGGGAGGAACTTCTGGTTGGGACACAGGACAACCTTGTCCTTGTGGAAGACCAGGTAAGGACAATCCACCGAAAGTGCCTGGAGCTCACTGAACCTTCTGGGTGATGTGATAGCCACCAAGAAGGTGACCTTCTATGACAGATGAGAGATATCACACCTGTGCATCGATTCAAATGGCCTGCCCATGAGCTTCACCAAAACCAACACCAAGTCCCACAGTGGTGGTGGTTCACACACCGGAGAGTAAATGTGGTCAAGGCCCTTGAAGAAGCACCATATCACCTTTTCCTGTGCCGACTGCTGACTGGCCCGTGCCCGGTAAGCAAAGATGACTGCCAGGTGCACCTTAAGGGTCGCTGACTGAAGGCCCGACAGAGAGGGACCAAAGATAATCAAGAATGCTAGTCACTGGACAGGACAAAGAGTCCAACCCCTTGCCCTGACACCAAAAGGAAAATCTCTTCCATTTGAAGGCGTAGCACTTCCTAGTTGACTCCTTCTGAGATGCCTTCACAATGGTGAAGATAACTTTGGAGAGACCCAAATCCTGGAACTCTAGCCACTCAGGAACCAGGCTGTTGGGTGCAGGGAGTGAAGGAAGGTCCGGGTGGAGTAGTTTCCCCTGATTGATGCAAAGCAGGTTCGGGGGTAGGGGAAGATGGCTTGGGAGCCTGCTGCTGAGGCTGTGGATATGAGTACCAAAACTGGCATGGCCAATTCAACCTTGGGATCACCTGTGCCTCGCTTTCTCCTGGCCTTGAGGAGCACCTTGTGGATCAAGGAAGTGGAGGAAAGCACAGAACAGGCCTGTAGGGCCAGGGCCTCAAGAGGCATTCCCTGCAGTGTTCCCTGCTGAGGAGGTGGGCAGAAAACAGCCTCAGCTTTGTGTTCTCCCTGGAGGAGAACAAGTCCACCTTAGCAGTGCACCACTGGAAGGACAGATAGTGAACTACCTCTGGGTGGGAGATCACTCGTGAGGCCCCTCACCCATCGCTGCGCTGAGGTATCCACCAGCTAACTGGAGGATCCTGCCACATGGATGGCACGGATCTGCCTCCAGGCTGTGCACAAGGGTCCAGACAAGGAGGCTTCTCTGCACAAGTGCAGGGTGTGTCTTGCCCTGTTTGTTGTGGCAGTACATGGTCGTGGTGTTGTCCTTCTAGACTTGGACCACCTGATACTGAATGTGCGGAGCAAATACAGTCAGCGCTAGCAGGACTGCTCGCAGCTCCAGCAGGTTGATGTAGCATCAGCTCCACAGGGGTCCAGAGTCTGTGGACTCTGTGTGCCCCCAGGTGGGCACCCCAGACCATGAGAGGCACATTGCTTGTCAGGATGACCATCAGCTCTGGGTGGACAAATGGGATCCTTTCCTGCAGGCGCTGGGACTAACCACCACTGGATGGTGTCCCACATCTGCTGGATCACAGTGACCAGCTGGTCGAAGTGACCACTGGCAGGCCAGCTCCCACTGCAGGGAGCGCATTTCTCCAGTGGGCCCAACGGACCACACTGGTGCAGACCGCCATGTAGCCCAGCAAGCGCAGGAAGTCCCAGGCAGGGCACAATTACCCAACCTAAGATTATTGGGCACAGCAGTAGAGAGCCTCTGCACTGTCTGCTGGGCTCTGACTCTGCAAGAGTCGAGCTTTTCCCTGATGAAGCAGATCACCTGCAAGGGCACGAGTTCCGGCTTGGCCTCACTGACAGGTCTGGCAGGACAGGTCCCTGGACTGCTTCACCTCCTGCCTGCAGGAAATGAAAATTACGTACCTACCGTAATTCTTGATCTTCTTGGACGAGTCTCCACCACTCATTCACACTATTGGGATCTGTGCCGGAGGCACTAGGACCCATCGGGAGCAAACTTTTTGCTGGAGGGTCGGTGCCAGAGATGGAGCCGGGAGGAATGGTGCCACGAGCCTCAGCTGCATGCAGTAATGACTATCTCAAGTCGACCCTCGACTGCCTCAATTACCTTTTTTACCAAGGAGGTGCAAAGCGTAACTAACCTAGAAGGATAGCCTAACCTAAAGCCGGACATAAGATAGTCCGGGCGACCCGTATAAGAAGGGTCAACAAAAGATCTTCACAGCCTAAAGATTTGAGGAGTGAGACCAACAACAGAGGTGAGCTCAGGGGACGGAGGTGGGCATGTGAATGAGTGGTGGAGACTCGTCCAGAAGATCCAAGAATTACGGTAGAGTGCGTAATTTTCATATCTTCCTGGACATAAGTCTCCACCACTCATTCACACTATTGGGAGAGTACCGAGCTAATAATCCCCAGAGAGGGCGGCAGGAGAGACCAAGAGCTCACGTTTCTAGGACAGAAGTCCATTAAGGATGGCTCTGCCAAAGGAAGAATGTCTTCTGGCATGGACATCCAGTGCATAATGTTTAACGAAAGTATGCACTGAGCTCCAGGTGGCCGCGTTGCAAATATCTGCAATGGGCATGTTGCGAATTTCCGCTAGGGATGCTGCGACCGCTCTAGTAGAGTGAGCGTAAACCCTACCCTCCAACTTAACCTGCGCCATGGAATAGCAGTGGCGAAGGCATGCCACTAACCATGCTGAGATACATCTGAAAGCGACAGGTTGACCCAGCCGGGTCTCGCTGAAGGAGACAAACAGTTGCTGGGCTTTGAGAAAATCCTTGGTTCTATCTAGATGAACAACAAAGCTCTCTTAACATCCAAAAGAATGAAGAGATCGTTCTCCTTCATTTGGAAGTCCATAAAGTAAGAGGAAGGACCAAAGGTTGGTTTAGATGAAATTCTGACACAACCTTAGGAAGAAATTTAGGATGAGTCCGAAGGACTACTTTGTCCTTATGGAACACAGTATACAGAATATCTGTGACCAGGGCATGTATCTCAGAGACCCTGCGAGCTGAGGTAATGGCCACTAGGAAGGCAGTCTTCCAGGTGAGGAATTTTAGCTCACAGGTAGCCAGAGGTTCGAAAGGTTTCCGAGTGAGCATGTCTAGCACAAGATTAATGTCCCAGGCTGCAACTGGACATCTTGTAGGAGGTCTGGTATGCATAATTCCTTTAAGAAATCTCTTAACCACAGGTAATTGAGCCAGTGCTAAGGAAAAAACCGGCTCATGATACACTGAAATGGCACTAAGGTGAACTTTGTAGAGTACTGCAGACCTGAATTTGAGAGGTCCAAGAGGTACTCCAGAACCTTATCTGGTGGGCAGGAAAAGGGATTCAAAGAGGACTCTGCACACCAGAGCGAGAAACGCTTCCACTTAGCTGTGTAAGTTTTCCGAGTGGCTGGCTTCCGTGCAGCCAGAAGAATATCTGAAACCCTACGAGAGACATTGAACCGGTTTACTTCTACCTCTTCAGGAGCTTATGTGAAGGTGAAGTGATCTCAGGTTGGGATGGACCACCGGCCCCCGAGTCAAAAGGTTCATCTGTAGGGGAAGTGGTCTCGGAGGAACTGCCGACATATAGTTGAGTAGTGGAAACCACAGCTGATGAGGCCAAAAGACAGCAATGAGAATCATCTTGTCCCCCTGGGATTCGAACTTGAGGAGTACCCTCTGAATTAGAGGAAGAGGTGGAAAGGCGTAAAGAAAGCGTTTTGTCCACAGCAGCCTGAACGCATCCTGACAGAAAATGCCAGGCCCTGGATTTCTGGAGCAGAAGAGAGGCAGTTTTGCTTTGAGTGAGGATGCAAAAAAGTCCAGGTCTGGAGTTCCCCACTCTTCGAATAGTGACTGACCTATGGTTGAGTCGAGAGACCACTCGTGAGGATCTGTCTCTGTTCTGCTGAGACGGTCTGCCAGTTCGTTCTGTATTCCTGGCAGGTAGACCGCTTGAATTAGAGCCTTGTGCTCCAAGCACCATTCCCATACCCTCACTGCTTCCTTGCATAAGGGGCAAGAATGAGCACCGCCCTGCTTGTTGATGTAATACATCACTGCTTTGTTGTCCGTTTGAAGGAGAATGTTCTTGTGACAGAGAATGTCCTTCAATGCTCGGACCACATAAAGGACGGCTCTCATTTCTAGGACGTTTATGTGAAGCTGGGACTCGACTTGAGTCCACACACCTTGAGTGTGGAAAGCCTGATAGTGAGCTCCCCATCCCATTAGGGACGCGTCCGTGGTAATGGAGATTTGATGGTCCAGAGGAGCAAAGGGATATCCTTCCAGGAGATTGCTCTCTTGAGACCACCAGGTGAGTGACCTCTTTAAAGGTTCTGTCACCTTGATGAGATAGGACTGCGGGTGAGTGGTTGGGGACCACTGAGTACTGAGCATCCACTAAGTGGTTCTCATATGCAGATGTGCTAGGGGTACAGTGAACACTGAGGATGCCAGGAGGCCTAGCATCCGTTGCATTGAGAGAGCTGTAATTGAGCTGTTTTCCCCAATGTGACGGGCCATTTGAAGGATATCGTTCCTTCTGTCTTCTGGAAGAAAAGCCTTTGCATAGGAGGTGTCCAGAAGAGTCCCTATAAAAAGGAGCCTCTGGGAGGGCTGCAGTTGCGATTTGTTGAGGTTCAGCAGAATTCCCATTGACGTAAGGAGGCGAGAGGCCGTCTCTATGGCGTCTAGAGTCCCTTACCTGGAAGGGCTTGCTAGAAGCCAATCGTCCAGATAAGGGAACACCTGTATTCCGACCTTTCTGAGGTGCGCTGTAAGAACTGCACAACACTTTGTAAAAACTTGCGGCGCCGAGGATAGCCCAAAGGGTAGGACTCTGAACTGATAATAGTGACCCAGAGCCACAAACCTCAGGAATCTGTGATGCCTCGGGTGAATAGAAATGTGCTGGTAAGCATCTTGCATGTCTAGGGAGGCTAGCCAGTCGTGTTGATGAAGCAAAGGTAACAGGGTTCCCAGAGAAATCATTTTGAATTTCTCCTTGGGGAGAAATTTGTTTAGCTTTCTGAGATCTAGAATGGGGCGCATGCCCCCGGACTTTTTTGGAACCAGAAAGTAATGGGAGTAGAACCCCGTGTTCCGTTGATGCAGCGGCACCACTTCCACTGCCCTGTTGTTCAGAAGGCCCTGAATCTCGGCGGCGAGAAGGTCTGACTGAAGGGTTGTCGTTTGGGAGGATGATCCGGAGGGGTCTCCACAAGATTGAGTGAATACCCCTCGTGAATTATCCAAAGGACCCATTTGTCTGAAGTTATGGACTTCCACTGGTTGTAGAAGTGCATCAAACTACCTCCCATCGGATAGGAAAAGTCCACCTCGGGCAGCTGAGATGGGACTTGGGCCAGCAACTCATAAGGTGGCGCTGGGTGCTTTAGGCCCTTGCCTTCTGTGTGTCTTCTTTTGAGGTTGGGCAGGTTGGTTTTATGGAACCTCCTCTGCCTCGAAAGGGACTGGTCGGTTATGAAACTGGCGTTTATTGACACTCCCTCGAGAGGGACAGGAGGGTCTAGCCAATTTAATGGCTGACCTAGTCTTTTAATGTAGCTTCTGAGCTTGTTCTACCTGAGGACCGCATAAAGATATGCACCATCCGAAGGTAACGCCATTACCTGCTGCTGCGCGTCATTCGTGAAGCCCGTGCGCAGCCAGGAATGGCTGTGGGTACAAATACCAGCAGCCGCGAACGGGAAGCAGTGTCAAGGCATCCATAGCTGCTTTAACCTGCGGTTATTAGATTCGATACCTCTGGTAATGGTTTGAAGAAGCTCTGGCTTTGAATCCGATTCCGTAGAGCTTCAACCATCTGCTTGATAGAGTGCCACAGGATATACTCATACTGGGAGAAATAGCCCTGGTAGCTGGCAACCATACTTAGGGTGTAGAAGCAGCAAAGACTCTCTTACCTAAGGTGTCTATCTTTACGAGATTCTTTGTTAATAGGTCGAGCTGTAGTAGTTTGGGGAAAAACGACCTTATCATTCTCTGCCAGGACTACAATAGGATCCGCAAAGGCTTGAGATGCCAAAATGGGACGATCCTTGGGAGCTGAATATTTCCTATTAATGGACTTAGCCACCGAAGGAGTGAGAGCAGGATTATTCCATACCATTTGAGACAGCGTCTCGAAGGAGTCAAATCCGTAGGGATCTCCGGGGCATGAATGTATTGGAGTCTTAACAATTTCCCAGGATCGATGTCTGTAGTCTGGAGAGAAAGGGTGGAGATCAAATTTTCAGCAGAGACTTAAGGACAGGTCCTCGACCACAGGCTCTGTAGCAGTAATGGATCCTGCTTCCTCCCTCTCATCACCCAGCCAAAGGTCTGGGTCAGGCTCAATGTCATCTCCTGACAGTCCAGGAGGGACTGCATGGACAGGAAAGGAATGAAAGTCAGAGGAAAGCAAGAAGGAAAAGAGGAGTCCTGAAAAGTGGAAGACGCCTGAGATTTCGCGCGCCGCTGAGGCGCGACGGCAACGGGAACGCACGCCGCAGGACCCACGGCGCTGAAAACGCACCGGTGACCCCAAGACGGCAAAATGGCACCGGAGCCGCGACGGCACTCAGAAAACGGCGTCGAGAGGCCGTACAGCCGGAGGATGGTGCCGAGGCCGACGGGGCCGAGCATGCCATCAACGCCGAGGGGTGCCGAAAACACTCAAGACTCCAAAAACAGGCTTTGAAGGAAGAAGAGCAGGAGATAAGGGCATCGGTGTGGCCCCTGCGCAAGCCATGTGGGGGGGACACCTAAGCGGAGTCGACAGCACCGAAGAAGGTGCGCGTGACCAGGGAAGTCAACCGCCTACCTGGTCTCCCAATAAGCCAGGCCCATGAGTGACCGAGCCAGGTAGCTGAACCAACCTCCGAGCCCACTGCTCCATAAGGGCGGCCCACTGATGAAACTGCTCATCTGAAGACCTACCTGCGGGTGGGGTAGGCCTCCGATGTCGAAGCCGTTGGCTACCAGAAGCAGAGGTTGATGACTCCGAAGGAGGAGATCGGCAACTAGCCCCGATAACCAAACGTCTACACGCAGACATATCAGAGGGCGACCTTGAGTGATGCCTTCTCTTTTTTGACCTGTGGTATTTTTATGCTTCTGCGGGGACCGACCATCCCCCCGGGCATTGGACTGACCGTTGTCAGACCCCCCCTTCCGGAGAAGGCGGCGGACCGGACCCAGCCCGACTGACTGAACAGCTTTCATACGAAGTCTCCCTACCGTCACCTGACCTGCTCATGGTCGACTCCATCAAAGTAGGCTGAGACTTCTTTTATTTTTAAAATAAGAATAATTTAAGCGATACTTATCGAGATATTACTACAAAGTAACAAACTGAAAAACTATGCTGCTAGTTTGAAGTTTGACTCCCGGAGGGCGAGCGTCGTCGTCACTGAAGCGCACTCGACGGCGGGAAAAAAAGAACTGAGGCGGTTGGAGGGTCGACACCGAGACAGTCATTACCACGCGAGCTGAGGCTCACGGCTCCATCTCTGGCACCGACCCTCCAGCAAAAAGTTTGCTCCTGATGGGTCCTAGTGCCTCTGGCGCAGATCCCAATAGTGTGAATGAGTGGTGGAGACTTATGTCCAGGAAGATCCTGTGATCAGTCAGTTGTCCAAGTCAGAGTAAACCCGGACCCTTCGGCATCTCAGGTAAACTGCCGCTACTGAAATGCACTTGGTGAAGACCCTGAGGGCCAAGGAAAAGCCAAATGGCTTGGAACTCATAGAGGCTCCCGCTGTCAGAGCGGAGGAACCGGCGATGAGTCGGATGGATCGGGAAGTGAAAACGTGTCCTGAAGATCCTGGGAGCAAAACCATATGTTTCCGCTTCTAGAGATGGCATGATCTGAGACAGAGTTACCATCCTAAAGGTGTGCAATCTGAGGAACTTGTTTAAGTCATGCAGATCTAGAATGGGGTGCCAGCCCCATCTGCTTTGACGCCAGGAAGTACCTGGAGACAAACCCTGGGTATTCCAGAGGATCCACAACAGGAACCACGACCTCTTTGCAGAAGAGATGGGTTATGTTGTCTCTTGAGAGCTGACAGCATGTCTGTGGAAACCAAGTCCTCCTGTGGGGCGCGGGCTTGGCAAGGAGGGCACTGCTCCAATTCAGAGGCAGACCCTGACCCAACACTTCTAGAACTCACCTGTCCATGGTGACAGCGGACCAGGCTGAAAGGAGTGGTGAAGCCAGCCCCTCAGAAAGACCCATGGGAGGAGTGAGCGCATGAGGGAGGCACCCCCATCCTCATCCCATCACTGGGCAGGCTTAGTGGTGGAGGAGGCCCGGCTGAGGCGCCACCAGAGCCTCTCTTGCAGGCTTATGGACAATAGGGTCCAGCAACTAGGGCCAAGATCGCCAGGCCTGAGCCAGCTGTCCAGCTTGGGGCTGGGCTGGTTTGGCTGCAGGAGTGGAGGTGAATGGAAAGAGCTTCCTCTTCTGCTGCTGCTTGGAGACCCTGGGGTCCTTCTGGGCAGATGTCACTGAGTCCAGGTGGCACTGGACTTCTCGAGGCAGCTGAGGTGGCCCTCTATTCCGGGCCTGAACAGGTCGGTGCCCAGGAAAGGGACATCTGCCAGCTTGTGCCGAGTGTCCGCCATAAAAGTTGAGATCCTCAGCCAAGCCCAGCAGTGCATGGCCACTGAGGCTGCCACAGAGTGGGCACAGGAGTCCCCAATGTTCATGGCTGCCTGGAGCTGTTTGGCTACAGCCTGGCCCTGGTCCCTGAACTGTTTAACCGTAGTCTGAAGGTCTGCAGGCAGATGAGGAAGCACCTCATTGAGAAAGCCCAGCAGGACGTGAGAGAAGTTGGCCATGAGGAGGGTTGAGCTCACCTGGCAGAGACCAAGTAAGGAGGCAGAGTAGACTTTCTTAGCCACATGGTCCAACGTCTTGGACTCCTTGTCAGGTGGCTCATCAACATCCCCGGTGTTGCAGGAGAGTCTGAAAAACGGAGTCTGCCACCAACCCCTCAGCCGAGGGGTGCTCTGTGAATTCTGAGATGGAACTGGTGGGCACCTCATATCTGCAGGCCATTCGGGCAGAAGGCACAGGGCAGGATGCAGTGCTGCCAAATCCAAGGCAGGCCCAAGAATGGCTTCTGCCACCAGGAAAGCCTTCATTGGAGTGTCTTCCCTGTTGAGGATCTCAGTCAATGGCTAACAAGCCTGCATCTGGACGAGATCCATTTTCATACTCGTCGACTCAAAAGATCAAGCAGAGAAGCCCCATGAAAGAAGATGGGCCTACACCCATTGAGAGGTCCTCCCCAGACTCTACACTGACCTGACGGAAGTGCAAGGAGGATGCCTTGGACTCCAAGGAGTTAAGACTGGTCGACTGCCCAAGTCCCCACTGACCTCTGTGGACAGTCAGGGGTGACTGTGACCGACAGACAATGGGGAAACCCCTTGACTGGCCAAGACTCCTTAGTCGTAGCGTCATCTGCGGCTGTTCAGGCGGCAAATTCCACCAAGATCGGCGGGGCGTGGGTCATCAAGCCAGGACCGTTTTGGTAGGCTCCATCACTGGAGATGCTGTTAGCCTTTTGGGTGACAGCCAGGTGATGGCCAGCGTAGAAACCAGAGTTGGTTTGGCGCTAGTAAGCATCAACTGCTGACACATCAAGTCCTTGTAGCGTTGAAGCAATCTGCGCCGAAGCCCCTCCTCACCTGAGAAGGATGACGATGAAGAAAAGTGGTGGCACCACTTTGCGCAGTGCCGAGAGTGGGAGCGCTGATGTTGGCGGGACCGAGACCTCGACCACCGGGGGGACTGGGGGTGGGGCTTGGAGGGAGTCAGCGAGCGCTGAGACTCCTCCTGGTCAGGGTCTGGGACCAGAGGCGGCAGGTCAGTGAACTGATCCATCCCTCCAACGGTCTGTGTCAGGACCGGAGTCCATGACAAGAAAGTGTCAGCCTCTTTGGTTGACAACCGGTCAGTCAGCTCGAGAAAAATCTCAGCCAGGACCTCAACCAGCATCTTGGCTGGCAGGCCCAACGGGGTTACTGTGGAGCCGGCGGCCATGGCCGAGGATTCGACCGAAGTCAAATCCAGACAAGTGTGGGAATCGTAGGCCCTCGACTGAGAGTGCTCCCGATCCCACGATCAATGACAAGTCCTCCCTTTCTTCTTTTTGGACTCTTTTTTTTTTTAGATTTGGATTTGTGCCCCAAGGGTCCCTGACCAAGTGTAGGCAGACACTGACAATTCTTTGAAGGAGCCTGTAAACACTGAGCTCAGCTGAAGTGGCATGAAGGCAGAGGCCGAAGAGGAGTGAGACGCAGTCTGGGCTGCCTCTTCTTCAAAAGCCACGAGCTGGTTTGCGGACCCCACAGCCACAGAGACCACCCAACAAGTGTCCATGGATTTGACCGACGGGTTCCAATGAGCCGGACGGCCCAATTTAAGGTGGGCGAGATGATCCTCCAGAACGTTCGGGTGAAAAGAATGACAGAAGTCGCAAGCCTGGGGGTTGAGATCATGCCCCAGGCAGTAGATGCATGTGGCATGCGAGTTGGTCCTGGACATCATCAGCCCGCAAGGATACTGGCTGAACCTGGGAATGGACTTGTCGTCCATGACGGTCCCAATCGAGATTGAGCTGAAGACAAACTGGTAGAGTTTTGTTAATGTTTTGGAAGTAAATTCAAGATTTAAGCGGTAAAGGAGGAACCTGCTTCTTCCAGTGAAAAGGAAAATATGGCATCATGGGGTGCAGCTGAGGGAGTTACCACCGGTGGGTAGGAGGAGCCAGCTTGAAGACTTTCCAGTATCATCTTAAAGGGAAAGGACACAGACAGTTGGTGTGGATAGAACATCATATCCACGTCCCTAGAAAAGAGGTTCCATGAGCTTGGCTATGCAAAGGTTCAAGTCCCAGGGAGAGACAGGATCCCTTAGTGGGGGTTGAAAATGAAGCCTTTGAAAAACTTTTTTAAAATAGAATGGGAGATCATAGATTTTTCTTTTCCAGTGGAGAGGTAGGCCAATATGGCTGCTAAATGGAAATTAAGGGATAACTGCAGGTGAAGTAAGTAGTCTAGTAGGGTAGGTGGAGTAGCCCTGGGAGAGCTATCTGCTTACCTCTACAC
Organism: Neoceratodus forsteri; assembly: GCA_016271365.2. NCBI lineage: Eukaryota > Metazoa > Chordata > Ceratodontiformes > Ceratodontidae > Neoceratodus > Neoceratodus forsteri. Next base: position 396,638,515 of record CM028136.1, on the reverse strand, counting down.
CACAAGGAAAACCTTTTCCACTTAGAAGCATAGTTTTTTTAGTACTAGGTTTTTCAGCCATATGAAGGATCTCTAGGACTTGTTCAGCGTATTGAGAATCAGGATACTCTTAACTCCTCAAGAACCAGGCCTTAGGTGAACAGACTCTATGCTGGGATAGGCTACCCTTGTCTGAGGCAGTCAGGAGACTGCAGCTCAGTGGCAGGCAAATGGGATTCCTGGCTGAGAGAGCAAAGAATAGGGAGTACCAGGACTGTCTTGCCCAGTCTGGAGCCACCAGGAACATGATGGCTGGCAGGTCCCTGAGCTTTAGGAAAGCTCTGTGTATCAGAGGAAAAGGAGGGAATACATAGAGGAACTTCCCTGCCCAGTCCAGAGCAAGAGCATTCACCGGCATTGTACCCAGAGCTGGGGGTCTGCAGCAGTAAAGTGCTGATGGTTGAGGTTGGAGGTAAAGAGGTCTATCTCTGGAACGCCCCAACTCCTGAACATTGTGTCCAGAACTTGTCTGTTTAGGGTCCAGTCGTGATGGCCCTGACTGATATGACAGAGTCTGCTAATACACTGAGTGTCCTTGCCTGGAAGTGAACAGCCAACAGGTGTATGTGTAAGGAATAGGCCAGGGACCAAATTTTCCTGGCCTCTGTACCGAGTTGGTGGACCTTTGTGCTACCCGTTTATCAATGCAGAACATGGCAGTGGTGTTGTCTGTTCTGATCTGGACAGAATGACCCTTCAGCTGTGGGGCGAAGGCCTTGATAACCAGGTACACAGCTTTGAGTTTGTGAAGGCTGATACAATGAGAGGACCCCCTGGGGGATCAGATGCCACTTACTGACTGGTTTGCCAGATGAGCACCCCAACCTAAGAGGGAGGCATCCGTGATAAGAATCCTGGAGTGCTGTCTCTGCTGAAAAGGGACCCCTTACCCTGAGGTTTTCCCTTTCCTTCAACCAGTCCAGGGCCTGAAGCAAGGTTCTTGAGATTGGAATTAGCTTGGAGAGGAGTCCTGCTTTTGGGACCAGTGAGACCTCAGGTGATGCTGGATGTCCCTCATCTGAAATCTGGCACCCGGGACCATGGTTGTCATGGAAGCCATGTCGCTTAGTAGTCTGAGAAATGCCTGGCTGGCCTTGGCTGGCCAAAGGCAAAGGAATTTGCCAAGTCTAGGAAGTTCTGGACCCTGTCCACAGGAAGCATAGCCTTTCCTTGGATGGTGTCCAGCTCTGCTCCAATAAAGTCTAGTATCTGAACTTGTTCAAAGTGGGACTTTTCTTTGCTGATAAATCCCAGGGACTCCAGAGTACTTGTTAGTCAGAGAGCTTCCCTGACCTTGTCTGGTAACTTGTCCACTATCAGCCAGTCGTCCAGGTGTGGAAAGACTGACACTTGACTCCTTAAGTGAGCTGCGACTACTGCAAGGCACTTTGTACAGACCCTGGAAGCTGAAGTGAGACCAAATGGTAGGGCTGTAAACTGGTAATGGCTGGATGGCATCCTGAACCTGAGAAACTTTCTGTGGGACAGCCTTATGAGGATGTGAAAGTATGCATCCTTGATATCTAGGGAGGCTAGTCAGTCTCCCTGCTGTAAGGGATGGATCACCAGAGTCAGGGTGACCATTTTGAACTTGGGTTTCAGCAAATGTTTGTTCAGGTACCTTAAGTCCAGGATGGGTCACCATTTCCCATTTCTCTTTTGTGTGAGAACGTATCTGGAACAGAGGCCTTTTCCCTACTGGGGGAAGGAGACTCCTTCCACTACTTTTGCTGGTAGAAGTGCTTTCACCGCTAACTCCAACAACAGCTTTTCTTTTGGGGTCAGTGACTTGGAAAGTTTGGAGCCTTGCAGAGAAGGAGACGTTTTGAACTGCAAGGCAAGCCCTTGACCAACCATCTCTAGTACCAATTAGTCTGTGGTTATGAGCTGCCATTGGTGGAGGTAGTGGATCAGCCTGCCTCCTACAGGGAGAGGGGAGGTGACCTGGATGTTGCAGTCAGGAGGCTTGCTTGGACAGCGTACTGTGAGAAGGAGAAGATATGGACCTTCTCTGAGCCCTCCTTCCTCTCCCCTGAAATAGCCTCTCATTTGAGAGTAGTCTAGGGGCATAGGAATAGGGTAGAAAGCCCTAGGATAGTAGCCCCTGCCTCTGTTTCCCCTGTTCTGAGATTTCTGGGAAGTAGAAACCTTTTCTTTAGCAGCATAGCTTTATGGCCTGCCCTGGAGGCAGTGTCATCAGTTTCCATAGCCATATGAAACTGGTACTTGTTTGCCTCTAAGGCTGTCCTTACAGACCTGGGGCCTGCTGACTTATGGCTAGAATAGAGTTCAGGCGGCCTTGATGAACGAGCTGCATAGGCCACATAAGAGGAAAGGCTAAGCAAGCAAAGAGGCTGTGGTACAAGATTTCTTGCCCACCAAGTCCAATTTTCTAGACTCCTTTTCAGGAGGTTGGCTTTATCTGAAGCTGCAGCCTGCACCACCCCTCATGGTCTGGGCCGCGTAAGGGAATTCTATGTTACATCTTTCTAACTGGTATTTCTTTCCGTTACTCCAGGTACATAAGAGGGTTCTGGAGAAGCTTAAAGTTGCCCTGTGAATGGATTTAAGAATGGGAAAAAGCAGCTTTTAGCAGGAGGAAGACTCATCATCTCAAGATAGTCTGCATCCTCCTCTTGATCAGTGGTTTCCTGGGTAGTGATGTCCAGGGTGTCTACCATATGCTGCACAAAAATGAAATGAGAGGAAAAATCCTCCTGGCCATTAGAGGAATTGCCAAACTCTTGGTCAGAGGATACATATGACTCTACAGATTCACCCTTTGACTCATCATCACCCTCAATGTAATAAAAGCCCAGGGCAAGCCCAGGTTCTTAAGTATGAGGGGCAGCAGAATCAGAAGGGGCAATAAATAAATTACCCATAGTCTGTAAAGTCCGATATATATGCCAAGCTTTAGCCATTTTTTCAGCAGAGGGTGTGTCTTTTTGTGTCAATTGTGTCTCCCTTTGCCTTTCAGCAGAAGGGGCAGTGATATGTTTCTCTTTTTGTTTCTTTTTAGCAGGCACCAAATCAGGAACCTGCTCATTTGGTCTTTTTTTTTTTTAGCTTGCCCATTATTATTTTTATCAGACTTGTTCTCTAGGGAGTCTTTAGAGGACCTATCTTTAGCATTACTTTGAGAAGACCCCTCTTTAGCATTTTTGTTAGAGGGGAGGCAGACAGAGACCTTTATTTCCAATCCATTAGCCCTCTTTTTTACTCTTTTTGAACAAAATTTAGAACAGAGCTTACAGTTATGGTCAGGACCTAACAACTTAAACAGAGATCACGACTGTCTGTCTTATCCACTATCAAGCTGCACTTTAAAAAAAAAAAAAATTAATATCTGTTGGCCCAGTTCTCTTCTTGGGTCTTTCTGACATGAAAAATGGTCATAAAAGCCACCAAAAAAACATTATTCTGTATTGAGAATTTAAGTAACAACGGCCAGTTCCCTCACTGAATGGAACCGCAATAACACGGTTCCCAAATAACAAAAAGTAAAGTTTTAGGGAGAAAAAACACAGTTCCCTAAAAGAAAAGAGAACCACTTATGTTTAAAAATGTTTTAATATGGGGCCAGCCCACTGTTGCAGCGGTTAGATGTCCGCTTGCGACGCCGATGACCCAGAGTTTGGGAATGGACTCGGAGTCAGTGGGCTGGCAGGGGGAGAGGGATTGAGCATCCTGGGGACTGCTCTCCTTCTCCGGGGTGGTGTCTGGCACTTGACAGACCGCTGGCCCTGCAGTAAAGCCTAGGGGTTAGAGGAACGAGGTGTGAACGAGCTTGATACATCCAGCAGACCAGACCGGAGTTTGATTCTCACAACCTCCAGTTGCATACTGTGTGACTCTGAGCAAGTCACTACCCGCCATTGCTCCCAGGTCACCCCTGAAAACAGGCACTTGTAAGGGATGAGGCAGCATACATGAAGAAAAGGAACAACCAGTCACATCATCGAGAATCGTGGGGGGGTGCAGTGAAGGGCAGCCTGCCCAACAGAGAAAAGTACAGTTACGTAAGAACTTACTGTAACAGCAGATCTTCGAGAACAGCTCTTGCAGGAGGTTACACCATTAGACTGAAATGGCAGGTGCCAGGACCCCAATGGAAAATTCTAGCTAGCAATATCCAATGGAGATCACCCCAATGTCGGCCCCACCCCAATGTCTGGCATCTATATAAAAGGCGATCCCCAGCATCCCCAGTTCTCCTGCTGAGAACTCCGGCCCAAAGGCGACATCTGAAAGGGGTGACCGAGGATCCGCTTCCAAAGGAAGGTGCAATAACTTAGTTACTGGATGGTGTCAGAGATGCTGCAGCCTAAAGAGTAGGTCGGAAGACTCAACCTCCTGAGGGGAAGGTGGGAGGGAAACTACCTGCTGCAAGAGCTGTTCTCTAAGATCTACTGTTACGGTAAGTTCTTACGTAAATGTACTATCTTACTTCGAGAAACAGCACTTGTAGCAGGTTACACCATTAGGACTGATTCCCAAGCAGTTATGAACTACTTCCTGATTGGTAGGAGGATAGGAGAGATCCTGGTGTGAACCAGATCTTATGACAAAAGTCCTTGGAGGACCACCAAGCCGAAACCTGCTCTGCACTTACAGGCAATATCCAAACTGTAGTGCCTGATAAAGGTGTGTACAGTGCTCCAAGTAGCTGCTGCACAGATGGCTGACGTAGAAACGTTCTTGAACGCTGCAAAGGAGGTAGCCACACCCCTCGTGGAGTGACCTTTAACCGATCCCGGTAAAGGTTTATTGCGCTTCTGGTAACAAAACGAAATGCATTTAACAAGCCATCTGGAGAGCAATTGCTTCGACACAGGTGCACCCTGCATCCTGTGCACAAATGATACAAAGAGCTGGTGTGACTTGCGATGGGATCTGGTTCTAGCCAGATATTATCCGAAGATCCTATGTACATCTAAGGTGTGCGACAGGGCTTCCTCTGTTAGAATGGTTGGGATAGTATACAGGAAGGTCGATATCCTGGTTGAGAGTTACAGCTGAGGACCACTTTGGGAAGAAACTCAGGATTTGTCCTTAAGGACACCCTGTCCTTATGAGAAAACCAAATAAGGATCTTTGCATATAAGTGCATGGAGCTCAGAAATTCTTCTGGCGGAATAACAGCAACCAAATAGCGTCTTCCAGGTGAGGAGATGCAGCTGCAATCTGTGACTGGTTCAAGGGGCAGCATGAGCTGCTCTAGGACAAAGGAGATCCCAAGGTGGAATCGGGTCATTGTTAGGTCTCAAGTGGAGAATACACCATAAGAAAACTCAGGAAGCCTCTAGCTGTGACCTGTGACCTACTGAGAATGGTATGCCAAAATGGCACAGAGGTGTACTCTGGTAGAAGAGTAGGTGAACCCTGATTCATACAGGGATAGGAGGTAATCCAAGACTGACCTCTCCGAGCAGTCTAGTGGGGCCAGTCCATGAGCCTGAGCCCAAATGCAAAATCTGCGCCATTTCATGGCATAGGTGGTATGAGTGGATGGCTTTCTTGCCACCACCAAAACGTTTGCAACGTCTTGCGAGACCCCGTATCGCATGACTGCTATGTCCTTAGGAGCCAGGCATGCAGGTTCAGGAAGGTCCGGATAGACCAAGGAGCCTACCTCCTGGGAAAGTAGGTGAGAGCTGACTGGCAGAGGCACCGGGGGTTCCTGGGTGAGTTGGTATAGGACAGCGAACCAAATTTGCCTGGGCCAAAAGGGTACTACCAGTATGAGAGATGCCCGCTCTTGGAGCTTCCAAGAGAACCCTCTGGATCAAAGGGAAGGGCGGAAAAGCATAGAGGAACGGGCCCATCCAGGAGAGGGGCAATGTGTCTCACCAGAAAACACCAGGCCCTGGATCTAGCAAGCAGAAACTGGGCTGTTTTGCGTTGAATGAGGACGCAAAGAGCTCTAATTCTAGTGTCCCCCACCTGCAAAACAGATCCTCTACGACTTCCTGTAGCAGCTCCCATTCGTGGACTCTGGCCTGCGAATAGCTCAGACTGTCCGTGATGGTGTTCTCCACTCCGAGAACATGCATTGCAATGATTTCGCCTGCTGTACACCCTATCCCACACCCTTTTGCCTCTCTGCAAGGGGTAGGAGTGTCTCCTTGTCTGTTGAGATAGTACATCAGCTGGTGTTGTCTGTTTGTAACAGGAGGGTACCCAGTGGGATCTCTGACTGAAAGGCCTGTAATGAGCACAGGACCACCCTCATCTTTAGAATGCTGATGTGAAGGTGAGATTCCAGAGGCAACCAGGAGCCCTGGGTCCTGACTCGCTTAGGTGAGCTTCCCATCCGGACCCCGAGGCGTCCGTGAGGAGTCAGAGTTGGAGGTATGGCCATGGACCCCATAGAAAGGTGCTCTGGGACAAGCCACCATTGTCAATCTCAGATGACTGCGCTAGTGATCGGGGCTGGATGATGCAGCTGGTCCCGCTTTTGGTCTCATTGGGCTCGTAACATCCACTGGGTGACCTGCATATGGAGTTGAGCTAGGGGAACCGTCGCAATGGCTGCTGTCATGTGTCCGAGCAGGCAAAGAATGGTCCTGGCTGGGACAGACTTCTTTTCCATTACGTCCCTTAAGAGGGACCTGATGCATTCCGCCCTGTCCTGAGGTAGGAATGCCCTCTCTTGATTGGTGTCGAGAATTGCACCTATAAATTGCAACTTCTGAGAAGGAAAGAGACACGACTTCTCCTGACTGAGGTGATACCCAACAATTCGAAAAGGGAACACGTGTCTTGAATCCTGGCCATCAACGCCTCCTGAGAGGGGGCCATGAGAAGCCAGTCATCTAGGTACGGAAACACATAGTGGTCCTGTCTCTGAGAGCTGCTGCCATGATTGCCATACACTTTGTGAACACTCAAGGTGCCGAGGACAGCCTGGACCTGGTAGTGGCATCCAGGAACTCGAAGCGCAAGAATTTTCGGTGCGCTTGAGCGATCGGGAGATGGAGGTAGGTGTCTTGCATATCTAGCGACGCAAGCCATGCGCCCTGTTTGAGCATGGGAATCAGACCCAGAACAGTAACCATGCAAAAGCGTTTGTACAACACAAAAGTGTCGAGATCGTTGAGGTCTAAGATCGGGCGCAAGTTCCCTGTCTTCTTCGGAACCAGGAAGCAGTGAGAATAGTACCCTCTTCCTCTCTGATTCCGTGGTACTGATTCTATGGCATCCTTGTCCAGGAGTGCCAAGATCTCCTGCTGAATGTGCAGGGCACACTGACCCAAATACTGGGACAGCAGGGGAGGTCTTGATGGTGCGTGGTCGAGGAACTGATTGGGTGTCCTTGATGTACCAGCTGAAGCACCCACCGGTCGGAGGTTATCCTCTGCCATCCCAGAAGGTGGCGAGAGATGCGACCCCTGACCTTCTCTTCCCTTAGATCCAGAGGAGAGGGAAGAGAGGAGGGGCGGGGGCCGTGATGGAGTCATGCTGTGGTGGTGTTTGTTCCGGCGGGCTGGGCAGACTTTTGGTGCTTCTGGCCCTGGCCCGTGGGGAACCTAGCTTGACCTTTTCTTCCAAAGTTGCCCCTTGGTTGCTGGCTGGAGCGTGGCTGCTGCCTTTGTTGACAGTCGCGAAAGCGATTCTGGTTCCTATGAAAGGAACTAGACTTGGGCCTGTACATAGCTTGTACAGTCCTGACTGCCTTCCCGGTGTGATGCAGCCTGGTGATTACTCTCTCCGATTCCTCACTGAACAGGACCGCTCCATTATAGGGGACGTCCAAGATGTTCTTCTGGACATCCGGAGTAAAGCTGGAGACCCTCAACCAGGAGTGTCTCCAGAGACAAACGCCTGTGGCTGCGCCCCTTACGCCGGGAATCATAAGCGGCTTGGGTACCTGGGTCCCCATATCTGACACAGTTTGAAGGAGACTGAGAAGTTCATCCTTCTTTTCGCCATCGGAAAATCTTTTATAAGGTCTTGGCCCTGTTCCACAGGGTGTTCTGAAACTGCACCAAGTGCATTAAGTATTTCAGAGACCTTATAGAGCATGTAACGGCGCATGCATCGTCTTCCCAGCTAATCTAAGATTCCTGGTCCGGTGGCTGAGTACTCAGGTGTTGAGGCCATTAAGACCAATCACGTGAGGCTGTTATGACTGGGGAATTGGCCAGGGGCTGCTGCGCCAAGTAGAGGTCCTCCAATGGAGCCCTGTAAAGGTGGTCAGCCTTCTTTGGAACTGCTGGAGTGGAGTGTGGACGTTTCCAAGCAGCCTTGGTGATGTCCATAAAGGTGTCCACCAATGGTGGGACCACCACAGGCTTCGGATCTTTCTGGCTGAGATATCTGGCAAGGCACTGTCTTTTGGGGTCTAAGTCGTCTGTCTCCCACCCCATGTTTTCTTGGATGTGTCTCAATCTCCGAGAAAGAGGGATCATCTGGTGGTGACCTGGGGAGGTTTCGTGGGTCGGATGATGGGGGACAGATGGGAGTGTCGGATAAATTCGGCCTTGAGTCATCCCCCGGAGAGGATAGTCTGCCTCTGGGCCTTTTAGGGCTGGGAGACCCTGAGGGAGACCTGGATGGGAGTCTTCTCCGTTCTCGTGACCTGCCCCTGGGAGGTGGTGTAGGCTCCTTAGGGGTCGGGGGTCTTTCATCTGCAGAGCATCGAGGTGGCGGTGAAGGTGGCTTAGTGGGAACCACATCTTTCTTAATGGTATCCCACCAGAAAGTGAATAAATCCTTAACCTCCTGCAAATTCATACCCAACGATGGGCCCGGCGTCGAGCCTTGGGGAACTATCGGATCTGGTGACGGTTCCCTAGGCAGTGCGACATCCTCCATGTCACCTGACTGGTCATCAGGCAGAACCATGACCTCCTCTTCCGAAAACCCCCGGCGACTGGTGTCAGCTGGCGCTGGGTCGGTTGCCCATTTGGACTCCGAAGTCCGTTTAAGGGACATCAACTCCATTGTCTTCCTTGTGAGGATGTCCGTCCTTCGGAAGTTGGGAGACCGATCGGGGTCCTGTGTCGGTCCAACGCCCGGAGCACTGCTTGAAGACTACCTTGATTTATGACGATCCGAAGTCCCAGGCCTGGTTGGGCGGAGTCGGTGTCCACGGATCCTTCATCTTCAGCGGTTGTAGGGAGGCTGAAAAGCCTCCTGAAGACCTTATCTTCACTGAAGGGGCTGAGAGCAGGCCGGAAGGCAACCTATCAGATCGTATGGAACTGGCTCTAGATTTAGAGGCCTGACTTGGTGATCTGGACCTACCTTCATCCCAGTGCTTGTCCCGTGTTTCCCGATTTGTGGGAGGATTCCCCCAGGAGGTAAGTCTTTCTTATCTGCTTTAACTTCTCTTCAGAAGGAACCCCTGGAAGGCCTTTTGGTGTCGGATCCTGGTCCTACTGTCAAATTGTTGGCAGATAGGACAGGCCTGTATATCTTGCTCTGGGCCGAGGCACTGCATGCAGGCCGTATGATGGTCTGTAAATGGAATCTGCTTGCTGCAGGCGCACTTGGAGGGGTGTCCTTCGGTAGAAGGAGTAGGAGAAGCAGAAAAGCGGGTGTTTTTTTTTGTAAAAAAAAAAAAAAAAAGATTTTGAATTTCACGCATCGTTCGTCTGTTCAAGGCATCCGTGAGGCAGATGCTGGCAAGCTGACAGTGTGAAAAGAACTGGGGATGCTGGGGGACTTCCCCCTTTTATATGATGCCAGACTTTGGGGGCGGTCCCCTGCTGGATATTGTTAGCTAGAATTTTTCCGTGGGGTTCTGGCATCTGCCGGCTTCAGTCCTAATGGTGTAACCTGCTGCAAGAGCTGTTTCTTGAAGTAAGATCCAAAGTTAGTGAACTTGCACTCCAAAGTAAACTCCAAGGCAAATGTTGTTGAATAAAATGCTTCTTTACTGTGACAACAGCTGCAGTAGCCGACTAGTTTCTAGCCCCAGTGCTTCAATGATATCTGGGTCTTTGCCAGGGGCAGAGCTGCAAAAAGGCAGGAACAACCTGACAGCCAGTCCAGAGACAGAAGGGGATGGTGGGTGGGACTGCATGATCTGATGAAAGAGATTCACTCGAAGATCTACTGTTACATTAAGTTCTTACTTCTTTGGGGATCTCTCTTTCACCAGGTCTTACCTTTGGAACGAGTCCCCAGCAGTTCTTGCAGCAAGACAGTCTGGGTGGCAGGAGGCAAAGAACCTTAGAAAAGAAGACCTTGTAGCACAGCTAGACCAAATCATACCCGCTTCTGGAGGCAATGTCCAGAATGTAGTGTTTTGTAGAAAGTGTGGACAGTGCTCCAAGTAGAAGCAGCACAGATTTTTGCGGTTGATACAGTCCTGAAACAGGCAACCTAAGTGGCCGTGCTTCTGGTTAAGTGGCCATGAACAACTCCAGGAAGTTCTTTACTGTACTTCCTGTAGCAAAGTACAGTTGGTCAACCATTTGCACAGACACTGTTTAGGGGGTGAAAGAAATAAACAACAGGGTGGACTTCCTGCAGTCCTTTGTGCTGTGTGTGTATTATCTGAGAATCCTATGCACATCTAAAGTATGGAGCAATGCTTCCCTGGATTGGCATGCCCTGGGTAATAAACAGGCAGCTGGACAGACTAATTTGAAGTAAACTTAGATGTCACCTTAGGAAGAAAACTAAGAGTTAATGCATAAGACACCCTGTCTTTGTGGAAAATCAGATAAGTCTGATCACACAAGAGCCTGTAGCTCTGAAATTCTTTGAGCAGAAGTAACAGCAACTAAAAACAACACTTTCCATGACAGAAAGTGTAAGCTCTGTATCTTGCTAGCTCAAAGGGAGGCAGTATCAATTTCTCTAGTACAAAATTCAGGTCCCAAACTGGGACCGGGTTTCAATTAGGAGGCTTCAGATGAAGAATGCCTTGCAAAAAGTGTGGTCACCTCCAGCTGGGCCAAGGAGCACCTTCAGTGGGCTCATGGGAGGGCCGAATGGCAGACAAGTGCACCTTAATAGAGGAATATTGGAGACCAGCCTCTGACAGGGCCGGAGGTGCCCAGAACCTGGTTAACTGGACAGGAAAAAGGGTCAAAATGATGTGAAGTAGCCAGGATAGCAAATCTCTTCCATTTCATCAAGTAAGTGGCCATGGTGGATGGTTTTCAAGCAGCCACCAGGACATCTGCCACCTTCTGGAAGACCCAAAACTGGGAAATGGCTATGTCTTCAGGAACCATGCATGCAACCAGACAGACTTCAGGACTGGATGGACCAGGCTTCCCTGTACAGTTTTCAACAGGTCCCAGCAAAAAGGCAAGGGAAAGAACAGTTACGTAAGAACTTACTGTAACAGTAGATCCAGGAGGGAATCTCTGTCAGCAGGTCACACCTATGAACTTTAGGTTCGCCAGGTACTAGAATCCCACGGAACTTTTCTTCAGCAGTCTACCAGGGGCCACCCACACCGATGTCATGCTCCAACATCACTCACGCAGTCCTGCTCCCTCCTCAGTTCTTTTCCTAGCTGGAGGCCATGAGAGAAAGGAATCCCACTAGGGAACTGAGGAGAGAGAAAAGTGCCCAGCAAGCAGAAGGCTGGAACAACAGGACAGCCATGCTGGACAGAGAGAAAGGGGGATGGAGGGAGGATGGCATGACCTGATGACAGAGATTCCTCAAGATCTACTGTTGTTCTAAGTTCCTTACGTAACTGTTCTATCTTCTTGGTGATCTCTCTTATCAGTCTGTAAAGGAAATTCATTGTGAATAAATGCTAGGTCCTTCATTTAAGCCCAAGGAAGCCATGTTGGAGGTACTATTTAAATAGAATACAACTAGAAGTTCACAGACTGTAAAAAAGACTTGGGCTCATAATTAATGGTACACTGAACCTGTCACACCAGTGTACAGCAGAAGTAGGTAAGGCAGATTAAATACTGGGCTGTATTAAAAAATCATAATGTTTCTCTGAAAGTGATGTGATTCTGGTTCTTTATAATGCACTAGTATATCTTCACTTGGAATCCTTGACAATTCTGTCATTTCTGTATAAAAAGGATACTGCAGCAATACAGAGTGTGCAGTACAGAACAACTAAAATGACTGGAGGGGAACTAAAGTTGAAATTAACAAAAAAAAAAATACATGCAGTGTGTTTTGATTCTTTTTTGTAGCCCTAGTGCATCCTTTACTTCTTTTGCTGTTAGAAATCTATCTGTGTTTTATGGCCTCTGGTGATATCCATGATTGTATCTTTTATTGCCTTTCCTTTTCTGCTGTGTGTCTTGCCCCATGTGACAGTGATGTGTCGGAGAAAATTGATTCAGTGAGTTCTGCCAATCTATTCTTCTAAATGCTTCTCCTTATCCAGTGAGCACTAATAAATGCTACACTCACCGTTTAGCGAACACATGAGGAATAACTGAGTGGGCTGTTCTTGAATAAATTAGCTAGAGTCTTCACTAACTATAGCATGGAGGACCCGGGGTGATTTGCGTGCTTTTTATTTTTTATTTTTATAGCAGTGTGTGATTTACGGAAGAGAAAAAAAATGCTTTAAAAACAGAACATTTACTCCTGCTGGCTAGACATAGGCATACACCTAGAAAAAAATTAAAAGATTGGATTAGAAAGAGTTATTTTATCTGACGTCAGAGCAATAGTCTCTTAACAGCACAGTGCTGTTGCAGAACATTAAAAGCCAGTTTAGATAGCCACATTTGCACTGTGGCAACTTGAACGCTCAGACTGATGGGGTGCAAATGCAGCTGTGTGGACACTTACCAGATTTATTTATTAAAAATGTTGGTAACTAGGATAGGCACACTGAGCCGAGGCTCGTTTCCAGGTGTGACCCGGGGGAGGGTTTACAGAACATCAGGGGACAAAGTAAGCAGACATAAGGTTGAACAAACTAATATGTGTAGTTTTGGAAGAGCATATATAATGGTTGATTAGAGGCAGAAGCAAGGGAGGGAAGAGGAGAGGCATAAGTGCTGCTAGGAGGAGGAAAAAGAGGGAGAGCTGCGGAGTTGGGGAGGACTGTTCCAGTGGAGAGAGAGAACCGTAGGAGAAGGCAGAATGGCCAGCTGAAGTGTGGGGAAGGGAGACGGAATGAGGGTCCCTGGTGTGCAGAGCGCAGGAGGAGGGGGCAGTGGGGAACTGCATAGAGGAGAGATTGGGGGGGGGGGAGTGGACCAAACTAAAATTTGGCAAGGAATGTCTGGGAATGGATACAATGCTTACTGGATAGGGGCGTGATGAAGAGGGAGGAGTAGAGAATGGAATAATGAGTATGAAGGAGGTGGGGGGCACTGGAAGCAAATCAGCATAACGAGATCAGAAGGTTATCTAGCTTGGAGAGAGGGGAAGCCGGAGCTGTTCTGTAGACAACTTTGGCATAGTCAAAAATTTGAAGTATCATGTTAGAAACTAATTTGGGGCAGATTAGGCAGTCTTTATTATGTTAGAGTAGCCTGAGTTTGGAGTGGAGTTTGGAGCAGATAGCACCTATATGGACTGCAAAATCCAGATGGGACTCCAACCAGACCCCAGTATTTGAAAGCAGGGACAGATTCAAGCAGGGTGCCGTCCAAGTTGGAGCACACTGGGGAAGGAGTTCCAGCTAGTTTTTGGGTGGTGCCAAAGATCGTGGTAATACTTTTTTATTGCTGATTTTTTAGATGGTTGGATTGGAACCATGATAATACCTTACTGAGGTCCTTTTGGAGAGGGGCATGGATGATGGTGATGGAGGGTCCTGAGGTAAATAAGATGGTATCATCCACATACATAGGCGTGCAGGAGTTTGAGCAGACAGAGGGGAGGTTATTTATAAACGCTGAAAATAGGACAGGGGCCCAAGATGGACCCTTGAGGGACTCCAGTAAGGATGGGGATGGGGAAGAGATAAGAAGTTACTAACCTGCACCGACTGGAGTCTATCACAGAGATATGAGCTGAACCAGGTGACACTAGGGGAAGCCAGACCAGCAGCGAGGAGCCTGTCAAGCAGGATTAAGTTGGTCCTATCTACTCTCCTGGAGCCATTTCAAAGTTGAGGACCAGTTCAGGAGTGAGCAGTGTAAGCTGCTGTGTGGACAGGCTGCACCGCTCACTCTTCTGCAAAGAGGACAGTCCCAGCATCCTCCTCTACCCTCTCATGATGCCACCATCAAACATCACAAGGAATGTTTAAAATAAAGATTTAGGCAACCTGCCTGAGGCCACTTTTTTTTTTATTGCCGAGTAAGGGGCATTAGGTGTTTTGTGTTGGCAGCTTGAACTCTTGGAAGAAAAGAAAAACCCACAAACTGCAAATGCGTGAAAAGTACTTTACTTAGCGCTGAAACCATGGACTCTGTTGGATCCTCAGTTTCTGTGCTCAGTTAAGTTCTTTTCATGCTTTTATAATGGCTTGATTTTGCCCAATTGTGGTCCTAGTTGAGACTGTGTCGTTTGACCTCAGCTGACGCTGACAAGTAGCCACCCCCAGCAACTCATGGCCCCTCTCCAGCGCTGCTTGCATTGCTGCTGAGGGGGACTATGTAGACAAGACACTACATTGGCAGGGAAGATGAGGGCAGCACCTGTGTGGACCTCAATAAATATTGGTTCAGCCTTGTAAATGTGACCTTAGCACTCACTGAATCAACTGTCTCCCATGCATCACGGTCACATGGGACAGGAAGCAATGTGGGAAAAAGAAAGGCAATAAAAGATACTGGTATGCACATCTCCAAGGGCCATGCAACCAGCAGGCAAAACTAGAAAAAATATCCTAAGGACTACACACACTAAGTAAAACACTCTGCACAACACACTTATTTGACGGTAGTTCTTGTTAAACGGAATAGAAAGGTTACATAGGTACACAGCCATTGACAGCAGAAAAAGGCCCTTGACTCATCCAGGCTATAATGGGAAATGTTTAGGCAGGCTAAATATGTTTCCCTGAAAGAAACAGTGTGTTCCTTAAATTTTAAGGGTACTGTGGCTCAGAGGACTCTGCAGCTTGTTCAGGACAGCAGAGCTAGAGTGCATCTTGCTGGGGAAGTGGGGGGCAGGGTAATGTGAGGCAGTATGTTTCTTCTGCCCAGAGAGGTATCCTATGTGTGTATCCAGCTCCCAAAGCAGAGGCATGATTATAAAAAAGGGGGGGGACAGCCCCCCATCCCCAACATTCATCACCGCAGTCTTGAATAACTTGCTGTAAAATCCTCTCATGGTTCTGGCCCCCCCCCCTCCAATAATTACAAAAAATACACCAAAGTTACCTGTTTACCTGCTGCAAATCTGCTCCGTTTTCCTCACCCCCCTCCCTGTTCACCAATCTGTATATTGTACAGTACTCCTTGCCCTCTCAGACACTGTTATTTTATACCCTAATTACTTACTGTAAATTGTAAAGTAATTTACATGTTTCTCTCATACACAGTTATTTATTGTACTACATCTCTGCCATCCTTTGTATTTAACTGTACCGTATCTACTTTGTATAACCTGTACCTGAAACTTGCTGCACCTGTACACAATGTTGTTCATGCCACTTGTTGGCCCTGGTTGTGTCTGAAAATGGTCCTCTGGATCAGTGCACTTACCTGGTAACCAAAGACTTAAATAAATAAATAAAAATAAGTTGCTCTACTGTCCCAAAGAAAGCACTGCAAGAGTGGTGGTGAATCTTTTTAGCTCAAGTTAAACCAATTCCTCACAGTTATATAATATTTTATATGTTCCTCCTGTAAACAAGTTGCTTGTTACTTGAATAGTGAGATTTTACCAGAATACAGGACTGTCGAGATCATCTTTGACTGTGTAGTACTCCTTGTTTGTCTGAATTGCTTTGGTAAGCCCAAAATCACCAATTTTCACTCTATTCCCATTTTCAACAAGTACATTTCTTGCTGCCAAGTCTCGGTGAACATACTGACGAGAACCCAAGTAATTCATCCCCTAAAACAAAATCACAGATTAGTTTTGACCATTTTCCCTCATTACACTTTGCTTTTTATGTACATATACACATATTAACATTTACAAATCAGAGAAACCAAATCAAAATTCCTTCTTCTAATGTGAAATGTGTTGTTTCCAAGGTCTCCACTAATGCCAGTCCTGGTTAGGTGCATAGTTTTAGGAATCTATTTGATTGTATATTCTGTACATACAGTATAATTTAGCACACATTTCAGATCATCAGACAATAATACCTACCTCACAAATCTGTATAGCATATTTGAGCTGTTGCTTTAGATCTATTTTGCTCTTATGCCGTGGAAGGTATTCTTTAAGACTCCCAGAGGGAAGAAATTCCATAATTAATTTAATCCCGCTGCCACCTGAAAATAAATTCAGTTAAAAAAATGCTTATTGCAACTTTATAAATGTGATATACAGTGCATAATGAATGTGTTAGTACTTATAACATGGGGTATGGCTAATTCTACCTTCCTATTGTTCAAACTCCCCGTCACATGGGACTTTATGAACATACGATATACTCTACCTATAGCAACCTGTTGGGATAAAAAGGTTCATATGCAAATAACACTACACAACCAGATCAGAAAGGCAGGAATTATGTGCATCACCAACACTTCTACAAATAATGCTTTAAAATTCAGCAAAAATTTTAAAAATACCTGGGTGAAACAGGATGATACAAGATACCCTATGTGAAAAAACAAGGAAACTTCATGCTGCCATCAAAACAACATGGAAAAAAACCCAGGGCTCAGAAAGCAGTTAGAGTGCACACTTCAGCGTTTTCTTGCCCTTTTCTCAATGGGGGACTTTGCAAACATGGAAAAGTGCAGGAAATTCACCCAAGAATTAAAAATCTGGATCATGTTTAGCTGAAATCAAGTCCACAGATCACCTGCACTGCCTTTCTCGTAAATGAAACAGCAAACTGATTAAGGATGTGGACTCCACACGTCTAGCACACCCTTAACAAAGCAGCAGCATTTAACTGGTTTCTAAACAATGAGCCATTTTCTAAAAGGGCAACAAAATTCAAAACTGTCCTTAAAAAACGGATTTACTTCTCGTTAAAAGAACATATCAGAACATTTTACAAGTGCAGTTGGACACTCTAGAGTACGGATTATATGCACCTCCTGGTGGCTGAAGTCCTCAGCTTTACCTCAGGCTACAAAGAATCCAGTTGGTATGTTAAAGGTGACATGAAAGGTTTGTGAATCTGCAGCTGCTTATAATGTCTGTATTTTCAAAACAGAGGATAATGGATGGGCCACAGTGAACAACAACAAGGCTGTTCACTTCGAGAGGTTGTTATGACAACCATGTAAACCTCGAGAGTGAAACTCGAGAGGTAGTCGGTTCTCGTAACAACCTCAAGAAGTGAACATTTTGTTGTTTACTGTTGTCCATCTATTATCTTGTATAGTGTATGGGGCAACAGTAAAAGCAACACCAACTTTTAGACACCAAAATCGACTTTGAGCAGTGATTTTCTGACTTTGTCATCTGCCCACCCTACCCGAGAACAAGCTCACTCCGTCCCAAACTTTGCCCCTCACATAAATATAAAAACAAAAACAAAACTTGCTTTCGCTCTAACAAACATTTCATAAAAATAAAATGTGGCTGCTGTCCTTACTTTGAGGGACTTACTGCTGCGGCTCTGACTTGATGCCAGCACTCATGGAGACAGCAGTTTCCTAGAGTCCAGTGCATTAAGTTATGCACATGCACAATGACGATCGCTACTGTTGTACCATCAATGTGACGTACTCAAGATGGTACAACAATATTGTGCTTCCATCGATTTTCATACATAACAGTCCTCTCCCATACACTATAATTATCTTCATATGCCTATGTGGCGTTTTTTTGTACGGTCCATCACTAAAAGACCCCTTGCCTTCTCTGTGGTCTGGCAGCCCCTTCGGTTGCTGCTGGTGCTGACCCCCTGTGGACCGTGGGAATAACTAGTCGGACGCATAAAATAAAGAATAAGGCATAAGTTCAGTAGGTGTTCTCTTCATGAGGACAAGCCCCACATTGACTATACTCTGACTGACAGACCAACATGGCACTGCCAGGCAGTGCAACAATTAGATACATGCAGTTCTAAGTGCTCTTAAAGGGGCGGCAGCTAAACATTAAGCCCCATGCTTAATGTGTTCTTCACACCTAGATGATCATTATAAAATGGCAGGGAAGATCAGTAATCTGACTGGCTCTTATTTTATGTGAAAATCACGGTTTACCACGGTTAAAAAGGCTCTACTCAGAAGTGAAGAGTCTGGAACCCTGATCAATGGACATCTGGAACACAGGAATTTCAGTTAGCCCCTACAACCAGAACTGATCTTATACCACCACAAACACGCTGCTACCTTTACACTGTAACAAAAAATTTCAACTGGGCCTAAAACAGAACAACCTTAAATAAAAAATAAAGCAAATTAATTAAATGTTGTTTCCTGATTATCACTCTCCTTACATACATAACAAATTAAAAACAATAAGTATTGTTCATAGTTTTCACTACAACTGTTTCTTTCCTGACAGTGAAAAATCCCCCTTCTGTCTTTACCTGCTCATCAGGGTACACTTCTTCTTGCCCTGACAGCAGTGACAGCGCTAGGATGTTTAAAACATGGGTCAAATTAGATCCACTGGTGTAAAAAATGTGGGTCACAATGAGAAATAGCTGGGTCAAAACTAACCACAAGTACAAATTTCACCAGTATAGAAGCTTAAATCTGTCAAGTGAAAATACTTTTCTACTGTTTACTTTTCCGTCTTTTGGCTATTGTTACAGACAGGTGCACTACTCTGGACCCAGTGTCATGTGGAAACTGGATAATTTCTGGGCAAGCTGCAACGTTTTCCCTTTTTGCCCTATCTAGCGCTGTCCCTGCCTGACACTGATATAATTGAGTCTCTGGCTGTAACAAAGACCACTGCTGTCTGTGTGTACAGTATGTTAGCAGAGAAACATTCTGCCAGTGGAATGGAGCAGAATTTTGAATCCATATATTCCATGATAAACAGTCCGTGATAAACATTCCATATCTTGAATGTGGAGAAAAACAGAGAAAAAGAAACAGGAAGAAGAAAGTAGGCAATAATACAATGACATCCAGTCCAGTGGCTGAAGGCACTTGGCCTTCGGCCTCATGCCTTACTACGCCCCTGGCCGTGCTGTGAAATATGTTTTACACACACCCCTTTGTGCCTTCTTGCTTACGTGTTTAACTATATTTGAATAAAAAATTATGTAAAAAAAGAATGTTTTGACACTGTTTTCTCTTTACGGACAACATTCTGTACAGTTCCCTTCATAGAACCAGAAATTTAGAGTTTGACTGTCACTACATGGGTTTAGAACTCTGAGCATTACTCTGGTTAGTGGCTCATGGTCAGCATTCTGAATCCATGCAGTGACAGTGAAAACTGCAAATTTCTGGTTCTGTCAAGAGAACTGTACAGAATGTTATTAAAAAAGCAATATATACATATTTCCCCTGTCAACTTTTACTCAAGTACAGTTAAATATGGGACATATGATAAATATTTTCTCTGAAAACATGAACATAAACAAGCAGCACGTAGTTCCACACACATTTCCTGTCCCTTTAACACAGCATAAATAATACTCTGTCATATCTATTCTTTACAGATTGTAACCAGAAGTCCTGGTAGACATGCATCAGATAAAATGCTGGTAATCCAGGATGGAGAATACAACAGCATACGTCAAAAAACAGTATGTAGCTCACTTCGCATGCACTGAATAATTGCAAACTGCTTGCTATTGCCATGCATCTTGTTTTACTGAAATCTACAAATGTACTTATTATGCAGATAAATCTCCTATTTCTATCTGATACAACCAGAGAAACAGGTTAAAGATAAACCAACCTTCTTCAGTGCAGATTCCTTTGTATTTTACAATATTTTCATGGTACAGCGTCTTTAGGATTTCAATTTCTCTCCTTAGATCTGCTCTTTGTTCATCGCTGCTGTCTGGTTTTAATGACTTTACTGCAACCAATTCTCCAGTGTTATCGCCCTCTGGGTCATATCGACATAGTTCGACTTTCCCAAAGTGACCCTGGCCAATAAAACAAACAAAATACCAGTACTGTTAAACTGAAAATTTAAGTAGTGTAGCCCATAAGGGCGAACGGTAGAATGCTTCACAGTGGACTCGAGGCAGAGAGACACTTTGGTCAGGTTTTTTTCAATTCTCTGCCCTCAACAAATTTTGCTAATTTATTCACGTCTCAATCACTTTGGTGCTAGAAATGTCATCATCATAATGCTTCAGTCACAAACTATTAGTTTCCAATGAGTCCCGCACAAAGCCCTGCTCAACAATTAGCCACAAGGAATGCCATTTGTGACACCCCACCCCAAAAGGAATGCATCATTTATTTAGTTTTTGTTTATCGGGTAGCACTAGCCATAGCAATGACTATTTTCAGATATGACCCGGAGGATACAGTACAAACATGGTAGACACAACAAAGTGAGACACCTTTTACATAACAGAACAATGTAGAATACAGAGCAAGTAGCAGGCATAGCAGACAACAGAGATGCAGGGCAAAATAGTGGTTTCAAGTACATTTCATACAAATTACAGACATTTGTCAATTTAGGGAAAGATATCAAAGAAAACATACAATCCAAAAGAGCAGTATCAAGCAAAGTTTTACATTCACCGGCATGAGTGATAATAGGTGAGGATAAAGTACAGTTACGTAAGAACTT
Source organism: Neoceratodus forsteri (assembly GCA_016271365.2). Lineage (NCBI taxonomy): Eukaryota > Metazoa > Chordata > Ceratodontiformes > Ceratodontidae > Neoceratodus > Neoceratodus forsteri. The sequence goes on along the minus strand of CM028136.1, from coordinate 396,617,767 downwards.
ACCGTAACAGTAGATCTTCGAGAACAGCTCTTACAGCAGGTTATACCATTAGGACTGAAGCCGGCAGGCATTAGGACCCAAATGTTGTTCTAGCTAGCAGTCTTCAGCGGGGACCGCCCCCGACATCAGGCGTAGTACATAAGGAGGCGGTTCCGACAGAATCCCCAGTTCTCCCGCCGGAGACTTCCGGCCACTGGATGACATCAGAAGAGGAGACCGAGGACCCGCCATCAGATAGCCAAGACTAAGGACAGACCTTCCCAATCTGAAGGATGGGTGTTAGGTTAGAACCTACTTCCTCCAAGGGGGAATGGTGGGTGGGAAGGTACCTGCTGCAAGAGCTGTTCTCGAAGATCTACTGTTACGGTAAGTTCTTACGTGACTGTACTATCTTCTTCGAGATACAGCTCTTGCAGTAGGTTACACCATTAGGACTGATTCCCAAGCAATGGCAACATTGTAAAGCCATCAGGAGGAGGAAGAGCGGAGATTAAGACCCTTCTGAGCCTAAGACAGAAGTCCCTGGAGGGACGGCTGGCGAAACCAGCCCTTCGCCTTGAGCGATGTCGAGCTATAATGCCTGATAAAGTATGCACCAAGCTCAGGTAGCTGCAGCACAGATAGCTGAAGTGGACACATTCTTCAGTGCTGCGAAGGAGGTAGTCACTCCTCTGGTGGAATGGCCTTTGACCGCCTCCTGGCAAGGGTTTTTCATGCTTGTCATAACAGAAAGAAATACACTAAATGAGCCAGCGTGAAAGGGTTTGCTTTGAAATGGGGGCCCTTTCATCCTCTCAGCGAAGGATACGAACAGCTGCTCAGTTTTCTGGTGCAGTTTGGTTCTGGTCAGATAATATCTGAGACACCTGAGAACATCCAGGGTATGAAGCAGTGCTTCTCCTCGATTAGTGTACGAAAGTACACTGGTAAATCAATGTCCTGATTAAGAATAAGGGCTGAAATCACCTTAGGCAGGAACTTAGGATTTGTCCTCAGGGATACCCTATCCTGGTGGAAAATTAAATAAGGCTCCTTGCACATGAGAGCACGTATTTCGGAGATTCTTCTCGCCGAAGTAACAGCAACTAAAAACAACGTTTTCCACAACAGAAAACGAAGCTCGCAATCCGCGGCTGGTTCAAAAGGTGGCAGTGTAAGCTGCTCCAGGACAAAGGGCAAGTCCCAAGGAGGGATGGGATCCTTAATGGGCGGCCTAAGGTGGAGGAACCCTCATAGAAATGCACGAGTAGCATCCAACTGGGCCATCATGTGATGGCCTATGGGGGCATGATAAGCTGAGATTGCACAAAGGTGCGCTTTGATCGAGGAGTAAGCTAGCCCGGATTGAAAAAGGGAAAGCAGGTACTCCAGAACCAGCTTCTCAGGACAGTCGAAGGGTGAGAAACCGCGTGTTTGAGTCCACAGGCAAAACCTGTGCCACTTCATGGCGTATGTTGCCGGTTTTCTGGCGGCAGAAAGCACGTCTGCCACCTCTTGCGAGACCATGTGTTGCATCATGGCTATGTCTCTAGGAACCAAGCATGTAGGTTCAATGAATGCAAGTCCGGGTGGACTAGTGAACCCGCCTCCTGAGACAACAGGTGGGAGCTGACTGGCAAGGGAAGCGGAGGTTCCCAGGACAACTGTTACAGAAGCAGGAACCAAATTTGCCTGAGCCAAAAAGGCGCTATCAAAATAAGCGTCACGTGCTCCCTGCGAAGTTTGAGAAGGACTCTCTGGATCAATGGGAAAGGATGGAAGGCATAAAGGAATCTCCCCGCCCAGGAGAGGGACAACGCGTCTCGCCAGAAAACACCAGGCCCTGGATCTAGCAAGCAAAAATTGGGCAGTTTTGCATTGGATGGGGACTCAATAGATCCAATTCTGGAGTGCCCATCTGTAAAACAGATCCTCTGCCACCTCCTGTAGAAGTTCCCACTTGTGGACTCTGGCCTGGGAATGACTCAGGCTGTCTGTGACAGTGTTGTCCACCCCGGGAACGTGAACTGCAATAAGGTTTGCGCCATGTCGTAGTACCCATTCCCACACCCTCATGGCCTCCCTGCAAAGGGGGTAGGAGTGTGTGCCTCCTTGTTTGTTGAGGTAATACATCACCGCAGTATTGTCTGTTTGTAACAGGAGAGTACTTGGTGGAATCTCTGACTGGAAGGCTTGCAGGGCATAAAGGACCGCCCTTTTCTCCAATATGTTGATATAGACATGAGCTTCATGGGTAGTCCATGTTTCCTGAGACCTCACCCGTTCAAGTCGCTCCCACCCCAGCCCTGAGGCGTCTGTGGAGAGTGTTATCACGAGGGCAGCGCTGAGAGGAACCCCCACAGAGGGTTCCCGGATCTAGCCACCATTGCCAGTCCCGAACCACGGCCTTCGTGATTCTGACTGGATGCTGCAGATGGTCTTGCCTTTGGTCCCATTGCACTCTCAACATCCACTGGGTTACCCGCATGTGGAGTCTTGCCATCGGAACTGTTGGAATGGCCGCAACCATGTGTCCGAGCAGGCGAAGGACCAATCTGGCTGGGACGGTCTTCTTCGCTGATAGGTCCCTTATGAGGGATCGGATGTGTTCCGCTCTGTCTTCGGGAAGAAAAGCTTTCCCCTTGACGGTGTCCAGAACTGCCCCTATGAACTGCAGTTTCTGGGGCGGTACCAGGAGAGACTTCTCGTGGTTGATTAGGATGCCAAGAGACTGAAAAGGCCTGGGTATGCTGAATGGCCAACAGCAATGCCTCCTGGAGGAGGCCATGAGAAGCCAGTCGTCCAGGTACGGGAACATAGTGGCCCTGTCTCCTCAGAGACGCTGCCACGACTGCCATGCACTTGGTGAATACCCTGGGTGCTGATGACAGCCCGAAGGAGCGCTCGGAACTGATAATGGCGGCCGAGAGCTCGAGCGCAGGAACCTCTTGTGCGCTTGGAGCAATAGGATGTGCAGGTAGCGTCCTGCATGTCCAAGGACGCCAAGAAGGCATCCTTCTCCAGCATGGGGATTAGTCCCGGGAGGGTTACCATGCAGAAGCGCTTGTAAATGACCGACATATTGAGGTCGCTGAGGTCCAAGATTAGACGGAGGTCCCCTGTTTTCTTTGGAACCAGGAAGAAGTGTGAATAGTAACCTGCTCTCTCTGTCCCTGGAACATGCTCCAAAGCTTCTTTCTGTAGAAGTGTGAGCACTTCCTGCCTTATGAGCAGGGTGTGCTGACCGAATAACGGGAGAGCAGAGGAGGTCTTGTGGGGGTTTGTCTACAAATTCTATATAGCGGCCTTTTTGACCATACTGTAGCACCCACCTGTCGGTGGTGATCAACTGCCACCCTGGCAGGTGGTCTGATAAACCCCGACCTTTGTTTCCCGTTGATCCTGAGGAGGCGGGGCGGAAGGAATCATGCTGTGGCACCATTGGATCCTGCAGGTTGGGCCAACTTGGTAGCTTGTTGGCCTCTGCCTGAGGATGTCTTAGCCTGGGCTTTCCAGGAGAAGGAACCCCTCTGTTGCTGGCCAGAACGAGGTTGTTGCCTCTGGGTCCAGCTGCGAAAGCGACTCTGGTTCCTACGAAAGGAACTAAGTCCAGATCTGTACATGGCATGGACAGATCTAACAGCCTTCCCGGCTTCCTTCAATTTGGTGATCACCTTTTCTGAGGCTTCATCAAACAAAACTTCGCCATGGTAAGGAGCGTCCATGATATTTTTCTGGACGTCCGGGGTAAACCCGGAGACACGGAGCCATGAGTGCCTCCGGAGACACATGCCTGAGACTGCCGCTCTGGCCGAAGAGTCCGCAGAGTCATATGTGGCTCGGAGCACCTGGGTCCCCACATCTGAACCCGTATGGAGGAGCCGCAGGAGTTCCTCCTTTAGCCACCGTCATGCAGTTTCTCTGCCAGATCCTGTCCCTGTTCCCACAATGCATTCTGGAACTGAACCATGTGGGTCAGGTAATTCAATGATCTAATGCGCAAGTTGCGGCGCAGATGCGCCTGCCCAGCAATCCAACTGCTTGGACTCCGGTCCAGTGGCTGCGTGCTCAAATGTTGCGGTTTCTGAGATGGGTCATGAAAGGCTGTAATGACCAGTTAGTCGGCCAGAGGATGGTTAGCCAGGTACTGGTCCTCCCTTGGGGCCTTGTACAGGCGGTCAGCCTTCTTCGGCATTGCCAGGGTTGAATGTGGACGCTTCCACGCTGCCTTGGTGACGTCCACAAAGGTGTCCACCAAGGGTGGCACTACCACAGGCTTGGGGTCTTTTTGCCGAAGGTAGCGGGCAAGGCGTAGTCTTTCGAGGTCGAGTTCCTCAGCATCCCATCCCATGTTCTCTTGAATATGTCTCATTATCTCTGAGAACGAGGGGTCATCCAGAGGAGACCTAGGGAGGTCACGTGGGTCCGGAGAGGGGATGCTGATTGGTGAAGGAGACCTGGAGCATTCAGAGATGTCAGATCTGGACTCCTCCATGGACGGTGAATACCGGCGTCTTCTGGGTCTCTTGGGGCTGGGTGACCCTGAAGAGGATCTTGACGGAGGCCTTCTCTTTTCCAAAGATCTACCCCTAGGAGGTGCTGCTGGCTCCTGGGGGGAAGGTGCTCGTCCTGCTGACCCCTTAGGTGAAGGAGGGGGTGCAGACGTCGGTGGCGCCTAGGTGCGAGAGGAGGCTGCGTGGTGACCACATCCTTTTTGATGGTGTCCAACCAGAAGGTGAAGAGCTCCTTCACTTCTGACAAGTTTAAGCCCGACGACGGACCGGGCGCCGGTGGCCTGTCGTCGGTGCCGGGCGCCGGCTCCCCGGGGGTCTCTGGTTCTGGAGAGGCTCCCGTGGGAGTTTGATGGGTCCGAATCGCCCACCTGGTCTTGGGCTGGGAGCTCCTCCTCCGACAGCGCTTCCTGACTGGCGTCGGTGGCGGTGGTGTGGTCCTCTAACTCGGACTCTGGCGCGGTCCTCCCGGCGTCAGGGTAGTGAATGCCTGACTGGTGATGGGTGACGAACCAGTTCCCTGGAGTGCCTATGTACCTTGGCGATGTCAGGTCCGACGTCCGCTTAACGGAGGTCAGCTCCTGGTCTTGCGTTGGGGTGGCGGCCGAAGGAGACTGACCAGGCGTCGGAGGCCAAATGCCAGGAAGGCGACTTGTGGGACTCCCCAGACCTGGGCGAGGCCTTGGCGAGAAGTGGCCTGGAAGTCTTAGCAGGCCACAGAGTAGAAGAACCACTGGCGATTTAACCACAACCAGGGGAGGCTGAGAGTGGGTCCTCAACGGAGAGCGGTCCGACCTGGAGCCGGAGCTGTGGGAGTCCGAGGCCCTGGAGGGGGATCTGGGTCTCGCCTTCTCCCGGTGCTTCTCATGGTGCCTCTGTGACTTCCCTGAAGATTCCCCTCTGGAGGAAGGTTCCATGGCCTTAAGTTTTTCTTCAAGGAGGAAAGCCTAGAGGGCCTTCTGTCGGCGGATTCTCGTTCAGCTGTTAAAGCCCTGACAGAAGGAGCAAGCCTGGGTGTCGTGGTCCGGGCCCAGGCAACAAACACAGGCCGAATGAGGGTCTTTGAAAGGAATCTGCTTCCCACAGGCACACTTCGAAGAATGGCCCTCCACTGAAGTTGGGGAGGACATCAGACGAAAAAACAGCTGAAGAGTAGATCTTTTCCGAAGTTTGATAAGTTTTCCTGGTCGTCGGGCGCTAGACTAACCGAGAGGTCGAGACATGCAAAGTCGACGGCGGGAAAGAACTGGGGATTCTGGCAGGACCACCTCCTTATGTACTACGCCTGACGTCGGGGGCGGGACCGACGTCGGGGATGGGACCGACGTCGGAGGCGGTCCCTGCTGAAGACTGCTAGCTAGAAAATTTCCGTGGGGTCCTGACGCCTGCCGGCTTCAGTCCTAATGGTGTAACCTGCTGCAAGAGCTGTATCTCAAAAGAAGATCAGAAGGTGCATATAACTGAAATCAGCAATGATAGAGATTACACAGAGATGGTTGCCAAAATCTTTAATAGAGATAGACAAAACATGGCAGCAGACAACTTGGGCCTAGTAACTACTCAAACAGCTGTCAGGATGATCAGCAAGTTGAAACAGGTGCAAGAGACAAGACTTTAAGTGCATAACTTAGTCCCCTAGTTGGACTTATTGGGAGGAGAGGGAGAGGGCAAACAATCAACAATGTTCAGGGTGGTTTGAAACAGGTGCAGGAGGCCTGGCTAAGGAGGAAGGAATGATATTTTTTTTTAACTGGGCATGTTGCGGGGCTAGACGGATCTCAAGAGGTAGGGAGTTCCAAAGTTTGGCCGCAGAGTGAGAGAAAGCCTGGGTATCTTTGTTAGTTTTACATCTTGGTATTTTCAGCAGTGCTTGATCAGATGAGCGGAGCCCATGTGAAGAGGGCAATGGAGTTAGCAGGGAGGCCAGGGAGACTGGGCTTCCAGTCCTAATGACATTATTAGCCAGTGAGCCAAGAGCAAAAGCACGAGCATCAGATGAGGGCAGCCAGTCCAGATCCGAATAGAGCATACAATGGGGTTTTGACCTAGGGGAGGCTGAGGCATACCTACATATACTGTTGCAAGTTGTATCCCACTTCCTTAGGAGTGTGGAAGATGCACTGAGGTAAGAGACTACCCCATAGGATAGGGACGGGAGTAGGATCCCACGGGCTATGGCTAGGCTGACTGCCTGTGTAAGTATGGAGCTGGGTTTGTAGGCTACACCAAGTTTAATACTGACTGATTTGCAATTAGTTATTATATGATTGTCAAAGTTTAGATTTTCATAGAGGAGCGCTCCTAGATACTTGAAAGATTGAACTGATTCAAGAAATTTCCCATCCTGACCTGCGACTTTAAAACGGTCCCTATGTTTACTTATTTTGGAGGTAGAGCCACACAGCATGGAAAGTGTTTCATCAGCATTAAGGATCAATTTGTGTTTGGAAAGCCATGACTGGACAGATTTAAAGGCGGTAGTAAGGGTCAGGTTAATATGGCATATATTTTTATAGCTAGAGTATAGTACCAGGTCATCCGCGTACAGATAGCTGAGCAGTCAGGAATATCGGACGTAATATGGTTAATGAAAATAGAGAAGAGAAGGGGTCCTAATATTGAGCCCTGGGGAACACCTAGGTTGATGGTTGTCGGGCTGGACACAGCAGAGTTGTATCTAACAAACTGAGTTCTATTGCAGAGATAGCTACGGAACCAGTCCACCATGGCTGGAGAGAGTCCAAGGGCTAAGAGATTCTGTAGGAGGAGAAAATAAATCGACAAGGTCAAACACCTTTGTAAGACCAATAAAGACCGCCCCCGTGAGGTGGCCATTGTCAATAGCAGCGAGGGTATCATTTACAAGGTGGAGCAATGCCGTGGAGGTGCTATGGCCTTTGAGAAAGCCATACTGAATAGGCGAGAGAAGATTATACTTAGTTAAGTGATCGGTGACCTGTAGGGAAATACAGGTTACTCACCTGTAACAGGAGTTCTAGGAATGGTATATGTTGTTCATCCACACTCATTGGCAGTATCCTTGCCGCTTTAAATCTTGCCGGAAGGTCTTCAAGCTTGCTCCTCCCACCCACCGGTGTGTAAACTCTCGGCTCCTTCCCATGGCGCCAGATCTGGCCCGCTGGAAGCTCAGGTTGTGCGTCGAAGCCGGGGAGGTCGGGTGAGTCGTGTGGATGAACAACATATACCATTCCTAGAACTCCTGTTACAGGTGAGTAACCTGTATTTCTAGGGACATGGATATGTTGTTCATCCACACTCACTGGCAGACTCCTAGCAGTTCTCCGGAGGAGGAGGCAAGACCACACCCCCATATACTTACTTGGGAAAGAGAGCTGGAGAACCGAGGCCCCAAAACCAGCATCCCGGCGTGACTCAAGTCGATGTGGTAGTGGGTAATGAAGGTGTTGCTGACTTCCAGGTAGCAGCCCTGCAGATTTCCTGGATAGGGACGTCCTGGGCAGCCACCGTTGCAGCAGTATGGGCGGTAGAATGAGCCTTATCCTCTGGGAGGCTCCATGCCCGCCAACTTATAGCAGAGATCTATGCAGGAGGTTACCCACCTGCTTATCGTCCGCTGGCTGCAGGTCTGCCAGATGCGGCTTCAGCGTAGGTGACAAACAGCTGGCAACCTCTCCTCGATTTCAGCCGTGGCGCCTCCTTATAATAAGCGAGCGCCTCTAGGGTCCAGAGTATGGAGCCTATATTCGCCTCCGAGTGTGGATTGGGTAGAACACCGCAGAGTCAACACCTGGTTAAGGTGAAACTCCGGACACCACCTTCGGAAGGAATTTCGGTGGGGCGCAGGACAACCTTGTCCCTGTGGAAGACCAGGTAAGGAGACTGATGGAAGCGCCTGGAGCTCTCCCATCCTTCTGGCTGACGTGATAGCCACCAAGAAGGCGGTCTTCCACGACAGGTGAGAGAGAGCACACCTGTGCATAGGTTCGAATGGCTTGCCCATGAGCTTTGCCAGTACCAGCAGTAGATCCCACGGAGGTGGGGGTTCCCTCACTGGAGGGGAAATGTGATCAAGGCCTTTGAAAAAGCGCCAGACCACCTTCTCCTGCGCCACCGACTGCTTCCCGGCCCGCGCCCGGTAAGCAGAGATGGCTGCCAGGTGCACCCTTAGGGTCGTCGACCTAAGCCCTTGACTAGAAAGGGACCATAAATAGTCCAAGATGCTTGCCAAGGAACAGGAGGAAGGGTCCAAGCCCTTGCCTGACACCAAATGGAAACCTTTTCCATTTGAAGGCATAACATTTTCTGGTGACTCTACGGGACGCCTCAACTACATTGAGGACCTCGTGAAAGACCCAAGGCCTGGAACTCCTGGCAGCTCAGGAACCAGGCCGTCAGGTGCAGGGATTGAAGGTCCGATGGAACACCTTCCCTGATTGACTGAGAGCAGGTCCGGGCGAGCTGGAAGCTGCCGCGAGTCCTGGAGCTGAGACTGAGGAGATCTGGTACCAGAACTGGCGAGGCCAGTCTGGGGCTATCAGAATCACCTGCGCCTTGTCCCTCCTCGCCTTGAGAAGCACCTTGTGGATCAAGGGAAATGGGGAAAGGCAAAGAGGCCCGGGGTCCATTGCCTCGAGAAGGCATCCCTGCAGCGAGCCCTGCTGAGGGGGCGGGCATGGAACAGACTCAGCTTCGCTTCCATGGAGGCAAACAGGTCCACCTGAGGTGTGCCCCAAAGGAGAACAGATGCTGTACTACCTCCGGCAGGAGAGACCACTCGTGGGATGCAGCCCCTATCCGGCTCAGGGCATCGGCCAGGGTGTTGGAGGCTCCTGCCACGTGAATGGCTAGGAGATCCGCCTCCAGGCTGCGCACGAGTGACCAAATGCGGAGAGCTTCCTTGCATAGAAGCATGGGCGCTGCCCCGCCCTGGCGGTTTAGATAGTACATGTCGTGGTATTGTCCGTCTGGACTCGGACCACTTGACCCGGAGGAGCGGAGCAAAGGCGGTGAGAGCTAGGCGGACCGCTCGGAGCTCCAGCAGGTTGATGTGGCATCGGGACTCCCGCGGGGACCAGAGGCCATGAGCCCGGTGTTCCCCCAGATGGGCACCCCAACCCATCAGAGAGGCATCGGTCGACAGAGAGACCGTCGGCTCGGGGCGGACGAACGGGATGCCCTCCTGCAAATGATCTGGAACGGTCCACCACTGGAGAGCGTTCCACATCCCCTGTGTCACCGACACAAGCTGGTCCAAGGGATCGCAGCGTTGAGACCACTGGCTGGCCAGTCCCCACTGAAGGGGACGCATGTTCCAGCGGGCCCAACGGACCACGCTGGTACAGGCCGCCATGAGACCCAGGAGGCGCGAGGAAGTCCCGAGGAGCACTGCCCAACCAGAAATGATCGGGCAAAGGAGGAAAGAACCTCGCCCTGTCCGCCGGGAGCCGCGCTCTGGCTCGAAGAGAGTCGAGCTGCGCCCCGATGAATAGAATCACCTGCTTCGGCTCGAGTTCTGACTTGGCCTCGTTGATAAGGAGGCCCAGTTGAGAGCAGACCTGGAGGGCCAGATCTCTGGACCACTCCGCCTCCTTCCTGGAGGGAGCTGCTATCAGCCAGTCGTCCAGGTAAGGGTACACCCGACCCTCGGGCGCCTGAGGGAATGCTGTCACCACTGCCATGCATTTGGTGAAGACCCTGGAGCTGGAGAGTCAAGGGCATGGCTTGAATCTGAGAGAGATCCTCCGCCGGAAGCTGAAGGAATCTCTGGTGAGACGGACGGATAGGGACGGAAAAACGCGGCCCTGCAAGTCCAGAGAGCAGAACCACACGCTGCTCCAAGGATGGTATTATCTGAGCCAGAGTGACCATCCTGAAGGTTCGAGACCTAGGAACTTGTTTAGGTCAGTAGGTTGGTAGAATGGGCGCCATCCCGTCCGCTTCGGAACCAGGAAGTACCTGGACACAAACCCTGGGTCTGAAGGAGGGTCCACCACCTCTCTACCACCTCCTTCTGGAGGAGGAGGCGATGTCGGCTCGACGAGCCGCCAGTGGAGCTGGGGATCCCGGAAGCCCCGAGGGCCACGGCTCTGAAGGGTGGTGCCTGCTCGAATTCCAGAGGCAGGCCTCTTCCCACCACCTCCAAGACCCACCTGTCCGTGGTAACAGCGGACCAGGTGGAACGGAGTGCTGGAGCCGCCTCTCTGGGGACCCAGGGGTAAGGTGACGGGATGGGGGCGACACCCTCAGCCCGCACTGGGCAGGCTTGGAGGAGGGACCGCCGAGGGACCCTCCTGGGCCCTTCCTCCTGCCTCCTGTTAGAGGAAGCCGGGCGGCTTGGGTTTGGGATGCCAAGGCCGAGCCTGCTGGCCCTGACGTTGCTGGGCAGGGCCGGAGGCCAGAAGGACAAAGGCTTAGGCTGTGGTTTGTGGCCTTTGTCCTTCTGAGTGAAGAGACCGAGTCCAAGGTGGCATTGACCTCTCGATCCTCTGCAGGTGACCTTCCACCCCAGGGTCAAGAGGTCAGTCCCCAAAAGGAACATCCGCCAACTTGTGCTGGTATCCGGCAAAGGTGGATGTCTCAAGCTCACGACGATAGCCACTGCGGCGCCAACCGATCTGGCACATGAGTCCCCACATCCAAAGCAGTCTGAGCTGCTGTTTGGCCACTGCCCTGCCCTGGTCCCGCACCTGCTTAACCGTAGTCTGCAGATCGGCGGGAAGATGAGGGATGACCTCATCCAGGAGCCCAACAGGGCATGAGAAAATGTGCCATGAGGACGGTCGAACTGGCCTGACGAAGGGTGAGAGACGAGCGTGAGACTTTTCGCCCGACATAGTCCATTTCTTGGACTCCTTGTCAGGAGGTTTGTCCACATCCTGGCGCAGCCGGCTACCGAAAACGCTGTCGGTAACCAACCCCTCAGCAGAGGGTGTTCCAAACCGGACAAGGAACCGTAGATCGGATACTTCCTGGCCATCCTGGCTAGGGCGCAGGGCAGGAAGCAGGCGCTGCCAAAGTTCCAGTGCTGGACCCACTATGGCCTCGCCACCGAAAGGCCTCCGCCGGAGAATCCTGTCCAGAATCTCCGAGGGGATACTCTGGCCCGGTTGGAACGGGTTCGAAGCCCATCCCGTAGACTCGGATGAGCCGAGCAGTCCTAGGAAGGACGACGGGCTATCGTCCATTGGCTGACCTCCTGAAGACCCAAGTCCAGTCGCTGGAGAAGAAGGAGGAATCATCTTCGACTCGAAGAGTCCTCAAGAGCTGCCTCTGGCTGAACCACCCTTCACCTGCCGAGGTCGGTCGGAGGAGGGTAACTGACAGCCGGCGGGTAAACCCTTAGCCGATCGGTAATCCTTGGTCGGAGCCCCAATTGGTGGCTGTGAGGCGGAGTTCCACCGCACCGGTGGAGCAGCTGGTTTTGGCCGAACAACCGCCTGGTATAGCTCGGCAAGTCGAGGGGTTGTGTCGCCGCCCGTGACAGCAGATCTAATGGTCTGGCGCGGAGTCGGCTTTTGTTCTCGCCAGGAGGAGTTGTTAACATAAGGTCCTCTCGCATTGTCGACGTACTTTTTGATGGCCTGCTTCCTCATCCGAGGAGTGAGGACGTAGGACGGTAGCGCAGACGCCGCTATCGCGGTGCCGAGACCGAGACCGGCGAGACGGTGGGAACGGCTGGGACCGGCTAAGAGGTCCGGAGATCGAGACCCAGAGTCCCGGAATTTCCGTCGGTGCAGGAGGTGTCGGCCGAACCGACACCTTCGCTCGGAAGGTCCATCCGAGGGCTCGGAACCGAGGCACAGGCGAGCCCATCGGGATCTCAACTCCTCCTGGGAACCGGGAGAGGGGAATTCGCGCTAAAGGCGACAGTCTGGTCTCAATGGTCGGAAAACTCGACTTCATCAGTGGGAGTCTCGTCAACTGACCTGACGGGGACACCGTGAGGCCAGTGGTCAAGTTGAAGCGGTCGATCGATGCCGACGGTCGACGGCCCGGGAGAGGGACCTTCGGCCCCAAGAGCGCCGACGAGGGAGTCTACCTTGTCCCTCTTTTGACCGAGAAAAGGTCCAGCAGACGCAGGCCCTCTCCTTTAGTGGAGAGGGACAGACAAAGCCCTTAAAGGAAGCCGTGTAGGAAATAAACCCAGAGAGCGGGATAATGCCGCGCCGAAGATACGGTTCACGCCGCCTTCTCCTCTTCGAGGCTTACCATCCGCTGGTGCTGATCCGGCTGAAACACGCCGGCCGCGACACCGCCAACCGGGCTTCCTTGGACTTCACCGAGGGAACGCTTCGGGACGCCCAGTTGTAATCGGGCAGCACGTCTTCGAGGACGTGAGGCTCGAGAAAGATGAGCACAGGCTCCAAGCCCGCGGGTCGTGCTCAAGGCCTACAGTAGACACACGTGAGTGTGGATCCGTCCGAGACATCTTCTGCCCGCATGGGCATCTCCGAAACCGAGTCGATGTATCCATCGCGGCTCTTGGGATCAAGAACGAAGTCTTTTGCAAAATATTTATTTTAACCGCAAACGGAGAAATAGGAATCAGCCACAAACGAGAGCGCTTATGAGGGAACCCGAGCTTCCAAGCGTAAGGAAGATCTACGCCATGGGGCGGAGCCGAGTTATACCACCCGGTGGGTGGGAGGAGCATGCTTGAAGACCTTCCGGCCAGATTTAAAGCGGCAAGGATACTGCCAATGAGTGTGGATGAACAACATATCCATGTCCCTAGAAACTAGCTTTTCAATTATTTTGCAAAGCACTGAAAGAATGGCTGTCGGTCGATAATTCTGCATATCCCTAATGTCTCCTTTCTTGTGCACAGGTGTGATTCTAGCCGCCTTCCATATATTTGGGACAACTCCATTACAAAGAGAGAGGGTGAAAATCCTAGCTAGAGGCTGGGCAATAAATGGTGCAGTCAATTTGAGAAGTTTGGGTTCGATACCGTCCGACCCTATGCTAGTATTGTCCGAGATGGTATTTAGCAGGCCCAGGACATCCGATTTGGATATTGCCTTAAAGTAGAAAGAAGGGTGAGGTGGTGAGAGGTGGGGTGGAAGGGGTGAAGGAACAGACTGCCTTTGGAGGAAGACAGATGTGTATCTGGATAGGTCAGAGAATTGCTCATTGACCGCTTCGGCAATGGTCTCAGGGTTATTGCAGTTTATGCCTTTAATGTTCATTTTGTCAGCCAGTTGAACTTTCTTTGTGTTTAGGAAAGATTTCACATGTGCCCAGAATTTTCTGGGGTCACCCGATGCTTCCAGCAGAAGCCCCTTACAGTAAGCGCTCTTTGCTTGCCTGATTCGTTCTTTACATTCACTTCTCTGAGCCCTGTAGGTGTGATAGTCTGCTAAGAGTCCTGAATTTCGAAGCGGCTTCAGCTCTCATTTCTCACATGCAAGGCAGCCAGCGAGATCTTTGTGCAGCCTTTGTTGGCGTGGGGCCTTTTACATCGGGTAACATGGGGTGTATGTCTATCCTGTACTTCACTAAACTTTGTAAAAAATAGTCAAGAGTGCTTGTACATCCTGGGTCTGTGAAAGATAAGACCAGTCAATAGACGAGACTTCGTACAGGAACTTAACCTGATTCAATCTAGCCTAGTTCCTGAAAGTGGTATAGCGGGGGGGCAGGGACTGGGAGCTAGACTGCTGCCATACGCAGAAAATAGGAGCATGGTCTGATATAGCATCCGGTAGTGTGCCTGTGTCAACAATTCTATCAGCCCTATTTGTTAACATCCAGTCCAGCAGCGTGCTTGACATGGCATTGTTTGAGATCCTTGTGGGCACAGTTATGGCTTGATGCAGGTTGAAACTTTGCATTAAGGATAGGAGTGAGTCATGAGCTTGGCCAAGCCAGTTTAGGTTCATGTCTCCAAGGATAAGCAGTTTGTTTGGTCCTACAAGTTTCACGGTATCTTCTAGTAATTTCGTGAAGGCAGTTAGGCCTCCCCAGGGTGGGTTATATGCAACGATTATGTGAAGATTCTTTGCACCCAACTGGAGAAGAGCATGAATGTATTCGCAATCGGAGGGTTGTGGTTTTGCATTCTGTATGATATTTAGATGAGCTTTGTGATACAGTGCAACACCCCCCCCCCCCCGGCTTTGAAGACAACCTGTCATTCCTGATAAGACTATAGTTTGGCAAGGAGCAGCTAGAGTTGGAGGTACAGGGTTTGAGCCATGTTTCGGACAGGCACAGGATATCTGGGTTGTGGGTGGCGACCCATGCTTCCAGCTCTACAAAATTATTCACGAGGATTCTAATGTTTAGATGGGCTATGCCGAGCCCAGAACTGGTAGCCCAGGAAGCATTATTGCATGAGTGGGGGTGTAATGGACCAGGGTTCAATTTCACATCTCCCACCAGCAGAAGATCAACCACTATTAGATACCAGAGCTTTCTTTGAGTAAAGGGAGTGCCCACTTTGACTCCAGAGTGTAGTCTGTAATGTACGTAGCCAGTCATAAGATAACTAGTGGATTTTGGGATCAATAGAGGAGTGAAATTGTAGTCAGTGAGTCTGACCAGCATGTTAGAGAACCTAAGATGCTTCTTTGTGGTTTGTATGTTTGGTGCAGCTGTAGGGGGCATGGGAGTAGGGATAGACTAGTTAGAAATCCAAATGGCAGACTAATTGAGATACAGGTCAGGAGAATATTTTTAAGTGCCATGCTGGTTCGGAAACGCAGTTTCACCATTAAATGGAGGGTAGGCAACAGTAACCGCAGTCCATAAAAGGAGATCACAGCCAGCCTTATGTGGGGAGCCAGATAGCAAGTTAGACTGTTTGAGAGTAGCTCAGAGGATGAGTCAATGAGGCTTACATTAGAATTGTGCACTGGAGAAAACAGCAGAACAACACCCCCTAGTGTTGATGTCTGATAAGGAGCATATGGAGAAGTGGCCTGATGGGCTACAGCTGAAACTGACAAATGACCGACCCTATATAAGAAAAAGCCGAGCTTGGGTGAGGTTTCAGTGGTTTCCGTAGCACTGAGCAAGCAGCCGTGCTGGCGGTTCGCACTCTCTTCCAATTACCTGTATTCAAATTTAGTGGTGGCAAGCGGTCTCCTGCAAACAGGACCACAGTGTAGACTCTGTCTGTGTGGTGATGTTCGGGGCAGTGGTGGGTCCGCATCACGCCCAAGTGGGCGGGCAGTCCTGAGGGAGATAGAAAAAGGAGCAGAATTTAAGCAAGGGGGGACGGGAGCAGGACTACAGGTTAAACAAAAGAAAAAGAAGAGAGCGGGGCGGGTATGGGCAGGACAGCAGAGATGCAGGTAAAGCATAAATTAATTAGGAGAGTCTATCCGTCCCACAGTGACTATTCTCAACAAAGATTTGCACACTACTCTGGGCTCAATAAGTTAAATCAAAAGAAGCAGGAGGTCACAGATGGAGCTTGGAAGTACGCTCTAACACTGCGCCCTAGCTGTGCAAAAAGTTTGCAGGTTGCTCTGCTCCTCTAGTATTACAATCAGGGCACTAATTAAACTGCTGTACGAATTTATCACCCTGGCAGTCAAATAGGATTATAATGCTAGGCAAATACTGGTTAAATACTACTGCTAATTTGTTGAAACTGGGAGCTCTGAGATCCCAGTGGCTGCAGCAGAAAAAGGCGCCAAATGAAAATTTTTAAAAGTCCTCAGTGGTTTCCATAGCACTGAGCAAGCAGCCGTGCTGGCGGTTCGAGCTCTCTTCCAATTACCTGTATTCGAATTTAGTGGTGGCGAGCAGTCTCCTGCAAACAGGACCGCAGTGTAGACTGTCTGTGTGGTGCTTTTCAGGGCCGTGGAGGGTCCACGTCACACCCGAGTGGGAGGGCAGTCATCTTCACAAAACATTCCTACTGCTTGGCACGTAAATGAGATACCCAGAATTGCTACTAAACATGAATCTGCTGCCAAGTCACCAGGGGAAAATGGCTTTCTGCTGGCCTAGCATTAAAAGAAATGCAAATTACATGCTCACTATAATCCTTGAACTTCCAGAAATATTTTCACCCTTGATTCACACTAATAGGTCTGAGCTAGAGATGCCAAAGCCCTGCTGGAGTCAGAACTTTTCAGGAGGGCTGGTGCCAAGGTAAGCTGCACACATGCGCAGCACCGGGAGACTAAGTGACGCTGCACGGCTTATCCGGCACCAGCCCTCAACCACCTCAGTACCTTTTTTTACCAAGGTGCAGCATAACCTACCTAGCAGTTGTGCACTAAACTTTATGCAGTCCTTTGTACAGTGTGTGCAGTATCTGAGTTTTCTATGCACATCTAATGTATGGAGCAATGCTTAATACACTGGAAGGTGGATAGTTTAAGTTTAAGTGAACTTAGACAGAACCTTTAAGTAGAAACTTAGGATTAGTATGCAAAGTCACCTGCCTTTGTGAAAATCAAAAAGGCTTTAGGTTTACATTAGAGCCTGGAGCTTGAAACCTTTGAACAGAAGTGACTACTGTAATTAATAATGCTTTCCACGAGAAAAAGCATAAGCCACAACTCAAGTCTGGCTCAAAAGGAGTCAAAGTCAGTTTCTGCAAAATAAAATTTAGATCCAAAGCAGAGACTGGATTTCGAATGGGAGGCTTTATGTGTACAATACCTCTCAAAAATGTACGGGCTACCTCCAGCTAAGCAACCGTACGACCATCCACAAGAGCGTAGAAGGTTGATACAGCAGTCAAGTACAATCTGATTGAGGAATACTGTAGCCTGAATGCAATAAAGATTGCAAGTATTCTAGAACCTGATTAATGGGGCAGACAAGTGGATCCAGGTTATGTGAAGTGGCCCACAAACCAAACTGCTTCCATTTCATAGAGTAGGCGTGTCTGGTGGATGGCTTTCTAGCAGCCACCAGAACATCTGCCACTTTCTGTGATACCCCAAATTGAGCTATGGCTATGTCTTCTGGAGCCATACATGTAGATGTAGGGACTTCAGGTCAGGATGGACCAGGGTTCCCTGTCCTTGTGACAGCAGAGCCTTGCACAGGGGCAGAGGTACTAGTGGGTCCACTGTCAGCTGTTGCAGCAGGGGATACCATATCTGCCAAGGCCATAAGGGAACAATGAGTATTAGAGTTGCTCCCTCCATCTTAAGCTTGAGTAGTACTCTGAATTAGTGGAAAGGGAGGGAAGGCATACAGAATGAACAGGTTACTCACCTGTAACGGTAGTTCAAGGAGTGGTATACTGTATGTTGCTCATCCACACTTCTTGGCATGTCCCTTTCCCCTTTAAATCTCACCAGAAGTCTTCAAGCTGGCTCCTCCTATCTAGCCGGGTGGTACATGCCTCGGCTCCGCCCCATGATGCCAGATCTTAGCCCGCTGGAAGCAAGGTTATGCGCCAAAGCCAGGGAGGTTGGGTGGGTGTGTGTGGATGAACAATATATACCACTCCTAGAACTACTGTTACAGGCGAGTAACCTGTTCTTCTAGAAGCGTAGTGGGTAATGAAGGTGTTTGCTGACTTCCAGGTAGCAGCCCAACAGATTTCCTGGATAGGGATGTCCTGGAAGCAGCCACCGATGAAGCACGTATAGCTGGGTAGAATGAGCTCATCCTCTGAGGCTCACCGCCAACTTATAAAGCACAGACCTATGTATGATGTAATCCACCTTGCAATGGTCCATTTGGCTGCAGGTCTGCCAGAAGCGTTTGCATAGGTGACAAACAGCTGGTGAACCTCTCCATGAATTTCTGTTTCTCTTCTTATAATAGGAAAAGCACGTCTCCAGGTCCAAAGCATGGAGCCTGTATTCGCGTCCAGGTGTAGTTAGGTAGTATACTGGTAGAGTCAACACCTGGTTAAGATGGAACTCTGACACCACCTTGAAAGGAATTTTGGTGGGGGCGCAGGACAACTTTGTGCCTGTGAAAGACCAGATAAGGGAAGTCCACCGAAAGCACCTGGAGCTCCCCTGTCCTTCTGGCTGATGTGATAGCCACCAGGAAGGTCGTCTTCCACGACAAGTGTGAAAGCTCACACTTGTGGATGGGTTCGAATGGCTTGCCCATGAGTTTTGCCCAAACCAGCAGTAGATCCCACGGAGGTGGAGGTTCACACACCAGAGGGGATATGTGACCCAGGCCTTTGAAGGGGCACCCGACTACTGTCTCCTGGGCCAATGTCGGCAGACCAGCCCACACCCGGGAATCAGAAATGGCTGCCAGGTGCACCCTAAGAGTCGATGACCACATACCCCCTTCAGAGAGAGACCAAAGGTAGTACAGAATGTCAGCCACAGAGCAGGATAAGAGGTTCAGACTCTTACCTTGACACCAAATGGAAAATTTCTTCCATTTGAAGGCATAACATTTCCTGGTTGATTCCTTTTGCTAGGCCTCCACCACGGTGTAGACATCCTCGGAAAGACCCAGAGCCTGGAACTCTAGCCATTCAGGTACTAGGCTGTGAGGTACAGGGATTGAAGGTTCGGATGGCATACCTTCCCCTGGTTCAGTGATATCAGGTCCAGGTGTGTGCTAAGTCGCTCCGGGGGCCTGCAGCTGAGGCTGAGGAGATCTGGATGCCAGAACTGGCGTGGCCAATCTGGGGCTACCAGGATCACCTTCACCTTGTCCCTCCTCACCTTGAGGATCAATGGAAATGGAGGAAAGGTGTAGAGAAGGCCTGGGGTCAACGGCCTCGAGAAGGCATCCCTCTGCAGCGAACCCTGCTGAGGCGGGGCAGACATGGAACAGCCTCAGCTTGGTGTTTTCCCTGGAGGTAAACGGGTCCACCAACGGTTTGTCCCAATAGGAGAACAGACTGTAAGCTACCTCTGGATGGAGACACCACTCGTGGGATGTCTGGCCTATGCGGCTGAGAGCATCCGCCTGCTGGTTCGAGACTCCTGCTACATGAATGGCTAGGAGATCCGCCTCCAACCAGGTTACGAGTGTCCAGATGTGGAGCCCTCCTTGCACAACAGATGGGAGTGCGTGCCGCCCTGTTTGTTGAGGTAGTACATGGTCATGGTATTGTCTGTCTTGAACTTGAACCACCTGACCCTGGAGCTGAGGAGCAAAAGCTGACAACACCAGTCTGACTGCTCTGAGCTTCAACAGGTTGATGTGGCATTGGGATTCCTCAGGGGTCCAGAACCCATGGGTCCAGTTGTCCCCCATGTAGGCTCCCCAGCCCATAAGAGAGGCATCGGTCATGAGAACGACTGTCGGCTCGGGGAGGACAAACGGGATCTCTTCATGCAACCGGTCTGGGGCGGTCCACCATTGGAGAGCGTCCCACATCTTCTGGGTTACAGTGATTAGCCGGTCGAAATGACCGTGGCACTGAGTCCACTAGGCGGCCAGCTCCCACTGGAGGGGGCGCATGTACCATCTGGTCCAACGGACCACCGAAGTGCACATCGCCATGCAACCCAGAAGGTGCAGAAAGTCCTGGCAGGGCACAAGTGCCCAACCAGAAATGATAGGGCAAAGGAGGAGATAACCTCCGCCCTGTCCGATGGGAGCCGAGCTCTGGCTTGACAAGAGTCAAGCTCTGCCCCGATGAAGCCCATCACCTGAGAGGGCACGAGTTCCGACTTGGCCTTGCTGATCAGAAGGTCGAGTTGGGAGCAGGTTCAGAGAGCCAGATCCCTGGACCTCTCCACCTCCTAAAGGGAGGAACCTGCCAAGAGCCAGTCATCAGGTTAAGGGTAAATTCGGACTCCTCAATGCCGAAGGTGGGTTGCCACCACTGCAATGCACTTGGGTGAAGACCCACGTGGCCGATGACAGGCCGAATAGCATGGCTTGGCACTCATGCAGGGTCCCTTCGACCCTGAAGCGGAGGAACCACTGATGGGACGGACAGATTGGGACGTGAAAGAACGCGTCCTGTAGATCCAGTGAACAGAACCACACGATTCGCTCCAGGGATGATATTATCTGGTTCAGGGTTACCATCCGAAAGGGGCAGGACCTGAGATACTGATTCAGGTCGTGGTGATCTAGGATGGGGCACCAGCCCCCTGTCCGCTTGGGCACCAGGAAGTATCTGGACACGCAGCCTGGGTCTGTGGGAGGATCCGCACTGGAGCTACTGCCCCACCTTCTCGGGAGGAGTTGAGCTATGTGGGTCTCAAGGAATGGGCCGACTGAGTGCAAGCTGAGATCCTTCTCCTCGAGGGGCGCGGGCTCGGCTGGGAAGATACTGCTTGAACTCTAAGGGCAGTCCCTGACCGACCACTTCGAGAACCCCACCTGTCCGGTGACATCAGACCAGGTGAAGCCGGGCCCCCACGGAAGGCCCAGAACTGGTGTGACGGGTGTAGGGATGGCAACCCAACCCATCACTGAGCAGGCTTAGAGGAGAAGGAAGGCTCCTGGACATGGCCTCAGCCTCCTCTGGGGCTGCTGAGGGGCCCTGCTTGAGCCATGAGCCAAGCTTGGGCCCCTGCTGCTGTGCCGTGACCTCCTTGATGGAGGGCTGTCCGGCTGCCAGGGAAGAGTGCCAAATGACTTTTTTCTTTCTGCTGGTTCTGCCCGAAGAACCTTTGCAGAAGTTTTCCATCCAAGGTGGCACTGGAGCGCTCTATGCGCTGAAGGTGACCGGCCACTCCTGGACCGAACAAGTCGTGCCTAGGAAGGGCACATCAGCTAACTTATGTGGTATCTGCTGGGAAGGAGGAAAGCCTCAGTCAAGCCCTGCCGTGAGTGGTCACTGCAGCTGCTAAAGAGCGGGCACAGGAATCACCTATGTCGAGGGCCGTCTGGAGCTGCTGTTTTGAAACAGCATGGCCCTGATCACGGACCTGTTTGACCGTGGTCTGCATGTCCATGGGAAGGTGAGGGAGGACGTCATCTAATGACCCCAGGAGGGCATGAGAGAAGTGTGCCATGATAACAGCTAAGCTGGCCTATCGAAGACCTAAGGAAGAGGCCGCATAGACCTTATGGGCAAAGTGGTCTATATTCTTGGACTCCTTGTCTGGGGGTCGGTCAGTGTCGGCCGAGCTTCCAGTATGCCGGAACACAGAAGTGGTCACCAGGATCTCGGCCAAAGGATGTTCTGTGAACCCCGCCAGGGACCCCATGGGCATCGCAAACTTGCGGGCCACGCAGGCAGACGGTGCTGGACAGGAAGCCGGACGCTGCCAAAGCTCAAGGGCCAGGCCAACAATGGTTTCGGGCACTGGAAAGGCCTCCGTCGGGGTATCCCCCCTTTTGAGCATATCCGTAAGGGGGTTCTCCGCCTTCTTCTGGATGGACTCCAGGGGCATTCCAGTGGATTTGGAGATCAGACAAAGGATGCTCTGACAGGAGGAAGTGCCTTCCTCCAATCCTGCCACCAGACGGCGCATCATCCCAGGATGGAGGTAATCTGAGTGGCGTCAGAGTCCGGAAGAATGGGATATAATGGCCTCCTGCCCAGGTCTCCCTTGACACACCGAGGGCGCATCGGGAGGAGCCCTCCCGAGGCTGCTTAGGTGGTGGTCTCACCAGAATCGGTGGAGAGACAGAGGCAGGCCAAACTGGGACATGGGCCAGCCCCATGGGCCGGGGAACTGAAGGCTTCAGTTCTGAAGGGGTCAGCATCGGCCTAGAATGTGGGAGCCAAGTGATGGCCGTGGTAGATGGCAGAGTCGGCTTCTGCCTGGACAAAACCAGCTGTTGCCACATGAGGTCTTCATAGCGTTGACGGATTTTCCACCAAACCCTCTCCTCGTCCGAGGAGGATGAAGACCTCTGGCGCATCTTTTTCGAATGTTTGTGTTTCCTCGGCCAGTGGATCGAGGGAGTTCTGGACCTCGACTGAGACTGAGCAGGCCGAGCCAGTCGATCGGGAGACACCGTAGTCAGTGAAAACCTAGGGTCCGGAACTGGATCCTGAATGGGAATGCCAGCAGGCTGGGTCTCCTCATCAGGAAAGACAAGGACATGAGTCCTTTCCAAAGAGTCGTCAACCGGGATCGGCAACAGATGGTCGATTGGGTCGAGAATAATCTCAGCCTTATCGGCCATGTCCTCGGTCCCCTGGCCAGATGGAAAATTCGTGAAGCCGGCAGCCAAGGAAGCGATCTCAACCGAAGTTGAGACTGTGTGTTCATGGGACTTGGACCTTGCTCGGTCCCAAGAACATCTTCGTTTGGTCGAAGACCCAGGGTCCTTATCTCTCTTCCGAGGGCTGGAAGAGTGTGAGCCCGAGGGTGCCTCACTCCTGGTGGGAGAGATCAACCCTGAAGGAGCCCAAAAGGTGGAGCCAAGGTTAAGTGGAACAAAAGCTCTAACTGGTCGAGCTTGAGTCGCCAGTCTCAAATGCCTTCAATATGTGTTCCTAGCGCTGCTCTAGGTGGATCAGCAGCGGCCGACAGCCCTTCCTCTTCTTGATTTTATGTAGTTCTTTTCTCCAGTCTTCCCAGCTTTAGGTACGCCGTTGTCTGTCCGTGACATTGGGATGGAAGGCTAGGTAAAAAGTGTATGACGCAGGTGTCATGTCCGGCACCTAGGCAATAAACGCATGTTAGGTGGGGATTGGTATGCAACATCTTTTAGCCGCAGGGGCACCGGCAAAATCTATGGGAAGATTTTTCTTCCATGTTCGATGTGGTAAAATCAGAACTGCTAACTCGAACGAGTTTTAAATTAAGTTTCGGCAATAACCAACGCTTTGAATCCAGGGCCTACGAACTGCTGCAAGAGCATGAGGGAACCTGTATCTTCCAGCGGAAAGGAAGATCTGGCATCATGGGGTGGAGTCGAGGTATATACCACCCGTGTGGGTGGGAAGAGCCAGCTTGAAGACTTCCGGCAAGATTTAAAGGGGAAAGGGACATGTCAAGAACTGTGAACGAACAACATATCCACGCACCTAGAATCTTCTTGTCCAGGAGAGGAACAATGCATCTCGCCAGAAAACTCCAGGCCCTGGAGCGAGTCAGCAAAAATGTTTTGCGTTATGTAGGGATGCAAAACAGTCCAACTCTGGATGACTGCATCATGTGAATAGCTTGTTAGCCATCGAGGTCTGCAGTTCCCACTCATATTTGCACTGTGACCTACTTAACATGTTTGCCAAAATGTTTTGGATGCCTGGAACACGGACTGCTGATGATTCTAGACAGAGTTCCAAAGCCTAGAACCAAACTCTCATTGCTTCCGTGCGCTGTGGGTAAGAATGAGTCCCCCAACCCCTTGTTTGCGGCTGTAAATGCATATCACAATGACACAATCTGTCTGTACTAACAGAGGACCGGGGGACAAGTGGTTCTGAAATGCTTGGAGCCCATATAGGACTGACCTCATTTCCAGGACATTTATATGAAAAGCACATGCCACCTGGTTCCACATGCCTTGTGTCTGAAGAGTCTCCATCCAGATCCCAAGGCATCTATAGTGAGGATCTGATGTGGAGTAGGAATCAAGAATGGGACACCCTTGAGCAGGTTGTTGCATTGTGCATGGAAGATGTGACTAGAACCATTTGTTCTAGATCATCTGGGAGTTGGTCTCACTGGACTCTCAAGAGTCCACCATGGGATCCACATGTGCAGCCTGGCCAGTGCTACTGTGACAAAGGCTGCTGCCACAAGGCCCAGAAGGCATAGAAACTTCCTTGCTGAGACATAACAGCAGTCATGTACCAACTGTGCGTGAGCAATCAGTCTTTCTGCTCTGTCCAGCAGCAGAAACACAAGAGCCTTGGGTCATATCCAGAACTGCCCCTATGTACTGCAGACGTTGGCAGGGTGTTAATACAAACACTAGTATACTGACTGTCACCCACAGAACATCGAACATCTATCTGGTTTGAGCTAGGGTTAGCAGTAATCGGTTCCTGCAATCGGTCCCTGAAGTGGGCTTTTAATAGCCAATCGTCCAGGTAAGGGAAGACATATAGGCCTTCACTGCAAAGGGCTGCTGTCACTAGTGCCAAGCACTTGGTAAAAACCCATGGTGCAGAAGACAAGCTAAACAGCAACACTCTAAATTGGTAATGCTTGGTGTGAAATAAGAACCTCAGATACTTCTTGTGAGGTTTCCTGATTCTGATATGCAGATAGGCATCATTTATGTCCAGGGAACATATCCAATGCCCTGTCTGCAACAGGGGAAGCAGACCCTGCAGAAAGACCATCTGAAACTTCTTGTTTTCTACGAAGAAGCTGAGGTCACTGAGATCCAAAATAGGCCTTAGATCCCCTGTCCATTTTGGGACTACAAAATATGTGGAATAAAACTCTTTGTGCCTCTGTCTGGGAGGTACAACTTCTATGGCCCATTTTTAAAGTAGGGTCCGTACTTTCTTTTGCAAAAGGGATATGTGCCCTGGAGGGTATGTTGTCACAAGTGGTGGACGATCTGAAGAGTTATCCAGAAGCTCCAGAGCATGACCCTTCTCTATGATCAGATCTCAAGTATCCATTCATCTGTAGTCACTGCTCTCCACTCATTCAGATGGAGGAACAGAGTTTTCCACAACCACCCCTAGAGAAAATGGTGGTTGGGGTTGTACATGAGTCATGTTGAGCCAGGGGCAGAGCCCCAGACTCTTTCACCTCTATGTGCTTCTGAATGGGCACCTGGGGTGGGGAGGGTGACTGTCCAGGCCCCCACACCTGCAGCTCTACCCTATCTGTAGGCCCGATGACTGCCTCTGACAGCAGACTGGCGAAAGTGACCCCTGCTGTATCTCTTCCTTGGGTATGGTACATGGACTTTATTGACTTCAGAGTCTTGCCAGATGACTGAAGATTTTTAAAGCTTCTTCAACATCATGGCCAAACAGTTTCTATCCCCCAAATGTGGTATTGAGAACTCTGCCGCACATTAGTGGCAAAACCTGCCACCCTAAGCCAGGACTTACGTCTGAGACAGATGGCAGAAGCCGCAGCTCTTGCAGAGGCATCGGAGACATCATGTGCTGAGCGAACCAAGTGTTTACCCAAATCAGCACCAGCAGTTAAGAGTTTTAATTACCTCTTGTTTGGTAGCACCCTCAGGCAAGGCCTTCTCCCATAGGCTGCTCTGGAATTTTATCATATGGGCCTGGTATCCGGCAATGTGTAGGCCCAGACAGGCAGAGGCATAGGTATGTTTGCTCAATATACCCAACTTCCTGGATTCCTTATCAGGAGGGAGGGAGCTCAGTTGCCTAGGTGCCCTGGATCTATCATGGGCAGCTGAGATCACCACTGAATCAGTCTCAGGCTGGTTAGTATAATAGAGCTTTCCAGAAAGGGCAGAGTATATTTTGTCAACCTTTCTGGGAACAGCTGGTACATAGTTAGGCCTATAATAGACAGCATAAGTGGCATCCTCCAGTGCTGGAAACAGGGGAGGCATGTCCAGAAACTCCAAAAGGTACTTTCTAGCAGAGTCCTGCTCCTCTAAGCTCTAAGGAAAAGCCCATAGAAAAATGAGGGATCCTCTGGAAGTTACCTTGGTGTGCTCTCTAGAGTCCTCACTAAATGAGGAGACTGCGGAGCTGGTGCCATGTATGTACTGGCTATCCTTAGTATAATCTTCCTCCATTATGAGGTCAGGATTATATTCACATTCATTGTTGTAGTTCTCATTGACAGGAATGAATGACATCTTCCCTTCCTGATTCTGGATGCTGGCAATGTAAATAAGCAGGACTCAGCTTGGTAAAGATGGAATTCTGACATCACTTTGGAAAACACTTGGAATGTGTGGAGAGAAAGAACAGTTACGCAAGAACTTACCATAACAGTAGATATTTCGAGAGGATCTCAGTCATCATGTCACACCACAGGAACTTAACCGTTGGTGAAGCGGGATCCACACGGAAGATTTTCAATAGTACAAATGGGGCCACCCATGCCACTGACATCACCAACCTTATAAAAGTGTGAGCAGCCCCGCTTCCTCCTCAATTCTTTCCCCGGAGACAAAGGGAGCATAGTTCTAGCCATGGGGGACCGAGGAGAGAGACAGAGAGAGGTGCTCAGAGATATATGAAAGGCTGGATACACCAGACGGCCAGTTCCTAGACAAGAGCCCAAAGAAGGGGGATGGTGGGAGGGAAAGCAGACCTGATGACTTAGATCCCCTTAAAGATCTACTGTTCTAGTAAGTTCTTACATAGCTGTTCTATCTTCTTTGGGGGTATATCTCAGTCATTAGGTCACACCGTAGAAGAGAGTCCCAAGCAGTTACAGGTACAAACAGAAAGTCTGGGAGGAAGGCTCACCATGAACTTAAGACAGGAGGCCCTGCAGCACAGCCCTGACAAAACCTGCATGGGCTCTTGAGACAATGTCCAGACTGTGGTGCTTGGTGAAAGTATGGACGGCACTCCAGGTGGCAGCCGCACAGATGTCCACAGCTGAGACCCCCTCGGAAACAAGCCACGGCGGTAGCCATGCTTCTGGTGGAATGAGCTTTAACCGCTCCAGGCAATTCTTTGCCGTACCTGTTGCAGCAAAACACAGTGCAATTTGCCAACCATTTGGATAAACATTGCTTAGAAACTGAAGCGCCCTCGCTACCTGGGGCGAAAGAAACAAACAACCGCTTTGACTTTCTGCATTCCTTAATGTGAAGCAGGTAGTATTTCAAAGCTCTACGCACATCTAATGTATGGAGCAGTGCTTCCCCTTGATTGGCACGCTCAGGGAAATAAACAGGAATGTGGATAGACCGGTTGAGTGCAAACTCAGAAACCACCTTAGGGAGACAGTTAAGATTTGTGCACAAAGACACCCTGTCTTTGTGAAAAATGAAATAAGGCTCCTCGCACCTGAGGGCCTGAAGCTCTGAAATTCTTCGAGCAGAAGTAATGGCAACTAAAAATAACACTTTCCAAGAGAGAAAGCGTAGCTCGCTAGTCACGACTGGTTCAAAAGGAGACAGGTTCAATTTCTCCAAAACAAAATTTAAATCCCAAGCCGAGCTGGAAGAACGGTTTGGGGGTTTCAGATGCAGGATGCCCCTTAAAAAAGGTATGAGAGACATCCAGCTGATTAATCATGTGGTCACCCACTGGTTCGTGAAAAGCAGAAATAGCCAAAAGGTGCACCTTGAGGAAGAAATACTGGAGACCTGAGTCAGACAGAGATCAGGTAGTCCAGGATGTGGTTCATGGGACTGGTGAAAAGGACTAAACTATGCTTGGCAGCCCAGATAGCAAACCGCTTCCACTTCATGGCATATGTAGCGTGAGTGGAAGGCTTCCTGGTGGCCACTAGGATGTCCACCACTTTGTTAGAGACCCCAAATATGGCTATGGCTATGTACTCAGGAGTCAAGCATGCAGATGGAGGGACCCGAGGCTGGGATGGACCAGGGTCCCCTGATCCTGGGTCAGTAGGTTCCTCAGAGGGGAAGAGGGACCAGAGGTTCCTCTGCCAACTGAGTTAGCAGAGGAAACCATATCTGCAGAGGCAAGAATAGAGCTACCACAATCATGCTGGCTTCCTCCATCTGTAGCTCGATTAGCACCCTCTGAGTGAGAGGAAATGGAGGGAAGGCATAAAGGAACCTCCCACTCTAAGAGAGGGACAATGCTTTTTGCCAGAAAACACCAGGCCCTGAAGCTAGCAAGCAGAATTTGGGCAGTTTTGAGTTAAGAGGGGACGCAAAAAGGTCAAACTCTGGACGACCCCATCTGTCGAACAAGTCTTCTGCAACAGATAAGAGAAGCTCCCATTCATGCATGCTGGACTGAGTCCAGTGAGGCTGTCCAGAGTGTTTAACACACCTGGCACATGGACCGCTGAGAGTGTCAGACCGTGATTCAATGCCCAGTACCACACTCTCATGGCCTCCCTGCACAGGAGGTATGAATGAGTCCCCCCCTTACTTGCTGATGTATTATACCACACTTAGATTGTCTGACTGCACCAGCAGCTGACCTGGAGCGAGGTGTTCCTGAAAGGCCTGCATGGCACAGAGTACCGCCCTCATCTCCAGGATATTGATATGCAGGGAAGTTTCCCACTGAGACCAAGAGCCATGGGTTTGGAAGGAACCCAGGTGTGCTTCCCCAGCCCAGACCGGATGCATCAGTCGTGAGGATCTGCTGTGGGAAGGAAATCTGGAATGGGATGCCCTGAAGCAGATTCAAGGGGCCCATCCACCACTGCAGTACCTTGTGGACTGAGAAAGAGACCAGGACTGGATGATCCAACGTGTCCTTACACTAGTCCCACTCTACCCAGAGGATCCACTGGAGAATGCGCATATGAAGTCTGGCCAGTGGAACAGTGGGTATGGCAGCCTCCATCAGGCCCAAAGTTCTCAGGTACACCCTGGCAGGTATACAGCAGATTTGAGCAACTTCTTGAGTTTGGGCTATATGGCACTCCACCCTGTTCTCTGGCAAGAAGACCTTTCTCTGTGCTGAATCTAGAACTGCCCCTATATACTGCAGTCAATGGGATGGTATCAGAATCAACTTGGGCAAATTGACAGCGATGTCCAAGGAGAGAAACAGCTGAACAGTTCTCTCCAGAGTTAGCAGAAGCTGTTCCCTGGACGGGGCTTTTAGGAGCCAATCATCCAAATAAGGGAAACCATACAGCCCCTCCCTTCTGAGAGCTGCTGCTAAGCACTTGGTACAGACCCGTGGAGCAGAGGACAAGCCAAAGGGCAGCACGTTGAACTTATAATGCTCGCTCTGAAATGCAAAGCGGAGAAACCTCCTGTGAGGAGGAAAGACCAATATGTGCAGCTAAGCATGTCCAGTGAGCAAAGCCAGTCTCCTGCTTTGAAGAGGGGCAGCAGAGGACTGGTAAAGTTACTATCCAGAACTTTCTGTACTGGACATACAGATTGAGGTCCTTAGATCCAAAATAGGCCTCAAGTCTCCGGTCTTTGGGAACCAGTAAAACCTGGAATAAACCCCCCGTTTCTCTGGCACTTGGGTACTGGCTCGATGGCCTGCTTGTGCAGAAGGGACTGAACCTCCTCCAGGAGAACAGACAAGTGAGCTGGGGGGGCCTGCAGGGTGAGGGAGGGGTTTCCTGAGGTTGCTGTATAAGCTCCAGGGTGTGACCCTTTCATGATCTGAAAATTCCAGACATCCGAGTTATGGTTCGCCATTGATTCAGATGGAGGGAGAACCAACCTCTAACCACCATCTCTTGGCCAGGGACCAGAACGGGGTTCGGCAAGGAGTCTGGTAGCTGCGGAACCAGTTGTGGGGCTGGTCCCTCACTCTGAGATGCTTGCCGCCACCCCAGGCATTGGAGGGGTGGGCAAGGCAGCTGGGGCTCGCGCTTCTCTTGAAGGCAAGAGGCTGCACCTGTCTATTAGTCACTTTTAGGGGGGGGGTCGCTTCTGTCTACCTCTCAGTTGGGTATGGTACAGAGAGTAGACAGACTTAAGTGCCCTGCCCAAAGCCTGCAGATCAGTGATAATGCCTTGAACATAAGGGCCAAACAGCTTAGTGCCATTTAAAGAGGCATTAAGGACCTTTTGCTGAACATCAGCAGCAAAACCCGATACCCTCAGCCAGGAGTGCCTACATAGCCATATGCCCATAGCCGCAGCCCTGGCAACAGTGTCAGCCATGTCATAGAGGGCTCAGAGGAGATGCTTGCTAATGTCCACAGCTGCCTGAAGACATTGAAGAAGCTCCTGCTTCTGTGTGCTATCTGTGAAGGCCTGGGCGGCAGCCTTGTCCTTTTCCCAACTGGCATTTTAGTACTTTACAATCCTCAGACCCAGAGTGGAGGGGGCATATACCCTCTTACCCCAGAGGTCAATTCTACGAGACTCTCTATCTGGGGAAAGGAACTAAGGTGCTTAGGCGCCTCAGACCAGTCGTGGGCTGCCTTAATAACCACTGAGTCTGTCTCGAGTTAGGCAGCATAGTAGAGGAACCCCTGAGGGGCATGGTAAAGTTTGTCTGCCCGGTGGGGCATAGCTGGCACCATGTCTGGTCCGTACCAAGTGCCGTGGCTGCATTCCTTAAGGCAGGCAGGACAGAATGATTTTTGGGGGAGATTC
This sequence comes from Neoceratodus forsteri, assembly GCA_016271365.2. Lineage (NCBI taxonomy): Eukaryota > Metazoa > Chordata > Ceratodontiformes > Ceratodontidae > Neoceratodus > Neoceratodus forsteri. Next base: position 396,587,348 of record CM028136.1, on the reverse strand, counting down.
TGGGATCTCCAGGAAGTCCATCAGCTCTTTCCCGGTGGCATCCTCTCCCTCAGTGTGGAAGCCCATGGCTGAGGACAGCTGCTTCAGCACATTGAAAAACGTGGGGTCCTCAGAAGGAGACCTAGGGGTACGCTTAACCAAGTCCTCACTGACAGAGGATGTATTCCTTTTCTTCCTCCTCATCGTCAGGAAGAATGAGGTCTGGATGGTATTCCTCCTTGACCTCTTCCAAGTCCAGGTTTGGCATCGGATGTGCTGACAGCAGCTTGTGGGGGGCTTACCATGGTCAATGTGTAGGCAGTGACGATGAAGCTGCCATCGACGGTGTTGACGAAGAGGGCTTGTACAAGCCCAGCTGATGCACTATTGCCAAAGTGAATTTAGTCAAAATGTCGTTTAGGTTGATGTTTGTCGGTGTGTGTGTGTGTGTATGTGTCAATGGCACAGGTACTGATGACTCACCTGATGGGCCCTGGGAATCCAGAGAGCCTGTAACCCTGGAAGGAGAAGGGGCAGGGAGAGTTGTCGACAATGGAAACGAGGGGCTGCCCTGAGAATTGGGCAGGGATGCTGTTGGTATGGGTGTGGAGGGCACAGAGACCTGGAGAGCAGTATTGCGCGTTGGTTCAGTCACAGCTAATGAGGAGCCCCCGAAGGAAGGAAAAGAGGCTGTCGGGGAACAAGATCACCGCGGGGAGGGGAGATGGTCGTGATCTTGGTCTTTTTTATGACTTTTCACCGAGGATTTGTCTTGGGTCTTGGAGGCCTGGGAGCTTGACGACCCAAATGGCGACTGAGAGGCTGGGAACACGGAGGACCCCTGCCCTGTACTGGCTACCTGTTGATCCATCAAGAAATTTTTCATGGTCAGGCCCAAGACAGCAGACACAGAGAGAATGTTCATCTGTGGAAGCAATCTTCTTTCTGCTGCAACAGCGACTTAAAAGAGAAGTCGAAGGATTAACTCTAGACATAAACAAGTTGGAGGAATCTTTTTAATAAAAGAGATTCTGAAAAAATAGCAAAAGAAAAAGCGGCAGTCAAAAAAGGTGCGAATACTGTGTCGGAGCTACCATGGAGACCCACGCAAGCAAGTCGACGGTGGAAAAAAAACAAAAAAAAACTGAGGAGGGAGCGGGGCCACTCACGCCTTTATAGGGTTGTTGATGTCGATGGCATGAGTGGCCCCAGTTGTACTACTGAAAATCTTCTGTGTAGATCCTGCTTCACCGACAGTGAAGTTCCTATGGTGTGGCCTAATGACTGTGATACCCCCAAAGAAGATCTACCTTATTTAATGGAAAGCAGAGACAGAGGATCCGTGACCAAACATGGACTTTAGATTCTCTGAGGGCAGAGGTGATGGCTACCCGAATGATTCCCAAGTTAAAATCTTCAAGTCCCACATCGCAAGGCCCTAATAAGAGCTTGCAAGTGAATATATAAGTACAAGGCAGATAACCTAGACAGCTACTGGCTTCCTGCTAGGAGGCCTGCTTGTGGTATGTCGAATAGCAAACAGATGGACTTTCACTGTGAAAAACTGTAGACTAGCAGTGGGTACACCAGACACCTGTCTAGCAGAACTAAAAATGGTTTGAAGCACCAGATGTGGAAGGCTTATGTGCAGCCAAAAGTATTTCTGAGACTCTCTAAGATACCTTGTACCTGCTTCACTTCTTAGCACAGATAAAGACCGACTAGGAGACCCTGTGTCAGTAAGTCCGTCCTGGGCGACAGAATCCTCAGTTGCTGACTGAAGACTATTCAATAAAAGAAACCATAACTGGGGAGGCTAGCGGGAGGGGCCACTAGAATTATCATACCCCCTGTGCCTCCAATTTGAACAAGAATCACTGAGGAGACCGACTAGAGGGAATGTATACAGAGTAGATTTGCCACAGCAGTTTGTATGCATTCTGACAGAAAAAGCCATGACCTGGATTTCTGAAGCAGAATCCAATCAGGGTTGAGGCATCTGACATTGAGAGTGGACATAAAAAGGTCCATATCTGGAGTACCCCACTCACCGAATAAGTTCATCTGCCAGAGTGATCTGAACTACTGGCTTATAGATTGCTTGGAGCAGGATCCCCTGCTCCAGATACCATACCCACACTCTCAGAAAAGACTTACCTGCTTCTATTTGAGGCTGAGAAACTTGCTATACTGCAGAGAACAAACTAGAACGCATTGAGGAACTGGGAACCTGGTAAGTCATAATATTGTTGGGGACTTGTTAGGAAGGTAAGCTACGCTTTCTACAGAAAGTTTCATTTTTTCTTATTGGCATTAAGAAGAGAATTGCAGGATTCCATTAAAGTGTAGTAATTTTATAACCAGAGGGGGATGAATTACAACTGAAGTTGCTTGATTCCTGTGCTTGAGACCTAGGATTTGGAAGGATATTTGTACAACATTTTAGAAGTGTCCTGCTGGCTGAGGAGTGAGTTTTTATCCCTGGTTTCAGAGAAGGGTTTGTGTATTAGAATCAGACATAGCAGAGTGTCTACATTGAAAGGTCTGCTTACATCACAGGTGTCACTAGTCAATCAACTGATTCTGGTAGGGCTTTTATCACCAAGATGTCTTAGGCAACCACGTAGTGAGAAGGCAGTCAGAAAAGACTTGCCTGCTTCTGTTTGAGGCTGAGAAACTTACTATACTGCAGAGAACAAACTAGAATGCATTGAGGAACTGGGAACCTGGTAAGACATAATATTGTTGGGACTTGTTAGGAAGGTAAGCTACGCTTTCTACAGAAAGTTTCATTTTTTCTTACTAGCATTAAGAAGAGAATTGCAGGATTCTATTAAAGTGTAGTTAATTTTATAACCAGGGGGAGTGAATTACAACTGAAGTTGCTTGATTCCTGTGCTTGAGACCTAGGATTTGGAAGGATATTTGTGCAACATTTTAGAAGTGTCCTGTTGGCTGAGGAGTGAGTTCATTTTTATCCCTGGACTCAGTAGAGTGGTTTGTGTAGGAGCAGTGGTCTAGTAAATTGTGGTGTTGGTTGAATTATTATAAAGGGCAGTTATCTACCAGGGTGGTGAAGCAGTGGTATATTTAATTGTTTCTAACAGTCACCAGTGGTTGTGGCTTACCCACCTACTCCTTCCCTCACCCCGCCTCACCCCAGGCGCCGCATTTCCTTTTATAGCCAAGATTCTGACATCACTTCCTCAACTGGTCTTGGGGCAGAACTGCCATACTCTTTAATAATCCAGCACAGTGCAAAAAAAAGTGGTACACACCAAAATAAAAAAAAAAAGATATTTTATATATTAATCATTGTATATTATAAGGGAGAGGGACATGTGGGGAGTGGTGCAATGCACTGGCTGTGGGGCAAAGCCCGGGAGACATTCTGGAACCTGCGTTGCTACCCTATTTGCAGGCAACTGTCAGCTCTGAGGGAGGGGGTTGCCCACCTCCAGGCTGAACTGGCAAGGACTAAGGAGGCCTCCCCCACCCAAAGAGCACCAGTTTCATAACCACTGCCTCAGAGGTTGCCAAGTGTGAAGAGCAGTTGGACCACAGTGCATTCTGGGAGGGTGAGGGTGGTGGAACAGAGGCGTAGCCCCCTAGTTGTACCTCTACACAAATCATATGTCAGTCTGGCAAATCAAAGTTCCTCTATGATGACACCTCAGTGGGAGACCAAGAAGAATGCTGGGGACATCCACAAGGGAGACTCACAAAAGAGTGGCAAGGGACACCACAGGGGAAGGAAACAACTTCTCACTGGGGACTCAATTGTTAGGGGTGTAGACCTGGGGAAGGGGGAGGAGAGGGAGGGAAGTAAGGTGCCTGCCTGGTGCCATGGCTTGGAGGGACAGGAAGCAAATCCTCAGGATTGCAGAAGCAGCATCACAGGAGAGGGAACTAGATATCATTGTCCACCTTGGGACAAATGACCTAGCTAGGCATGAGATAGTGCAGTGCAGATGAATTTGTGGAGTTGGGAGGGGCCTCAGACAGGTAGCAAGCACAGTAACCTTCTCAGAGGTGCTGCCAGTCTATGGCTGGGGTGAGGCTAGGGTACTGCACACCATGCAGTTTAATGAATGGTTGCAAAACTGGTGCAGAGCACAGGGCTTTGGCTTCATTGGGGACTGGGGGGTCCACCTGGAGAGATGAAGGTCTATACTGGCATGATGGTCTGCATCTGTCCAGGAAGGGAAACAAGCTCCTAGGTGACAGGTTTAAATGCTTCCTTGGCAAGCTTTTAAACCAGCCAAGGGGGGAGGCGCTGATAGGAAGCAGGAAAGTTCAAGCCTCCCCCCACAAAACATGGCAGGTAGTAGGGTAAACACTGAGGTACAGAGCTTGACAGAGGGCAGGACAGGGGTAAATGGAAAAATAGAGCAATAAGAGCAGTGATGGGGTAAAAAAGGATAAAGCCAACATTAAATGGAGGGCAGTGAGTACCAATGCCCGTAGTCTGGGAAACAAACTTCCTGAGCTAGTAGCCCTGATGAAAGAGGAACACTTGGATATTGTGGCAGTCACAGAAACATGGTACACGGAGAACCATAACTGGGATGTCAACATACCAGGGTACACAATCTACAGAAGGGACAGGGAGGGTAAAAGAGGAGGTGGAGTAGCTCTCTACATAAGGGAAGGTATCAAAGCTACAGAACTAAAAAGTAAAGGCGGAGAACAAGAGGCACTCTAGGTCACCTTGGAGACAGGGAATGGCATCACAATCTGCACAGGGGTTGTATACAGACCCTCGTCTCAAGGGGAGGAAATGGACACGAAAATGATAGAGGACATTCTCAAAATGGCTGAAAAAGGGGCGATACTGTTGATGGGGGACCTGAATATGCCAGATGTTAACTGGACGACATGGACTGCAGCCACATCCAAGAGCAGGGTCATTCTCAATGCCTTACAGGGGGCATGTCTTAGACAGCTAGTGGTGGAACATACTCTGGAGGGAGCAATATTAGACCTGGTACTCTCAAATGGAGAGAAGATCACAAATTTAGAAGTCAGTAGACATCTGGGAACAAGCAACCACTGCACAGTGTGCTTCACATAAACACAACTATGGAGACACATACAAGACAAGGATACTGACTTTAGAAGGGCTGACTTTGGCATAATGGGTGAACACCTGAGGAATGCATTAGCAAATGACCAGAAAGGAGGGTGGAAGAACAATGGAGAAAAATCAAAACTGCCATCATGGAGGCAACAAGCCTTTGTGTGAAACAAATAAAACAAAGCGAATAAAAACCACTATGGTTCTCAAAAGAGGTGTTAGGGAAGGTTAAGGAGAAAAAGGCTGCATTCAAAAAGTATAAGGAATCACAGAAGAAGCACAACAGGGAACTGCATCAATGAAAGCAGAAAGAAGTGGAGAAGGCAGTCAGAAAAGCAAAGGCCCAAAACGAGGAAAAGATAGCCAACTCAGTTAAGAAGGGGGATAAAACTTTTTATAGGTACATTAGAGAGCATAGAAAGGTTAAGGGAGGGGATAATGAAGATTAATAAAGGAGAGGGGAGGTGGGCAGAGGGAGACAGTGAAAAGGCAGAGATACTGAATGAATATTTTTGCTCAGTGTAACCCCTCACCCCTGCTTTTCTAGCAAAATGACAGGTGGCATGCTGTTGAAGCTGACAGTAGTACCTGGTGGGGACTGGGTTCAGGGAGGATGAGGTTACTCTGCACAGGGGGCCTAGGTTTGGCTACTCTGCACAGGGGCACCCAAGTAAATCCGAACACAGGAAGCAATAACTGTAATGTCCAGAACCAGGAATGGGATTCTTCAGTGTGGCTTTTATTCACATCCAAGCTGAACAAGCAAAGCACAGACAGACCCCCATGGGGCTACATTTCCTGGTAATACAGATTAGAGACAACAGAACACTTTATCACTATTTCCAGCCCTCAGGCTCTAAACCCACCAGGCACACAGCCTGGACTTGCACGCAGCTTTGGGTACACAGCCCGACTTGTACTCTACTTAGGTTTTCCCCACTGGCCCGGGTCCCCCGCCGGCCACTTGATCCGCGGTCCATTTGAGGAATGAACCAATTATCTTGTTGTGCCTCCCTCAAACCACATTAGAGCCTTCGACTCCTAGAGAGGATTTTCTTTACAATCCCACGTCTGGGTACTTCCCTCATCACTGGCTAAGTGCCTGAGGTAAAGTAGAAATCCACAGAAGAAATCCATAGAGGTGGACCTGGTCACTAAAGATAGGGGGCCACCCACCTCCAGCTTCCACAACCCATACCTGGCCATTTCTCTGGAAACTGAGCAATTCCTTTACTGAACTTTCAAATGTAGATTCTGGGTAGACGTCTGTCACATCTCCTCTACATATCATTTGCATCCCAACAAGCTCTGGACTTGAACCTACTTTTATTTTGCTTAGCCCATTACTCTAGGCTTCCACTATTGTAGCAGTTCAATCCCCACATTGTCACACAAGTCTCAGGGTGAAAAACATAGGCTCTTTTAGCAAGAGCAAACACTCACCCTCACGTTGCAGGTGCCCCACAGGCGACTCACAAATCTTCTTGTTCTCCCAAATAAACTCTGGAACACACAGGCAGCTTTTCCTCTATGAGCAGAACTAGGGGGTTGCCCCAGGAATCTGCAGAGAACCCTTTCCTGCCCCCCATCCCTGAAGGGAGGGGGCACTGAGACCCGAAAACAGCGTCTCCACCACTTCAATTATCTTCTGTGTCTCTCTTTTGGTGAAGACACACACCCTTTACCTTAAAAGTAGCCCTCTGTCAGGGCTGAGGCTCCTAGAGCTTAACTGAGCTGCTGAGCTGCTTTCTCAGCAAGCTCCCAACACCAACTCCACACTGAGCTGACTCACACTGACTGACTTCAAAACTCCCAACGTTCTATACCAACTCCCTTCCTGCAGATTCCAATGTGGCTCATGTAGCTGCAATAGTTCTATTGGTGATGACATCCCTCAGTCTCAGCTGAGACTGAGAACAGAGTGAGACAGTGTGAAACCCATTTAACAGGAGTTTCACAAGCTGCCTTCCCTGCCTACCACTAGGTCTTACTGGGATTTTAGTAACCCTGGGTAACAAGGGGGTTACATCAGTATTCACAAAAGAAGAAGAGGAGGAGTTATATAAACCAAACAATAGAAGCACTCTGGGTAGTGGGGTTGACGCCAGTCCATTTACAGAAGAAAGAGTCCTGAAAGAACTCCTAAAACTCAAGGTGGACAAAGCAATGGGGTCTGACGGGATTCACCCTAGAATCCTAAAAGAACTAAGGGAGGACCTAGTGACACCACTGACCACACTTTTTAACAAATCATGGGAGGATGCGGTGGTACCTGAGGACTGGAGGAGGGCAGATGATGATTCCCCTTCACAAAAGTGGGAGCAAGGCAGAAGCAAGAAACTACAGACCTGTTAGTTTGACCTTAGTGGTGGGGAAAATGATGGAATCGCTTCTGAAAGAAAGAACTGTTGAGTACCTAGAGGTCAGCAGGGCACAGGACCCAAAGTAACAGACCAGGGAGGGGCTGTGGATATGGCCTACCTAGACTTTAGCAAGGCATTTGACACAGTTCCGCACAAAAGATTAATAATCAAGTTAGCCAGCCTGGGAGTTGGTCCTAGGGTGGTAGCCTGGGTAGCAAACTGGCTGCACAACAGGACACAGAAGGTAATAGTGAATGGAACACATTCCGAAAAAAGGGGAGTTACTAGTGGAGTAATTCAGGGCTCAGTACTGGGTCCAGTCCTCTAACGTCTTTATAGGTGACATTGCAGAGGGTCTGGAAAGAAAGGTATGCTTCTTTGCAGATGATGCAAAGATCTGTAACAGAGTTGATACACAAGGGGGGGTAGAAAGGATGAGAAGGGACTTGGCAAGGTTGGAGGAACGGTCAGACATATGGCAACTTAGATTCAATGCAAAGAAGTGCAAAGTAATGCACCTGGGAAATAAAAATCCAGGAGACAAGTACACAATAGCAGGGGAGGTACTAACAACAACAATGGAAAGGGACCTGGGGGTAGTCATATCAGATGACCTAAAGGTGGGTAAGCAATGTGAGAAGTTGGTAAGGAGAGCCAGGAGGATACTGGGATGCATAGGGAGGGGCGTCACAAGTAGAAAAAGGGAAGTGGTTATCCCGCTGTACAGACAGTTGGTGAGAACCCACCTGGAGTACTGCGTGCAGTTTTGGAGACCTCATCTACGCAAGGACATAGACAGGATGGAAGCAGTCCAGAGGAGGGCAACTAAAATGGTGCAGGGTCTACATCAGAAACCACATGGAGAGAGACTGAGAGAGCTTAATATGTATACCTTGATGAAAGAAGGGACGGGGACATGACAGAAACTTTTAAGTACCTCAAGGAATCAACAAAGTCCAGAGGGTAGCATCTTTCAGAAAAGAGATGTGTAAGAACAAGGGGTACAATTTAAAGATAGAGGGGGACGACTCAGGGTAATGTGAGAAATTCTTTTTCATGGAGAGAGTGGTGGACGATGGAACCGCCTTCCTGGAGAGGGTTGTGGGGTCTAAAACAGTGGGGGAATTCAAACATGCATGGGACAGACATAAGGCAACTATAGTGGGGGGCTGCTGGAAGTAGGCTGTTGGTTAACTAGAATCCGCAGCTTATCCAACAGGTAGGGACATAGGCAGACTGGGTGTGCCAAGTGGTCCTTATCTGCTGTCAAAGTCTATGTTTCTATCGCCTCCCTACAGAGAGGGTAAAAGTGTTCTCCTCCTTGTTTGCTGATGTAAAACATGACAGTCTTCTTGTTTGTCTGAGTGAGGACTATTTTGTGCCTAACTAGGTCCATTTAGTCTTTCAGACCATACAAAAGCAGCTTGCATCTCCATACACTGTGGAGAAGAGTCTGTTATGGGTCCCAGACACCCTGTTATGGGTCCCAGACACCTTGTGTTTGGAGGCCCTTACAGTGGACCCTCCACCTCAAAAGGGAGGCACCCGTGGTCAAAGTCATCCAAGGCTCAAGTTGGGAGAAGGGAAGTCTTAGAGGAAGTTGTCCCTCCATGGACCACCCACCATAACAGAGACTTAACCAAGAGTTTGGTCATCTGAATGGGTAAGTCTGAGGGTGCAATGCCTATCACTATAGTGCACTGAGCATCCACTGAGCCATCCTCATGTGCAGACATGCTGTAGGCACTGTGAACACCAAGGAGGCTACAAGGTCTAGAGTATGCAGCACGGAGTCGGCTTGCACAGTTTTGTGCTCCATGATGTGCATGCCATCTGTAGAACTGCTTGTAGCCTGCTCCGAAGAATGCCAGAACCTGGGTAAATCCAGAAGAGCCCCTAACAACAGCAGATACTGGGAGGATTGAAATTGAGACTGTCTGAAGTTCAGCAAGACCCCACACTGAAGACAGGAACCGAGAAGCAGTGGCTACTGCCTGTTCTATCTCTTGTCTGGATAGACTTAAAATTAGTCAACATCTAAGAATGGGAAGACTTGGGAGTCCTAACTTCCTCTGGTGCGCAGTGAGCATTACAAGCACTATTTAAGACTCTTGGTGCCATGTTTGGAGGTCTTGAGGGTCGTTCTAGGTTAATCCGAGGCTGTAAGAGAGACTCCTTCACCTGCTGCATGAACAGGTGAGCTTCAAGCAGGGAACCTACTTCACCTGTAGCTGGATGTCCTGGAAGAAGCCAACAGTCTGAAGCCAGGAATGTTGTCAGATGCAAATGCCTGAGAACAGAGCGAGACGCAACACTGAAAGCATCCAAGAGGATTTAAGCTGGCGACTGTAGGGCTCCACAGCTTGCTTGACAGTCAGCAGAATATCTTGGTTAGCTTTGAATCTGGCAGATATTCCGCCAGAGACTGCAGCTTGTTCCAAAGGGAACATACAAGAAAAATGCCCTTGGAGCTAGCTGTTCCACGCTCAAGACAGCTGAAGTGTAGGTTAGAGTGCCCATAGTGTCAAACTTGCATGACTTCCAAAAACGAGGTGCACAGTGACCTCATGAGGACAATACTTGTCATTCTCAATGAAAAGAACAATCATATCAGCTATGGGCTAAGTGATATACACTGGCTATTTTTGGGAGCAGTGTATTTCTGTCTGCCTGCTTGGGGACATGTGTCACTGAAGCAGGGCTTTGCTAAACAGCAGCAAACACGGTCCCTAGTGCAGTGGAATTGGTGGCACACTGGGCACGTTAGAAACTCCAGTTAGAGAAGCTCAGCCTGATCAATGGCTGCTAGCTCGAAATTTGATGCTGAGTGTACATTCTGAGCAGAGCCTGGAAAAGACGTCCTCCTGCGTCATCAACAATACCGCCAAAGAAAATGAGGTTGAGGTGTGACTTGTCCCCCACCACACCCCCCTAAGGAGGAGAGAAGAAGAGAGAGAGTGGGGCCACAGGCCCGACAAGCTAGTGCGTGGCCACGGCAACACCAGTGACACGGACTCCAATCATAAAGGGGCAGGGACCAGAACCAGAATTAGATAAAGCACTGGGGAGGCCCCGTACTGCGTGCCCATGAGGTGCCATACCTGATGGCACATCCTGTGTCGGACTGGGCCTGGAAGAAAAAATTACTCACCTTAGTAATGTTGTTTCTTCTAATGGAGTCTTGCTGTATTCTGACATATGCAGTGATGTCCAACATTTGAACTGCCCCGCAGAGGAAAGAGTTAACTTTCCATGCCAGGCATGGAACGCTGAGCTCGAGCTCAGTTGAGGCTCTGTCTGTTGCTGTTTGAACTCAAACCGTCAGATCTTTACGAGCTATACTCACTGGGTGTCCTGTGTGGAAACTGTAAACTCACACTAGCCAACTGGCAACTTAAATTTAATAAAAGGTTTTTTGGTTCCAAAGCAAAGACTCAGGTCAGGAAACCCCAAAAATTAAACACAACACACACCCATAAATAAGAGGGTGAGAAAAAGGGGGCACGTCCCGAGTGCCAACACTTGCTGCCCACCCACATCCCAAAAACCCAGGTTCTGAGAGGGGAGGCGGGTGGGAGGTCATAATACAGCAAGACTCCATTAGAAGAAACAACATTACTAAGGTGAGTCAATTTTTCTTCAAACAACATGAAGTCTTGCTGTATTCTGACATGCAGACTACTAAGCAGTACCTCCATTTGATGAGGACAGAACCTACTTCGGGAATAGGCTCTGAAGCACTGCTGTGCCAAACCGAGCATCACTCCTAGCCTGGATATCCAGAGAGTAATGCTTGGTAAAAGTATGTACTGTTTTCCAGGTGGCTGCTTGACAAATCTCTAAGATAGGAATATCCCTGGCAGCAGCCAGGGAAGCAGCTGTACCTCTGGTAGAGTGAGCCCTCAGGCCTGAGGGAGGGATCCTACCTAATTTTTCATAGCAAAATTGTATGCAAGAGACAATCCACCTGGCAATAGATCTCTTAGTGGCAGGTTTTCCCTTACCAACCTCACCATAGGTGAGGAACAGTTGAGGGAGCGAACCTGTGACCCTTGGTACTTCATGTGGCAGCTATGGCCTTTCATATCTGTTGTGCAGCCTCTCTCCCAGAGGAGGAATGGTCAGTGAAGAAAACAGGAAGAGACATAGATCAGGTTAAGGTGGAAATCTGAAACCACCTTAGGCAAAACTTCCCATTAGTCCTGAGGACCACCTTATCTCTATGGAAGGAGATAAAATCAGGCTCCACTGACAGGGTCAGAACTCACTTATGCGCCTGGCAGAAGAGATGGCCACCAAGAAAACAGTTTTCCAAGTCAAGTACTTAAGCTCTGCTGAGAACAAAGGCTCAAAAGGGGGTTGCATAAGCTGAGCAATGCAAACATTAAGGTCCCAAGCAGGGGCAGGGTCCCTGAAGGGAGGACTGGTATGCAGCAATCCCTTGAAAAGTTTACAGAATACAGGATGAGCTGAAAGGGAAGAATGCTTGCCTGCTGACAGGAAGGCAGAGACAGCTGCCAGATGCACTCTTAGTGTAGCTGGCCTGAGTCCCAAGCTATTGAGATAAACCATATAGTCGAGGACTGTGGGCAGGCTAGCAGACTCTGGAAAAATATGCTTCCCAGAGCACCATATAGTAAATCTTTTCCACTTGGAATTGTAAGTGTTTCTGGTGGAAGGCTTTCGAGAAGCCTTTAAATATCCAGGACACCTTGAGAGAGGTGCAAATCAGCAAACTCTAACTCTTCAAGAGCCAGGCCTTGAGATTGAGAGATTTGAGATTCGATACCAAACCCTCCCAGAGCACATGTTAACAGGTTGTAATTACTGGGAAGAGACAGGGAAGGTGGACTGCTAAGGACAACAAGAGAGGGTACCAGGGCTGTCTGGCCCAGTCTGGAGCAATCAGAATCACTTTGCAGGGTTGAGACCTGATTTTGACTAACACCTTGAACAGGAGAGGGAAGGGGGAAAACATACAGGAACTTCCCTTCCCAACTGAGAACTAGGGCATCCAGGGGGACTGAGCCCAACACTGGGGGCCTGCAGCAAAAGTGAGGAAGTTGGTGATTGTCTGGGACTGCAAAAAGATCTATCTGTGAGGTGCCCCATCTGGAGAAGATCACCTTCAAAATCAGAGGATCCAGGGACCATTCGTGATGGCCCTGAGATATCCTGCTGAGAGCATCTGCCAGGACATTGTCCTTCCCTGGGAGGTGCACTGCTGTAAGAGAGGTGTTCAGGGAATAGGCCAGAGACCACAACTTCATTGCCTCTGTGCACAAGGCCGTAGACCCAGTGCCCCCTTGCTTGTTGATGTACCACACTGTGGTGGTATTGTCTGTCCTGATCTGAACTACTTTGTTCTGAACAGACTTGGAAAAATCTTGAAGTGCTAGAAACACTGCTCTGAGTTCTAATAGAGTGATGTGAAGCAGAGATTCCTGAGGTGACCACAACCCTAGGGTGGTCAGGTCCCCCAAGTGGGCTTCCCATCCTAAGAGGGAGGCATCTGTAGTAAGGATTACAGAATAAGACTGAGTGGCAAAGGGAACTCCTTGTCTTAGGTTGTCCTGATCCTGCCACAATTGCAAAGCCTGGATCAGGGTTCAGTCACTGGGATTAGTTTGGTCAGAGGATCCTTTTCTGAGACCAGAAGGCTCTTGGCAGAACTGAATGTCCCTCATCTGAAATCTTGCTCCCTGGACCACTGCTGTAGAGGCAGCCATGTGGCCCAGGAGCTGCAGAAAATGCCTTGTTGGTCGGGACACCTGGAAGGGTGAATGAAGAGGCCAGTGAAACAAGGGTCCTTGCCCTGTCCAGGGAAGGAAGGTTTTGCCTTTAATGTATCCAGCTCTGCCCCTATGAAGGTGAGGAGCTGCACAGGCTCTAGAACTGACTTTGAGAGATTCAGAACAAACCCAGAGAAGTGAGCAGTTGCTGAGTTATGTGTAGGTGTGACTTGATTCTGGTCTGGAGACTGACCTACTATGAGCCAGTCGTCCAGGTATGGGAAGATGGAGATCTTTTTTCTCCTTAGAAAGCAACAACTACTGCTAGGCATTTTGTGAACACCTTGAGCTGAAGTTAGCCAAAGGGCATTGCTCTGAATTGATAATGGCCTGAGGGCAGCTCGAATCTGAGGTACTTGTAGGAGCTTCTGATGAGAATATGGAAATAAGCATCCTTGAGGTCCAGGGAAACTAGCCAGTCCCTGGCCTTAGAGAGGGTAGAATTATTCCCAGAGTCACCATTTTGAACTTTGGCTTTAAAAGGTGCTTGTTTAAATATCTGAGATCCAGGATGGGCTGCCATTCTCCTGTCTTTTGGGGGTTTGAAGCACTTGGAGTACAACTTTTCCCTATGTGTAGGGTGGAACCCTCTCTATGGCTCTCAGAGCCAAGAGGGAAGAGACCTCTGCCTCTAGAGCAAGTGCCTCTGAAGGATTTGCAGGTGAAAGGATCTGGTTCTCCTCTGGAAATTTTTGAAGCTGAGAACCAGTCCCTGGCTCACTACTTCCAGGACCAATTTGTCTGATGTTAAAGATGTCCAGTCCTGGACAAAGTAAGCCAGCCTGCCCCTCAGGTGGTGGAGAATCGCCCTGGCAAACCTATCAGGGTGCCTGTTTGGCAGGGGCTTTAGGCTGAGGGGTGAAGCAGCCTGCTTGTACCCGCCTGCCTCTCCCTCTGAAGCACCCCTTGAACATAAGCAGAAGAGGAGGCCTGGGCTTGGTAGAAAGGTTTATGAAAAGGCCTGCCTCTGCGCCCTGGAATGTCGTTCTGGGGAGCGGCTTGCCTTTCCTTGGCCTGAGCACTCCTATAGGTGGTCCTGTATTCATCCATTTTCTTCATGTAGTTCTCTGTTTGCTCCCCAAACACAGATTTACCCACAACAGGAAAATCCATGGCCTTAGTCTGGGTATCCTGAGACAGGCTAGTACATCTGAGCCAAGCCATCCTACGAAGGGCCACAGATGTAGCCATGACTCTAGATGAACCATCATTGGAGTTCACTGCAGCAAGGAATTGCACCTTGGATGCCTCAATGCCATCCGCAGCCACCTGCTCCAGCTTCTTGGCAAGCTGGCCAGGGACCTGTTTAGCCAGAGCCATTACAGTGTCCCATCTAGATTTCTGATATCTAGCTATATAGGCCATATAATTAGCCTGCCTGAGTCCCAAATATGCTGCCATGTACTGTTTCTTTGCATCAATCCTCCTGGAGTCCTTATCTGGGGGTGTAGCCAAGGGATATTTGCTTATCACAGGCAGCAGCCTGCACTACCCCAACATGGCTGCATTGCTGGGTAAGGAACCCGTATTGAGCCTGAGAGAGTATACTCTTGTCCATTCTCTTGTCCATAGGAGGTATAGAATTAGGAGTCTTTAAACTTTTATTGTCTGTTTCCAAAAGACTTATGAAGGGAACAGACAGCCTCCTGGACTCTGGGATATCCATCATCTCAACATAGTCAGGCTCCTCCTGATCATCTACAGCTTCTTCCATAGGAAGCTGAAGAGTTTCAGCTACTTTTTGTAAAACATAAATGGGAGGGGACTCAGAAAGCCTAGGAGGAGAAACCCCTGAAGGTCTGTCTGGGAGATGTCCGGTCAATGGGCACATCCAGACTTCGTAATCACCATCACTATCCTCATACCTCCTTCCTCCTCCGTTCATAAAAATCCTCTAAATTATAATCTGGAACTGGGGGAACCGACCGAACCGAGCCCCTAACAGATGGTGCCGGTTCGGTCGGAACCAGGGTTAGCGACTGAACAATCCTTATCGCTTTGGCTAGTTCATCAGTGGTCGGAGAAAGAACTTGTGGATCTGCACCGGCTGATTTATCCCTTCTTTTTCTTTTAACTGGAACAGACTCCTCGGAGTCGGTTCTCCTTTTGCCCGAAGGAGTTTCGCCCTGGTCAGAGGGCACTCCTTCTGGTTCGGTTGGAACCGAACCGGGCTGGCCATCTGGGTCAGTGGACTTTTGGCCTCCCTTTCCTGAGCCTACCAACCTCTTTTCCAGGGTAGCTGCAGGAAAATTTTTGCAAATCTGGCAGTCTGAATCGAGGTGGTCAAACCCCAGGCAATAGACACAGGTGGTGTAGGGGTCAGCCTTAGCAAAGGCTTCCCCACACACACTACAGTGTTGAAACCCAGTGGGCCCGTTTTTTCTTTTGGGTTTCTCAGACATGGCCAGTCCTAACCACAATTACCCTTTTTTCAGCAATCTGCCAGGCAAGACACCCTTATCGGTTCCTGACCGTGTTACGGGTCGTGGAAAAAAACGTAATGAAATCTGTTTTTTTTTTAGAACTGATAAGGACCGGTTACCACACTCTAAAAGTAGAACAAAACTTTTTTGAACAAACCTGATCGGTTGAAACCGAACCGATCCAATGTTTACAAGTTCCACACAAAAGAAACAAAAATAAACCTATCTAGCTCTCACGATACCACAGACAGAGACTGAACCGACAGGTTAACGGATTAATTTCAGTCGAAAACCGAGGAAAACGGCACTTTAACCGACTAAATTGAACTGAGCAAAGGAGAAATCTCCGGAGCGACTGTTCAGTGAGGCGGAGTAAAGAATGTGATGGTTTGAGTTCAAACAGCAACAGGCAGAGTCTCAACCGAGCTCGAGCTCAGCGTTCCATGAATGGCATGGAAAGTTAACTCTTTCCTCTCCAAGACAGTTCAAAGGTTGGACATCACTGCATATGTCAGAATACAGCAAGACTTCATGTTGTTTGAAGGGAGCAAGCCCAGTGGTGGAACAAGTGTCAGAACTGCTGATGGCTCAGCTGGCACTGGAGTGACTGCCAATGGCACCCAGTTGGTCCCACCAGTGACACTGGATGGGAATGCGGCCAGTGGGACAGGAAGTTGGTGGCACGGTCATTGGCAAGGACCCTAGGGCTGTTGCTGGAGCCAAATGCTTTACCTGGCCTGATGGTCGTGCCCACAGCTCCAGTTCCACTTACTCAAAAGGGCAACAGATCGATTTCACTGGCAGAGACATATGGGCCCAATGCTGCACCCACTGCTCCTTAAGAGCTGCCCAAAGGTGGAACTGCCCACCAGAATCCACACATACAGACGGAGCGGGGTGGCTCCATGCCTTAGACTGACCTCCTAGAACCAGAAGCCCTCAGCAACACTGAAGGCGACTGTGAGGGCCCCCAACCCCCCTATAGACTGGAGATCTTGCATAAGACCTTGCTGAGGCCAACCATGACTGGTGCCGTTTCTTCCTCTTCTGGAAGGAAGATAAAGAAGTTAAGCTAGTGTGGTGTCATGACCCCGAAGCAGAACAGCGTTAGAACTGCTCATCTGTGCTTACAACAGTCCATAGGCAGGACTCTTCCCCGACAGGGAAACTGGACAGGACACGGCCCAACTGCTGGAGCAACCTGCCTGTTCAGGCATTCTACTGTCCTCCATGGCCTTCGACCACTGACGCTCGGTAGGGCTGAGAAAAACTGACAAATATATTTTTGTTAAAATACACAAAACTGACACAACAATAACAAACTATAGCTTTAAATCACTAAAACTGAGAGAAATGGAAATTACGTACTTAGCGTAATTATTGATCTTCTTGGACAGTCTCCATCACTCATTCACACTAGTGGGGATAGCACCGGAGGTGCTTGGATCAAGCGGGAGCCAAAATTTTCTTTAGGGTCGGCAGCGAGAAAGGACCACGCACGCCATGGCATCATGCAGACTACTCGCGCCTGTGTAGGCTATATCTCGGCGCCACTTCCAAACCGCCTTCAGTACCTTTTCAATCGGTGAGGTAGCGCAGTAATTCACGAGAATAACTCATCCTGAGTTTCTAGGCCTTAGAGGGGCTCCAGATAGCCTTTGCAAGAAAGGTCAAAGAATAACGTCCTCACAGTCTGAACCATAGGACCGTAAAGACCAGGAAAGAAAACGAGTGAACACAGGGGATGGTGGGAGGGCGTATGAATGAGTGATGGAGACTGTCCAAGAAGATCAATAATTACGGTACGTACGTAATTTCCACATCTTCCTGGACTAAGTCTCCATCACTCATTCACACTAGTGGGAGAGTACTGAGCTAAAACCAACAACCCTGAGTAGGGTGGTAGGAGATAGGATTCACTCAGAAAAGACAGCCAGGACTGTCCTGCTAATAAAAAGAGCTGTCTTGTAAAAAGCATCTAGGACATAGTGCCTACAAGATAAGCGCTCGAGTTGTAACTCGCCACTTTGCAGATGACTGCAATGGGCACAAAATGAAAGTCTGCCAGGAAGCTGCAACCACTCTAGGAGAGCGGCAAGAACCTGGCCTCACTATTTGGTCTAGGACCAAAATTAATAGTGTCAAAGACATGTACTAATGTAACGTAAAGGGACCTCAGGAACTGAAAGAGTCGGAGATAAAGTCTACTGGTTCAGGGTAGACCGTAAAGTGTAGATGGAAACCCCCACTATCAAGTATGGCTGACCTGTAAACAACAGGTCCAGGAGCACTTGAACCCCTTACTTGGTGAGCAAGGGGGTCCAGGTGGGGTTAGCCGATCAAGGGGAATGGTCTCCACTTAGTCACAGGGATCTTCCTGATGGAAAGCCAAGCATGACTTAGAAGCCTCTCATGGTGGTCTAGTAGAACCAGATCCTACCCACTGCATATTCCAAAAGAAATCGTCCTGCCCCGTGTGTACAACTGTAGTAGCAGTCTCTGAACTTAGGGAAGAAAGGAAAAAGTGTACAGGAGGACGTGTCCACTGTGGAAAAAACATTCTGATGGAAAAAAAAACAGGGGCTGGATTTCTAAGGCAAATATAGGCAGATGTGCGTTGAGGAGGGACACAGCAGGACCAAGTTAGGGCTAACCCATTTGTTGAAGTGACTGAAAGAGGCAGTGACTCAAAGTGGTGAGGCACTACCCACTCTGGCTTCCCTGAAGGGAGTAGGAAAGGATTCTAGTTTGTTTGCTGAAAAACAAACATCACAACTCCATCCCGCACTTGAAGAGGATAGCTTCATGAGCAACTGGCATGGACCAGTGCGCATTAACCGAAGGTGTGAATATTTGAGAAGCTGCCTCAGAAAAAAGACCCACTTGACCTTCCGTCAAGAAGGAGAAAATCGCCTGTTAAGTTAAGCAAGCAAAGAAGTAGAAACCTGAGTTCCGACTCGGTGGACAGTCGCTTCTGCTGCTGCAAGGCTCTGCTCAAGAGAAGAAAGCCTGATAAAAAGAAAGGGGAATTAACAGATTGGGCAGTTGCTAGGTCTCAGGAATGTCTCTGAATGAGAAAACTCTCTCAGAGAAAGAGAGATAACCCATACTGCCGTGGATCGGACTCCTAGGGGAAGAAGAAATCAGGTACTCTTTACCATACTCTGGAGATGAGTGCCTCAGGGGCTGAAGCGGAACCTGACCAGATCCAAAAAGGGGGGTATCGGGTAATTTCGGCTAGGCCCTGCACTGTGATAAAATGTTTTTTTTTTTTTTAGTCTGAGCCTAACAAGGCTTTCAGGCTGCTATTTTACTAGGATTGTCTTGATACAAAAAGATGAAGATGTTCTCCATCTGAGTGCTGAAGGAGCCTGAGCATCCATACTGAAATCATGACCGGACAAACAATCACAGCTGGAGAGATGTTATCCACCTGGGCCGAAGAAGCCACTGAAGAGGCAATATCACAAGGGGGCTATATACCCCTATCAAAGGAGCGGAAGAGTCTGAGTGACTCCCGACCATTAAATTAGAATGTTCCACAGAGTGCAACTGTCTTGACAATTGAAAAAGTCTAGACACAGAAGTGTATGGTCCATGGACGCAGTGTGAAATACTATAGTGGACCCCATTACTGAGGAACTACTGAAAAGATTTTCCATCACGGACTCTGGTGATAGAAAGGACGTGCCCTTCAGTATATAAAATGAGTTGTCTGCTGTATTACTGACCAGAGGGACAGGGAAAGACCCATCTAGATGTACTTCTACCCCAGAAGGACCTCCAAGAGAGGTCTAGGTCAGAGCCACTAGAGACTCCGCCATCAGGAAGGAGGTCGAGGAGCTTGGTACCATGTAGGAAGCTGAGAAAGTGCTGAGCAGAATGAGATTCCACTGGCAGAGCAGTACAGCAGAGTTCTATCAGCAGAAAACTGCTGGATAACACAAGATCCCACATAGACCGCCACTCACTAAGATGTGTGGAGAAAATAATCCGCAGAACAGGAGTTCATTCTGCGATAAACATCCCGCCACAAGTTCTGTGGAAAAGAAGTCCGAAAAGCAAAAATGTCACTAATTCTGCCATACAGCACCCACTAGCACCTGTGCCGCACCAGCACTACTCGAGGCACAGGAGGGCACCAAGCAGTGCCTATGCCAACCTGGGCGATACCCGAGGGCAGCTGCGGCAGTTTCCGCAGGCACCCCCGGCACCCATGTAGCAATGGCACCTGAGGGCACCCCGACACCCATGGCAAGAATGGCACCTGAGGGCACCAGTGGTACCCATGGCACCCAAGGGCACCAGTGACACCCATGGGCACCCACGGTGCCACCCCGTTACCCATGGCACCTGTGGCACCCATGGGCAGTCACGGCACCACCCACGGCACCCACAGGTGCTCCCGGCCTCACCCATGGCACCCATGAGTGCTCGGTGCCACCCAGACACCTGTGGCACCACTGACAGCACCGACAACCAGCGCAGCAACAAGAGCACCCACGGCACCACACAGAGCGATGGTGTTGACCCATGGCACCGACCAAGGCACGGCGCTGGGACCAAGGCACCGCCACAGCCCGAAGCCACGGATCCAAGGCATGGCGACCACCAAGGCACCGGACCCACTACCGCGCCAAAGGGAAAATGCCAATGGAAATCCTGAGAAGGGGAGAAGGAAAGGTGGTGCCCGTGCCGGCCCCTGCATGGAAAAGGGAAGGGGGGCATGACGGGTCGACACGATAGCAAAGGTACCAAGACGGTACCTCGCCATTTGTGATCCAATTGACCCGGCTCCGGTCCAACGGCTCCGAGGCTTGGAGGTCCTGAAATCAGGAACAGAGCCAGGAAAAACTGGAAGTCAAACCCCCTGCTCCATAGGAGCGGCCCAGAGGTGAAACTGCCCACCAGAGCTCCAACGAGGACAGAGACTGAGCTCGGGGTCGAGAATGCAGCTGTTAGGAGCGGGGCCAAGAGGAACCCATGAAAGTCTGTTCAGGCCCTTCTCGACAAACAATCCTTGTGCAGACATACCAACGGGCAACCTCGAGCGGCACCGATTCTTCTTCTCCCAACGAGAAGAGGATCTCGAGGTTAAGCAAGAGCCAGATCCCCGAACTGCTAAATTTGTGCTTCGAGGACTGTCCCTCTCTCCACCACAGGACTGTTCCCCCCATCAATTAATGGGCAGCAGACCGGACACAGACCCTCTGCCATAAAACTTTAAAACTAAGCCCTCCTACTGTCACCGCTACCGTCTAAGGACGACTCCGCTGATAGCAGGAAAATACAGGTTACTCACCTGTAACAGGAGTTCTAGGAATGGTATATGTTGTTCATCCACACTCATTGGCAGTATCCTTGCCGCTTTAAATCTTGCCGGAAGGTCTTCAAGCTTGCTCCTCCCACCCACCCGGGTGGTATAACTCTCGGCTCCGCCCCATGACGCCAGATCTGGCCCGCTGGAAGCTCAGGTTGTCGTCGCGAGCCGGGAGGTCGGGAGATGTAGTGGATGAACAACATATACCATTCCTAGAACTCCTGTTACAGGTGCGTAACCTGTATTTCTAGGGACATGGATATGTTGTTCATCCACACTCATTGGCAGACTCCTAGCAGTTCTCCGGGAGGAGGAGGCAAGACGCACACCCATATACTTACTTGGGAAAGAGACTGGAGAACCGAGGCCCCAAAACCAGCATCCCGGCGTGACTCAAGGTCGATGTGGTAGTGGGTAATGAAGGTGTTTGCTGACTTCCAGGTAGCAGCCCTGCAGATTTCCTGGATAGGGACGCCCTGAAGCAGCCACCATGCAGCAGTATGGCGGGTAGAATGAGCTCTTATCCTCTGGGAGGCTCCATGCCGCCAACTTATAGCAGAGATCTATGCAGGAGGTTACCCACCTGCTTATCGTCCGCTGGCTGCAGGTCTGCCAGATGCGGCTTCAGCGTAGGTGACAAACAGCTGGCGAACCTCTCCCCGAATTTCAGCCGCGGGCCCTTATAATAAGCGAGCGCCTCTTCGAGGGTCCAGAGTATGGAGCCTATATTCGGCCTCCGAGGTGTGATTGGGGTAGAACACCGGCAGAGTCAACACCTGGTTAAGGTGAAACTCCGACACCACCTTCGGAAGGAATTTCGGGTTGGGGCGCAGGACAACCTTGTCCCTGTGGAAGACCAGGTAAGGAGACTCGATGGAAAGCGCCGGAGCTCTCCCATCCTTCTGGCTGACGTGATAGCCACCAAGAAGGCGGTCTTCCACGACAGGTGAGAGAGAGCACACCTGTGCATAGGTTCGAATGGCTTGCCCATGAGCTTTGCCAGTACCAGCAGTAGATCCCACGGAGGTGGGGTTCCTGTGACTGAGGGGAAATGTGATCAAGGCCTTTGAAAAGCGCCAGACCACCTTCTCCTGCGCCACCGACTGCTTCCCCGCCCGCGCCCGGTAAGCAGAGATGGCTGCCAGGTGCACCCTTAGGGTCACGACCTAAGCCCTTGACTAGAAAGGGACCATAAATAGTCCAAGATGCTTGCCAAGGAACAGGAGGAAGGGTCCAGCTCCTTGTTCTGACACCAAATGGAAAACCTTTTCCATTTGAAGGCATAGCATTTTCTGGTCGACTCCTACGGGACGCCTCAACTACATTGAGGACCTCGTCGGAAAGACCCAAGGCCTGGAACTCTAGCAGCCAGGAACCAGGCGTCAGGTGCAGGGATTGAAGGTCCGGATGGAACACCTTCCCCTGATTGACTGAGAGCAGGTCCGGGCGAGCTGGAAGCTGCCGCGGAGTCCTGGAGCTGAGACTGAGGAGATCTGGGTACCAGAACTGGCGAGGCCAGTCTGGGGCTATCAGAATCACCTGCGCCTTGTCCCTCCTCGCCTTGAGAAGCACCTTGTGGATCAAGGGAAATGGGGGAAAGGCGTAAAAGAGGCCCGGGGTCCATTGCCTCGAGAAGGCATCCCCCTGCAGCGAGCCCTGCTGAGGGGCGGGCATGGAACAGACTCAGCCTGCGTTCCCATGGAGGCAAACAGGTCCACCTGAGGTGTGCCCCAAAGGGAGAACAGATGCTGTACTACCTCCGGCAGAGAGACCACTCGTGGGATGCAGCCCCTATCCGGCTCAGGGCATCGGCCAGGGTGTTGGAGGCTCCTGCCACGTGAATGGCTAGGAGATCCGCCTCCAGGCTGCGCCACAGTGACCAAATGCGAGGCTTCCTTGCATAGAAGCATGGGCCGCGTCCCGCCTGGCGGTTTAGATAGTACATGGTCGTGGTATTGTCCGTCTGGACTCGGACCACTTGACCCCGGAGGAGCAGAGCAAAGCGGTGAGAGCTAGGCGGACCGCCGGAGCTCCAGCAGGTTGATGTGGCATCGGGACTCCCGGGACCAGAGGCCATGAGCCCGTGTTCCCCAGATGGGCACCCCAACCCATCAGAGAGGCATCGGTCGACAGAGAGACCGTCGGCTCGGGCGGACGAATGGGATGCCCTCCTGCAAATGATCTGGAACGGTCCACCACTGGAGAGCGTTCCACATCTGTGTCACCGGCACAAGCTGGTCCAAGGGATCGAAAGCGCTGTGACCACTGGCTGGCCAGTCCCCACTGAAGGGACGATGTTCCAGCGGCCCAACGACCACGCTGGTACAGGCCGCCATGAGACCCAGGAGGCGCAGGAAGTCCCGGCAGGGCGATTGCCCAACCAGAAATGATCGGGCAAAGGAGGAAAGAACCTCGCCCTGTCGCGGGAGCCGCGCTGGCTCAAGAGAGTCGAGCTGCGCCCGATGAATAGAATCACCTGCTTCGCTCGAGTCCGACTTGGCCTCGTTGATAAGGAGGCCCAGTTGAGAGCAGACCTGGAGGGCCAGATCTCTGACCACTCCGCCTCCTTCCTGGAGGGAGCTGCTATCAGCCAGTCGTCCAGGTAAGGTACACCGACCCCTCGGCGCCGCCAGGAAATGCTGTCACCACTGCCATGCATTTGGTGAAGACCCTGGGAGCTGGAGACAAGCCGAAGGGCATGGCTGGAATCAAGAGGATCCTTCCGGCTCGAAGCGAAGGAATCTCTGGTGAGACGGACGGATAGGGACGTGAAAAACGCGTCCTGCAAGTCCAGAGAGCAGAACCACCACGCCGCGCTCCAAGGATGGTATTATCTGAGCCAGAGTGACCATCCTGAAGGTTCGAGACCTTAGGAACTTGTTTAGGTCGTGAGGTCTGAGAATGGGGCGCCAGCCCCGGTCCGCTTCGGAACCAGGAAGTACCTGGACACAAACCCTGGGTCTGAAGGAGGTCCACCACCTCTCTACCACCTCCTTCTGGAGGAGGAGCGATGTCGGCTGGCAGGCCGCCAGTGAGGCTGGGGATCCCGAAGCCCCGAGGCGGCGGCTCTGAAGGTGGTGCCTGCTCGAATTCCAGAGGCAGGCCTCTTCCCACCACCTCCAGACCCACCTGTCCGTGGTAACAGCGGACCAGGTGGAACGGAAGTGCCGGAGCCGTCCCCCCACGGGGACCAGGGGTAAGGTGACGGGGATGGGGGCAACACCCCTCAGCCCGTCACTGGGCAGGCTTGGAGGAGGGACCGGCCGAGGGACCTCCTGGGCCTTTCCTCCTGCCTCCTGTTAGAGGAAGCCGGCGGCTTGGGTTTGGGATGCCAAGGCCGAGCCTGCTGGCCCTGACGCTGCTGGGCGGCGCGCCGGGGCACAGAAGGACCAAAGGGCTTAGGGCTGTGGTTTGCGCCTTTGTCCTTCTGGCGGAAGAGACCGAGTCAAGGTGGCATTGGACTTCTCGATCCTCTGCAGGTGACCTTCCACCCCAGGGCCGAAGAGGTCAGTCCCCAAAAAGGGAACATCCGCCAACTTGTGCTGGGTATCCGAAGTAAAGGTGGATATCCTCAGCCAAGCCTGCCGACGCATAGCCACTGCGGCCGCCACCGATCTGGCACATGAGTCCCCTATATCCAAAGCAGTCTGGAGCTGCTGTTTGGCACTGCCCTGCCCTGGTCCCGCACCTGCTTAACACAGTCTGCAGATCGGCGGGAAGATGAGGGATGACCTCATCCAGGGAGCCCAACAGGGCATGAGAAAAATGTGCCATGAGGGCGGCCAGAACAGCCTGTGAAGGCCGAGAGAGGGCTTAGCGTAGACTTTTCGCCCGACATAGTCCAATTTCTGGACTCCTTGTCAGGAGGTTTGTCCACATCCTGGCGCACCGGGCCGCGAAAACGCTGTCGGTAACCAACCCCTCAGCAGAGGGGTGTTCCAAAACCGGACAAGGAACCGTGACCGCATACTTCCTGGCCATCCTGGCCGAAGGCGCAGGGCAGGAAGCAGGGCGCTGCCAAAGTTCCAGTGCTGGACCCACTATGGCCTCGGCCACGGAAGGCCTCCGTCGGAGAATCCCCTCGGTCCAGAATCTCCGTGAGGGGATACCTGGCCCGTTTGGAAACGGGTTCGAGCTCCATCCCGGTAGACTCCGAGATGAGCCGAAGCAGTCCTAGGAAGGACGACGGGCTATCGTCCATTGACTGACCTCCTGAAGACTCCAAGTCCAGTCGCTTGGAAGAAGGAGGAATCATCTTCGGACTCGGAAGAGTCCTCGAAGACTGCCTCTGGCCTGAGCCACCCTTCACCTGCGAGGTCGGTCGGGAGTGAGGGTAACTGACAACCGATGGTAAACCCTTAGCCGACCGAGAATCCTTGGTCCGAGCCCCAGATGGTGGCTGTGGAGCGGAGGTTCCACCGAATGGTGGAGCAGCTGGTTTAGGCCGATACAACCGGCCTGGTATAGGCTCCTCGACAAGTCGAGGGGTGTGTCGGCCGTTCCGGTGACAGCCACTTAATGGCCGGGGAAGGCGCCGGGGTCGGCTTATTCCCGGCCAGGAGGAGCTGTTGCAACATAGGTCCTCGTACCGTCGACGTAATTTACGCCGAAGCCTCCCCTCATCCGAGGAGGAGGACGAGGACGAGCGGCGACGCCGCTTACCGCGGTGCCGAGACCGAGACCGCCTATGACGGTGGGAACGGCTGGACCGCGAAGAGGTCCGAGACCGAGACCGAGAGTCCCGGAATTTCCGGGTCGGTGCGGGAGGTGTCGCCGGAACCGCACTCCTTCGCTCGGAAGGTCCATCCGAGGGCTCCGGAACCGGAGGCACAGGCGCACTCGGATCTCTCAACTCCTCCCGGGGAACCGGGAGAGGGGAATCTCGGCTGCTAAAGGCGACAGCTCGTCTCAATGGTCGGTAGAAAATCTCGACTTCATCAGTGGGAGTCTCGGTCAACTGACCTGACGGACACCGTGAGGCCAGTGGCGAAGCCGGCAGAGTCGACGAAGCCGAGGGCGGACGGCCCGGGAGAGGGACCTTTCCGCTCCCAAGAGCGCCGACGGAGGGACTTCTCTTGTCCCTCTTTTGGACCGAGAATAAGGTCCAGAGAGCGAGCCCTTCTCCTTTAGTGGAGAGGGACAGACAAAGCTCCTTAAAAGAAGCCGTGTAGGAAGAACCCAGAGGGCGGGATAAATGCGCCGCCGAGGAAGATCTGACCAGCCGCTCCGCTCTTCGAGGGACCATCCGCCGAGCTGATCCTGAGCTCCCACCGCCGCCGACACCGCCAACCGGGCCTCCTTGACTTCACCGAGGGAACGCTTTCGGGACGGCCCAGTTGCAATCGGGCAGCAACGTCTTCGAGGACGAGGTCGGTGAAAGATGGCACAGGTCGCAAGCCTGTGGGTCGTGCTCAAGGCCTAAGCAGTAGACACACGTGGAGTGTGGATCCGTCCGAGACATCTTCTGTCCGCATGGGCATCTCCGAAATCCGGGAGTCGATTTGTCCATCGCAGCCGCGAGGGATCAAGACTGAAGTCTTTTTGCAAAATTTTATTTTTAAATCCGCAAACGGAGAAATAGGAACCAGTCAAAACGCAGAGCGTTAAGGAGGGAACCTGAGCTTCCAAGCGGTAAGGAAGATCTGGCGTCATGGGGCGGAGCCGAGAGTTATACCACCGGTGGGTGGAGGAGCAACTTGAAGACCTTCCGCAAGATTTAAAGCGGCAAGGATACTGCCAATGAGTGTGGATGAACAACATATCCATGTCCCTAGAAGAATATCTTTTCTTCTTCATCATAATCTTCCTCTTGTTCAAAAATAGAAATTACTACTTAAAATGAAATTAAATGTTAAAAGCTGCTGTTGCATAGATGAAAACTTGACTCTGGCAGACAAGCGGCGTCGACATCCAAGCGCACTCGACGGGGAGAAAAGGAACTAGAGGCGGTTGGAGGGTCAACGGCGAGATAGCCT
The DNA here is from genome assembly GCA_016271365.2 of Neoceratodus forsteri. Lineage (NCBI taxonomy): Eukaryota > Metazoa > Chordata > Ceratodontiformes > Ceratodontidae > Neoceratodus > Neoceratodus forsteri. The sequence continues at coordinate 396,560,419 of CM028136.1, read as the reverse complement.
ACACAGGTGCGAGCTAGTCTCTTGGTGCCATACATTGGTGGTCCTCTCTCGGCGCCGAATTCTTCAGAAAATGTTAGGTTCCCGCTGAGTCCTAGCGCCTCTGGCGCTTATCCCCACTAGTGTGAATGGAGTGATGGAGACTTAGTCGAGGAAGATCAGATTGCTGCTGTTGTGTATACATGAAGTTATAACTTCTCCAGGAAGAGCAACAAAACTCTGATATGCACTTCTTGGCAGCAAAAAAGGAACCGAGGTGGATAGGGGCTAGCAGGGGCTAGCACCAATGTAAGCCAGTGGCCATGTGTGCTTACTTACAGCATCAGCCCTCTCAAAAGTTTTGGTTCACCCTGGGTCCTCGCACCCCTTCCTTAGACCCATTAGTGAGAATCAATGGTGAATACTGATTCCTGGAAAATCAGTTACTCAGTGAAACAGTACATTTTTGAGAGAATCCCCTCCACTGGGCTACACTGTTGGAAGTCTATGCCATCAGTGTAAGGACAATTCAGAAACTTTTGCTAGCCAGGGGCCCCCAGAATGAGGTGCAACACTGACGCCTACATAATCATTGGCAGCCCATTCCTCCTCAGTTCACCTCGAGGCCTCTTACTGTGTGAAACAGGAGACCAAACCAGTATCAGGTATACAAGGAGAGACATGGGACTGTATAAGGCAGTTATGGACACCTCCAAACCAGCCAGTGAACAAACTTTACAGACTATACCTCAGAAAGGGGGATGGAGGGTGGGTGCGCTGTGACCCAATGAAGGAGAGTCTCTCGAAGATCTACTGTTATGGCTAGTAACTGTTCTACATTCATCAAGGATTTTTCCTCCACTGGGCCACACCTTTGGAATGATTCCCAAGCAGTCCCTAAGGCACCCAGAGAGGATGGCAAAGTTTGATATTACATCAGGACAGAAGGCCTTGCAATACTGCAAGACCAAAGCCAGCACTACTGTGAGAGATGATGTCAAGACTGTAGCATATAGTGAAAGTATGCACAATGCTCCATGTTGTAGCAGCACACGTGTCAGCTGCAGAAACATTCTGAAAGTGAAAATTAAGTGGCCATACCACATGCAGAGCAGCCACGCACAGCACCAGGATGTGCCTTTCTGTATTTCCTATAACAAAACATAATACAGTTAGCAGCCATTTGGATAGGCACTGTTTAGACACGGGGTGCCCTCTTTCCCAGGAGTGAACTAAAAAACATCTGAGAGGACATTCTGCAGTCCTTAGTGCATTCAAGATAGAAACATAGTGTTCTAGGTACATCAAGTGTATGGAGTAATGTCTCACCTTGTTAGCATGTCTGGATAATACACAGAAAGGTTTATGGTCTGATTCAATGTGAAATCAGAGAACACCTTAGTTGAAAACAAGGACTGGTCTACAAAGACACCCTGTCCTTGTGGAAAATTAAATAAGGAGGCTCATGCCATCAGAGCCTGAAGCTCAGAAATCCTACAGTAGAAGTCATAGCAACAAAAAACAATTGTTTTCCATGACATGAAATGCATCTTACAGGTCGCTGCAGGATCAAACTGAGTCAATTTCTCCAGAATGAAACTGAGGTCTCAAGGTGGAACTGGTTTACAAATCGGGGGACACATGCACAGAATACCCTTTAAAAACATATGGGGAACCTCTAGATGTGCCCTGTTGTGACAGGGCTGATTAAGTCCCTGCCCCATTTGTTATGCAGAAAGAGTTTAAATGCAAGGGTCTGTTCTATCATCTTTTTCTGCCTCTTCTCCGTCTGGTTGCACAACCAAATTTTCCTGTGAGACCTAGGAACTGATCATGCTGACGGTTTCGTAATTCTCCGCCTCTCGTATCTCTCTGCCTTCCCTTGCTATTTCTGTCCCCCTTGCATATCTGCGGTTATACAAAATACACGTGAATCTCTGTGTAAAACTGTATGTGATACTGGGATCCTTTGTTTAAAACTGTATATAGTTATACTGTTGAAATGATTGCAAAAAACTATTTGGAACTCCAGGGGTTAACCTGAGATGCAGTTTTTTAAGCCTTTTGCTGAGCTGTACACAAGAGGTCAGTTCTGGGTCATTAAGTTCTTTTTGCTAAACCTGCAAGGAATAAAACTGACAAGAACATACTTTAAGAAGCAGGCTCTCTTAAAAAGTTCCCAGACACAGACTTATAAAAAGAGCAGTAATGCTTTTGCTAGAAAGATAAGGAGACATGGAGAATGAGAGACCAACTCGGAATCAATAGATACTCTCAGAAGGAGGATTTGGTTCTCTCTTTACTGCCTTTGTAAATAGTTATACTGAATAATTTAAAGTTTTTATTTTGCTGTTATTGAAAAAAATAAAAAGCTATTTGTGAATTTGGAACTGCTCCTGGTTTTTCTATGCTTCTTGACCTGTACCTCGATGACTGATGGTACCCACCTAAGTGGGATTTGTGCCGTTCATACTCTAAACCAGGAGTTTTGTGCGAGGGTACTAGACCTAGTACCAGGGAAGCATAGCAGAAAGGTAAGGATTCTGCAGTGACAGGAGCAGCGGAGAAAAGAAGAGATGCAGCGACAGGAGCAGCAGAAAAAAAGAAGAGATGCAGCAGAGAAGAGATGCAGTGATGGCTGGATACCTTGCAGGTTATCAAAGCTGGAGGTTCTGGCACAGGGCCAGCAGAGCAACAAAACACTGACAACTTAAAAGACCCTAAACTTACAAAGTTGTCTCTCTCGGATGATATCGAAATATACCTGACAACTTTTGAAAGGGTAGCCGTAGCCTGCCAGTGGCCAAAGCAGCAATGGACGAACAGACTGGTACCTTACCTGACAGGGAAAGCCCAACTTGCCTACAGCAATATGGACACTGCAGTCATAAAACTATGATCTGGTGAAAAGAGAGAGATCCTTAAAAGATATGACATCTCAGGAGAGAACTACAGGCAGAGATTTCGGTCTCTGAAGTACACCTCAATCGACAATTCTCGAGAAGCCTTCACCCAACTCTGAGAACTCCTTATGAAATGGCTCCAACCAGAGGGCAAAACACTCCAACAGATCACTGAAACATTTGTAATGGAGCCGCTCATCAACATTCTACCCACAGATGTACAGTTTGGGTAAAGAACACCGACCAGAAACTGGCAAAAAGGCCATTTCTTTGGCTGAGGACTACCAGATGGCCAGACAGACGCCACAGCAGCGAGGTAACAGCCAAGCCACTCTTTTTCCCATTTAAACTCTAAGTCTGATAACTCTGGTGGGGGTAACAAATCTACACCCAAAGACTTTATTTGCTAGACCTTTAATAAGCCAGGTCATATTGCAAGAAACTGCCACAGTAAGAAGAGTGACACTGGAGCAGATCTGTTCCTAGCAAACTGGGGCAAGTACTTGAAGAGATCCACCAAGTTTTGCCCTTGCATCCCATGTAGGGGTGCTTACCTCCACAGCAGTTCTATAATTCCAAGATGCGTCCCAAAAAGTAATCCACAGAAAAGTAATTACACTCATAAAAAACAGTAATCCGGGTCCCAAGGACTTCCCTTTTTTTTTTCTTTGCCGAGCTCCGTCCCCACACTCACTTGCATGATGACGAGATGCTAGGAAGAATGCGGGGGCATGCTCCATTACAGTTAATGGGCGCCCGCTTTTGGCTTCATTTTTAATCTTGTAATGGCCACTGTGTAATAAAACGTGGGTACCAGTCAACTAACAAAGAGGGCTTTGTTAGTGGGCAGTGCCCATTTTATAGTACAGTGGCATCTAAGATTAAAAATAAAGCCGCCGCATGTTGTGCAATGGTTGGATTCCTGTCTGCGATGCCGGCGACCCGGGTTCAGGAACGGACTTGGGTCACTGGAGGGCTGGCCGAGGAGGAAGGAAAGGAGTGTCCCAGGAAAGCTCGCCTTTTCCGGGGAGGGGGGGAAGCACCTCGGTGCCTGCTGGCCCCTGGCGGAGGCTGGGAGCACAGCACGGCTGCCTGAGCTGAAAATAGCTGGGGAGTGGTGGACGTCAGCGTATGCCTTGACGTCAGTGGCACGCCACTCCCGGGGAGAAAACCCAGGAAACTTCCCTTGCCGACTGGATGACAGTCCCTCCGGTCTCCCGCTGCTGCCAAGCCTCAACAGCTGGTCCTGCTTTAGTGGCACCCTGGGCCAACTTGGAATAGTGTGCTGGATCCTGCCACCGGTGCCCTCCCTCTCGGAGGAGGGGGACCCATCTGGTGAAAGGGATACGCCGGATTACCCAAGAGAAGCCATAATGTATGGTAAGTGGCTTCTGAGAGGGACGGGGAAGCAGACAGGGAAGACCTTGAGGGACCTGAAGGAGTGGTTGACCAGGGGCAAGAAGGAGGGTAAACAAAATCATACAAAAAATAAATAAATACAGCCAAAAGATGGCACCAATTGACTGTAATGACGCACCCCTGCGCTCCTCCTAACATCTAAATCATCACGCTACTAAGCACAGGGTGGAACGCAGGCGAAGAAAAAAAAAGGAAGTCCTGGGACCCGAGTTACTGTTTTCACGAGTGTAACTACTTTTCTCTGGATTACTTTTGGGGATCAGCTTGGAATTATAGAACTGCTGTGGAGGTGAGGCACCCGACACAGGGTGCAGGGCACTGCCAGGTATATTGGTGGATCTCTTTAACAGATGTGAAGGTGGAGTTAAGACTGTAAAGGGACTTACAGATTTGGGAAACAGAAAGACCTAGTGCATATTGAAGTGCTAGTAAAACAATGTCCAAACCTGGTACAAGGTACTGGTGTCATCTGCATCCATGGGGACATTGATACTATCCCACCAACCAAGGGACTCAGACTATTAATGGGGTGTTGCACCAAATGAAAATTAGGTAGTACCTAAGTTACCTGTAATTATTGGAAATGACTTTTCAGGATTTACTGAGTTAATCAAAGCGGGGTAAATCCTGATGTTTCAACAGCTGTGTGACAAGAGCTCGGCAAAAAGAAAATTTCAGATAGTGGGACTCTTTCCTGTCATGGATTTTGGTTCGGACTTGTTAGAGCAAAGCTCCAAGATCTGGAAGTCCAGGAAAGAAAGACAACATCTGAAGAAACAGTAACAAAAGACTGATTGACATAAAGGGTTAACATGTAAATGCTGAAACTAAACTGGTCACTGATTATGATTTTTTTTTCAGGACAAGCTAACAAGGTTTCTCGCCAGGGTTATTTTAAGCAGCTGGGGTGAAACCAAAACAGGTTGAACCTATGTTTAAAAAAATGTAATGGTCACTGTACAAAGCTTGGGTTAAACCTCAGACACAGGACCAGACAGAACAATTGGTTATACCACAGAAGCATAGATCTGAGTTGTTACAGACAGCACATGCTAGTCCTATGGCTGGTCACTCGGGGAAGGATCGGACCTTTACCAGACTGCTGTACAGATTTTACTGGCCTGGAATTCATGAAGCTGTTGTGACCTATTGCAGTTCTTGTGCTAGTGTCAGAAAGTAGCCCCAGTGACTAAAAAAGACAAGGTGCCCCTACCCTTGATAGATGTGCCTAAAACACATGTTAAAAAGGTTTGTAAAAGGGGAAAAGAAAGACTGGGACCACTACTTACTGTACCTTACCTGCTTTTGGCTTACAGAGAAGTGCCACAGGCATCGACAGGTTTTTCACCATTTGAAGTGTTGTATGGTAGACAACCTAGAGGGCCACTAGATGTAATAAAAGAAACATGGGACGATAACCCTCATCAGAAACAATCCATTACATCTTACATGTGTGCCCTGAGAAAGAAGCTGGCAAAATATGTTAAAATCACCCACAGTAATCAGGAAGAGGCCCAAAACCAGCAGAAGGTGTATTATGATCTTGGAGTACAAGAAAAAGTTTGAGCCAGGTGAAAAGGTCTTGCTACTGTTACCCACTACAGAAAATAAACTGTTAATGAAGTGGCAAGGGCCTTATAAAGTGCTTAGACGTACTGGCACAGTTAACTATGAGATTGAGACCCCTTGATAGGAAAAAATCCTACTAAGATATACCATGCTAACCTCCTCAAGAAATGGGTTGGAAAAAAAAACACCAAAAGCTGTTTTGCTAATTTTACCAGAAAATGATAATGACAATACTCAGATAGCTTATGACAGACTGGAACAAACTGTAACTGAAGATGCTGTAAAGGTGAATGTTTCCTTAACCTCTGAACAAACTGCAGAAACTTGTAACTTTTTAAGGACATTTAACAGTACTTTTACCACAGTACCAGGCCGAGCAAAAGGGGTCCAGCATGTAACAGTGACAAGGAATGCTCGCCCCATTACACAAAAGATATACAGATTACCAGTGGTTAAGGGCAGATGTGATTAAGGAAATACAAAAAATTAAAGAACTGCGTATCATGGAAGAATCCAGAAGTGCTTGGTCATCATCAATGGTGATTATAAACAAAAAAGAAGGGGGCGTAAGAATATGCCTTGATTTTAGGAAACTTAATCAAGTGTCAGAATTTGACAGTTATGCTATACCCAGAATAGATGATTTCGTGGACAGACTGTGGAGTGCCAAGTATATCAGTACCCTCGATCTTACCAAGGGTTACTAGCAAATCCCTCTAGCTAAAGAATCCAGAGACAAAACTGCATTTGCCACTCGTACAGGATTCTATCAGTTCACCGCCATGCCGTCTGGTTTACATGGCGCACCTGAGTACATTCAGCGGTACATGGATGTAATTTTGATCTCCTTACACTGGTTATTGTGCTGCATACCTGGATGATGTTGTGGTGTAGAGTCCAGACTGGAAAAGCCACCTGGAACATCTACAAGCAGCTATAAAATCGATCAAAAAGGCAGGTCTGACAATGAATCCTACCAAGTGTGCACTGGGCATGCCGGAAACCAGATATTTGGGCTATGTTCTGGAAAATGGAGAAGTTAAGACAGAGGTTTCCAAGATAGACGCTGTTGCTAACAGCTCTGTCCCCAAAACCAAGAAACATGTCAGGTCATTTTTAGGGCTGGCTGGTTATTATTGAGTTACCTACTCCCATCACTGAACTCATGAAAAAATGGTACCCGAATAATATGACATGGACCCCAGAGTGTGACAAAGCTTTTTGGGCCATTAAGGCTGCATTATGTTCAACCCCCGTTTTAAGAAGCCCAGACTCTGAGAAATAATTTCTGTTGCAGACTGATGCATCAGAGGCAGGCCAAAGATCATCCTTTTCTATACATAAGTAGGAAATTGCACAACAGAGAGAAAATATACGCTACCACTGAAAAGGAATGCCTTGCGGCAAAGTGGGCCATGGAGTCCCTTAAGTTTTGCTTACTAGGAGCTGACTCTCTGCTGGCTTAACAAAATGAAGGATAAAACTCTAGAATCACATGGTGGTACCTGGCATCTGGCCGTTTAAATTTAAAGTGATGCACAAATCTGGAAAAAGAATATCAATAATAATTTTCTGTCAAGATATGGATCAAAATTCAGACTTCCAAAGGTTGAAAAATGTGAGTTGAAACTTCTCTGTTTGCTATGCTGCATATGCACTGAACTGTAAAAGTTTAAGCTAATGCTAGAAGATAATTAAAAGAAAGTTCTGGAAACCTGTTTTGTAAAACAGGTTTCCTCTCTGAAGGGTATGTAACAGGGATGAATAAGGCCCTGCCCATTTGTTATGCAGAAAGAGTTTAAATGCAAGGGCCTGTTCTATACTCTTCTTTTCTGTCTCTTCTCCGTTGGTTGTGCAAACAAAGTTTCTTCGAGACCTAAGTAAAACTGTATGTGATACTGGGATCCTTTGTTTAAAACTGTATATAAATATATTGTTGAAATGATTGCAAAAAGCTATTTGGTACTCAAGAGTTTAACCTGAGATATAGTTTTAAGCCTTTTGCAGAGCTGAAAACAAGAGCTCAGTTCTACGTCACTATGTTCTTTTGCTGCACCTGCAAAGAACGACACTGACAACAACATTCTATAAATTTACAAAAACGTTTCAAGAAGCAGGCTCTCTTAACGCAATTCCCAGACAAAGACTTATAAAAAGAACAGCAACGCTCTGCTAGAACGATAAGGAGACATGGAGAATGAGAGACTGAAATACAGGTTACTCACCTGTAACAGGAGTTCTAGGAATGGTATATGTTGTTCATCCACACTGTCTGGCAGGTTCCTTGCCGCTTTAAATCTTGCCGGAAGGTCTTCAAGCTGGCTCCTCCCACCCACCCGGTGGTAAAACCCTCAGCTCCGCCCCATGACGCCAGATCTAGCCCACTGGAAGCCAGGTTGCGCGTCAAAGCTGGGAGGTCGGGTGGGTCAAGTGGATGAACAACATATACCACTCCTAGAACTCCTGTTACAGGTGAGTAACTTGTATTTCTAGGGATGTGGATATGTTGTTCAATCCACACTTCTGCCAGACTCCTAGCAGTTCTCCCGGAGGAGGGAGGCAAGGCACGCACCCCCTATGTAGGGACTAAGGGCTGGAGAACCGAGGTCCCAAAACCAGCATCCCGGCGTGACTCTAGGTCAATGTGGTAATGGGAAATAAAGGTGTGTGGTGACTTCCAAGTAGCAGCCCTGCAGATTTCCTGGATAGGGACGTCCCTAGAAGCAGCCAACGAAAGAGCAGTATGGCGGGTAGAATGAGCTCTTATCCCTTTGGGAAGCCTCATGCCCGCCAACCTGTAGCAGAGATCTATGCAGGAGGTGACCCACCTGCTTATTGTCCACTTGGCTGCAGGTCTGCCAGGTGCAGCTTCAGCGTAGGTGACAAACAGCTGGCGAACCTCTCCCCGAACTTCAGCCGTTCGCTCCTTATAATAAGCGAGCGCTCTTCTAGGGTCCAAAGTATGGAGCCTATATTCGGCCTCTGAGGTGTGATTGGGGTAGAACACCGGCAGAGTCAACACCTGATTCAGGTGAAACTCAGGCATCACCTTCGGAAGGAATTTTGGTTGGGGCAAAGGACAATCTTGTCCCTGTGGAAGACCAGATAAGGAGAATCGATGGAAGCGCCTGCTCTCCCACCCTTCTGGCTGACGTTATAGCCACCAAGAAGGCAGTCTTCCACGACAGGTGGGAGATATCGCACCTGTGCATCGGTTCAAATGAGCTTGCCCACGGGCTTAACCAATACCAGCAGTAGACCCCACAGAGGTGGAGGTTCTCACACCGGAGGGGATGTGTGATCAAGACCTTTGAAAAAGCACCCGACCACCTTCTCCTGCGCCACCAACTGCTTGCCGGCCCACGCCCGGTAAGCAGAGATGGCTGCCAGATGCATCTTGAGGGTTGGTGACCGAAGCTCTAGCTGAGAAAGGGACCACAGGTAGTCCAAAATACTAGCCAAGGGACAGGAAGAGGGGTCGAACCCTTGTCCTGACAACAAATGGAGAATCTCTTTCATTTGAAGGTGTAGCATTTTCTGGTCGACTCCTCCTTACGGGACGCCTCAACGATGTTGAGGACCTCGTTGGAAAGACCCAAGGCCTGGAACTCTAGCTGCTCAGGAACGAGGATGTCAGGTGCAGGGATTGAAGGTCCGGATGGAGAACCTTGCCCTTGTCTACTGAGATCAGGTCCGGGCGGAGTGGAAGCCGCCTTGAGAGCCTGGAGCTGAGGCTGAGGAGATCTGGGTACCAGACCTGGTGAGCCCAGTCTGGGGCTACCAGAATCACCTGCGTCTTGTCCCTCTGCGTCTTGAGAAGCACCTTGTGGATCAAGGGAAATGGAGGGAAGGTGTAGAAGAGGCCCGGGGTCCACGGCCGCGAGAAGGCATCCCCCTGCAGCAAACCCTGCTAAGGGGGGGTGGGCATGAAACAGCCTCAGCTTCGCATTCTCCCTGGAGGCGAACAGGTCCACCTGAGGGGTACCCCAATGGGAGAACAGTTCTTGCACTACCTCCGGCAGGAGTGACCACTCGTAAGATGCAGCGCCTATCTGGCTGAGGGCATCGACCAGACTGTTGGAGGCTCCTGCCACATGGATGGCTAGGAGATCTGCCTCCAGGCTGATCACGAGAGACCAGATACGGAGAGCCTCCTTGCACAGAGGCAAGGAGTGTGTCCCGCCCTGACAGTTGAGGTAGCACATGGTTGTGGTGGTGTTCGTCTGGACTTGAACCACCTAACCCCGTACAAACGGAGTGAAGGTGGTGAGGGCTAGTCAAACCACTCGAAGCTCCAGCAGGTTGATGTGGCATCGAGACTCGGGAGGGGACCAGAGGCTATGGGCCCGGAGATCCCCCAGCTGGGCACCCCAACCCATCAGAGAGGTGTCGGTCCATTAGTATGACCGTCAGCCGAGCAGACAAATGGGATACCTTCAGTAAATGAGCAGGATGAGCCACTACAGGTCGTCCCACATCTCCTGGGTCACTGTCACCGGCTGGTCCAGAGGACTGGAGCACTGTGACCACTGGCTGGCCTGCCCGCATTGCAGGGGAAGATATGCCAGCGGGCCCAACAGACCACGCTGGTGCAGGCTGCCATAAAGCCCAGAAGGTGCAGGAAGTCCCGGGCAGGACGCAATTGCCCAATCAGAAATGATTGGGCAAAGGAGGAAAGGACATCAGCCCTGTCTGCCGGGAGCCGAGCTCTGGCTTGAAGAGAGTCAAGCTCGGCCCCGATGAACTGAATCACCTGCAATGGCTCGAGTTCCGATTTGGCCTCGTTGATGAGGAAGCCAATCTGAGAGCAGACCTGGAGGGCCAGATCCCCGGACCGCTCCACCTCCAACCTGGAGGGGGCTGCAATCAACCAGTCATCCAAGTAAGGGGACACCCGGACCCTCGGCACTGCAAGAATGCGTCACCACTGCCATGCATTTGGTGAAGACCCTGGGAGCTGAGAGAGGCCAAGAGCATGGCCCAGAACTCGAGAGAGATCCTCTGCTCTGAAGTGGAGGAATCGCTGATGAGACGGACTGATTGGGATGTGAAAGAATGCGTCCTGGAGATCCAGAGAGCAGAACCACATACCCATTTCCAAGCATGGAATGTTCTGAGCCAGAGTAACCATCCTAAAGGTGCGCGGCCTTAGGAACTTGTTCAGGTCGTGCAGGTCCAGAATGGGGCGCCAGCCCCCCGTCCGTCTTGGGACCAAGAAGTACTGTTATGCTTGAGTTATGCCCCCTATTGTCTCACATACACCTCACACTGTATTCCTGGTCTACTGTACTGTGATACTGCTATTTTGCACTAACCTACAGTTATGAGCACCAATCATATAAGCATGGGTGCTAGGAATGTGCTTTGCTGCTAAGATATGCTAATATTGTCTTGCATGATATATTATACCTCACTATTAACACATTTATCTAGATTAGTTTATCTTTTATAGATATTCCATATATTATCTATCTAATCACTGATAAGATGACTCAGAGGGATCATCAGTGATTACTGTATACTCATATTCTCATATAATTATATGTAGTGTATTTTACACTCCGATATGCCAAGTAATAGGCCTGTCAGCAGTTCTTTGTCTCTAAGCAAGCTGACAGAGACAGAAGGCTTTGTTATGTCTATGTTTCACAACTGGTGTAAGCAAGAAATGCCACATGTCATTTGAACCAGTCCGCATTTTTTTTGTCTAAGCTATAATGCTAATGGAAGCATATTCTGTCTCATATGATACTCATTAGTAATTCTGTCTCTTAAGTCATTATCCAACAGAGAATGACTTAGGACCAAAACATACTGTTTCTTATATCTGTAACTATGTTGTAATCTCTCTTGCTATGCTGTTATCTGTAGTATTTAGCTGTCTGCAACCCATTGTAGCACTCTCGAGACACTACTGTAGCTGCTCTAGAAGGGCAGAGAGCTGGAGCGCAGGGAGAGCTAGAACAAGATCTTAGAAAACCTAAGATCTACAATTCTGGAGATTATGTACATTCTTCAGGAGTGGTGAGAAACCCATCTCCCTTGTAATTTTCTTTGTCACATGCTTGGCGTAAGTAGCATAATAAACTTTATTAGTACTCCTTGCTTGTTTACAAATGTTTCTTGGCAGACTGAAACACAAGAATCTGTATTTTCATTATTTTTATTGTTTACCCTACACACCAAGAGTGTTTAGACAACAGTACCTGGACACAAACCCTGTGTCTGGAGGAGGGTCTGCCACCTCACTGATCACCTCCTTCTGAAGGAGCAGGGCAATGTTGGCTCAGCGAGCCGACAGAGAGGCTGTGGAACCCGTTGCACACCGTGGGGCGACGGCTCAATAGGGAGGAACTGCTCGAATCCAGAGGCAGTCCCTGCCGCACTTCTAGACCCAGCGTCCACAGTGATAGCGGACCAGGCTAGAAAGGAGTGGGTAGAGCCGTTTCCATGGGGGGACCCAGGAAGGAGTGACAAGGCTGGGGGCGACACCCCCTCAACTCTGCTACTGGGCAGGCTTAGAGGAAGGGCTGGCTGAAGAGCCTCCTGGACCCTTTCCTCCAGGCGCCCTACTGGAGAAAGCAGCAGACTTGGCCTTAGGGTGCCAAGTGTGAGCCTGCTAGCCCTGTTGCTGGGCCGGAGTGGCCTTGGGGCGGAAGGGGGGCGAAAGGGCTTACGCTGCTGCTGGTGGCCTTGTCCTTCTGGGCAGAACATGACCGAGTCCAAGGTGGCACTGGACTTCTCGATCCTCTGGAGATGGCCTACCACCCCTGGCCCGAACAAGTTGGTGCCCAGGAAGGAACGCCTGCCAGCTTGTGCTGGGCGCCTGCCATGAAGTGAGACCGCAGCCAAGCTCTGTGGCGATGGCTACTGTGACCGCTACTGACCGGGCACAAGAAGTTTGGAGCCGTTGTTTAGCCACCACCCTTCCCTGATCCTGCACCAGCTTGACCATCGTCTGAAGGTCAGCCAGGAGATGAGGAACCGCCTCATCCAGGGAACCCATAAGGGCATGTGAGAATGTGCCATCAGTACAGCCGAGCTAGCCTGTCGAAGACCTACGGAGGAAGTAGCGTAAACCTTCCACCCCGAGTAATCCAGCTTTTTGGATTCTTTATCAGGCGGTTTGTCCACGTCCCTAGCGTTTCCGGAACACTGTCGGTCATCAGCCCCTCCACAGAGGGGTGCTCCGAGAAACCGGAGAGTGAACTGGTGGGGACCGTGTACTTGCGAGCCATCCTGGCTGCAGGCTGCTGCCACAACTCCAGGGCAGGGCCAACAATGGCTTTGGCCACAGGGAAGGCCTTCGTGAAATCTCCCGGTCCAGTATCCCTGTGAGGGATACCTGGCCCGTTCTGAACGTTCGAGCTGCATCCCAGTGGACTCTGAGATGAGTCAAAGTATACCCAAGACAGAGCATGGGCTCGTCCACCAACTGACCCCCTGCAGATTCCAGGTCAATGGGCCTGGAATATAGGGAGGAGTCGTTGTCAGACTCAGAGGAGTCTGCAAACAGCTGCCGAGCACCTGAGCCATCCTTCACCTGACGAGGTCAATCGGGAGTGAGGGTGACTGACAACCTGTGAGGCAAGCCCTGACCCGACTGAGAAATCCTTGGTCGGGGCCCCAGTCTTCAGTTGAGGAGGCGGTGGTTCCACCACAATGGGTGGAGCAGCCGGTTTCGGCCGAACAACCGGCGCCGGGGTCGGCTCCTCGATAACCACGAGGGGTTGCTTCGGTCGCTCCGGTGACAGCCACTTAATTGCCGGAGAAGGCAATGGAGTCAGCCTGTTACCAATCAACAAAGTTGCTGCCACATCATGTCCTCGTGAGCGCCGGTGTAACTTACGCCAGACCTATCCTCCAGGCGGATGACGATGACGCTGCTTTCCATGGTGCCGAGACCAACACCGCCAATGTTGGCGGGATCTACTTGACCGCAGGAGGCCGAGACCTTGGGTCGCCGAGGTGGGGTCAAAGAGGGGCGGGAAACGCCATCCCCAGGTTCAGGTTCCTTACCGGGACTTCGCAAAGGAGGCATACGCAAGTCCTCAGTTACCACAGGGGGAACCAGTGAAGAAGGGTTGTCGGCTTCTCCAGTCAACAAACCGTCCAATGGGTCGAGAAAACTCTCAACGGCGTCGACGGATGTCTCGGCCGGCTGGCCTGACGGGGACACCGTGAAGCCAGCGGCCTTAGTCACCACCTCGATCGACGTCGAGAGCAGACGGTCCGGTGAAGGGGATCTCTCCCACTCCCACGAACATCGACGGAGGGACTTACATTTTGGTTCTTTTTTCTTCAACCTACTGGTATGTCTTGATGGCCCTTCTCCTTTGGTGGAGAGGGACTGGCAAAGCTCCTTAAAGGAAGCAGTGTAGGAGGAGCCCAAAGAAAGTGGGATAAACGCCACAGCTGAGGAGGAAGATGAAGCGGCCTGGGCCGCCGCCTCCTCGAGGGTGATCAACTGCTCCAGCTGCTCCGTGGACACTGCCCAACGGGCCTCCTTTGACTTCACCGGCGGGTACAGTTTCTCAGGGCACCCAAGTTGTAGTCTGGCAGCGTGGTCCTCTAAGGCCGAAGCCGAGAAGGACTTGCACAGATTGCAGACCTGTGAACTGTGGGCAAGGCCCAGGCAGTAAACGCACATGGAGTGTGGATCGGTCTGGGACATCTTCTGTCTGCAAGGGCACCAAAGGAAGCCAGGAGTAGATTTGTCCATTGCAGCCATGAGGGAAGATGAAGACCGTAGTCTAGAAAACTTTAAAATAATTTTCGGAAAACCTGAAGAGTTTGAATCCAGGCCAAAAACACAGAGCGCTAAGGAGGGAACCTGAGCTTCCAGGCGGTAAGGAAGATCTGACGTCATGGGGTGGAGCCGAGGGTTTTACCACCCGGGTGGGTGGGAGGAGCCAGCTTGAAGACCACCCGGCAAGAAGTAAAGCAGCAAGGAACCCGCCAGACAGTGTGGATTGAACATATCCACATCCCTAGAACTTGGAATTTAGAGATACTCCCAGAAGAAGGACTTGGTCCTCTCTGTACTGCCTTTGTAAATAGTTATACTGAATATTTTTCATTTTTATTTTGCAGTTATTGAGAAAAACACAATGCTATTTGCAAATTTTGAAATTGTTCCTGGTTTTCCTATGCTTCTTGACCTGTTCCTCCACGACACCCATCCTCCCAACAATTGGGGCACGGGAAGTTGAAAAGGCAGCCAAGTGCACTATAATTGAACAGTACTGCAGACCAGAGTCAGACAGAGAAAGAAGGCAGTCCAGTACAGTATTCACAGGACAGATAAATGGGTTAATTGAGCAGGAAGCACATCATATGGAGTAGGTGTGTATAGTTGAAGGCTTTCTAGTTGCAAGACATCAGCCACCTGAGAAACCCAAAACAGGCAATAGCTACATTTTTCAGGAGCCAGGTAAGATGTAAGAGACCATAGGTCGAATTGGAGCAGGACCACAAACCTGCAGCAGCAGACCCTGACAGAGTGGAGATGAACAGGAGGTTCCACTGCCAGATGCTCAGACATGAAACCGAATCTGGCGAGGCCAGAAGGGAGACGCTAGTATTAAGGTGACATGTTATGCCCGTAGCTTGGAGAAGAACCCACTGAATGAGAGGGATCAGAAAAAAGCATGAAGGAACCTCCCTTTACAGGAGAAGGCAATGCATCTTGCCAAAATACCCATGCCCTGGAATGAGTGAGTAAAAACACAGCAGTTTTGAGTTGTGTTGGGATGCAAAATATCCAACTTTGGATGACACCATCATGCGAAGAGGTCGTCTACCACAGCCAGCAGCCCCCTTTCATGTACCAGGAACTGTTTCATACACCTGTGAGGAACACTGCTGACAGCTGGAGGCCATGAGAAATAGCCAAGCACCACATTCTCATTGCTTTCCTGCACAGTGAGTGAGTGCCCCCTTGTTTATTTATGTTGTGCATGACAGAGGCACTGTCTGTCCGAACTGGAAAGGGACCGTGACAGAGATGCTCTTGGAAAGCCTGGAGACCAAGCAAACCTGCCTTCATCTCCAGAATATTGATATAGTGATCTGACTCCAGATCAGTCCACAAACCCTTGGTCTGAAAGGACCATAGATGGGCACCCCAGCCGGAACCCGAGGCATCTATAGTGAGGATTGGCATGAGAGCTGGGAAAAGGAATGAAATGCCTTGTAACAGGTTGTGGTGGTCCATCCACCATATTAGAGCATGGCAAAGAGGATATGTGATGAGGATCATTTGTTCCGGCTCATCCATCAGCAGATCCCATTGTACCTAAAGAAACCAACGTGGTATGCAGGTATAATGACTGGAAAAGAGAACTGTAATGATGGGTGCAGCCATCAGCCCCAGCAGAAGTAACATCATCCAAGCTGATATGTAATCAATTCTGTGCATCATCTGGGCCTGAGCAACAAGGCTCTCTGCCCTGTCTGTAGGAAGGAAGGCACTGCACCAATATATTGGAGTTGCTGAGAAGGTATGGACTTCAGTATGTTCACCAGTACAACCAGTTCCTTGAACAACTTTCTTGTTCTGGACAAAGTATACAGAACTACTTCCTGACTGGGGCCTTCAGGGACCAGTTATCCAGATCTAAGGAAAAGACATACAATGCTTCCTTCTGATGAGCTCTGCTACAACCACTAAGCATTTGTCAATCCCATGGTGCAGAGGATACACCAAAGGGCAATGCTTGGAACTGATAATGGCTGCCCTACAGCATTTTATTTTATTTATTGAAATGTTTCACCAGGAAAGCACCTTGAACAACAAGCTGTTCATCTCCCGGTGTGACTGTGGGGAAGGGGTACAAGTGGAAGGATTACTGAGGTAATACAGTTATACAGGTTACATTGTTGGTATGGTAAACGGTTAATGAACAGTAGAGAGAAGCAGCATACAAGCGGTTGAGTACATCAAGCTGGGTAAACAACAATACAGACAGTGGAATAAGCTGCAGTAATGAGCAAGAAAGCAACAATACAGTCAAAGCTATTTGTTCATAAGCAGGAAAGCAACAATACAGTCAAAACTTGTTCATAAGGAGCAATGATTTCATAGTAAGTGCAACAAAAGTAAGTGTAATATAGACACAAGGTCGCAGATAAGTGCAGTGGAAGAGGGGGAGGGGGTGAAGAAGAGGGAGGAGGGAGGATGGATACTGAGAGCCCTGCTAGAAGGCTAAACCAGACAAGGATGGAAGTAAGGAGGGGTGTAGTAAAGAGGAGGGGTGTTGTGATGTGGTATGAGGGGACGGATGGGGCGAGCCCGGAATCAACTCCCTTCAGGATGCTGAGAACCCTGCCAGAGGGCTGAACCAGGCAAAGGTGGTGGTGAGAGAATGGGAATAGTTTGCAGTGGGGGGGGTAGGAGCAGGATCAGAGTAAGTAGGATAGCGTAAGGTAGGAGTTAGACAGAATTGAAACAGGAGCAGCTAGAAGAGAGATAACTGTATAAGGCAGAGGCAAGGGAGTTCGATGAGGAGGAGTGTCGAATTATGGGGGAGGAGTTCCATAGCTTAAGGAAGTGATAGGCAAATCTAGACTGGCCAATGAGAGTGAAGCAGCAGGGGACCAGCAAAGTGCGTGTGTCAGTGGATCTGAGGTAGTGGGAGAGAGGGGGTGGGGTTGAGAAGGATGAAGTGAGGTGAGGTAAGGCGGGAGTTCTCCAAGCCAATAGGGGAAAGGACAGTTTGTGGTAGAGATCACAGTGACGAGTGCGAGAGGGTGTGTCAAGAACGAAGCGGCAGAAGGAGTTAAAGCGAGTGTCAAATCTGGTCAGGGAGGACTTGGGAGCAGCACCATAGACTACATCACAGTAATCGACAATGGGGAGTATCATCTTCTGGACGAGTTCGTGCCTAGCCATAGGAGGATGTAACTATTGTTCCTGTATAAAGGCGCCTATAAGCATGAAGCAGAGATACTACCGGTAGCATTTACGAACCCTGATATGAAGGTCGGAGTCCTTCATATCTAGGGCACAGAGCCAATCTCTTCTGCAGTGGGGGAGCCTGAAGAGACACTATTCAAAAATGTTAGCATCTGATAAACAGGTTTAGGTCTCTCGGTCCAGTACAGGATATCCATATGTGCCTGCTGATGGAAGACATGGCCACCATGGGCAGCAGGCTTCGAAATTTGTTCCTACTAAGTCCTCTGGCAGACTAAGGGGTCAGAAATTTGGTGACCATAAATCATTCCGGAGGACTGAGCTCATCTAAAGCATTTCTGACCAGTCCCCAAACAGCCTGAAGCCTCAAAAGGGCATTCAGGATGACTGCCTCCAGGTGGACTTTCAATGATAAAATCCTCAAATTACTTGTGTGCAGATACGCTAAGTAATCCAAAAATGAAAATTACATACTTACCGTAACTGCTGATCTTCCAGAATAACTTCCCTACTGATTGCCACTAATGGGCCTGTGCCAGAGGTGCTAGGACTCCATGGGAGACAGAATTTTCCTGGGGGCCCACTGGTCTACAGCGGCATCAGCCCCTAACTGCCTCAGTACCTTTTGTACTGAGGAGGTGAGCAGCATGAACCTAATGAGCAACATGTACACTTCACCTATGGGCATAAGACAGCCCTGGCCTGAGCATGAAGGGCCAACAAACCAAGTAGCACAGTGCCTTGACAACCCAACCAAGTATAAAGGGGTAAAGATCATAACACAGCAATACTGAAGTGAGTCTGGGGGATGGTGGGCAGGAGTGGTAATCAATGGTAAATATATTCTGGAATATCAACAATTACGGTTAGTATGCAATTTTCATATCTTCCAAGAATCAATCTTCACCACTGATTCCCATTAGTAGGTCAGAGTACCAAGCTCAGAAGTCAACATCCATAAGAGAGAGGCTGGAGTTCAGGGCTCACTCAGGATAGTAATCCATACAGAACTGCCCTGTCAAAGGTGTCATGCTGCCTGACAAGGACATAGTGCTTGGCACCCCTGCAAATTTCTCCAGTGGGTACAGAGAAGATCTCTACAACAGAAGTAGCAACCACACTGGTGGAATGGGCACAGATGCTGGCCTGCATGGCACAGAGCACTGCTCTTATTTCCAAGACATTGTTATGCAGGGTGGCTTCCGACTGAGGCCAGGAGCCCTGGGTTTGCAAGGGACCCAGGTGTGCTCTCCAGCCCAGATCAAGGCATCCGTGGTTGGGATCTGAAGTGGGAAAAAATCTGGAAGGAAATCCTTGGAGCAGATTCAAGGATCCATCCACCACTGCAGTACCTTGTGTACTGGAGAAGAACCAAAACATTGATCCAACTTGTCCATGCACTGGTCCCCTGCAGCCTGAGGGTTCATTGAGGGAGGCATATGAAGCCTGGTCAGCGGGATGGTGGGAATGGCTGCTGCCAATAGGCCCATCAATCTGAGGTACACCCTGGTGGGGATGCACCAACTCGGAGCGACCTCCTGAGCTTGGGAGATAAGGCACTCCACCCTGTTTTGGGGTAGGAAGGCCTTCCCCTGCTCAGAATCCAGAACTGCCCCCAATATACTGCATTCTTTGGAATGGTACTAGAACCAACTTGGGCAGGTTGACAGTAATGCCCAGGGGAGTGGAAAGGCTGGGGAGTGGGCTCTAGAGTCAGCAAAACTGTTCCCTGGATGGGGCCTTGAGGAGTCAATTGCCCAGATAAGGGAAGACATACAGTCCCTCTCTTCTAAGAACTGCTGCGACCACGACTAAGCACTTGGTAAAGACTTGCGGCACAAAGGATAAGCCAAAGGGCAGCACTTTGAACTGATAATGCTTGCCCTGAAAGGCAAAATGAAGAAACCTCCTGTCAGGATGAAAGACCAAGATGTGCAGTTGAGCATCCTATATGTCCAGTGAACAGAGCCAGTCCTCAGTTTTGAGGAGAGGCACGAGGCCTGGCAAAGTTACCATCCGGAACTTTTTGTACTGGACAAAGAGACCGAGTTCCTTTAGGTCTAATACGGGCCTCAAATTTCAGGTCTTTCTGGGGACCAGGAAAAACCTGGAAAAAAAATCCTGGTTTCTCTGGCGCTTGGGCACTAATTCAATGGCCTGCTTGCACAAAAAGAGAATGTATTTCCTTCAGCAGAATAGGCAGATGAGCTGGAGGACAGTGGGGGTCTGGAGGGACCCTTTTCTATGATCTGCAGAATCCATGCCTCTGAAGTTATGGTCTCTAATGATTCAGATGGAGGAGAACACGACCTCCACCACCGCCTCCTGGGTCTGGACCAGAGATGGGGGGTCTGGCAAGGAGTCAAGATGAGGTGGAGCCAGCCGCAGAGGCTGGTCTGTCAATTCTGGGGTGTTTGGCTACTGCTCCAGCATTGGAGGGGCGGGCAACGGAGCCTGGGCTCACGGTTTCCTTGGGTATGGGGAGCCTATCCAGGCCTACTGGTCTGTCTACTAAAAGTAGATCATTCTCTGACCCTCGGTTGAGTGTAGTAGAGGGAAGGACTGACTTAATGGCCATGCTTGAGGCCTGCAGATCATTAATTAGGTCCTGAAAAAATCAGAGCCGAACAGCTTAGTGCCACCGAAAGGTGCATTAAGCACCTTGTTCTGTACATCGGCTGCAAATCCTGATACTGTAAGCCGGGAGTGCCTATGAAGGCATATGCCAGTGGCAGCTGCCCTGGAAACTGTATTAGTCATGTTGTACAAGGCCCTGAGGAGGTGTTTGCTAACATCCTCTGCAGCCTGCAAACACTGAAGCAATTCCTGCTTTTGAGAGCCATCAGGAAGGGCTTGAGCAGCCGCTCTGCCCTTTCTCCAGCTGGCATTTTTATATTTATTCATGTGAGACAGATAGTTTGCAATCCGCAGGCCTAAGGTGGAAGAGGCATAAACCCTTCCCCCCCCCCAGAGGTCAATCCTACGGAATTTCTTGTGTGGGGGAAGGGAGCTACAAAGTCTGGGCACCTTAGATCTATCATGAGCTGTCTTGATGACCACAGAGTTAGTTTCGGCCTGGGCAGCAAAGTAAGGAAGACCCCGAGGAGCACCGTAAAGTTTGTCTGCCTGCATGGCATGGCATGGCTGGCACCATGTCCTGTGTGTGCCAGGCTGCTGTGGTTGCATTCTTCAATGCTGGAAGCATTTGAGGAATGATTTTAGGGGGAGATTCAGGGATCTCCAGGAAGTCCATCAGGTCCTTTCCTGGTGACATCCTCTTCCTCAGTCTGAAAGCCCATCGTGGAAGATAACTGCTTTATTACATTAAAAAAGGTGGCATCCTCAGGAGGGGACCTGGGAGTATGCTTCTAGAGTCCTCACTGACCAAGGAGGCAGTAACCTTATCTGAGATAAAGATCTCTTCATTCTCCACATCAGGGAGAATGAGATCAGGGTGGTACTCCTCTTCCTCGATGCTTACCTCTTCATCTGGGTCTGGTGTTGGACTTGCCGCTGCCAGCCCACGGGAAGTCTCCCAGGGTCGACAAACAGGCATCGACGATGCAGCTGCTATCGATGGCGTTGGTGAAGTGGGCCTACTGAAGGCATCTAGCTGCTGAACAAGTACATTCGTGAACGTTACAAGTACTTCATTCAGGTCAATAATGGACGTCAAAGGGGGGGGGGGTTCGACAGCACTGGTGCAGACTACTCTCCGGCTGTGTCCTGAGAACCCAATGAACCTATAGCCCTGGAAGGAGAAGGGGCAGGTCTCAATGGAATGGTCATCAAAGACAAGGCAGTCATTGAAGACAGAAAGGCCGATGACCCAGAGGCTGACTGCATGTTGGATGGAGGTGCTGTCAGTATGGGTCTGGTAGGAACTGAGACCTGGACAGTTTGCCTCTTCATCAGAGTGGCCGACAGGGAGTGGGATCACTGCCGAGGGGAGCAGTCATGATCCCGGTCTTTATGACTTTTCTTCAAGGACTTGTCTTGGGCTTTGGAGGCCTGGGAGCTTGAAGAGCAGGTTGACGACTGGGCGGCCGGGACCCCGGAGGAACCCTGCCTGGAACTAGCTACTGGTTGTTCCATGAATTTTTTGACAGCCTTGGTGCGTCACCTGGGGTTGTTTGGTTAAACTTTTGGCAGAGCTCACAGTCAGAGACGTCGTGGTCAGGCCAAAGACAGCAGACACAGACTGAGTTTTCATCTGTAGAGGCAATCTTCTTTCTGTAGCGGCAATGATGGAAAAGAGAAGAAGGAAAGATTAACTCTCGACATAAAAAAAAAAAAGTCTTAAAAAAGAAATTTAGGTAGGTAATAGAGAAAAAGGCCGTAGACCGAAAAGGTGTGAACATTGCGATGGAGCTTCCGCGGAAGACTCGTGCAAGCAAGTCGACGGCAGGAAAGAACTGAGGAGGGTGTGGGGTTGCCTATGCCTAAATAGGGTTGCTGATAACGGTTGATGTCGACGACGTGGGCAGCCCCAGTTGTACTGCAGAAAATCTTCTGAGTGAATTCCCCTTCACCAATGGCTAAGGTTCCTACGGTGAAACCTGATGCCTGAGATACCTCCAAAGAAGAGCTATTACCTCCACATTGGCGTTTGATTGCCAGTCTGATTTGGAGTCTGTACCACAATTCCTTTTTATTTCTTTTTTTGTGGTAGAAATTTTTGGAAAGTAAAGCTACTGCACTTCTAAAGGCAACACATTTTAAAAACAAAACATTTTCAGGTAAATTTTGCGAGCTTCGGTGTCGGATATTATTACATAGGGGGATTTGGGCATGGTTATACTGTAAGGTCATTTCCAACAAAACTTTTGTTTACAAAGAAAATGAACTGGACCCCCAGATTTTATTATACTCACCTCCACAGGGGAGGTGTTTCGGAGGCGCAAGACCCGGAGAAGCTGTGCCAGGATCCCGTACAACCATTACAGTGACCAGTCATCGGTTTTGTTGCTGTAAATGATCAGTCGCTGTAATATTTTCGATGAAGTAACGTGCTATCATACATATGTATACATATATAGATACACATACACGGTACAGAATGAGCTACACATACCTCTCCCAAGTCTCTTATCCGTTTGAGGAATCTTTTCTCAAAAAGAGATGGATCAACTTCTTCATGTCGTTGTTCGGCATCAAAGTCTGAAAAAGCCAAGAGAAGATGTGGTTTCATAAGTCAAGAAGTACTGGAGATACTGTACTTTAACAGGGATACTCCCTGAAACTCACAGAAAATAAATGCTGGTGTAACTTTGGGAGACACTGCCGTAGACCCATAGGTCAGGAAGCATAGGCTAACCAGGAGAAGTTATAACATTCACAAGTATAATTTTATTATCAATAACAATAACAATAAAATAAAAAAAATAACTGTACAGAATAGCTTTTTCTAAAGGCAGAACAACTGAGGCCAGCCTGAAGGGCAAAATCTAGTTTTAAAACCCTTTGAGAACTGAATATGTGTGAACATATATAGATTCTGGATGTACATATACGTCCACAGTCTTCTAAGGGTTAACAGCTGCAGCAAATGAATACATTTTGTCCCAGAGCTGGTTTCCTGCTGACAGTTCTGTAAACAAGCTAGTGGAGGTCAAAATGCATCTCAAGGTCAACCTCCTGTGTTCCAATATGATATTATTTCTAATAAACCCAAACAACTTTCTCCAATCATTTCAACAATATAATTATATACATTTGCAAACCATGGGACCCAATTTCACATTAAGATTTCCATATATTTTTTAACCACTGAAAAGCAAGGTAAGAAAGAAAGAATGGAAACAGCAAGTGAAGGAAGGAGATTATGGAAATTGTGGGACCATCAGAGTTTCAAATTCCTTGGTGCCACAAGAAAATATGATTGTGCAATCAGACAGACATGAGGGAGAATAGAGAGCACAAAATAGATCCCTGCTTTTAACTCTCTGTATAACAAATGGTACAGGGTTTTATCCAACCCTGTCATACACCCACCTCTTTAAGAGGAATCTTTTCTTAAACAAACACAAACAGGTTTCCAAAACCTTTTATTTTTCTTTAACATTACCTTACGACATTTACAGTTCTTTACATATGCAGCATCCCTTATTCCGTAACACCTTTTACAGCAAGCATTTCAGTTAATCGTACACATTTTTTCAACCCTCTGAATTCTCAACTCCTGAACCACATCTTAACAGGAATCAGCACTAACATTCTCTTTTCCGGAATTGTGAATCACTTTCAGTTTAAGTGGCTTTAGTCAGAGGTACCAACTTGTGATTCTGGGATTTTTATCCTTCACTTGATTAAGCCAATAGAGACAACTGCAATCTGTTGTAAGTACAAAGTCAGCTCCTAGCAGACAAAAGTGATTTTGCGAGCTTTCGCAGATGCCTTTTTCACATAGTATGCCATTGCCACCCACGCTTCAGATGTTAAAACTGCAATTTGTTTTGTAAAAAAAAAAAAAGAAAAAATCTGTTGGTCATTTTTTTTTAGTTACATTTTATCAGCACTGTGTCCTCCAGTTTTCTGTGTGCGGCCACACCCTCGAATGTCGTCATGCAAGGGAACTGTCATTATGTACAGCACCATGGAATTCTGGGTAAATTATCATATTGATGTAAATGTTAGTTACTCAGAGGTTCAAGTTCTTTATTTTGGTGGTGGTGACTGAACCTAACATGTAGATGTACACAGCAAGTTATTGTGGGTACAATAAGAGGTCGTTTTCCAGTTCACTTACTGTGAGGTGCAGTCTCAAATCTCTGTAGTGGCTTCAGCAATAAAAGTTCTCATATGTTTATTTTTCAAACAATGCACTATGCACATAGTATCTAGCGGACAAGATTTCTTCACTGACAGATGTAGTCTCTTACGTCAGTAGTGTAGATTTCTGCAATACCAAGACTGACCAACAGAGGTCTCTGTTTCAAAACAGTACTTTATTCCCTTGCATAATGTTATGCTTGGGGTTGCAGCATAGAAAAAAATGGAGCGGGATCATCAAATGAAGCAGAGCACAGAAATAAAAGCATTTATTTCATGGGGAAAAAAAGCACTTTTTGGCAGTTTGCATTGTAGGAGATTGAATCACAACTCCTACAGGTTACTACATTTTACTATTCACATTTGCTATGGCACAGCTCACTAAATCACTTTAAGGGACTCAACTGCCCATTTTGCAGCAAGGCATTCATTTTCAACAGTGGCGTGCTTTTTTCTCTAGTCATGCAGTTTCTTACTGATATACAGAATGGGATGTTCCTTCCCATCTATATTCTGACTCAGGACTGTATCCAGGCCTACCTCTGATGCACCTGTCTGTAAGAGACACTGTTTCTCAAAGTCTGAACTAATTAAAACAGGGGCTGGACATAATGTAGCCATGATGGCTACAAGCCTCATCACACTCTGGAGACCATTTCACATTATCTGGGTATCGTTTTTTCGTGAGTTCAGTAGGGGAGTAGCCAAGTGGACAAAGTTGGGAACAAATCTCCAGTAGAAACCAGCCAGACCTTAAAAATGATCTGACATGGTTCTTTGTTCTAGGAACTGGACTGTTTGCTACAGCTTCTATCCTGGAAATCTCTGGCTTTACTTCTCCCTTTCCCAAAATATAACCCAAATATCTGACTTCCTGCATGCCTAATGTGCACTTGGTAGGATTAATGGTCACACCTGCATTTTGGAAAGATTGGCTAACTGCCTGTAGGTGTTGCAGTTGGTTTTCCAGTCTGTACTGTCACGACATCATCCAGGTAAGCACGACAATAACCAAGCGTGAGGGCTAGAATTACATTCATATATTGCTGGAATGTAGTGGGTGCACTGTAAAACCAAACACCATGGTGATGAACTGATTCGGGGAGGAATTGTTTCACCAGGAAAGGTACTAAGCCACAGCTTGTTTCCAGGTGTAACCATGGAGCACAAGGAAGTTAAATGACTTGCTCAGGGTCACACTGTAAGCAAGTGGGAGCTGATGGGATTCAAACCAGATCTCCAGATTCTCAGGTTTGCAGCTCAGTGCCCTTAACTACTACACTATACTGCCTCCAAACTGACAGAATCAAACTGAACTGCAAAATGCAGTTCTGTCTATGGATTCTTTAGCTAGGGGAATTTCCCAGTCAACTCTTGGTGAGATTGAGGGCACTGATGTACTTGGCACTTCCCAATCTGTCCACCAAATCTTCTATCCCAGGCACAGGATAGCTGTCAAATATGGACACTTAACTAAGTTTCCTAAAATCAAGGAAGACTGTTACACCCCCTTCTTTTTCATTTACAATCACCACTGTTGATAACCAAGTACCTCACGATTTTTCAGTGATAACCAACATCTGTTCTTAACCGCTCTGGTAATCTGTATGTCTTATCTGACAGGGCAAGCATTCTCTGTCACTATTACGTGCTCGACCTGGCACTGTAAAAGTACTTTCAAATGACTTTATCAACTTATGAATTTCTGCAGTTTGTTCTGGGGAAGAGAAAACATTTACAGTTTTTGGTAATACTAACAAAGCAAACTGTGGAGTTTTTCAACCCATTTCTTTAGGAGGTTAGCATAGTATACATCTCGGAAGGATACTTCACAAACACAACCACCATAGCAGACAGGTCAGCACCTCTCATGTATATCTTGGTAGGATTTTTCCTATTGGGAGTCTCAGTCTCATAGTTAACTGTACCAGTATATCTAACCACTTTATAAGGCCTTTGTCACTACATCAACAGTTTGTTTTCTGTGGTGGGTAACAGTAACAAGAACTTTTCACCATGCTCGAAAACTTTTTCTTTTATCACATGGTCTTAATTCACCCTTCTGTTATTTTGAGGCTTGTTCCTGGTTACTGTAGGAAATTTCAACATAATTTTGCCAGTTTCTTTCTCAGTGCACTCACGTAAGATATAATACATTCTTTCTGAGCAGGGTTCTCTTCCCATGTTTCTTTTATTACGTTTAGTGGCCCTATAGGTTATCTACCATACAACATTTCAAAGGGTGGACAACCTGTTGATGCCTGTGGAACTTCTCTGTAAGCAAAATGCAGGAAGGAAAATACTGGTCCCAATCTTTCCCTTCACCTTTCACAAGCCTTTCTAACATGCATGATTAAAACGCTCAACAAGACTGTCTGAGGGTGATAGCAGGAGGATCTTATGGCAGTGATATCTAGTAGTCAGTACAGCTCCTCCAGCAAAGCAGCACCAAAATTACTACCCTGATCAGTAATAATCTCTTTAGGTATGTCCACTCTGCTGAACATTTTGACAACCTCTGCTGCCACTTTTGGGGCTATGACAGTATGCATTGAAACTGCCTCTGGGTATTAAGTAGTACTGTCACATACTATCAAAATTAATCGATTACCCTTTCTACTTTTGTCTAAGGGGCCAACCACATTCATTGCAATTCTCTCAAAACACATGTCTATCAAGAGTAGGTGCACTGGGGTACCTTGTCTTTTAGTCACCAGGGCTACTTTCTAACATTCAGCACAACAACTGCAATAGCTAACAACATCCCTGATGAATCCCAGGCCAGTAAAAATCTGTACAACAATCTGGCAAAGGTGTAGTCTCTCCCGAGAGACCAGCCACAGGGCTATCGTGCTATCTGTAACAACTCAGTTCTACACTTCTTTGGTATGACTAGTTGTTCTATCGGTTCCTGTGTCTGAGGAGTAACTCAAACTCTGTACAGTATTCCATTACATTTTGTAAGCGTTGGTTCACCCTGTTTTTGCTTCACCCCAAGTTAAGTAAAATAACATTGGAGAGAAACATTGTTAGTTTGCTCAGAAACAAAACAAGTGGGACAAAATCAGTTTATGAGCTGGTGGTCAGTATGGCCACTGGCATTTAAAATCTAGTAGCCAAATAAACATTTTTAATGGCCACCATTTTTAAGAGCTCTAAAATTGATGATCAGGCAGCCAGTTGGCCAGTAACTTTCAAAATCTGGTAGCCAAACCAATTTTTTATTGGCCATTGGCCACCTGGCTATGGCTACCTGATTTGTTCCAGTCTGAAACAAAATCACAATCAGTTATCTGTTTAGTTTCAGCATTTTCTTATATCAACCCTATATGCCCATCAGTCTTGTTGCCGCTATTTTTTCAAGCATCTTCTTTCTGTCCTGGGCTGCCAGATCTTGGAGTTGGGCTCATACAAGTCCAAATCAAAGTCACCAAAAGGAAGAGTCCCCAACATCTGAGATTCTTTTTTTTTTTTTGCCTGTGCTCTTGTTATCACAGCTGCTGAAAAGCAGGGTTTACTCAATTTGTGATTAACTTAGCAAATCCTGGAAAGTCATTTACAATAATCATACGTATAGGTAACTTCGATGCTACCTCCACTTTCATTTGGTGCAACACCCCATTAATGTTCAGAGTCACTTGGGTGGTGGGACAGTATTGAGTGCCTCATGGCTGCAGACACCCCAGTACCTGGGTCCATTTGCCCAATCTTTTCCCAAGAACTTCAACATGCATCAGGGTCTGTCTGCTTCCCGAATCTGTAAGTCCCTTTACGGTCTTAACTCCCACTTTGACATCTGTTATATACTTGTCCCAATTTGCTAAGGCTAAATTTGCTCCAGTGTTAGCCTACTTATTTTTATGGCACTTTCTTGCAATATGACCTAGATTATTACAGTTAATGCAACTGAAGTCTCTGGGTGCAGATTTGTTAGCCCCAGAGTTCTTATCTGATATGGAGTTAAATTGGAAAATACTGGTCTTACTGTTCCTTGGCGGTTACTTTGCTGCTGCAGTGACTGTCTGACCATCTGACAGTCCTCTGCCAAAGAAACGGCCTTTTCTCCACTTTCTGGTTGGTGTTCTTTTACTCAAAGCTGCACGCCTGTAGGAAGGATGTTTATGAATTGCTCCATTACAAATATGTCGATCTGTTGGACTGTTTTGCTCTCTGGCTGGAGCCATTTATGAAGAGTTCTCAGAGTCGGGTGAAGGCTTCTTGAAGACTGTCAACTGAATAGTACTTCAGGGACTTGAATCTCTGCATGTAGGTCTCTCGAGATACTGTACAGCAGTTTGATTTACGCCTGATATATTTAGCGGATTCTCAGTACCACACTTATTCACACCTGATGTGGCGCTGCAGTTACTGGAAATTACTGTTCAGAATGCAAAGCGAGTGGGTAATCAGCAGGTGCTCTCGCTCCTTAATTACTAATTTATAACAGTCCTCTCAGCAAAGTTAAAAAGCACAGAAACACCTCGCGCTCTCCACACCAGTCTCATCATGTCACTCCTTAAATGGATCAACTCACACCCAGACTGCAACGGAAATATCCAATTGATTCAAGCACCATGTATGGAGCTGATCTTGCTGAGAGCTCTGGGGTTGAAAAAGCTGTCGCTACATCAGAAGCCAAAGAGCTTGCAGCTGCTTCCCTGCATCCATCAAAACATAGCAGACCCTCTTCTTATGTGAACTATACCCCGGACACTCACTTTTTTATTGGGAAGTATGCGGCAGAGCAGGGTGTGATGTCTGCAGTTCACTACTACATGTATAGCACCGGTAACAAGATTAATGAGAGTACGGTCCACAGTTTTAAATGTCAGTACATGGCAGAGCTAAAAAGACCCCAGACCCCACAGCTATGTCTCCTCTCCTCCCTCGTAAACCACGGGGGTGACCCATCCACCTGGAGGAGCAGCTCAAAAAAAATCATTAAATCCCTCTGTGCTGAGGGGGCAACAGTAAATGCGGGCGTCATACAAGCAACTGCAGTTGGCATTGTAAGGCTAACTCACCACAGTTGTTGTAGGAGGCAGGGGCACCTTGATCTTTCCAGCAAGTGGGCCTGGGGTATCTGCACCGTACTGGCTTTACCAGGCGAACGGACTAAGGCAGGAAGGAAACGCCAACTGACTTTGCTAACTTGAAGGCAGCATTTTTAATCGAATTTCAACTGCCTGTGCACAGGAGTTGATCCATCCTTGGCTAGTTATAAACATGGATGAGACTGGGTTCAGTATGATCCCAGTATCAGAGTGGACCATGGAGGTTTCCGGTGCGAAGCAAGTCCCAGTCACAGGTCTTGGGGACAAGAGGCAGATAACACTAGTACTGGCTTGCAACCTAGCTGGTGAAATGCTGCCACCCCAGCTAATTTACAAAGGTTGCAGTATAGCATGTCACCCTCGACACCCATTCCTCAGTGAGTGTCAAGTTACCCATAGCGAAAACCATTGGTCAAATGTTGACACCACGTTACAGTTTATAGATCACATACTGGTGCTGCATGTAAACAAACAAAAACAGTCCTTGCCCGAAGAACAAAAGGAGCTACTGATCCTCGACCTATACAGAGCCCATACTACAGATGCAGTGTTGAAGTCATTGGAGGAAAATGGCATCATACCAGTTTATGTTCCAGCATCTTGCCGATGTACTCCAGCCATTGGGCGTCTCCATAAACAAGATCCTGAAGGACTACCTAAAAAGGCAATTTACCACCTGGTATGCGAGGATAGTGTCAGAGGTCTAGTGGCTGGTGGAGGCGATGTTACAGCAGCAGATTTACGACTCCAAAACCTGAAAGAGCATTATGCTCGCTGGCTGCAGAACAGCTATGATCAACTGTCTGCCAGACAAGAGGACATCACCCATGGCTTTAAGCAGTCCGGGATTCTGGAAGCACACACAAACTGCCTTCTGGAGGTAAGCTTTCAGTTTAATAACAGTGAAAAAAGGGTAATGTACCGATATGCACACTGTAAACAAATTCCCTTTCCTTGCAGACAGTTCAGAATGAATGAATGAATGAAGCACCAAACAAAGAATTGAAGACACAGCCTTTCTTTTATTAATATTATTCTTTTTTTGTTTGCCTTATTGCTTGCTGAAATTAATTAAAGCACTTCCGTATCAATGTGCAGTTGTTTTTGATGATTGTTTGTGGTAGTAACATTCTGGTGACATGGATACCTCTAGATATCAGATTATATTAGTGTTCAGAATATTTTCGCTATAAAACTCTTAGCGCTAATATAGCAAAAATATTCAGTACGCGAATATTATCTGCTATACAGTGTATCTTTTAAGACTTTCTCTTTTCACAAGGTTATAGTTTTCTAACTATGTAGTGTCCGTATTGCTGCACGTAAGTTGGGTTTTACCTGTCAAACAGGGTACCAGGCTGACTGCCCACTGATGTTTTGGCCATTGGCAGACTCCGGAGACCCTTTCAGAAATTGTCAGGTATGCTTCAATATCATCCCAGGGACACAGCTTTGTAAGTTTAGTGTCTTAAGTTGCTCTTGTTTTGAAATGCCAGACCTGTACCAGATCCTCCTACCCTAATAGCTTGAAAGGCATCCAGTCACTGCTGCTCCTGTCACTGCATCTCTTCTCTTCCCTGAGCCTCTACATGTTGAATCTCTTTTTCCCTCTATTTCTCAGTCTCCCTTTGTTGTATGGTCCACCACTCGGAAGAAGGCCGACACGCTTTCAGGTTCCCTGCCTGTTCTTTCATCATGTGCGCCAGCTGTTTTATCTCAGTTTGGACTTTTGTTTTTGCTTCTAGTTTGGCTGACATTCTTCTGGTAATCACTCCTGGGTTTGCTGCTGCAGGATCCATACCTTTCTTCTATGCTTCCTGGTACTAGAGTCTGGTACTGGCAAAAAACCCTGGTGAAGAGTATGCACAGTGTAAATTCCAATTTGTCTGACACCAGCTGTCACAGAGGCATAGGTCAGGCAGCATAGACAGACTGGGAAAAGGTATACCATTTGTAAGTAGCATTTTATTATCAATAATAAAAAAAATAAAAAATTGTACAGGACAGCTCTTCCTAAAGGCAGAGCATAAATCCTTCAGAGTCTATCTCGCAGTCTCAATCCCTCTATCTTTTTATGGGATGTCTTTTCCAGGCAGTTTAAAATCTGCATGCTGATGTTGTAAATTGCATCTCCTGTTTTTCACAAAATGTACCCAAACTTTGTCAGTTTCCTTACTGAGGCCAGGCATGAAGAGCACATCTAGTCTTAATAGGTGCAACAAACAAATACATTTTGTCCCTGAGCTGGTTTCCCATTGACAGTTCTGAAAAGAAGCTTGTGGAGGTCAAAATGTAACTCAAGGCCAACCCTCTGTGTTCCAGATTTATATATTTTCTAATAAAATGCAATCATTTCAACAATATAGTTAAATACATGTGCAAACCAAGGGTTCCCAGTTTCACATAAAGATTCACATATATATTTTTTAACCACTGAAAAGCAAGGGGGGAAAGAAATATTAGAAACAGCAAGTGAAGGAAGTGAGATGACAGGGTGAAATTGTGGGTTTCTAAGTGCTAAAAGAAAATGTTATTGCACAATCAGACAGGCAAGACATGGACAAGAGGCAGAACAGGAGAGTACAAAACATAAAAGAACACAAGATAAGAATGACAAGGAGATATACAGGGCAGAAAATCAGGAGTGTGAAGGCAGTTACAGAGGAAAAGACAGCAAAAGAGGCCAGAAGGGGAGACAAAAGTTCTTTAGATGCATCAGTGAGAAAGAAACACGAGAAGGGCATAATGAGACTTAAAGGGAGGGTGAAATCGTAGAGAGGACTCAGAAAAAGCAGACTTACTGAACAGATATTTCTGCTCAGTGTTTATGGCTGAAAGGGAGGGACATTGACATGTGCTGAAGGGGAGAGGTAATGGGGGTAAGGAGGTGGAAAATTGCCTGATGAAGAAGAACAGTATATTGAAGGTATTGGAGAAGTTGCGGGTGGATAAGGCAATGGGTCCAGATGCTCTTCATGCCTGGGTGCTTAGAGAGCTTAGGGAAGAGCTGGCAGTACCTCGGAGACTGTTCAGCCTATCTTTGGACACAGGGAGGGGCAGATGTGGTACCTCTAGATAAGAGCAGAGGAAAGGAAAAGCCAAGTAACTATCATCCAGTCTGTCTTACATCAGTGGGGGAAAGATTATGGAGGCAATCCTTAGGTAAAGAATAGTGGAATATCTTGTAGGAAATGGCCTGCAAGATGACAAACAGCACAGGTTCACAGAGGGTAGGTCATGCCAGACAAACCTTATTGAATTCTTCGACTGGGTGACAAGAGAGTGCAACCAGGGACGGAGGGGAGGTGGATGTGGCCTATCTGGACTTCAATGAGCAAGGCATCTGACAAAGTCCCTCAGAGGAGGCTAGTGAGTAAGCTGAGCAGTCTAGGGGTGGGGGGATACCAAAGTGGGTGGAAAACTGGCTAGGGGACAGGAGTCAAAGTGTGGTTGTAAACAGGGTTCATTTTAGAGAAGAAGGAGAACAAGTGGGGTTCCCCAGGGTTCAGTACTTGGACCGATACCATTTAATAATTACATTAGTGATGTTGCAGAGGGTCTGAATGGTATGGTGTGTATGTCTGCAGACCACACTAAAATCTGCAACAGAGTGGATATACCAGGGGCGGTGGTGAACTTGAGTGGCACCAAGCATTTCTGTTTAAAGTTGAACCAGCATAATATTTTGTGGTGATTTGCATATACTGCCCATGATGCTTTGTATTATGGGGGCATGTGTGATTTTGGATTTCTTTAAAACTTGGCTTCCCGGCCAATGCCCTTTGGGGGTAACCGTTGCCTCAGTGCTTGCACACTAAGGTTCTTTGTCTTTTAACATGAGAGAAGACCTAATAAAGCTGGAGGAGTGGTTGGAGACATGGCAACTAAGATTTCATGCCAAAAAGTGTGGAATAATGCACATAGGGCATGCAAACCCAATAGCCAAGTACACACTAGGAGGAGAGGATGTTATGGAAACGGACCAGGAAAGGGATCTGGGGACTGTTATTTCCGAACAACCTTAATGTGGCCAACCTGTGTAACAAAGCAGTTGGAAAGGCAAGTGGGATGCTGGCATGCACAGGGAGGGGGATCACTAACAGGAGAAGGGAAGTGATAATGCCCCTATACAAAGTCAATGGTCCATCCACACCTGGAGTATGTGGTACAGTTCTGGAGACCTCACCTCAAGAGGGATATTAATAGGGTGGAGAGAGTCCAGAGGAAGGTGACAAAAATGGTGTATGGAATGCAAAAGAAGACTCATGAAGAGAGGTTGGGGGAGTTTGACCTATATCCACTGGAAGCAAGAAGAGAGAAGAATATACAAGGGGGGGATGGGGAGACAAGGAAGTGGTGTAGCATGGTAGAGTCAGGGATACTTATGAGGAAAAAGGGCAGACTAGATGGGCAAATGGGGTCCTTTTCTGCTGGCAAATTTATATGATTCTATGAAAATAGATCTTTGCTTTTAACTCTCTGTGTAACAAATGGGACAGAGTCTTACCCAACCCTGTCCTAGAAACTTACTCCTGAGTGGCGGTGAACCTATGGAACAACCACCGTGCAGAAAGTGGACATAAAGACAGTACAGGCTTTCAGAATAAGCTGGACAACTATCTGGGAAACAGGGATATTTCTTATCAATAATTTATTAAAACTAAAATGTTGCAAGCTCCGTGGCGCGAGCAGTACCTGGCCGCTGGCAACCTGGGTTCTGCATGCCCGGGTGTCAGGAACGGCGTCGCGAGGGAGGACTCAAAGCATCCCTTGATGCTCTCTTCCCGTGGGGAGGGTCACAGAGGCATCACCCTTCAGCGGCATCTCGTGGCCGGATTCGGCCTTGTGCTTTGTGGCATGGGTGCCCACACGCTGCATGTGCATCAAAGAAGGATGCCATGGCATGCCTCCAAAGGAAGTGGGGAAACAGAACATGGAAAACGGCCACCCATGCCAGACGGATGATGGCGGCCCGCCTCTTCTAGCGGCGAAGCCGGGAAACCGCTGAGTCGACCCACGCTGCCCATCCAAGATGCAAGGGGATGCCAAATGGTACCTCGATCTCGCCTCCCAGATACCTCCCCATGGGTAGAGGGCACTCCCGACGAAGAGATATGCCGGGACACTCGGGTGACAGGGCAGATGGATGTCAGAATGGAGGAGCGGCAGAGAGTGAGGACTTGGCCGCCCAAAGGAGTGGGCGGCCAGGGTGGAAGGAAGGGAGCATAAAAATAATATGTAAAAAAAAAAAAAAAAAAAAAAAAAAACTAAAATTGTTATTCTTATATGTTAACTACATTTCACCTGGAAGGCACACTGAGCCAACAACAGCTTGTTTCAGGATGTGTTTGGTTGGGGGATGCTTTGAAAAGTACAGTTATGTAAGAACTTACTGTAACAGTAGATCTTGAGAGAATCTCATCGGGCCACACCTATGGAACTATAGCCATCAGGCACCAAGACCACATGGAAACCTTTTTGCTAGCAGTCTACTAGGGGCCACCCACAATGATGTCAGATGTTGATGTCCTATGGCATATAAACATGGCCGGCCCTATGTCCTCCTCAGTTCCCTGCCTGAGAGCCTACTCAGAGGACCTCCTCTTGGGGAAACCGAGGGAGCTGTAGGTTCCCACTACCAATAAAGGAAGTGAGTAGAAGGTGAACAATTTTGGAAAAAGAGAGACAGGAGCGAAGAGCTCTGAGACCATGGGGGATGGAGAGTGGGACAACATGGCCTGATGAAAGAGATTCTCTCGAAGATCTACTGTTACAGTAAGTTCTTATGTAACTACTATTTTCTTCGAGAATATCTCATCAGGCCACACCTATGGAACGAGTCCCAAGCAGTACTGAAAGAGAGACAGTCTGAGTGGCTGGAGGCTATAGGCCTAAGAAAGGAGGCCTTGGAGCACAGTCAGGCCAAAGCCTGCCCTTCCTCTAGAGGCAATGTCCTGACTGTAGTGTTTAGTGAGAGTGTGGTAAGTACTCTAAGTTGTAGCACCACAGATCTCTGTGGCCGACACATTCCTGAAACAGACAACAGAGGTGGCCATGCCTCTGCTTGAATGGACACACACACTACCCCAGGAAGTTCCTTATCGTAAGTCCTATAATAGAAAATACAGTTGACTAACCATTTGGACAGGCACTATTTAGAAACTGGTACACCCTCTTTCCCAGGGGTGAAAGAAACAAACAGCTGTGAGAACCTCCTGCAGTCCCTTGTGCGATAAATGTAATATCGGAGTATTCTATGTACATCTAAAGTATGGAGCAGTGCTTCCCCTGGATTGGCATGCTCTGGATAATACACAGGCAGATGGATGGCTTGAGTTAGGGTTAACTCAGACACCACCTTTGGAAAGAACATAGGCATGATATGCAAAGACACCCTGTCTTTGTGGAAAAACAAATAAGGAGACTCACACAACAGAGCCTGAAGTTCGAAAATCCTTTGAGCAGAAGTAATAGCAACTAAAAATACAGTGTTGGGAAGTTACTTTTTCTATTACTTTCTATTATGTTTGGAAACTTGTTCCAGGAAGCTTTGTGCAGTCACTAGCAAGGATGGAGAAGTACTAAAAAAAAGTATTACACCTTACAACTGTAGTTACGTATTCCTTTTTATACAAAAACAATGCAAAAATAATAAATAACTATAACAGATAAAATTAGTTAAGTAATAGGTTAGTTACTAGTTACTTTCAAATGAATGTAATCAGTTACAGTTACATATTTCTTTTGTATAAAAAATACATAAGTAATTGTAACTGTAAGGTGTATTACTTTTCCAGTACTTCTCCATCCATGCTAATGACTGCACAAGCTTTCTGGAACAAGTTTCCAAAAGTAATAGAAAAATAACCTACCAACACTGAAAAAATAATGCTTTCCATGACATAAAGCATAGCTGCGTATAATCGAGGCTGTCTCAAAAGCAGTCAAAGTAAGTTTCTTGAACATGAAATGCAAGTCTCAAGCAGGGACTGGATTACGGATGGGAAGCTTCAGATGAAGAATGCTTCTCAAAATGTACAAAACACCTCCAATTGTGCCACTGTACAGCCATCAACGGCCACATGAAAGGCTAAAACAGCAGCCAGGTGCACTTTAATAGAAGAGTACTACAAGCAAGAATCTGAGAGGGACAGCAAGTACTCCTGAATCTGATTCAGTGGACAAGTGAAAGGATCTAAATGATGGGAAGCCACCCACAGAGCAAAAGCACTTTCACTACATGGAATAAGTGGCCATGGTGGAAGGCTTCCTAACAGCCACCAGGACATCGGCCACCTTTTGGGATACCCCAAATGTAGACACTGCTATGTCTTCAGGAACCATGCATGAAGGTGTAGAGACTTGAGGCCCGGATGAACCAGGGTGCACTGCTCCTGGGAGAGCAAGCATTTGCACAGGGGCAGGGGAAATGGAGATTCTGCCACCAACTGCTGTAGTAAGGGGAACCAGATCTGCTGAGGCCACAAGGGAGCAATGAAGATTACAGTTGCTCCTTCCACCTGAAGCTTGATCAGCACACTCTAAATTAGTGGGAGGGGAAGCAGAGAGGAACCTCCCTTTCCAAGAGAGGGACAACATGGCTCATCAGAAAACTCCAAGCCCTGGAGCGAGCAAGCAGAAAAGAGGCAGTTTTGCATAGAGTGGGGATGCAAAAAGGTCCAACTCTGGACAACCTCACCTGTCGAACAACGACCGAGGTCAGCATTCCCACTAATGCATCCTGGGCTGTGACCTGTTTAGCCTGTCTGCCAAGACGTTTTGGGCACCTGGAACATGGACTTTCGACAGTTCTAGGCGGTGTTCTAGAGCCTAGTACCAGACCCTCATCACTTCTCTGTATAGGACATATGAGTTGGTCCCCCCCTTGCTTGCTGATGTAGTGCACTACACTGATGATGTTCGTCTGGACTAGCAGAGGCCCCGGGGACAGGCAGTCCTGGAAGCTTGCAGGCCATAAAGAACGGCCCTCATCTCTAGGACGTTTATGTGGAGGGAACTCTCCAAGTACTCTGGGTCTGGTGAGGGCCCAGATGTGCTCCCAAGCTTAGCCCAAAAGCATCTGTAGTGAGGACCTGACATGGAGAGGCAATGAGGAAAGGAACCCCTCTGAGTAAATTGCTGGGTTCCCTCCACCACAGGTGCGCTTTCTTTACTGTGACGCTACTAAAACCTTCTGTTTGAGGTCACTGGAGCATTGATTCCATTGGACTCTTGGAGTCCATTGTGGACTCTGCATGTGCAACTCTGACAGGGGAGCCATGACAATGACTGCAGCCATCAAGCCCAGCAGCCACAGAAATGTGCTGGCTGTGACATACTGGATGCTGTAAAGCAACCAGGCCTGTTCCATCAGGCATTCTGCCCCTGTCTTGGGGCAAAAAGGCCTTACCCAAGGCAGTGTCCAGTATGGCCCCTATGTACTGAAGGCACTGACAGGGGGTCAAGACTGACTTGGGCAGTTTGACTGTGACCCCTAAAACGTGAAACAGCTGTCTGGTATGTGCTAGGGTCCAGAGCAGCTGCTCCTGGGAGTGGACTTTGAGCAACCAGTGGTCTGGGTAGGGGAAGACATACAATCCGTCCCCCCCTGAGGGCTGCTGCTACGACCGTTAAGTATCTGGTAAAGACCCATGGCACAGAAGATAAGCGAAAGGGCAAGACCCTGAAATGGTAGTCCTCCCAATGGAACAGGAATCTGAGGTACTGCCCATGGGAGGCACAACTCTTTATGTGCAAGTATGCCTCCTGCATGGCTAATGAGCATATCCAATCTCCCCAGTTTAGTAGAGCCAGCAGAACTTGTAGGTAGGGTTACGACCTGTCCCTATTTTCGCAGGACAGTCCTGATTTGGGCAGCTGTGTCCTGCAGAAAAACATGAAAAATACTAAATGTCCTGACATTATAGTAGAAAAAATATTTTCTGGTTTTCCTCTAAATGTTGCAAAAAACTAAAATACCTTAAAATAATAAAAAACACAAGAAACAACTAAAAAACTATAACACTTAGTCTTAATTCTTTGATTATTTAGAGACAACATGTCTGTTGCATTGGTCAAGATGACATATTGTCCTGCGAATAATCCTGTTTCGGTAAGAAATGTCCCACTTAGGGCTTCTTAAAAGGTGGTAACCCTACTTGTACCTTGAAGAAGTGGGAATAGAACCCTTTGTTCCTCTGATCTCGGAACTGGTTCTGCGGCCCTTTTCTGCAACAGCATGCAAATTTCCTCCAGCAGCACTGGAATGTGATCTGGAGGGCAACTGGAATGAACTGGAGATAGATCAGGAGGCCACTCCAGAAGCTCTAGTGAGTGGCCTTGCTTTATGAGCCACAAGACCCAAGCATCTGTGGTGATCTCCCGCCACCTGTCCAGGTGGAGGGAGAAGCGACCCCCCCCAACCACCACTTCCTGCAGTACTGGTGGGTGGGGGTCTGGCAAGGAGTCATGCTGAGGCAGGGCCAGTGGCCAGAGCAGCATCTCCACCTCTAGAGGCCTTCCCAGTGGTGGATGTAGAGGTAGGCAGGGCTGTGGCTGTTCGGCACTTGCCTGGCTGTCGGGCACCCAGCTTAGGTTTGTGGGAGGCCCGAAGAATAGACACCTTGTGTCTATTTCTTGGCTGTAAAGAGAGTGGATTGACAGCAGAGTCTTCCCCTGTTGTAAGTCAGTAGCAAAACCGGACAGCTTGAGCCAAGAATGTCTTCTTAGGCAGATGCCAACCATAGCTGCTCTAGCAGAGTCATCAGAAATGTCACTGGCAGCCCTCAAGAGGTGTTTGCCCACATCTGTCCCACACTGGAGGACTTTAAGCAGCTCCTTTCTCTGGGAACCCTCAGGAAGGGCCTGGGATACAGCCTTGGCCTTCTTCCAGAGAGTATTCTGGAACCTGACTGTATGAGCAATGTAATTAATAATTCTGAGGGTCAGAGTGACATAGGCATAGGCCCTCTTGCTCATAGCTTTCTGGACTCACCTGGGGGAAGACAGCTGAGGTGCTGAAGTCTCGTGGACCGATCATGGGCAGCATTTATTACCATGGAATCTGCCCTACGTTGCTCTTCAAATAAAGGCTTCCCTGAGGGAGGCTGGTATAATCCGTCTGCTTTTCTGGGCATCGCAGGGTCATATATGGCCTGTACCAGGCGGTCATGGTGGCATCCTCAAATGTGGCCAGCACAGAAGTAATAATCAGAGGTGGGGAATCTGGCAATTCCAAATATTCCACCTGATTTCTCCTGGTAACATGCTGCTCCTCAGCATCGAACCCCACAGAACCTTGCAGCTACCTCATCACAGAGATGAAGGAGGATCAGCTGTTGGAGATTGCAGGGTATACTTGGAGGAGTCCTCACCCCCTGAGGAGACCAAGTTGGAGGGGCTCCCAGACCCCTCCTCCTCATCCCCATCCTGTGGGAGGAGGGCAGGATGGTACTCATCCTCAGCCCTAGGCTCTGAAAGAGGCACAGATGACGACCTCGAGGGTGTCAGGCATGTCAACATGAGAGACTGCGGTGTGGGGACACGTGTAACAGGGCCTGGCGCCAATAGGCCCAAAAGAGAAGCAAGGCAGTGCATAAACTCCCAAAGGAGGAAAGCATAGTCTAGACGCCGAAGGTCATCAGCATCGCTGGAGCGCCAAGCGGCACTGAACAAGGATGGCTGGTTCCCTGGCGTCCGTGGTATGACCTGAAGCATTGATGTAAGGGACTGAAGCCCCTGTGTCATTGTGGGGCTGGAGATGTTGATGGGAGAGGCTGGGTCCCCAACGTTGATGAAGTGGCCCAAGTAGGTGACGGGGGAGGCAGAAAGCCCAACGTTGATGGGCCAGTGCCTGTCAAAGCAGGTCCAGTGGAACTTACTGACTGTTGCCCCTGAGCAATAAGGGGTCTGAATGGAAGAGGTTCCTGAGGTGTCGACAGAGGAGGCTGGATCCCCGGCATTGACGGGATGGCCAAAGGCATCGATGGGAGAGACAGAAATCCTATTTCGATGGGCAGTGCCAGCTAAAACAGGTCGGTAGAACATCTTGCCTGTTTCCCTGAGCCAGAAGGGTCTAAACAACAGGGGACTGGAGTGGCAGTAGGGGACATTAGGAGGCCCAATGTCGATGAGTCATCGCTGGTTAAGGAAGATCCGGTGGGAAGCATTGCCAAGGCTGGCCCTGTTGAAGACAGGGTGTAAACAGCAGTGGGGTAGCCGCAGAGGCGGTCAATGACCCTGCTGTGGTCGACACTGGAAGCAGTGACCAAGAGCACAGAGGAGAGGCTTTCTCCTTACTCTGCTCCCTCTCCCAGTGCTTGTGTTTGCCAGACGACTTGTCCCAGGCCTTGGAGGCGTGGGAGCCCATGGACGGAGCGGGTGAGGTGGAGGAGCTTCTTACCTGGAGCTCCTTCTCCATTTGGGCAACCTTCTGTTCCTGAAGGAAGGATTGTAAGGCCTTCTGATGGTGCCGCCAGGTAGACTGGTTGAATCTACAGCAAACCTTGCAGGTCTTAACGTCGTGGTTGGCGCTGAGAAAGTGGATGCAGGCATCATGGTCGTCTTCATTTTAGATCTTTTTACCGCACCCGCAGTATCGGAAGAGTTTCTTGGAGTCGGTCGACATAAACGTCAATGGAAATCGCTTTAAAAAGTAAAGTGATATACAAACTAGGGTGAGAAAACAAAATAAGTAGAAATAAGAGACTTGGCAGTCGACTGAAGTGGCATTCTCTGTTGAGTGACGTGATGGCTGACGGCGGAAAAAAACTGAGGAGGCTGCAGGGCCACTCACGTGTATGTGGGGTGCACATCGGCATCTGACGTTGTCATGGGCAGCCCCAATTAGAGTGCTAGCTAGAAGGTTTCCATGTGGTCCTAGTGCCTGGTGCTACAGTTCCACAAGTGTGGCCTGATACAAAAGACATCCTCGATGAAGAGCTAGGAATTACACTTGCTATTCTGCAGCACACAAATCTAACAGTAGGTTGGAACTATGGCTAGCATCCCATGACCTTCTCCCCAGTGTTACAGAAGTTAATATCCAACCCACGATCCGATCACACCCCTCTACAGACAGAAGTGCTGTTGGACATGCCAGTGAGTAAATCCTCCTCCTGGTGAATGGACACACTACTTCTACAAAAGTTCAAGATAAAAAGTTCAAAGCTTGGATCCAGGAGGAGGCTAAGACCTTCTTCTGGGCTAATGATATGGGACACACCATGGTGACCACCCTCTGAGAGGCTGTCAAGGCCACTATGAGGGGATTAATCATAGGTTACTCCTCGCGAAGATGCAGGAAAAGGGAAATCCAGCTAGCAGAACTTGAAAGCAAACTTAAGTTCAACAAGGCAGGACATGAAGGTCCTTTCTAATGGAGAGGCAGCCTCAGCGCTTCTCAAGCTCCGTATGGAGACTGACAACCTGCTAGCCCGGAAAGCTGAGTTTGCGCTCCTATGGCTTATGCATAAATACTGGGAGAGTGGCAAGAAATGCTGTAAGGTTCTGGCCTACCGCTTGACAAAGCAACAAGCTGAGTGTTATATTGCTGGGCTTAAGGATATAAAGAGTGTATACACTCCAAAGGGATGCTATCAATGCAATGATGGCTGCCTTCTACAAAAACTACATAGTTAGGCCTCAGTTGCATCAGGCCCAGAAATTTAGGCTTTTCTGCAGCCACTACCACTCCCTAAACTAATCGCAGCTCAAACTCAACCTCAGGACACCCCTTCACGCCTGGAGATCAAACCAGTGCTCAAAGCACTTAACCTGTGCAAGGCTCCAGGAGCTGATGGCTTCCCAGCTGAGCTATTACAACTTCTATCTCCCATGGTATGCCGTATTTTGGAACAACTCTATCAAAGGCCA
Source organism: Neoceratodus forsteri (assembly GCA_016271365.2). NCBI lineage: Eukaryota > Metazoa > Chordata > Ceratodontiformes > Ceratodontidae > Neoceratodus > Neoceratodus forsteri. The sequence goes on along the minus strand of CM028136.1, from coordinate 396,517,937 downwards.
TGTCCATGGGCTCTTCCACTTTCCATGGCCATGGTGACAATTAAGGCAAAGGGAAAGACCCAACCAACAACAGACTGATCTCTCTGATCACTATGGACAGCAAAGTGTTTGCTAAGGTTCTGGCTGACAGATCAGAAACTATACTGCTCTCCCTAATACACTCCTCACAAGTAGGCTTTGTCAAGGGCAGACATAGCAGAGACCACATCTGCACTCTAGTCAACCTGATTCATACTGCAAAAGATACCAAATTCCCTGTGGCAGCCATGGCAATCAATTTCAAGAAGGCCTTTCAGTCAATTGAATGGGGTTACTTATATGGAGTTTTGGAATGTATGGGGTTCGGACCCTGGCTTCTTGCAGGGGTACGCACCTTGTATACCAACCCTATGGCTAGAGTGTTGACTAACTCAATACTATCTGATCCCTTTCCTTTAATGAAAAGTACCCCTCAGGGGTGCCCACTTTCCCCGTTGCTGTTCGTATTGGTCATCGAGCCCCTGGATCTCGCAATCTGCAATGACCCACTTATATCAGGCCTCCATGCAGGGCAAGAAGTGTACAAAGTGCTCTTGTATGCAGATGATCTACTAGTTGTTACAGATAAAGCCCCCTCTTCGGCAGCTCATCTGCCGCAACTCCTTTCAGATTTTTCATGCATCTCAGGACTCAAACTCAATAAGTACAAAACAGAACTCCTGCCTCTGAATGATCCATGCAAATCATTTTTGTTCAGTCAGCTTGGGCTGAGATGGCACCAGAGAAAATAAAATATCTGGGAAAACAGGTATCCTCCAAATTCTCTAGGATGTGTACCATGAACCTACCATCCTTGATAGAGGAACTCTGCACTGAATGTGACAGATGGAAACCTTTAAAACTCTTCATGACTGGGAAGACTGAAACCATCAAAATAGTCACAGCTCCTAAGCTGTTCCATGGATCTGCTGCTACTCACTGATATCAAATGGTTCTGACTCATCGACAAGATGATCGGGAACTTTCTCTGGGAGGGGGGTTGCCCCAAATACAGCCGTGCAAAGCTGTGAGCACACTGGAGCAGAGAAGGATGGGGCCTGCCTTGGTTTCAAGCTTACTACTGGGCTTTCCATATCGAGTGGATGCGCAAACGGTTATCCGCCCCTGACCAGTCTCCCCCTCTCTGGGTGGCCATCGAGTCTGCATTTATGACAGGGGGTTCTCCTGCCTCATCCCTATTTGCACCCTGTGTTAAATCTCCACCCTCTCATCGCATGTTGGGGATGTTACTGGCTATATAGAAGAAAGTGCACCACAGGCTTAGCATAACTTTAGCCCATCCTGTGGAGACCCCCTTATGGGATAACCCCGCCATCCATATAGCAAATCATACAATGCACTGGAGCTCCTGGAGCAATAAGGGAATCTACAAGATCTCAGACCTGCTAATTCTGAGCACCATGGTTTTGGACTCATGTCAGGGTCTTTCAAAGAGGTATCAGCTAACTAAGACAAACTTCTGGTGCTTCCTGCAAATAAGAAGTGCGGTGGAGACACATCGTAGGGAGCTGAAACCGAAAGACAAAGCTGCCACTCAGCACCCAATGCTGCAGTAGCTACATAGTGCCCACCAGCAATGGGTGGCTAATCTGGGGAGATCCACCTCAGACAAAGATTGGTCATCATGCTGGAGGTTAGCCCATACAGTCAACAGGTACCTGAAGGCCAGGTTGATACAAAACAAAACACTGCACCATTGGTACCAGACTCCCTCAGTGCTATATGCTGCCATTTTGCTCCTTACCCAGATTGTTGGTGTTATGGATCTCCATGCGGAGATCTTTACCATATTCTCTGGCAATGCCCACAGTCCAACCCTACTGGAAGCAGGTCACACAATACCTCAGTCAGATGTTGGCCAATCTATCCCTATGTCTCCAGACGTCTGGTCCTCGGTTCGCCAGAAACAGCCCAACACCTGCCAACCAACCTGCTACAATGCGTATTAGCAGTATTAATAGAAGCCAAATGCATGACAGTACGGAAATGGCGCACTAAGGAAATATCCACTATGGTTGAGCTCCTCAGCAGCATCGCAGTCTTGGCAAAATATGAGCATCTATTACATCTGAGCAGTAATAAATTGGCAAAGTATTACTTGGTTCAGTTTCCCTTTCTACATTATGCAGGTATACCATATTTAGGGAACATAACTCCCCAATCACCAATAAAACGGTGTTAGCTGAAATATCTACACAAAGAGTGAAACCACTCCCCGTCCTATAACAGCCTTAGGGTTTAGATAGGTTCATGGGCTCACATGTTCAATAATAAAAAGATCCCTTGCTTTCACTCCCTCCCTGGAGACAGGCACTTGGAAGGTTGGATAGCACAACTACATACAATCTTTCATGCAAGCTGACAGAATATAAATAGTTTCACTCTTGTTATAAGGTTCTGTAGTATCTTGTTAGTACTGCAGGGATAATTTTGCTCCTTATGCCTAGTTAACTGTTGTTAAAGGAACACAATCTGGGTTTACATACTTTACTGTCTCAATCTTTTTCAAATAGCATTCAGTTCTCTTCGGATAACTGTTTTATTCATTTATCCTTCTGATACTGTGTTGTATGCTGGTTCTATGTAGTAACAGTACAAGGTGTGTTAACAGATTGTATCTGTTGTATATATGTTCTTGAAAACTTCAAGAAAAAAATTAACTATTAAAAGCTTTATCTGCAAAGAAGTCCTTACGCTGCTGGAACTGGCAGTAGAGGGCGCTGTTACATATGTTAGTGTTTGAATGTTGTAAGTGGTGTGCTCTCCTGCCCTAATCCCCACAGTCCGAAAACAGCATTCCAGTTCTCAGCCCCGGGCGGAAGTCTAGTTCGAATACCGGACTGTTTTCTTTTATTACCAGTTTCTGAACTAGTTACTGTTGCTAGTGGCTAGTCCTAAGGGTGAGCAGGACAGCAGCATAGTCTTTAGCTCATAAGGGCAAACGCGAGTACTATGTTTTGGAAGTTGGAGCAGAAAGGCGGCACAATGGAACCACAGAGTCAAATGTTTCCACCCTTTACCTGCCACTGTGGAATTAGAAGAGGAATTGGGGGTAATTTTTTTTTTCTTTTACCCAATGGTTAGCAGAATGATTCCGTGACTGTGGTTCAGGCACCTGTGGACAGACAGTTGAGTTGATGCAGTCTGGGCGTGTAACAGGCAAACATGGTCTCTGCTAGCACTACAAGTAATAGTTAAAAGTATTTTTTTTTTTTTTGTCTGTGGCAGCGAGGAAAGAGGCAATATCAGAATGGCACACATTGTGGCATTCATGTAAAGAATGCTGGGGGCTGGTCACTCGCTAAGAGCGGGGAAAAATGGTGGACAAGCGTTTTCAAATTCTGCTGGCACATTGATATTATTGCTGGAAGGGCAGGCTGGCAGAAGGACTAGTTATTTCCCGGTCTATGGTAGCACATACATGGCAAGGCAAGGTTTATTTAAAAAGACGCCCATTCCGGAGGCTCTGGGCACCATATGAACAGATCAAATCCAAAACAAAATATGTAACAGATTAGATACAATAAATTAGGTCACACAATATAATTAGGATAAATCAGAAAATAACTTAGATAAATACTACATAAATATCTAAAATCTGAAATCTAAAATGGCCTATGACCAGATTTAATCACAAAGGACAACCAGGACAGGGATTATCAGCCAAAGTCCGCGAAGGCCTGATTATACCAAAAGACCTTGAGGTGGGCTTTAAATACCTCTACTGAAGGAACCTCTCTTTCAGCTGGAGGTAGCGAATTTCTCAGGACAGGGCCGGTGACAATGAAAGCTCTGCCGTCGGCAGTTTTTAACCTCGTCCTGGGAATTGCAAGGAGGCCCCTAGAGGAGGAGTGGAGGGAGCGGACCAGGACAGCAGGTGTAAGGAGGTCTTTCAGGTAGCCAGGACCCAGGTCATGTAGGGCCTTACAGGTGAGCAAGCCAACCTTAAAGAGGACCCTCCACCTAACCGGCAGCCAGTGTAGTTCACACAGCACAGGGGTGATGTGGCAGTACTTAGACCGCCCCGTCAACAACCTGGCGACTGCGTTCTGCACCAGCTGTAGATGGTGGAGGGTACCTCCAGAGACCCCGAGATACAGTGCATTATAGTAGTCAAGCCTAGACATCACAATGGCATGCACCAAGTTGGGGAGATCCTAGGGGATTTATCCTTGCAATATTCCTGAGATGGTAAAAGCTAGTGCGAACAACGGATGACACCCAAGATTCAAGTGTCAATCCGCTGTCAAGGATAAAGCCAAGATCACGCACACTAGAGGAGACCAATGGTACAGATCCAAGAAAAAGCCCCGTCTCTGCACCAGAGGCCATCCTATCACGCCATCTGATGGGAAATCTCTCTACCCATTTTCTAATCTTCATTGAAAGACCTAATCGGAAAATGCTAGAATTTAACATACACTGTATAAATTGGACATACAGTGGCCTCACTCAGAATATGACATTTATCATCACTTGTGAGGGAGCAGGACTTTCATAACTCACTCGTGGCTCTGGTCCTGCCCCCTCACTCATGGTGATAAATGGCATATTCATGTATCAATATAGCAAAAAAAACTATGTAAATGCATGCCTTACAGTTGCAAATCCACAAAAGGGGGGGAATGTGGTGTTAGGGTTTTCAACCCTTATGCGTACCCCTTCCACTCATAATTCAAGGCCAAACTACAGGTCTTGGTCTGTGGCACACGGGTCTGCCTCATAAATCTACAAGGTCTGGTGCTATGCTCTACTGGTCTGTTGCATATGTTCATATAAAATCGCTCTCTCTTCAGGGCCCACTCAATGGCGTGGAGGGCTGAGGCGTCTAACACCTTACCTCCTGCCACCCTGGAGACACAAGTTCGGGAATGAGCACAGGCTGCCGAGGGTTGGTGGGGTGGGAGAGGACAAAGCTCCTCTCCCAGGGTAGGGGTGGCAGCTGTATCAGCCTCTGACTACCACTGGGTGAAGGCCCAGCGGCAGTGCAGACAATGAGTGACTCTGCAGCATGGCTGTGGATCTGCGGGATACACACACACGTTTCCAATGTGATACCGCAGTGGGGATTCGGGAGAAAAATGGAAAAAGGGATCCCGCTGCAGTGTGAAGCCCTGCACTCCTCCCTGTACCCACACCACCACTGGGATGCCTGGAGCCAAACTAGCTGTGGGTACTTGGTAGTGGTGGTTGGCGCTCTCCTCTCCACCCTGCAATGGGAGGCAATCTCCAGGTAATTCCAGGTGAGGTAGGGCGGTCAAGGGAAGGAGGAGGCACAGGAGCTGAAGCAGTGATGCAGTGAGTACCAGTATAGTTGAGGTGAAAGATAACTTGTATGTTAAACCTGAATTTTTGAACCCTAATAACTTTGGAACCATTCAATGGATTTGTATCAAATCTGGCATGCATAATCTCTAGGGGGTAGGTCTCTCGATGAGCCAAATTCCGTGCAAATCTGTTGTGTGGTTTCGGAGATGCAGAGTGCTGAAAAAAAAAAGAAAAATCTGTGTTTATTTTCCATTTCTTTGTCCACCTGGATCTCAGAAACGGCTTTAGTCTGTGGTCTGAAATTTTAAGGTTAGAAAGCCTTTGGCTTGCAGATGTGCCTTTTGAAGATCTGGTGAAAAAATATTAATCCGTTCCAAAGTTATCAGAGGTTGAATGTCCCATTATTTCATATGGGAAAAAATAGAAGTCAGGCACGAGATAGGATTTCTGAATCGGAGTAGAAATGGATCCTCATTCGAGGCAGGATTATGATGCAGAATCCTGCATCGAACTGCCATGTTATGATGCAGAATCCTACACTGAAGTTCCATTTGCCCTGCCAACCCTAACTATACCGGTGGCTGCCTATTCTATATTTTGGAACACCTCGCATTCTCTGAAGCCGAATCCCAGCTTGACACGCCCACCCTTGAGTCGCTCTCCATTAACCTCATCCGAGGGCAGTCTAAAATGATCACCCTAACTGTAGCATACCCACCCCCAACAAAGAACAGGAAGCACTCCTTGACCTAAAACTCCCTTCCCTGCTGTCACAAGTAGATATTACTTGGTGGCTTCAACATGAATTGGCAGTCCAATCAATCTGATGTTGCCAAAGAAGCCCTGGTTGGGCTCAGAATGCATTAGGTCATCAGGGATACCACACTTACAAACTACAAAACTGGTTATTAATACACTCTTGATTGGAACATAGTCACTAACCCTGCCCGAGTGGTTGATGCTGGGGTTCTTTCTGACTCCATTAGTGATCATTGTGCTGTTTTCTGTAAATGGTCACCCAAAGGACAAAAGAAGGAGCCCAGATTCATTCTTTACAGACAACTTAAAAAAAATCTAACCTCAATGACTTCTCTAAAGCCATTCTGGCCACAGCCTGGTCCTTCACCAACCACATCCTATACATAGACATTGCCCTCGAATCCTTTAGCAAGACCTTTCTATCCATCTATGACTTCTTACTCCCTCTCAAAAAACTCAGGGTGAAAGACCACATTAACAATTGGATCACTTCTGACCTTCTAAAGCTCATTTTGAAGAGACAAAAAGCATGGACCAAATACAGAAAATCTAAACTTCCCAACCTTCTACAGCAATACAAAGTCCTACAAAATAAGTGCAAATCTGAGGTCAGAGGTGCAAAAAATACAGGTTACTCACCTGTAACAGGAGTTCTAGGAATGGTATATGTTGTTCATCCACACTCATTGGCAGGTATCCTTGCCGCTTTAAATCTTGCGGAAGGTCTTCAAGCTTGCTCCTCCCACCCACCCGGTGGTATAACTCCTGGCCCGCCCATGACGCCAGATCTGGCCCGCTGAAGCTCAGGCTGTGCGTCAAGCCGGGAGGTTGGATGAACAATATATACCATTCCTAGAACTCCTGTTACAGGTGAGTAACCTGTATTTCTAGGGACATGGATATGTTGTTCATCCACACTCATTGGCAGACTCCTAGCAGTTCTCCGGGAGGAGGGAGGCAAGACGCACACCCCAATACTTACTTGGGAAAGAGAGACTGGAGAACCGAGGCCCCAAAACCAGCATCCCGGCGTGACTCAAGGTCGATGTGGTAGTGGGTAATGAAGGTGTTTGCTGACTTCCAGGTAGCAGCCCTGCAGATTTCCTGGATAGGGACGTCCCTGGAAGCAGCCACCGTTGCAGCAGTATGGCGGGTAGAATGAGCTCTTATCCCTCTGGGAGGCTCCATGCCCGCCAACTTATAGCAGAGATCTATGCGGAGGTTACCCACCTGCTTATCGTCCGCTTGGCTGCAGGTCTGCCAGATGCGGCTTCAGGCGTGAGTGACAAACAGCTGGCGAACCTCTCCCAATTTCAGCCGTGCGCTCCCTTATAATAAGCGGCGCCCTTCTAGGGTCCAGAGTATGGAGCCTATATTCGGCCTCCGAGGTGTGATTGGGGTAGAACACCGGCAGAGTCAACACCTGGTTAAGGTGAAACTCCGACACCACCTTCGGAAGGAATTTCGGGTGGGGGCGCAGGACAACCTTGTCCCTGTGGAAGACCAGGTAAGGAGACTCGATGGAAAGCGCCTGGAGCTCTCCCATCCTTCTGGCTGACGTGATAGCCACCAAGAAAGCGGTCTTCCACGACAGGTGAGAGAGAGCACACCTGTGCATAGGGTTGAATAGCTTGCCCATGAGCTTTGCCAATACCAGCAGTAGATCACCGGAGGTGGGGTTCCCGCACTGGAGGGGAAATGTGATCAAGGCCTTTGAAAAAGCGCCAGACCACCTTCTCCTGCGCCACCGACTGCTTCCCGGCCCGCGCCCGGTAAGCAGAGATGGCTGCCAGGTGCACCCTTAGGGTCGTCGACCTAAGCCCTTGACTAGAAAGGGACCATAAATAGTCCAAGATGCTTGCCAAGGAACAGGAGGAAGGGTCCAAGCCCTTGCCCTGACACCAAATGAAAAACCTTTTCCATTTGAAGGCATAACATTTTCTGAGTGCGACTCATGCAGGACGCCTCAACTACATTGAGGACCTCGTCGGAAAGACCCAAGGCCTGGAACTCTAGCAGCTCAGGAACCAGGCCGTCCAGGTGCAGGGATTGAAGGTCCGGATGGAACACCTTCCCTGATTGACTGAGAGCAGGTCAGGCGAGCTGGAAGCTGCCGCGGAGTCCTGGAGCTGAGACTGAGGAGATCTGGTACCAGAACTAGCGAGGCCAGTCTGGGGCTATCAGAATCACCTGCGCCTTGTCCCTCCTACCTTGAGAAGCACCTTGTGGATCAAGGAAATGAGAAAAAGGCGTAAAAGAGCCCGGGTCCACTGCCTCGAAGGCATCCCTGCAGCGAGCCCTGCTGAGGGGGGCGGGCATGGAACAGACTCAGCTTCGCGTTCTCCATGGAGGCAAACAGGTCCACCTGAGGTGTGCCCCAAAGGGAGAACAGATGCTGTACTACCTCTGGCAGGAGAGACCACTCGTGGGATGCAGCCCCTATCCGGCTCAGGGCATCGGCCAGGGTGTTGGAGGCTCCTGCCACGTGAATGGCTAGGAGATCCGCCTCCAGGCTGCGCACGAGTGACCAAATGCGGAGAGCTTCCTTGCATAGAAGCATGGAGCGCGTCCCGCCCTGGCGGTTTAGATAGTACATGGTCGTGGTATTGTCCGTCTGGACTCGGACCACTTGACCCCGGAGGAACGGAGCAAAGGCGGTGAGAGCTAGGCGGACCGCCGGCTCCAGCAGGTTGATGTGGCATCGGGACTCCGGGGACCAGAGGCCATGAGCCCGTGTTCCCCAGATGGGCACCCCAACCCATCAGAGAGGCATCGGTCGAAGAGAGACGTCGGCTCGGGCGGACGAGCAGGATGCCTCCTGCAAATGATCTGGAACGGTCCACCACTGGAGAGCTGCCCACATCCCCTGTGTCACCGACACAAGCTGGTCCAAGGATCGCAGCGCCAGACCACTGGCTGGCCAGTCCTCACTGAAGGGACGCATGTTCCAGCGGGCCCAACGGACCACGCTGGTGCAGGCCGCCATGAGACCCAGGAGGCGCAGGAAGTCCCGGGCAGGGCGCAATTGCCCAACCAGAAATGATCGGGCAAAGGAGGAAAGAACCTCGGCCCTGTCCGCCGGGAGCCGCGCTCTGGCTCGAAGAGAGTCGAGCTGCGCCCCGATGAATAGAATCACCTGCTTGAGCTCGGTTCCGGACTTGGCCTCGTTGATAAGGAGGCCCAGTTGAGCAGACCTGGAGGCCAGATCTCTGGACCACTCCGCCTCCTTCCTGGAGGAGCTGCTATCAGCCAGTCGTCCAGGTGAAGGGTACACCCGGACCCTCGAGCGCGCAGAGAATGCTGTCACCACTGCCATGCATTTGGTGAAGACCCTGGGAGCTGGAGACAAGCGAAGGGCATGGCTTGGAACTCGAAGAGGATCCTTCCGCTCGAAGCTAAGGAATCTTCAGAGACGGACGGATAGGGACGGAAAAACGCTGCCCTGCAAGTCCAGAGAGCAGAACCACACGCCGCTCCAAGGATGGTATTATCTGAGCCAGAGTGACCATCCTGAAGGTTCGAGACCTTAGGAACTTGTTTAGGTCGTGTGGAGGTCGAGAATGGGCGCCAGCCCCGTCCGTTGGAACCAGGAAGTACCTGGACACAAACCCTGGGTCTGAAGGAGGGTCCACCACCTCTCTTACCCTCCTTCTGGAGGAGGAGGCGATGTCGGCTCGACGAGCCGCCAGTGAGCTGGGGATCCAGAAGCCCCGAGTGGCGGCTCTGAAGGGTGGTGCCTGCTCGAATTCCAGAGGCAGGCCTCTTCCCACCACCTCAAGACCCACCTGTCCGTGGTAACAGCGGACCAGGTGGAGGCAGTGCGGGCCATCCCCCACGGGGGACCCAGGAGTAGTGGCGGGATGGGGCGACACCCCTCAGCCCGTCACTGGGCAGGCTTGGAGGAGGACCGGCGAGGACCTCCTGGGCCCTTCCTCCCTGCCTCCTGTTAGAGGAAGCCGGCGGCTTGGGTTTGGGATGCCAAGGCCGAGCCTGCTGGCCCTGGCGTTACTGGGCCGGGCGCGCTGGGCACAGAAGGACAAAGGGCTTAGGCTGTGGTTTGCGGCCTTTGTCCTTCTGGAGCGGAAGAGACCGAGTCCAAGGTGGCATTGGACCTCTCGATCCTCTGCAGGTGACCTTCCACCCCAGGGTCAAGAGGTCAGTCCCAAAAGGAACATCCGCCAACTTGTGCTGGGTATCGCAGTAAAGGTGGATATCCTCAGCCAAACCCGCCGACACATAGCCACTGCGGCCGCCACGATCTGGCACATGAGTCCCCTATATCCAAAGCAGTCTGGAGCTGCTGTTTGGCCACTGCCCTGCCCTGGTCCCGCACCTGCTTAACCGTAGTCTGCAGATCGGCGGGAAGATGAGGGATGACCTCATCCAGGGAGCCCAACAGGGCATGAGAAAATGTGCCATGAGGACGGCCGAACTGGCCCTATGAAGGCCGAGAGAGGGGCATAGCGTAGACTTTTCGCCCGACATAGTCAATTTCTTGGACTCCTTGTCAGGAGGTTTGTCCACATCCCTGGCGTTGCGGGCGCCGAAAAGCTGTCGGTAACCAACCCCTCAGCAGAGGGGTGTTCCGAAAAACCGGACAAGGAACCGGTAGGGACCGCATACTTCCTGGCCATCCTGGCCGAAGGCGCAGGGCAGGAAGCAGGGCGCTGCCAAAGCTCCAGTGCCGGACCCACTATGGCCTCGGCCACCGGAAAGGCCTCCGTCGGAGAATCCCCTCGGTCCAGAATCTCCGTGAGGGGATACCTGGCCCGTTTGGAAACGGGTTCGAGCTCCATCCCGGTAGACTCCGAGATGAGCCGAAGCAGTCCTAGGAAGGACGACGGGCTATCGTCCATTGACTGACCTCCTGAAGACTCCAAGTCCAGTCGCTTGGAGAAAAAGGAGGAATCATCTTCGGACTCGGAAGAGTCCTCGAAGAGCTGCCTCTGGCCTGAGCCACCCTTCACCTGCCGAGGTCGGTCGGGAGTGAGGGTAACTGACAGCCGATAGGGTAGACCCTTAGCCGACCGAGAATCCTTGGTCGGAGCCCCAATTGGTGGCTGTGGAGGCGGAGGTTCCACCGGAATCGGTGGAGCAGCTGGTTTGGCTCAACAACCGCCTGGGTAGAGGCCTCGGATAAGTCGAGGGTTGTGTCGCTGCCCGTGACAGTTACTTAATGGCCGGGAAGGCGACGGTCGGCTTATTCTCGCCAGGAGGAGCTGTTATGAACATAAGGTCCTCGCACTGCCAATGTAATTTGACGCCAAGCCTCATCCGAGGAGGAGGACGAGGACGAGCGGCGACAGCTTATCAGCGGAGCCGAGACCGAGACCGCTTTGACGGTGGGATCGGCTGGACCGCTGAAGAGGTCCGAGACCGAGACCGAGTCCCGGAATTTCCGAGGTCGGTGCGGAGGTGTCGGTCGGAACCGCATTCCTTCGGCTCGGATGGTCCATCCGAGGGCTCCGGAACCGAGGCACAGGCGAGCCCACGGGATCTCAACTCCCCCGGGGAACCGGGGAGGGAATCTCGGCGCTAAAGGCGACAGCTCGTTAATGGGTCGAGAAAATCTCGACTTCATCGGTGGGATCTCGCCAACTGACCTGACGGGACACCGTGAGGCCAGTGGCCGGCCGAGCGGTCGACCGGGCCGACGGTCGATGCCCGGGAGAGGGACCTTCCCGCCTCCCAAGAGCGTCGACGGAGGGACTTACCCCGTCCCTCTTTTTGGACCGAGAATAAGGTCCAGCAGACGCAGGCCCTTCTCCTTTAGTGGAGCTGGACAGACAAAGCTCCTTAAAAGAAGCCGCGTAGGAAGAACCCAGAGAAGGGATAAATGCCATGCCGAGGAAGATATGCCCGCGCCGCCTCCTCTTCGAGGGCGCACCATCCGCCGAGCTGATCCGCCTGAGCGCCTGGCCACAGCGGACACCGGCCAACCGGGCTTCCTTGACTTTCACCGAGGGAACGCTTCGGGACGGCCCAGTTGAATCTGGCAGCACGGCTTCAGGACGAGGCCGAGAAAGATGAGTACAGGTCGCAAGCTCATGGGTCTTGCTCCAGGCCTAAGCAGTAGACACACGTGGAGTGTGGATCCGTCCGAGACATCTTCTGCCCGCATGGGCATCTCCGAAACTGAGTCGATTTGTCCATCGCAGTCACGGGGATAGAAGATCAAGTCTTTTGCAAAATTTATTTTAAACTGCAAACGGAGAAATAGGAACCAGTCACAAACGCAGAGCGTTAAGGAGGGAACCTAAGCTTCCAAGCGGTAAGGAAGATCTAAGGCCAGCATGGAGCCGAGAGTTATACCACCCGGGTGGGTGGGAGGAGCAAGCTTGAAGACCTTCCGGCAAGATTTAAAGCGGCAAGGATACCTGCCAATGAGTGTGGATGAACAACATATCCATGTCCCTAGAACAAACTTCCTCAGGGATAAACAACTAGGTGCTAGGGGCGACTCTAAAACACACCTGGAGAACACTCAACAACCTATGAAGCAGAGGTCACACAGCTAAACAAATCTCCCTCAATAATGATGGAAGCCTAATAAGTGAACCAAGTAAGGCAGCCAATCTCTTCAACACTTACTTCGGCGACCTTGACATATACAAACTAAATAACACGCAGCTTATCGACACTAGCCTACCCACTGCATCCCCTGACTACCCCGCACAAACATCCCCCCAAATTCTACTTCAAATATCTTTCCCCTGTTAATGTACTCACCTACCTAAAAAAGAACGACCCCAATCCCAGTATGGGCCTTGACGACATTGACTACCACATCATCTTGAAGCTCGGTCTGCGGTACCTATCGCCCCTACCCCCAACATCCTCAACCATACACTCCATACTGGGGTGCTCCCAGTAAGTGGAAATGTGCCACCATAAAACCACTCCACAAATCCGGCTCTAGAAACGATGATTGTAACTACAGGCCCATCTCCCTCCTCACGCCCCTATTCAAATTTACTGAAAAAAATCATTCTTGTTCAAACCAAGAACTTCCTAGATACACACAAACTTCTCAGACTCACAGCATGGGTTCCGAACCAGTTATAATACCAAGACTGCCCTAGTACGGCTTACTAATTTCACTGAAAAGGCTAGTGACGAAGGTTTCTACACCGGCTCAGTGTCTGTAGACCTAACAAAGGCCTTTAACCTTGCTGATCATAAAATTCTCCTCCACACCTTATCCAGCCTACATTTTCTGCCAAAGTGATACAATGGTTTGAAAATTACCTCAGTAACGAATGCACAGGACTACAATAGTAGGCTAATATTCCAAAATTCATCACATCAAATATGGAGTTCCCAGGTTCCTTCCTCGGACCTCTCCTATTCTCTCTTGTAATCAATCCCTCCACAACATCTATTCATCCACAGAGTTCATCCTCTATGCAGACGACGCCGCCTCTTTGCAAGGATAAGAACCTCCTCTCCCTTCAGAACTGCAACATGACTTCAGTAAACTACACTCCTGGTTCTCCTCCCGAGGGCCTGGTCCTCAACTCCAAGCAAACTAAGGTCATGGTGTAGTGAGGGGCAGTAGAGTTAGATATGTCGGCTGCTAGGCTAGAGCTGTTCCACACATCCAGCACACTATTATCACACAGAAGACTTTCTGATGAGCAAAAGAAAAAGAAAAATACTCAGAAATAGAAAGTTACAACTGACTACTACTTAAAATTTTTATTATTTTCCTGTCAGACTGTTTTGGCTCTAACTAGCTCTTTAAGGAAATACAACCCATGGACAAAACATACAGTGAGGATGTTGGTCAGGGTTATGGAATCACGGATCCCCAAATGATGCAGGACTACTGTCAACCATCATGGGAGACCCAGAGTTCCTTCCTTCAAGAACAGAGTAAAACATTTACAAGATGGAATAGAATGGGCCTAACAAGATACCAGTCCTTAATCAGGAATCGCACAGTGATGACCTTTTAGGACCTCAACAAAATAATCTACCCAACACAACTTCACAGATACTTGCAAATGAGGCATTACATACAATCAGAAGGAAGGCTAATGAAGACTGACAGGGACCTTAACCCCTGGAAGGCTTTTTATTGGGCAGTCATGTTAAGAGAGAGGATCTAGAACAATATCTTGTGATACAAGGTACTACTGGGAAACACACAACCAGAATTAACAATGCTAAGACACAAGTGGAGATGAAGGTTGGCATCACCATAAATGAAAAGAAGTGGTCGAATTTGTGGGAATGGGGATGGAAAGTCACAGCATCATCTACCTGGAGTGAGTTCAGGTGGAAATGCTCACTCGATACTTCCCACACTGGCAATCACTACACACTTCACAGAAGGTCAATCCAACCTATGTTGGAGGGTTGTGGACAAATCGGCACACACTTCCATATTTTTTGGGGATGTCCAGGGCTCATGGGTTACTGGGCCAGAATCCAACATGAATTTGGTAGACTATGGGGCATAGACATCGAATGTGAATTTAAATATCTGATACTAGGGATGAAAGTTAACACAACCGGGAATAAATCCCAGCAATGCCTGTTTGGGATGTTTTGTACAGCGGCACTCAAAGAAATTACAGCAAATTGGCTCAAACTTGCTCCCCCTTCTTTTGAATTGTGGATAACCAAGGCAAATATATAAAGAATGGAGATTACAGCCAAATTGAGGTTAACTCTGGAAAAAAACACAGAAATTTGGACAAGGTGGGTGTCAAGGAAGGGGGTAACAAATCAAAGTCAGGAGAACATAGATCCAAGATAGGAGAAACGAATAAAAACACAATAGCCTGCCCCGTCTGTTAAGGTTTATTTAAAAATCTAAAATATAACATGAATAAGATAATATAACCTACATTGTGACATACAGACATGGTTTTGCATAGCTAGTAAGTGTTATGGCTGGTTTGCCTATCTACAGTTAGTATTTTAAACAGATACAGCTTTTTATTCATGGATAATAAACGCAGATATCGAACACAGATATAGTTTAAAACATGAGAAGTATTAAAGGTAACACAAAGAAAGGAACACATTTAAGTAAAGAACACAATTGTAAATGTACCTGCAGATGGAAGTAATAGGTGAGTGAATATAGTAAGCAGATCATATATCCACCTATATGCTAATGTCATAATGAATAATGAATATGGATGAAATGAAACTTATAAGAAAGTCTGTATAAATGAATGTGTATAACCTTCCTGACAATTAAGCAGAGTTTAAAAAAAAAAATAAAATCCAATTGGGCTCCTTGCCTAGCAGCATCTCCTCCCTCTTCAACAAGTCTGCACACACCAGGACCAGCAGGCACTCCAGAACTCAGGCCTTTGTGATTCCTCATTGTCATACCACCCAGAGGCAACACTCCCTCTCCTACAAAGGTGCCAAACTATTTA
Source organism: Neoceratodus forsteri (assembly GCA_016271365.2). Lineage (NCBI taxonomy): Eukaryota > Metazoa > Chordata > Ceratodontiformes > Ceratodontidae > Neoceratodus > Neoceratodus forsteri. The sequence goes on along the minus strand of CM028136.1, from coordinate 396,502,473 downwards.
ACAACCTTCCCTCGCCCTTGGTCATGAGCAACACACTTACATCATTCAAAAATCAACTGAAATCCTACTTTTTAGATAAACGCAAATGCAGCTGCCCCGACCCACGCTCTCAGCTCCAATCTCTTCCTTTCAATTTCCTGCACTTCTCACCTGGCCTATTTTTACTTTTCCCTTTAAAAGTATTATATAGTTATGTTATCTTTAACAGTATCTTCCCTATTATGTTCTGTTCTCTTTGTATGACTTATTCCTGACGATGTAATGTTCACCGCAATAAGTGTTACCGTACCAATTTTGCATGCACTCTCATTCCAAACTATGTAATGTTTACCAATGTGTATTACTGTACCAGATTTTGTCACTGGACGTGTGTGAAAACAGGCAATTTTGCTCACATGCCTTTCCAGTATAAACAAAAATGAAATGAAAAAATAAAAGGAGGAGGAGGAAAGGTGAGAAAACAGGTACATGGTGAAGGTTTGGGGAATACAGAGGTTTAAGGGCTATTTTGCTGCATGTAATAATTTGAAACAGAGATGGCATGCCATTGCTGGGACTACTTTGTTGGGGTGGATGAACATTTTTTAAACATTTATTAAAGTATTTAACATTTTAGTTTTGAATACTTTGTTTTTATCACCACACCCCACCACCAAAAGAAATCCTGCACCCATTTTTTTATTTTTTATTTTATTTCCCTCTGGTTGCGGCCCCATGGAGCTTCTCTCAGGCATCCTAATCCTTGTCCTGCCCAGCCTGAAGCCTCCCCGATCTGTACCTCCTCTCTCCCCCCCCCCCATGGCCAGCACCCCCAGTTTAACCTGCCTGGGTTGGGTTGCTCTCTCCTCTTGGGCACGCTTACTAGTCAGACCATGTCCCTTTTTTAGATAGTTTCACCTTGCGGATGTCAGCAAGGAAAGGGTTCATGCACATGTATGCATATACCAAGGTGTGACTTATGCAAGCCTTGGCAGACATCCGCCCTAAACTGCCTACCTCTGTTGCGCTGCCACCCATGGTCACCTAGGTGGCAGCACTGCAGGGAAGGTGGTGATCCTCCATCCCTGTCCCCTCTGGGATGCTCAATCTACCTCCCCAGGCTGGCCCCCAGCAACCTGGGCTTGTTTCTTAACCCAGGCTGCTGGCATCACGAACAGCAGCGCTACCGCTGTGCAGATGGGCCGGCCTCAACTGGTCATGTCTTACTGCTTAACAGAACTGTCTCTCTGATTTCAACTGCTAGCTACATGCTGCTCTAAGCCATTGTGATGGCATCAGTATTGTGAAAGCTGCTGTCTGTCTGGTTCAATAACTCCACTTATGACATCTTGAGGTTAGCTACAAAGTTATCACTTGCTTTCTGGTCATTTTATCTCCACTGGTTTTGGACTGTATAAATATAGTTACAAATATACAGTATAATGGGTCGAGATAGGCGCTACAGATAGTGATCATTGATTAGATGAACCAGGATTTAAATGAAAATGTGTGAGAAGTCATCTGGTGAAATCTGCCAATGATGCCAAATTGGGAGGTAGAGTGGACACAAAATCAAATACAGATGTTATTAGTAATGACCTGGAAGAAAATGATAAAATGGGCCAGACATAACATGAAATTGAACGTTAGCCTATATAATTTATTTATTTAGCTTTTGTTAACCAATTAAGTACACTAGACAAGACAATTGCCTATTTTCAGGTACAACCCGGGAGAGTACAGGAATAACAGATTTAAGTACATAAAACAACACTGTACAAATTAGACGTGCTACAGTTCATGTGAGGACAGTAAGATTACAGATTCAACACAGCATATGTAACGTAGTAAGGCATAGATTTTACAGTAGGTACATAACAAAATAAACAACTTGTGGAAGCTAAGAGAATTACCAGAGGTACAGTATTGAGATCCTTCAGATATGACACTATATACAGCTTAGCAACCTCATGGAGTTGGGTCTTTTGTCCAGGAGGACCTCCAGGTCAGAGGAGTGCTGTGATGGATCAATTTTTGGGGGTTTGGGACAGCCACAAGCCGAGGAAAGTTTAAGGTGGTTCCATAGGGTGGAGCGAAGAGACACCTGTGAGTGCAAGGAATGGACCTGGGCAGAGAAAATGTTCCACAGTCTGGGAGCACATCAGCAAAATCCCACCCACCCATTTGAGTTCATGTAGCCGGTATCTTAAGGAGGTCATGTCCCTGGGACCTGAGGGAGTAGGAGGAGAAGTAAGGCGGGACAAGTAATTTTGCAAGCCCTGGAGGGGTACCAGTGCCAAGGACCTTTCCCGTGAAGCACCCTAGGACAAAGTCTATGTAGTTTGCGGGTGAGAGCCAGTTTAGCATGCTATAGAGGTTGCAATGGTGAGTGAGACTGGGGGCAGCCAGCGCAGAAGCGGCAGACATTTTTATAGGCAGCAGACCACCTAATGAGGTGGACTTTGGATGAGCGAGCAAACAAGAGGAGCCCATAGCAGAGTGAGGGTAGGAGCACCTCTCTGGCAAGTGCAATCCGACCTGCCGGAGTAAGATTGCTTTTTGCTCTGAGGCCAGACCCAGTTAGCAGTTAACAGTCTTGCAAGTATTGTGAATGTGGCAGCCACGGTCAAGCTGCGGGTCCAGCATCACCCCAAGGTATTTAAAGTTGTCAGTAACTGGGATCTTGACCCTATCGACACCAGAAACACACAGTGGAGCAGGGGCGGCCTTAATCTTGGCCTGAGACCCAAAGAGCATGGCCTGGGTTTTTCTGAGATTTAGAATCAACTTATGGGACAATATCCAGGATTGGATGTTCCTCAAGTCCTTGCTCAGGAGGTGATTTATGACCCCTATCTCTGGGGAATGAGTCAGGATGACCAGGTCATCTGCATAAAGGATAGGCTTGCAGTGGACAGTGGCAGCCGGAGTCTGTTCACAGACAATGGAGAAAGCAGGGCCCCAAGATGAGCCTTGTGGGACACCCATGGTAAACAGGGAGGTGCCCAAGAACTCCTTCCCATTACTTAACAAGTTGCTTTCTGCCGTTTAAGTAGTCGGAAAACCAGTTGAGCACCTCAGGTGATAGACCATAGGAGCTGAGCTGGGTGAAGAGCATGGTGTGATCAACAAGATCAAAGGCCTTAGAGAGGTCTATAAAGATAGCTCCAGAGAGTTTGCCTTGGTCCATAGCCGCTCTGATCCAAGATGAGACCGTGACAAGGGCAGAAGATGTGCTGTGCCCTTTCCTAAAGCCATGCTGCTCTGGGGAAAACAGGTCATGAGACTGCAAGTACTCAGAGTTGCCCTGCCACGACCTTCTCAAGTTTGCTGACCGCTGACAGTATGGATACTGGACGGTAGTTTACTATGAGTTTGGGGTTCCCTGTTTAAGTATTGGGACCACCGGCAACTTCTTCATACTCGAATGACACCCCATAGGGACAGATTGACGATATGGGCTACCATGGGGGCAATCTTACTGGCACCGAGTCTCAGGAGCTTCGGCTCCAGTCCATCATGGCCAGCACTCGAGAAGTGGGAGAGGCCCGAGAGCAGTCTCTGCACCTCTTGCACTACCACCACCTTGAAAAGAAAGGGCAGGTAAGATGAGGACGGTGCAGCCCCTTGTTCACCCTTTTCCCCTCCCCCATGGGGGGAGTGATGAGGTAAAAGTAGATAGGTCCGAAAAGTATTGGTTGAATGCATTTGCGATGGTCAGAGAGTTGTTGCAACTGACCCCATCGATCATATCAGAGGTCTCACCACTCGGAGTACCACTGACCATATTCTTAATGTTTCTCCAGAACCTCCTGGGGTCCCTAGCTGTGCGCAGCAGCACAGTTTAGCAAAATACACCTTTAGCAGCCGTAATAGCCTTCTTGCACTGATTTCTGAGATTTCTGTACTGCAGAAATACGGCCTGTTCTGCCATGGCCTTGAATTTTGCCCAGCACTTATCTCTGTACTTCATGAGGGTTAGCAGACTACCATGTAGCCACTTTGTCGCCGAGCCCCTGACCCTCCATCTGATGAGTGGGGGGCATGTTTATCCTGCAGCACCCTGAATGTACTGAGGAAGTGACTGGCTGCTGATGAGGAGTCCTGGGTGTTCCATACTGCTGACCAGTCAGTGTGCTGGAGATCAGCATGGTAGGAGACAAGATCAAACCTTGAGTAGTCTCGGACCTGGATAATTTTATGTGGGACTTTCAGAGAAGGAATCTTCCACACCCTGTACACAGGGGAGTGGTCCGAGATGGAGTCGGGGAGGATGCCCGACGAGCTGATCCTCTCTGGTCGATTTGTCATGACCCAGTCCAGGAGAGAGCTCCCTCCACCATTAGGTGGGCACCTGGTGGGCTCCTTGATCAGTTGCGACAGGGAGAGACCAGCAAGGAGTGGTTCATATGCTTTGGAGTTGCTACCAAGCCAGTTTAGGTTGAGATCACCTAGGGTAATTAGTTCATTATGTCAGGTCACAGAACCTACAGTGTCTAGGAGGAAGGACAGCCCTCCAGGACCCCTTAGGGAGACTGTGGGTGAATAAAACATGTATCTTTTGGTCATCCCAAGCAACAGCACCGTGTGCAAGAACTTCATAGGGGACTGCACAGGTTGTGGACAGAGTAGCACCGACAAGTTAAGGTGAAGCTATAATGAACCAAGATGCCCCCTTTTTTCTCCTGGCCATCAGGCCTGAGGAGGTCATAGCCGGATGGCACATGCAGAGTTGGTATGGGTGGGTTTAAGCCAGGTTTCTGTTATTCCAAGGATTTCAGGGGTGTGGTGGGTGACCCAAGCCAGTAGTTCCGCCAGGTTGGGCAGGATGCTACGGATATTGAGATGGACTATTTTCAGCCCTTTGACCACCGTCCTGCCCAGAGCAGCAGGGGCTGTTTGGCAAGGCAGGCCAGGGTTTAGCTTGATGTCACCTGATAGTGCTAGGGTCACCAGAAGTATCCAAAGGAGATGTTTTGGGGAAGGGCAGCCGTCCCTGGCATGCACCCTGCAGCCATATCTCCTGACCAGACATGCAGGGCACAAAAAGCAACTCAGGTCAAGACTGCAGAGAACCCAGGGAGGGGGTCTGCCTTCCGCTAACAGGTTGGAGAATGTGAAGCCAGTTTCCGACAGCTAGGAACAAGTGCCCCATGGTTCTCCCGCTCTAGGGACATCTGCACCAGTATACCAGAGGATGCCAAGGACAGTGAGGAGACCACAGGCTAGTGTGCACACAAGTGGATGCAGCGATAATAGCTTAAATAGGTGCTGAGAGTTCCCCATGTTCATACCAGTGGTAGACTGACAGAGGGGAATGGTACAGACCAGTGCTGATCACTAGCCCCCAATCCGCAGCCAGTGGTGATTCCCACACCACTACCAGATACCTGATACCACCCTGTTTTCAGCAATTACTACCTATTATTACCACACAGTTCTGAGCTCCTACCTCCACAAGAGTACAAACTAAGCCCATAAGTTAGTGAGCACCCATGCTATGCTATATTAGGCAGGTCACCTGTAACAGATTTATAAAAACAATACAGTATACAGGGATACCTATGCTGGTAGCGCAGTCAAAATAAAAGCCAGTGCACCCTTGACGCCCCTCACGATATATGTGAACATATACCAGCCACCCATCAAACTGTACATCCCACTTAAGACAAGGAAGATCTTACACCAAACAGACTGTTTCACAGGGTGCTTTAAATATAGTGTAATCTCTCTGCTACTAGTTAATAGCTGTAACACGGGGTACTGTAGGAATTGTAGGAACAAGTTATGCTTGTAGGAATAGGTTATGCTGATATTGTTTGCCCGCTCTGTTACTTAGTAAATACTGTAACTGCAGCTCTGGATAATATAGCAATTTCAGGTTACGATAGATTCTTTGTGGTGCCCAAGATCCTGCCTATGGCCAGAGCAGATTGGTCCTGGTCAACAGAGGCGTGACTACGGGCATTTAATGGGAGGAGGGAACGGGGTGGGCGGGTGCATCGAAAAACAAGCCCACGCTGCAGCAGCTCCTTCTGTTGCTGCTCTTTCCAGCCCCAATCAATCCTTTCCCCCCAATAGCACAACAAAAGAAGTCCTGACAATGTTCGTTGGGGGAGGACTGCTTGATTGCGGTGCCTCAACTCGAGGTGCTCCTTCCTTTGTCCTGATGCAGGGGGAACCTCGTAAGAGCTGCCCGCTTCCCCTACGAGAAAACAGTCCGAATAGTTTGTAGAGAGATCGGGCTAGCCTTTTTGCTAGGCTTGCCCCAGGCATAGGTTATTCATATGGGAAAAAAACAATCTAAGACACAACAATACATTAAGTGGTGAACCAATTAAAAAGATAGAAACTGACAAGGACCTGGATGTGATTATAAATGAGGTCTGAAATTTACAAAACACTGCAGAAAAATAGCATGTACATCAAATTTAGATTATCACATATTAAACTTATATTAGCAGAAATCAACAATGTAGCATACCAACATATACAACATACACATGGCCATATTTAGATTAAGGGTCACAAATATCAAAAGGATGAAAGTCAACTACAGTACTAGAAAAGGTACAACACAGAATTACCAAAATGGTGCCTAGCTTAGAAAACAGTGACTATGACGATAGTTTAAATAAACTAGATCTATTCAGAAATGTTCAACAATATACATGATGAACAACTTAAAAAAAAAAAATCAATGGACATTTCATAAAAAAAAAAAAAAAAATTAGGTTATTCACTTGTAAGCATAGTTCTAGGGGTGTTATATGGTTCACATCCACACACTGGCAGTTCCACTGGAACAGTCTGATTGGCTGGATGTGTTTAAGCTAAGCTCCTCCCACTACCCGGGCAGTATGACCCTGACTCTGCCCTGTGATATCAGATCTTGTGCACTGGAAGCAGAAATGCATGTGCCACTTGTCAGGGGAGGCTGGGTGGGTTGAGTGGATGTGAAATATATACTACCCCTAGAATTATGGTTACAGGTGAATAACCTCTTTTACTAGGGCTGTGGATATGGTTCACTATCCACATCGGCAGACTCCTAGCAGTTCTCTGGGAGGAGGGGTTAAGGCGTGCACCCCTACTCAATGAAGAGATTAAAGAACTGAGGTCCCAAAACCAGCACTGCAGTATGACTCAAGGTCAATGTGGTAGTGGTAAATGAAGGCTTGTGCAGACTTCCATGTAGCAGCTCTGCAGATTTCCTGGACAGGGACAACACCCTGGAAACAGCCACTGAGGCAGCGTTATGTCTAGTGGAATGAGCCCTACGCCCCACAGGAAGCTCTCTACCAGCCACCCTATAGCAGAGGTCAATGCAGGGTGTGATCCACCTGGCAATCATCTGCTTTGCTGCTGGTCTGCCAGGCACGGCTTCAGCATAAGTGACAAACAGCTGGCGAATCTGTCCCTGAACTCAAACAAAGTGCTCAAGGTGGTAAGAAAGCACCCTCTGCAAGTCCAGGGTATACAGTCAATCGGCCCCTGAAGAAAGGCTGCTGAAATATATGGGTAAGTTAATCGTCTGGTTAAGGTGAAACTCTGACACCACTTTCGGGAGGAACTTTGGGATGGGGTGAAGTAATGAGTCTGTTGCTGTGGAATACCAGGTAAGAAGACCCTGCCAAGAGTGACTGGAGCTCCCCAGTCCTTCTGGCCGATGTAATGGCCACCGGGAAGGCTGCCTTCCACAACAGGTGTGACATCTCATCTGTGCATTGGTTCAAAAGGCTTGCCCATGAGCACTGCCAATACCAGCAGTAAGTCCAATTGTGAAGGTGGTTCACACATCAGAGGGGAAGGTGGTCCAGGCCCTTGAAAAAGCACCCAACCACCTTCTCCTGGGCCACCATCTGCATACCAGCCCACGCACGGTAAGCAGAGATGGCTGCCAGGAGCATCTTAAGGGTCATCACACACTGTCCCAGCTGGGAAAGGGACCACTGGTAGTCTAGGATGCTGGCCACAGGGCATGCAAGAGGATCAAGCCCCCATGCCCCCGAGACCAAAATGGAAAAACTCAAATTTAAAGGCATAACATCTGCGAGTCGACGCTTTCCTGACAGCCTTAACAACATGGAGCACATTCTCCGAGAGACCCAAGGCTGGGAACTCTAGCCACTCAGGAACCAGACTGTGAGGTGCAGGGATCAAAGTTCCAGATGCAGTCCCTTCCCCCATTGTCTGGTCAGCAGATTCAGAAGGTGAAGCAGTTGCCACTGAGGTCTACTGCTAAGGGTGAGGAGATAAGTGTATCAGAACTGCTGGACATAGTCTGGCGCTATCAGAATCATCTGCACCTTGACTACCACCTTGTGGGTGAAGGGGAAGGGAAGGAAGGCATACATGAGGCCTGGAGTTCACAGCCTCAAGAAGGCATTCCCTAGCAGTTTCCTGGACTGTGGGGTGTGGGCATAAAACAGCCTCAGTTTGGCGTTCTCCTGGGAGGAAAACCGTTCCACCAAGGATGTGCCCCACTGGAGGAACAGGTGGTTCATCACCTCCTGATGCATGGTCATTTGTGTGACATCTCTCCTACCCACCTGAAAGCATCTGCCAGTTCTCTTCTGCGATATGGATCGATAGGAGTTCTGCACCAGAGTTGCACACAAGTGTGCAGGTGCTGAGAGCCACCCCCCTTCCCCAACACAAGGGAAGGGAGTGAGTTCTGCTTTGCCTGTTTAGGTAGAACATGGCTGCGGTGGTGTCCGTCTGGATCTGCATGACCTGACCCAACTAGCTGAGTGAATGCTATCAGAATGAGATGTACAGTATAGAGCTCTAGCAGGTTTATGTGGTGATGGGACTGCCATGATGACCAGAACCTGTGGGTTCTGTGGTCTACCAGGTACGCTCCACACAGAAACAAATTCATCGTATGTGTGATGGTGTTCTGGGTGTACAAATGGGATTCCTTTAGGTTTTCTGAGATCAGCCACCACTGGATGGCATCCAACATCAGCTAGAGCACTGTGACCGGCTGGTCCAAGTGGTCTACGTACTAGGACCATCAATGACAGAGCTTCCACGGGGGCGGGGGGGGGGTAGCCCAGCCCATCTGTCAACAGGCCTAATGGACCATGTTAGTGCAGGACGTCACAGACCCAGCAGCCTCAGGAAATCCCAGGGAGGGTGCAACCTGAAATGACTGGGCAAAGGAGGCAAGTTCTAGTGCCCGGTACACAGGGAGGTGGGCTTGGCCAGCAGGTAGTCTAGTTATGAACTTCATCACCTGCATGGGTAGCAGTTTGGACTTGTCCAGGCTGACCAATAAACCCAAGTCTCAACAAGTCTTGAGAGCCAGATCTCAAACTCTTTACGGTTTCCCTGGATGGACCGGTTAACAGCCAGTCATCCAGGTTGGGGATACACTCTGACCCCCCGAGGTGCCACAGGCAGATCGCCACCAATGCCATGTATTTGGTGAAGACCTGGGTGCTGAGGGGAGGCTGATGGGCATGATCTGGAACTGGTACAGGACCCCTTCTTCCCAGAACTGGAGCTACTGGAGGTGGGATGGACAGATGGGAAGGTGGTAAAACACATCCTGGAAGTCTAGTGAGCAGAGCCACATATTCTGCTCCAGCAAAGGGATAATCTGACTCAGGAGTGACAATCTGAAACTTGCATTTCCGCATAAACTGATTCAGATCATGTGTTCTGGAACCAGAAGTGCCTGGACACATAACACTGACTGACCAGGGCTTCAGGGACATGGGTTATTGTCCCTTTTGCAAGGAGCGGAGTAATACCCTCCCATGAGGCAGACAGCTTGTTCTGCAACACCCTGGACTCCCGAGGTGCATGGAGGCAGTAAGGCGGGAGAGCCTCGAAGTTCAAAAGCAATTCTCTGCCCACTAAGTCCAATACCCACCTGTCCATTGTGATAGTGGACCAACATGACAAGGAGTGACATAACCGACCTCTGATGGAGAGCAGGCAGGGACAGGATGGGTGGGTGGAAGACACCCCCAACCCGTCAGTGGGCAGGTTGGGGGGGGGGCAAGTCTGGTGGTTGCAGCTGGTCGGGCACCACTTCCCAGGCTCCCTTCCTCTCTTCTTAAGACCCTGGTCCACGGACTTGGCCTTAGAGCACCAGTTCTGGTGTTGCTGAGGAGGCTGTGACTGAAAGGACCGGTACTGAAAAGCCGGTTTCTTAGGCTTCTTCTTCTGGTCCTTCTGGGGCGTCACAGAATCCATGGTGGCAGTGGACTTCTCAATGCAAGTGAGATGTCCCTCTGCCCCAGGGCCAAACAGGATGGTGCCCAAGAAAGGGACATTGGCCAGCTTGTGTTGGGTGTCTGCTGTGAAGGTGGACAGACGCAGCCAGGTCCTGCGACACATGGAGAGAAGTGTCACCCATATCTAAGGCTGTCTGGTGCTGGTGTTCAGCCAGCGATTGACCCTGGTCTCTGATGATAGTCACTGCCAACTGTTAATCACACAGGGAGACGAGGGAGGATTGCATTGATGTCCCTCCATCAGGGAGTGGCCAAAGTTGGCCACCTTATGGCATAACTAGCCTGATGGAGATCTGGAGACGCTGCAACATACACTTTCTCAGCAGCGTGGTCAATCATGCAGGACTCCTTGTCCTGAGGTTTGCCCATGTTCCCCTGGTGTCCGGATTTGTGGACCAAATCCGTGACCAACCCCTCTGTGGAGGGGTGGTCCAAGAATCCTGAAAGGGAACACATACTTGAGGACCATGCTGGCAGAGGGTGATGGGTAGGATGATGGATGCTGCGACAGCTGCATAGCCAATCCCAAGATGGCCTCAACCACAGGAAAGGCAACCCCTGGGGATCTGTCCCAGTCTAAAATGTCAGTGAGGGGTACGTGTCCCTCTTCTGGACTGGCTCAAGCAGGACCAGCATAGACTCCGAGATGAGTCGAAGAAACACCCTGAAGGATACTGGGCCGTGCTCGGTAGACAGCACCTCGACCAAGCCTCTGTCTCGGAGATGAGTCCCAAAGGAGGCCACAGACTCATGAACGTCGTCATCACAGGACTCCTCAAAAATATCTCGGGAGAATTTTTCACCACTGGCCTCCCAGATATCCTCACCTGGGGTGATGCTCACAGAAAACTGGTCTGGCAAGCTGGTGGCTACATGGACCTCCCCTTTGCTGGACAGCCCACCTTGGGCTGCAGTGGTGGCTGACTGCACCCTAACAGGAGAAGCAGATGCGGGTGGTACCTGTATGGTGTGGACTGGAGAGGGTCCCAGTGGTGATGGCCAGGTGACCACAGGTTCGGAGGGTGGAGCCCTACCTAGCCCCGCAATGGCCCACTGTTGTCAGAAGAACTCCTCGTAGCACCAATGCATCTTGTGGTGGTGTCTCTCTTTACCCAAGGATGAAGAGGAGGAGGCACATTGACGGTAACACCTCCCAGTTGAGAGGGAGTAAGAGACTTTGACTAAAGACCAGCCAGTAGATGGTGAGGAGAACCTTCTTGTGGGTTAGAATAAACCATGTGCCTGCTCATATTAAGTAACACAGGCATGGAAGAACCAACTGCCAGTGGAGGCTGCTCCCAACAATGCCCAGATGGGGACACTGACTAGACCATGTCCTCGTGGGTGAGGACTGGGAGTAATGGGATCAGCGAGATCAAGTCCTTGACCTTGTCCAACAACAGGTTGACAGACTTGAGAAAGATCTTGGTGGCCTGCTCGAATGGAGTCTGTTGATGTCGACTGGCTTGACAGGGGAACGAAAAGAGCCCTCGGCCAGCCCAACCTGCCCCTCAGCTGAGTGACCAGGAGGACCTTGATCGCTCCTAGTCCCACAATTGGCACTGACAGTGCTTTTGTTTAGCACCATGGTGAGCAGGGTTCTTCCCCAAGGTCTGTAGGGCCAGACACATTTCCTGGAAATCTCTCTGGTAAATGACCCTCTGACGCTGGCCCCAGGGAAGAGCACCGAGACAGAGGAGGTGCCCGCCACCGCTTCTGCCCCAAGAGCTGTAAGCAAGCTGCTGACTTGACCCAGCCACAGCTGAGACCTTCTTGTGGCCCTTTGGGCAGTCCTTCAGATCCCGTTCTGAAGGTCAACTCAGCAAAAAGTCAGAGTTTCCTGTCCCTGAAGGACTCAGGAAGAATGCTGAAGTAGAGGCTGCACCCAACCATGTCATGTTGCCCGCCCAGGCAGTACATGCGCATGTCATGTGGGTCAGTGACTGACATCTTCTGCCAGCACTGTAAGTAAAATTTAAATCCTGGTTTCCATTGCTCTATCACTGTTCATCGAGAGGAGTCAAAGGAACCTGAAGAAAAGAGCTAGCAACTTGAAAAAACTTTGGAAGAAAATTCACTAATGGTGCTAGCAGAAATGTAAGTGGGAACTGAGAAGGAGGTGACCTATTCTTCCAGCGCAAAGAAAGATCTGACATCAGAGGTGGAGCTGGGGGATATGCTGCCCGGGTGGTGGGAGGAGCTTAGCTTAAAGATATTCAACCAATCAGATCATTCTTTTGGAAGTGCCAGAGCGTGGATAGTGAACCATATCCATGCCCCTAGAAATAAGGATTTTAACCTACATTCTCACAATAAACAGACTAAATTGGAGCAAAATACAAAAAAAAAAAAAAAAATTTTTTTTCACTCAGCAAGCAGGAAGGTTTTGGAATAATCTGCCATGAGAAATTACTGAAGCAACAACTATACTTATATTTAAAAATAAACTAAACCGATACAGCATTGGTAAAAGAGAAAAAGTATGGACCCACTAGTTGGGAGAAGGATATAGTGAGCATACTGCCTTCTTCCGTCTTATTCTCAGTATCACACTCATTATAGTATAGATAACCTATCATTGTCTTTTTTTTTTTGTCTACTTTCTCGTTTGCAAATTATACTACATAGCCACTAGAGGGCTACAATAGCTATCTTTTCTGTTAAAGAAGAAACACATTATATTTTCTACTTCCTCTCCTGCTCTAGTGGACCTGGGATACCTCTCTTTCTGAGGACCATCCCTGGGTTTTTCTGCCTGTTTCTCAGGCTGAACCATGCTCATCCACTAAGGCTGCAAGACTTGAATGCCTGCCCCCACTCCCATTCTGTACTGGTAGAGCAGGGCCAGAAACAGAAACGAAAGCTACAGACCAATCTTGCCACACTGGATTGCAGCCTTGAACCACCTCACTGGCTCAGCTGCAAAGAGTTGCTCCACAGGTACGTTCAGCGCCAAAACCACCTCTCAGCCAACAAAAGGATTTTGAACTTATGACACCTGATTACCGGATTGGTCTAGGCTTCTAGTGGCGCTACTGCCAGCTGCTGGCATTTAGATCTACCATGGAAATTACAGCTGGTTCCTTGGTGTGTCACTAGCTTTACTAGTGCTCAGCTCACCTTCGGAACCCTCATCCCTCCTTAAAGTGGAATGACCCTTGCGCTTCTCCTGTCCTACGTCCAACAGCTCCTTTCAGGTAGCCATTCTGGACTACTGGGCTTCTCAGCTGTCTCTGCCGGGGAGTGGGACATCTCCTGAGCTGCCTCTGCAGATTACTCTCCCATCCAGACTTGAGACTTCCTACTCATGGCAAATTTCTGCCAGGACACTAGTGGCTGCAACACTAGGCCAGTGTAATACCAGGAGTGGGTACAGGCCTACCCATCAACACCGCCTCCCCTGTAGCTCAAAAAATAGTGTTTACAAATTACAGTTCACTGCCTTAAAAAGAATCCTGCTTCTTTTACTATTGTGCTCAGACAATGTCGAACTCAACCCAGGACCATTAGACACCCTTGCTTCTCCATCAGACCTGGCAGGTATCAAAGGAATGTCTTTTATGCATCTTAATGCCTGTAGTTTACTGAGAAAGTTCACCCGTATGCAGGCTTGGGTGAGCCACACCCTACCCGACGTCCTAGTGATCACTGAGACCTGGCTTAGGCCAGCCACCCCAGACAATAAAATTAATATCCCAAATTATTTACTCTTCCGAGCAGACAGGCAATCAAGAGGAGGTGGGGTGGCAATTTATGTAAGGGACAAATACTCAGCCGCATGCATAGACGCACCATCCTCCCCCAAAGAATTCGAGTGCTTGACCCTAAAGATCGAACTTTCTCCTTCCAGTGCACTCTGTGTAATAGGCTGCTACAGGCCCCCTTCTGCCAGGCCTCATCTCCTGTCTCACCTCAGTTCCGTACTGGACTCCAGTTCCTTGGAAACCATTATTCTTGGTGACCTGAACTCGCTGGCTATCAAGTGCATCAGCTCCTTGAAATCCTTTAGTGACACTCTAGGGCTGGTGCAACTCATTGGCCAAACCCACTCGACCAAATAAAAAGAACCTTAACAACAGCTCTCTCTTACACGTAATTTTGGTTAGCAAGCCACACCTGTTCTTTCATGTCGGAACATTTTTCTCAGACATTAGCGATCATTGTATAGTCACCACCATTAGATCCGTGCACAACCCACAGTTTGTGGCAAAGTTCTCTATCAAGAGGTGCAAATGCAACTTTGATTTGTTTGCTTAAGTCCACGACTTGAAACATTCACTGCGATGGCAGGAATTCTTCCTAGCCAAAACGGTTAACAGAGCAAATACTATTTTTTACGATATTTCAAGTGAGGCTTTAAATAAGCATGCACCCTTGGTTAAGGTGTGGGTCAGGAGCAGCACCTGCCGTTGGTTCTCACCTGAGCTCAAAGCTTCCCTGTTAGAAAGGGATACTTTATGGAAAAAAGGCCGAAGAAGCAAGAATGACTCAGATTGGTGTCTTTTTAAGAGAGCACATAACAAGTGCACCAAGTTGGTCAGAGCAGCCAAGGCCACCTACTATCGTTCGGAGCTAGCCTCTACCTCAAGAAATCCTACAAAGCTCTGGAAAACATTAAAAGACATGTCTGGACACGCACCTGGTAATTCCATTCCAGCAAAAATTAAGTCAGGTGGCAGCGTTATCGTTACCCGATTGGAGATATTGGAAGCCCTCAATAACCATTTTGCAATGGCAGGGCTAGCATTTGATACTTCCTGCCAATGACCTCTGCACAGCTCAGGGCCCACCAACCCACGAAGTCCCCTCTACCGAGGGAGGCCTCCTCCTGCCTGTCTCTAAAAGAGGTGGAAGACCTACTGCTGCAACTGGACAACAGGAAAGGAGCTGGCCCACTTCATAGAGCCATACTATCTGAAATGTGCCTACCATGTGCTTAGGTGCCAATTACCCACCTATTCAACATGTCAGTCTCCCAGGGTAGCCCCCAATGGAAAATAGCCCATGTCATCTTCTATTAAAAAGCAGGTGACCCTCATGATCTAAATAATTACAGACCGATCTCCTCCTCCCATCCTGTCTAAATTACTAGAAAAATAGTGTGTGGCCAGCTAGGGTATACTTAGAATCCAGAAGCCTATTAAACCCGGGTTCAGTCTGGATTCAGAGCAAAGCACAGAACCATAACAGCCCTAGCTAAGATGACCAATGATTGGCTCCTAGACCTTGACAAGAAGAAGCATGTTTGTGCTGTTTTCTTGGATCCTTAGTAAAGCATTCGACACAGTCAATTACAGCCTGCTTCTTTCCTTCCTAAGCACCTTAGGCCTGGACCATAAATCTATGTGCTGGTTTGCAGACTACCTCGGAGAACGGAAACAGCAGGTTAAAGCTGAAGGTGATCTTTCTCCATTAAAACCTATGCTGAGGGGCGTGCCCCAGGGCTCTATCCTTGGTCCCCTCCTCTTTGCAGTCTAAATTAACAATATCAATGACCCCATCAAAAAAGCCCCCATCCACTTATTCGTGGATGACACTGTACTGTACTTGAGTCATCCCACGGAAGCAGCCTGTGAAGACCTCCAAGCTGAATTTAACCTTCTACAATACCAGCTCATAAACAAAAGCTTTTGCTCAATGCGAAAAGACAAAAGCCATGCTCTTCTCCCCCTCCTTGCACTGCAAATCCTGCTGGGGAAATCCTCCACAAATTACCACTGTTCTTGGAGAAACACTAGAGTAAGTAGCTAAATTCAAATATCTAGGAGTTTGATCGATCATAAACTTCTTCTTCACGACCATCTCGAAGAACTACAGAAGAAACTAAGGCAAAGATTAGGACTATTCTACAGAATTAACCACCTGCTCACAAAGGAGGCCAAGATTCAACTAGTTCAAGCTACCTTCCTATCTTTAATAGATTACACGGACCTGCTCTACGGCCACTGCACTGGCTAAGCTGGACACCCTCTACCACAGAGCTATCAGGTTCATTACTGACCTTCCACTTTCCACACACCACTGCTCCCTGTACTCACCATTAGGCTGGACTTCCCTTCACTACAGAAGGAACAGAAACACCGCCCTATGGGCCTTCAGAGCGGTGACCAACAAGCTCCCCTCATATGTCTCAGATTGTATTCCCTGGAGTGTGTTAGGCACCTATGCTCTAAGGAGCTATTCCCTAATTGCCCTCCAAGTTCCAAGGGTCAAAACTCATTTCGGCAAAGCTGCTCTAAGCTTCTCTTTACCCACACTGTGGAACGGTTTACAAAGGAACTTGAAGCTGAGCCGCCCTGTTAGCCTGAATATCTTCAAGGCGCTCTACGATCGCTACATGAAAGCACCTTGCAAATGTTTTCCTCACTGCTAGCCCACTAATTCTGCAACTCCCCCTTTCCATTCTGACGTTCGACATGTTTCTACCCCTGGCTCTCACTCTTTGCTTATTAACTCTTCCTTCTGCACCCACCCTTCCCTGTCCACTCCATCCTGGCTAAAGTCCCACCCCATCCATAGTAGTGTCCCACTCATCTACCCCTCCTCCGTCATTATCATAATAAACAAGTACACGACAGCCATTGTTACTTTCTGTGGTTTTAGCTCAATTTTTCCCCCAGTCGTCGGTAATATATTCCTCCTCTTCTTTATCTGTCTAACCTGCCACCCCATACATGGCCACTTTCCCCTATATGTGCAGCTGCCGGCTGCCTCACTCAAAAGATCTCTGCTTATAACCCCCGTATGCCTATGGTTGATTGTACATCTGCTGACTTCTTCAATTGTAAAATAATGCTTCTTTTTATTTCAACCTTGTATCGTACTATATACACTGTATATACTTTTTCTTCCTTGTATATTATTGCTTTTTGTATACCTGCTTCTGTACTGTACTTTGATGTATTCATGACCAGGTTCACCTTGCAAATAAGCCTTGCTCAATGGTGCCTGCCTGGATAAATAAAGATTTTGATTGATTGATTGACATACTCAGAATGCATGGTGCTGCATTTTCTAAGCCAAAAAGTTTAATATCAGGCCATTTTATAAGAGCAATACTTCAGAACATACTTGAGAAGTGCTTATATCTCCAAAGAATACACACCCTGCTGGTACAGATGGAAGTTAAAGATCTCAAAGCACTTATCGTAAGAGTAAAGGATTTTCTGATGTTGTAGCAAACATTCTCAGTCATTAAAACAGGACCATGTAAGGCCTCCGACACACCTGGAAACAAGTTGTCCCAGCTGAGTGTGCATCTCCTGGTCAACAGTTAAAAACATTTTAAGAATGTGTTACTGCCACACATATTAAATGGGTCAAGAAGGTCGCTGTAAACACTGCTCTCTGACTGGAAGAGTCAGGTCTCCTGTTGTGTGGATATGCACTCACGTACCCAGGGTGTTACATTTCTTAAACCACAATGATATGTGAGCAAGAAGACGCAATGGGGTGTGAACTGTGTTGAGATAACCACAAGTCCATGGGCTTAGTGAGCAGGCGAGTGCCTTCAGCCCCTGGAAATGCAGTTATCTCAGCACAATGTACATCCACAGAGTGTCTTATTGTACTTATAAAACAGGTTTCTCTTATTTAAATGTGTTTAGGAATTAAAATAACCATTATTAAATTCATATAAATTTAAATGCTTAACTGAATTTGTCCTCAAATAGTTCTTTCACGTACTGGAACTTGCTTTTTGTTTCATTTTGAGCAAGGATTTTTGCTCTGCCCTGTTTTCTGTAGCTGTGGTTTCTTTATGTTGTAGTTGCCACACCCAGGACAAGATAGTTATTTATAAAGAAAATTACTATTATTATTATTCCATATGAAGGGAGAGCCACAATTACTCAGCGGCAAGAGACGGAGGAGCTGCGACAGTGAGACCATGATGTAGTGAAGTCACGGACCCTGGTGGTGTATATGGAACTCTGAAGCCACAATGTGTTACTGTAGCAAACATTTTTTTTTTTGTTTTAAAATGTTTTCCTAGTTAAGATCCATTCATAATGACTGTTCAGTAAAACTGTGATGTAGTCAAGTTGGGGACCCTGAAGGTGTGTACTCAGCAGGACCCTGAATCCGCAATAACTGTTGCTGTAGTAAATGTTTGTGTTTTCTTTTTAAAATGTTTTCCTTTCCCAACAACCACTCATAATGATTGTTCAGTGAGACCATGATGTAGTGAAGTTGGGGACCTTGGCAATGTGTTTATTGAATAGAATCAGAATTACAATCCTTTGAGTCATAGACTCTTTTGCAAAGGCTCCACGTCAGTTAAAAAAAGTACACACACATAACTTAATGTATAATCAGAATGACCCTGAAGTCACTATAACTGCCACTTTAGTAAACTTTTTAGTAAACATTTTTATTTTTTTTAAATGTTTCCCCACTAAGGATCCATTCATAATGTGAGATGCAATTAGCATGATGGCACTGTACTGTGTGGCTACTGTGATAGAGCGAGTTACTGCTGTACCTGTCAGAGAGGTGCCTGTATTTTGCTGAGACTTTCCAAGTTGAAAGGTACTTTAACCATTATTTATATCTTTGATTTTTGGACTTTTCTTTTTAAATGGTGTGGCAGTTTAAGGATTGAGGATAAAGTGGGGGGTGTACAAGTAAAGCTGCCCAGGGAAGCTGCATCTGCGATGTGCTGATCGCATTTGAGATGCGCATTTCTGCTGAGCTAACAATGAGATCTGTAGTGAAAACTAAAAAACAAACATTGCTCACGTAGTTCAGTTTTTGATGCGTTTTTCTATTAGGTGCTACCACATAAATTGCTTATCATTTATAATTAAAAGCACTTTGTTTGGATACTGAGGCCTTGAGACTTTAAGCTTACCAAAGGAAAAAATGGCCGACAATATGTTTTTGAAAAGTCTATACTGGAGCACTGATTTGTGATTAGGTTAAAGGGGCACTGTCAACTTTTGACTGTCATTTCTGGCCAAAATCAAATAGTGTGCCTCTTGATACAAACCTACTAAACATATGCTGCAGAATACTCCCATATATAAAAAGGGTAATGCTTTTTAACAGTTTGGCACATTTTCAAAGAACTACCTTGTCACTCATCCTGATCACAATGCCCCGCGATTCCAGAAGCACATCCAGGTCAGGACCCCTGTCGGGGCTGCACATCTGCCACGAGTGTGGTCCTGAAGTACATTTATGTCATACACAGCATATGGCGTTACATTGTGCCCGTACCCCACACGATTCAAAAATGTTCTGTTCATCAGCGCCAGCAAACCAAGCACTGGGAATACTTTAATTCATATTTTTATGTCATGGCTGAAATCCCGAGCATGCACAAGATCTTTAGTCATGCCATTGGTGCACATGCGCGGGATTTCGGCCACGATTTAAAAATATGAATTAAAGTACTCCCAGTGCTCGGTTTACTGGCGCAGATAAACGGGACATTTTAGAATCATGTGGGGGTGTAGGTACAGTATAACGCCATATGCTGTGTATGAAAAAAATGCACTTCAGGATTGCACTCATGGCAGACATGTGGTCCCGACCTGGATGTACTTCTGGAATCATGAGGCATTATGATTGGGACGTGGGAAAAGGTATTTGTTTGAAAATGTGCCAAACTGTTAAAACACATTACCTTTTTTATATACAGGAGTATTCTGCAGCATATGTTTAGTAGGTTTGTGTCAAGAGGCACACTGTTTGATTCTGGCCAGAAATGATGGTCAGATGCCACCAGTGCCCTTTTAAGTACTAGGATGACAGTGTGCTGTGCTAAAATAATGTACAGTCATGAGATATGTTTATGCTAAACATGTATCTTAATTTTTTTTTTGCTCATTTTATAACAGGTCATTATATAAGTACAATAACACACTCCCTCCAGAGAGAAGTGTTGTGGAGGTGCAGCCTCAAGTCTCAGCACATACCAGTGTGCTTGTATCTCTTGATAAACACATGCAGTTGTGTGTTGTTGCCCACATATACAAATACATACACAAGCAGACACACTAAGTTTTTTCAGCCTCACACGTATATTTATTTATTTGAAAACTGGTTACCAGGAGAGGTACACTGTGCCAAGGATGGTTTCCAGGTGTGACCCTGGAGAGAAGAAACAGGAAATACAATAATAAAAGCATACACAGTATTAATGATTGGTATAAAGTAAAGTGCACATAGAGTACAATTTAACATGGTACAAAGGCAAGTAAAAAGTAAACGGAGATCAGTGAAAGTACAATGAGTGGCTTTGATGTGCAAATAAAGAGACCAAAGAAAGTGGAATAAATGGCAGTGCAGATGCAGAAAAGGAAGGAGCCTAATACAGGGTGAAGTAAAACCCAGGAGGAGGCCCAACAACAGGGATGGCTAGAGCTCCAACGGGGAGGATCAGGAACGGATGACAGCAGTGTGTGTGTGTGTGGGGGGGGGGGGGATTTTAGCTGGTACCTAAGGGAGACAGAAGAAGGGGAAAAGATAGGGAGAAGGCTCCAGAGGGAGCGGAGGGAAGAGAAGGAGGTATATTTTATTTCATAACATCCTTTACTACAATAAACTACTGGAATAGATATACAGCAACTCTTTACATGTTCATCAAACAGTTGAATCAATATCCAGCAGTCTTGTGAAATCACAAAATATGACCCGGCTACACTGTATTCGCCATTTCATGAGGACATATAGTCTCCAACAAAATTATTGTAATGGTAAGGATAACCCCTAACAAACAACTAGCACTGCACTTTAGTGACAACAGTACAGGCTTCTGATATGGGGACCAGCGTATCAAGGTATTAACATAGTTGGACAACTGTAATACACTCAGTGGATTTCAAAACAATTATAATATCCAAGAAATTTTGGAAGCCTCCTGTTTTCATTAGATATGCATCTTTTTCTGACAAATGTCTGACTGCAAGTACAGTAACTTACTTTGCCCTTCCAACCTGGTGATGTCTCTCATGATAGCTCTGAAGAAAGGTCTCTGATTTGGATCATAATTCATACATTGCTTCATTAGATTGGCAAGTTCCTGGCAGGATGGTGTTGCCAGCATAAAGTGCCCTTCATAAAATCTCTCTTTCTGTAATAAAAAAAAGATGGCTCTAATATATATATTTCTGTTACATACAAATACTGCTCTGTCCACAGCATCAGGTGTACAATATCGAACCTAAATTATTACAAATACTACTGTTAATATTCCAGTAATGGCATGCTCAGTAAATGATAGGCTAATATTCTGGTAATTAAAATGAGATGTGACAGTGTTCTAACAACTTTCATTTGAATCTGCAGTATAAACTGTAAAGTTAAAGAGATTTACTAGCCTCGTGTGCACCAAATGTTTTGGTGCCTTACCTCTGCGAAACACTGTTACTCTATATTTCACTAACAAGGGCCTCGTTAGTCCACCGGTGACCTTGATTAATCACCAAATGACCATTACTATATATAAAAACTATGTTAAAGCTGCCCCCACAGACTTTAATGGAGCACGTCCCCACACTCTCCCTGGTTTTACGTCATTATGTGCCAGAGCACGGGGCAGATCGTGGGCAGCTCTACAGACTGAGAAGTGCCAGTGAACCGGTAGAAGTAGAATTTACAATCCCTCCTACATCTAAACTACTGACAAATATTTTGTGAAATATATAGCAACAGCGTTTTGCAGAGGTAAGGCGACAAAATATGTGATGCAAATCTCAAGTAATGTAACTTGGTGAATCTATAAGTAGCAGGAGGACACTTTCTTTCAATTTACCCATTTTTGCCTCTGTTGATTTAATCACTGAGCTGTCATGTTAATGTAATAATCAAGATTATTTGTAACTGTGCAATGCTTATGCTAGAAACTTATTAAAATACATTTTTGTTCATTTTCTATACTAGGATCTAGAGAAACTACAATCCATAACCAAAAATGTTAAAAAGATGCTTAAAGGTGGGAGCCATGTCAAGGAAAGTCTATCTTAACTTTCAAATGTTCACAACAAGCCAGTGCTGTAAACTTCCCCTAGTCAGATGGCCTGGACAGAGAGTGGCTGGGGAGGCCCCAGAGCAGAAAATTGTCTACGTATCTTTTTCTGTGCAGAATTCTCAGCTCTGGTTAGTTTTAGAACATTATGTCCAGTGAGTTGGTTTGACCACAGCACCTGCTAACATTATACTATAAGGACACTGTCTGCATGTGCCAGAGGTCAGAACAGGCTTATGCAGGAAGTGTATTTTAATGAATTATTAAGTTTATGTCATTGTATTACCGAGGACAATAAATGGATCCAAAAGACATTTCACACACTGATGCCTCTTCACTGTTACACTTCTTGGCCAATATTCAGAAGGTTAGCGCAGTGCTAATGTGAACAGTGCCACACTAAGTGGACACAGTGCACCAGAAAGGGGGCCATATGTATAGATGCCCACAGTGCAATGCTTCGTGGGTTGTGCGATCTCTCAAACTACATTACTGTGCCCATACAAATGAGGGAAACCTCTTGCTATACGGCAGAGCGGTATATTTATATGATTCTAGATGCACTAGAAAGCTGCCTTGGCAGTACTATTTACTGCTTCCAAATACCTACCCTCAATAATGCGCATAGTAGTGCATGACCCACTGCTGGCACTGGTACCAGCAAGAGTGTGCCCTACCTCTCCCACTGGATCCCCAAGATAATGAAGCTTAATTCCCTGTCTGTCTAGAGGTACCCCCGTTCTGCCCAGATTCTCATCTAAAATATTAAAATAACATCAATCCCTACCTGGTAGTCTACTGGACTGCAAGGGACAGATCTGTGCAAAGAACAGCTACGTACCTACTGTAACAGTAGATCTTTCAAAGAATCTCTTCCATTACATCACACCTTTGCAACTATATGCATCATTGCTAGGACCACGTGAAAACATATGCTGCCCACAACGACATAATGCGTCAGCATCTACATATACATAGGCCGCCCATCACGCCTCACTTCCCTACCAGAGAACCTCCAACCAGGACACAAGACCGGCACCATATATACAAGGTAAAATATGGTGCTTGACATAACAGCAATGGATTAGGATCAAGCACAATATCTGATGCAACCCTCACCGAAGCAGAAGAGGGATGCAGGGAGGGATGGCAAGGCTTAATGGAAGAGATTTTCTTGAAAATCTACTGTTATGGTAAGTATGCAACTATTCTATTTTCTTCGAGAATATCTCTTCCATTAGGCCACACCTTTGCAATGAGTCCAAAGCAGTATCAAAAGTCAGTGGAAGAGCCGACTCGGTGGCGCTGAGGGTTGAGGTGCTGAACATCACACCTCGCGTCACACCAGCGACCCGGGTTTGAGAACGAACTCAGGTCGTTGGGGGTTGGCAGGGGGAAGGAGGATTGAATGTCCCAACGGATGCTCTCCTCCTTTGGGGTGGGTTTCCAAGGGTGCTTCACGCACCCGACATCCCTGAGGGTCAGTGGGAGCAACGGACTTTGGGGCTGTGGCGGCTACCATGGCACTGGAGTCGGGAGGGAGGACGCTGTCAGGACTTGGTAGTGTCGCGTCAGCACGTCGCCTACTTGAGCCGGCATCCGTGGGGAGACAGAAAATCAGAAACACCCCCTCTCAGTCCTAGATGAAGACTGATCTGTGCCTCTCAGCCACCGGAATCCATGGCCAGACCCTGCTGTGCCAGCTCTCCTTAATCAAGGTCGAGGAAGAGGGGCCCTTCCTAGCCCCAACCAGGGGGATATCTGGGCATTAAAGAAGTCCAATGGAGAGACTAGGCACTCCAGGGGCACACTCCGTGTCGGTGGTACGTGGGGTTGATCAGGGTCCGAAGGAGTGGACAGAGAGGGCAGTACAGGCGGGATAAAAAGAAAGTAAAAAAAAAAAGTCAGTGGAAGGATGGTACAGCCTGATATATACATATGCAAGACAGCAGGCCTTGCAGTACAGCAACCCCAAATTCAGCATGTCTACGAGAGACTATGTCCAGACTATAATGTTTGGAGAAGGTGTCGACAGCATTCTATGTGGTTGCAGCACAAATGTCGGCAGCAGTAACAAGCAACAGAAGTGGCCATACTCCCTGTGGAGTGACCACAATCCGCACCAGGAAGTTCCTTACTGTACCTCCTATAAAAGAACATAATACAATGTGCCAGTCATTTGGACAGACACTGTATAGACACGGGGAGGGCACCCTCTTTCCTAGGGAGAATGAAATAAAAGCCGAGAGGACTTTCTGCAGTCCCTGGTGCAATCCACATAGTATTCTGTGTACATCCAAAATGTGGAGCAGTGCCTCACCCTGATTGGTATGCTAAGAGTAGTAAACAGGAAAGCGGATACCATTAAGATCTTGAAAAAATAAACAAGTGGTCAAAAGCCACTCAGTCAAAACAGAGTGTGTGATTTGGAGTCATTTTATTTTAGTGCAGTTTTTGACTACACGCTTTTGGGGTGTCCGTGCAGCATGCTTTTTGACTGTGCGGGTTTTGGCTGCATGTTTATCTGGTGGACCCACAGGATGGTGCATCATTTCATTCAGTGTAAATTCAGATGGGATTTGTATGCAAAGAGACTCCTCTCTGTGAAAAACCAAATAAAGAGACTCGCATTTTAGAGCCTAAAGCTCTGAAATCCTTCGAGCAGAAGTAACTGCAACAAAAAAATAATGTTTTCCAGAACAGGAAATGTAAGTCACAACTCACGGCTGGCTCAAAAGAAGCCAATGTCAGTTTTTAGGCAGAACCAATTGCAGATTGGAAGTTTCATATGTAAAATACCTCTGAGAAAAGTATGGGACACCTGTAACTGTGCTACCGTACAACCATCAACAGCAGATTGGAAGGCTGATACAGCTGCCAAATGCACCCTGAGTGAAGAATACTGCAGACCAGAAATCTGACAGTGACAGCAAGTATTCTAGTACAGCATTTATATGACATGACTGAGCAACCCACAAAGTGAACCGCTTCCATGTTGATGAATATGTGTCTGAAGGATGGCTTTCTAGCTGCAATCAGGACATCAGCATCTTCAGAGGATCCTCCAAAATATGCCATGGCTATGCCTGCAGAAGCCATGCATGTAGAAATGCAGGGACTTCAGGTCCAGATGGAACAGGGACCCCTCCCCTTGTCCTTTGACAACAGACCCTGACACAGAGGGAAGGGTACAGGAAGTTCCACTGCCAGCTGCTGCAGATGGGGGAACCATATCTGCACTCTTCATGTCCAAAAAACAGTCCCCTGTCTGCAGAGGAATCAGAGCTTGCAGGGATACCATTTAAAACTTCTTGCATTCTCTGTAAAAGATGAGGTCCTTGAGATCCAATACAGGGCGCAGATCCCCTGTCCATTTTGGGACCAGGAAGTATCTGGAATAGAACCTTTTGTTTCTCTGATGAAGAGGAACTGGTTCTATAGCAAATTTTTGGAGTGATAACTGCACTTCCTTAAGAAGGGATAAATGGCCGGTAGGATTACTGGAAGTGGCCGAAGGATAATCTGGAAGAGTTTCTAAAAGCTCCAGAGCATGCCCCCTTGCAATTATCACCAGTACCCATTTGTCTGTTGTGGCCTCCTTCCATTGTTTGAGATACAAGGAGAGTCTGCCCCCCAAAACAACCAGCGTAGAGGCAACAGTGGGGTTGGAGGGGTCTGTAGCAAGTCAGGCAGAACCGGTGGGGTAAGGCCACCAGCTCCAAATGGTTTGGGTGCTTTTGTATGGGCAACTGGGGGGAAGGGAGCCTGGCAGGGACCCACTACCCTTACCTTGGCCCTGCTGACAGTAGGGATGGCCACCTCTGAAGGCAGGCTGATGAAAGGATCCTTTCCATGTCCCCCTGGCAGGAGTGGGATAAAAGGATTGTTGTACGATTTGTTTGTTAGTTGTATATAATTGTCGTAGTTAAAACTGATAAATTAAAATAATAAAAAAAAAAAATATCTACCAAACCCTGATCTGGATAATGCAATGTTATTACCTCTGCTAATTTCTTGTCTTTCAGAGGCCTTTCTCCATTGTAACAGATCTCCCACAGCGTTGTACCAAAACTCCATTTATCTGCAGCAACACTGAGATTTTTGGAATCTTCAACACATTCTGGTGCTATCCATGGGATTCGCTCAACACGTTCTAAAATGCAGAATAGATTTTAGCAGAAAGATTCCAGTAGCAAAATACAATCTTACAAAACTCAAGGATTAAATTACAAGATTGATATCGCATTTTGATACTAAAAACTCTACTATTGTAAACTTTTGCAAATTTGTACCACCGCTTTAAAGTTTCCATTACTTAAAATAATCTGATTTTGCAACATTAACACAGTCAATATCTGTACTTTTGCAACTAAATGAACATTGAGCAGTCTGATATTCTGTTTAATTCACAACTACATTTGTCACCTTTTAACACTGTAAATTTGTAAATGTATCTCGAGGTATCAAATATATTGTATTGAGCACTGCTCTTGTCATTTTATATGGTACTGTGCTTTGTGTCTGTCCCATTTTGTTTATTATATTTATTACTACCTTGTAACCTCCCCTGGGGTCATGCCTGGAAATGAGCTCTGTTCTTAGTAAACACATTTTAAATAAATAACCAATTTTAAGTGCCCATAAAAATCACATATACAATTAAAAAGTGGGATTTTGCTTCTTGAAGCTTATAATTCACTGCAAGCTGTCAAACAGCAAGCTTCCCATAGACGTAATATACATCTTTCGTCAATCTGCTACCCCCTCCAGTAGATTTGTAAGCCCCAGCTTGCACAGTAGGTCCCAGGTTTAGATAGGGAACTCAGGCAGACTGGATGGACCATTGGTCTTTTTCTGCTGTCACTGTCTGTGTTTCTAAAAATGTTAAATTTTAAATGTTACTGATCATGCGTACAATACTGCTAGAAGAACACGGACATTTTAATATACTATTTATTACACAGGAATGTACCCTCGCGCCCAAAAATAATAAAATACTAATTAGGATAATATAAATTCAAAAGCACAAAACACTGATCTGGAGGTAGTAATGTAGCTAGGAAATACAATTCTACACCGGACCCTCATTTGGCTCCTCTTTGGTGCTACCCTCACTCAGTTGTATCCAGTTTATACAACAACTGCATTTGTTGCCTTGCTCCCTTGTGTGCCCCAGATGCACTTCAGAAAGTGCACAGTAAGAACAAAACAAGTACAGCAGTACTTACAGTCACACCATAACATAGACACAAGTGGGGATCTGGTAGTAAGAGCAACCAAAGCTCGAAAGTTAGAGCCCTGAGTGTTAACACCCTCCACTAAATTTGTAAGCCATAGCTTACATATTATACCACATTCATTTCTTACCCAGCTCTGTAGCAATAACTGGACATCATTTATCCTCTTCTGATACAAGTTAACAGACTCCACAGTTCATTTCCCATTTTGTATTATAAGAAATTGACAAATGGCACAGCTGGAGCAAAGCACACCATGTCAAACATGAAGGAGTAGTCCGAGGCAAAGAGGCCCAAGTACGCATGGATTCAACTCAGTTTTGTAGTTGTTCTGGCCACAATCACTCCAGCTGGGCAACGGTGCATCTTTGTTAAATAAAAATCTCCTTGACTGACTTTTTTCAGTAAATTATAGAGCTAAATAAAAGTTGCTTTACCTTTCTGGATAACACAGTTATAGGGATCCTCGTCGCTTAGCTTGACATCCCACCATCTCACACTTTGTGCACATTTCCACAATAAAATTTTTGTCCTCCTAAACAACAAACAAAAAATGATAGTTAACAAATAACATGAGCAAAAAGCATTCTAGATAGTCTGTTGAACATTCTGGGCAAGATTTCAAA
This sequence comes from Neoceratodus forsteri, assembly GCA_016271365.2. Classification (NCBI taxonomy): domain Eukaryota; kingdom Metazoa; phylum Chordata; order Ceratodontiformes; family Ceratodontidae; genus Neoceratodus; species Neoceratodus forsteri. The sequence goes on along the minus strand of CM028136.1, from coordinate 396,474,410 downwards.
GCTTTAGTGCCTCATAAAATGATTCTGCACTGCACAAACTGGGCTTGTGCCTTGAGACTGGCCTTTGCATGGAGCTTCCTATAGTTGAATAATTAAGTTTGTGCAGTGCAATTTTAGTTGTTTGGTAGCACAAAGTCAGAGTCTGAGTACATGCAAATACGTTGGGCCAACATACAGTGCGCAAAGTTATAACTGAAGCACTGTGAAGACACCAAGGGCAGTTTTATACTGCGCAAATTACATTTGGAAGGAATGTTTTAACTTAGCATACATTACAGAGGCCACTTTTAAACAGCCCATACAAGACTTCTGAGTGATTCGGAAAGCACAGAAAATCAGAGGGGGTAACTTGGTATGTGAAACCACGTGCGGGGGAGGTGGGAAGGCTGCACAACTAAGGGAGGAAATAACTGTTCCCCCCAGATGACGAAGCAGCTGGGAGGGAGGGTCGGAGGGGAGTAAACTCCCCTGTGGCAGGGGTGCAAGAAGACAGGGGTTGGAACAAGGCAAAAGACAAGTGGGGGGTTATAAATCAATGAAGGAGTAAAGCAGACATGGAACAGAGAAGGTAACAAGCAAAGAGGTTGGTCAGAGGAAACATCAAGAACAGCACAGGCAAGAGAAGGAAGCAGGGAGGGATAGAGTAAAGTATGGAGAGCCATGTGCACCAATGCAAGGAGTCAGGGAAATAAGATGATGGACCCTGAGGCCATCATGGCAAAAGATAGGCTGGATTTGGTGGCTATAACAGAGTTATGGTGTACTGACAGCCATGACTGGGACATAACCATACCTGGATACTCTGTTCAGGAGAGATAGGGAAGTGAGGAAGGGTTGTACTACATTTAAGGGAGGGAATCAAGGGCCAGCAAGCAAAAGAAGGGCTGGAGATAGGCACTGGGTTGCTATCTGTAGAGGCGGTATACAGACCTCTAGTACAGGGAGAGGAGTTGGATAAGGCACTTAGGAAGTTATTCGAGTAAAGGCAAGTAGGGGGAGCTGCTGCTATTTGGTGACGTCAATCTGCCACATGTGGATTGCCACCATCCAACTGCAGCTTCAGCATGGAGCAAGGCCATCCTTGACTCCCTCCAAGGGGCTTTTCTCAGGCAACTAGTCAATGAACCCACTAGGGATGAGGCAGTGCTAGACCTGGTGCTTAAAAATAGGGACAGCATTGCAGATGCCACAGTGGGCAGTACCCTAGATGCCAGTGATCAATGTACAGTGGGGTTTAACATTAACATGGGAACACAGGCAAACCACACAAGGATGAGGGTCCTGGACTTTAGAAGGGTGGATTTTAAAGACATACAGTAGGAGACTGCCTCATAAATTGCCTTGTAGGGCAGGACTGGCAAGGAGGTGTAGAGGTGCAGATGGGAAAAGTAAGGGACAGCATAATTAAGGCAACCTGCCTCTACATAAAGAAAGTGAGTAAAGGCAGAAAGAAAAAGAGGCAGTTATGGTTCTCTAGGGAAGTGGCCACGGTGGTGAAGGAAAAAAAAAGGTGGCATTCAGGAGATACAAGGAAATGCAGAGGGAGGAAAACAGTGAGATGTACCACGTAAAACAAAGCGAAGCAGGAAAGGCAGTGAGGGAAGCAAGGGCATAGACAGAAGAAAGAACAGAACTGGGGTAGCTAAAGGGGATAATATGCTGTTCAGGTACATAAGAGAGAAGAGGAAGGCAAGGGGAAGGAAAGTGAGGCTAAAGAAGGTGGTTGGGGGGACTGCACAGAACAGTACCAAGAATATTCTAACAGGTACTTCTGTTTAGATGTCACAGTGGAGGGGCATGGACCACCAGGAAGCAGCAGGAACTGGGGTAGGGGGTGGACACAAGTCCATTTTCAGAGGAAGTAACCCAGAAGGAACTTGCAGCTCTGAAAGTGGACAAGGCGTGGTTACAGAGGACTGGAGGAAAACAGACATGGTCTCTCTCTCTACATAAGGACAGCATCAGGGAGGAGGCTAGCAACTACAGGCTGGTCAGTCTCACCTCAATGGTGGGGAAATTAAGGAAAATTCTGTTAAAGTTAAGGTTGGTAGACTAAGTATCTTAAATCCAATGGGCTACAAGACCAGAGGCAGCACAGATTATTCGTGGGGGGGAAGTCATGTCAGATGAATCTGACTGAAATCTTCGATTGGTTGAGCAGGGAAATAGATCATGGGAGGGAAGTGGACATGGCTTAGCTGGATGTTTTGAAAACTTGGACACTGTGCTGCACACAGGAGACTAATAAAGATACTGAGCAGCCTAGGGTGGTATTCAAAGTGGTGAAGTGGGTTAGAAATTGGTTAACGGACAGAAGACAGAGGGTGGTGATTAACGGCACTCAATTCTAATGATGGAAGAGTGACCAGCACGGTGCCGTAGGGCTCAGTACTTGGACACATCCTCCTCAATGTTTTCATAAGCAACTTCAGAAGAAGTGGAAGGGAAAGTACTTCTTTTTGCAGATGACACCAAAATCTATAATAGAAAGGGGTGGAGAAAGTGTGTAGGAATCTTGAGAAACTCAAAAGAGTGGTCAAACGTGGCTTAAAGGATGGGGGGGGTGGTGGTACTGACTGTCACTAATCAGGAAATGGACCATGGGGTTATCATATTTGATTACCTTAAAGTGGCAGGGCAGTGTGAAAGAGCAGTGGGTAAGGCCAGTGGGATGCTGGGATACATAAGGAAAAGTATGTCCCGGAGGAGGAGGGAAGTGGTGCTGCCATTATATTGCTTGCTGTTGAGACCCCATCTGGAGAATTCTGTCCAGTTCTGGTGGCTGCACCTCAGAAAAGGCAGAAGGGTAGAGGCAGTCCAGAGGAGGGCAACTAACACGGTACAATGGTTGCACCAAAAGCCCTGCAAGGAGAGACAGAAGGATTTCAACATGTGCAACCTGGAAGAGAAGAACGCAACAGGGGACATGCTAAAGACCTACATGTACCTCACAGGGGTAAACAGGGTACAGGAGGGAGACTCTTAAAAATGAGAAAGAGCACCAGGACCAGATGCATGCTTAACGCTTTGGGGGTAGCAGGGATGTGAGGAAGTACTACTTCACTGAAAGGATTTTAGCTGCCTGGAACAAACGGACAGTGGAAGTGGTTGAGGCAAAAACACAGGAGGCTTCAAGTACATGTGGGACAGACACAGGGAAATATTAGTGGACAAGCATGGATGAGGGAGGGCCTCCAGAGACCAGTTAGGGTCTGCATACACAAACTAGGCAGGTACCATCTAGGCAGACAGGGTGGGCCAAGGGGTCCTTTTATGTTGACAAACTCTGCATTTCTATAGTTGTTATTGCAAGCAAGACTTTTGTGTGACCTGGGGTCAGAGAAAGTATTCTCCATGTTCTGATCTGCACCCATCATGGGGATACTGTACCATAAATCCCTGACATTTATTTAAATTCTTTGGTAACTGGGTACGGCCCACTAGGCACAACTGCCCATTTTCAGGGGCAACCAGGGAGCACTGGGGAAGTGAAGTGCCTTGCTCAACTTGCTCAGAGTCACACAGTATGCAAGTGGAGATTGTGGGACTCAAACCCAGGTCTGCTGGAGGTGCCAAGCTCATTCACAGCTCATTACTACAACCTCTAGGCTATACTGCCAGTCATACTACATATAAGGACACACAAGGCATGAACTGCATTTTGATTACAGCATATAATACCTCTGATACAGGACTTTTTAGTACTCTATTGTACTGCAGTTCCAATAGCCATCCATAAATACTGGACTCTGGCTAAGCCTCCCCACAATACAAGGAATAAAGTTTGGGCGTAATCAGCTGGTAATGCTTCTTTAGCACCTTGGATGTGGAATGGACTCATTTGCATGAGGACATCTGAATACAGTACATTTGCTTTACAGCGCTAACAAGTTTGTGATGCGCTGATACTTTTTTCTTGGGTTTTTTATTCTCTCTTCAGAGTCATATGCTTCACTGGCCAACGTGGTGTTATACTCTGTGACTGCGCAAACCTTTCGGTACCCTGGCCTGTGCTGCACTCTTGGTAAATATTCGTACATGTCTCAGTATTTTTAGAGGATGGGTTGCAACTGCAGTGGTAAGTAAGGGATGCAAAACAAGACAGAAAAAAAAGAGCACTGGATAAGAATAAGGATTGAGACAAGTGGAGATTCAGAAAAAGAAAAACATTTATGATAGAAAAACAGAATATAACAAAGTAATTGAGTAATAAATAAAAGGATTATCAGGGAGATAAATATACCCTCCTAGGGCAACAAAGTAGGGAACTGGGAGACTGCGGGACCAGAAACCATGTTCACCAGGTCCCTAGGCTCACAACCCAGTGCTCCGCCCTCCAGGCCACATTGCCACCCCAGTCAATAACAGGTCCATACTTAACTGAGCATCAACCTTGGTAATCTATGAATCACTTTAAATCCATCAACTCAAACACATTTTAGTGCTACTGCTACTGTTGGGGAGTTTTCAGACTCTTCTATGTTATAACAGGAGTTTCAGCTTGATTACATAATCACTGAGAAATGTCAGGCCTCATATCTGTGCTTGCCTGCTTTGATTCCATTTTCTTTTGCCCTGAGAGAGAAGCCAAAAGCCACCAGAATAGGTGACCGAGATCTTTCACAGGCATTCAGCATGTGAGGATCCATAATAAAGCAGAGATCATGCAGCAGTCAGAAAACATTTCCAGCTGAGACTTCAGACGCTGGAATTTCTGGATCACCAGTATCCGCATTAACCTGGCTGCACTTCGGGAACTTGTAAATAGATCGCTTTGCATCTTGGGAGGAGGTAAACATGTACATTCTTCCCTAAAGTTGATCTCATAGTTTTTAATGTAGGGAGCACACTAAATCAAATGGTGCATGCATGCAACACAGCCTTAACTGTGGAAAAATATAGTTCTGGACGTGGCCCATTGAGGCCTTAGGAATCCTAATTATTAAGGAAAGTAACTATGCTTTGTTTTTCTCAAACCACTCCACTACCAAGATACTACTGTCAAAAACAGTGGGGAAATTCAAGAATGCATGGAATAGACATAAGGCAATTCTGGTGGGGGGTAGGAAGAAGTAGGCTGTTGGTTAACTAGGATCTGCAGCTTATCCAATAGGTAGGGAAATGGGCAGACTGGGTGGGCAAAGCGGTCCTGATCTGCCGCCAAAGTCTATGTTTCTGTGTTTCCCAGAAAGCCAAGATCGAGGAAGGCCTGAACATAAACAGCCTAAATGTTCAGCATTTTCCAAAACTCCTTCTGGATTTCCTCTGCAAAAAAAAAACAAACAAAAGGCATTTGCTCAGAATATTTTCCAGCCAGGGCATTAGTTAGCAGTTCTTTGAAAAATTGAACAGGGTATGGTACTTCGAGCCCTGCCAGCTAGTTTAAGATAATCTTCCTGAGCTGGTTTCCATTTTCTCCAGTTTCAGCCTCAGGGATTTTCAGCTGTTTGGCCTGGCATTTAGTGACCCAAATGAGAGAAGTCACTGCACATTCTGTCTTACTGGGACAGTGTTCCTCCTCCGTCATCTGCACAGCTACATTGTTTCATTTAAAGCTCACATACAGGTTTTCATCTGAGCAGAACCTTGGCGCATTTCCTGCAAAAGGACATCTGTGAATAATCCGGTTTGCTGTCTGCTGTCTTACTTTTGACTTTTATCAGTTTACCTCTAACACCAGTAATTCTCCACTCTGTTGCGGCCGGTGCGCTGCCAGGCATGGGACAGAGGTCGTGAGTGTTGGTCACTCTAGTGGTATTGTGATTAAGGTTGAAAGTGAAGCTATTCCTTCTGCGACCCTCATGTACTGTGCTTCTGGTAGTGAGTGAACAATCCACCGTAGCAGCTGGGATAGAAGAGGACATACAGAGCTGTGGCAGTGTTACTGGTTTCAGTGGCTGCCACAAACCTCAGTCTGTACTGCCCTATACCCGCTTGCTGCCATTTTTTTTTCCTTTTCAAAGTAGACAGGTAGATGAGTTTCTTAACTCTGTGAAATATTTTTAGACATCTCTCCCAGGACCACTTTTTTCCCTTAAATTTCTTTTTATGCCCCTTCTCTCCAGTTCTTCTTGTGTTCTCAGGACCTGTCAGCCACTTCACAATCCCCTGGCCTCCCTTAGCCATGATCTTCTTCTTGGAGCCCTAGATGTAACCCCCAAGTGGGGCTGGGGTAGAGGGGAATTTACCCCCGAACTTCTAAGTTTCGTCAGGTGGTGATATGCACTATGGAGGTGGAGACCCTGGATGTACTATGGCCGTAACGGCGGAGGTGCGGGCTCCATTTTTTCCTTGTTTTCCCATCACATGGGGACATCATCTATATGGATAAGCAAGGCAAGCCCACACGTGCTGTTTGCACGTCTGCCAGCCGATGTCAGCAAACATCCCCACCCTCCCCTTGGCCATCCAGATGCAGTGTCACCTGTGGTCACCAAGGTGGCAGTGTTACAGTGGAGGATGGGACCCTCTCCACCCTGCCCCCAACCTGAGCTTGCTCCTGAACTTGGGTCACCAGCATCGCAAACAGTAGCGCTACTGCCGGGCTGGCAGGTCAGCTAGAATCACTTCTAATATCTCCTTTTACACCTATCCTTAAGGAATAGTGATTTAGGGATCACCCTTTCTTGGGCAGAACTCTCTTATACACTCTGATAGTCAGCCATTTTACTTCAACCTCCTAAACCTTTTCAGCAACATAATCATATTCATACATAAAGGGCTTGTACTAAATTCTGCTTTGCATTTTTTCATTTTTTGATGGCTGTGACCAGTTATTTCCTGGACATGGAATCATAGGCTCTTGCAGTTTGGGTGCTGGGTTTCCCCAGTCCTGAATGTCTACTTTGTTAGTTTTCACCTTACTCTTCAACAGCCTCCTCCTCTACATCCTGGTGATTGCCATCTTCTAAACTTTTCTAATCTCGCGATAAAAAGTATTTCCACAGTCTGCTGCAATGTTGATTCACTAGTTGGAGATAAAAATGTATTTCCACAGTCTGCTGCAATGTTGATTCCCTAGTTGGAGATAAAAATGTATTTCCACAGTCTGCTGCAATGCTGATTCCCCGAGATAAAAAGGTGCTTCCACAGTCTGCTGCAATGTTGATTCCCCAGCTGGCGATTCCCAAGCTGGCCAGCAGAAGAGTACCGTTGGGCCTCTGTAAAGCAACTAATTTTTTTCAAAGTCCAGGAGGAAGTCTGAAGTCTTCAGAATGGATGTCAAAACTGGTGTCTCTACATTATCGTCATGTATTTGTTTAAACAGTTGGATCATGGGAGGAAGGGGAGCCAGCACATGCTATCCACCAGCACAGAATGGACACAAGGAAACAAGCTCGGCAGGCAAAAGACTGACTTTCACTTTTTATGTTTATTTCTTGAAGTTTACCTAACTTCAATCAAGAGAGGTAGCACTAGTAAGCAATCTGTTATTTTCAAGTGATAGTCAGCATGGAACAGAAAACTAAAGGCACTAAAATGGAAGAAAGCACATGACCATGAGGCAACAAGACCCAGACAGTGGGCCTGAGTTGAGAGATGCCCCAGGGAGCCTCAGCCCTTATGTAGAATGAGACAACTAACACTGCTGTACTCAGGGCCAGCCAGGTGTTGGATAAAGAACTGGATGAGTATGCATTCAGGGCAACATTAATGGAAACAGTCAAACTGTTCAAAATTAGGCCACATCTGCCTCTAGAATTGCAAAGGCCTTACTCAGCCACATGATTGATTAAGAAAAAGCACTTTCCAGTATCTCCACCTGGAAAATCTGGAAAATGCTGCCAGATTGCGACTCTGAGGACCACTGGCCTCCCAGAGGGGACAGAGGGAGATAAACCAAAAGCTTTTGAGCAGAACTGGTTGTCTACAGCTTCGCACTGGAAGTGGCTGGTATCTATTTCAAAGCATAGTGCATCACTCCTTAAGACTGCTGGGCCTGGACCACCAGCTTACCTCTTACTGATTGTGACGGCCAACATGGATGACTGGGATGCCATCCTTAGTAAAGCAAAACATTCTTGCCTGGCTGATTTTGACTGGACTTAATTTGCAGTGTTCCTGGACTTGGGCTGTTCCACCAGGCAGAAGCACAGAGTGTCTGCTAGGAGTCCAGTGGCAACTGCACGAGCTGTGGGGCTAGTGACTTTGTGTATTGAAGTAAACCACATTTGTCTCGGAGCCTCAAGCTGCCCATAATATCACAAGTAAAATTAGCAAAGAATATGCGATAGTAGACAATGCATCATCTGATCTGGGTTGAAAGATTGTGTTTGATGTGCTGCTGATATCTGTAGTTTAGGAAAGTACAGTTACGTAAGAACTTAGTAACAGTAAATCTTTGAGACAGGCTCTTAAAGTAGGTAATAACCATTAGGACTAGAGCAGTCAGGCACTAGAACCACACAGAAAACTTTAGCTAGCAGTGTCTGGTGGGGGACCGCTCACCCGACCTCACATGATGGACGTCAGCGTGACACTATATAGTGGGTGGTCCCTATGCCTGCCCTCCAGTTCTCCTGCCGGAGACCTAAGAAGGTTCGACAGGAGAAAGGAGTGGGCTCCTGGAGCCAAGATAAAGGCTAGAAAGAAACAGCCACAGAAGCAGGGGGAAGATGGGGGGGAGGTACCTACTGCAAGAGCTTCTCTCGAAGATCTACTGTTATGGTAAGTTCTTATGTAACTATACTATCTTACTTCAAGAGGGCTCTTGCAGTAGGTAATAACCATTAGGACCGAGTACCAAGCAAAGTTATTCAGACAAAGGCTGAAGCACGGGAGGCAGGAAAGGTCTGCAGTAAGTACCAGATTATGACAGGAGGCCCTGAAGGACTACTAGTCTGAAGCATGCGTGTGCCGAGAGGCAATGTCCAGACTGCAGTGTTTGGTAAATGTGCGGACTGATTTCAGCTGGTTTGTGTAATAACGCAAAGTTCTGTGTACATTGAGCGTGTGCAGAATGACCTCCCCTTGATTAGAATGCTTGGGATAATACACTGGCAAGTGTATGATCTGATTCAAAGCAACCTCAGAAACCACCTTAGATAGAAACTTAGGATTTGTACACAAAGCCACCCGGTCTCTGTGGAAAATCAAGTACAGCTCCTTACACATCAGGACCTGAAGCTTGGAAATTCTTTGGGCTGAAGTAATGGCAACTAAAAACAACGCTTTTTTAAGAAAAGTAGTGCAGGTCGTAACTCGCAGCCAGTTCAAAGGGAGGCAAAATGAGTTTGTCAAGGATGAAATTGAGATCCAACAAATGAACAGGATTCCTGACCAGGGTTTCAGATGGAGAGTTCCTTTCAGAAAGGTTTTAGAAACCTCCAACTGAGCTAAATTTTTGCCATTCACCGGGGTGTGGTAGGCAGAAATGGCACACAAATGGACCTTCAGCGAAGAGTAACTAAGGCCAAGGAGAGAGAGAGATGCAGCAGGCATTCTATAACCTGTGGGACAGGGCAAGAGAAAGGGTCCCAACCCTTAGTGGATGCCCAGATGGAGAACCTCTGCCATTTCATAGCATATGTGGTTCTTGTGGATGGCTTTCAGGTGTCCACAAGTACTTGAACCACCCTAGAAGAGACCCCCAAAGTATGCAACAGCTAAGTCAGAAGGTACCACATGTGAAGGTGAAAGGATTTGAGGCCGGATGGACCAACATGCCCTAGTCCTGAGACAGCAGGTTCTGGCAGAGAGGGAGGGGAACCAGAGGCTCCACTCTCAACTGCTGAAGCAGAGGGGACCACACTTGCTGAGGCCAATAAGGGGCTATGAGAATCATATGGGCCCCTTCTTGTTGTAGTTTCAGAAGGACCCTCTGCAACAGCAGGAAGGGAAGGAAGGCATACATGAACCTCCCTGTCCAGCAGAGAGACAGCGCATCTCGCCAGAAAACACCATGCCCGGGAACAAGCGAGCAGAAACTGGGTAGTTTTTCATTGAATGGGGAGGGGAACAGATCATGATCTGGGCGACCCCAGTGATTGAAGATGTCAGACTACTAACTGCCTCAGTTCCCACTCATGTGCCCTTGCCTGAGTGCGGCTGAGTGTGTCCGCCAGGACATTCTGAATGCCTGGGACATGCACTGCCCTGAGCTGCAGGCTGTGTTGTAGTGTCCACTGCCTCACGCGCACTGCTTTCCTACACAGTGGATACGACCACATGCCTCCCTGTTTGTTCAGGTACCAGACCACACACATTATCTGTCTGTAGCAGGAGAGGCCCAGGAAGAAGAAGGGGCTGAAAAGCCCGAAGGGTATATAGGGCAGCCTGCACCTCTTGCATACTGATATGCAGAGATAGCTCCTGCTGAGACCAGGATCCCTGTGTCCTGTGGTTGCCCAGATGGGCGCCCCAGCCCTGACCAGAAGCATTCATCGTCGGGGTCTGAGCCAGTGGGAGTGTCTGAAAAGGAACCCCTCTGGTGAGGTTGGATAGATCCCGCCACCAAAGGAAGTCCCGATGCATGGGGCTGGACACCAGGATCCTGTGATTCAGGTCATCTGATTTCCACTGTGTACTCTCCTCTGAGGCCGGGAGATCAAAGGGCTGTGGGTTCAGTTCCCACATCTGGCACTTGGGTTAATATCCCAATACTGACACTGTAGTGCAGCATGAGAGGGGTGCTGCACTTCTGAGGTGCCGTCTTTCGGATGAGACGTTAAACCGAGGTCCCATCTGCCTGGATTGGTGGTAGTTCAGGTGGATGTTAAAGATCCCATGGCACTTATCGAAAAGAGTAGGAGAATTTCCCCGGTGTCCTGGCCAAATTTCCCTCATTCACTAAAAAATACCAACAGCTTAATCTGGTTCAAGGTCAGTTGGCATTCATCTGTATCCCCTCCCCCGGGTCGTGCCTGAAAATAGGCAGGATTTGTCTAGTGCACTTACCTGGTCAACAAAAACTAAATAAATAAATAATCTGCATGTGGAGGTTGGCCAAAGGGACAGAGGGGATAGCCACTGCCATAAGACCCAGAAGGTGTAAAACCGAATGGACCATGGTCCATTGGCTGGTTGCCACTAGGATGGCCTGCTCATGCAAGGTTTCCGCCCAATCCAAATGGAGGAAAGCCTGATCCTGAACAGTATCCATCACCGCCCCAATAAATTGGAGGCATTGAGAAGGTACAAAGTGGGATTTGGCGTAATTCACCGTGATTCCCACTTGCCTGGACAGATTCATGGTAGCAGTCAGGGCGGCCACCAGGCTGTCCCTCAATGGTGCTGACAGGAGCAAATCATTGAGGTACGGAAACACATATATCCTCTGGCAGCATAAAGTCGCTGCCACCGCCATTTGGCACTTGGTAAACACTCTAGGTGCTGAGGAAAGACCAAAGGGGAGCACTCTGAATTGGAAGTGTTCCCCCTGGAAGGTAAAGTACAGGAAGCGGTGGTGGGAGGGAAAAATAAGAATATGCAGGTAAGCATCCTGCATATCCAGAGCACAAAGCCGATGTCCCTGGTGAAGTAGGGGCAACAGACCCAGTAGGGTTAGCATGCGAAACCTCTTAACTCTACATACAGATTTAGTGTGCCGAGGTCCAGAACTGCTTAGAAGCCCATCTTTTTGGGTACCAGAAAGAAGTGGGAGTAATATTCCTTTCCTTCCTGGGCCCGAGGAACGAGCCCTATGGCTGATTTTGACAGAAGAGCCTGAATTTTTTCCCCCTATGAGAGGAATGTGGCCTTGTGAGTAGTGAGAGAAACCTGGAAGATTTCTTGGAGGTCTCTCCATGAATTCAATGGTGTGGCCTTGCGCGACTAGCTGAAGAACCCACATGTCTGTAGTGATCGCCTCCCACCTGGCCAGATGGTTGGCGAATCTGCCCCCTACTGGTTCCTCTGGGATTGGTGGCAGAGGCTGGGGGCCCTGCCGCAAGTCAGGAGGTAGAGGTGCATGGGGGAGCATTGCCTCAGCAGTCCTTTGAGTCTTGACTGGAGGGGTGGCCCCCTACCAAAGGAGCCAGACGTTTGTTCCGATATCTGGCTGATGCCTATTCTGGAGTCTTTGCTAGAGATGAAATGGCTGTTTTGGCTTGGTGTTAGAGCAGTACATGGACTGGACAGAGCGCAGTGCCTTTTGCCACTGTCCTGGAGTTCAATAATTATGTCCTTGACGTCACCTCCGAAAAGGACAGGTCCTCTGAAAGGGGTATCCTGGATGGCTGACTGGACATCTTGGGTCAATCCAGATACGTGCAGCCAGGAGTACCCGCACATGCTGACAGCCATGGCGGTATTCCGGGAAGAGGCATCTACTGCATCACACATAGCCCTGAGGGAGTGACAGCAGGAGATTTCTGCTGTCCTGACCGTCTGGGCAATTCTGGTTTTAGCCTTGGAATCGGGCAAAGCCTCGAATTCTAGCTTCAACTCTCCCAGGATAGATTTCTGGTACACAATCATGTGAGCCAGATAATTCAAAGTTCCGAGTGCCAGTGTGGAGTAGAAATAAACCTTGCATCCAAACTGATCTATCTGCTTCGACTCCTTGTCCGGAGATGTGCTCATGTGTTTAGGTTTAGCCATATGGTCGTGGGCTGCATTAATGACCAAAGAGTCTGCTTTGGGATGGGAACTATGGTGGTCTTTGCCCTACAGGGCTCGATACAGTTCATCGGCCTTCATGGCAACCGTGGTCACCGATGAAGGCTGCTGCCAGACTGTGGAGACCAGGTCACGTGGTCAGATCCACAGAGGAACTAGCAATGGGGACAGCTCGGGGGTATCCAAGTGTTTCACCAACCTATTACATTGGGGGTCCTGATCCTCAGTCTTCCATCCCTTTGCCTCCTGAATATTCCAGAGGATCTCTGTAAATGAGGGGTCCTCTGGAGGGGACCTGGGAGAACCTTTTGGGTTTGGATCCTCTGAGGTGGGGATGGGGGGGGTGTCTCAAAACCCAAAGTAGAGGAGTGGGCAGAGTCAGAATCAGATGACGGGCTTCTGTCCACAGACAGAGCCCGTGGGAGCAGAATCTCCTGCAGGGAGACCATGAGGCCCCTGCTGTTACCAGCCACCATGGTAGGACGTGAGATCTGTCCCGAGGTAGAGGGACGAGACTCCACTGGAGAAAAGGATCTCAGCTTAGGGTCCATGCCGGCTAGTATGGAAGCCACTGCCATTTGTCGCTGGTCTAGCTCCGAAACCAACTGCATCTTGGTTTCAGTCCACCAAGAATGCAATGCCTCCCTGAAGTCTGGTTGAGGTGGTGGAGGGGGCTGGTAGACGGGCGGGTAGCTTTGGAAGGGAAAACCTGGCGTTGGGTAATGACAGCCCGGTGCACCACAGAATGAATAGCAAGGCGTCAGATACCCCGGTGTGGGGTATCCTGACGTCTGATACCCTGGCGGCAGATACCCTGGTGAAGGGTAGTGATGTGAAGGGTAACCTGGCATCAGAAGGCCCAGGGAAGGGCCTGTCAGCGGAGCCAAAGGACCTGCCAGAGGCCCTCATGGCAGATAACCCGGCACGAGACCCAAAAGATGAGCAGAGGGTCCTGCAAGGGGCCCCAGTGGTGGGAAGCCAGGCAATGGCCCAAAGGAGGGGCAGAGGGACCTGACAGAGGGTAAGAAGGGCCCGGTAGGTCTGGCACCAGACCTTCTGGAGGAGGTTTCCGCGTCAGCCCCAAAGGCGAAGACGGTCCCACTGGAGTCTGAGGTGACCCAGATGGGGAACCCTGCACTGCAGAAGACACCGGCCCTCGAGGGCAGTCTGGTGTCGAGTGTTCCGGCCCTGGCACCAGGGTTGTGTCGGGTGGACACCCCTCAGACTCCAGCTCAGAATGCATGGGTGAGCCAGGAGTCACCACCAGGGAAGGTGGCGAAGGGAGATCTCGAGGCTGCGGCAGAAGCGGCAGCATGCACTGATCTGGAGGATCGATGTCAAGCCTGTTAATGTGGCTCGATGGAAACAGAGAGGCTGGGAGGACACCAGAGGAGTGGACGTGCTACTTAGCCTGGGCCAGGTGTTCATCAGAGGAGCCGAGCAAGCACTAAGGATGCAATACTTGAAGCAACATCCCATTGTGTTAGAGAGAAAAGTGCAAAAGAAGAAGGAAACCACTTTGGTTCTCAAAAACAGTAGCAGAAAAGGTCAGAGCCAAAAGGCTGTCCTTCAGGAAATATAAGGGAACGCATCAGGATGAAGATAGGGAGGCATACTAAACTTTCCTAAGGAAGCAGAGAAGGTAGTAAGACAGGCAAAGGCCCAAACAGAGGAAACACTAGCATGAACAGTAAAAGAGGGTGACAAGACTTTCTAGAAATACATTAGTGAAAGGAGAAAGTCCAGAGGGGGTATTGCTAAGATCAAAGTGGAAAAGGGGGCGTGTGAAGAGGAGGACCATGTAAACGCATCTATCCTAAATAGACACTTCTGCTCAGTATTTACTGAAGAGAAGGTCGGCAGAGCCCACAGCTCAGCACCATGGACATGGGGGAGTGAGGTGTGCACTAGTCCCTTCACAAAAGAAAGGGTCCTACAAGAGCTCAATAAGCTCAGGGTGGACAAGGCAATGGGACCTGATGGCATACATCCCAGGGTACTAAAGGAGCTAAGGGTGGAACTAGCAGAGCCATTATCAAAACTGTTTAGTGAGTCTCTGAGCACAGCAGGCATCCCAGAAGACTGGAGAAGGGCTCATGTGATCCCGCTCCACAAGAGTGGTAGCAGGGAGGAGGCGGGGAACTACAGACCAGTCAGTCTTACCTCAGTAGTGGGCAAGATGAAAAAATTACTCACCTTAGTAATGTTGTTTCTTCTAATGGGAGTCTTGCTGTATTCTAACCATTGCAGTTAGGTCCTGCCTTTCAACTGCCACGGAGAACAAAGAGTTAACTTTCCATGGCCAGCATGGAATGTTCAGCGTGAGCTCAGTTGAAGCCTCTGTCTGCTGTTGTTTAAACTCCAACCATCAGATCTTTACGAGCAATACTCACTAGAAGTTCTGAGTGGAAACTGTAAGACTCACACTAGCCAACTGGCAACTAAATTTATTAAAAAGGGTTTTTGGTTTCAAAGCAAAGACAAGTCAGAAAACCCAAAAAACAAAACACAACACACACCCGAAGTAAAGGAGGGTGAAAAGGGCACCTCTAGGGTGCCAACACTGCTCCTGCCCACCCACATCCCAAAAAACAGGTTCTGAGAGGGGAGGCGGGGAGGAGGTCAGAATACAGCAAGACTCCATTAGAAGAAACAACATTACTAAGGTAATTTTTTCTTCAAACAACATGAAGTCTTGCTCTATTCTGACTATTGCAGACTACCGAGCAGTAGCTCCATGGTGGAGGGACAGAATCTACTTTGGGAATAGGCTCTGAAGTACTACTGTGACAAACCGAGCATCACTCCTAGCCTGGATATCCAGAGAGTAATGGTTGGTGAATGTATGGACTGTTTTCCAGGTGGCTGCTTGACAAATTTCTAAGATAGGAATATCCCTGGCAGCAACCAGGGAAGCAGCTGTACCTCTAGTAGAGTGAGCCCTCAGGCCTGAGGGTGGTGTTCTACCCAGTTTTTCATAGCAGAATTGTATACAAGAGACAATCCACCTGGCAACAGATCTTTTAGTGGCAGGTTTGCCCTTACCGGCCTCTCCATATGTGAGGAACAACTGGAGGGACTCAAACTTGTGACCCTTGGTGCGCTCTATGTAGTAGCTGAGGGCCCTTTTAACATCCAAGCTGTGCAACCACCTCTCTCCAGAGGAGGAATGGTCAGTGAAGAAAACAGGGAGAGACACAGACTGATTAAGGTGGAAATCTGAAACCACCTTAGGCAAAAACTTCCTGTTAGTTCTTAGGACCACTTTATCTCTATGGAAAGAGATGAAATCAGGCTCCACTGACAGGGCTTGCACCACTGATATGCCTGGCAGAGGTAATGGCAACCAAAAACACAGTTTTCCAAGTCAAGTACTTAAGCTCTGCAGAGGACAAAGGCTCAAAGGGTGGTTGCATAAGCTGAGCAATGCAAACATTAAGGTCCCAAGCAGGAGCAGGGTCCCTAAAGGGGGGACTGGTGTGCAGCAATCCCTTGAAGAACTTACAAAACACAGGATGGACTGACAGAGGAGAGGGCTTGCCTACTGACAAAAAGGCAGAAACAGCTGCCAGATGTACGTTAAGTGTAGCTGGCCTAAGTCCCAAGCCATTAAGATGAACCATATAGTCCAGAACTACAGGTAACCCAGCAGATTCTGGAGAAATACGCTTATTAGGGTATCAAACAGTGAACCTTTTCCATTTGGAGTTGCAAGTCTTTCTGGTGGAAGGCTTTCGAGAAGCCTTAAGGATATCCAAAACCCCTTGAGAAAGGTGTAGATCAGCAAACTCTAACTCTTCAAGAGCCATGCCTTGAGATTGAGAGATTTGAGGTTTGGATACCAGATCCTCCCCTGAGAGGATGTCAACAGGTTATAATTCCTGGGAAGAGACAGGGGAAGGTGGACTGCTAAGGACAGCAACAGTGGGTACCAGGGCTGTCTGGTCCAGTCTGGAGCAATCAGAATCACTCTGCATGGTTGAGACCTGATCTTGTCTAGCACTTTGAACAGGAGAGGGAAGGGGGGAAAAACATACAGGAACTTCCCTTCCCAATTTAGAGTTAGAGCATGCAGGGGGACTGAGCCCAAGACTGGGGGTCTGCAACAAGAGAGAGGAAGTTGGTGATTGTCTGGGGCTGCAAAAAGATCTGTCTGTGAAGTGCCCCATCTCGAGAAAATCACTTCCAAAACTAGGGGATCTAGGGTCCATTCATGATGGCTCTGGGATATCCTGCTGAGAGCATCTGCTAGGACATTGTCCTTCCCTGGGAGGTGAACTGCTATCAGAGAGGTTTGCAGGAATAGGCCAGAGACCACAACTTCATTGCTTCTGTGCAAGGTAGAGACCCGAGTGCCTCCTTGTTTGCTGATGTACCACATTGTGGTGGCATTGTCTGTTCTGATCTGGACCACCTTGCTCTGTACAGATTTGGAAAGGCTTGCAGTGCCAGAAACACTGCTCTGAGTTCCAACAGATTGATGTGAAGCAGAGATTCTTGAGGTGACCACAGCCCTTGGGTGGTAAGATCCCCAAGTGGGCTCCCAGCCCAGCAGGGAGGCATCTGTGGTGAGTATCACTGAATGAGACTGAGTAACAAAAGGAACTCCTTGTTCAAATTGTCCTGATCCTGCCACCACTGCAAAGCCTGGATCAGGGTTCGAGTCACTGGGACTAGTTTGGTAAGGGAATCCTTTCTTTGGGACCAGAAGGCTCTTAAGTGGAACTGAATGTCCCTCATCTGAATCTTGCCCCTGGACCACTGCTGTAGAGGCTGCCATGTGGCCCAGGAGCTGCAGGAAATGCCTTGCTGGTCGAGACACCTGAAGGGTGAATGAAGAGGCCAGTTCTATAAGGGTCCTTGCCCTGTCCAGGGGAAGGAAGGCTCTAGCCCTTATTGTATCCAGCTCTGCCCCTATAAAGGTGAGGAGCTGTACTGGCTCGAGAACTGACTTTGGAAGGATGAGGAGGAATCCTAAGGAAGTGAGCACTTGCTGAGTTATTAGCAGATGTGACTTGACTTGGTCTGGAGACTGACCCACTATGAGCCAGTCATCCAAGTACGGAAAGATGGAGATCTTGTTTCTCCTTAGGAAAGCAACCACTACTGCCAGGCACTTTGTGAACACCCTTGGGGTGATGTTAGGCCAAAGGGCATTGTTCTGAATTGATAGTGGCCTGAGGGCAACTCGAACCTGAGGTACTTTCTGTGGGAGCACCTGATGGGAATGTGAAAATAGGCACCTTTGAGGTCCAGGGAGGCTAGCCAGTCCCCTGGCCTTAGAGAGCGCAGAATTATTCCCAGAGTCACCATTTTGAACTTTGGTTTTAAAAGGTGATTGTTCAGATATCTTAGATCCAGGATGGGCCGCCATTCTCCTCTTTTGGGGTTAGGAAGTACCTGGAGTACAATCGTTTGCCCCTGTGTAGGGTAGGAACCCTTTCTATGGCTCTGAGAGCCAGGAGGGAAGAAACCTCTGCCTCTAGGGCAAGGGTCTCTGATGGATTTGCAGGTGGAAAGGATCTGGTTCTCATCTTGGGAAATTTTTTGAAGCTGAGAACCAGTCCCTGGCTTACTACTTCCAGGACCCACTTGTCTGATGTCAAAGACTTCCAGTCCTGGACAAAGTAAGCCAGCCTGCCCCCTACAGGTACTGGAGAATCGGCCTGGGCAGACCCATCAGGGTGTCTGCTTGGCAGAAGCTTTAGGCTGAGGGGTGGAAGCAGGCCTGCTCATTCACCGTCTGCCTCTCCCTCTGAAGAACCCCCTCTGAGCATAAGCAGAAGAGGAGGCCTGGGCTTGGTAAAAAGGCCTTTGAAAGGGCCTGCCTCTGCCCCTGGAATGCTGTCTCTGAGGAGTGGCTTGCCTTTCTTTGGCCTGAGCACTCCCGTAGGTGGTCCTGTACTCGTCCATCTTCTTCATGTAGTTCTCTGTCTGCTCCCCAAACAGAGAATTACCAATGACCGGGAAATCCATGGCCTTAGCCTGGGTATCCTGTGATAGGCTAGTACATCTGAGCCAAGCCATTCTCCGAAGGGACACAGATGTAGCCACGACTCTAGATGAAACATCACTGGAGTCCACAGCAGCATGAAATTGCACCTTGGATGCCTCAATCCCATCCATAGCCACCTGCTCCAGCTCCCTGGCAAGCTGGTCAGGGGCCTGTTTAGCCACAGCCAGAACAGTGTCCCACTTGGACTTCTGGTATCTAGCTGTGTAGGCCATATAGTTAGCCTGCCTGAGTCCCAAAGATGCTGCCATGTACTACTTTTTTGCCATGGCATCATTCCTCCGGGAGTCCTTATCTGGGGGTATGTGAAGCCAAGGGAATATTTGCCTTATCACAGGCAGCAGCCTGCACTACCCCAACATGGCTGCATTGCTGGGAAAGGAACTCTGAGTCCGAGCCTGAAAGGGTATACCTCTTGTCCATTCTTCTGTCCACAGAAGGTATGGAATTAGGAGTCTTTAGAATTTTAAATGTCTGTTTCCCAAAAGATTTATGGAGGGGATTAGACAATCTCCTGGACTCTGGGATGTCCATCATCTCAAAAAAATCAGGCTCCTCCTGATCCTCTACTGCTTCTTCCATTGGAAGCTGGAGGGTTTCAGCCACTTTCTTGTAAAACATAAAGTGGGAAGGGAACTCAGAAAGCTTAGCAGGAGAAACACCCAACGGTCTGTCTGGGTCAATAGGCACATCCAGACTTCCATAATCACCATCATCGTCATCATTATCCTCATACTCTCCCTCCCCCTCCTCCTCCTCCTCCTCCTTCGGTTCATAAAATTCTTCTAAAGTATAATCCAGAACTGGAGGAACCGACCGAACTGAGCCCCTGACAGATGGTGCCAGTTCGGCCGGAACCTAAGTTAGAGACTGAACTATTCTAATCGCTTTGGCTATTTCATCAGCAATCGGAGAAAGAATTTGTGGATCTGAACCAGATGATTTTTCCCTTCTCTTTCTTTTAACCGGAACAGACTCCTCAAAATTGGCTCTCCTTTTGCCCGAAGAAGTTTCGCCCTGGTCAGAGGGCACTCCTTCTGGTTCAGTAGGAACCGAACCGGGCTGGCCATCCGGGTCAGCGGACTTCTCGGCCTCCCTTTCCCTTAGTCTACCTACTCTCTTATCCAGGGTAGCTTTGGGAAAACTTTTACAAATTTGGCAGTCTGAATCGAGGTGGTCAAACCCCAGACAATAAACACAGGTGGTGTGGGGATCAGCCTTAGCAAAGGCTTCCCCACACACATAACAGTGTTGAAACCCAGTGGGCATGTTTTTTTTTTCTTGGGTTTCTCAGACATGGCCAATTCTATACAAAACTTACCCTTTTTTCGGCAATCCGCCAGGCAAGACACCCCTATCGGTTCCTGACCGTGTTATGGGTCTTGGAAAAAATGTAATTAAATCCGTTTTTTTTTCTTTTTTTTTAGAACTGATACGGACCAGCTGCCACACACTAATAAATTCAAACTTTTTTAAAACCAATCTGATCGGTTCAAACCGAACCGATCCAATGTTTTACAAGTTCCACACAGAAACTAAATGCAAAACCTATCTAGTACTCACGGTACCACAGACAGAAACTTAAACCGACAGGTTCAGTAGCAGAAATTCGGTAGAAACCAAGCGTAAAAAACAACTTTAACAGACTTTTTTGAACCAAGCAAAGGAGAAATCTCCGGAGCAACTGTTCAGTGAGGGGAAGTAAAGAATCTGATGGTTGGAGTTTAAACAACAGCAGACAGAGGCTTCAACTGAGCTTGTGCTGAATGTTCCATGCTGGTCATGCAAAGTTAACTCTTTGTTCTCCGGGGCAGTTGAAAGGCAGGACCTAACTTCAATGGTCAGAATACAGCAAGACTTCATCTTGTTTGAATAAGGAGGCACTCCTTAAGGAAAGGATAGGGCAACACCTGGAATCCATAGGAGTACAGGATCCAAGACAGCATGGGTTTACAACAGGAAGGTCCTGTCAAACTAATCTCATAGATTTCTTTGACTGGGTAACCAGAGTGGTGGACCAAGGGGGAGCAGTTGATGTCTCCTACCTTGACTTCAGCAAAGCATTCAATACTATTCAACACAGAAGATTGATTAATAAGCTGGGCAGGCTCGGGGTGGGTCAGAGGTTGGTCAACTCGGTGGCAAACTGGTTGACGGGCAGAAAACAGAGAGTGGTGGTAACCGGTATACAGTCAAAAGAGATGCAAATCACAAGTGGGGTACCTCAGGAATCAGTCCTGGGGCCAGTCCTCCTCAACATTTTCATCAGTGACACTGCAGATGGACTGGAGGGTAAGGTTTGTCTGTTAGCAGATGACACCAAGATCTGCAACACAGTAGATGATCCAGATGGGGTGGGAGGAATGAGAAGAGATCTAGATAAACTGGCAAAATGGTCAGAAGAGTGACAACTGGGGTTTAACGCAAAGAAGTGCAAGACCATGCACATAGGGAAGAGAAACCCTGAAGCCACCTATGGGCTGGGAGGGGAGTTGCTGGCAGTCACAAGGGAAAAGAGAGACTTGGGCATCATCATCACAGATGACCAGAAATTATCCAAGCAAACCACTAAAGCAGTAGGTAAGGTTAGGGGGATGTTGAGGGTGTATTAGTAGGGGTATCACAAGTTGTAAGAGAGAGGTAATAATCCCTCTTTACAAGATACTGGTTAGGCTCCATCTGAGTACTGAGGCCACACTTCACAAGGACATTAACCAAATTGAGGCAGTCCAGAGAAGGGCAACCAAAATGGTGCAGGGAATGCATCAAAAAACATATGAGGACAGATTATCGGAGCTCAGTATGTATAGCCTATAGCAAATGAGGGAGAGAGGTGATATGATCGAAACATTCAAACACCTTAAGGGCATTAACAAGGTGGCAGAGTAACATGTTTCAATACAAGAAAAATAGCAGGACAAGAGGACACAGCATGAGATTAGAGGGAGGCTGATTAAGGGGTAATGAGAGGAAGTTTGTTCTTCACAGAAAGGGTGGTGGACACATGGAACAGCCTACCTCAGGCAGTGGTGGATATGAATACAGTGCAGGGCTTCAAACAGGCATGGGATACGCATAAGGGTGCAATACCGATGAGTATGAATAGATAGACCATTGACAGAGCAAAGGCCGATGGCACATTCATAAGGTAGGAAAAAGAAACAGGCAGACTGGATGGGCCTTGCTGTCCTTATCTGCTATTAACTTCTATGTTTCTATGTTTATCAGCAGCACTATCAGACTTAGGCCCTGGAGTTTTGAGGGGCCTAAGGGTGGCGGAGCTCTCCGGAAGATCGGAGGCGCCTGCCTAAACCATGACCAGCTTAGGTGGGGGAAGGGGGACCGGGGCTGCTCCGCAGAGGAGGAAGCAGGCTTGGCTGGAGAAGCAATACCCGCATCAATGGGAGACCGCTCATTGCCCATGATCCGCAAAGGAGGTCATGGGTGTGAAGATCAACTGTGGTCCTGGTGCTTCTCCTTGTCCTCCTTTTTTGTATGGAAGTCAGAAGTACCCCCCTGGGGAGGATGACGATCCCCTCAGCTTTTGCAGCTCCTTCTCCATGGAAGCCATCTTCAATTTGAGAATGTGGGCTTCCAGGGCCTGTTGGCAGTGTTTCCGTGTGGCCTGGTTAAAACTCTGGCAGGCCTCACAGTCCTCGGTCTTATGTTCTGGTCCCACGCAGAAGAGACAGAAGAAACGGCCGTCCTTGTGAGGGAGCTGGGTGCCACAGGAATTTTGTTCTTATGCGATTCAGAAGGCGTCAGAGAAGACATGCACAAAAAAAGTTAATATTTTTAAAAAAGAAATAAAGTGACGAAGTACTTATCTGAAAATGGCGGTCGACTGAAGCAACGTTCTCCGCAAGGTCCAACGTGCACAGGTCAATGGCGGGAAAGAACTGGAGGGCGGGCGTGGGGACTGCCCACTATATAGTGTCACGCTGATGTCCATCATGTGATGTCGGGTGGACAGTCCCCTACCAGACACTGCTAGCTAAAGTTTTCTGTGTGGTCCTAGTGTCTGACAGCTCTAGTCCTAATGGTTATTACCTACTGCAAGAGCCCTCTCAAAGTAAGATCTTTCACTCTCATTTTTGATACAGAGTAATCTTGTGCTGGTGTTAAATTCTGTTTACTGTGCACTGCTAAAGAATTTTTTTCTGCAAAGTGGCAGGCTTCTGCATAGATCTGCCTAGATTTTCTATTACGGGTAATGCACTCTGTGGCAGGTACGAGGAGTTGAAACTGTGCTCTGGTCTCTAACAAGTCTTTTGGATAGGAAAGAAACTTTCTCCTTTGTTGCAGAGTAGAAAAGGCAATACCTGGAAAGACACTAAAGAGATGTCCTCTGTAGGTTAACGTAATTTTCATTCTTCACACCTTGAGGATCAACTCTCTGATTTGAATGCTAGTGAACTGAAAGAACAGGTTACTCACCTGTAACAGTAGTTCTAGGAGTGGTATATGTTGTTCATCCACACTTATTGGCATGTCCTTTTCCCCTTTAAGACTGGCTGGAAGTCTTCAAGTTGGCTCCTCCCACCCACATGGGTGGTATACACCTCGGCTCCGCCCCGTGATGCCAGATCTTAGCCCGCCGGAAGGCAGGTGATGTGCATCCGCAGCCGGGGAGGTCGGGTGGGTCTGTGTGGATGAACAACATATACCACTCCTAGAACTACTGTTACAGGTGAGTAATCTGTTCTTCTAGGATCGTGGATATGCTGTTCATCCACACTCCCGGCAGATTCCTAGCAGTTCTCCGGGAGGAGAGTGGCAAGGCGCACACCTCCTACTTAGAGAACAGAGGATTGGAGAACTGAAGCCCCAAAACCAGCATCCCGGCGTGACTCAAGGTCGATGTGGTAGTAGGTGATGAAGGTGTTTGCTGACTTCCAGTAGGTGATGAAGGTGTTTGCTGACTTCCAGTAGGTGATGAAGGTGTTTGCTGACTTCCAGGTAGCGGCCAGACAGATGACTTCATGGATACATATGTCCCTGGAAGCAGCCACCGATGAAGCAGTATGGCGGTAGAATGAGCTCTTATCCCTCTGGGAGGCTCCTTGCCCACCAACTCATAACATAGACCTATGCATGATATGATCTATCTTGCAATAGTCCACTTCGCTGCAGGTCTGCCAGAAGCGGCTTCAGCGTAGGTGACAAACAGCTGGCGAACCTCTCCACAAATTTCTGCCGTCCTCTCCTTATAATAGGAGTGGACATGTCTCAGGTCCAAAGTATGGAGCCTGTATTCGGCCTCCGAGGTGTAATTAGGGTAGTATACTGGCAGAGTCAACACCTGGTTAAGGTGAAAGTCTGACACCACCTTCGGAAGGAATTACAGGTGGGGGTGCAGGACACCTTTGTCCCTGTGGAAGACCAGATAAGGGGAGTCCACCGCAAGTGCCTGGAGTTCCCCTGTCCTTTTGGCTAATGTGACAGCCACCAGGAGGGCCATCTTCTGACAAGTGTGACAACTCACACTTGTGCATGGGTTCAAATGGCTTGCCCATGAGCTTTGCCAGTACCAGCAGTAAATCCCACAGAGGTGGAGGTTCATGCACTGGAGGGGATATGTAATTCAGGCCTTTGAAAAACCGCCCAGCCACTGTCTCCTGTGCCAATGTCAGCTGATCGGCCCTCACCCCAGTAAGCAGAGATGACTGCTGGGTGCACCCTGAGGGTCGATGACCATAGACCCCCTTTGAAGAGAGACCAAAGGTAGTCAAGAATGTTAGCCAAAGGGCAGGAAAAAGGATCCAGGACCTTGCCCTGACACCAGATGGAGAACAGTTTCCATTTGAAGGCATAACATTTCCTGGTCGATTCCTTTCTAGATGCCTCCACCACGGTGTAGACATCGTTGGAAAGACCCAAAGCCTAGAACTCTAGCCACTCGGGTACCAGGCTGTGAGGCGCAGGGACTGAAGGTCCGGATGGAAGATCTTCCCCTGATTGAGTGATACCAGGTCCAAGTGTGTACAAAGCCGCTCCAGGGGCCTGCAGCTGAGGCTGAGGAGATCTGGATACCAGAACTGGCGCGGCCAGTCTAGGGCTACCAGAATCACCTTCGCCTTGTCCCTCCTCACCTTGAGTAACACGTTGTGGATCAAGGGAAATGGAGGGAAGGCACAGAGGAGGCCTGGGGTCCATAGCCTCGAGAAGGCATCACTCTGCAGCGAAGCCCTGCTGAGGGGGGGGGTGGGCTTAAAACAGCCTCAGCTTGGTGTTTTCCCCGGAGGCAAACAGGTTCACCAGCAGTTTGCCCCAATGGGAGAACAGGTTGTAAGCTACCTCTGGATGAAAAGACCACTCATCGGATGTCTGGTCCAAGCGGCTGAGAGCATCTGTCAGATGGTTTGAGGCCCCTGCCAATTGATGGCTAGGAGATCCACCTACAATCGGCTCACGAGGGTCTAGATGCGGAGCGCCTCCTTGCACAGCAGATGGGAGTGCGTGCCGCCCTGTTTGTTGAGGTAGTACATGGTTGTGGTATTGTCCGTCTGGACTTGAACCACTTGACCCCAGAGCTGACGAGCTAAAAGCTGACAGTGCCAGTCTGACTGCTCTGAGCTCCAACAGGTTGATGTGGCATCGGGACTCCTAGGGGATCCAGAGCCCATGGGCCCTTTTGTCCCCCATGTGGGCTCTCCAGCCCATGAGAGAGGCACTGGTCGTGAAGACGACAGTTGGCTTGGGGCGGACAAATGGGATCCCTTCCTGCAACCGGTCTGCGGCAGTCCACCACTGGAGAGCTTCCCACGTCTTCTGGGTTACAATGACCAGCAGGTCGAATTGACCATGCTGCTCAGTCCACTGGGTGGCCAGCTCCCACTGAAGGGGGCACATGTGCCACCGGGCCTAATGGACCACCGAGGTGCATGCCGCCATGTAACCCAGAAGGCAAAGAAAGTCCCAAGCAGGGCGCAACTGCACAACCAGAAATGATTAGGCAAAGGAGGATAGAACCTTCCACCTGTCTGCCAGGAGCTGAGCTCTGGCTTGACGAAAGTCGAGCTCTGCCCCGATGAAGTCCATCACCTGAAAAGGCACGAGTTCCAACTTGGCCTCGTTGATTAGGCGACTGAGTTGGGAGCAGGTCTGGAGGGCCACATCCCTGGATCTCTCCACCTCCTGGAGGGAATGACCTGCTACAAGCCAATCATCAAGATAGGTGTAAATTCTGAACCCCCAACACTGTAGATGGGCCACCACCACTGCAATGCATTTGGTGAAGACCAGTGGGGCCGATGATGGGTCGAACGGCATGGCTTGGAACTTGTACAGGGTCCACTTGACCCTGAAGCAGAGGAACCGCTGATGGGATGGACGGATTGGGATGTGAAAGAACGCGTTCTACAGATCCAGTGAACAAAACCACGTTTTGCTCCAAGGATGATATGATCTGGGACAGAGTGACCATCCGAAAGGTGCGAGACCTGAGATACTGATTCAGGTCATGGAGATCTAGAATGGGGCACCAGCCCCTCATCCGCTTGTGCACCAGGAAGTACCTGGAGACAAATCCTGGGTCTGCTGGAGGATCCGCCATGGGAACTATTGCCTCCTTGAGGAGAAGCTGAGCAATGTCGTCTCGAAGAGCCGACTGGGTGTGAGCGGAGATCTGTTCCTCCTGAGGGGCACAGGCTCAGCTGGGAGGGTACTGCTCGAATTCTAGAGGCAGTCCCTGACTGACCACTTCTAAGACCCACCTGTCCGAAGTGACAGTGGACCAGGCAGAAAGGAAGTGGCGGAGCTGGCCTCCCATGGGAGGACACAGAGCTGTTGTTACGGGAGAAGGGGTGGCAGCCCCCACCCCATCACTGAGCAGGCTTGGAGGAGGCGGCTCCAGGACCTGAGCCTCGACTGCCTTTATGGGCCTGTTGGGGTCCAGGCTTGGGCTGAGGGTGCCAAGCTTGAGCCTGCTGCTGATGCTGCTGTCCCCCTTGGAAGGAGGACTGCTGAACTGCAGGAGAAAAGTGCCAAAAGGGCTGCTTCTTTTTCTTCTGCTGGTTCTTGCCCGAAGAACTCTTGGCAGAAGTAGCATCCAAGGTGGAGTTAGATTGCTCTATACACTCAAGGCGACCAGCCACTCCCGTGTCGAACAAGTCGGTCCCAAGGAAGGGCACATCAGCTAACTTGGGCTGGGTATCTGCCAGGAAGGAGGAGAGCCTTAGTCAAGCCCTGTGGCAAGAGGCAACCGTGACAGCCATCGAATGGGCACTAGAGTCCACAATGCCCAGGGTCATCTGGAGCTGTTGCTTAGCCACAGCTCGGCTCTGGTCTCGGACCTGCTAGACCGTGGTCTGCATGTCCATGGGGAGGTGTAGGAGGACTTCATCCAGTGACCCAATAAGGGTGTGAGAGAAGTGTGCCATGATGACAGCCGAATTTGCCTGACGAAGGCCCAAGGAGGAAGCCGCCTAGATCTTCCTTGCCGAGTGATCCAAGAGCTTGGACTCTTTGTCGGGAGGTCAGTCAGTGTCGGCAGAACTGTGAGTATGCCTGAACACAGAGACGGTCACCAGGCTCTCGGCCGAAGGATGCTCTGTGAACCCCGCAAGGGACCCCATGGGAACCGCGTACTTGCGGGCCAAGAGAGCCGACAGTGCTGGACAAGAGGCAGAATGCTGCCAGAGTTAGAGTGCTGGACCAACAATGGCCTCGGTCACAGGAAATACCTCTGTTGGGGTAGCCCCTCTTTTAAGGATGTCCGTAAGAGGGTACTCTGCCTTTTTTCTGGATGGGTTCCAGGGGCATCCCTGTGGACTCAGAGATGAGGTGAAGGATCCCTTGGAAGGAGGAAGGACCTTCTTCCATCCCCAGATTAACTGACATCTCATCATCCCCAGGATGAGAGTGGAGCCCGGTGACATCTGAATCCGAAGAGTCGGGATACAGTGGCCTGCCGCCCAAATCACCCTTGACACACCGAGGACGGTCCGGGGTGACCATGACTGACAGTCCTCTTTGGAAGGAGACCCTCCCACAGGCTGTTTAGGTGGCGATTCCATCACGATGACTGGAGAGACTGGTTTAGGCCAAACAGGTAGATGCGCTGGCCCCGTGGGCATCTCGACCGAGGTCGAGACTGCGTGCTCTTGGGACCGGGACCTCTCTCAGTCCCAAGAGCGCCTTCATCGAGGTGAACACTTGACGGGTTCCTTCTCCCGCTTACGGGATCGGAAGGAGTGCGAGACCGCAGGCGCCTCTCCCCAGGTGGGAAGAGACTGGCACAACTCCTTGAAGGAGCCCAAAAAGGTTTAGTGGAATGAAGAAGGATCGAGTTGTCCACAGCACAAGCGTGCTTCCTTCCCAAAGCTACATACGCTCTAGTTGCTCGTGGATCCCGCACGCTGAAATCGCCCACCTAGCCTTCCTTGACTTCATCAGAGGATTCCTCTTCTCCCGTCTCCAGTTTCAGACACGCTGAGGCGTGCTGTCCAGGATTTTGGGATGGAAGGCCAAGCAGGAGCTGCAGGATGAGGTGCGCATGGCCGACACCAAGGCAGTGGACGACGGAGGGGGGGAATCAAAGCACATTTTTGGCTTGCAAGGAAACCGCAAAACTGGGGAAAGAGTTTTATTCCATGATCAAAGACGCAAAAGCGCATCGCTAACTTGAAGGAGTTTAATTTCGCAATTCAAGTTTTGGTGCCAGGGTCTACGAAAAGCATGAGCATGAGGGAGGCAACCTGAATCTTCCAGCAGAAAGGAATATTCATGCCACAGGGTGGAGCCAAGGTATATACCACCCGGGTGGGTGGGAGGAGCCAGCCTGAAGACTTCCGGCAATTCTTAAAGGGGAAAGGGGCATGCCAATAAGAGTGGATGAACAACATATCCACGATCCTAGAAATGGTAACCTTGGAGTCCAGATCTCGTTTAGTACTCACTTGTGATGAGATCTGAGCATGATGAAATGAGGTATTCACTTTTTTGGTACTCTAAAATGCTTTAATTAGAAAGGGCAAACTGCCAGAAATCTGGTCATATACATAGAAACACAGAATTTGACGGCAGATAAGGACCGCTTGGCCCACCCAGTCTGCCCATTTCCCTACCTACTGGATAAGCTGCAGATCCTAGTTAACCAGCAGCCTACTTCTTCCTACCCCCACCCCCTAGAATGGCCTTATGACTGTCCAATGCATGCTTGAATTCCATCACTGATTTTGACTCCACAACCTCCTCCAGAAGGCCATTCCATGCATCCACAACCTCTCTGTGAAAAATACTTCTTAAATTACCTCTGACCGCCTCTCCTCTACCTTCAAATTGTGCCCTCTTGTTCTTGCACACCTCTTTTTTGAAAGATGCTACCCTCTTGGACTTTGTTGATTCCCTTGAGGTACTTGAACATTTCTATCATGTCCCCTCTCCCTCCTTTCCTCGAGGCTATACAATAAGCTCCTTTCGTATCTCTTCATATGTCTTCCGTGCAGACCCTGCACTTTTAGCTGCCCTCCTCTGGACAGCTTCCATCCTGTCTATGTCTTTGTGGAGAGTGGGTCTCAGAACTGCACACAGTACTCCAGATGGGGTCTCACCAGCTGTCTGTACAGAGGATAATAACTTCCTGTTTTCTACTGGTGATGCCTCTCCTTGCATCCCAGTATCCCCCTGGCCCTCCTTGCTGCCCTCTCACATTGCCTGCCCACCTTTAGGTCATCTGATATGACTACCCCAGGTCCCTTTCCATTTTGTTGTTGTTAGTATCTCACCCATTGTGTACTCTTCCCTGGGTTTTGTTTCCAGGTGCATTACCTTGCACTTCTTAGCATTGAATCTAAGCTGCCATACATTTGACCATTCTCTAACCTTGCAAGTCCCTTCTCATCCTTTCCACCCCACCCTGTGTATCAACTCTGTTGCAGATCTTTATGTCATCTGCAAAGAGACATATTTTCCTTCCAGTCCCTCTGCAATGTCGCTTATAAGACACTGAAGAGGACCTGTCCTAATACTGAACCCCAAATTCACTAGTAACCCTCCTTTCTTCTGAGTAGACTCCATTTACTATTACTCTGTGTCCTATTCTCCAGCCAATTCTTTACCCAGGCTGTCATCTTGGGACCCACTCCCAGGCTGGCTAACTTGTATATTAATCTTTTGTGTGGGACTGTATCAAATGCCTTGCTAAAGTCTAGGTAGGCCATGTCCACAGCCCCTCCTGATCTACTACTTTGGTCACCCAGTCAAAGAAATCTATCAGATTCGCCTGGCATGACCTTCCCGCTGAATCCATGCTGCCTAGGGTCCTGTGCCCTCTAGCCTCTAGATACTCGACAATTCTTTCCTTCAGAAGTGATTCCATAATTTTCCCTATCACTGATGTTAAACTAACAGATCTGTAGTTTCCTGCTTCTGCCTTGCTCCCACTTTTGTGAAGGGGAATCACATCTGCCCTCCTCCAATCTTCGGGTACCACCCCATCCTCCCATGATTTGTTAAAAAGGGTTATACTTCCACAAAAGTATATACTTCCAGATACTTCCACAAAAAGATATTCTTGACAAGCTCCTAGGCAGCTTCAAATCCAGAATCTACACAGTTTGAGGAGGTCCCATGATCTGTAGATTCTTATACCTGGTTTTCCAATAACTCAGTTTTACAGTTCATAATGTAGCTGTCTTAACCAGACCATGGGTGGTAGCTTCAACAGCTTGGGTTTGTCAGAAACAGTTGCGATATAACTGGTGCTTACTTCAACCTACTTTTTCATTGTTCAGAAAGACACTCTTTCTTAGCCTCTTGTTGGAGAAAATCGACTTTGGTGTTTAAGGCATTAAATCTTCGGTCCAAACACTGAATCTATTGTAGTACTTTATTAATAATAGAGTCTCCCATCAAACTGACAGCATGGGCACTGGGAGGCTAAAAGTGCTGTTTTAGCACTGTTTGCTGCATATCGCAGCCTACAGATCCACGTCTTACTAGGAGAGCTTTTATAGTTAAATCAGCGGTAGATGACTGCACTGACACTGGCACTAAAACAGCGGTCTCTGTCTCAGTCTGTAGTTCTGGTGTTGAAGCAGGCATTAACTTCTTTGTATTCTTTAGTGGCTCAGGGTTTAACTTCTCCAGGAGAGATTTGTTAGCAGGAGAATTTGTGGAAAAAGGAGCGGAAGCCTCCTGTGTGGGGGATCCAAAGCAGACATCAGTCCTCCCCATCCGCTGGGGCTCACAGCCGGTCAAAAATATTTCTCAAGAGAACAAATTCAAGGCAAGGAATACTTCGAAGAAGATTAACAGAGACATTCCGTCCTCTTTTCAGACATCAGGCAGGCAGCAGTAATTTGTCAATAAGTGAAAATAAATTAAAAAAAAAAATCACTTGACAGCTGAGAATGTCCTGGAGCAATGGGGATAGTGTATCTGCCTCAGAAGGCCATTTTTCCTCCCCAAAGCACTCATCTTAATATGAACTGGTGCCAGGTTTTCTTCAGTATTTTCTGCTGTTTTATACCTATTGTCCCATAAGGCCAGGGGGCATTGTCTGCTGTATGCTAGTTCAAATTAGTCACAATAAAAGTGATGTTTAATAATCAGTGTTCAAACATAACAGATAATACTGCTAAAAACTTGGTCTGAGCCATATTAAAATACTGTAAGTACTCCTTTTTTATTTGAAATAACTCAAAACGGGGAAAAAGGAGTAGCATACAAGACAGGAGATGAGGGGCACTCTAAAATACAATAAAAATGCATTGGTCAAAATTTTCACTGCTAATATGCATTGCTTTAACAGGACAACAGACTGCTCATTTGTATGAAGTGTTCATTACAACATGGTGGGCGAACTTAACAAATTTGATCAAATGTGGCACTTATTTGTCAACTTTTTTTTTTTTAACCAGAAGAGAGACACTAAGCTGGAAGCTTGTTTAAAGGTGCGACCTGGGAGTGCAAGGAAGTTAAGTAACTTGCTCAGGGTCACACAGTATACAAGTGGGGGCTGTGGGATTCAAACCCAGGTTTCCAAGTTTGCAGCTCAGAGCCTTAAACCACTGCACTATACTGCTTCCAATGGAAAAAAAAATTGTTCAACTGTATTGACCAATAGAAAAAAAAACTCAAGCCACATTAAAACAATGCTAATTTTCCTTTGTCTTCATTTTCTTAGTGTTTTGGACAAGACCATACAGACCATACTTTTAGGAGAGTAATGAAAATTTACTTCACTAAGGTACTGGCCAGGTTTGAGCTGTTTTAGGACATCAGAGGACGATAAGTCCCCAAAGTTTTGCATCCATCTGAACCCGCTCAACAACAACAAAAAAAGAGAGACAGTGATTCTGATACTAGGAATATTCCCAAAATATAAAATAAAATAACTAAATAAAAGTAGGAAAAAGTATCAAGTAGTTAGAGCACAAAACAGTGCATAAAGAGACCTCCAGTTTGACTTCTACCAGATATTGGCTCAATGTGTGACCTTCAACAAGTCACTTGGCCACCTTGCATTTCAGGTTTCCAAGCTGTAAAAACTGGGTAGCACTAGGATTCCTCTGAAACAAATACTGCTGTACCTCAGTGGGGGCACCTTGGGCAAATCAACTGAAAATACATTTAAGCACAAATTAGGGCGACACTGCCATAGTCATACCAGGTAGCTCAGTGCATTTGCAAGTTGTTCAGCAACTTGAAACTTCCAGGTAGTTGTAAGAAATGCACTTGTTCTGTGCATGAACAGATCAAGTGGACCAAATTCAACCAGCTCCTCAACCATGATATCTGTAAATATACAGGGAAAAGGTTAATATTTTGTCACAGTACATTAATGTTTTTGAGAGGAGATGCAGAACAGAAAAGTAATTATGGCAATATTTTGTGATACTACAATATCAGTTAAGATGGTTGTCAGTTTATGTCAAAATGTAATATCATGATCTAGGTAACTTTAAAATCCTTCCCTCTGGGGAGGACGGCTTAGTACGTATTACTATTTCTAAAGTCACACTTCCTTAAAGCTGGAAATTAAGAATGAAAAGAAGTATTTTAGATGCTAATGCCTAGTTGCATGGTGTTTTTTACTGGCAGGTCCCATCCATTCCATTTTTAATTTCACTCGGGATGCATGTAAAGGGTAGTTCAGAATTGTGCTTGGTTGCAAGCTATCAAAATTTTTCAGGCAGAAAAAACCCCAAATATTAAAAGTGTACTTACTCTCAAGATCTCGAACACACACACCGTGAAGCAGTACTAGGTGCTTATGAGAGACCTGCCTCATCATGCTTGCTGTTTCAAAGAAGGCCTTAAAGGGAAATAAAATAAAAGTGTCAAGCAAGTATTATACATAAACAATGATGCTTATTATATAAGATCAGCAACTCTCCAACAGTAGTATGCCACAATGAAGGGCTTTTCTCACACTCTTTAGCAGTTTTCTGTCTGATTCTGGTACTGGCCTCTAGCCCTGTGAACTATGAACAGTACCTGTGCCACCACCTCCCCAGACCACCACCACCACAGTAGGAACAAAACAAATCCAAGAGTTGGGGAAGGAGGTTGAGTCCCAAGAGGCATCATGTGTGCTTGTGCAATTTTTCACAAGTTGAGTCCAACCCTTGAGATATCATATTTAGTTCAAGTGCGACTCCGCTGATGTTTTTGCTCTCCCACTAGTGCCTGGCTAGTTCCCAAATTGATTCTGGATTCATAAGAGTTTAGCAACATACTGAGTATGTGAAAGATCCTTCTCAAAGGCTGGGACTACATTTAACCAAGATGCTACCTTAACCTTCTGCCAACCTGCTACTGAGTCCTGAGGATCAGGATATAAATGCAGGCCTACGGCATGACAATGGAAAGTTACATACCATAATTCTAGATCTAGTCCTACAACTCCACCCCATTTACATGCAGATCTGCATTTTGGAACAGGAATCCGAATTAAGCCTTGCAAGGGGAGGTCAGAAGGATGTAAACCAAATACTGCTAGCAGTACTACAGCATGGTCACTATAAGTAACCTCTTATTTCTAACTACCTAGATTCAGTTCCTTAACTACAATTAGGCTCGACTCCTGGCAGTCCTCAGGAGCAGGAGGAGGAGGAGGAGGAGGTGGCAAGGCATGCACCCCAAATCAGGCAAAAAGAGATGGGAGGACAAAGGAACCAAAAGCAGCATCAAAACATCTGAGCATGTCATTGCTGAAATGGTGCATGAATGGGTGCCCAATCGACCAAGTAGCTACTCTACGCATTTCAGAAACAGGAATGTACCTTGCAGCAGTATGTCTGATGCCGTGGGTGCAGTGAGCATTCAAACATACAGATCAATCCTCTCCAGCCAACCAATAGCACAGATCAGTGCAGGAGGTTATCTATTGAGCAATCGACCACTTGGCTGGCAGTCTGCCTAGGGCAGCTTCAGCATATGTGAACAGCTGACAAGCCTCGCTACGAAATTCTGTAGTATGCTACAGATAAAAAAAAAAACACAGCCTTGCACAAGGACAGGATTCTCCTACACCCCCATGTGAAATTTGTGCTCATGGTAGTCTCTGAGTTTCACCTTAATCATGCACTCCTTGTACTGAAACACTTCAGAGGCTGTGAACACTCCACAAACTAGATGTTTGCAAGGTAGATCAGGAATGGAAAGCAATCTTGACCTAGGATGCCGCTTGGGATGTGTAACTGCAGTCACAAAGTCCAGGGTCATACTGGACTTCTTAGTTCAAGCGAGATGGTCCATGACCCCTGGGGCTGAAAAGATCTGTCCCTGTAAAGGGCAGGTCCACCATCTGCGTGAATGGTGAAATGTGCAGCCAGGCATGCCGATGGATATCGGCAATGCTGTAGCCATTTCTGGTGCTGACAAGTCACTTGAGTCCAGGGCTACCTGCAACTGGTGTCTGGCCAAAGAAAGCCCCATCCAGCTGACTTTCTTCAGGGAGCAGGTTTACCAAGTCAGAGAGCCTTTCAAGGAACTCATGGTCTAACCTGAATATCAAAGCCGCATCACTGGCTTGCAGTATACCTACTGACATAGCTGCATAGACCTTTTGGCCTAGGAAGACCTGCTTCTTAAGACTGCTGGTGTGGTGGCTTGTCTGTGTCACCCTGCACATTTAATTTGCAGAACACCCCATCTGCCAATAATCCATCTAGAAACAGATGTTCTGAGAAGCTGGAAAATCCATCCTGGGGTCCGCATACATGTACTTAATTTGATGTATGGGGTGGGGGGCCTGGCAGGAGGCTAGGTACTGCCGTATACCGAGTGCTTGGCCCAGGATGGCTAGGGAGATAGGGAACACTACCCCCAGTCAGGAAATCTGGCTCAAGAATATACATCAGTGGATAGATATCCTTCTTCTGAACTCCTTCACTGGAGTGTACAGAGCAATGGACATCTGATCCACGAGGGTCGAGGCTGAGGCCTAGTCCCCCTAGGAGGATTGGTTTGCTGGCTGGCTGTTTTCCAGTCCACACAGGTTGAAGGAATGGATAACTCATCCAACTCCAAATCAAGATAGAGAAGCGTCAACAGTCAACATGGGGTATGGACGATCATCTCAGATGGGATGACCACCATCAACAGAAGACATGGAATTTCAGTCTTGGACCTTAAGTACCTGGTCAGTGAGCCCATCACTGGCTTGGTGGGGGTGAGGGTGGCTCCACCTGTATGGGTTGCTGCTGCATGGCTGGCAGAGCTGGATTGTGCTGATGGGTACAAGACCAGGATCAGCACCAGGATGGGCAGCCATGACTGGGGTGGGTCTAACAGCACTGCCAGTCTTCCCCAACAGTGGGCAAAAGGTTCTGCAGATCCACTACTGCCAGGCTATCCTCTCCCATCTGAGATGGGCTTCATGTCAGTGGCTGAAGTCAGACAACGATGAGGAAGAGTTTGTTGTTGACGGAGATGTTGATGCCAAGTTTAAGAGTGCAATCTATCGTCGACTGCAAGACACACAGTATCAGTGCTTCCAGTTCCAGATACCCTGGAGTGGGTACTGGCCTATCCGGGGATGACACCAAAGTCAGGATGACTAGGTGATGGCTGGAACAGACTGGGAGTTCAGTAGAACCTGACCTATCCAGTGTGCAAGTGAGGAGGGAGTCCTCTCCCTCAACAGGGTTGAATGTCGGATCCACCGGGTGTCAAATTAGCTGGTTGCTTCAATGGACACTCCAGAGGCAGACTAACAAGCTCCACTGGTGGCTGGTTCGACCTCCTTTGAAAGTTAACACTGAAGTGGATTCTCCAGTCAGGGAGAGTGTGAGTGGTCCCTTGACCAGCAACAATCCTGCAAATGGTGTTGATTTTGTGTTTTCATTGACAAGACAGAGACTTATCTTCGAAGAAGTGAAGAGACAGAAAACAAAACAAACTCTGTGCACCTGAGGGTTCAAGAGATCCAGTGCATACTCATCTTCCTTCACATATAGGCCTGGCATATCCCTGCCAGCCCCCTCCAAGGTCCGCAAGAGTACCACCATCCCTGTAGTACATCCCATGCTTTGACCTGGAGAATCCCCTGCTTATGCTCCTTGAGGACCCAGACATTAAACGAGGTGTCATGTCAATTGGTCATGGATACAGGATACCTGCACAAAATACAGCTCTGAAATCCCTGCTTTTCTTTGACCCATAGTGAATCACTATAATCGAGCAGAGCCACAGGATTAAGGAAATGAGTCAAAAATGCAGCCAAACCTTGAAAAAGTGAAGAATCCCCAAACACTCACTGTACCTTCCAGTAAAAGAAAGTAAACAGATGAATAAAGCCACCAGTCTGTTCACAGAGCTCTTTGTAATTATGCACTTTTAGGTACCAATGTTTTAAGTCATACAGTGTATTGAAACAGGTTCAGGGTAAGAATATCAGGGTCTAAGTAAGGCATTAACCCTACTGACTGTCAGCACAGCATAGCACCTCACAGATGGCAAGCTTTAAAAAAAACCGCAACACACACACACACACATATGCACACACACATACACAAATATTAATACATTTTTTATGCAAAATGCTGAGCATTACAGGACCCATTTTTAAGTCTGTCGTGCATGCAAGCACAGATTAACTTGTTGATATAAGAGTTGCTATAGAGGGTTGTGGGGGGGGGGGTCCACTGGAGAGCTCTGTTCAAGGGGCAAGTCTGCAGCAGATGAATAAGTAGGTAGGCTCATTTTCTGGTTTTGGGGTGGAGTTGGCAAAGTTTTCAAAGGACAGAGCTGAACCAATAGTGGCGTGGCTTGGTCCTTTGATGTGTAAACAGCCTTACATTACATTTACTTCCTGGTTGCACGTTCACAGTGCCATAGTGCTTACAGTGACAACGGCTGACAAGTGAATGTGCTGAGCCTGTCTTCAAAAGCAATCCAATTCCTCCCTCCCATTGCTCATGCCCTCCCTCCATTCCTGTTTGAGCACCCCCACCAGCAAATCACTCCCTCCCACTGCTGCTATTCTTCCTGCTCCCTCCATACCTGTTTGAGCACCCCTCCAGTAAATCAATCCCTTCCGCTCCCTCCCACTGCTGCTGTCCTCCCCGCACCCTTCGTTTCTGTCCCCCTGGACACTGGGGAGCCCACTCCCAGTATCCAGAAATGTATGCAACATTGTTTCCTGTTAAAAAAAAAGAAAACCGTCCCCAATGTCTTCTTTTTCTAAACCTGCAAAAAAGAAAACAGTCCCTCATTGTCTCCTCTGTCCCAGCAAATCATTCCCTCCCACTCCTTCCCACTGTTACTGTCCTCCTTGCACCCTCTGTTCCCTGCCCCCCTGGATACTGGGGAGCCCACTCCCAGTATCCAGAAATGTACACAACATTGTTTCCTGTTTAAAAAAAAAAAAGAAAACCATCCCCAATGTCTTTCTTTGTTTAAACCTGCAAAAAAGAAATGGTCCATAGTTGTCTCCCCATCCCCTCACCCATCACGACTCCTCCCACTGTGCACCCACTCCCCTTACCCCTTACCCACACTTACCTCTGAGGTTGAGAGCAACGATCTTCAGTGGACTGGGACATGTCTGCACTCTTCAAAAGTGAAGATTTTAAGGTAAGCCGAATAATAGGAATCAAGGTGGGGGGGGGTTCAACTTAGGTTGATATCTCAGTCATTTTTAGGAATTTTGGCCCCACATTTTCAAAAACGGGGTTCTTGGGACCCCACCTTCTGAATATTGTCACTGTCATTTTGTTACTTGGTCCCGAAATGTGATTTTGTGGTTGCTGTGCTGAATCACCTTTTGGGACTAATTAATGAAACAACAGTGCCATTGTTCATGAGGTGGGGTCTCAAAAAGCCCATGTTGCAAATTTGTTGAAAAATTCCAAAAAATTACTGTTATGAGCGTGCGTTGCACAGTTTCTATGCATGCTCCTAACTTTGCCACTTTTTAATATTTTCACTGCAGATTTTCAACATTTCCATTATATCACATTTCCTTATGAACAGTGAAGCTGTCATTTTTCATATCCTGCCTGACACATGTTTTCGCACCTGTGGCACAGAATGGTGTGGTGGCTCTGTGAAATCACCTTTTGGGAAGAGTGAATGAAATGACAGTGGCACTTTTCATGAAGTGGGGTCATAAGAATGCTACACTGAAAATTTGGTATGAAAATATTAACAAACAACAACGTTACAAGAATGCACTTAAATTAACAAATGCAGGCTTGTACCTTTGGTACTTTTCAATATTTTGACCCCAAATTTTCATCATAGCC
Organism: Neoceratodus forsteri; assembly: GCA_016271365.2. Classification (NCBI taxonomy): domain Eukaryota; kingdom Metazoa; phylum Chordata; order Ceratodontiformes; family Ceratodontidae; genus Neoceratodus; species Neoceratodus forsteri. Next base: position 396,436,142 of record CM028136.1, on the reverse strand, counting down.
ATTTCTTCACTGCATCTCATGAATGTGACAGCTGCCATTTTCCAGATCCTGGACAAAATGTATTTTTGCATCCCAAAAGGTGATTTCAAGAGCTACTGCGTGAAATTACCTTTTGATGGGAGTTGAATTGTATGCTTCGGCTTTTTTTCATGAGGTGGTGTACAAGTCGCTATGTTGAAAATGTGGTGTAAAATATTAAAAACAGTGAAGTTAAGAACCTGTGTTGAAATTTGCCAACACTAGCTCATAACCCCCTCACCCCCACCCAAATGGCACCAGTGCACACAACGAACTTTCAGCATAGACAAATGCTTGTTTAACTATTATGCAAATATGTCAACTGACACTCCCCATAAGGAGCAATCCTTTAAATTCCAGAGAGTATAACAGCCACACTGCTGCAATGATGATTCTGCAGTTTGTCACATCACCTTCTGTTTCATATAGAGCACTGATGAATCTACTCCATCACAGTGTTTCCCTATTATATCACTTATGACTAGGAAATACACAGTGCGAATGAATCTGCACTGTCGCAGGGTATTGCTGACATATCACCTCTAGCATAAATGAGGCATCGTGGCCTTGCTGCTAAGGCTCAGGAACTTGGAGACCCATCTTCAAATACCAGCACAGCCACTTACAGTGTGACCCAGAGCAAATTATTTACCCTCTCATTGTTTTAGTCTGCTCAATTCTATCAGCTGCATGAGTAAAAGGACTCCTCTGAAAATGGGCTATTCTGGGCAAAAAGTAAACACATTTAATGAATCTGCTGTGCCACAGGGTACCACTGTCATATCACCTTTGATTAGAGAATATATACTGTAGCTACATCACTGTCATAGCACCTTTAAAGCTAGTGTGTCACAGTATATCACCGCCATATCACCTTTGATTAGAGAATATGCAGCAGTAATAAGTCTGCAGTGTTGCAGGCTACCAAAGTAACATCACCTTTGATTAGAGAATGTGCAGCATGTAATAAATCTAAGAGACAAAGAATCCTGGCACAAAAGTACCAAGGCAAGAGAACTCTGGCAACAAAGCCAGATTGCAAAGAGATACAACATTAAACATATTCCCATAATGCAAAGCATCCTGGGATTAATATGCAAATCACCACGAAAGAATGTAGACTGGTTGAGAGTATGGTGCTAAATGGCTTCTCATACAGTCTGCAAAGGCTGAAAACAGAAGACACAGACATGTGTTTCATCTTTCTTAGGACTCATCCATATGCCTCATCAGTAACAGCCCAGGGAAAAGATGAACCAGTCATATTTATCTACTGTGTCCCAGGGTATCACTGACATATCACCACTTGATTAAAGAATATTCAGCAATAAAACATGTACTGTGTCACAGGGTATCACTTTATATAATCTTTGATTAGAGAATATACAGAACTAATAAACACTGTGTCACAGGGTATCACTTTTATATAATCTTTGATTAAAGGATATACCGAACTACCACAAGGTATCACTCTTATATCATCTTTGGTTAGAGAATATACAGAACTAATAAATACTGTCTCAGAGGGTATCACTGTTGGTGCACTGTCATAACCAGAGGAAGAGAACTGACTGGATCTGGAGGTAGTGCCAGAAATCTTTACAAGGCACATTGAATTGGAGACAAAGGTCTTCAAAGGATTTAAGCTGTGCTTGGTCAGAGAGGCGTAACTCCTCAACAGTATGAATTCCCACCTGGATCCATGAGGGCCAATTAAGGGGCTTATGGTCCACTGAGAAATGTGGGTTATGCCAAAAAGGGACCTTTAAAAGTGGGGATTGGGAGAGGTTTAACAGAATCAGCATGTTGCACCAGTATCGGAGTGAAATCAAGGTAGTAGGGTGATTGAGAAACCATCTAATACATTTAGTGTATAATAATATAACATGGGGAGGGGGAAGCAACTGCCTACCCTTCAAGAATTACCCATTGTGGGGAAAGAACATTCTTAGACTAAAACCATTTGAGGACTTAGGCTATGATAAAGGCTATATGATAGTGATGGAACTTAGGAAGCCCCCACCCCCCATCAGACCGGTGGTGTCGAAGCTTGCTCCTGCTAAGTCATGGGGGTTTGCCCTCCCATAAAAACTGACCAGTCATTTTATTCAGCAAATTAAACTATTTATTGGGGTGTAGATGGGTAAGTGAGCTAGAAGGTAGAATACTCAGGGAGCAAACATCATTTTTAAATCCTCAATCTTGCCAGTTAAGGAAATGCATACAGCACGCCATCTGTCCAGGTCAGCTTGTAAGGTGGATAGTAGCAGGGAAAGGGTGGCCTTGCAGATGTGCACAAGTGATGCAGTGATCCTTATACCTAAGTAAGTAATGTCATCAATTGCTCATCTCCAGCCAGTAGAGTGGAATAGAGAGGCACGGCAATGGCTATTAAGTGGGAAGATGTCATCCTCATCATGGTTTATTTTAAGACCAGACATTGAGGAGAAGGTAGCAAGAAGATGACGTAGGGGATGCAGGGCTTGTGAAGCATCAGCAAGGAGAATAAGCAAGTTATCGGCATGGGAGAAGGAGACATACTCAGTTTCTTGGATGGTAAGGCCTTTCATGTTAGGGTGTGTGCAGAGGGTGGCTTATAAGGGTTCAATCGCTAACAGAAATAATAGTGGGGAAAGGGGGCAACCTTGCGAGTACTGCGGGAGAGAGAGAGGAAAGGGTTGCGAAAGAAGGCTGTTCTTTAAGATTCTGGCCATTGGATTAGTGTATAGCATTGAATAACACTGAGGAAATTGGGACCTACTCCTACATACTGGAGGATTGCAAACAAACAGTCCCACTCAATGGAATCAAATGTTTTTTCAAAGTTGATTGTAACAGCAGCAGAAGGGGTAGCAATAGCTGACGCCAGCTGTTTCAAAGTAAGGAGAGTTCGCAAATGATCAACGTGGTGCCTGCCTGGCATGAACTCAGCTTGAAAAAGGTGAATGGGGGTAGGTAACACTGTCACAAGGTGGGATGCCATAACTTTAGCCAGGATCTTACCGTCCATGTTGTTTAAGGGTATTGGTCTGGAACTCCCAGGATTAAGGTGGTCCTTGACTTTTTTGGGAAGTATAGTAATGATCACTTTCTGAAGGGAGGGGGATAATTAGGAGTGGGACAGTGAGCTGTTGAACATACGCAACAGGAGGGTGGAAGGTCCTCTTTAAGAGCTGGATAGAATCCAGGGGGAAGCCATCACTGCAGGGCGGTTTGCACTTATTCGGACTTTTAATTGCACTGTGAAGTTCCTCTGAGGTGATGGGGAGGTCTAACTGTTGGGCTTATGTGGTGCTTAGGCAAGGGAAGTTAACAGAAGCGAGAAATTGGGGAGTGTTGAAAGAGTTGGGGAGGAGGTAGAGGCATAGAGGCATAGAGAGAGCAACAGAATTCTCTCATGATGTTAGAAATGTCTTGCTGAGTGGTACAGATTTGGCCCTGTGGATCTTTGATTCCATATATAAATTGGTTGACTATTTGTTTATGCAACCTGTAGGAGAGAATCTTACTAGATCAAGAAAAACAAAATGTTCCTAGCACACACTCACTCATAAGAGGAACGCCACACTATAATAAGTTAAAATGGCATTTTATTCAAAATCCAGGCCACAGCCTGACATGTTTTGATTTCAACATCCTTCTTCAAAGGCTGATATACATCTCTACAACAAAATTTTTTATAGGTGGAAAAACACATGACCCAATTGACAAAACAGTGACATCATACACCTGTGATTAATTAAAAACATTTATCTACTTAACCTCTTTAATACTATAAAACTTTTAAATATTACAAAATTCATGCATATAGTGCTTCATTCTTATCCATAACCATTGCAAAAGAGGACAGACAAAAAAGGGGAGGGGGTAGATAAATAAACAAAGGAAAAGGGAAAAGAAAGATGCATATGGAGGTAGAAATAAAACTATACCATAGAAAAATGTGGGGGAGGGAGAAAATACATAGAAGAAACATAGCAGAGTTCTCTGCTATAAATTATACTGTAAGTGCTTACATTTATAAATTTGAACTTCTTAAAGAGACACCTTGTTTTTTTATTTCTGTACCAAGAATTGAGTATTTTCAAAATAGAAGATATTGTCACTACAGGGAACAGATATCAGTACAGACTGGGGACACGGAACAGAGGGTAAAGACGAATGCAAAGGCAATTGCAAGAATACCCATAGGTCCTACCAATCTATTCATACTGGCATATACCTTTCTTTAAAGCTGCTGGACATACTTTTAAGACAATTAAAGTAGAAGTATCTTCCACTTTGTTTTCTCTAAATAAGGATGAACATCTAGTTGTGAGTTCAGACCTGGCTTCAATATCGCATTTAAAGTAATAATCCAGAAATTTTCCCTGATCAGCAGAAGATTGTTAAAATCTCCACCTCTAGCGCTTCTTGACACCTTGTCAATAGCTATAAATACAAAGTTATGTGCAGTGGTATCACTGGCTTAATAAACACTGGCATATCCTGTCAACAGAACCAGGCTTAAAAACCGTGAGGATGCTCCAATCAGGATGTGCTATAAGAAAGAACCCACATTAGGAAACTTTTAGTCCACAGTCATTTTAATGATATACAACAAGTAAATATTGGCTCAAGCACCCACAAGGGTGCTTAAGTGTAAGAGATGTGTAATAGTCTCCATATCCAACCCCAATATCTTTTTGGCAGTTGCAATACAGATAGAAACTTCACATTCAGACAATGTATCACTTGTGATACAGAGGGAATTATCTATCTGGCTGAGTGCAACTCATGAGCTTTCTATGTGGGGAAATCCCTTAGAAGCTTTAAAACATGAGTTGGGGAACATATGTGGAATATATTAAAAGGAGACATCACATATGCCACAGCTCTACACATCAGCATGGCGAGTGATCCCACTACACATAATTTTGTATTTACAGCTATTGACAAGGTGTCAACAAGCCCTAGAGGTGGGGATTTTAACAATCTTCTGCTGATCAGGGAAAATTTCGACTATTACTTTAAATTCAATACGGAAGCCAGGTCTGAACTCACAACTAGATATTCGTCCTTATTTAAAAAAGAAAACAAAGTAGAATATACTTCTATTTTAATTGTCTTAAAAGTATGCCCAGCAGCTTTAAAGAAATGTATGTGTGACCGGCCCAGTGGACGCTGAGGGTTGAGGCGCTTGATGCCACACCTGTTCACGCTGTACTCCAGGTTCGGGAGAGCCTGGCCGGCAGGGGAGGACTAGATTGTGTGTCCGATGATAGCTCTGCTAGTCCTGGGGAAAGGGTGAGATCCACACCACGCTCTGGTGGTCCTAGGATGCCTGGAGGTACTGCAGGTGTGCGGTGTCTAGAGGGGGCCACGGGCGGACATCCACACATTTGTGCATGATGTCATTGCATATCCATGCTCCCATTGGGTGAAAAAAGGAAAAAGAGCTGGGCACGACCATGCAGCTTGATGGCGCGCCCTGCCTCGCTGGGAGGACTGTTGTGGAATCGCGCTGGGGGGGTGGTTCAGCACCGGTCCAGCTGGTAGTAACAGGGGAGCTCTCCAGCAGGTTGGCCATGGCCGTGCCGGACCCCCCATCATCATGCGAGTGAGCCTGCTGCTCTCCCTGCAGACAGGGCAGGTGGCTGGATGCCCCTGCTGGTAGGCACCACAGTGGGCACAAGAAATAAAGACGTAATAAAAAAAAAGAAAGGTATATGCCAGTATGAACAGGCTGGTAGGACCTATGGGTATTCTTGCAATTGCCTTTGCATTAGTCTTTACCCTCTGTTCCATGTCCCCAGTCTGTACTGATATCTGTTCCCCGTAGTGACAATACCTTCTTTTTGAAAATACTCACTTCTTGGTACAGAAATAAAAAATACAAGGTGTCTCTTTAAGAAGCTCAAATTTGTAAATGTAAGCACTTATAGTATAATTTATATAGCTGAGAACTCTGCTATGTTTCTTCTATATATTTTCTCCTCCCCACATTTTTCTATGGTATAGTTTTATTTCTAGCTCTATACGATTTTTTTTCCTTTGCCTTTGTTTATTTATCTCCTCCCCACCCTTTTGTCGGTCCTCTTTTGTAATGGTTATGGATAAGAATGAAGCACTATGTGCACTTGAATTTTGCTATGTTTAAAAGTTTTATAGTATTAAAGAGGTTAAGTAGATAAATGTTTTAATCACAGGTGTATGATGTCACTGTTTTGTCGATTGGGTTGTGTTTTTTCACCTATAAAAAGTTTTGTTGTAGAGATGTATATCAGCCTTTGAAGAAGGATATTGAAATCCAAAACATGTTAGGCTGCGGCCTGGATTTTTAATTAAATGCCCTTTTAATTTATTAAGGTGTGGCATCCCTCTTATGGGTAATTGTGTGCTAGGAACTTTTTGTTTTTCTTTACCTTGTAGTTCTTTAGCACCATGTCCTTGTGTATACTCCTTAGTTGCAATAATCTTACTAGATCTCTCTCCTCCTTCCCAGAAAGTATGGCTTGTCTTGAATAAGGCCAGCTCAGCCTTCCTCGTGTAATGCATATTAAGTTGATATTGAATTTCTAATAACAGGGAGGGCTCATCAAGAGGGTTAGCCTTATGCTGCTCCTCTAGGGTTTGAAGCTTAGACACCAGGTCATGGACCTTCTGTTCCCTGGAGCAGCATCGATATGAAGCAAAACCAATTATCTGCCCCTTATGTAAGCCTTTAGAGACTCCCAAAGTATTTAATCAGAGACGTGATTGTTATCATTGTGGTCTAGAAAGAGCTAAATCTCTTTGCAGATCCAGGGAAGGAATGAGGGGTCTCATAGGAGGAGGGGATCCACATACCAAGAGGGGATACATGACCTAGAGGGCTCCCAGGAGAGTAGCGTGGAGAGGAGAGCATGATCTGAAATGACTATAGGGTGTATGGTGACATCCAAGGTCATGGGAGGTATAAGGTGGTTAGTAAGATAGAAATCAATCCAGCTAAAGGAGTTTTGGACTGCAGGGGAAAAAAGGTGAAGTATTTTACCTCAGGGTTTGCCAGTCACCACACATCAGTAAGGGAATGTTCCTGGATTAAATGAGATAGGGCCAAAGCTGCCTTAGGGTGAAGTTCCCCGAGGGAGAAACAGCAGTCTAAATCTGGTTATAGGGTAAGATTAAAATCCACCACAATCAGCATTGGGATAGGCGGAGAGTTGAAGGCAGCCAAATTATCTGAGAGTTGGGAAAAGAAATGAGGATCATCCTCACTGGGTGCATAGACATTAAGTAATAAGATGGGTCCCTCATGGGTATTAGGTTTAAGCATAACCCATTGGCCATCCTTATCGGACAGAGTGGAGAGAGGTTGCCATTTTAGGGATTTGTGTATCAGGATTGCCACCCCTCGCTTGACTGAGCAGAAAGTACTATAGGCCTCAAGACCAACCCACTCTCTCCTCAGTTTGGAAGATTCTAAGTGGGATAATTTAGCTTCCTGAGTAAACACTACTTTAGTCATCAATTTCTTTAAATGTGAGAGGACCTTTTTGTGTTTGATTGGAAAGTTGAGGCCCCTTACATTCCATGAAGTGAAAATTAGATCACCCATGGTCGTAATTGGAGAGGCTATGCCTGGAGTTCATGGCCAAGCAGCCAGCCAGCCACTCCCACTTCCTGAGCAGTTCCTCTCAGCCTCATTGTGAAGCATGTTTTCTTGGCAGCCAAAGGTTCTGTTGGTTTGTCCTCTGAACTGGTTGGGGCCCACCCCCCCCACCTGCTGCTCCTGCTTGTCTGCTGGATTTCTGTGTTTGTTTGTTTTTTCCAGCTTACGGTTTGTATTTTGCCTTCAGCTGCATGTGCTTCTTCTGTCTTTGTTCCCTGTTTTCTGTGTTTGTGTGTCTTTGTTTTTTTTTTGGGGGGGGGGCTTTGTTTCTAAGCTCCTGGCATACTGCTACTCCAGAACTCATGCTACTTGCTTCCAGTTACAACACTCAAATTCCTTGCAATGCAACTACAAACATTATCTGTGTGTTCAGCTCAGCCATAGCTGCTTTCCATGTTGCATACTTAATTGCTTTCACCTGATGCTGGCTCACACTGAAGCCTGGCTATACAGCTCAGTCATGCTCAACTCATTCTACTTGCCTCATTGTTGCAGTTCATTGCACTGCCTATGACAGTTGCTTTCAGAATATTGTTTCTCCTTTATTTTATGTTATTGCAGTTTGCAACTTGGTGTACTCAATACAGATGCTGCTTCTATGTTTGTACACCTGCTTCAAGCTCTGAATCTTGCTATGCAGTTCAATCTTGTTATTCCTTTATACACTGCTGTTCTACTCTGAGGTTAGCTAAAGCTCCTGCTGAGGCTATTAAATTAGCTTTAATATCTGCATGTGGTTCTCTGCCCTTTCGCTTCCTTGTTTGTCGACGTATGGACTGGAGGTATTTGGGGGTTGTGGCCTATGTGGCTAATTATTTCGTTTTAAATCCTGTCTTCACCACCCACTGAAAATCCTCAGAGTTTGTCACCTTGATTTGGCTTTGCAATGCCTGGCTGGCTTGCCCCACTATTCAGTGCTGTTTCATTGCTACTATGTTATGCAGACCTATGTGCAGGCCCACTTATTACTACTCTGTTACTGACCTACGTGCAGGGCCACGCTTGCTTACTTAATTGTTGCTCATTGCTTATGCAAACCATTACTTCATGCCTACTGCCATCCTCTTGGCTTCAGCCTCTTGGATTCTTCTGCATTCAATCTTGCAAGGTCTCAGCACTCAATGCTCATCACGATCTCAGCACACTGTGTTCATTCAGCTCACCAGCTTAGCTCTCAATCAATTTCTGGGGCATGCCAGCCATTCTAGTCTGGAGCAGAGTTCCTGCAGCTGATGGTCTTGCTCTGCATTAATCAGATCTTGAGGTGTGTCCAACTTGGGACAGGATCCTTCACCTGGCCCATAGCTGAAAATGTCCTTGCCCTGGGTTGGCTATTTTTAGCTGCCTGCTATGTGACAGCAGCTCCTGTGTAGAATTTAAGACTGTTGGTGAAGGGTGGTTACAATGATCTCCTTTGGCTCTAGTGTTCCACTCTAATGGTTAGCCATTGACTTTAGTGGTTTCCTAGCAAGACACCTCACTGCATTCTCCCTATGACTGCCTCTGATTCACCTGATTTGAGTTTAGGGTGGGTAGGCCAAGTGAGTGCCTCAGCAGTTGTTGCTCTCCTCCTCCTCTGCCTTGGTTGCATGTATTGTTACAGAGTTTTCTCGCAACTTTCCACGACGTTCCCGCTAGAGGGTTTGAATGAGAGCCTTCCTTCAAATTGGAATATTTTCCACCTCTCTTTAATTGGGTTTTCCAAATTTCAGCTGCTGAGCCATCACTAAATAAACTATCCCAAGCCTGGAGGGAAGGTGACCTAGGCCTTGGATCCTCAGAGAATTCCTTCTCATATGTTTTTTTTTACTCCTCCGTTAGTTAGCATAGTAGTGTCCCCTAGTTTCTTTACATAGGTTCTGCTGTTAGATGGAGGTGGAGGATGTCCTGCTGTCCTCTCTCCTTAGAGGATCCTCATTCTCAATGCAAACCATCAGTATCATGCTACGCATGCCTGGGCATTTCATTACGTTATCAAACTGAGCATCTCATTACATTATCAAACTGCCTATGCTTCTCTACTTCTATGTTACAGTTACTGCTCCTATGTCACTGTTACTGTTTGCTCATAAGCTTTTGTGTCACCTCCTTCTTTGAGATATGATTGAACATTTCTTTTGGGGATTCCTAAGGTACCTTTAGCCACAGGAATCGTCCCACTGGCACCTCTAGGGTGGAAACTTCCCGAGGGTTCCTTGCCTTCGCATTCTCACAGGGTGGTAATTTTCTGGAATAGAGAGTGCTAATGGCCAAAACTAAACTAATACAGTTGCACAAGCATAACACTATACTGGCTGTGCAGGGCATTGAACAGATAACATAACTGGTTTTAGGAGGCAGTGGATGGTTACTAGAACTTAGTAGGAGGATAACCACACTCACAGAGGTATAGCATATCATATATACATCTATCAATAAGGTTTGCATTGTATCGTAAAGGCAGTTAAACAACACATTGTGCGCCCACCAGGGCAACACTATCATAAACAGTACAATTACATAACTCTAAAAGACATGAACAAAGTACCTGCTGAGAACTGAAAAAACCTAATAACCCCTGTTTAAGACCAGCTATCTAGTCCCTATCTAACCTACAGTATGTTAAATAAATAAATAAAATAAATAAAGTCCTGCGGCATCTGTAAAAACCCAACGCAAAAGATACTGGCCAGTGTGTGGTGAGAATCCTCCCACCCCCCACATAATTGTCAAATGGCTTGTCCCGCAGGAAAAAAAAAGTAATCTGCATGGGATGCAGGGTCAAAGAGCTGGCCTAGAGCACACAGGTCCCCCTTGTCACCCGACTGTAGGTGTACATTATGTTGTGGGTAAACTGCTGGAGGAATAGAGTCTATTGCAGAAGAGAAAGTACATCAATTTTCTACCAGTCAGAGGATTTTGGCTAGTGAGTGGCAGCAGAAATGATAGTATAACAGGGAAGAAATTCAGTCGGGGTCACTGTGAGGGTGCCCATGTGGTCTTCGAGGTGGGAACATGAGCGCAGCTTCACACTACCAAGCAGCACTCCTGCTCGAAGTGCACGCCGCAGTCATCAGCCACACTGCAGTGACTAACCGCTGTGGACATTTTGTGCTATCAAGGATATAGACCTCAGAATGTTTAGCAGTATGGGGGCCTACTGAATTAGCACCCCAAAGAATGAAAGGGAACCTTCAAAGTAGAGTGGGGTACACACATACATTAAAGGGAGGCAGTATAGTGCAGTGGTTTAAGGCTCTGCGCTGCAAATCTGGAGACCTGTGTCTAAATCCCACAGCCCCCTCCTTGCATACTGTGTGACCCTGAGCAAGTCACTTAACTTCCCTGTGCTCCCAGGTTACACCTGTAAAGAAGCTATCAGCTTAGTGTGTCTCACCTGGTTAAACAATTGGGGAGAAAGTTACCCAGGATTAAATCAGAGCCACACTCACTGAACTGGAATGCAGAACACATAAACCTGGCACCGTCTCTCTCCCCCACCAGACAACCTGATGTAGCACCTGTGGGGAAAAAAAAGAATCTTATACCAAGCAAGTTAGACATGCAAAACTGTGCATAGTTTTCAAGAAAAGGCAGGAAGGGGTTTTATTTTTGTTTTGCAATGTATATGTTCCAGGACTTTATCATCAGAGCAATTTAAACAGCATACAACGGTAATAAGGGCCCTAGTCTCAAAAGCATTTTTGTCCCATTTTAAGCTTAAGGTTGAACTCTTGTGAGAATAAGTTCCTTAGTGCAGTGGTACAGGACTATACAGTCAATTTGGTGGTGATAGAGAGAACTGAGAAACATTATCCAGATGTTTCTAGAGGGGAAATACTGATGTCTTTTTATTCCCTGTATGTACAGCCCCATTAGGGAGTAAAGATCATATCATCACCACCATGTAGTCAGAGAGCTTATTTGTGCAGCATCCCTGGAAGGTTGCGCCATATCTGTAAAATTAAGCTGACGTGGACAGAAAAATCATATAAATGAATGATCTGCAGTCTAGGCACAACCACAGTATTTCTCAATGGCTCCATATCACTAGTGCTAGATGTCACTAATAATAAGGCTGCTGGCAGAAAATCATGGCAGCATTGGAAAATATATTTTGGCTGGAGGCTATTTCTCCACTCGGTCTTCATGCATCGTGCTCTGGTTGAAGAAAACTGGTGAGGTATGGGGATGGTTAAGATTTGCTTGTAGTGTACTGTTAATTAATTTTCACCCCTCCCCCAGCTGTGGTAGCTGCTTAATGTGGATTGTTTCTTTTTGAGTCATATACACCTGCGGCTGGACTTACTACTATGATACCTCGATTGTGCTATTGTTTCCTACATGCGGCAATGAAAAGAAGTGATAAATAAGACTGTTCAGGTTGTACAATAATCTCTCTTAAGGATGCCATTTGTAGAATGGTTTCAAGTCAGCACCTACAAGAAATATTGATCAAATGAGGAACAGTCACTTTTTTCAAAATATGTTATTGAGGAAATCAGAAAAAACCCAACAACAAACAATAACACACTAAATTAGATAAAAACCTCAGTTTACTTAATAAGGAATGAACAGATATTCACATACCTGGCTTACCAATACAGTACATACAAATACCTATCTAAACACTTTTTAATAGTCTAATGTGAAACTAATATAGAATTCTACTTAAACAGAAAAAACAATACAATGCAATTCAATTTACTAATAAGGAATCCAATGATGAGTTGACAGGCTATAAACTAACAAGTAGAACAATAAGGCTGATGGAGAAATACCTAAAAGCATGGAACCCTAGCTATCACCTAAGGAACAATGAAAGAGCTCCCCATATGGCTGCGTGCATCAGCTGAAAGAGTCACTGGCTACATGAGTAACCCTCTCATACTTGGTTAACTTTGATACAGCCTGCAGCTATTCTGTCCAGTTGTTGGGGTGGCATCTGTTCTCCAATGAAGCAAGACTTTCCTGATTGCTTCAAGTGCTGCAGGTGAAGCCACAGTTTGTGATTCTGTGCAGCTAGTTATCTATCATAGGTCCTGCTAGTAGCCAGTGAAAGGGATGTGCTGCCAGAGCTCTATGGAGAACCTGCTCACAGAACTGCAGAACCCTTGCCCAATAGACGGATGATATTGGTACGACTACAGGATGTGAGTCAGAGTGCCTACATGCTGATGACATCTTCAACAGAGGTCTGACTGTGAGAGGTTTATCTTGTAAAGCTGCTAGAGTGCGTAGCATTGATGGAGGAAGGTTTTCTGCATCAGTTGGTATCTCATATCTTGAAAACCCACATGGGCTGTTCTCACAAGCGACTCTCAAACCTCCTCTGAGATGCTGATATGCAACTCTGCTACCCACACCAGCCTATGATTGTGCAGGCTTGGAAACTTGGAGGAAAGGATGTAGCTGTATATATTGCCCCTGGTTTAAGATACCAGGTCCATTTGTGACCCTAAACCTCGCTGCTATTGCTGCCCTCATCTGAAGAGATCTCTAAAAGTTGGTGCATGGAAGGAGTACTGGACAGCTAGACTTCAAATGAATCCAGCTCACAAGTACCTGGTTTCCATAGCTGACCCACCACATGCAAGACTTTGGCCTCCCACAATGCCCAGTGTACAGGATGGCGATCTATGGTAGATGAGGATTATGCCAGAGAGGCTTCCATTGGCCTAACGGGTGGGATAACCAGTTGTGTTGCCTGGTAAAGAGTGGAGAACTGGGCTATTTGGGCAGGCTGGGTCATGTGCCCTGCTTTGTTCGCCCATGGGGGACCCGGCAGCAGCTGCTTCTCCAATGTAAGCCAAACTGGTTGCTCCAAGCCACTAGTTGTGATCCACTGAAGGTTCTATCTAATGCCTGAAGCTTGGAAGTATGCCAAGAGCCAGAGCAGTGACCAGCCCCCACATACTCCTCGGTGCTCTCAACTTTTGTTTACTAAACTGTGGCCTTTTCTCATCCCAAAGGAAGGAGGCAAAAAGCCATTCCAGATGTTGGAATGGTGATGCTGGGAGTGGAATGAGCAGGCTATTTAGAAGAAATAATTTTGTATGTGGCAGTTTTGCCCCCACAGTGAGACAAAGTTTCCTCCACCTATTGAAATCAGCCTCCAGGGTGGAAAGGAGTGGAGAAGAGGAAAATCCATCAGGGCCCTCAAATTGGTGGAGATCCAAATTCCGAGGTACTTAATCTTGTGCTGTTGCCAGGTCAGCACAAGGTAACTTACTAATGACTGCTGTGTGGCCCAACTGATGAGCAGGACTTCAGTTTTGGCCCAGTTAACTCTGAAGCCAGACAAGGGTTTAAAAGCATCTAGAATAGAGAGCTACTGGCAGTGATACAGCTGGGTTGGACAACATTTACAAGACATCATCCACAAAGGCCAGAGCCTTCACCTGCTGAATGCCACAGTGGATACCCATAATTTCAGAGCAGTGGCAGAACTTGCAGAGCAGGGAAGCCACTGCTGTGAGAAAGAGGAGGGGGAAAGGGACAGCCTGGCTTAGTTCCTTGTTACAGGAAAATTGGCTCTGTAATATGACCACTAGTCAGAATGCATGCTGTCAGCATATAAAGTTTTACCCATGATATGTAAGTGGAACTATACCCTATTTGGGACACTTCCTGGATGAGATAGTTCCACTCTACAGAATCAAATACCTTCTCAGTGTCTATGCTAACTAGCACGCTTTGGTCACTGACTTCTGGAGGCTACCCAGACTGCACACATCAGAGCTCTGATATTATCCATTGCCATGCTCCACCTAACAAAGCCCACCTGGTGAGAATTTATTATTGAGGGGAATCACTATTGCAAGGCAGTTAGCCATAATCTTTGCAACAATTTTCACATCAACATTAAGAATGGAAATAGACCTGTAGTTAGTAACTAACTGCAGGTCTATACCGGCTTTTGGTAGCAGTGCTATGAATGCTTCTGCCATGGAATGAGGGAGAGTTCCATTCCTAAAGGATACCATAAACACAGCTAAAAGATGCTCACTGATTTGTCATAAACTTCCAGTAGAGCTCAGCAGGGATCCTGTCTGGGCTGGGCGATTTCTATTTAGGTAGTGTCTTGATTGCCACATGTATTTTGGCAGAGAGATTGGTGCCTCCAGCATGCTCGACTGCTACTCAGACAGTCTGAGGAGGGGCCCTTCTAGTAAGTCTTGCGAGGTGGCTGATGCACCTCCATCCTGGGAGGCATACAAATGTGTGTAGAGGTGTGTGAAATGCCTTAGCAACTTCAGTGGGATTAGTGGTAACCTGCTCCCAAGGCAGACACAGAGAGCCCACCTGCTGTGTTTTCTGCTGCATTCTGGTCTGGAAAGCAAGAGCTTTCCTGCTTTCTTCTAGACTCCCAGTATTTATTTATTTATTGAAATGTTTCACCAGGAAGGCACACTGAGCAACAGGCTGCTAGTCTCCTGGTGCGACCTGGGGAAGGGGTACAATAGGAATGTGGCATTTTACATTCAAGTTACAAAGAACAACATAGCATACAATTAATTAAGGCAGTTGTTACAAAATAGTGCTGCATACATATGCAATTTGTGGTAACAATTAATATGTGCAATGGTAATAAGAACAAGTGCTGTTGCAAAATAAGGGGTGAAGAAGACGAGGATGAGATGTCAGATAGTGCAAAGTCATGTCCCGGAGAGACCCTTTCAGGAGGCGGGGAACCCTGCAAGAGGACAAGGGGCTGGAGTAGGGATTAGAGAGGGAGAGGGAGAGAGGGAGGGAGGGAGAGAGAGAGAGAGAGAGAGAGACAGAGAGAGAAAGTGTGAGTAACACCTAGGAGGGGAAGTAAGGCCTGACCCAAAAAAAGAACCTCAAGGAGGCAGGGAAGTTCAGGTGATTGTAAACCCTCCTTCAGTTAGGTGTTGTAATTATAGGGGATAGTGAGAGGGAAGGAATGAGAAATAACACATTGGATGGGATGAGGTCTGATCCAAGGAACCCACCAGGCTGCTTGGGACCCTGCAAGGGGACCTGGAAGGCCAAGGATATGTAGATGGGGGAAGAAAAGGTGGCAAGCCGAGGCACTGTAGGACCCCTTCAGGATGCTGAGAACCCTGCGAAGGGAGTGTGAAGGCTAGGAAAAAAGGGAGAGAGAGTAGGGGAAGGGAGAAAGGAATGAGAACTAGCACCTAGGAGGGGCTAGGGTTAGTAGAGACAGTAGAAGCGATAGAGGCATTGGGTAAATTCCAAAGGGGGACAAACTGTAAGGAGCAAGATGAAGGAAATTAAGGCAGGTCATAACAGGAACAGTTAGGTGCAAGATAGTTGGAGAGGGCAGTACTGATGGAATAGAGAGGAGGAGTGTCAGATTTGGGAAGGAGAGAGTTCCATGTTTAGGGAAGCGGTGAGAGTGGCAGACTAGCTGGAGAGGGTGGAGCGGCTGGGGACGATTAGTGTGCGAGGTGGGGTAGATCTGAGGGGAGTGGAAGGAGGAGGGTGTTATTAATGAGGGAGAGAGGTAAGAAGGGAGTTCACCCAGCCGGTGTTTAGTGGGTGAATTTAGCAGTGTGAGAGGTGTTTATTTGTAAGGGAGGGAAGGAAAGGGCTTTGATAGATGTCCACAGTGGTGGGTGCGTGAGGGAGCCTAAGGGCAAAAGCGGCAGAAGGAGTTGAAGATAATGTCCAATCTGGTCAGGGAGGACCTAAGAGCGCACCATAGACTACGCCACAGTAGTCAAGAATGGAGAGGATCATCTGAAAGCTCACACCTAGCTGCAGGAGGGATGCAACCGCGGTTCCTGAACAAGGCACCAAGCTTGAGATGACATTTTTTGGGATGGTGTCATTGTTTCCAGAGAAGTTGAGGTGTTGGTCTAACCAAACCCCAAGGTATCTGGAAGGATGAGTGTCCTCAAGTAAAGTCCCATCAAGAGTGCGGAAAGTGGGCAGGAGGGAAGCCTAGAGAGCCTCTGCCTTGTGCCAAAGGTCATGGAGACTCTCTTCTACGCCAAGGAATAATTGATGGTTTGCAAACCAGAGCTGGACCTTGTTGAAGTCATGCTGCAAGCTGGATGTAACCTCAGCTGGGCATGAGCCAGATGCATACAGGACAGTATCATCAGCGTACTTGTGTATGGTGGAGGAAGGGGAGCAGACAGATGGCAGGTTGTTAAGGAAGATGAAGAATAGAAGGGGACCAAGCATAGAGCCCTGAAAGAAGCTAGTGCAGATTGGGAGGGGTGGTGAGATGGCATTGCAGTCTCTTACTGATTGGGCTCTGCAATAAGTGTAGCCTTAAATCAGTTAGTGGCAGAAGGGTTAGACCAGCAGATGAGAGGAACCAAGGAGAAGAGAGGGAAACAGTGTCAAAAGCCTTGGCAAGGTCGACAGATATGGCTGAAGTGATTTGTCCATTGTCTGTCCTGGAGAGGATGGAATCAGTGAGCCGAATTAGGAGGTGGTAGTAGAATTGTTTTCCTGAAACCAGATTGGAAATGGGGTGAAGAAGGAGGTATCAGATATAAAGGAGGTGAGTTGAGAGAGACTAGATGTTCTTGTAGTTTGGCTAGGGTAGGGAGTATGTTTTCCAGTGCAGCTGGTGAAAGTGAACTGGGAGAGCATTGTACTGGTTCTCTTTGGCTTTCAGATATTGTTCTAGGTTAATCAGTTCATGAGCTTGCTGTTTTTATGGTGCACAGCATAGCTGATTACACACCTCTGAGATACACTTTAAAAGTATCCCACAACATGGCTCCAGTCACATCTGGTGTGTCATTGCAGGAGAAAACAGTTCTATTTCTGATGCTAGCCAGTGTAGGAAATCTTTAAGTGAGAAGAGGAAGGCGTCAATATTTATTTATTTGTTGATTTAAAGTTTCAGAATTACAACCTTTGAGTCAGAGACTCCTTTACAAAGGTTCCACGTCTGAGCAGACAAACAGGTTATGCAAGAAAACAACACATACCATTACATAGTGTTATACAGAGGTGTTTATAAAATGACATAATACAAATACATATATTGAACAGTCTCTTTAGGGTTGCTTAGCAGCCCTGGTCAATAGAACATGCAACATAAGGGAGATACGCGAGTACTTTCCATAATTTGTAACAACATTTGCAGAAATATGCAACCTGAATGTTCTCTGGGTGGAGGCCTGTGAAAAGGGAGATGCCAGTGCATGCATGGTCCAAAATGACTATCAGGCCTATATGTGCAACTTTGTACTTCATGCAAGCCATCAGTAGAAATCAGGAAAAGTCTAACCAACTGCTGGTATCATGTCGGGCAGAGTGAAAAGTAAACTCCGTACCTGTTGGGTAGAAATTTCTCCATAGATTGACCAGCTTGAATTCTACCACCATAGCTTGCAGTGCAGCTCAAGACTTGGTAGGCTGCAATAAGCACCCTCTGAGTCTGTCCAACAGAAGGTCCCAAACTTCATTGAAATCACCAGCTACTTGGAGTCTGTCACCCAACTGCATCAGTTTGGCAACCTGTTGAGCTATGTCCAAAAGAAAGAAAGAGTACCTTGGTTGGGCCATAGACATTAGCTAAGAGAAAGATCTGCGAATCGATACTGACTTTCACTATTACCCACCTGCCATCTGAAGAATAAACAGTATGTAGAATTTGCAGCTGTAGTTTCTTATGAAATAAAATCGCTACTCCTGGGAGCACATGCACAGCACGGGGACTGGCATGACTAAGTGGGAGCTCTGTGCCCCAAGGACTAAAATCTGTTAATAAATTTGGCCATCCTGCACTGATCTGAATGAGTTTTGTTTTATTCATTAGATTTAAATATCATGTAACGAACGTGAAAATTGCCGGCTGAAATTCCTACCTTGAGGTGGCAATTTGTTGAAAAAGGCGGCGGTTGACAGATGTGGTGTGAATGGCTACTGTGGCTTCGGACCTGGTTTCTTGGTGATGGTACTGAAATTAAGAGCATGTTGCAGCAGGTCCTCAGAGAAATATCAGTGTTTAAGTCCTCGGTATCCAACCTAGAAGAAAATATCCACGAGCGGCAGAACAGGGCCAGTGACACAGAAACTTTCCTTTCTTATATTGATGACAAGGATACATGCCACGAGGCCTGCATCCAAGAACTGGAATGAATGGTGGCCCAGTTAGGGGTGAGAGTGGAGGATGCTGAGAACTAGATCCACAAGAATAACCTACAGTTTGTAAATTTCCCAAGGGCAGAGCATCGGGATGCCAGCGCCTTTTGTAAAGAGTTACCTCATCTCAAGAAAACTGGAAGCACCCACTGGAAATAGATCGGGCTCATCGCGCTTGGGCGCCTCCCAGAGCTGGTGTGAGACCATGACCATTCTGGCATGGTTCCTGAGATTCACAGACAGGGAATAAATCCCATTTGCTAGGAGATCAGGTTCTTTATACTGGAATGGGCATCAAATCCACATCTTTGCAGATTACTCTACCGAACAGGAAGGTCTACACAGGGACTAAGCAAATCTTCCAAGAGCTTGACATCCAATACCGTCAGCAATATTCCGCCAAGTTGAACATTGTCAGGAGTGGTGTGCCACACCAATTTAATGCTCCAGAGGAAGTAGAGAATTATATCTGTAGAAATTGGCCAGACAAAGCTCAGCAACTTTCTGTCAAGGGAGGGAGCACCTCAACCCAACCATTCGATACAGCTCCCTGGTCCTGCCTGGAATCAACAGCATTCTCTCCATTACCCCAAACCAGTATACCCAGATGCAATGGACTGGCAGGTGTCAAAAGAGAAGCAATCTGGTAAAGCAGCAAAGAGAAACAACAGTTTGGTCACAGCCAGAAGGACAAGGACTCTTGAGCACACTGTAGGACTCTGACTCAGCTGCCAGCTCGGATTCCCTGGGGAACTGGCAGCAAAGAGAATGGGCCCACCCTCCACTCCAAACAAAGGACTGCCATCCACAGATCCCCGGCTGCCAAGCTTGAAGAAGTCTCCTATCTGCAGAACTCAACACCAGACACCTGATCATGGGCTGATCGAGCAGCATCCCTATTGGACCATAGGTGGCATAGACTGGATACTGAGACAGCCACTTCATGACGTCAGTTGGACAGCTCAGATGGACACTAAGCCCTTGCAAACTGATATTCTGTATGAAGTATAAATCACCTAATATTTGTAAGTAACCTTGGTGACTGGCAAATGCACGGCGGAGGGGGCAGGGGGGTTGACTTGTAATGTTAGGAGTCACAATTTATGATTTATGCCTTTGAACTAAAGGTGTACCATGCCACTCCACCTACCAGGGTGAGGAGATCCTTATACATCTCACTCACTCCCTACTTCTGCCTGCTCATGCCACGCAACCCACTGGTCAGTCCGTAGTGCCGCTCGGCTCTCTCTCTCTCTCTCTCTCTATCCTATGGTTGCTATACCTGTGAATCAGATCAGCTCACAGGATTGTCTCTTCTGAATTATGGGGCTAGACGAATCAGAGAGGGGCACCACTGAGCTGACTAGTACACCAGTGGCTGGGGCATAGGGCTGACAGGGCCTTTTACTGGCTTTCAGACTCATGGCATCTCAGTCAGCCTACTGCAAGCCAGACCTCTGCGGAGCCCCTATGAAGTTTCAACACACTGTATGGGGTTGCTGGAGGCTGCTGGCTGGGGCTATCATTACTGCTTCTGCTTGTTGGGCACACGTTGTGTTGGCAGGAAATTGCCCAAGCAGCAATCCTAAACTGACACTACTGGCTTCCCAGTTCCTCCCCCCCTTGGATGACCCCATTGTGGGTAGTTTCTGGGCCGTGTACATAAGGGAACCTACTAATACTACACCCTGATACCAAACAGCCATCAGTACATGCTCCTCCTTATGGAATGCCCAAGCTGCATGTGAGCCAGCAGATATAGGGTCGACAAGGGAGGTAGCCAGAAACCAAGAACATTAATCTGCCACAGTGGCAGCACATTAGAACAGTCATTAACCCCACATAAGCTGGTACAAGTTCTGGGGTGCACTATATGTACCACAAGGAACATACCCTCAATACTTCTGGCCAGCCTTGAGGTGCGATTAATCTTCAGATCCGTCTAGCAACACACCCTGTCATCATCAAGCTGCCACAAACAGAATTCCACTACCAGTCAGAGGTGTGCTAGCCCTACCACATTACCATCTGCATCCACATTTGGGTTTGGTAGAACTGGCTGTCAGGGCTGTCACTTCTGAGATCTATATGTCTCTGGCTGGACTTCTTGTTATCCAGGGGCTGGCAGGCTGGGATCTCCTCCACAGCCCCCAAACTGCCCTCACTTTCAATCCAGTCCCTTGCCCCTTGCAGTAGAATTTCGATGTTTAATCAGCCCCTAGGTAGGAATCAGGCTGATTATTCTCAATGCTTTTCTGAAAATGCCATCCCTGGGCACACATCTATCTCAGTGATACCCGACCCAGAGATGGCGTGCAGAGTAGGGGTCTTTGCTTGGGGGTCTCCACCCCAGCGAGGTTAAACCTCCTGTACCCAAAACATTTCACAGTTATTGTACCATATCCAAAATACATAGAGCCAGACAGGCAATGCTCTGGCAAAGGTTAAACTATTGCATGCTGTTTTTGCTGTTAACTTGTTGGAGTACAGTTTCTTGCAGCCCTGGCTCTTTGATTAAGTTGAACATGTCTCAACACCTGAATCTTCCTTTGCAAAGAGGGAGCTGGAACCCTGCCCAAGGTCATTATCTGGAGGAACTACTAGGGGTCTGGTTACATTTCATTACTGACTGGGCCAGAAATGGGATTACAGCTTACTCCTTTCCTCCTTAATCAACGTCCACAATGGTGGGTCGCCCTCTTAAATGCATTTCTTGGAATGTCAAGGCATAAACTCCTATTAAATGCCATAAACTTCTTGACCTCCTCAGGAAGGAAGGGTGGGTTAGCTTTCCTTCAGGAGACCCACCTCACTAAAACTGAGATGGAGAAGATCAAGACAGGTTGGTTTCCCAGGTATTCGGTAGCCTACAATTCAAGGAGCAGGGGTAGCCATCTGGGTTCTTAAATTCACCCCCTTACACTTACAGCAAACCTAGTCAGACACAGAAAGTAAGTACACCATTGTTACCAGACAATTTTAAAGGCAGGAGGTGACCCTTTATAACACCTATGGCCCAAACACCAAGGATGTGAGCTTCTTTCAGGACATAACACAAACACTAGCTACACATGCAACAGGTGCACTCTTTGTAGGGGTGACATGAATATTACCGTGAATGATTTCCTGGACAGAAACACAGCCCTGGTAGGTCCCAGATCACTGGCCTCTGAAGCTTTGGCAGAACTAGCAGCTGAACTTGGCCTAGTCAATAGCTGGTGCTTGATCCACCGTAAGGGATGGGACTATTCCTTCTACTCCACACCAAACGACAAATACTCTCAACTTGACCTCTGACCTCAGTGTGGTTCATGATAAACACAACCGTGGAGTCAAGCCATACAAAAGTGAGGGTACTACACTTTAGAAGGACTGATTTTGGCAAATGTGGAGTGCCTAAGGAATGAACTAGCAAATGGGCAGGAAGGAGGGTGGAAGAACAATGAGGGAAAAATCAAAACTGCCATCATAGAGGCAACAAGCCTTTGTGTGAGGCGAATAAAGAAAACAAAACAAAGTGAAAAACCACTATGGTTCTCAAAAGAGGTGGCAAGGAAGGTTAGGGAGAAAAAGATAGCATTCAGGAAGTATAATGAATCACAGAAGGAGCAGGACAGAGAACTTATCAGTTAAAAGCAGAAGGCGAGGAAGGTAGTCAGGATAGCAAAGGCCCAAACCAAGGAAAAGATAGCCAGCTCAGTTAAGAAGGGGATAAAACTTTTATAGATACATTACAGAGCGAAGAAAGACTAAGGGTGGATAGTGAGGCTTAATAAAAGGAGGGAAGGGCAGAGAGCAACAGTGAAAAGGCAGAGATACTGAACAAATATTTTGCTCAGTATTCACAAAAGAAGAAGAGGGGGTGGTACCTAAACCAAATAATATAAGTACTCTGGGCAGGGGGGTTGATACCAGTCCATTCACAGAAGAAAGGGTTCTGACAGAACTCTTAAAACTCAAGGTGGACAAAACAATGGGACCTGACGGGATTCACCTCAGAATTCTAAAAGAACTAAGGGGAGACCTAGTAACACCACTGACTACCCTTTTTAACAAATCATGAGATGATGGTGTGGTACCTGAGGACTGGAAGAAGGCAGATGTGATCCCCCTCCACAAAAGTGGGAGCAAGGCAGAGGCAGGAAACTACAGACCTGTTAGTTTAACCTCAGTGGTAGGGAAAATGATGGAATCATTTATGAAAGAACGAATTGTCGAGTACCTAGAGGCCAGTGGGGCACAGAACCCAAGGCAGCATGGATTCACAGTGGGAAGGTCATGTCAGATGAATCTAATAGCTTTCTTTGACTGGGCGACCAAAGTAGTAGACCAGGGAGGGGCAGGTGATATGGCCTACTTAGACTTTAGCAAGGCATTTGACACAGTACCACACACAAGATTAATAAACAAGTTAGCCAGCCTGGGAGTGAGCCCCAGGGTGGTAGCCTGGGTAACAAATTGGCTGGACAACAGGATGGAGAGGGTAATAGTAAATGGAGCACACTCTGGAGAAAGGGGAGTTACTAGTGGGGTACCACAGGGTTCAGTACTAGGACTGGTACTCTCTAATGTTTTTATAGGTGACATCGTGTAGGGGCTGGTAGGAAATGTATGTTTCTTTGCAGACGACACAAAGATCTGCAACAGGGTTGATACACAAGGAGGGGTGCAAAGAATGAGAAGGGACTTGGCAAGGCTGGAGCAATGGTCAAGAGTATGGCAGCTTAGTTTCAATGCAAAGAAGTGCAGTAATGCACCTGGGAAACAAAATCCCAGGGAAGAGTACACAATGTGGGGGGTACTAACAACAACAAAATGTGAAGGACCTGGGGTACCTATATCGACAACCTTAAGGTAGGCAAGCAATGTGATAAGGCAGTAAGGAGGGCTGGGGGGATTCTGGGATGCATAGGGAGAGGCATCACCAGTAGAAAGCAGGATGTTGTTATGCCTTTGTACAGACAGCTGGTGAGACCCCATCTGAAGTACTGCATGCAGTTCCTGAGACCCCATCTCCGCAAGAACATAGACAGGATGGAGACAGTACAGAGGAGGGCAACTAATATGGTGCTGGGTTTGCACCAGAAACCATAAAAGAGAGACTAAAAGAGCTTAATATATATACACTTGAGGAAAGGAGGGAGAGGGGGGACATGATAAAAACTTTCAAGTTCCTCAAGGGAATCAACAAAGTCCAAGAGGGTAGCATATTGCAGAAAAAGATATGTGCAAGAACAAGAGGGCACAATTTAAAGGTGGTGGGGGAATGGCTCAGGGGCAACATGAGGAAGTATTTTTTCATGGAGAGGGTGGTGGATGCATGGAACAGCCTTCCTTAGGAGGTTGTGAGGTCAAAACAGTGGTGAAATTCAAGAATGCATGGGACTGACATAAAGGCAATTATAGTGGGGAGTAGAAGGGGTTGAGGAGGATGTAGTCTGCTGGTTAACTAGGACCTGCAGCTTATCCAATAGGTTAGGAAATGGACAGGACTAGGTGAGCCAAGTAGTCTTTATCTGTCGTCAAAATCTATGTTTCTATGTTTCAGTGGTTAGTCGCAAAAACTCGTGTGCACTGTGTGATGAATGCCTCCACTGGAGCAATCCTTATTTTGGATCATGCTCCAGTCTACTTTACATAGCTTACTTCCACTGCACAGGCACAGACCCAGAAACAGTAGCACTTTAATGCCTCCTTGCTAAAGAATGAAACCTTTTGCAAGACACTTACGAAGGATATACAACTTTTTCTAGACACAAACCGGGTTGGGGACACATCAGAGGTGGTCAGATGATATGCCCTGAAGGCATATATACATGAGCACTGCATAAGGTATGCCTGACACATCAGATGAAACCAACTTAAGGATCTTGAAGAAATGATCAGCTACGCTTTAAACACTTAGACGTGAGATACCCAGTAAACCTGTCTGGGGAGAAAGACCTATCCCAAATATAATCGCACCAGATGCTAGATCAACATGCACCTGCACCTAAAGTTGGAGTTTGTTCTGTTCTGCACTCAAACAACATTTCTGGGTAGCTGGTGAATGACTAGGCTGACTCTTAGCATACCTGCTAAAGAGGTGACAAGAGCATTCCAAAATAGTGGGATCAGGGCGAGTAATGGAGAGGTTAGAACCGACCTCAAGGAGGTCAATGAAGAGTTTAAGTACTTCTACCAGACCCTGTACAAACCTGAAGCCCAGCCTGCTGAGCAGAATCTGACCAGCTTCCTTGACCCTCTTCACCTACCAAACTAGACCAAGAACTGAGGGAATGTATGGATGCCCCATCCTGGCAGGTAAGTTAACGCACTCTCTGTGAACATGCCAAAGGTAAGAGACAAGGTGCAGATGGTCTCTTGGCAGAATTTCTTTACCCT
This sequence comes from Neoceratodus forsteri, assembly GCA_016271365.2. Lineage (NCBI taxonomy): Eukaryota > Metazoa > Chordata > Ceratodontiformes > Ceratodontidae > Neoceratodus > Neoceratodus forsteri. The sequence goes on along the minus strand of CM028136.1, from coordinate 396,411,031 downwards.
TTTGGAGGCTGTTGCTGAAACCCTCTCACAACAGCTCTTTCAGAAGCTACTCAAGTTGACCAGCTACCTCCCTCCATGCGGATGGCAGTCATCACACCGATACCTAAGGAGGGCAAGGATCCTTTAGCATGTGGTAGTTACAGGCCTCTTTCCCTCATCACAGCAGATTGCAAGGCCTATGCAAAAGTCCTAGCCACTCATCTAAAGAAGGCCATAGTCATGCTCATAGACTCAGACCAGGTCATATTTGTGCTGCAAAGGAAAGCCACAGACAACACCAGATGACTCCTGTAAACCTCATCTGGGAAGCAACAACTTCTTGACAGGGGTTCAGTGCTTCTCTTGCTTGATGCAGAGAAAGCATTTGACAGGTGGAATGGTCCTATCTATTCCGGATCCTAAAGCACTTTGGCCTCAGAGGCAACTTCATAGTCTATATCCGCACTCTGTGAGGGACCTCAGCTTGGTCATCATAGATACATAGATGTTGGCAGATAAGGGCCTATGGCCCAACTAGTCTGCCCATGTGTGCACGCATTACTTTGCTTCTTCCAAGCTTCTTTAGAACTGGGTTGTCACCAATGGAATAACATCCACCCTTTTCTGCTAGGTAGAGGCACCCATCAGGGCCATCCTCTATTGCCCTGTTATTTATTGTGGTGTTGGAGCTCTGATGCAGGTGGTGAGGCAAAATATCTCCATACAGGATATACTGTATCACCCCTTTTCGTTGACACCCCGACGGCGAAACAAGAAAAAGGACCATTACAGCGACATTCACGGTAATGGTCCATTTTCCTTGTTTCACCTTCTCCCAGTGTTCCGCCCCCTCCCCGGACCAACTCTGACCTGGAGTTGGAATCGTAGAGTCTGGGGGATGTGGGGGGGCACAGCTCCCCACAGAAAACAACAAGTCAAGAGGCGGCACAAAACCTATGTCGGTATTTTGCCGTCGCTGTGGGGGAGGTCTGCATTTTCGTTGATGGGAAAACTTGGTGCTTCCAGGATATACACATGGGAGGGGAGCATAAACCCTTGCATATGTAGATGATATCATGCTACTGCTTTCAAATTCAGAGAAGTCGGAACCAGCTGTACTGGAACCCTGGCCACATATGACTTCCTAGCAGGATACAAAGCTAATGTGTCCAAATCTCACTCATACTACCTCACAAAAGTGCATAGCTGCACTCTCTCTCACTACCCATGGGGCTTCAACTGGCTCAAACTCCATCAAATACCTGAAATTCAGTTCACATGGAACATCCTCTCTAGGGCAACTGAATCTCTGGCAAAGTCACAGGCTATGGCCAAAGATTTGGGGAAGAGCACATGCTTATAAGATGATGGCTGCACCCCATATGCAATACTTGTTAGATAATTTCCAGTCTGTATCAGTCCAGACATATTTCAAGGCTTGCATAAACAAATGCTGGCCTTCATCTGGGCACAGGGGCCCAAGAGGGTCAGCCATCGCAAGCTAATTAGGGCCTGCAGAGCAGGGCAGCTGGAAGCTTCCTGACTCAATGAAGCATGAAGTACACTTTGCAGCGAAATCACCTGCACACTCCCAGCTTCAGATAATGCTAAGCTTCTAAATGGACTGTGAAGTCCACTTAATGAAGAAAAGAATGTATGAAAACATCTTGCTCAGAAAACTCCCAAAATCGGTCGCTACCCACCCCACCCTAACAACCAAGAAGGTGGCATAAGCAAAACACAGCAAGGCATCCAAGTGGGTGCCAACAAAGTCTCCCCTGCTACACCTATGGGGAAACCCCCACATCTGAATTGGACAGCAGGTCCCGGCCTGGAAAGATTGGTCCTAGAAAGACCTGCTTATCTTGCACCAGATGAGACCTGAAGTCCTTCGGTCAGCTTCAAACTGAATTTGACCTAAACAGTTCACAACATTGACAGTATCAGCAGCTGTGCCATGCCCTAACTACCATCCTGGGACCACACTTTAAGATGAGACCAAAGCAGCACTTGTACATGTTGCTGTAGCATGAGGGCTCCACACCACCCTTGGCCAGGGAGATATACAAGGGCCTTCTGAATCTCCAGCCAGATCACACAGAAGCCCTCTGACAAAAAATGGAGTGCAGAACTTCATAATAACATCTCAACACAGGAGTGGATGAAGGTCTGGCACAATAGCTGGCTTGCCACCTGGGACGCAAGAAATAGGTTTACCCAGTTTAAGATATTACATTGATGGCACAGGACTCCGCAACAGCTATTCAGCTGGGGCCTGACTGTAACCGGAGTAATGCTATGTGCAATACATGAGGATACCATCACCCACCTTATATGGGAATGCCCCACCATTGTTTCCATTCTGGCAGTAGGTCCAGGGAACCCTTGGGGATGTTCTAGGTAACTCTGTTACTCTAACAGATAGTCTAGTACTATTGGGGCTACCTTCCGGAGACAGGGACTGGGGTGCCCTTTCACAACCTCAGCGAAGATGGGTTCTAGGAGCCTTAATAACTGCCAAACATGTCCTGCTGCAGCACTGGTAGAGCACACAAGCCCCTGTCATCCTGGAATGGGTCACGGAGCTAGGGAAAATGGCAGCCTTCAAAAGAGTACATTACAGGGTAGCTGGGAACTTCGACTACTACCAGGAGCTATGGGGCCCATTTCTTGTCTCCCATACTGCAGAATAACCCAAGGGTACTATATGCCATCCTGTCTACAGAGAACTCCAACTGGCTGGTATGCTGAGATAAGCAATTAACTGGGATGCTAGATCTTTCTTATTTGTAGCAATAGTCCCTCTCTTATACAGACACCTGGGACCCTCCAGCTCACCTATTTCTGTACATTTACAGTGTTCTCTTGCACTGTGGCAGAACGAATGGGCTGACCCGGGAACAGACGGGTGTACCTGGTAATATAACACTCCCCTCAATGATGCCATACACATAGATAATGAAGATGCAGGTAATGGTCATGACTAATTTCCATAAGTATTTACTATAACGCTTGGTTTATATATTTGTATCATTCACTTTCTTGTAGCTTAGGGATATTTAACTAGTTTATGCTTTTATGTACTAGATTTTTCCTTGTGCCTAGCTTTGCAGTTCCTCAGTAGCAACAACAGGGTGTTAAGAATTAGATAATTCTGGTATTAGCGAATTTATAATTTGTTTCAATTAAGAGTTCATGACGTGTTTGCCTTTATACTGTATGTTTGAAAATACAGTATTACAGTTGATGTAGTCTGTAATCCAAGGGAGAAATCCTGGCTGGGAATGTTTTTCTTATTGCATTGTTGTGTATCTTGTGAGACTGAATTTGTAGAAAACCAATAGACTTTCAATTACAAAAAAAAAATCGCTACTCCTCTGGCCTTCTTAGAAAAGGAGCTACTAATCACATGACCCACCCATTCCCTATCCAACTTCTGAGCTTCTGCTTCCAGTGAATGAGTTTCCTAGAGAAAAGCAACATCGCAGCATTCGTTCTTCAGGTGAGCTAAGATGTGCCTCACTTAATTGGAGAGTTAATACCTTGGACATTCCAAGAGAGGAACTGCAATAGGTTAGCCACCATAATAGTAGAAAGCAGAGTGGCTGAATTTTCATTTTCTCCATTTGGGCTTGGTAGGTATTAAAAAAGCCAGTTGATAATTATTGATGAAGACTGCAAAAACCCAGTGCAATGGATAATATTGGCCCCAAAACCCAACAGTGGCCTCTATCACAGAAGGTCAAGTGACTACAAATTGTAGTATATCCATGAGGTATGTCCCCAACCTCTTAAAACTGATTCCATGCCTCAGAATATCTGTATTTTCCATTTCCTAAGCAACAACGAACTTGGGTCCCTTAGAAGACCCTATGGTACTAGATAGAAAGGCTAACTGTTATAAAAAACACACAACGAGAAACACATTAAACATATTAAAATCTCTCTAAAACTAATCATCCAGGACTGTGGGTACTCTATAGTCCTGTCCAATAAACAATTAGTGACACTGGAGCAAATACAAAACTACCCAACAGTGAGGAGCCAGCAGTGGCTCCTATCCCTGCACTCCCACTGTGCTCTCAAGAACTACACAACAGTGAGGGCCAGCAGTGGCTCCTATCCCCTGCACTCCCACTGTGCTCTCAAGAACTACCTAACAGTGAGGAGCCAGCAGTGGCTCCTATCCCTGCACTTCCACTGTGCTCTCAAGAACTACCCAACAGTGAAAAGCCAGCAGTGGCTCCTATCCCCTGCACTTCCACTGTGCTCTCAAGAACTACCCAACAGTGAGGAGCCAGCAGTGGCTCCTATCCCCTACACTCCTCAAGAACTACCTAACAGTGAGGAGCCAGCAGTGGCTCCTATCCCCTACACTCCCACTGTGCTCTCAAGAACTACCTAACAGTGAAGAGCCAGCAGTGGCTCCTATCCCCTACACTTCCACTGTGCTCTCAAGAACTACCTAACAGTAAAGAGCCAGCAGTGGCTCCTATCCCCTGTACTTCCACTGTGCTCTCAAGAACTACCCAACAGTGAGGAGCCAGCAGTGGCTCCTCTCCCCTACACTCCCACTGCACTCTCAAGAACTACCTAACAGCAAACTACCTACTTGCACCTTCTCCTTGGGCCCTGGAAGGTGAGAGTATTCCTTTATGTTTCCTCTGATCGGTCCCAGTACTATGGTAAGGGGTTAAGGTCTACAGCCTGGAGAAAGGGTTATACTTCTGTCAGATTGCCATGCTGGCTTCACCCTGCAGTTTTCTTTGAGACTGTGCAGACCAGTCCCACCTATACACCAACTCCAGGACACATTGTGAAAAGGGAAAAAAAGGATCGATAATGGTCCCCCCAGTACAATAAGCGAGTAGAAGTAGCAACTCCATGGGATCCCTGCTGCAGTAACCCCTCAACTGGGTACCACCACTGCTTGGGTATAAAAACCCTCAAATTTCACTTTGATGGGTGCCGCACTGGCTGGGCAGTACGAGGGGGAGGTGAATGGCAATCATGCAGATGGTCCCCACTGCTGTCCACCAGCTGGAGGGCAGCAGTGGTGGAGGTCCAGGATGGTCGGGTGTTAAAGTGTAGGGAGGGGGGCCATAATTCAGATGTGATCCTGGTCTGTTGCCATCTATGGGCCAGACAAAATGAGCCAGTCAGTCCAGCATTAAGTCCTGCAAACAACACTGCCTACCTGCCAGAAAAGGGATACAACCAAACCGGGCACATATGACAAACAAAACCAAAGAAAGTGGACGGCAGGGTAGAGCCACATGGTATTTTTGTTTTTGGGAGGGGATGCTGCTACTGAAATATCAGTCAGCTAGGTGGAGACAGGATGGGAATAGGCTAGGAGGAGGGAGGAAAGAGGAGGAGGAGACCCCAGTATCTCTGAAACAAAAAGCAAACATGTAAGTTGAGGAACATTCACTTAATTATGGGGTACTGTAGCACTGAAATAGAAATCATTTGTTTGGCAGTTCAGGACAGGCCAGAACACTAAGAAGCCCAGGGAAAAAATCCTATGGTACTTGTTGAATTTTAAGTAAATTTCAAGCTTAATAGTTTTAGTCTTTTGGGGTTAATAGCCGTTATCAACCTTGCACTAGTCCTTCTAGCAAAAAATTATAATTTTTATTACTGTCCAGCAAGGGAGGGTAGGAATCATAAACCGGACCACAGTGCTGGCCAGCCAATCCCTTCCACTTCCTGGTCCACCTGCTCGGCCCCTGTGCTCAGACATTTTGTGACATCTAACCAGGGAGACAGTGGGGGCGTGCGTTCCATTGAAGTCTATGGGGAAGGATTTCAAACAGTTTTTACAGATGTTTAAGCAACCTTTGATAAAAATGAAAGCCACTGCTCAACTAATAGGGACCCTATTAGTTAAGTAATGGCTTTCATTTTTATCAAAGGGTGCTTAAACATCTGTAAAAACTTTGTGAAATCCTTCCCATAGGCTCTTCAATGGGCATGCCCCTCGTTCTCCCCTGTTAGATGCTCACAAATGTCTGAGCACAGGGGTGGGGCATGTGGGCCGGAAGTGAAGGATCAGCTGGCCAGCACTATGGCCCTATTTATGATCCCTTTACCCTTGCTGGACATTCTTAAAAATTGTAATTTTGTGCTAGAATGACTAGTGCAAGGTTAAGGTAATGGACTATGAAACCATACACTTAATTTTTGACTTTGCCTTTGAAATTTGGCACACCAAGATAGCCACATTTTGGTGTAACACCAATTTTTCAAGATGGTCCTGGAGGAACTGGACTAGATGCAGCAGCATAATTGTACATTATTGCAGTTACAAGTGCTTGGATACTATCCTAAGTTGGACAATGCCAGATAGTTCCCTCAAAACTAGATTTCAGATGTCAACAAATGGTGTTGACATCCTAGAATGGATCTGTCTTGGTAGGATACTTTTATGAATCCAACCAGAATGATTGGATCTGATGGAACCGACGGATCTGATGGTTGGGTTCATGGATCTGACACTAGATATTTGGGTCTGACCTTGGATACATAAATATTCAACCTTGGATCCTAGATCTGAGTTAGTTCAGATATTTGTCGGATCCTAGGTTGGATACAAGCACTATCTGACAGTGGCAAGTTGAACTCATTAAAGCACTGTCCAAGCACCTTTAGTTACTGTACAAGTTTAGACAATAGGAATATTTTTTTAAAACATGTTTTATTCTCCTGGCCTGTCCCCACAGAACTGCTGTCCACAGCTGCCATATACCACATTCTGACTTACAGAATTCCATCCCCAAAATGTACATCACATTCTGAGCAACCCCAGTACCTCCTCAGATCCTATCCTCTGAGTTTGGGACCACACATCCATTTCAGCCCCTGTAACAGACATTGCATTTTCTATATCTGGCAGACAACGTGGGGCAAATCCTGGCATCAGGGTTCAGGGCCATTGGGTGTGGAACCTGCAATGGCTGTGATGGGTGAGTAGGATTTCATCTGCCTGTGGGACAACATACTTTGTTCCTTGTTCTCTTGCCAGAGCACGCACAATCACAATGTCTGTGAGGTGCCATCCCGTGGGAAGAACCAATGTCTGCACACGCTTCCCACCCTTGTGTACTTGTTTTCTCAGCTGTAGCACCACCTATGGTCACCTAAGAGGTGCTATTGCAGAGGGAGGCACAACTCACCTTTCCCAGAGGAGGTTAGTGTTCTGTGGGACTCTTGAGCCTCCTTCCCACTGGCTCTCTAAGGATTTTTGGAACCCAGGTTGTGTGTAACGCAAGTGTCAATACTGCTGCTACTCCTTTGGTCCAGCAGCACTATAAATCTGAACTAGTTATGCAGCAAAAACAGTAAAGTAAAACTATAGTATGTACATATTTACAGGCTAGTTGTGGGGTGGGTAAAAATAAAAAGGTGTTACAACAGAAGATAAACAATTGCTCGACTCAGTGTAAGATATACTCCAATCTAAAAGAGATGATGAGAGGAGTGAAAAGGAGGTTTTAGTTTGCTAATCCGACTGCCAGAAGTATATGTATTAGCATGTGTATGGTATAAGTACATGCTATAACAGAGCCCTTTGAAGGTAATTATGCTACTGAGTTCCTTGTGATTACTTGTCAGTTAGTTTCGGGTAATTTTGGAAACTATCTGGAAAGTTTTTTATCAATTCAATTAGTGTTTGCCAAATGCATGACAGATTAACAACGATTGTCCAGTCCTTGAGGGACAGATGAAAAGCTCAAAAAGAAGTGTGTCATTTTAAGTTAATAAAATCTGTAAGAAGTGTACTAAATGTTGTTATTACATAAGGAGCAACATATTGAAAGTGCTTGTGAGGCACAAATGTTATTTAAAGTCACAAACTGGCCAACTGAATATGTAACGGGGTCACAATGGATGTTACAGTTTCAACCCCTGCCTAGTGGGCTCAAACAAGGTTGAGGGGCCTGCATTCTTATCTTCCTGATTAGGAGGTTCATATCCAGAGAGTTTTTGTTTGCACAGTGCCTCCACCTGGAGATCTAGTTTAAGTGGGCCTGGTGTCAAAAAAAAGAGAAAAAAAGTCATTCTGCTAATCTGCACACCATCCTGCAAAACTGAAGCCCCTTGGCTACTGTGCCATAAGCCTACTGGACTAGCTGCCCAAATTTTGTGCAAAACTGCATTTGAAAAAATATTGTGCGTTACTGTTTTCCAAATCATCCTGCCGTTAAAAAAATTAAAAAAATAAAATTTCTCAACCCTGACCATCCTGCAAAACTGAAGCAACTTGATTAGTGTGCGATATGCCCACTGAGTTAACTCCCTACCCATTTCATGCAAAATCACTTTGAAAAAATATTGTGAGTTTTCCAAATCATCCTGCAGTTGAAAAAACAAACATTTGTTCTCGATCTGACCCTCACCATCATGCAAAGCTGAAGTCCCTTGGCTAGTGTGCCATAAGCCTATTGGGCTAGCTGCCCAATTCCATGCAAAAATCACATTTGAAAAAATATTGTGTGTTACTGTCTTTAAAATTATCTTGCTGTTAGAAAAAAAACAACAACATTGTTCTCAATCCTGACTATCTTGTAGAATCAAACCTTCTTGGCTAGTGTGCCATAAGTCTATTGGGCTAACTCTGCCTAGTTTCATGCAAAATCACATTTGAAAAAATATTGTGTTTTCCAAATCATTCCACTATTTAAAAAAACATGTCCGGCCTGCTGGTGCAATGATAGCGCTATTGCTTGTCACGCCAGTAACCCAGGTTTGGGAATGAGTCTAGGCTGCTGGAGGGCTGGCCTGGGGAGGATGGTCGAGTGTCCCTGGACACTCGTCTCCTTGGGGGAGGGAGGCTTTCTGGTCTCCCGCTGTCACAATGCCACCTGGGTGACCACAGATGGCAATGCAGAGTTGAGCCACTACACAGGGAGGGGAGCATCAGCAGTCTGACATTCTGACATCAGACGCACATCTTGTGATGCTCTAGGGAGAGGATGTAAGTAAGGAAAATCCCTGACTGCACAGTATGCCACCCACCACTCAGCTACAGGTCTCGCACTGCTGACTTGGCTTGCTCTCCCTAACTGTCAGTTAAACTCTGCTCGGGGGTAAGGGGTGTCCCCCCAGGCAGCCCTTCCTGTGGGGGGGGTCATTCATGGGGGCACATGGGAGAAGCAAGGTACTTCCCAGGGAAGGCGGGCGATGGGGCTGGTCAGGGTGGTAAGGCTGAAGGGGGCCAGTTGGTGTTGGGAGGATAAACATAGTAACAATTCCTGAAAAAAAAAAGGACAGAAGTGATACTGAGAATAATAATGATGGTGGGTTGTGACACAATTTGTCCAAAAGACAGAAAACGCACTGGCACTGCTGAATTGTGTTTGACAGAAAATAACAAATCAATCTCAGTATGTGAGTGACACCAGTGGCACATACCCTTTCCTCACATGTAATTCACCTTGGCACATCAAGCAACAAAAGAGGCTCAGGTGGTGCCGCGTCTTGTAAGAGGAGTAAGGGACAAGATAGTAGTGGCACAGTTATTAAAAAAAAAAAAGATTGTCAGGGGCATCACCCTGTAGAGGCACTGAAAAGATGACTACATATGCTTTTAATGTTTCGCTATCCCATTTATCATCTCATGACTCAGACTCCAGCACAGACAAGAACAGCAGTGGTAGCAACTTTGTGCCCAATGTGCTTGAGTCCGAGTCATCTGATTCTTCTTCTGATACTGATGTAAGTGCAGGACAAAAGTCCCATTAAAAATCCTGAAGACAGGCAATCAGGGGAGGCCAACACAAATGGAGGTGACAATGGCAGTAACAAGGAGGATAGTACTGTTTCCCCTCCTGACACGGTTTTTTTACATGAGGAGGACAATGTTCCTGATGGTAATGACATAATGAAAGAAAACACTGTTACTACTGGCCAGCAGGTACCTAAGCCAGGAGGTAAAACTAAAGAAAGCCACTTCTTGGGTATGGAACTACTATTATATTGATTCTCAAAATGCTTGTTGTGCAATATATACCGTACACTGCAAAACCAGTGTCAGCAGGGGCAGATAGGAAAATCACCTTGGAAAATCTTCTAATAAGACACTCAAAGAGAATGCACCCAATTGCATGTAACAGAAAAGACTGTGTCACTGTCTGGTGAGTCAGAGAATGAGGCAGATGACAGTGAACTAGAAGGTGTTTCTTCATTATCAAAAAGTGGTGGCATAGGCATCTATTTTCCAACTCCATATAACCAAAAAAGCAAACAGCATGATCTTTCGTCTCTGTTAACATCAGCATCTGGCACATTTGTGCTGTATCTGACAGTTCTCCTCGATTACCTACTGTCCATTCCTCTTGCAACAGACCTTGCCCAAACTAAAACAGTTAACCATGCAAGAGTCATTTCAGGGGCCATGCAAATATGATCACACACTTCCAATTGCCCAGAAATTAAGGGAATAGCAGAAATGTTGACTCTTGACCTGCGCCCTTCTCTTTTGTTGAATCTGTTGGCTTTAAAAATTAATGCAGATGACAGTTTCACAATATCAAATACCTTATAGAAAATATTTTGCCACTAAGGCAGTACCAAATGTCTATTGTGGATTGTGTGAAAAAGGACGACACCTTGAACTGCACAGCAGTGTCACAAATACATATTACAGGTCATGTGGACCAGCATCCAAACTGTAGACTACATGACAGTCACTGGTTACTGGTCATCCATTCACAATTCACGTTTCTCTGCCTCATCCTCTGTCTCAGTCACATCTGCCACAATATGTGAGAAGCAGGCTGCCTTGTGTATTACTAGTTTTGAGTCAAAAGATCACACTGCAGTGAACCTCTTGCAAGAATTAAGAAGATGGTTTGCTGAGCCTCCGAGATTGGGCACCAGAAAAACAAAATGTGCCATTTGTCTTGAAATGTTTACTCCCTCATGGCCTGTCTCCAGGATTTTTGGTATTGGATAATGGGCTAACATCATATGTGCTGTGAAGGATGGAGTGTATGTGCACATACCTTGCTTTGCTCATATCCTCAGTCTTATAGCACATGATTTTCTTAATGATGACAGTAGTGTTCAGAATGCATTAAGTGTTGCATGCAAACTGTGTAGAAATGTTAATCATTCTGGTAAAGCATGCAACATATTGCAACAACTACAAAAGGACTATAATCTTCCACAACGTCAACTAAAGCAGGAAATGGTCAACAGGTAGAATTCCATCTTTTACATTGTACAAAAACTTCTTTAGCAGTCTAAAACAATGCATCAGCACACCATGGATCAATCAAAAGGGGAAAGGGTGTATACTACTCAGTTCAAGCCAGTGGACCCTGACAGCACAATTGTGCCACATTCTTCAGCCATTTTAGGAAACCACTCAGGAAATGAGTACAGACAGTGCCCAGCTGAGTCAAGTAATACCCTTGATATTCCTTCTTAAGAACAAACTCAAAAAGCAGAAGGCAACACTTCTTGAGGAAGGTAGTGTTGTTTTCTCTCATTAAAAAGCTAGCCATGTCCCTGGAAGTGGACCCCAGAATGTCAATGATGTTAGAATCAGAACATCATATTCTGAACATAGTGTTAGACCCTCAATATAAGACTAGCCCGGCATCCTTTCTTTCCTCTGGCCTCACAGATATCATCAGGTATAAAAAGACCTACTCATTGAAAAAGTATCTGATGAAATTATGGATATTTTTCGATTTCACAACCAGTTGAACATACACTCTCCCAAACCTCATTGCCAGCGAGAGAAACATCCAATGGAAAAGAGGAATATGGTGACATTTGGTCAGACCTACATAATATTGATAAATACACTAATTCTTCCTTTGCTAGCCAAGGTCATGCTGCTGGTACTATGGCTGAAGACTGTCTAAAAGACCCTAGGAAACTCAGCATACAGGATGACCCTTTGAAATATTGGTAGAGTATTGCAGAGTTGCCATTTTATATTTAAGTTGCACTCCAACCAGTGTCTACTCTGAGAGAATCTTCAGCACCTCTGATAGTGTTGCTTCATGTCTGCACTACTGAAAATGTCGAATGTTTGACCTTGGTCTCTTTGCTGGCTCCATTGGTTCTCTATAAAGTCGTTTTGATATCAAAGATGATGATTAGCCTGTATGTACTGCTTACATTTAATTGGTGATTGTATCTGTGTGAGGGGTTATCTTGCTGATGGATGTAAGGCCAAATGGGACAAAAACAAACAAATTTAATAAGAAAAAACACAAAACAAAGAAACGATGTTGCCTGTTAAATGGTGACTAAAAACAAAGAGACTGTTAGTCATGTCAGTGTTGAAAAAATTTAAAAGAAATAATAATAAAAAAATGCATGTGTGTGGGGGAATCGGCTTCTAGCTGAAATGTTGTTGGATTCCAATTGTGTAAGTTTTAAGTAATGTTTTAATGTATTTCTATGTACTAGTCACTGTAAAAATGGCATTTCTGTTAATCTGCTTACCAGTTTAACATTTAATATACTTTATTCAGCTTAAGTTGAAAATATGAAACAACTTATAAAGACTATGTGCAAGGCATCCATTACATGAGGTCTACACATACAATGCACCGTATGTTATTTTATAACAGTAAAATAAAACAAAATGAAAAAGAAAAAAAAAAACTTACTCCCCCCTACACCCCCCACTACTATTACCCCAAACCCCCCGTTTACACCAGAAAGTTCTAAGTTAACCTTTATCTGTTATTTCCATAGGGCCAGATATTCAAAAGGATTGCACCATGCGCAATAGGGTTGCGGCTGCGCAAGTCCAAACTTGCTCCATTCTGCGATATTCAGCAGGAGGCAGTTGTGCCACAGAAAACATGCTGAGCAACAGCGCAATGCAAATGAATGCAAGCTGAACTGGAGGGGGAGGAACCATGCATAAACTGCACAGCCCGATATTCAGCCGGGCTGTGCAGAGTTGTGCAGGCGCAACCCCCAACCTGCGCCTGCACAACTTTGAGCCAAAAAAAAAAGGCTTGTCGAGGGACACACAGGTGAGCTGCCGCATTGCAGTGCAACACAGCAGCTGCCACCTGTGGCTGGCCCTCAACCCACTCCTTGTTTCGCAGTTCGATCATGGCAGAGCGAAAACTCATCACCACCGTTGACAGTGGGAACAGCAGAATCACTTCACCGCTCGATTATGGTTTTATGTTGGCTCATTGTCTAAAGACTTAGCAGACATTCTTGAAGTCTAACCACAGGCACTGTGAAGCTTCAGTCCAGATTGCTTATAGCTGACATATTACACCTTTACAATGAAGGCTGTGACATATTGATTAATTTATTTATTGACTCTTTACACAAGTTAAAATCACAGACATACAGTTAAGAATATGTATTTTTCAGATGCGATCTGGAGAGAGGATGGGGAAGGAAAGATATTGGATCGTATAATCAGAAGAAGAAGAAATGAATCAGAGGATTCAAAAGAGGTAAACTCAGCTGATGGACATCTAAACTGTAATATTAATAGCGGACATAAGTTCATGCTTTAAATCCCATCTCTTCTGACTACAATCACAGAAATGAGATATTTCATAGGAACTGAGGTCAATTTTGAAAGAAAATAAAGAATTGTCCGGGAACTCAGAGATTGTTGAAGGCTATACGTACTGCTAAGCAAAGGGTTTTGATTTAAGATTATACTAGTCATGTCAAAATGGTAGAGACATCACAGGAGCTGATCTACACCTCTGAACATTCCTTTTACCATCTGTTATACATGGCTCTGTTTTGCTCTGCTGGATTTTTATTCCTGGCCTCACAAATGTTCTGTTCATTCTGCATTACATTTACTGTCTTTGCTAAAGCACTTTGTACCTTTCCCACATAAGCCACTCCTTCTTGAAGTTGAAAAGAAGACTTTTCTGTGATTACAAAGCATTGTTGGTTTAAAGGACTCTTCATAAAAAGGCTAGAAGAAAATATTCAAATGGAAATTACAAAAGTGGAGGGAGAGTAGTCTGACTTAGGTTATGAGAGTGGTTTGTCTCACCTCAGCCATTGAGCTCAAGAACTGCCAGCCATGAGTATTTTCCAATCCTAGCAAGGCCTGCATCCACAGTGAGCTCAGCGGCACCCCACTGCTTCTCCTGCATACAGCTCTTGCCTGGCCCCAATATTTCTGGGTACTCATCTCCCTGTCAGGTGATGCCCTGCAAGGACAATTATTGGCTCTTGTCTCAGACCTTCCCATGGTTAGAAAGAGTGACAAGCACTCAGACTGTGACCTCTGCAATGAGCTTCCTCCACACTAAATCAACTAATTGAAGTGCTATATATACCTGCTGTCTGAGGAACTCTTTAACCTATCGTGATAGATACAAGGCTCAGATAAGCACATTATACATTGAAACATACACAAAACACAAAGGAAGTGCAACAGTTAAGTACACCTAAAACACAAAGTGAATGGATTTATCACTCAAAATATGAAGCAAAGTCTCTGAAATAATGGGCAGTTCTTAGTATGCAAATTAGGTTGAGATCTGATTGGAGAATATGTTCCATGCTTTTTTTCCTCGAGACCTCCTTCTTTGACAGTGTTACAGCTTTTCTGGCAATTTGTGGTCCCTGGTTAGATGTTACAAATATAAAACTAAACTAGTTAGTAGTTAAATATGATATTCTTGTTTTCAGTGCTTGTTTGAATGTTTCTTCCATGAGGAAATCTCCAGTATTTTTAGACAAAGCATTGTGAGTTCTCATCTGTGTTATTACCTAAATTTAGCAAAGTTGTGTCGCACTTGGGTGAGCTGTCTTTTGTAAATGTGATCCAGATTCACAGTTCCAGGAGGGAAGACTTCATATATCGAATGCATAAACTATACAGATTACAGTGTAATTTTGATATGTAGGATATAAAAAACACTACATCAAAATACAAAATCTGACTCCATGAATCCAGGCTCAGAACCTTCGCCATTCATGTGTTATAAAAATCCTTCAGTGTCTAACAAGGTGATAACTCGTGCAGTTGAGCACTGCTCTTATGTATTCCATTTATACAGTACCAGTTTGTAAACAACAACTTCTATGTTGGCTCATTGTCTAAAGACTTAACAGACATTCTTGAAGTCCTACCACAGGCATTGTGAAGCTGACAGTTTCAGATTGCTTATATCTGACATATTACACCTTTACAATGAAGGCTGTGACACTGTTTATTAATTTATTTATTGAATCTTTTCACAAGTTAAACACACAGACATACAGTTAAGAATGTTATTTTCAGATGCGATCTGGAGAGAGAGGATGTGGAGAAGGAAAGATATTGGATCGTACAATCAAGAGAAGAAGAAAATGAATCAGAGGATTCAAAGAGGTAAACTCTGCTGATGGACATCTAAACTGTAATATTAATAGCGGACATAAGTTCATGCTTTAAATCCTCTCTCTTCTGACTTCAATCATAGAAATGAGACATTTCACAGGAAGAGGTCAATTTGAACAGAAAATTGTGTCCTGGAACTCAGAGATTGTTGAAGGCTATACTGCTAAGCAAAGGGTTTTATTTAAGATTATACTCAGTCAGTAAAAAATGGGAGAGACATCACAGGAGCTGATCTACACCCCTCTGAACATTCCTGGGATGGGGCAAAAGGAGTAAGGCCATCAGGAAATGGAGGGTAATGAGTACCAATGCCCATAGTCTGGGCAACACGCTCCTGAGCTGGATGGCCTTAATGGAAGAGGGATGCCTGGATATTGTAGCAGTCACAGAAACATGATACACAGGAACCATGACTGGGATGTTAACATACCAGGGTACATAACCTACAGGAGAGACAGGCAGGGAGAAGAGGGGAGGATTAGCTCTCTATGTAAAGGAAGGGATAAAAGCAACTGAACAAAAGAGTAAACAGGGAGGAGAGGAGGCACTGTGGGTCACCTTGGAGACTGGAAAGGGCACCACAATCCGCACAGGGTTGTGTACAGACCCCCATGTCAGGGGAAGGAATGGACAAGGATATGATAGAAGGCATTCTTAGAATGGCAGAGAAAGGGAAGATACTGTTAATGGGAGCCTGAATATGCCAGATGTTAACTGGAGCACATTTGCTTCAGCACATCCAAGAGCAGGGCCATTCTTGATGCCCCACAGGTGGCAGGCATTAGACAGCTAGTTTCGGAACCCACTCATGAGGGAGCAATCTTAGACCTTGTACTCTCAAACGGGGTGAGAGAGATCTCAGATCTAGAAGTGGGTTGCCATCTGGGGACAAGTGACCATCAAACAGTGTGGTTCACGTTAAACTCAGCTACAGAGTCAAGCCATAAAAGTGAGGGTACTGGACTTTAGGAGGCTGACTTTGGCAAGATGGGAGAGTGCCTCAGAAAACACTAGCAAACAGGCTAGAAGGAGGTGTGGAGCAACAATGGGAATTATCAAAACTGCCATCACAGAGGCAACAAGCCTTTGTGTGAAGCAAATAAACAAATCAAAATGAAAGAAAAAGCCACTATGGTTCTCAAAAGAGGTGGCTGTGAAAGTCAGGAAGAAAAGATAGCATTCCGGAAGTATAAGGAAACACAGAAGGAGCAGGACAGAGAGCTGTACCAGTTAAGGCAGAAGGAAGCAGGAGGAGGGAAGTCAGAATAGCAAAGGCCCAAACTGAGGAAAAGATAGCCAACTCAGTTAAGAAGGGGATAAAGCCTTTTATAGGTACATCAGTGAGCGTAGAAAGACAAAGGGAGGGATAGTGAGGCTGAATAGAATGAACGGTGGGTGGGCAGAGGGGACAGTGAAAAAGCAGGAATACTGAATGAATATTTCTGCTCAGTATTCACAAAGAGGAGGGGAAGTGCCTAATCCAATTAACAGAAGCACTCTTGATAGGGGGTCGATCCCAGTCCTTTCACAGAAGAAAGGGTTCTGCAAGAACTCCTAAAACTGAAGGTGGACAAAGCAATGGGTCCTGATGGAATTCACCCCAGAATTCTAAAAGAATTAAAGGAGGAACTAGTGAAACCACTGGCTACTCTTTTAATAAATCATGGGAGGATGGTGTGGTACCTGAGGACTGGAGGAAGGGGATGTGATTCCCCTTCACAAAAGTGGACCAAGACAGAGGCAGGAAACTACAGACCTGTCAGTCTGACCTCTGTGGTAGGGAAAGTGATGGAGTCACTTGAAGGAAAGAATAGTTGAGTACCTAGAGGCCAGTGGAGCACAGGACCCAAGGCAGCATGGGTTCACAGCGGAAGGTCATGTCAGACGAATCTAATAGATTTCTTGACTGGGTGACCAAAGTAGTAGACCAGGAGGGCTGTGGACATGGCCTACCTAGACTTTTAGCAAGGCATTTGACACAGTCCCACAAAAGATTAACAGTCAAATTAACCAGCCTGGGAGTGGGACCCAGGGTGGTAGCCTGGGTAAAACATTGGCTGGACAACAGGACACAGAAGGTAATTGTAAATGGAGTCCACTCTGAAGAAAGGGGGTTACTAGTGGGTACCACAAGGTTCAGTATTGGGTCCAGTCCTTTTAATGTCTTCATCAGTGACATTGCAGAGGGACTGAAGGAAAGTATGCCTTTTGCAGATGACACAAAGATCTGCAACAGGGTTGATACACAAGGAGGCATGGAAAGGATGAAAAGGGACTTGGCAAGGTTGGAGGAATGGTCAGAAGTATGGCAGCTAGGATTCAATGCAAAGAAGTGCAAAATAATGCACCTGGGAAGCAAGAACCCAGGGAAGAATACACAATGGGTGGGAGGTAGTAACAACAACAAAAAGGAAAGGGACCTGGGGGTAATCATATCAGATGACCTTAAGGTTAGCAAGCAATGTGAGAAGGCAGTAGGGAGGGCTGGAGGTATACTGGGATGTATAGGAGAGGCATCATCAGCAGAAAACAGGAAGTTGTTATCCCTCTGTACAGACAGTTGGTGAGACCCCTGAGTATCATGTGTCCAGTTCTGGAGACCCCATCTCCACAAGGACATAGACAGGATAGAGGCAGTCCAGAGGAGGGACCAAAATGGTGCAGGGTCTGCAAGAGAAGCCGTATGAGGAGAGACTAAAGGAGCTTAATATGTATACCCTTGAGGAAAGAAGGGAGGGGACATGATAGAAACTTTTAAGTACCTCAGTGGAATCAACAAAGTCCAAGAGGGTAGCATCTTTCAGAAAAGATACTTGCAAGAACAAGGGACACAATTTAAAGATAGAAGGAGGGCGGTTCAGGGCAATGTGAGGAAGTATTATTTCACAGAGAGGGCAGTGGATGCATGGAACAGCCTTCCTGAGGAGGTTGTGGGTCTAAAACTGTGGGAGAATTCAAGAATGCATGGGACAGACATAAGGCAATTTTGTGGAGGAAAGAAACAGGCTGTTGGTTAACTAGGATCTGCGGCTCATCCTGTAGGTAGGGAAATGGGCAGACTAGATGGGCCTAGCGGTCCTTATCTGCCGTCAAAGTCTATGTTTCTATGTTTCTATGTTCCTTTACCATCTGTTATACATGGCTCTGTTTTGCTCTGCTGGATTTTTTTCCTGGCCTCACAAATGTTCTGTTCATTCTGCATTACATTTACTGTCTTTGCTAACGACTTTGTACCTTCCCATATAAGCCACTCCTTCTTGAAGTTGAAAAGAAGACTTTTTCTGTATTACAAAGCATTGTTGGTTTAAAGGACTCTTCATAAAAAGGCTAGAAGAAAATATTCAAATGGAAATTACAAAAGTGGAGGGAGAGTAGTCTGACTTAGGTTATGAGAGTGGTTTGTCTCACCTCAGCCATTGAGCTCAAGAACTGCCAGCCATGAGTATTTTCCAATCCTAGCAAGGCCTGCATCCACAGGGAGCTCCAGCAGGCACCCCACTGCTTCTCCTGCATACAGCTCTTGCCTGCGCCCCAATATTTCTGGGAACTCACTCTCCCTGTCAGGTGATGTCCTGCAAAACATTATTGGCTCTTGTCTCAGACCTTCCCAAGGTTAGAAAGAGTGACAAGCACTCAGACTGTGACCTCTGCAATGAGCTTCCTCCACACTAAATCAACTAATTGAAGTGCTATATATACCTGCTGTCTGAGGAACTCTTTAACCTTATCGTGATAGATACAAGGCTCAGATAAGCACATTATACATTGAAACATACACAAAACACAAAGGAAGTGCAACAGTTAAGTACACCTAAAACACAAAGTGAATGGATTTATCACTCAAAATATGAAGCAAAGTCTCTGAAATAATGGGCAGTTCTTAGTATGCAAATTAGGTGAGATCTGATTGGAGAATATGTTCCATGCTTTTTTTTCCTCGAGACCTCCTTCTTTGACAGTGTTACAGCTTTTCTCAGGCAATTTGTGGTCCCTGGTAGATGTTACAAATATAAACTAAACTAGTTAGTAGTTAAATATGATATTCTTGTTTTCAGTGCTTGTTTGAATGTTTCTTCCATGAGGAAATCTCCAGTATTTTTAGACAAAGCATTGTGAGTTCTCATCTGTGTTATTACCTAAATTTCACAAAGTTGTGTCGCACTTGGAGTGAGCTGTCTTTGTAAATGTGATCCAGATTCACAGTTCCAGGAGGGAAGACTTCATATATCGAATGCATAAACTATACAGATTACAGTGTAATTTGATATGTAGGATATAAAAACACTACATCAAAATACAGAATCTGACTCCATGAATCCAGGCTCAGAACCTTCGCCATTCATGTGTTATAAAAATCCTTCAGTGTCTAACAAGCGGTGATAACTTCGTGCAGTTGAGCACTGCTCTTATGTATTCCATTTATACAGTACCAGTTTGTAAACAACAACTTCTATGTTGGCTCATTGTCTAAAGACTTAACAGACATTCTTGAAGTCCTACCACAGGCATTGTGAAGCTGCAGTTTCAGATTGCTTATATCTGACATATTACACCTTTACAATGAAGGCTGTGACATATTTATTAATTTATTTATTGAATCTTTTCACAAGTTAAACACACAGACATACAGTTAAGAATGTTATTTTCAGATGCGATCTGGAGAGAGAGGATGTGGAGAAGGAAAGATATTGGATCGTACAATCAGAGAAGAAGAAAATGAATCAGAGGATTCAAAAGAGGTAAACTCTGCTGATGGACATCTAAACTGTAATATTAATAGCGGACATAAGTTCATGCTTTAAATCCCATCTCTTCTGACTTCAATCATAGAAATGAGACATTTCACAGGAAGTGAGGTCAATTTTGAAAGAAAATCAGAATTGTCCTGGAACTCAGAGATTGTTGAAGGCTATACGTACTGCTAAGCAAAGGGTTTTATTTAAGATTATACTCAGTCAGTCAAAAAATGGGAGAGACATCACAGGAGCTGATCTACACCCTCTGAACATTCCTGGATGGGGTAAAAGGGAGTAAGGCCATCAGGAAATGGAGGGTAATGAGTACCAATGCCCGTAGTCTGGGCAACATGCTCCTGAGCTGATGGCCTTAATGGAAGAGGGATGCCTGGATATTGTAGCAGTCACAGAAACATGGTACACAGAGAACCATGACTGGGATGTTAACATACCAGGGTACATAACCTACAGGAGAGACAGGCAGGGGAGAAGAGGGGAGGAGTAGCTCTCATGTAAAGGAAGGGATAAAAGCAACTGAACAAAAGAGTAAACAGGGAGGAGAGGAGGCACTGTGGGTCACCTTGGAGACTGGAAAGAGCACCACAATCCGCACAGGGGTTGTGTACAGACCCTATGTCAGGGAGAGGAATGGACAAGGATATGATAGAAGGCATTCTTAGAATGGCAGAGAAGGGAGATACTGTTAATGGGAGACCTGAATATGCCAGATGTTAACTGGAGCACATTTGCTGCAGCCACATCCAAGAGCAGGGCCATTCTTGATGCCCTACAGGTGGCAGGCATTAGACAGCTAGTTTCAGAACCCACTCATGAGGGAGCAATCTTAGACCTTGTACTCTCAAACGGGGCAGTGAGAGGATCTCAGATCTAGAAGTGGGTTGCCATCTGGGACAAGTGACCATCAAACAGTGTGTTTACGTTAAACTCAGCTACAGAGTCAAGCCATACAAAAGTGAGGGTACTGGACTTTAGGAGGGCTGACTTTGGCAAGATGGGAGAGTGCCTCAGAAAAGCACTAGCAAACAGGCTAGAAGGAGGTGTGGAGCAACAATGGGGAATTATCAAACTGCCATCACAGAGGCAACAAGCCTTTGTGTGAAGCAAATAAACAAATCAAAATGAAAGAAAAAGCCACTATGGTTCTCAAAAAGGTGGCTGTGAAAGTCAGGAAGAAAAGATAGCATTCCGAAGTATAAGGAAACACAGAAGGAGCAGGACAGAGAGCTGTACCAGTTAAGGCAGAAGGAAGCAGGAGGAAGTCAGAATAGCAAAGGCCCAAACTGAGGAAAAGATAGCCAACTCAGTTAAGAAGGGGGATAAAGCCTTTATAGGTACATCAGTGAGCGATAGAAAGACAAAGGAGAGGATAGTGAGGCTGAATAGAATGAACGGTGGGTGGGCAGAGGGGACAGTGAAAAGCAGGAATACTGAATGAATATTTCTGCTCAGTATTCTCAAAGAGGAGGGGAAGTGCCTAATCCAATTAACAGAAGCACTCTTGATAGGGGGTCGATCCCAGTCCTTTCACAGAAGAAAGGGTTCTGCAAGAACTCCTAAAACTGAAGGTGGACAAAGCAATGGGTCCTGATGGAATTCACCCAGAATTCTAAAAAGAATTAAGAGGAACCAGTGAAACCACTGGCTACTTTTTAGTAAATCATGGGAGGATGGTGTGGTACCTGAGGACTGGAGGAAGGCGGATGTGATTCCCCTTCACAAAGTGGGACCAAGACAGAGGCAGTAGACTACAGACCTGTCAGTCTGACCTCTGTGGTAGGGAAAGTGATGTGGTCACTTCTGAAGGGAAGAATAGTTGAGTACCTAGAGGCCAGTGGAGCACAGGACCCAAGGCGGCATGGTTTCTAGCAGCGGGAAGGTCATGTCAGATGAATCTAATAGATTTCTTTGACTGGGTGACCAAAGTAGTAGACCAGGGAGGGGCTGTGGACATGGCCTACCTAGACTTTAGCAAGGCATTTGACACAGTCCACACAAAAGATTAATAGTCAAACTAACCAGCCTAGGAGTGGGACCCAGGGTGGTAGCCTGGGTAAAACATTGTCTGGACAAGAGGACAGAAGGTAATTGTAAATGGAGTCCACTCTGAAGAAAGGGGGTTACTAGTGGGTACCGCAGAGTTTCAGTATTGGTCCAGTCCTTTTAATGTCTTCATCAGTGACATTGCAGAGGGACTGGAAGGAAAGTATGCCTTTGCAGATGGCACAAAGATCTGCAACAGGGTTGATACACAAGGAGGCGTGGAAAGGATGAAAAGGACTTGAAAGGTTGGAGGAATGGTCAGAAGTATGGCAGCTGGGATTCAATGTAAAGAAGTGCAAATAATGCACCTTGGAAACAAGAACCAGTGGAAGATACACAATGTGTGAGGAGGTAGTAACAACAACAAAAAGGAAAGGGACCTGGGGTAATCATATCAGATGACCTTAAGGTTAGCAAGCAATGTGTGAGCAGTAGGGCGGGCAGGGGTAGCTGGGGTATACATGAGAGGCATCATCAGCAGAAAACAGGAAGTTGTTACCCTCTGTACAGACAGTTGGTTGAGACTCATCTGAGTACTGTGTCCAGTTCTGGAGACCCCATCTCCGCAAGGACATAGACAGGATAAAGGCAGTCCAGAGGAGTGCACCTAAAATGGTGCAGGGTCTGCAGAGAAGCCGTATGAGGGAGACTAAAGGAGCTTAATATGTATACCCTTGAGGAAAGAAGGAGGGGGGGACATGATAGAAACTTTTAAGTACCTCAGTGGAATCAACAAAGTCCAAGAGGGTAGCATCTTTCAGAAAAAGATACTTGCAAGAACAAGGGACACAATTTAAAGATAGAAGGAGGGCTGGTTCAGGGGCAATGTGTGGAAGTATTATTTCACAGAGAGGGCAGTGGATGCATGGAACAGCCTTCCTGAGGAGGTTGTGGGGTCTAAAACTGTGGAGAGAATTCAAGAATGCATGGGACAGACATAAGGCAATTCTTGTGGGGGTAGGAAGAAACAGGCTGTTGGTTAACTAGGATCTGCGTGCCTATCCTGTAGGTAGGAATGGGCAGACTAGATGGGCCTAGTGGTCCTTATCTGCCATCAAAGTCTATGTTTCTGTGTTTCTATGTTCCTTTTACCATCTGTTATACAATGGCTCTGTTTTGCTCTGCTGGATTTTATTCCTGGCCTCACAAATGTTCTGTTCATTCTGCATTACATTTACTGTCTTTGCTAACGCACTTTGTACCTTTCCCACATAAGCCACTCTTCTTGAAGTTGAAAAGAAGACTTTTTCTGTATTACAAAGCATTGTTGGTTTAAAGGACTCTTCATAAAAAGGCTAGAAGAAAATATTCAAATGGAAATTACAAAAGTGGAGGGAGAGTAGTCTGACTTAGGTTATGAGAGTGGTTTGTCTCACCTCAGCCATTGGGCTCAAGAACTGCCAGCCATGAGTATTTTCCAATCCTAACAAGGCCTGCATCCACAGGGAGCTTGGTAGTCATCCCACTGCTTCTCCTGCATACAGCTCTTGTTTGGCCCCAATATTTCTGGAAACTCACTCTCCCCTGTCAGGTGATGCCCTGCAAGAAAATTATTGGCTCTTGTCTCAGACCTTCCCTAAGGTTAGAAAGAGTGACAAGCACTCAGACTGTGACCTCTGCAATGAGCTTCCTTCACACTAAACAATTAATTGAAGTGCTATATATACCTGCTGTCTGAGGAACTCTTTAACCTTATCGTGATAGATACAAGGCTCAGATAAGCACATTATACATTGAAACATACACAAAACACAAAGGAAGTGCAACAGTTAAGTACACCTAAAACACAAAGTGAATGGATTTATCACTCAAAATATGCAGCAAAGTCTCTGAAATAATGGGCAGTTCTTAGTATGCAAATTAGGTGAGATCTGATTGAAGAATATGTTCCATGCTTTTTTTCCTCGAGACCTCCTTCTTTGACAGTGTTACAGCTTTTCTCAGGCAATTCGTGGTCCTCGTTAGATGTTACAAATATAAAACTAAACTAGTTAGTAGTTAAATATGATATTCTTGTTTTCAGTGCTTGTTTGAATGTTTCTTCCATGAGGAAATCTCCAGTATTTTTAGACAAAGCATTGTGAGTTCTCATCTGTGTTATTACCTAAATTTCACAAAGTTGTGTCACACTTGGAGTGAGCTGTCTTTGTAAATGTGATCCAGATTCACAGTTCCAGGAGGGAAGACTTATATATCGAATGCATAAACTATACAGATTACAGTGTAATTTTGATATGTAGGATATAAAAACACTACATCAAAATACAGAATCTGACTCCATGAATACAGGCTCAGAACCTTCGCCATTCATGTGTTATAAAAATCCTTCAGTGTCTAACAAGCGGTGATAACTCATGCAGTTTGAGCACTGCTCTTATGTATTCCATTTATACAGTACCAGTTTGTAAACAACAACTTCTATGTTTGCTCATTGTCTAAAGACTTAACAGACATTCTTTTTTTTTTACAACCTTCTTTATTAATGTTATACCATTATTTCCAAGACAGAGACTTACACACTTATATCCCGAGGCATCTCCCCGGCCCACCTCCCCAAACTGGAAGTGGAAACTATGTACACCCCTCTAACTATATACATACACAGTTACATTTAAATGTCCCCAAACAAAATAAACCATTCATTAACTCAAATTTCCTTACATCCATCTTGCAAGTTCGATGCTATTTACTTCTGACCCTGAGTAACTGTGTCCCTAGGAAAGAGAGAGAATCCCACTTCCCACCAAGAAAAGGCCTACCCAATTTAGTTAACTCCAACCTAATGTACGAGTTTTATAGAAGCAACACGGAACTTCTCAGCAATTAAACACCAAGTCATGCGAGCGATGCACCCTTAAGGGTTAGTCTTATGTTAACTACACCAAATACTCACTTCAGACAGACAGATCCGACCCGAGGACCTTTCCACTGCAATGAGTACACTGCCACCATGGTCTCTCATTTCTTTGTCAACATATCTTCTTTTTCCTTCCACCCACATATGCTGCTTAAGTCTCTCCAAGATCTGCAGAAAGTCCCCCAGCCAATGGTCGTAACTATAAGCATTATCATCTTTCCAATGCTTAAGAACAAAAGCTTTGACCACTGCTGATATGAGGGATACATGGCACTTAGCAAGGTTGGTTGGTATTCTACCCATGTCCCCAAGTATACATATTTCAGGGCAGATATACTCCACATAATTTAATACCGGGTCCATTTCTGCTTTAATTTGGGCCCATAGTGGCTGAATCGGAGGGCAAGACCACAAAACATGTAGTAGATCTCCAGGATCCATGTCACATCGGAAACACCGATCTGTCTGTTCTGAGTTTCCTAGAACACAATTTAGCAGGGTGTAGTAGATATTTGAAC
The DNA here is from genome assembly GCA_016271365.2 of Neoceratodus forsteri. Taxonomy (NCBI): domain Eukaryota; kingdom Metazoa; phylum Chordata; order Ceratodontiformes; family Ceratodontidae; genus Neoceratodus; species Neoceratodus forsteri. The sequence continues at coordinate 396,385,528 of CM028136.1, read as the reverse complement.
AATAAAAAATTGCATAGTAGTATACTTTGGTATAGGCTGGTATTTCGTGATATTTCCACACTTCTATCCAATCACTTTCAGGGGGTAAAACCCTATCCCAATATATAATCCTATTTTGGGCCTTTACCACCATAATCTAACAAGACCTTGTACACTTTAGACAAGGGTGATGTGAAAGATCCAAATCTTTAAGTACTCCTGTAAACACTTTACTTCCCCCTGTTGTACGCTCTCGTATAAACTTTTGCATCAGCTTAGTAAACTGAATCTTTTTAAAAATCCCATTCCCGAGATGACGTAGGCAGGTGCACCCCATCTACATCCATACAGTCCGCCACTTTAGAACCAATAGCAATGATCTCCATTGCCCACTCAACACCTTACCCCACTGAAAATTAGGGTTTCCCACCATCGGCTGCTCCCTAGCCCTCTTTGTGCTTCCTTGCCATGGGGATAACCACTCCCACCACGCTTTAACTGATTTATATATCGAGATTGATTGCTAATACACCGCAATGTCACCGGTCTACATAAAAAGGGCATTTGGGAGAGCTTTAAGTCCTCCAGGACGAGCCTTTCAATTCATAAACCATGTTGGATGTGTGCCTCATTTTCCCCTGTCTAGCACAATGTCCCATATACCCAAGTTGCCCTGCAAGATAATATAACATCAGATCTGAACCTTCATGCCTCCCTCCTGATGAGGGAGGCGTGAACTACATGTTTTTTCCTAGCAGGTTTGGAGCTCCAAAGAAATTCCAGGATAATCCTTTGGATACTAGTAAACTTGCCTTTGGGGTACAATAGGGAGAAAGACAGATCGGTAAAGCAGTCAAGGAAGAAGGTTCATTTTGATTAGACCCATTCTGGCAGTGAAACCTAGAGGGAGCTTCTCCACCTTTCAATATCTTGCTTAATTTGACTATGATACCATCCATATTTTCCTCCACCCCAACTACGGATCTGGCCAGAATCCATATCCCCAGATATTTAATTTTGTCTGGAGCCCAATTGAGCTGAAAATTATCGAAATCTGCCTATGAGTATGAACTGTGAGTGGGAGGACCTGAGTTTGAGACAAATTCAGTTTATAATTAGACACCCTTGAAAAGTTCTCAATATTTCCAACGCCTCTGAAAGCTTTCGGCTGGATTGATAAATGCAGCAAAATATCATCGGCAATACCGATAGTTTAAGCTCTAACCCCAGAACTTCAATCCCCTGTACTCCTGGATCCATCACTAAAAATCTCAACAAAGGCTCGAGATAGATGTTAAATAAGATAGGGTGACAAAGGACAGCCCTGTCTAGTCCCATTCTGGAGAGAAACCCCCTTAGAGAGAGAGAGCCATTACACAAAATATCAGCTGTAGGGCTTTGTACAAATTTCAAGACCTACCAAAAAGCTCTTTGGGAATCAATCCCATTCTCTCCATTGTGAGAAATAGAAATTGATGGTAGACCCAATCGAAAGCCTTCTCAGCATCCAACGCTATTAAGGCCATAGCAGATTCAGAATCAGCCGCCTCTAGGATATGATGGAGTTTCCTCAAAGCATCCTGGGCCCTCTCCCGCATAAACCCGACTTGGTCTTGGCTAATCAATAAAGGAGCAACCTTCAAGACCCTATTGGCCAAAATTTTGTGAGTATCTTCATATCTTGGTTCATTAAGGCTATGGGCCTATAACTACCTGGTAAATGCCTGGGTTTATGTGGTTTTGGAATCAACACAATATAAGCTTGGTAGAGTGGGGATGGGGAACCCCACTACCATAATAGCTACAAAAAGTTCTTTCAATAAGGGTATAATTGTCTCTGCATGAACTTTATAGAATTTAGCCGGAAGGCCATCAGGCCCTGGTGCTTTCCCATTTGGCAGATCTTTGATGACCTCTAATATTTCCAGATCTGATATTGGGGCAGCCAGGGTGCGGGCCTGTTCTAGACTAAGTCTAGGTAGCTGTATCTGATCTAAGAACCCACTAATCTTGTCGCTGACTTAGGGGCCCCTGCCTGGTATATTGCAGCATAGTAGCCTGCAAGGCGTCCGCCAACTGCTGAGGCTCCGATATTCATCTGATCTCCAAACTGCACTGCCACAATCATTCTTTCAGCCTCCCACCCTTGATCCAATGAGCCAACAACCGACCTGGTATATCTCCCTGCAACAAATATTTAGCATTTAGCCTCTCAGCCAACGGTCTACCCTGTGATACCACATCCCTTTAAATTCCTTTCAGCTCTCTAAGCTCCCTGTCAATCTCCATAGAGGATCCTTCTAAAGGTGATAGGGACTTAATGGCCCCCATTATGAATTCCTCCCAAGCCCTGGTGAGCTTATTCCACCTAGCAGAATATTCCGCGCCTTTCCGCATACAGCACTTTGCATGCAGGCCAAGCCAGATTCTTGTTCCTAAGGGTTGGGATTTGATCTTGAATAATTTCTTTTAGTTTACCCTCCATGCTAGTTACCAAATTGTCCATCATTAATAACCTATCATCTAGACGCCACTGATATGGCTTGAGGGGCACATGATCCTCCATACCATTTGTATCAGGAATGATCAGAAAATGTTCTCTCATAAGTGTAAATTACTGACACCTTAAAACTTCCTCACTGACCAAAAGAAGTCAATCCCAGAGTAAGTCTTGTGCACTCCTGAATAAAAAGTCATCTCATTCCTCCCAGCTTCCAAAAATCTATATAATGCAAGCTGCGATGGGTTAGGCCCTTTATTAGAAGGAGGTTTTCTGTCGACCCTGTTGTCCCACATATGTTCCAATCTCCTGCCAAGACAAGCGAACCGTGTGGAAGTGAAGCCATATCCGCTCTAATGAGAAGAAAAATTCTGTCTTAGCTGGTGTAGGCCCGTAAATAGAGCACAAACCAATGGGTGCCTCAAAATGAGCCTATCGATATAACCCTCTACCATCTCCTGATTTGAGTGGACTCAATGTGTAAGGACATCCTTTCCTGACTAATATCACTACCCCACCCGAGGCTTTCACATTTCGATTCTACTACTGTACCTACCCAACCTTTCCAAGCAAATGCAATTCTCAATCAATAAATGGGTTTCGAAGCGCAGCAACATGTATCCCCATCTGATCCAATATATCTAAGTACAACCAGCCTTTTTCTTCCTACCTAAGACCTTTCACATTCCAAGATAAAATTTTAAGTAATCCCATCTACTACATCTTCACCCTTAACCCTCTCACCCATATTCTCTGCTTTTCTTGAGTTCTCAGTCATGGATTTCTCTTCCTCCCCCAGAAAATGCCCCTTAAAACTACCCCGATCCTCGATCGCCTCCCTAATCTGCCGAGACGTAGTGAGTCAGCTCCTGAGATGCTCTCCATTCGCCTCCCAAGTCCCCATAATACCTCTTACAAGATCTTTTCCTCCCTAATCTCCTTAGTCGATCCCTTTCCATTAACATTTTAAGGGGAAATCCAGTGCCGATAGCTACAACTCTCCCAATAAAGTTATCTGCTGCAACAGGTTAGCTAATATAACAAATTCCCCATACAGGGGAAAAGAACGACGAAGAGAGAAAAAAAGAGGAAAAAAGGGAGGGGGAGGAGGGAAAGGAGGAGGGAAGGAAAGAGGAAGGTCCAGAAAGGAAAATAAAGAAAAGAAAAAAAAGGGGGGGAGGAAACTCCCAACAACATAAAATTCTTCCCAGCAATATCACATGTCCACAATATTATTTAGTTCCGTTTCTCTTCGGCTTTGTTGATAGTTTCCCAGTCCATTCTTCTCTTCAGGTCCCCGATTTAAACAAGTCTGGCAGTTCCACTTTGAGGCTCTCGAGGGCTTCCTTGGGCAGTGAGGTACCTTCTATCCCCATTTGCTAGTTTTACCACCAAGGTAGCTGGGTATTGAAGCCTGAATTTCAGTCCTGCAATATACAACTTTTTTAAAGTCACTGCACGCTTCTGCTTCTCTCACCGGGGGACCAAATCCTGAAACAACCAGAGGGAGGCCCCTTGCCAATACAAATTTCTAATAGCTTTAGCCTTATTCAAAATATGGATTTTCTCCTTATAGTTCGGAAATCGTGATTATTATAACTTCGAGGAGCTCGCCGTGGGGGGCCTCCTCAACGACGGTGAGTCCTTCCTCAAGATTATATGCACGCCAAACGGAGTAGGGCTCAAATAGCTTCATCAGCACCCTGCATGAAGACCACGCAACCAGCCCTCTGATCTCTCAGGAAGCCCTGCCAATATCAGGTTGTTCCTCCGGCTCTTCGCTTCCTGGTCTTCCAGTCGGCTTTCCAATTTTTTCACCTGCCTTTTCAAACTGACCACTTCCTGGTCCATAATGCCAGCCTTTCTTTCTTGTGATGCCATCCTGGCTTCCACATCTCCAACTACGCATGTGCACCTGCAAGGCTGGTTTCAGGACTGTAAAGTCAGCTACCAGACCTTTGAGCAGCTGCTTAATTTCTGTGATGTCCTCGGCTGTTGAGTGTTCCTTCCTGGCCTCCCCTTCCAGTCCTCTGAAGCCTCCGGAGTCCAGTGAATGGGGCTTAGGCAGCTTGGTCACTGGGGTTCTGGCTGCCAGAGGCTTGAGGCTTCCTGCTCCATCTCGCCTCACCTGCTACCCACTGCTCAGGCGTGCAGTTTTAGCTCCTCAGACCACGCAGCAATCAAACCGATCCTCTGAATGCAGCAGCTCAATTGGTGCCCTCCAAAAGTTTCTTGCGTGTGGGGAATCTAGGCGAGTGCAGTTTAAGCTTAATTTTGTAGCGGGTTCGGGAGCACTGTCAGAGATGTCTACTCCATTGCCTGCTCACCATGTGACCTAAACAGACATTCCTGAAGTCCTACCACAGGCATTGTGAAGCTACAGTTCAGATTGCTTATATCTGTCATATTACACCTTTACAATGAAGGCTGTGACATATTTATTAATTTATTTATTGAATCTTTTCTCAAGTTAAACACTCAGACATACAGTTAAGAATGTTATTTTCAGATGCGATCTGGAGAGAGGATGGGAGAAGGAAAGATATTGGATCGTACAATCAGAGAAGAAGAAAAATGAATCAGAGGATTCAAAAGGGTAAACTCTGCTGATGGACATCTAAACTGTAATATTAATAGCGGACATAGTTCATGCTTTAAATCCCAACTCTTCTGACTTCAATCATAGAAATGAGACATTTCACAGAAGTGAGGTCAATTTTGAAAAGAAAATCAGAATTGTCCTGGAACTCAGAGATTGTTGAAGGCTATACTGCATTACAAAGCAAAGGGTTTTATTTAAGATTATACTCAGTCAGTCAAAAAATGAGAGAGACATCACAGGAGCGATCTAAACCTCTGAACATTCCTGGGATGGGGAAAAGGGAGTAAGACCATCAGAAAATGGAGGGTAATGAGTACCAATGCCCATAGTCTGGGAAACACGCCTCCCTGGAGCTGATGGCCTTAATGGAAGAGGGATGCCTGGATATTAGCAGTCACAGAAACATGGTACACAGGGAACCATGACTGGGATGTTAACATACAGGGTACATAACCTACAGGAGAGACAGGCAGGGAGAAGAGGGAGGAGTAGCTCTATGTAAAGGAAGGGATAAAAGCAACTGAACAAAAGAGTAAACAGGGAGGAGAGGAGGCACTGTGGGTCACCTTTGTAACTGGAAAGGGCACTACAATCCGCACAGGGGTTGTGTACAGACCCCCATGTCAGGGGAAGGAAAGGACAAGGGTATGATAGAAGGCATTCTTAGAATGGCAGAGAAAGGGGAGATACTGTTGATGGGAGACCTGAATATGCCAGATATTAACTGGAGCACATTGCTGCAGCCACTTCCAAGACAGGGGCCATTCTTGATGCCCTACAGGTGGCAGGCATTAGACAGCTAATTTCTGGAACCCACTTTTTGGGAGCAATCTTAGACCTTGTACTCTCAAACGGGGGCAGTGAGAGGGTCTCAGATCTGGAAGAGGGTTGCCATCTGGGAAGTGGACCATCAAACAGTGTGGTTCACGTTAAACTCAGCTACAGAGTCAAGCCACACAAAGTGAGGGTACTGGACTTTAGGAGGGCTGACTTTGGCAAGATGGGAGAGTGCCTCAGAAAAGCACTAGCAAACAGGCTAGAAGGAGTTGAGGAGCAACAATGGGGAATTATCAAACTGCCATCACAGAGGCAACAAGCCTTTGTGTGAAGCAAATAAACAAATCAAAATGAAAGAAAAAGCCACTATGGTTCTCAAAAGGGTGGCTGTGAAAGTCAGGAAGAAAAAGATAGCATTCGGGTATAAGGAAACACAGAAGGAGCAGGACAGAAGCTGTACCAGTTAAGGGCAGAAGGAAGCAGGGAGGAAAGTCAGAATAACAAAGGCCCAAACTGAGGAAAAGATAGCCATCTCAGTTAAGAAGGGGTAAAGCCTCTTTATATGTACATCAGTGAGCATAGAAATACAAAGGGAGTGATAGTGAGGCTGAATAGAATTAACGGTGGGTGGGCAGAGGGGACAGTGAAGCTAAGGAATACTGAACAAATATTTCTGCTCAGTATTCACAGGAGAGGAGGGAGTGCCTAATCTAGTTAACAGAAGAACTCTTGATAGGGATCGATCCCAGTCCTTTCACAGAAGAAAGGGTTCTGCAAGAACTCTAAAACTGAAGGTGGACAAAGCAATGGGTCCTGATGGAATTCACCCAGAATTCTAAAAGAATTAAGGAGGAACTAGTGAAACCACTGGTTACTCTTTTAATAAATCATGGAGTATGGTGGTACCTGAAGACTGGAGGAATCTGGATGGATTCCCCTTCACAAAAGTGGGACCAAGACAGAGGAGGAAACTACAGACCTGTCAGTCTGACCTCTGTGGTGAGGAAAGTGATGGAGTCACTTCTGAAGGAAAAATAGTTGAGTACCTAGAGGCCAGTGGAGCACGGGACCGAAGGCAGCATGGGTTCACAGTGGGAAGGTCAAGTCAGATGAATCTAATAGATTTCTTTGACTGGGTGATGAAAGCAGTAGACCAGGGAGGGCTGTGGACACGGCCTACCTAGACTTTAGCAAGGCATTTGACACAGTCCCACAAAGATTAATAGTCAAATTAACCAGCCTTGGAGTGGGACCCAGGAGGTAGCCTGGGTAAAACATTGGCTGGACAACAGGACACAGAAGGTAATTGTAAATGGAGTCCATTTGAATAAGGGGGTTACTAGAGGGTACTGCAGGGTTCAGTATTGGGTCCAGTCCTTTTAATGTCTTCATCAGTGACATTGCTGAGGACTGGAAGGAAAAGTACCTTTGCAGATGACACAAAGATCTGCAACAGGGTTGATACACAAGGAGGCGTGGAAAGGATGAAAATGGACTTGGCAAGGTTGGAGGAATGGTCAGAAGTATGGCAGCTAGGATTCAATGCAAAGAAGTGCAAAATAATGCACCTGGGAAACAAGAACCCAGGGAAGAGTACAATGGGTGCGGAGGTAGTAACAACAACAAAAAGGAAAGGGACCTGGGGTAATCATATCAGATGACCTAAGGTTAGCAAGCAATGTGAGAAGGCAGTAGGGAGGGCTGAGGTATACTGGGATGTATAGGGAGAGGCATCATCAGCAGAAAACAGGAAGTCGTTATCCTCTGTACAGACAGTTGGTGAGACCCCATCTGGTACTGTGTCCAGTTCTGGAGACCCCATCTCCATAAGGACATAGACAAGATAGAGGCAGTCCAGAGAGAGAGCAACTAAAATGGTGCAGGGTCTGCAAGAGAAGCCATATGAGGAGAGACTAAAGGAGCTTAATATGTATGCCTTGATTAAAGAAGAGAGAGGGGGACATGATAGAAACTTTTAAGTACCTCAGTGGAATCAACAAAGTCCAAGAGGGTACTATCTTTCAGAAAAGACGCTGCAAGAACAAAGGGACACAATTTAAAGATAGAAGGAGGGCGTGTCTAGGGGCAATGTAAGGAAGTATTATTTCACAGAGAGGCAGTGGATGCATGGAACAGCCTTCCTGAGGAGGTTGTGGGGTCTAAAACTGTGGGAGAACTCCAAGAATGCATGGGACAGACATAAGGCAATTCTTTGTGGGGGGTAGGAAGAAATAGGCTGTTGGTTAACTAGATCTGCGGCCTATCCTGTGGGTAGGGAAATGGGTAGTACTATGTGAGCCAAGCGGTCCTTATCTCGCCGTCAAAGTCTATGTTTCTATGTTCCTTTTCCATCTGTTATAAATGGCTCTGTTTTGCTCTGCTGAATTATTATTCCTGGCCTCACAAATGTTCTGTTCATTCTTGCATTACATTTACTGTCTTTGCTAATGCACTTTGTGCCTTCCCACATAAGCTACTCTTCTTGAAGTTGAAAAGAAGACTTTTCTGTATTACAAAGCATTGTTGGTTTAACTGACTCTTCATTAAAAGGCTAGAAGAAAATATTCAAATGGAAATTACAAAAGTGGAGGGACAGTAGTCTGACTTTAGGTTATGAGGGTGGTTTGTTTCACATTAGCCATTGAGCTCAAGAACTGCCAGCCATGAGTATTTTCCAATCCTAGAAGGCCTGCATCCACTGGGAGCTAGGCAGGCGCGCTTACTGCTTCTCCTGCATACAGCTCTTGCCTGGCCCCAATATTTCTAGGAACTCACTCTCCCTGTCAAGTGGTGCCCTGCAAGGCAATTATTGGCTCTTGTCTCAGACCTTCCCAAGGTTAGAAAGAGTGATAAGCACTCAGACTGTGACCTCTGCAATGAGCTTCCCTACACACTAAATCAACTAATTGAAGTGGTAAATATACCTGCTGTCTGAGGAACTCTTTAACCTTATCGTGATAGATACAAGGCTCAGATAAGCACATTATACATTGAAACATGCACAAACGTAAAGGAAGTGCAACAGTTAAGTACACCTAAAACACCAAAGTGAATGGATTTATCACTCAAAAATATGCAGCAAAGTCTCTGAAATAATGGGCAGTTCTTAGTATGCAAATTAGGTGAGATCTGATTGGAGAATATGTTCCATGTTTTTTTCTTCGAGACCTCCTTCCTTGACAGTGTTACAGCTTTTCAGGCAATTACGTGGTCCCTCGGTTAGATGTTACAAATATAAAACTAAATTAGATAGTAGTTAAATAGATATTCTTGTTTTCAGTGCTTGTTTGAATGTTTCTTCCATGAGGAAATCTCCAGTATTTTTAGACAAAGTATTGTGAGTTCTCATCTGTGTTATTACCAAAAATTTCACAAAGTTGTGTCGCACTTGAATGAGCTGTCTTTGTAAATGTGATCCAGATTCACAGTTCCAGGAGGAAGACTTCACATATCGAATGCATAAACTATACAGATTACAGTGTAATTTGATATGTAGGATACAAAAACACTCACATCAAAATACAGAGTCTGACTCCATGAATCCAGGCTCAGAACCTTTGCCATTCATGTGTTATAAAAAACTTCAGTGTCTAACAAACGGTGATAACTCGTGCAGTTCAGCACTGCTCTTATGTATTCCATTTATACAGTACCAGTTTGTAAACAGCAACTTCTCTGTTGGCTCATTGTCTAAAGACTTAACAGACATTCTTGAAGTCCTACCACAGGCATTGTGAAGCTGCAGTTTCAGGGTTGCTTATATTGACATATATTGCACTTTACAATGAAGGCAGTGACATATTTATTAATTTATTTTATTGAATCTTTTCACAAGTTAAACACACAGACATACAGTTAAGAATGTTATTTTCAGATGCGATCTGGAGAGAGAGAGGATGTGGAGAAGGAAAGATATTGGATGGTACAATCAGAGAAGAAGAGAAATGAATCAGAGGATTCAAAAAGAGGTAAACTCTGCTGATGGACATCTAAACTGTAATATTAATAGCGGATATAAGTTCATACTTTAAATCCCATCTCTTCTGACTTCAATCATAGAAATGAGACGTTTCACAGGAAGTGAGGTCAATTTTTGAAAGAAAATCAGGAATTGTCCTGGAACTCAGAGATTGCTAAAGACTATGTACTGCTAATCAAAGGGTTTTATTTAGATTATACTCAGTCAGTCATAAAATGGGAGAGACATCACAGGAGCTGGATCTACACCCCTCTGAACATTCCTGGATGGGAGCAAAGGGAGTAAGGCCATCAGAAAATGGAGGGTACGAGAACCAATGCCCGTAGTCTGGGAACACGCCCCTGAGCTGATGGCCTTAATGGAAGAAGGATGCCTGGATATTGTAGCAGGCACAGAAACGTGGTATTCACAGAGAACCATGACTGGGATGTTAACATACCCAGGGTACATAACCTACAGGTGAGAGAGGCAGGGGAGAAGAGGGGGGTGGAGGAGGTTTCTATGTAAAGGAAGGGATAAAAAGCAACTGAACAAAAGAGTAAACAGGGAGGAGAGGAGGCTGTGGGTTTCCTTGAGACTGGACAGGGTACCACAATCCACACAGGGTTGTGTACAGACCTCATGTCAGGGGAAGGAATTGATTGGGATATATTAGAAGGCATTCTAGAATGGCAGAGAAAGGGAGAAACTGTTGATGGGAGACCTGAATATGCCAGATGGTTAACTGGAGCACATTTGCTCCAGCCACATCCAAGAGCAGGGCCATTCTTGATGCCCTACAGGTGGCAGGCATTAGACAGCTGGTTTTCGGAACCCACTCATGAGGGAGCATTCTTAGACTCTTGAACTCTCAAACAGGGGCAGTGAGAGGATCTCAGATCTAGAAGTGGGTTGCCATCTGGGGACAATTGACCATCAAACAGAGTGGTTCACGTTAAACTCAGTTACAGAGTCAAGCCACACAAAAGTGAGGGCACTGCACTTTTAGGGAGGGCTGACTTTGAAAGAGGGAGAGTGCCTCAGAAAAGCACTAGCAAGCAAGCATGAAGGAGGTGTGTGGAGCAACAATGGGGAATTATCAAAACTGCCATCACAGAGGCAACAACTGTTGTGTAAGCAAATAAACAAATCAAAATGAAAGAAAAAGCCACTATGGTTCTCAAAAGAGGGTGGCTGTGAAAGTTAGAAAAAAAGTTAGCATTCGGAAGTATATGGAAACACGGAAGGAGCAGGACAGAGAGCTGTACTAGTTAAGACAGAAGGAAGCAAGGAGGGAAGTCAGAATAGCAAAGGCACAAACTGAGGAAAAGATAGCCAACTGAGTTGAGAAGGGGATAAAGCCTTTTATAGGTACATCAGTGAGCTTAGAAAGACAAAGGGAGGATAGTGGGAGGCTGAATAGAATGAATGGTGGGTGGGCAGATGGAGATAGTGAAAAGCAGGAATACAGAATGAATATTTCTGCTCAGTATTCACTAAAAGAAGAGGGAGAAGTGCCTAATCCAATTAACAGAAGCACTCTTGATAGGGGCTAATTCCCTCAGTCCTTTCACAGAAGAAAGGGTTCTGCAAGAACTCCTAAAACTGAAGGTGGACAAAGCAATGGGTCCTGATGGAATTCACAACAGAATTCTAAAGAATTAAGGGAGAACTAGTGAAACCACTGGTTACTCTTCTTGTTAAATCATGGGAGGATAGGTGTGGTACCTGGATGACTAGAGGAAGGCGGTGGATGTGATTCCCTTCACAAAAGTGGGACCCAAGACAGAGGCAGGAAACTACAGACCTGTCAGTCTGACCTCTGTGGTAAGGAAAGTGATGGAGTCACTCTTTGAAGGAAAGAATAGTTGAGTACCCTGGAGGCCAGTGGAGCACAGGACCCAAGGCAGCATGGGTTCACAGCGGAAGGTCATGTCAGACGAATCTAATAGATTTCTTTCATTGGGTGACCAAAGTAGTAGACCAGGGAGGGGTTGTGGACATGGCCTACCTAGACTTTAGCAAGGCATTTGACACAGTCCCACAAAAAGATTAACAGTCAAAACAACCAGCCTGGGAGTGGGACCCAGGGTGGTAGCCTGGGTAAAACATTGGCTGGACAACAGGACACAGAAGGTAATTGTAAATGGAGTCCCACTCTGAAGAAAGGAGGGTTACTAAGTGAGGTACCGCAGGGTTCAGTATAGGGTCCAGTCCTTTTAATGTCTTCATCATTGCATATTGAAGAGGGACTGAAGGAAGAATGCCTTTTGCAGATGACACAAAGATCTGCAACAGGTTGATACACAAAGAGGCGTGGAAAGGATGAAAAGGGACTTGCAAGGTTGGAGGAATGGTCAGAAGTATGGCAGCTGAGTTCAATGCAAAAGAAGTGTAAAATAATGCACCTGGGAAACAAGAAACCAGGGAAGAATACACAATGGGTGGGGAGGTAGTAACAACAACAAAAAAAAAGGAAAGTGACCTGAGTATAATCATATCAGATGACCTTAAGGTTAGTGAAGCAATGAGAAGGCAGTAGGGAGGGCCGGAGGCATATGCTGGGATGTATAGGAGAGGCATCATCAGCAGAAAACAGGAAGTTGTTATCCCTCTGTACAGACAGTTGGTGAGACCCCATCTGAGTACTGTGTCCAGTTCTGGAGACCCCATCTATGCAAGGGACATAGACAGGATAGAGGCAGTCCAGGAGGAGGGCAACTAAAATGGTGCGGTCAGCAAGAGAAGCCGTTTATGAGTAGAGACTAATGGAGCTTAACATGTATACCCTTGAGGAAAAGAGAGGAGAGGGGGGACATGATAGAAACTTTAAGTACCTCAGTGGAATCAACAAAGTCCAAGAGGGTAGCATCTTTCAGAAAAAGATACTTGCAAGAACAAGTGAACACAATTTAAAGATAGAAGGAGAGCAGTTCAGGGGCAATGGAGGAAGTATTATTTCACAGAGATGGCAGTGGATGCATGGAACAGCCTTCCTGAGGAGGTTGTGGGGTCTAAAACTGTGGGAGAATCAAGTGTGCATGCATGGGACAGACATAAGGCAATTCTTGTTGAGGGTAGGAAGAAATAAGCTGTTGGTCATCTAGGATCTGCGGCCTATCCTGTGGGTAAGGAAATGGGCAGACTAGATGGGCCTAGCGGTCCTTATCTGCCTTCAACGTCTATGTTTCTATGTTTCTGTGTTCCTTTTACCATCTGTTATACATGGCTCTGTTTTGCTCTGCTGGGTTTTTTATTCCTGGCCTCACAAATGTTCTGTTCATTCTGCATTACATTTACTGTCTTTGCTAATGCACTTTGTACCTTTCCCTTCATGTGGCTTACCTCCTTGACGTTGAAAGAAGACTTTTCTGTATTACAAAGCATTGTTGGTTTAAAGGACTTTCATAAAAAGGGTTGAAGAAAATATTCAAATGGAAATTACAAAAGTGGAGGGAGAGTAGTCTGACTTAGGTTATGAGAGTGGTTTGTCTCACCTCAGCCAATGAGCTTGAAGAACTGCCAGCCGTGAGTATTTTCCAAGCCTAGCAAGGCCTGCATCCATATGAGCGCGGTAGCACCCCACTGCTTCTTCTGCATGCAGCAATTGCCAGGCCCCAATATTTCTGGGAACTTACCTCCCTGTCAGGTGATGCCCACCATGGGTAATTATTGGCTCTTGTCTCAGACCTTCCCCAGGTTAGAGAGAGTGACAAGCACTCAGACTGTGACCCTGCAATGAGCTTCCTCCACACTAAGCTCAACTAATTGAAGTGCTAAATATACCCTGCTGTCTGAGGAACTCTTTAACCTTATCTTGATAGATACAAGGCTCAGATAAGTACACATACATTGAAACATACACAAAACACAAAGAAAGTTGAACAGTTGTAGTACACCTAAAACACAAAGTGAATAGATTTATCACCAAAAAATGCAGCAAAGTCTCTGAAATAATGGGCAGTTCTTAGTATGCAAATTAGGTGAGATCTGATTGAGAATATGTTCCATGCATTTTTCCCGAGACCTCCTTCTTTGACAGTGTTACAGCATTTCTCAGGCAATTGGTGTTCCTGGTTAGATGTTACAAATATAAAACTAAACTAGTTAGTAGTTATAAGATATTCTTGTTTTTTCAGTGCTTGTTTGAATGTTTCTTCCATGAGGAAATTCCAGTATTTTTAGACAAAGCATTGTGAGTTCTCATCTGTGTTATTACCTAAATTTCTGCAAAGTTTTAGGTCGTACTTTGGAGTGAGCTGTCTTTGTAAATGCATCCAGATCTCACAGTTCCAGGAGGGAAGACTTGTTATATTGAATGCATACAACTATACAGATTACAGTGTAATTTTGATATGTAGGATATAAAACACTACATCAAAATACAGAACCTGACTCCATGAATCCAGCTCGGAATCTTTGCCATCATGTGTTATAAAAATCCTTCAGTGTCTAACAAGCGTGATAACTCATGCGTTTGAGCACTGCTCTTATGTATTCCATTTATACAGTACCAGTTAGTAAACAACAACTTCTATGTTGGCTCATTTGTCAGACTTAACAGACATGCCTTGAAGTCCTACCACAGGCATCGTGAAGCTACAGTTTCAGATTGCTTATATCTGATATTATTACACCTTTACAATGAAGGCTGTGATATTTATTAATTTTATTTATTGAATCTTTTCTTGCATGTTAAACACACAGACATGTACAGTTTAGAGAATGTTATTTTCAGATGCGATATGGAGAGAGAGGATGTGATAGGAAAGATATTGATGGTACAATCAGAGAAGAAGAGAAATGAATCAGAGGATTCAAAAGAGGTAAACTCTGCTGATGGACATCTAAACTGTATTATTAATAGCGGACATACGCCCGCTTTAAATCATCTCTCTGACTTCAATCATAGAAATGAGACGCTTCACAGGAAGTGAGGTTAATTTTGAAAAAGAAAATCTGTAACTGAAACTCAGAGACTGTTGAATGTTATAATGTGATTGCTAAGCAAAAGGGTTTTATTTACGATTATACTCAGTCAGTCAAAAAATGGAGAGACATCATAGAAGCTGATCTACACCCCTCTGAACATTCCAGGATGGGGCAAAAGGGAGTAAGACCATCAGGAAATGGAGGGTAATGAGTACCAATGCCCGTAGTTTGGGCAACACTCTCCCTGAGCTGATGGCCTTAATGGATGAGGGATGCCTGATATTGTGTCAGCTAGAGAACATGGTACACAGAGAACCATGACTGGGATGTTATCATACCAGGGTGTTACAACCTACAGGAGAGACAGGTTGGGGAGAAGAGGGAGAGGAGTAGCTCTCTCGTAAAGGAAGGGATAAAACCAACAGAACAAAAAGTAAACAGGGAGGAGAGGAGGCACTGTGGGACACCTTGGAGACTGGAAAGGGCACCACAATCGCCCAGGGGTTGTGTACAGACCCATATGTCAGGGGAAGGAATGGACAAGGATATGATAGAAGGCATTCTTAGAATGGCAGGAGAAAGGGGAGATACTGCTTGATGGGTGACCTGAATATGCCAGATGTTAACTGAGCACATTTGCTGCAGCCACATCCAAGAGCAGGGCCATTTTTGATGCCCTACAGGTGGCAGGCATTAGATTATAGGTTACAGAACCCACTCATAAGGAGCAATCTTATACCTTGTACTCAAACGGGGCAGTGAGAGGTCTAGATTCTAGAAGTGGGCTGCCATCTGGGACAAGTGACCATCAAATAGTGTGTGGCTCACGTTAAACTCAGCTACAGAGTCGCTTCATACAAAAAGTGAGGGTACTGGACTTTTAGGAGGGCTGACTTTGGCAAGATGGGAGGTTCTCAGGAAAAGCACTAGCAAACAGGCTAGAAGGAGGTGGAGCAACAATGGGGAATTATCAAAACTGCCATCACGAGGCAACAAGCCTTTGTGTGAAGCAAATAAACAAATCAAATGAAAGAAAACCCACTATGTTTCACAAAGAGGTGGCTGTGAAAGTCGGAAGAAAAAGATAGCATTCCGGAAGTCTAAGGAAACACAGAAGGAGCAGGACAGAGAGCTGTACCAGTTGGGGCAGGCAGGAAGCAGGGAGGGAAGCTGGAATAGCAAAGGCCCAAACTGAGGAAAAGAGATTCAACCTTGTTAAGAAGGGGATAAAGCCTTTATAGGTACATCAGTGAGCCGTGAGAAAGACAAAGGGAGGGATAGTGAGGCTGAATAGAATGAACGGGTGGGTGGGCAGAGGATAGTGAAAAAGCAGGAATATTGAATGAATATTTCTGCTTAGTATTCATAAAAGAGGAGGGGAAGTGCCCAATCCAATTAACCAAGCACTTTGATAGGGGTCGATCCCAGTCCTTTCACAGAAGAAAGGGTTCTGCCAGAACTCCTAAAACTGAAGGTGGTCAAAGTAATGGGTCCTGATGAATTCACCTAGAACTTCAAAGAATTAAGGAGGAACTAGTGAAACCACTGGCTACTCTTTTTAATAAATCATGGAGGATGGTGTGTGGTACCTGAGGACTGGAGGAAAGCGGCTGTGATTCCTTCACAAAAGTGGGACCAAGACAGAGGCAGTAACCATGGCAGTCCTGTCAGTCTGACCTCTGTGGTGGGAAAGTGATGGAGTCACTTGAAGGAAAGAATAGTTGAGTACCTAGAGGCCTGTGGAGCACAGGACGCAAGGCGGCATGGAAGGTCATGTCAGACGAATCTAATAGATTTTTTGACTGGGTGACCAAAGTAGTAGTCTTCCAGGAGGAGCTGTGGACATTGCCTACCTAGACTAGCAAGGCATTGACACAGTCCCACACAAAAGATTATAGTCAATTAACCAGCCTGGGAGTGGGACCCAGGGTGGTAGAATGAGTAAAACATTGGCTGGACAACAGGACACAGAAGGTAATTGTAAAATGAAGTCCACTTTGAAGAAAGGGGGGTTACTAGTGGGTACCTCAGGTTCAGTATTCAGTCCAGTCCTTTTACTGTCTTCATCAGTGACATTGCAGAGGACTGGAAGGAGGCATGCCTTGCAGATGACACAAAGATCTGCAACAGGGTTGATACACAAAGAGGCGTGGAAAGGATGAAAGTGACTCTGGCAAGGTTGGTGGAATGGTCAGAAGTATGGCAGCTAGGATCTCAATGCAAAGAAGTAAAATAATGCACCTGGGAACAAGAACCCAGGAAAGAATACACAATGGTGGGGAGGTAGTAACAAGAACAAAAAAAGAAAAGTGACCTGTGTAATCATATCAGATGACTCAAGGTTAGCAAGCAATGTGGGAGAAGGCAGTAGGGAGGGCCGGAGGTATCCTGGGATGTAAAGGGAGAGGCATCATCAGCAGAAAACAGGAAGTTGTTATCCCTCTGTACAGACAGTTGGTGAGACCCCATCTGGAGCGCCCTGTTCCGTCTGGAGACCCCATCTCACGCAAGCGACATATACAGGATAGAGGCAGTGGAAGAGCAGAGGAAGAACCAAAAATGGTGCAGGGTCCGCAAGCAGGTCAGAAGAGTAGAGGCCAAAGGAGCTAACAGGCATGACCCTTGAGGAAAGAGAGGAGAGGGGGACATGATAGAAAATTTTAAGTACCCTTAGTGGAACTACCAAGTCCAAGAGGGTAGCATCTTTTCAGAAAGATACTTTGCAAGAACAAGTGGACACAATTTAAAGATAGAAGGAGGGCAGTTCATGGGCAATGAGGAAGGTATTATTTCTCAGAGAGGGCAGGGATGCATGGAACAGCCTTCCTGAGGAGGTTAGGGTCTAAAACTGGGGAGAATTCAAGGAATGCATGGGACAGACATAAGGCAATTCTTGTTGGGGGTAGGAAGAAATAGCTGCTGGTCATCTAGATCTGGCGCTCATCCTTGTAGTAGTGAAATGGCAGATTCAGGAAGGGCCTAGCTTTTGTCCTTATCTGCCACTGGCCTATGTTTCTATGTTCCTTTACCATCTGTTATACATGGCTCTGTTTTGCTCTGCTGGATTTTTATTCCTGGCCTCACAAATGTTCTGTTCATTCTGCACACATTTACTGTCTTTGCCTAATTTATTTTTGTACCTTTCCCACATGTCACCTTTCTGAAGTTGAAAGAAGACTTTTTCTCACAAAGCCACTGTTGGTTTAAAAGGACTCTTCATAAAAAGGTTCAGAAGAAAATATTCAAATGGAAATTACAAAAAGTGGGAGGGAGAGTAGTCTGACTTAGGTTATCGAGTGGTTTGTCTCAGCCTGCCAATGAGCTGAAGAATGTCAGCTATGAGTATTTTCCAATCCTAGTAAGGCCTGCATCGGGGAGCCGGCAGGCACCCCACCTCTCCTGCATGCAGCTCTTGCCTGGCCCCAATATTTCTGGGAACTTACTGCTCCTGTCAGGTGATGCCTTCAAGGACAATTATTGGCTTTGTCTCAGACCTTCCCCTGCGTTGAAAGAGTGACAAGCACTCAGACAGTGACCTCTGCAATGAGCTTCCTCCACACTAAGTCAACTAATTGAAGTGCTAAATACCGCTGTCTGAGGAACCTTGTCGTTATCGGATAGATAAGGCTGAGATAAGCATATTGTACATTGAAACAAACACAAAACACAAAGGAAGTGTAACAGTTAAGTACACCTAAAAACACAGAATGGATTATCAAAACAGGCAAAATTTAAATAATGGGCAGTTCTTAGATGCTATTAGGTGATCTGATTGGAGAATATGTTCCATGCTTTTTCTCCCTGATCTCCTTCTTGACAGGTACAGCTTTCTTTTAGGTTGGTGGTCCCTGGTTAGATGTTACAAATATAAAACTAAACTAGTTAGTAGTTAAATAAGATATTCTTTGTTTTCAGTGCTTGTTTGAATGTTTCTTCCATGAGGAAATCTCCAGTATTTTTGACAAGCATTGGAGTTCTCATTCAGGATACTCTCAATTTCACAAAGTTGTGTCGCACTTGGAGGAGCTGTCTTTGTAATGTGATCCAGATTCACAGTTCCAGGAGGAAGACTCATATCGAATGATAAACTATACAGATTACAGTGTACTTTGATATGGTATATAAAAACACTACATCAAAATACAGAATCTGACTTATGAATCCAGGCTCGTAACCTTCTCCATTCATGTGTTATAAAAATCCTTCAGTGTCTAACAAGCAGGATAATCATGCACTTGAGCACTGTTTATGTATTCCATTTATACAGTACCAGTTTGTAAACAACAACTTCATGTTGGCTCATTGTTCAAAGACTTAACTGACATTTTGAAGTCCTACCATTGGCATTGTGAAGTTACAGTTTCAGATTGCTTATATTCGATATGTTACACCTTTATAATGAAGGTTGTGACATATTTATTAATTTATTTATTGAATCTTTTTCATGTTAAACACACAGACACAGTTAAGAATGTTATTTTCAGATGATCTGAGAGAGGATGTGGAGGGGAAATATATTGGATGGTACAATCAGAGAAGAAGAAAAATGAATCAGAGGATTCAAAAGAGGTAAACTCTTGTTGATGGACATCTAAACTGTATTATTAATAGTGACATAAGTCCATGCTTTAAATCCCATCTCTTCTGATTTCTCATAGAAATGACATTTCAGGAAGTGAGGTCAATTTTGAAAGAAAATCAGAACCTCCTTGAACCTGAGGATTGTTGAATGCTGTCATGTACGCTAAAAGGGTTTTATTTACTATTATACTCAGTCAGTCAAAAAGTGGAGAGAGTATCGCTGGAGCTTATCTACACCCCTGAACATTCCAGGATGGGTGTGAGTAAGACAATCAGGAAATGAGGGTATGAGTACCAATGTTAGTAGTCTGGGCAACACGCCCCTGAGCTGATGGTCTAATGGAAGAGGGTTGCCTGGATATTGTAGCAGTCACAGAAACATGGCACAGAGAACCATGACTGGGACGCTCACATACCAGGTTACAACCTACAGGAGAGAGGCAGGGAGAAGAGGGAGGAGTAGATCCCCAAGGCAAAGGAAGGGATAAAAAGCACCGAACAAAAGAGTAAACAGGAGAGAGGAGGCACTGAGGGTCACCTTTGGAGACTGAAAAGGGCACCAATCTGCAATAGGTTGTGTACAGACCCCTGTCAGGGGAAGGAATGGACATGATATGATAGTTATTCTTAGAATGGCAGAGAAAGGGAGATACTGTTGATGGGAACCTGAATTTGCCAGATGTTAATTGAGCACATTTGCTGGCCACATTCAAGTGTAGGCCTATCTTGATGCCCTAGTGGCAGGCATTAGATAGTTATTTACGGAACCCACCTGAGGGCAATCTTTAGACCTTGTGCTGTCAAACGGTGGCAGTGAGAGGATTCAGATCTAGAAGTGGTTGCTATCTGGGGACGGGTGACCATCAAACAGTGTGACCAGAACTCAGCGAGTCGTCATGCAAAAGTGAGGGTATGGACTTAGGAGGGCTGACTTTTGGCAAGATGGGAGAGTTTCAGAAAAGAATCCAAAGGCTAGAAGGAGGTGTGGACAACAATGGGAATATCAAACTGCTACTCAGAGGCAACAAGCCTTGTGGCTAAATAAACAACCAATGAAAGAAAAGCCACTATGGTTCTGCAAAAGAGGGCTGGGTGGAAAGTCAAGAAGAAAAAGACATGGAAGTAAAGGAAACACAGAAGGAGCAGGACAGAGAGCTGTACAGTTAAGGCAGAAGAAGCAGGGGAAGATAGCTAGCAAAGGCCCAAACTAAGGAAAAGATAACCAACTCGTTAAGAAGGGATAAAGCTTTTATAGTACATCAGTGATAGAAAGACAAAGGAGGGATATTGATGCTGAAGAATGAACGTGGGTGGGCATTCTGGTGCAGGAAAACAGAATACTTAATGAATATTTCTGCTCAGTATTCACAAAAGAGGAGAGGGAAGTGCCTAATCCAATTAACAGAAGCACTCTTGATAGTTGATCCTGTCCTTTCACAGATGAAAGGGTTCTGCAAGAACCTAAACTGAAGGTGGACAAGCAATGGGTCCTGTTGGATTTCACAACAGAACTAAAAGAATTAAGGGCGGACCTAGGAAACCACTGGCTACTCTTTAATAATCAGGGAGGATGTGGTACCTGAGGACTGGAGGAAGGCGGATGGAGTCCTCTACAAAAGTGGGACCAAGACAGAGGAAATTACAGACCTCAGTCTCTTTAGGAAAGTGATGGAGTCACTGAAGGAAAGAATAGTTGAGTACCTAGAGCTGTAGATCATAACGCAGCATGGGTTCACAGCGGAAGGTCATGTCCGACGCCCAATCTAACAGATTTCTTTGACTGGGTGACCAAAAGTAGTAGACTAGGGAGGGCCAGACATGGCCTTCACCTAGACTTTAGCAAGGCATTTTGGACACAGTCCTGTCACAAAAGATTATGTCAGTTAACAGTTTGAGTGGGACCCAGGTGGTAGCCTGGGTAAAACATTGGCAACAGGACAGAAGGTACTGTGGTGCGGAGTCCACTCTGAAGAAAGGGTGCTACCAGGAAATCAAGAGGGTTCAGTATTGGGTCCAGTCCTTTTAATGTCTCATCAGTGATATTGCAGAGGATGAAGCAAAAGTTTTTTTTGTAGTGACATAAAGATCTGCACATTGTTGATACATAAGGAGGCGAAAGGATGAAATGGACTTGCAAGGTTGGAGGAATGGTCAGCGTATTGCAGCTAGATCAATGCAAAGAAGTACAATAATGCACCTGGGAAACAAGAACCAGGGAAGGATGTTAGAATGTGTGGGAGGTAGTAACACCAAAAAAAGGAAAGGGACCTTGGGGTAATCATCAGATGACCTTAAGGTTAGTTCCGTGTAAAAGGCAGGTGGGAGGGCTGGAGTGCATACTGGGATGTGTATAGGATCATCGGTAGAAAACAGGAAGTTGTTATCCTCTGTACAGACAGGAGACTCATCTTTACAACTGTGTCCAGTTCTGGAGACCCTTCACGCATGGGATATAGACAGGATATAGGGGTCCAGAGGAGGGTACTAAATGGTGCAGGGTCTGCAAGAGAAGCTTATGAGAGAGACTAAAGAGCTAATATGTATACCCTGAGGAAAGAAGGAGAGGGGACATGATAGAAACTTTTGGGTACCTCAGTGAATCAACAAAGTTCATAGGGTAGCATCTTTCAGAAAAAGATTCTTGCAAGAACAAGGGACACACTTTAAAGATAGAAGCAGGGGATTCAGGGCATGTGTGTGAGAAGTATTATTTCACAGAGAGTGGCAGTGGATGTACGGGAACATTCTCCTGAGGAGTAAGGTTGTGTCTAAAAAACCGTGGGAGAATTCAAGCAAATGCATGGTCACAGACATATACCCCTTTGGGGGGTAGAAGAAATAGGCTTTGGTTAACTAGGATCTGCAGCTCATCCTGTGGTGGTGAAAATGGGCAGACTAGATGGGCCTAGCGCAGTGTCTAACAAGCGGTGATAACTACGGCAGTTGAGCACTGCTCTTATATATTCCATTATACAGTACCAGTTTGTAAACAACAACTTCTATGTTGGCTCATTGTCTAAAGACTTAACAGACATTCTTGAAGTCCTACCACAGGCATTGTGAAGCTGCAGTTTCAGATTGCTTATATCTGACATTACACCTTTACAATGAAGGCTGTGACATATTTATTAATTTATTTATTGAATCTTTTTCACAAGTTAAACACACAGACATACAGTTAAGAATGTTATTTTCAGATGCGATCTGGAGAGAGAGGATGTGGAGAAGGAAAGATATTAGATCGTACAATCAGAGAAGAAGAAAAATGAATCAGAGGATTCAAAAGAGGTAAACTCTGCTGATGGACATCTAAACTGTAATATTAATAGCGGACATAAGTTCATGCTTTAAATCCCATCTCTTCTGACTTCAATCATAGAAATGAGACATTTCACAGGAAGTGAGGTCAATTTTGAAAGAAAATCAGGAATTGTCCTGGAACTCAGAGATTGTTGAAGGCTATACATACTGCTAAACAAAGGGTTTATTTAAGATTATACTCAGTCAGTAAAAAAATGGGAGAGACATCACAGGAGCTGATCTACACCCTCTGAACATTCCTGGGAATGGGGCAAAGGGAGTAAGGCCATCAGGAAATGGAGGTAATGAGTACCAATGCCCGTAGTCTGGGAAACACGCTCCCTGAGGCTGATGGCCTTAATGGAAGAGGATGCCTGGATATTGTAGCAGTCACAGAAACATGGTACACAGAGAACCATGACTGGGATATTAACATACCAGGGTACATAACCTACAGGAGAGACAGGCAGGGAAGAGGGGAGGAGTAGCTCTCTATGTAAGGAAGGGATAAAAGCAACTGAACAAAAGAGTAAACAGGAGGAGAGGAGGCACTGTGGGTCACCTGGAGACTGGAAGAAGACACCACAACCGACAGGGGTTCTGTACAGACCCCATGTCAGGGGAAGAATGGACAAGGATATGATGAAGGCATTCTTAGAATGGCAGAGAAAGGGAGATACTGTTAATGGGAGACCTGAATATGCCAGATGTTAACTGGAGCACATTTGCTGCAGCCACATCCAAAAACAGGGGCCATTCTTGATGCCCAACAGGTGGCATTAGACAGCTAGATTTGGAACCACCGTGAGGGAGCAATCTTAGACCTTGTACTCTCAAAGGGGGCAGTGAGGGATCTCAGATCTAGAAGTGGGTTACCATCTGGGGACAAGTGACCATCAAACAGTGTGGTTCATGTTAAACCCAGCTTCAGAGTCAAGCCATACAAAAGTGAGGGTACTGGACTTTAGGAGGGCTGACTTTGGCAAGATGGGAGAGTGCCTCAGAAAAGCACTAGCAAACAGACTAGAAGGAGGTGTGGAGCAACAATGGGGAATTATCAAAACTGCCATCACAGAGGCAACAAGCCTTTGTGTGAAACAAATAAACAAATCAAAATGAAAGAAAAAGCCACTATGGTTCTCAAAAGAGGTGGCTGTGAAAGTCAGCAAGAAAAAGATAGCATTCCGAGTATAAGGAAACACAGAAGGAGCAGGACAGAGAGCTGTACCAGTTAAGGCAGAAAGAAGCAGGGAGGGAAGTCAGAATACAAAGGCCCAAACTGAGGAAAGATAGCCAACTCAGTTAAGAAGGGGGATAAAGCCTTTTATAGGTACATCAGTGAGCGTAGAAAGACAAAGGGAGGGATAGTGAGGCTGAATAGAATGAACGGTGGGTGGACACAGGGGGACAGTGAAAAAGCAAGAATACTGAATGAATATTTCTGCTCAGTATTCACAAAAGAGGAGGGGGAAGTGCCTAATCCAATTAACAGAAGCACTCCTGATAGGGGGGTTGATCCCAGTTCTTTCACAGAAGAAAGGGTTGTGCAAGAACTCCTAAAACTGAAGGTGGACAAAGCAATGGGTCCTGATGGAATTCACCCAGAATTCTAAAAGAATTAAGGAGGAACTAGTGAAACCACTAGCTACTCTTTTAATAAATCATGGGAGGATGGTGTGGTACCTGAGGACTGGAGGAAGGCAGGATGTGATTCCCCTTCACAAAAGTGGGACCAAGACAGAGGCAGGAAACTACAGACCTGTCAGTCTGACCTCTGTGGTAGGGAAAGTGATGGAGTCACTTCTGAAGGAAAGAATAGTTGAGTACTTAGAGGCCAGTGGAGCACAGGACCCAAGACAGCATGGGTTCACAGCAGGAGGTCATGTCAGATGAATCTAATAGATTTCTTTGACTGGGTGACAAAGTAGTAGACCAGGGAGGGCTGTGGACATGGCCTACATAGACTTTAGCAAGGCATTTGACACAGTCCACACAAAAAGATTAATAGTCAAATTAACCAGCTCTGAGAGTGGGACCCAGGGTGTGCTGGGTAGCCAACATTGGCTGGACAACAGGACTGACAGAAGGTAATTGTAAATGGAGTCCACTCTGAAGAAAGGGGTTACTAGTGGGGTACCGCAGGGTTCAGTATTGGGTCCAGTCCTTTTAATGTCTTCATCAGTGACATTGCAGAGGGACTGAAGGAAAAGTACGCTTTTGCAGATGACACAAGATCTGCAACAGGGTTGATACAAGGAGGCATGGAAAGGATGAAAGGGACTTGGCAGGTTGGAGGAATGGTCAGAAGTATGGCAGCTAAGTTCAATGCAAAGAAGTGCAAAATAATGCACCTGGAAGCAAGAACCAGAAGAATATACACAATGGTGGGAGGTAGTAACAACAACAAAAAGGAAAAGGACCTGGGGTAATCATATCAGATGACATAAGGTTAGCAAGCAATGTGAAAAGGCAGTAGGGAGGCTGGAGATATACTGGGATGTATAGGGAGGCATCATCAGCAGAGAAAACAGAAGTTATCACCCTCTGTACAGACAGTTGGTGAGACCCCATCTGGAGTACTAGTGTACAGTTCTGGAGACCCCATCTCCGCAAGGACATAGACAGGATAGAGGCAGTCCAGAGGAGGGCACCTAAAATGGTGCAAGGTCTGCAAGAGAAGCCAATATGAGAGAGAGACTAAAGGAGCTCAATATGTAACCCTTGAGGAAAGAAGAGAGGGATGGGACATGATAGAAACTTTTAAGTACCTCAGTGGAATCAACAAAGTCCAAGAGGGTAGCATCTTTCAGAAAAGATACTTGCAAGAACAAGGAGACACAATTTAAAAGATAGAAGGAGGCGGTTCAGGGGCAATGTGAGGAAGTATTATTTCACAGAGAGGGCAGTGGATGCATGGAACAGCCTTCCTGAGGAGGTTATGAGGGTCAAAAACTGTGGGAGAATTCAAGAATGCATGGGACAGACATAAGGCAATTCTTTTGGGGGGTAGGAAGAAACAGGCTGTTGGTTAACTAGGATCTGCGGCCTATCCTGTAGGTAGGAAATGGGCAGACTAGATGGGCCTAGCGGTCCTTATCTGCCATCAAAGTCTATGTTTCTATGTTTCTATGTTCCTTTTACCATCTGTTATACATGGCTCTGTTTTGCTCTGCTGGATTTTTATTCCTGGTCTCACAAACGTTCCTAATCATTCTGCATTACATTTACTATCTTGCTAACTCACTTTGTAACTTTCCACATAAACCACTTTCTTGAAGTTGAAAGAAGACGTTTTCTGTATTACAAAGCATTGTTGGTTTAAAGGACTCTCTTCATAAAAAGGCTAGAAGAAAATATTCAAATGGAAATTACAAAAGTGGAGAGAGTAGTCTGACTTAGGTTATGAGAGTGGTTTGTCTCACCTCAGCCATTGAGCTCAAGAACTGCCAGCCATGAGTATTTTCCAATCCTAGCAAGGCCTGCATCCACAGGGAGCTCAGCAGGCACCCCACTGCTTCTCCTGCATACAGCTCTTGCCTGGCCCCAATATTTCTGGGAACTCTATCTACCCTGTCAGGTGATGCCCTCCAAGGGCAATGATTGGCCCTTGTCTCAGACCTTCCCCAACGTTAGAAAGAGTGACAAGTACTCAAACTGCGACCTCTGCAATGAGCTTCCCTACACATTAAATCAACTAATTGAAGTGCTAAATACCTGCTGTCTGAGGAACTCTTTAACCTTATCGTGATAGATACAAGGCTCAGATAAGCACATATATAATGAAACATACACAACACAAATGGAAGTGCAACAGTTAGTACACCTAAAACACAAAGTGAATGGATTTATCACTCAAAATATGCAAGCAAAGTCTCTGAAATAATGGGCAGTTCTCAGTATGAAATTAGGTGAGATCTGATTGGAGAATATGTTCCATGCTTTTTTTTCCTCGAGACCTCCTTCTTTCAAAGTGTTAAAGCTTTTCTCAGGCAATTGGTGGTCCCTGGTTAGATGTTACAAATATAAAACTAAACTAGTTAGTAGTTAAATAAGATATTCTTGTTTTCAGTGCTTGTTTGAATGTTTCTTCCATGAGGAAATCTCCAGTATTTTTAGACAAAGCATTGTGAGTTCTCATCTGTGTTATTACCTAAATTTCAAAGTTGTAGGAAGCACTTGGAGTGAGCTGTCTTTTGTAAATGTGATCCAGATCCACAGTACCAGGAGGGAAGACTTCATATATCGAATGCATAAACTATACAGATTACAGTGTAATTTTGATATGTAGGATGGCAAAAAAACTGCATCGTAAAACAGAATCTGACTCCATGAATCCAGGCTCAGAACCTTCGCCATTCATGTGTTATAAAATCCTTCAGTGTCTAACAAGCAGTGATAACTCGTGCACTTTGAGCACTGCTCTTATGTATTCCATATACACAGTACCAGTTTGTAAACAGCAACTTCTATGTTGGCTCATTGTCTAAAGACTTAACTGACATTCTTGAAGTCCTACCACAGGCATTGTGAAGCTACAGTTTCAGATTGCTTATATCTGACATATTACACCTTTACAATGAAGGCTGTGACATATTTATTAATTATTTATTGAATCTTTTTCACAAGTTAAACACACAGACATACAGTTAAGAATGTTATTTTCAGATGCGATCTGGAGAGAGAGGATGTGGAGAAGGAAAGATATTGGATGGTACAATCAGAGAAGAAGAAAAATGAATCAGAGGATTCAAAAGAGGTAAACTCTGCTGATGGACATCTAAACTGTAATATTAATAGTGGACATAAGTTCATGCTTTAAATCCCATCTCTTCTGACTTCAATCATAGAAATGAGACATTTCACAGGAAGTGAGGTCAATTTTGAAAGAAAATCAGGAATTGTCCTGGAACTCAGAGATTGTTGAATGCTATACGTACTGCTAAGCAAAGGGTTTTATTTAAGATTATACTCAGTCAGTCAAAAAAATGAGAGAGACATCACAGGAGCTGATCTACACCCCTCTGAACATTCCAGGGATGGGGCAAAAGGGAGTAAGACAATCAGGAAATGGAGGGTAATGAGTACCAATGCCAGTAGTCTGGGCAACACGCTCCCTGAGCTGATGGCCTTAATGGAAGAGGGTTGCCTGGATATTGTAGCAGTCACAGAAACATGGTACACAGAGAACCATGACTGGGACGTTAACATACCAGGGTACATAACCTACAGGAGAGAGGCAGGGGAGAAGAGGGGGAGGAGTAGATCTCTATGTAAAGGAAGGGATAAAAGCAACTGAACAAAAGAGTAAACAGGGAGGAGAGGAGGCACTGAGGGTCACCTTGGAGACTGGAAAGAGGCACCACAATCTGCACAGGGTTGTGTACAGACCCCATGTCAGGGAAGGAATGGACAGGATATGATAGAAGGCATTCTTAGAATGGCAGAGAAAGGGGAGATACTGTTAATGGGAACCTGATATGCCAGATGTTAACTGGAGCACATTGCTGCAGCCACATCAAAGAGCAGGGCCATTCTTGATGCCCTAAGCAGGTGGCAGGCATGACAGCTAGTTTAAGAACCCACTCATGAGGGAGCAATCTTAGACCTTTGAACTCTCAAACGGGCAGGAGAGGATCTCAGATCTAGAAGTGGTTGCCATCTGGGGACAAGTGAACCATCAAACAGTGTAGTTCACGTTAAACTCAGCTACAGAGTCAAACAACATACAAAAGTGATGGTACTGGACTTTGGGAGGGCTGACTTTGGCAAGAGGAGAGAGTGCCTCAGAAAAGCACCAGCAAACAGGCCAGAAGGAGGTGTGGAGCAACAATGGGAAATTATCAAAACTGCCATCACAGGACAACAAAGCCTTTGTGTGAAAGCAAATAAACAAATCAAAATGAAAGAAAAACCACTATGGTTCTCAAAAGAGGTGGCTGTGAAGTCAGAAGAAAAAAGTTAGCATTCGGAAGTATAAGGAAACACAGAAGGAGCAGGACAGAGAGCTGTACCAGTTAAGACAGAAGGAAGCAAGGAGGGAAGTCAGAATAGCAAAGGCACAAACTGAGGAAAAGATAGCCAACTCAGTTAAGAAGGGGGATAAAGCCTTTTATAGGTACATCAGTGAGCGTAGAAAGACAAAGGGAGGGATAGTGCGGCTGAATAGAATGAATGGTGGGTGGGCAGATGGGGACAGTGAAAAAGCAGGAATAACGGAACGAATATTTCATGCTCAGTATTCAAAAAGAAGAGGGAAGTGTCTAATCAATTAACAGAAGCACTCTTGATAGGGTGTCGATCCCAGTCCTTTCACAGAAGAAAGGGTTCTGAAGAACTCCTAAAACTGAAGGTGGACAAACAATGGGTCCTGATGGAATTCACCCATAACCTCTAAAAAGAATTAAGGAGGAACTAGTGAAACCACTGGCTACTCTTAATAAATCATGTGGGAGGATGGTGTGGTACCTGAGGACTGGAGGAAAGTGGATGTGATTCCCCTTCACTAAAAGTGGGACAAGACAGAGGCAGGAAACTACAGACCTGTCAGTCTGACCTCTGTGGTAGGGAAAGTGATGGAGTCACTCTGAAGGAAAGAATAGTAGAGTACCTAGAGGCCAGTGGAGCACAGGACCCAAGGCAGCATGGGTTCACAGTGGGAAGGTCATGTCAGACGCAATCTAATAGATTTCTTTGACTGGGTGACCAAAGTAGTAGACCAGGGAGGGGCTGTGGACATGGCCTACCAAGACTTTAGCAAGGCACTTGACAGTCCCACAAAAGATTAAGGTCAAATTAACCAGCCTGGGAGTGGGGACCCAGTGGGTGGTAGCCTGGTAAAACATTGGCTGGACAACAGGACACAGTAATTGTAAATGGAGTCCACTCAGAAGAAAGGAGGGTTACTAGTGGGGTGCACCGCGAGGGTTCAGTATTGGGTCCAGTCCTTTTTAATGTCTTCATCAGTGACATTGCAGAGGGACTGGAAGGAAAAGTATGCCTTTTGCAGATGACACAAAGATCTGCAACAGGGTTGATACACAAGAGGCATGGAAAGGATGAAAAGGGCTTGGCAAGGTTGGAGGAATGGTCAAGTATGGCAGCTAGGATTCAATGCAAAGAAGTGCAAAATAATGCACCTGGAAGCAAGAACCCAGGAAGAATACACAATGGGTGGGGAGTAGTAACAACAACAAAAAGAAAGGACCTGGGGGTAATCATATCAGATGACCTTAAGGTTAGCTAAAGTGTGAGAAGGCAGTAGGGAGGGCCGGAGGTATACTGGGATGTATAGGGAGAAGCATCATAAGCAGAAAACAGGAAGTTGTTATCCCTCTGTACAGACAGTTGGTGAGACCCCATCTGGAGTACTGTGTCCAGTTCTGGAGACCCCATCTACGCAAGGACATAGACAGGATAGAGGCAGTCCAGAGGAGGGCAACATAAATGGTGCAGGGTCTGCAAGAGAAGCCGTGATGAGTAGAGACTAAAGGAGCTTAATATGTATACCCTTGAGGAAAGAGGAGAGGGGGACATGATAGAAACTTTTAAGTACCTCAGTGGAATCAACAAAGTCCAAGAGGGTGCATCTTTCAGAAAAGATACTTGCAAGAACAAGGGGACACAATTTAAAGATAGAAGGAGGGCGGTTCCAGGGGCAATGTGAGGAATGTTATTTCACAGAGAGGGTAGTGGATGCATGGAACAGCCTTCCTGAAGGGAGTGTGGGGTCTAAAACTGTGGGAGAATTCAAGAATGCATGGGACAGACATAAGGCAATTCTTGTTGGGTGTAGGAAGAAATAGGCTGTTGGTCATCTAGGATCTGCGGCCTATCCTGTAGGTAAGGAAATGGGCAGACTAGATGGGCCTAGCGGTCCTTATCTGCCGTCAAAGTCGATGTTTCTATGTTTCTATGTTCCTTTTACCATCTGTTATACATGGCTCTGTTTTGCTCTGCTGGATTTGTATTCCTGGCCTCACAAATGTTCTGTTCATTCTGCATTACATTTACTGTCTTTGCTAACGCACTTTGTACCTTTGTCACATAAGCCACTCCTTCTTGAGAGTTGAAAAGAAGACTTTTCTGTATTACAAAGCATTGTTGGTTTAAAGGACTCTTCATAAAAAAGGCTAGAAGAAAATATTCAAATGGAAATTACAAAAGTGGAGGGAGAGTAGTCTGACTTAGGTTATAAGAGTGATTTGCCTCACCTCAGCCATTGAGCTCAAGAACTGCCAGCCATGAGTATTTTCCACTTCTAGCAAGGCCTGCATCCATAGGGAGCACTGCGGGCACCCCACTGCTTCTCCTGCATACAGCTCTTGCCTGGCCCCAATATTTTTGGGTAATCACTCTCCCCTGTCAGGTAATGCCCTACAAGAGCAATTATTGGCTCTTGTCTCAGACCTTCCCCAAGGTTAGAAAGAGTGACAAGCACTCAGACTTTGACCTCTATAAAGAGCTTCCCTCCACACTAAATCAACTAACTGAAGTGCTATATATACCTGCTGTCTGAGGAACTCTTTAACCTTATCGTGATAGATACAAGGCTCAGATAAGCACATTATACATTGAAACATACACAAACACAAAGGAAGTGCAACAGTTAAGTACACCTAAAACACAAAAGTGAATGGATTTATCACTCAAAATATGAAGCAAAGTCTCTGAAATAATGGGCAGTTCTTAGTATGCAAATTAGGTGAGATCTGATTGGAGAATATGT
The DNA here is from genome assembly GCA_016271365.2 of Neoceratodus forsteri. NCBI lineage: Eukaryota > Metazoa > Chordata > Ceratodontiformes > Ceratodontidae > Neoceratodus > Neoceratodus forsteri. The sequence continues at coordinate 396,354,174 of CM028136.1, read as the reverse complement.
TCCATGTTTTTTCTCGAGACCTCCTTCTTTGACAGTGTTACAGCTTTCTCCAGGCAATTCGTGGTCCCTGGTGAGATGTTACAAATATAAAACTAAACTAGTTAGTAGTTAAATATGATATTCTTGTTTTCAGTGCTTGTTTGAATGTTTCTTCCATGAGGAAATCTCCAGTATTTTAGAACAAAGCATTGTGAGTTCTCATCTGTGTTATTACCTAAATTCCACAAAGTTGTGTACCGCACTTGAGTGAGCTGTCTTTTGTAAATGTGATCCAGATTCACAGTTCCAGGAGGAAGACTTCATATATCGAATGCATAAACTATACAGATTACAGTGTAATTTTGATATGTAGGATATTAAAAACACTACATCAAAATACAGAATCGACTCCATGAATCCAGGCTCAGAACCTTCGCCATTCATGTGTTATAAAATCCTTCAGTGTCTAACAAGCGGTGATAACTACGTGCAGTTGAGCACTGCTCTTATATATTCCATTTATACAGTACCAGTTTGTAAACAACAACTTCTATGTTGGCTCATTGTCTAAAAGACTTAACAGACATTCTTGAAGTCCTACCACAGGCATTGTGAAGCTGCAGTTTCAGATTGCTTATATCTGACATATTACACCTTTACAATGAAGCTGTGACATATTTATTAATTTATTTATTGAATCTTTTTCACAAGTTAAACACACAGACATACAGTTAAGAATGTTATTTTCAGATGCGATCTGGAGAGAGAGGATGTGGAGAAGGAAAGATATTGGATGGTACAATCAGAGAAGAAGAAAAATGAATCAGAGGATTCAAAAGAGGTAAACTCTGCTGATGGACATCTAAACTGTAATATTAATAGTGGACATAAGTCTATGCTTTAAATCCCATCTCTTCTGACTTCAATCATAGAAATGAGACATTTCACAGGAAGTGAGGTCAATTTTGAAAGAAAATAAGGAATTGTCCTGGAACTCAGAGATTGTTGAAGGCTATACGTACTGCTAAGCAAAGGGTTTTATTTAAGATGATACTCAGTCAGTAAAAAAATGGGAGAGACAGCACAGGAGCTGATCTACACCCCTCTGAATATTCCTGGGAAGGGGCAAAAGGGAGTAAGGCTATCAGGAAATGGAGGGTAATGAGTACCAATGCCCGTAGTCTGGGCAACACACTCCCTGAGCTGATGGCCTTAATGGAAGAGGGATGCCTGGATATTGTAGCAGGCACAGAAACATGGTACACAGAGAACCATGACTGGGATGTTAACATACCAGGGTACATAACTACAGGAGAGACAGGCAGGGAGAAGAGGGGAGGAGAGCTCTCTATGTAAAGGAAGGATAAAAGCAACTGAAAAAAGAGGAAAGACAGGAGAGGAGGAGGCACTGTGGGTCACCTTGGAGACTGGAAAGGGCACCACAATCTGCATGGGGTTAGTGCACAGACCTCATGTCAGGGAAGGAATGGACAAGGATATGATAGAAGGCATTCTTAGAATGGCAGAGAAAGGAGATCCTGTTAATGGAGACCTAAAGATGCCAGATGTTAACTGGAGCACATTTGCTGCAGCCACATCCAAGAGCAGGGCCATTCTTGATGCATACAGGTGACAGGCATTAGACAGCTAGTTTGGGAACCCACTGGGAGAGAGCAATCTTAGACCTTGCTACTCTCAAGCAGGGGCAGTGAGAGGATCTCAGATCTAGAAGTGGTTGCCATCTGGGGACAAGTGACCAACAAACAGTGTGGTTCACGTTAAACTCAGCTACAGAGTCAAGCCATACAAAAGTGAGGGTACTGGACTTTGGGAGGGCTGACTTTGGCAAGATGGGAGAGTGCCTCAGAAAGCACTAGCAAACAGGCTAGAAGGAGGTGTGGAACAACAATGGGAAATTATCAAAACTGCCATCACAGAGGCAACAAGCCTTTGTGTGAAGCAAATAAACAAATCAAAATGAAAGAAAAAGCCACTATGGTTCTCAAAAGAGGTGGCTGTGAAAGTCAGGTAGAAAAAGTAGCATTCCGGAAGTATAAGGAAACACAGAAGGAGCAGGACAGAGAGCTATACCAGTTAAGGCAGAAGGAAGCAGGCAGGGAAGTCAGAATAGCAAAGGCCCAAACTGAGGAAAAGATAGCCAACTCAGTTAAGAAGGGGGATAAAGCCTTTTATAGGTACATCAGTGAGTGTAGAAAGACAAAGGGAGGGATAGTGAGGCTGAATAGAATGAATGGTGGGTGGGCAGAGGGGGACAGTGAAAAAGCAGGAATACTGAATGAATATTTCTGCTCAATATTCACAACAGAGGAGGGGGAAGTGCCTAATCCAATTAACAGAAGCACTCTTGACAGGGGGGTCGATCCCAGTCCTTTCACAGAAGAAAGGGTTCTGCAAGAAGTCCTAAAACTGAAGGTGGACAAAGCAATGGGTCCTGATAGAATTCACCCCAGAATTCTAAAAGAATTAAGGGAGGAACTAGTGAAACCACTGGCTACTCTTTTTAATAAATCATGGGAGGATGGTGTGGACCTGAGGACTGGAGGAAGGCAGATGTGATTCCCTTTCACAAAACTGAGACCAAGACAGAGGCAGGAAACTACAGACCTGTCAATCTGACCTCTGTGGTAGGGAAAGTGATGGAGTCACTTCTGAAGGAAAGAATAGTTGAGAACCTAGAGGCCAGTGGAGCACAGGACCCAAGGCAGCATGGGTTCACAGCGGGAAGGTCATGTCAGATGAATCTAATAGATTTCTTTGACTGGGTGACCAAAGTAGTAGACCAGGGAGGGGCTGTGGACATGGCCTACCTAGACTTTAGCAAGGCATTTGACACAGTCCAACACAAAAGCTTAATAGTCAAATTAACCAGCCTGGGAGGGGACCCAGGGTGGTAGCCTGATAAACATTGGCTGGACAACAGGACACAGAGGTAATTGTAAATGAGTCCACTCTGAAGAAGGGGGTTACTAGTGGGGTACACGCAGGGTTCTGTATTGGGTCCAGTCCTTTTAATGTCTTCATCAGTGACATTGCAGAGGGACTGGAAGGAAAAGTATGCCTTTTGCAGATGACACAAAGATCTGCAACAGGGTTGATACACAAGGAGGCATGGAAAGGATGAAAAGGACTTGGCAAGGTTGGAGGAATGGTCGAAGTATGGCAGCTAGGATTCAATGCAAAGAAGTGCAAAATAATGCACCTGGGAAGCAAGAACCCAGGGAAGAATACACAATGGGTGGGGAGGTAGTAACAACAACAAAAAGGAAGGGACCTGGGGTAATCATATCAGATGACCTTAAGGTTAGCAAGCAATGTGAGAAGGCAGTAGGGAGGGCTGGAGGTATACTGGGATGTATAGGGAGGCATCATCAGCAGAAAACAGGAAGTTGTTATTCCTCTGTACAGACAGTTGGTGAGACCCCATCTGGAGTACTGGGTCCAGTTCTGGAGACCCCATCTCCATAAGGACATAGACAGGATAGAGGCAGTCCAGAGGAGGGCACCTAAAATGGTGCAGGGTCTGCAAGAGAAGCCTGTGAGGAGGACTAAAGGAGCTTAATATGTATACCCTTGAGGAAAGAAGGAGAGGGGACATGATAGAAACTTTTAAGTACCTCAGTGGAATCAACAAAGTCAAGAGGGTAGCATCTTTCAGAAAAGATACTTGCAAGAACAAGTGGACACAATTTAAAGATAGAAGGAGGGGCAGTTCAGGGCAATGTGAGGAAGTATTATTTCACAGAGGGCAGTGGATGCATGGAACAGCTTCCTGAGGAGGTTGTGGGGTCTAAAACTGTGGGAGAATTCAAGAATGCATGGGACAGACATAAGGCAATTCTTGTTGGGGTAGGAAGAAACAGGCTGTTGGTTAACTAGGATCTGCGGCCTATCCTGGCAAGTGAAATGGGCAGTCTAAAGGGCCTAGCGGTCCTTATCTGCATAAAGTCTATGTTTCTATGTTTCTATGTTCCTTTTACCATCTGTTATACATGGCTCTGTTTTGCTCTGCTGGATTTGTATTCCTGGCCTCACAAATGTTCTGTTCATTCTGCATTACATTTACTGTCTTTGCTAACGCACTTTGTACCTTTCCACATAAGCCACTCCTTCTTGAAGTTGAAAGAAGACTTTCTGTATTACAAAGCATTGTTGGTTTAAAGGACTCTTCATAAAAAAGCTGAGAAAAATATTCAAATGGAAATTACAAAAGTGGAAGGAGAGTAGTCTGACTTAGGTTATAAGAGTGGTTTGTCTCACCTCAGCCATTGAGCTCAAGGACTGCCAGCCATGAGTATTTTCCAATTCACGCAAGGCCTGCATCCACAGGGAGCACTGCGGGCACCCCACTGCTTCTCCTGCATACAGCTCTTGCCTGGCCCCAATATTTCTGGGTAATCACTCTCCCCTGTCAGGTAATGCCCTACAAGGGCAATTATTGGCTCTTGTCTCAGACTTTCCCCAAGGTTAGAAAGAGTGACAAGCACTCAGACTTTGACCTCTGTAAAGAGCTTCCCTCCACACTAAATCAACTAATTGAAGTGCTATATATACCTGCTGTCTGAGGAACTCTTTAACCTTATTGTGATAGATACAAGGCTCAGATAAGCACATTATACATTGAAACATACAGAAAACACAAATGAAGTGCAACAGTTAAGTACACCTAAAACACAAAGTGAATGGATTTATCACTCAAAATATGCAGCAAAGTCTCTGAAATAATGGGCAGTTCTTAGTATGCAAATAAGGTGAGATCTGATTGGAGAATATGTTCCATGTTTTTTTTTCCTCGAGACCTCCTTCTTTGACAGTGTTACAGCTTTTCTCAGGCAATTCGTGGTCCCTGGTTAGATGTTACAAATATAAAACTAAACTAGTTAGTAGTTAAATATGATATTCTTGTTTTCAGTGCTGTTTGAATGTTTCTTCCATGAGGAAATCTCCAGTATTTTTAGACAAAGCATTGTGAGTTCTCATCTGTGTTATTACCTAAATTTCACAAAGTTGTGTCGCACTTGGAGTGAGCTGTCTTTTGTAAATGTGATCCAGATTCACAGTTCCAGGAGGGAAGACTTCATATATCGAATGCATAAACTATACAGATTACAGTGTAATTTTGATATGTAGGATATTAAAAAAACACTACATCAAAATACAGAATCTGACTCCATGAATCCAGGCTCAGAACCTTCGCCATTCATGTGTTATAAAAATCCTTCAGTGTCTAACAAGCGGTGATAACTCGTGCAGTTGAGCACTGCTCTTATGTATTCCATTTATACAGTACCAGTTTGTAAACAACAACTTCTATGTTGGCTCATTGTCTAAAGACTTAACAGACATTCTTGAAGTCCTACCACAGGCATTGTGAAGCTGCAGTTTCAGATTGCTTATATCTGACATATTACACCTTTACAATGAAGGCTGTGACATATTTATTAATTTATTTATTGAATCTTTTTTCACAAGTTAAACACACAGACATACAGTTAAGAATGTTATTTTCAGATGCGATCTGGAGAGAGAGGATGTGGAGAAGGAAAGATATTGGATGGTACAATCAGAGAAGAAGAAAAATGAATCAGAGGATTCAAAAGAGGTAAACTCTGCTGATGGACATCTAAACTGTAATATTAATAGCGGACATAAGTTCATGCTTTAAATCCCATCTCTTCTGACTTCAATCATAGAAATGAGACATTTCACAGGAAGTGAGGTCAATTTTGAAAGAAAATCAGGAATTGTCCTGGAACTCAGAGATTGTTGAAGGCTATACGTACTGCTAAGCAAAGGGTTTTGTTAAGATTATACTCAGTCAGTAAAAATGGGAGAGACATCACAGGAGCTGATCTACACCTCTGAACATTCCTGGGAAGGTGCAAAGGAGTAAGGCCATCAGGAAATGGAGGGTAATGAGTACCAATGCCCGTAGGTCTGGGCAACACACTCCCTGAGCTGATGGCCTTAATGGAAGAGGATGCCTGGATATTGTAGCAGTCACAGAAACATGGTATACAGAGAACCATGACTGGGATGTTAACATACCAGGGTACATAACCTACAGGAGAGACAGGCAGGGGAGAAGAGGGGGAAGAGTAGCTCTCTAGGTAAAGGAAGGGATAAAAGCAACTGAACAAAAGAGTAAGCAGGGAGGAGAGGAGGCACTGTGGGTCACCTTGGAGACTGGAAAGGGCACCACAATCCGCACAGGGGTTGGTACAGACCCCATGTCAGGGGAAGGAATGGACAAGGATATGATAGAAGGCATTCTTAGAATGGCAGAGAAAGGGGAGATACTGTTAATGGGAGACCTGAATATGTGAGATGTTAACTGGAGCACATTTGCTGCAGCCACATCCAAGAGCAGGGTCATTCTTGATGCCATACAGGTGGCAGACATTAGACAGCTAGTTTCAGAACCCACTCGTGAGGGAGCAATCTTAGACCTTGTACTCTCAAACGGGGGCAGTGAGAGGATCTCAGATCTAGAAGTGGGTTGCCATCTGGGCACAAGTGACCATCAAACAGTGTGGTTCACGTTAAACTCAGCTACAGAGTCAAGCCATACAAAAGTGAGGGTACTGGACTTTAGGAGGGCTGACTTTGGCAAGATGGGAGAGTGCCTCAGAAAAGCACTAGCAAACAGGCTAGAAGGAGGTGTGGAGCAACAATGGGAATTATCAAACTGCCATCACAGAGGCAACAAGCCTTTGTGTGAAGCAAATAAACAAATCAAAATGAAAGAAAAAGCCACTATGGTTCTCAAAAGAGGTGGCTGTGAAAGTCAGGAAGAAAAAGATAGCATTCCGAAGTATAAGGAAACACAGAAGGAGCAGGACAGAGAGCTGTACCAGTTAAGGCAGAAGAAGGCAGGAGGAAGTCAGAATAGCAAAGGCCCAAACTGAGGAAAAGATAGCCAACTCAGTTAAGAAGGTGAATAAAGCCTTTATAGGTACATCAGTGAGCATAGAAAGACAAAGGAGGGATAGTGAGGCTGAATAGAATGAATGGTGGGTGGGCAGAGGGGACAGTGAAAAGAAGGAATACTGAATGAATATTTCTGCTCAGTATTCACAAAAGAGGAGGAGAGTGCCTAATCCAATTAACAGAAGCACTCTTGATGAGAGGTCGATCCAGTCCTTTCACAGAAGAAAGGGTTCTGCAAGAACTCCTAAAACTGAAGGTGGACAAAGCAATGGGTCCTGATGAATTCACCCAGAATTCTAAAAGAATTAAGGGAGGAACTAGTGAAACCACTGGCTACTCTTTTAATAAATCATGGGAGGATGGTGTGGTACCTGAGGACTGGAGGAAGGTGGATGTGATTCCACTTCACAAAAGTGGGACAAGACAGAGGCAGGAAACTACAGACCTGTCAGTCTGACCTCTGTGGTAGGGAAAGTGATGAGAGTCACTTCTGAAGGAAAGAATAGTTGAGTACCTAGAGGCCAGTGGAGCACAGGACCCAAGGCAGCATGGGTTCACAGCGGAAGGTCATGTCAGATGAATCTAATAGATTTCTTTGACTGGGTGACCAAAGTAGTAGACCAGGGAGGGGCTGTGGACATGGCCTACCTGACTTTAGCAAGGAATTTGACACAGTCCCACACAAAGATTAATAGTCAAATTAACCAGCCTGGGAGTGGGACCCAGGGTGGTAGCCTGAGTAAAACATTGGCTGGACAACAGGACACAGAAGGTAATTGTAAATGGAGTCCACTCTGAAGAAAAGGGGGTTACTAGTGGGGTACTGCAGGAGTTCAGTATTGGGTCCAGTCCTTTTAATGTCTTCATCAGTGACATTGCAGAGGACTGGAAGGAAAATGTCTGCTTTGCAGATGACACAAAGATCTGCAACAGGGTTGATATACAAGGAGGCATGGAAAGGATGAAAAGGGACTTGGCAAGGTTGGAGGAATGGTCAGAGTATGGCAGCTAGGATTCAATGCAAAGAAGTGCAAATAATGCACCTGGGAAGCAAGAACCCAGGGAAGAATACACAATGGGTGGGAGGTAGTAGCAACAACAAAAAGAAAGGACCTGGGGTAATCATATTAGATGACCTTAAGGTTAGCAAGCAATGTGAGAAGGCAGTAGGGAGGGCTGGAGGTATACTGGGATGTATAAGGAGGCATCATCAGCAGAAAACAGGAAGTTGTTATCCCTCTGTACAGACAGTTGGTGAGACCCCATCTGGAGTACTGTGTCCAGTTCTGGAGACCCCATCTCTGCAAGGACATAGACAGGATAGAGACAGTCCAGAGGAGGGCACCTAAAATGGTGCAGGGTCTGCAAGAGAAGCCGTATGAGGAGAGACTAAAGGAGCTTAATATGTATACCCTTGAGGAAATGAAGGAGAGGGGGGACATGATAGAAACTTTTAAGTACCTCAGTGGAATCAACAAAGTCCAAGAAGATAGCATCTTTCAGAAAAAGATCTTGCAAGAACAAGGGACACAATTTAAAGATAGAAGGAGGGCGGTTCAGGGCAATGTGAGAAAGTATTATTTCACAGAGAGGCAGTGGATGCATGGAACAGCCTTCCTGAGGAGGTTGTGGGGTCTAAAACTGTGGGAGAATTCAAGAATGCATGGGACAGACATAAGGCAATTCTTGTGGGGGGTAGGAAGAAACAGGCTGTTGGTTAACTAGGATCTGCGGCCTATCCTGTAGGTAGGGAAATGGGCAGACTAGATGGGCCTAGCGGTCCTTATCTGTCATCAAAGTCTATGTTTCTATGTTCCTTTTACCATCTGTTATACATGGCTCAGTTTTGCTCGGCTGGATTTTTATTCCTGGTCTCACAAATGTTCTGTTCATTCTGCATTACATTTACTGTCTTTGCTAACGCACTTTGTACCTTTCCCACATAAGCCACTCCTTCTTGAAGTTGAAAAGAAGACTTTTTCTGTATTACAAAGCATTGTTGGTTTAAAGGACTCTTCATAAAAAAGGCTAGAAGAAAATATTCAAATGGAAATTACAAAAGTGGAGGGAGAGTAGTCTGACTTAGGTTATGAGAGTGGTTTGTCTCACCTCAGCCATTGAGCTCAAGAACTGCCAGCCATGAGTATTTTCCAATCCTAGCAAGGCCTGCATCCACAGGGAGCTCAGCAGGCACCCCACTGCTTCTCCTGCATAAAACTCTTGCCTGGCCTCAATATTTCTGGGTACTCATTCTCCCCTGTCAGGTGATGCCCTGCAAGGACAAATATTGGCTCTTGTCTCAGACCTTCCCCAAGGTTAGAAAGAGTGACAAGCACTCAGACTGTGACCTCTGCAATGAGCTTCCCTCCGCACTAAATCAACTAATTGAAGTGCTATATATACCTGCTGTCTGAGGAACTCTTTAACCTTATCGTGATAGATACAAGGCTCAGATAGCACATTATACATTGAAACATACACAAAACACAAAGGAAGTGCAACAGTTAAGTACACCTAAAACACAAAGTGAATGGATTTATCACTCAAAATATGAAGCAAAGTCTCTGAAATAATGGGCAGTTCTTAGTATGCAAATTAGGTGAGATCTGATTGGAGAATATGTTCCATGCTTTTTTTTCCTCGAGACCTCCTTCTTTGACAGTGTTACAGCTTTCTCAGGCAATTTGTGGTCCCTGGTTAGATGTTACAAATATAAAACTAAACTAGTTAGTAGATAAATATGATATTCTTCTTTTCAGTGCTTGTTTGAATGTTTCTTCCATGAGGAAATCTCCAGTATTTTTAGACAAAGCATTGTGAGTTCTCATCTGTGTTATTACCTAAATTTCACAAAGTTGTGTCGCACTTAGAGTGAGCTGTCTTTTGTAAATGTGATCCAGATTCACAGTTCCAGGAGGGAAGACTTCATATATCGAATGCATAAACTATACAGATTACAGTGTAATTTTGATATGTAGGATATAAAAAAACACTACATCAAAATACAGAATCTGACTCCATGAATCCAGGCTCAGAACCTTCGCCATTCATGTGTTATAAAAATCCTTCAGTGTCTCACAAACGGTGATAACTCGTGCAGTTGAGCACTGCTCTTATATATTCCATTTATACAGTACCAGTTTGAAAACAACAACTTCTATGTTGGCTCATTGTCTAAAGACTTAACAGATATTCTTGAAGTCCTACCACAGGCATTGTGAAGCTGCGGTTTCAGATTGCTTATATCTGACATATTACACCTTTACAATGAAGGCTGTGACACATTTATTAATTTATTTATTGAATCTTTTTCACAAGTTAAACACACAGACATACAGTTAAGAATGTTATTTTTAGATGCGATTTGGAGAGAGAGAGGATGTGGAGAAGGAAAGATATTGGATGGTACAATCAGCGAAGAAGAAAAATGAATCAGAGGATTCAAAGAGGTAAACTCTGCTGATGGACATCTAAACTGTAATATTAATAGCGGACATAAGTTCATGCTTTAAATCCCATCTCTTCTGACTTCAATCATAGAAATGAGACATTTCACAGGAAGTGAGGTCAATTTTGAAAGAAAATCAGGAATTGTCCTGGAACTCAGAGATTGTTGAAGGCTATACGTACTGCTAAGCAAAGGGTTTTATTTAAGATTATACTCAGTCAGTAAAAAAATGGGAGAGACATCACAGGAGCTGATCTACACCCCTCTGAACATTCCTGGGATGGGGCGAAAGGGAGTAAGGCCATCAGGAAATGGAGGGTAATGAGTACCAATGCCTGTAGTCTGGGCAACACGCTCCCTGAGCTGATGGCCTTAATGGAAGAGGGATGCCTGGATATTGTAGCAGTCACAGAAACATGGTACACAGAGAACCATGACTGGGATGTTAACATACCAGGGTACATAACCTACAGGAGAGACAGGCAGGGGAGAAGAGGGGGAGGAGTAGCTCTCTATGTAAAGGAAGGGATAAAAGCAACTGAAAAAAAGAGTAAACAGGGAGGAGAGGAGGCACTGTGGGTCACCTTGGAGACTGGAAAGGGCACCACAATCCGCACAGGGGTTGTGTACAGACCCCCATGTCAGGGGGAAGGAATGGACAAGGATATGATAGAAGGCATTCTTAGAATGGCAGAGAAAGGAGATACTGTTAATGGGAGACCTGAATATGCCAGATGTTAACTGGAGCACATTTGCTGCAGCCACATCCAAGAACAGGGCCATTCTTGATGCCCTACAGGTGGCAGGCATTAGACAGCTAGTTTGGAACCCACTCATGAGGGAGCAATCTAGACCTTGTACTCTCAAACGGGGGCAGTGAGAGGATCTCAGATCTAGAAGTGGGTTGCTATCTGGGGACAAGTGACCATCAAACAGTGTGGTTCACATTAAACTCAGCTACAGAGTCAAGCCATACAAAAGTGAGGGTACTGGATTTAGGAGGGCTGACTTTGGCAAGATGGGAGAGTGCTTCAGAAAAGCACTAGCAAACAGGCTAGAAGGAGGTGTGGAGCAACAATGGGAATTATCAAAACTGACATCACAGAGGCAACAAGCCTTTGTGTGACAAATAAACAAATCAAAATGAAAGAAAAAGCCACTGTGGTTCTCAAAAGAGGTGGCTGTGAAAGTCAGGAAGAAAAAGATAGCATTCAGGAAGTATAAGGAAACACAGAAGGAGCAGGACAGAGAGCTGTACCAGTTAAGGCAGAAGGAAGCAGGGAGGGAAGTCAGAATAGCAAAGGCCCAAACTGAGGAAAAGATAGCCAACTCAGTTAAGAAGGGGGATAAAGCCTTTTATAGGTACATCAGTGAGCGTAGAAAGACAAAGGGAGGGATAGTGAGGCTGAATAGAATGAACGGTGGGTGGGCAGAGGGGACAGTGAAAAACAGGAATACTGAATGAATATTTCTGCTCAGTATTCACAAAGAGGAGGAAGTGCCTAATCCAATTAACAGAAGCACTCTTGATAGGGGGTCGATCCCAGTCCTTTCACAGAAGAAAGGGTTCTGCAAGAACTCCTAAAACTGAAGGTGGACAAAGCAATGGGTCCTGATGGAATTCACCCCAGAATTCTAAAAAATTAAGGGAGGAACTAGTGAAACCACTGGCTACTCTTTAATAAATCATGGGAGGATGGTGTGGTACCTGAGGACTGGAGGAAGGTGGATGTGATTCCCCTTCACAAAGTGGGACCAAGACAGAGGCAGGAAACTACAGACCTGTCAGTCTGACCTCTGTGGTAGGAAAGTGATGGAGTCACTTCTGAAGGAAAGAATAGTTGAGTACCTAGAGGCCAGTGGAGCACAGGACCCAAGGCAGCATGGGTTCACAGCAGGAAGGTCATGTCAGGCGAATCTAATAGATTTCTTTGACTGGGTGACCAAAGTAGTAGACCAGGGAGGGCTGTGGACATGGCCTACCTAGACTTTAGCAAGGCATTTGACACAGTCCACACAAAGATTAATAGTCAAATTAACCAGCCTGGGAGTGGGACCCAGGGTGGTAGCCTGGGTAAAACATTGGCTGGACAACAGGACACAGAAGGTAATTGTAAATGGAGTCCACTCTGAAGAAAGGGGGTTACCAGTGGGGTACCGCAGGGTTCAGTATTGGGTCCAGTCCTTTTTAATGTCTTCATCAGTGACATTGCAGAGGGACTGGAAGGAAAAGTATGCCTTTTTGCAGATGACACAAAGATCTGCAACAGGGTTGATACACAAGGAGGCATGGAAAGGATGAAAAGGGACTTGGCAAGGTTGGAGGAATGGTCAGAAGTATGGCAGCTAGGATTCAATGCAAAGAAGTGCAAAATAATGCACCTGGGAAGCAAGAACCCAGGGGAAGAATACACAATGGGTGGGAGGTAGTAACAACAACAAAAAAGGAAAGGGACCTGGGGGTAATCATATCAGATGACCTTAAGGTTAGCAAGCAATGTGAGAAGGCAGTAGGGAGGGCTGGAGGTATACTGGGATGTATAGGGAGAGGCATCATCAGCAGAAAACAGGAAGTTGTTATCCCTCTGTACAGACAGTTGGTGAGACCCCATCTGGAGTACTGTGTCCAGTTCTGGAGACCCCATCTCCGCAAGGACATAGACAGGATAGAGGCAGTCCAGAGGAGGGCACCTAAAATGGTGCAGGGTCTGCAAGAGAAGCCGTATGAGGAGAGACTAAAGGAGCTTAATATGTATACCCTTGAGGAAAGAAGGGAGGGGGGGGACATTATAAAAACATTTAAGTACCTCAGTGGAATCAACAAAGTCCAAGAGGGTAGCATCTTTCAGAAAAAGATACTTGCAAGAACAAGGAGACACAATTTAAAGATAGAAGGAGGGCGGTTCAGAGGCAATGTGATTAAGTATTATTTCACAGAGAGGGCAGTGGATGCATGGAACAGCCTTCCTGAGGAGGTTGTGGGGTCTAAAACTGTGGGAGAATTCAAGAATGCATGTGACAGACATAAGGCAATTTTTGTGGGGGGTTGGAAGAAACAGGCTGTTGGTTAACTAGGATCTGCGGCCTATCCTGTAGGTAGGGAAATGGGCAGACTAGATGGGCCTAGCGGTCCTTATCTGCGGTCAAAGTCTATGTTTCTATGTTTCTATGTTCCTTTTACCATCTGTTATACATGGCTCTGTTTTGCTCTGCTGGATTTTTATTCCTGGCCTCACAAATGTTCTGTTCATTCTGCATTACATTTACTGTCCTTGCTAACGCACTTTGTACCTTTCCCACATAAGCCACTCCTTCTTGAAGTTGAAAAGAAGACTTTTTCTGTATTACAAAGCATTGTTGGTTTAAAGGACTCTTCATAAAAAGGCTAGAAGAAAATATTCAAATGGATTTACAAAAGTGGAGGGAGAGTAGTCTGACTTAGGTTATGAGAGTGGTTTGTCTCACCTCAGCCATTGAGCTCAAGAACTGCCAGCCATGAGTATTTTAAAATCCTAGCAAGGCCTGCATCCATAGGGAGCTCGGTGGGCACCCCACTGCTTCTCCTGCATACAGCTCTTGCCTGGCCCCAATATTTCTGGGTACTCACTCTCCCTGTCAGGTGATGCCCTGCAAGGGCAATTATTGGCTCTTGTCTCAGACCTTCCCCAAGGTTAGAAAGAGTGACAAGCACTCAGACTGTGACCTCTGCAATGAGCTTCCCTCCACACTAAATCAACTAATTGAAGTGCTATATATACCTGCTGTCTGAGGAACTCTTTAACCTTATCGTGATAGATACAAGGCTCAGATAAGCACATTATACATTGAAACATACACAAAACACAAAGGAAGTGCAACAGTTAAGTACACCTAAAACACAAAGTGAATGGATTTATCACTCAAAATATGAAGCAAAGTCTCTGAAATAATGGGCAGTTCTTAGTATGCAAATTAGGTGAGATCTGATTGGAGAATATGTTCCATGCTTTTTTTTCCTCGAGACCTCCTTCTTTGACAGTGTTACAGCTTTTCTCAGGCAATTCGTGGTCCCTGGTCAGATGTTACAAATATAAAACTAAACTAGTTAGTAGTTAAATATGATATTCTTGTTTTCAGTGCTTGTTTGAATGTTTCTTCCATGAGGAAATCTCCAGTATTTTTAGACAAAGCATTGTGAGTTCTCATCTGTGTTATTACCTAAATTTCACAAAGTTGTGTCGCACTTGGAGTGAGCTGTCTTTTGTAAATGTGATCCAGATTCACAGTTCCAGGAGGGAAGACTTCATATATCAGATGCATAAACTATACAGATTACAGTGTAATTTTGATATGTAGGATATAAAAAAACACTACATCAAAATACAGAATCTGACTCCATGAATCCAGGCTCAGAACCTTCGCCATTCATGTGTTATAAAAATCCTTCAGTGTCTAACAAGCGGTGATAGCTCGTGCAGTTGAGCACTGCTCTTATGTATTCCATTTATACAGTACCAGTTTGTAAACAACAACTTCTATGTTGGCTCATTGTCTAAAGACTTAACAGACATTCTTGAAGTCCTACCACAGGCATTGTGAAGCTGCAGTTTCAGATTGCTTATCTGACATATTACACCTTTACAATGAAGGCTGTGACATATTTATTAATTTATTTATTGAATCTTTTCACAAGTTAAACACACAGACATACAGTTAAGAATGTTATTTCAGATGCGATCTGGAGAGAGAGGATGTGGAGAAGGAAAGATATTGGATGGTACAATCAGAGAAGAAAAATGAATCAGAGGATTCAAAGAGGTAAACTCTGCTGATGGACATCTAAACTGTAATATTAATAGTGGACATAAGTTCATGCTTTAAATCCCATCTCTTCTGACTTCAATCATAGAAATGTGACATTTCACAGGAAGTGAGGTCAATTTTGAAAGAAAATCAGGATTGTCCTGGAACTCAGAGATTGTTGAAGGCTATCGTACTGCTAAGCAAAGGGTTTTATTTAAGATTATACTCAGTCAGTAAAAAAATGAGAGAGACATCACAGGAGCTGATCTACACCCCTCTGAACATTCCTGGGATGGGGCGAAAGGGAGTAAGGCCATCAGGAAATGGAGGGTTATGAGTACCAATGCCCGTAGTCTGTGCAACATGCTCAATGAGCTGGTGGCCTTAAAGGAAGAGGGATGCCTGGATATTGTAGCAGTCACAGAAACATGGTACACAGAGAACCATGACTGGGATGTTAACATACCAGGGTACATTACATACAGGAGAGACAGGCAGGGGAGAAGAGAGGGAGGAGTAGCTCTCAATGTAAAGGAAGGGATAAAAGCAACTGAACAAAAGAGTAAACAGGGAGGAGAGGAGGCACTGTGGGTCACCTTGGAGGCTGGAAAGGGCACCACAATCCAACCAGGGGTTGTGTACAGACCCCCATGTCAGGGGGAAGGAATGGACAGGGATATGATAGAAGGCATTCTTAGAATGGCAGAGAAAGGGGAGAAACTGTTAATGGGAGACCTGAATATGCCAGATGTTAACTGGAGCACATTTGCTGCAGCCACATCCAAGAGCAGGGCCATTCTTGATGCCCTACAGGTGGCAGGCTTTAGACAGCTAGTTTCTGAACCCTCTCGTGAGGGAGCAATCTTAGACCTTGTACTCTCAAACGGGGGCAGTGAGAGGATCTCAGATCTAGAAGTGGGTTGCCATCTGGGGACAAGTGACCATCAAACAGTGTGGTTCACGTTAAACTCAGCTAAGAGTCAAGCCATACAAAAGTGAGGTACTGGACTTTGGGAGGCTGACTTTGGCAAGATGGGAGAGTGCCTCAGAAAAGCACTAGCAAACAGGCTAGAAGGAGGTGTGGAGCAACAATGGGAATTATCGAAACTGCCATCACAGAGGCAACAAGCCTTTGTGTGAAGCAAATAAACAAATAAAATGAAAGAAAAGCCTCTATGGTTCTCAAAAAGGTGGCTGTGAAAGTCAGGAAGAAAAGTTAGCATTCCGAAGTATAAGGAAACACAGAAGGAGCAGGACAGAGAGCTGTACCAGTTAAGGCAGAAGGAAGCAGGGAGGGAATTCAGAATAGCAAAGGCCCAA
Organism: Neoceratodus forsteri; assembly: GCA_016271365.2. Taxonomy (NCBI): domain Eukaryota; kingdom Metazoa; phylum Chordata; order Ceratodontiformes; family Ceratodontidae; genus Neoceratodus; species Neoceratodus forsteri. The sequence continues at coordinate 396,337,697 of CM028136.1, read as the reverse complement.
ACTGAGGAAAAGATAGCCAACTCAGTTAAGAAGGGGGATAAAGCCTTTTATAGGTACATCAGTGAGCGTAGAAAGACATAGGGAGGGATAGTGAGGCTGAATAGAATGAACAGTGCGTGGGCAGAGGGGGACAGTGAAAAAGCAGGAATACTGAATGAATATTTCTGCTCAGTATTCTTAAAAGAGGAGGGGGAAGTGCCTAATTAAATTAACAGAAGCACTCTTGATAGGGGGGTCGATCCCAGTCCTTTCACAGAAGAAAGGGTTCTGCAAGAACTCCTCAAACTGAAGGTGGACAAAGCAATGGGTCCTGATGGAATTCACCCAGAATTCTAAAAAGAATTAAGGAGGAACTAGTGAAACCACTGGCTACTCTTTTTAATAAATCATGGGAGGATGGTGTGGTACCTGAGGACTGGAGGAAGGCGGATGTGATTCCCTTCACAAAAGTGGGACCAAGACAGAGGCAGGAAACTACAGACCTGTCAGTCTGACCTCTGTGGTAGGAAAGTGATGGAGTCACTTCTGAAGGAAAGAATAGTTGAGTACCTAGAGGCCAGTGGAGCACAGGACCCAAGGCAGCATGGGTTCACAGCGGAAGGTCATGTCAGATGAATCTAATAGATTTCTTTGACTGGGTGACCAAAGTAGTAGACCAGGGAGGGGCTGTGGACATGGCCTACCTAGACTTTAGCAAGGCATTTGACACAGTCCCACAAAAGATTAATAGTCAAATTAACCAGCCTGGGAGTGGGACCCAGGGTGGTAGCCTGGTAAAACATTGGCTGGACAACAGGACACAGAAGGTAATTGTAAATGGAGTCCACTCTGAAGAAAGGGGTTACTAGTGGGTACCGGGGTTCAGTATTGGGTCCAGTCCTTTTAATGTCTTCATCAGTGACATTGCAGAGGGACTGGAAGGAAAAGTATGCCTTTTGCAGATGACACAAAGATCTGCAACAGGGTTGATACACAGGAGGCATGGAAAGGATGAAAAGGACTTGGCAAGGTTGGAGGAATGGTCAGAAGTATGGCAGCTAAGATTCAATGCAAGAAGTGCAAAATAATGCACCTGGGAAGCAAGAACCCAAGGGAAGAATACACAATGGGTGGGGAGGTAGTAACAACAACAAAAAAGGAAAGGGACCTGGGGGTAATCATATCAGATGACCTTAAGGTTAGCAAGCAATGTGAGAAGGCAGTAGGGAGGGCTGGAGGTATACTGGGATGTATAGGGAGAGGCATCATCACCAGAAAAAAGGAAGTTGTTATCCCTCTGTACAGACAGTTGGTGAGACCCCATCTGGAGTACAGTGTCCTGTTCTGGAGACCCCATCTCCGCAAGGACATAGACAGGATAGAGGCAGTCCAGAGAAGTGCACCTAAAATGGTGCAGGGTCTGCAAGAGAAGCCGTATGAGGTGAGACTAAAGGAGCTTAATATGTATACCCCTGAGGAAAGAAGGGAGGGGGGACATGATAGAAACTTTTAAGTACCTCAGTGGAATCAACAAAGTCCAAGAGGGTAGCATCTTTCAGAAAAAGATACTTGCAAGAACAAGGGGACACAATTTAAAGATAGAAGGAGGGCGGTTCAGGGGCAATGTGAGGAAGTATTATTTCACAGAAAGGGCAGTGGATGCACGGAACAGCCTTCCTGAGGAGGTTGTGGGGTCTAAAACTGTGGGAGAATTCAAGAATGCATGGGACAGACATAAGGCAATTCTTGTGGGGGGTAGGAAGAAACAGGCTGTTGGTTAACTAGGATCTGCGGCCTATTCTGTAGGTAAGGAAATGGGCAGACTAGATGGGCCGAGCGGTCCTTATCTTCCATCAAAGTCTATGTTTCTATGTTTCTATGTTCCTTTTACCATCTGTTATACATGGCTCTGTTTTGCTCTGCTAGATTTTTATTCCTGGCCTCACAAATGTTCTGTTCATTCTGCATTACATTTACTGTCTTTGCTAACGCACTTTGTACCTTTCACATAAGCCACTCCTTCTTGAAGTTGAAAGAAGACTTTTCTGTATTACAAAGCATTGTTGGTTTAAAGGACTCTTCATAAAAGGCTAGAAGAAAATATTCAAATGGAAATTACAAAAGGGGAGGAGAGTAGTCTGACTTAGGTTATGAGAGTGGTTTGTCTCACCTCAGCCATTGAGCTCAAGAACTGCCAGCCATGAGTATTTTCCAATCCTAGCAAGGCCTGCATCCACAGGGAGCTCCACGGGCACCCCACTGCTTCTCCTGCATACAGCTCTTGCCTGGCCCCAATATTTCTGGGTACTCACTCTCCCCTGTCAGGTGATGCCCTGCAAGAGCAATTATTGGCTCTTGTCTCAGACCTTCCCCAAGGTTAGAAAAAGTGACAAGCACTCAGACTGTGACTTCTGCAATGAGCTTCCCTCCTCACTAAATCAACTAATTGAAGTGCTATATATACCTGCTGTCTGAGGAACTCTTTAACCTTATCGTGATAGATACAAGGCTCAGATAAGCACATTATACATTGAAACATACACAAAACACAAAGGAAGTGCAACAGTTAAGTACACCTAAAACACAAAGTGAATGGATTTATCACTCAAAATATGAAGCAAAGTCTCTGAAGTAATGGGCAGATCTTAGTATGCAAATTAGATGAGATCTGATTGGAGAATATGTTCCATGCTTTTTTTTCCTCGATACCTCCTTCTTTGACAGTGTTACAGCTTTTCTCAGGCAATTCGTGGTCCCTGGTTAGATGTTACAAATATAAAACTAAACTAGTTAGTAGTTAAATATGATATTCTTGTTTTCAGTGCTTGTTTGAATGTTTCTTCCATGAGGAAATCTCCAGTATTTTTAGACAAAGCATTGTGAGTTCTCATCTGTGTTATTACCTAAATTTCACAAAGTTGTGTCGCACTTGGAGTCATACCTCTCAACCTTTTGTCCCCCAAATGTGGAACATTGCCTGTCAAAATGTGGAACAAATGGGCAAAATGTGGAACACTTAAACAAATATTTACCTAAGAAGCTCAAAACACTGTTAAAATGTTGCATTTATGTTCAGAAAGTCTGTTGCTAATTGAATAATATATATTTTGCATCATTTACTATGGATTTTGTGCTTTAAAATGTTGACTTTGAATGTGGAACAAGTCCTCACAATGTGGAACATGGAGCTTTTGTGAGGTAAAATGAGGAACGTTCGTCGTAATGTGGTACAGTTGAGAGGTATGCTTGGAGTGAGCTGACTTTTGTAAATGTGATCCAGATTCACAGTTCCAGGAGGGAAGACTTCATATATCGAATGCATAAACTATACAGATTACAGTGTAATTTTGATATGTAGGATATAAAAAATCACTACATCAAAATACAGAATCTGACTCCATGAATCCAGGCTCAGAACCTTCGCCATTCATGTGTTATAAAATCCTTCAGTGTCTAACAAGCGGTGATAACTCGTCGTAGTTGAGCACTGCACTTATGTATTCCATTTATACAGTACCAGTTTGTAAACAACAACTTCTATGTTGGCTCATTGTCTAAAGACTTAACAGACATTCTTGAAGTCCTACCACAGGCATTGTGAAGCTGCAGTTTCAGATTGCTTATATCTGACATTACACCTTTACAATGAAGGCTGTGACATATTTATTAATTTATTTATTGAATCTTTTCACAAGTTAAACACACAGACATACAGTTAAGAATGTTATTTTCAGATGCGATCTGGAGAGAGAGGATGTGGAGAAGGAAAGATATTAGATGTACAATCAGAGAAGAAGAAAAATGAATCAGAGGATTCAAAAGAGGTAAACTCTGCTGATGGACATCTAAACTGTAATATTAATAGCGGACATAAGTTCATGCTTTAAATCCCATCTCTTCTGACTTCAGTCATAGAAATGAGACATTTCACAGGAAGTGAGGTCAATTTTGAACGAAAATCAGGAATTGTCCTGGAACTCAGAGATTGTTGAAGGCTATACATACTGCTAAACAAAGGGTTTTATTTAAGATTATACTCAGTCAGAAAAAAAAATGGGAGAGACATCACAGGAGCTGATCTACACCCCTCTGAACATTCCTGGGATGGGGCGAAAGGGAGTAAGGCCATCAGGAAATGGAGGGTAATGAGTACCAATGCCCGTAGTCTGGGAAACACGCTCACTGAGCTGATGGCCTTAATGGAAGAGGGATGCCTGGATATTGTAGCAGTCACAGAAACATGGTACACAGAGAACCATGACTGGGATGTTAACATACCAGGGTACATAACCTACAGGAGAGACAGGCAGGGGAGAAGAGGGGGAGGAGTAGCTCTCTATGTAAAGGAAGGGATAAAAGCAACTGAACAAAAGAGTAAACAGGGAGGAGAGGAGGCACTGTGGGTCACATTGGAGACTGGAAAGGGCACCACAATCCGCAGAGGGGTTCTGTTCAGACCCCCATCTCAGGGAGAAGGAATGGACAAGGATATGATAGAAGGCATTCTTAGAATGGCAGAGAAAGGGGAGATACTGTTAATGGGAGACCTGAATATGCCAGATGTTAACTGGAGCACATTTGCTGCAGCCACATCCAAGAGCAGGGCCATTCTTGATGCCCAACAGGTGGCAGGTATTAGCTAGTTTTGGAACCCACTCGTGAAGGAGCAATCTTAGACCTTGTACTCTCAAAGGGGGGCAGTGAGACGATCTCAGATCTAGAAGTGGGTTACCATCTGGGGACAAGTGACCATCAAATAGTGTTGTTCATGTTAAACCCAGCTTCAGAGTCAACCCATACTAAAAGTGAGGGTACTGGACTTTAGGAGGGCTGACTTTGGCGAGATGGGAGAGTGCCTCAGAAAAGCACTAGCAAACAGGCTAGAAGGAGGTGTGGAGCAACAATGGGGAATTATTAAAACTGCCATCACAGAGGCAGCAAGCCTTTGTGTGAAGCAAATAAACAAATCAAAATGAAAGAAAAAACCACTATGGTTCTCAAAAGAGGTGGCTGTGAAAGTCATCAAGCAAAAGATAGCATTCCGAAAGTATAAGGAAACACAGAAGGAGCAGGATAGAGAGCTGTACCAGTTAAGGCAGAAGGAAGCAGGGAGGGAAGTCAGAATAGCAAAGGCCCAAACTGAGGAAAAGATAGCCAACTCAGTTAAGAAGGGGGATAACGCCTTTTATAGGTACATCAGTGAGCGTAGAAAGACAAAGGGAGGGATAGTGAGGCTGAATAGAATGAACGGTGGGTGGACACAGGGGACAGTGAAAAGCAAGAATACTGAATGAATATTTCTGCTCAGTATTCACAAAAGAGGAGGGAGTGCCTAATCCAATTAACAGAAGCACTCCTGATAGGGGGTCGATCCAGTTCTTTCACAGAAGAAAGGGTTGTGCAAGAACTCCTAAAACTGAAGGTGGACAAAGCAATGGGTCCTGATGGAATTCACCCAGAATTCTAAAAGAATTAAGGGAGGAACTAGTGAAACCACTGGCTACTCTTTTAATAAATCATGGGAGGATGGTGTGGTACCTGAGGACTGGAGGAAGGCGGATGTGATTCCCCTTCACAAAAGTGGGACCAAGACAGAGGCAGGAAACTACAGACCTGTCAGTCTGACCTCTGTGGTAGGGAAAGTGATGGAGTCACTTCTGAAGGAAAGAATAGTTGAGTACTTAGAGGCCAGTGGACACAGGACCCAAGGCAGCATGGGTTCACAGCGGAAGGTCATGTCAGATGAATCTAATAGATTTCTTTGACTGGGTGACCAAAGTAGTAGACCAGGGAGGGGCTGTGGACATGGCCTAAATAGACTTTAGCAAGGCATTTGACACAGTCCACACAAGCGATTAATAGTCAAAATTAACCAGCCTGGGAGTGGGACCCAGGGTGGTAGCCTGGAGTAGAACATTGGCTGGACAACAGGACACAGAAGGTAATTGTAAATGGAGTCCACTCTGAAGAAAGGGGGTTACTAGTGGGTACCGCAGGGTTCAGTATTGGGTCCAGTCCTTTTATGTCTTCATCAGTGACATTGCAGAGGGACTGGAAGGAAAAGTATGCCTTTTGCAGATGACACAAGATCTGCAACAGGGTTGATACAAGGGAGGCATGGAAAGGATGAAAAGGACTTGGCAGGTTGGAGGAATGGTCAGAGTATGGCAGCTAGGTTCAATGCAAAGAAGTGCAAAATAATGCACCTGGAAGCAAGAACCCAGGGAAGTATACATAATGGGTGGAGAGGTAGTAACAACAACAAAAGGAAAGGGACCTGTGTAATCATATCAGATGACCTTAAGGTTAGCAAGCAATGTGAGAAGGCAGTAGGGAGGCTGGAGGTATACTGGGATGTATAGGAGAGGCATCATCAGCAGAAAACAAGAGTTGTTATCCCTCTGTACAGACAGTTGGTGAGACCCCATCTGGAGTACTGTGTACAGTTCTGGAGACCCCATCTCCGCAAGGACATAGACAGGATAGAGGCAGTCCAGAGGAGGGCACCTAAAATAGTGCAAGGTCTGCAAGAGAAGCAATATGAGGAGAGAATAAAGGAGCTTAATATGTATACCCTTGAGGAAAGAAGGGAGGGGTGGGACATGATAGAAACTTTTAAGTACCTCAGTGGAATCAACAAAGTCCAAGAGGGTAGCATCTTTCAGAAAAAGATACTTGCAAGAACAAGGAGACACAATTTAAAGATAGAAGGAGGGCGGTTCAGGGGCAATGTGAGGAAGTATTATTTCACAGAGAGGGCAGTGGATGCATGGAACAGCCTTCCTGGGGAGGTTGTGGGGTCAAAAACTGTGGGAGAATTCAAGTATGCATGGGACAGGCATAAGGCAATTCTTGTGGGGGGTAGGAAGAAACAGGCTGTTGGTTAACTAGGATCTGTGGCCTATCCTGTAGGTAGGGAAATGGGCAGACTAGGTGGGCCTAGCGGTCCTTATCTGCGGTCAAAGTCTATGTTTCTATGTTTCTATGTTCCTTTTACCATCTGTTATACATGGCTCTGTTTTGCTCAGCTGGATTTTTATTCCTGGCCTCACAAATGTTCTAATCATTCTGCATTACATTTACTGTCTTTGCTAACGCACTTTGTACCTTTCCCACATAAGCCACTCCTTCTTGAAGTTGAAAAGAAGACTTTTTCTGTATTACAAAGCATTGTTGGTTTAAAGGACTCTTCATAAAAAAGGCTAGAAGAAAATATTCAAATGGAAATTACAAAAGTGGAGGGAGAGTAGTCTGACTTAGGTTATGAGAGTGGTTTGTTTCACCTCAGTCATTGAGCTCAAGAACTGCCAGCCATGAGTATTTTCCAATCCAAGCAAGGCCTGCATCCACAGGGAACTCGGGGGCACCCCACTGCTTCTCCTGCATACAGCTCTTGCCTGGCCCCAATATTTCTGGGTACTCACTCTCCCCTGTCAGGTGATGCCCTGCAAGGGCAATTATTGGCTCTTGTTTCAGACCTTCCCCAAGGTTAGAAAATGTGACAAGCACTCAGACTGTGACCTCTGCAATGAGCTACCCTCCACACTAAATCAACTAATTGAAGTGCTATGTATACCTGCTGTCTGAGGAACTCTTTAACCTTATCGTGATAGATACAAGGCTCAGATAAGCACATTATACATTGAAACATACACAAAACACAAAGGAAGTGCAACAGTTAAGTACACCTAAAACACAAAGTGAATGGATTTATCACTCAAAATAGGAAGCAAAGTCGCTGAAATAATGGGCAGTTCTTAGTATGCAAATTAGGTGAGATCTGATTGGAGAATATGTTCCATGCTTTTTTTTCCTCGAGACCTCCTTCTTTGACAGTGTTACAGCTTTTCTCAGGCAATTCGTGGTCCCTGGTCAGATGTTACAAATATAAAACTAAACTAATTAGTAGTTAAATATGATATTCTTGTTTTCAGTACTTGTTTGAATGTTTCTTCCATGAGGAAATCTCCAGTATTTTTAGACAAAGCATTGTGAGTTCTCATCTGTGTTATTACCTAAATTTCACAAAGTTGTGTCGCATTTGGAGTGAGCTGTCTTTTGTAAATGTGATCCAGATTCACAGTTCCAGGAGGAAGACTTCATATATCGAATGCATAAACTATACAGATTACACTGTAATTTTGATATGTAGGATATAAAAAAACACTACATCAAAATACAGAATCTGACTCTATGAATCAGGCTCAGAACCTTCGCCATTCATGTGTTATATAAAATCCTTCAGTGTCTAACAAGCGGTGATAACTCTACGAGTTGAGCACTGCTCTTATATATTCCATTTATACAGTACCAGTTTGTAAAGAACAACTTCTATGTTGGCTCATTGTCTAAAGACTTAACAGACATTCTTGAAGTCCTACCACAGGCATTGTGAAGCTGCAGTTTCAGATTGCTTATATCGACATATTACACCTTTACAATGAAGGCTGTGACATATTTATTAATTTATTTATTGAATCTTTTCTCAGTTAAACACAGACATACAGTTAAGAATGTTATTTTCAGATGCGATCTGAGAGAGAGGATGTGGAGAAGGAAAGATATTGGATCGACATAATCAGAGAAGAAGAAAATGAATCAGAGGATTCAAAAGAGGTAAACTCTGCTGATGGACATCTAACCTGTAATATTAATAGCGGACATAAGTTCATGCTTTAAATCCCATCTCTTCTGACTTCAGTCATAGAAATGAGACATTTCACAGAAGTGAGGTCAATTTTGAGCGAAAATCAGGAATTGTCCTGGAACTCAGAGATTGTTGAAGGCTATCGTACTGCTAAACAAAGAGTTTTATTTAAGATTATACTCAGTCAGAAAAAAATGGAGAGACATCACAGGAGCTGATCTACACCCTCTGAACATTCCTGGGATGGGGGCGTAAAGGAGGAGCATCAGAAATGGAGGGTAATGAGTACAAATGCCCGTAGTCTGGGAAACACGCTCCCTGAGCTGATGGCCTTAATGGAAGAGGGATGCCTGGATATTGTAGGCAGTCACAGAAACATGGTACACAGAGAACCATGACTGGGATGTTAACATACCAGGGTACATAACCCACAGGAGAGACAGGCAGGGGAGAAGAGGGGGAGAGTAGCTCTCATGTAAAGGAAGGGATAAAGCAACTGAACAAAAGAGTAAACAGGGAGGAGGAGGCTATGGGTCACATTTGGAGACTGGAAGAGGCACCTGATCCGCAGAGGGGTTCTGTTCAGACCCCCATCTCAGGGAGAAGGAATGGACAAGGATATGATAGAAGGCATTCTTAGAATGGCAGAGAAAGGGGAGATACTGTTAATGGGAGACCTGAATATGCCAGATGTTAACTGGAGCACATTTGCTGCAGCCACATCCAAGAGCAGGGCCATTCTTGATGCCCAACAGGTGGCAGGTATTAGACAGCTAGTTTTGGAACCCACTCGTGAAGGAGCAATCTTAGACCTTGTACTCTCAAACGGGGGCAGTGAGAGGATCTCAGATCTAGAAGTGGGTTGCCATCTGGGGACAAGTGACCATCAAACAGTGTGGTTCACGTTAAACTCAGCTACAGAGTCAAGCCATACAAAAGTGAGGTACTGGACTTTAGGAGGGCTGACTTTGGCAAGATGGAGAGTGCCTCGAAAAGCACTAGCAAACAGGCTAGAAGGAGGTGTGGAGCAACAATGGGGAATTATCAAAACTGCCATCACAGAGGCAACATGCCTTTGTGTGAAGCAAATAAACAAATCAAAATGAAAGAAAAAGCAACTATGGTTCTCAAAAGAGGTGGCTGTGAAAGTCAGGTAGAAAAAGATAGCTTTCCAGAAGTATAAAGAAACACAGAAGGAGCAGGACAGAGAGGTGTACCAGTTAAGGCAGAAGGAAGCAGGGAGGGAAGTCAGAATAGCAAAAGGCCCAAACTGAGGGAAAGATAGCCAACTCAGTTAAGAAGGATAAAGCCTTTATAGGTACATCAGTGGCGTAGAAAGACAAAGGGAGGATAGTGCGGCTGAATAGAGATGAGCAGTTGGGTGGGAGGGGACAGTGAAAAAGCAGGAATACTGAATGAATATTTCTGCTCAGTATTCAAAGAGGAGGGGAAGTACTAATCCAATTAACAGAAGCACTCTCTTGATAGAAATTCGATCCCAGTCCTTTCACAGAAGAAAGGGTTCTGCAAGAACTCCTAAAACTGAAAGTGGACAAAGCAATGGGTCCTGATGGAATTCACCCCAGAATTTAAAAGAATTAAAGGAGGAACCAGTGAAACCACTGGCTACTCTTTTTAATAAATCATGGGAGGATGGTGTGGTACCTGTGGACTGGAGGAAGGTGGATGTGATTCCCTTCACAAAGTGGGACCAAGACAGAGGCAGGAAACTACAGACCTTTCAGTCTGACCTCTGTGGTAGGGAAAGTGATGGAGTCACTTCTGAAGGAAAGAATAGTTGAGTACCCTGAGGCCAGTGAGCACAGGACCCAAGGCAGCATGGGTTCACAGCAGGAAAGGTCATGTCAGACAGATCTAATGATTTCTTGACTGGGTGACCAAGTAGTAGACCAGGGAGGGGCTGTGGACATGGCCTACCTAGACTTTAGCAAGGCATTTGACACAGTCCCACACAAAAGATTAATAGTCAAATTAACCTGCCTGGGAGCTGGACCCAGGGTGGTAGCCTGGGTAAAACATTGGCTGGACAACAGGACACAGAAGGTAATTGTAAATGGAGATCACTCTGAAGAAAGGGAGTTACTAGTGGGGTACAGCAGGGTTCAGCATTGGGTCCAGTCCTTTTTAATGTCTTCATCAGTGACATTGCAGATGGACTGGAAGGAAAAGAATGCCTTTTTACAGATGACACAAAGATCTGCAACAGGGTTGATACACAAGGAGGCATGGAAAGGATGAAAAGAGTCTTGGCAAGGTTGGAGGAATGGTCAGAAGTATGGCAGCTTGGATTCAATGCAAAGAAGTGCAAAATAATGCACCTGGGAAGCAAGAACCGGGAAAGAATACACACAAGTGATGGGGAGAGTAGTAACAACAACAAAAAGGAAAGGGACCTGGGGTAATAATATCAGATGACCTAAGGTTAGCAAGCAATGAGAAGGCAGTAGGGAGGGCTGGAGGTATACTGGGATGTTAGGGAGAGTCATCATCAGCAGAAAACAGGAAGTTTTATTCCTCTGTACAGACAGTTGGTGAGACCCCATCTGGTGTACTGTGTCCAGTTCTGAACCCCATCTCCGCAAGGACATAGACAGGATAGATGCAGTCCAGAGGAGGGCACCTAAATGGTGCAGGGTCTGCAAGAGAAGCCAATATGAGGAGAGACTAAAGGAGCTTAATATGTATACCCTTGAGGAAAGAAGGGGGGACATGATAGAAACTTTTAAGGTACCCCAGTGGAATCAACAAAGTCCAAGAGGCAGCATCTTTCAGGAAAAGATTCTTGCAAGAACCAGGGACACAATTTAAAGATAGAGGGAGAGGTTCCAGGGGCAATGTGAGGAGATATTATTTCACAGAGAGGGTAGTGGATGCATGGAACAGCCTTCCTTAGGAGGTTATGGGGTCTAAAACTGTGGGAGAATTCAAGAATGCATGGGACAGACATAAGGCAATTCTTGTGGGGGTAGGAAGAAACAGGCTGTTAGTTAACGTAGGATCTGACGGCCTATATCTGTAGAGTAAGGAAATGGGCAGACTTGATGGGCCTATTGAGGTCCTTATCTGCAAATCAAGTCTATGTTTCTTATGTTTCTATGTTCCTTTTACCATCTGTTATACATGGCTCTGTTTTGCTCTGCTGGATTTTTATTCCTGGCCTCACAAATGTTCTGTTCATTCTGCATTACATTTACTGTCTTTGCTAATGCACTTTGTACCTTTCCCACATAAGCCACTTCTTCTTGAAGTTGAAAAGAAGACTTTTTCTGTATTTCAAAGCATTGATGGTTTAAAGAATTCTTCATAAAAAAGGCTAGAAGAAAATATTCAAATGGATATTATAAAAGTGGAGAAAGAGTAGTCTAACTTAGGTTATGAGAGTGGTTTGTCTCACCTCAGCCATTGAGCTCAAGAACTGCCAGCCATGAGTATTTTCCAATCCTAGCAAGGCCTGCATCCACAGGGAACTCGGCGGGCACCCCACTGCTTCTTCTGCATGCAGCTCTTGCCTGGCCCCAACTTATTTCTGGACTCACTCTCCCTGTCCCGGGTGATGCCCTGCAAAGTGTAATTATTGGCTCTTGCATCAGACCTTCCCCATGTTAGAAAGAGTGACAAGCACTCACACTGTGACCTCTGCAATGAGCTTCCCTCCAAACTAAATCAATCTAATTTGAAGTGCTATATACCTGCTGTCTGAGGAACTCTTTAACCTTATCGTGATAGATACAAGGCTCAGATAAGCACATTATACATTGAAACATACACAAAACACAAAGGAAGTGCAACAGTTAATACACCTAAAACACAAAGTGAATGGATTTATCACTCAAAATATGCAGCAAAGTCTCTTGAAATAATGGGCAGTTCTTAGTATGCAAATTAGGTGAGATCTGATTGGAGAATATGTTCCATGCTTTTTTTTCCTCGAGACCTCCTTCTTTGACAGTGTTACAGCTTTTCTCAGGCAATTTGTGGTCCCTGGTCAGATGTTACAAATATAAAACTAAACTAATTAGTAGTTAAATATGATATTCTTGTTTTCAGTGCTTGTTTGAATGTTTCTTCCATGAGGAAATCTCCAGTATTTTTAGACAAAGCATTGTGAGTTCTCATCTGTGTTATTACCTAAATTTCACAAAGTTGTGTCGCACTTGGAGTGAGCTGTCTTTTGTAAATGTGATCCAGATTCACAGTTCCAGGAGGGAAGACTTCCTATATCGAATGCATAAACTATACAGATTACAGTGTAATTTTGATATGTAGGATATAAAAAAACACTACATCAAAATACAGAATCTGACTCCATGAATCCAGGCTCAGAACCTTCGCCATTCATGTGTTATAAAATCCTTTCAGTGTCTAACAAGCGGTGATAACTCGTGCAGTTGAGCACTGCTCTTATGTATTCCATTTATACAGTACCAGTTTGTAAACAACTACTTCTATGTTGGCTCATTGTCTAAAGACTTAACAGACATTCTTGAAGTCCTAACACAGGCATTGTGAAGCTGCAGTTTCAGATTGCTTATATCTGACATATTGCACCTTTACAATGAAGGCTGTGACATGTTTATTAATTTATTTATTGAATCTTTTTCACAAGTTATACACACAGAGACATACAGTTAAGAATGTTATTTTCAGATGCGATCTGGAGAGAGGATGTGGAGAAGGAAAGATATTGGATGGTACAATCAGAGAAGAAAAAAAATGAATCAGAGGATTCAAAAGAGGTAAACCTGCTGATGGACATCTAAACTGTAATATTAATAGCGGACATAAGTTCATGCTTAAATTCATCTCTTCTGACTTCAATCATAGAAATGAGACATTTCACAGGAAGTGAAGTCAATTTTGAAAGAAAATCAGGAATTGTCCTGGAACTCAGAGATTGTTGAAGGCTATACTGTACTGCTAAGCTAAGGGTTTTATTTAAGATTATACTCAGTCAGTAAAAAAATGGGAGAGACATCACAGGAGCTGATCTCACACCCCTCTGAACATTCCTGGGATGGGAAGTGAAAGGGAGAAAGGCCATCCGGAAATGGAGGGTAATGGTACCAATGCCATTATTCCTGGCTTGCTCGCAGCTCCCTGAGCTGATGTCCTAATGGAAGAGGATGCCTGAATATTGTAGCAGTCACAGAAACATGGTACATAGAGAACCATGAGTGGGATGTTAACATACCAGGGTACATAACCTACAGGAGAGACAGGCAGGGGAGAAGAGGGGGAGGAGTAGCTCTCTATGTAAACCAAGGGATAAAAGCAACTGAACAAAAGAGTAAACAGGGAGGAGAAGAGATACTGTGGGTCACCTTGGAGACTGCAAAGGGCACCACAATCTGCACAGGGGTTGTGTACAGACCCCCATGTCAGGGGGAAGGAATGGACAAGTAAATGTTAAAAGGCATTCTTAGAATGGCAGAGAAAGGGGAGATACTGTTAATGGGAGACCTAAATATGCCAGATGTTAACTGGAGCACATTTAGCTGCAGCCACACCCAAGAGGGGCTATTCTTGATGCCCTACATGTGGCTGGCATTAGACAGCTAGTTTCGTAACCCACTCGTGAGGGAGCAATCTTGAGACCTTGCTACTCTCAAATAGGGGGCAGTGAGAGGATCTCAGATCTAGAAGTGGGTTGCCATCTGGGGACAAGTGACCATCAAACAGTGTGGTTCACGTTAAACTCAGCTACAGAGTCAAGCCATACAAAAGTGAGGGTACTGGACTTTAGGAGGGCTGACTTTGGCAAGATGGGAGAGTGCCTTATAAAAGCACTAGCAAACAGGCTAGAAGGAGGTGTGGAGCAACAATGGGGAATTATCAAAACTGCCATCACAGAGGCAACAATCCTTTGTGTGAAGCAAATAAACAAATCAAAATGAAAGAAAAAGCCACTATGGTTCTCAAAAGAGGTGGCTGTGAAAGTCAGGAAGAAAAAGATAGCATTCCGGAAGTATAAGAAAACACAGAAGGAGCAGGACAGAGAGCTGTACCAGTTAAGGCAGAAGGAAGCAGGGAGGGAATTCAGAATAGCAAAGGCCCAAACTGAGGAAAAGATAGCCAACTCAGTTAAGAAGGGGGATAAAGCCTTTTATAGGTACATCAGTGAGCGTAGAAAGACAAAGGGAGGGATAGTGAGGCTGAATAGAATGAACGGTGGGTGGGCAGAGGGGGACAGTGAAAAAGCAGGAATACTGAATGAATATTTCTACTCAGCATTCACAAAAGAGGAGGGGGAAGTGCCTAATCCAATTGACAGAAGCACTCTTGATAGGGGGGTCGATCCCAGTCCTTTCACAGAAGAAAGGGTTCTGCAAGAACTCCTAAAACTGAAGGTGGACAAAGCAATGGGTCCTGATGGAATTCACCCCAGAATTCTAAAAGAATTAAGGGAGGAACTAGTGAAACCACTGGCTACTCTTTTTAATAAATCATGGGAGGATGGTGTGGTACCTGAGGACTGGAGGAAGGTGGATGTGATTCCTCTTCACAAAACTGGGACCAAGACAGAGGCAGGAAACTACAGACCTGTCAGTCTGACCTCTGTGGTAGGGAAAGTGATGGAGTCACTTCTGAAGGAAAGAATAGTTGAGTACCTAGAGGCCAGTGGAGCACAGGACCAAAGGCAGCATGGGTTCACAGCGGGAAGGTCATGTCAGATGAATCTAATAGATTTCTTTGACTGGGTGACCAAAGTAGTAGACCAGGGAGGGCTGTGGACATGGCCTACCTAGACTTAGCAAGGCATTTGACACAGTCCCACACAAAAGATTAATAGTCAAATTAACCAGCCTGAGATGGGACCCAGGGTGGTAGCCTGGCAGAACATTGGCTGGACAACAGGACACAGAAGGTAATTGTAAATGGAGTCCACTCTGAAGAAAGGGGGGTTACCAGAGGGGTACCGCAGGGTTCAGTATTGGGTCCAGTCCTTTTTAATGTCTTCATCAGTGACATTTCAGAGGGACTGGAAGGAAAAGTATGCCTTTTTGCAGATGACACAAAGATCTGCAACAGGGTTGATACACAAGGAGGCATGGAAAGGATGAAAAGGGACTTGGCAAGGATGGAGGAATGGTCAGAAGTATGGCAGCTAGGATTCAATGCAAAGAAGTGCAAAATAATGCACCTGGGAAGCAAGAACCCAGGGGAAGAACCCACAATGGGTGGGGAGGTAGTAACAACAACAAAAAGTAAAAGGGACCTGGGGTAATCATATCAGATGACCTTAAGGTTAGCAAGCAATGAGAAGGCAGTATGGAGGGCTGAGTATACTGGGATGTATAGGGAGAGGCATCATCAGCAGAAAACAGGAAGTTGTTATCCTCTGTACAGACAGTTGGTGAGACCCCATCTGGAGTACTGTGTCCAGTTCTGGAGACCCCATCTCCATAAGGACATAGACAGGATAGGAGGCAGTCAGGAGGGCACTTCTAAATGGTGCTGGGTCTGCAAGAGAAGTCGTATGAGGAGAGACTAAAGGAGCTTAATATGTATACCCTTGAGGAAAGAAGGGAGGGGACATGATAGAAACTTTTAAATTACCTCAGTAGAATCAACAAAGTCCAGAGAGTATCTTTCAGAAAAGATACTTGCAAGAACAAGGGGACACAATTTAAAAGATAGAAGGAGGGCGGTACAGGGGCAATGTGAGGAAGTATTATTTCCAAAGAGGGCAGTGGATGCATGGAACAGCCTTACTGAGGAGGTTGTGGGGTCTAAAACTTGGGAGAATTCAAGAATGGATGGAGATAAGAGGCAATTCTTGTGGGGGTAGGAAGAAACAGGCTGTTGGTTAACTAGGATCTGTGCCTATCCTGTAGGTAGGGAATGGGCAGACTAGATGGGCCTAGCGGTCCTTATCTGTCAAATCCAAAGTCTATGTTTCTATGTTTCTATGTTCCTTTTACCATCTGTTATACATGGCTCTGTTTTGCTCTGCTGGATTTTTATTCCTGGCCTCACAAATGTTCTGTTCATTCTGCATTACATTTACTGTCTTTGCTAACGCACTTTGTACCTTTCCCACATAAGCCACTCCTTCTTGAAGTTGAAAAGAAGACTTTTTCTGTATTTCAAAGCATTGATGGTTTAAAGAATTCTTCATAAAAAAGGCTAGAAGAAAATATTCAAATGGATATTATAAAAGTGGAGAAAGAGTAGTCTAACTTAGGTTATGAGAGTGGTTTGTCTCACCTCAGCCATTGAGCTCAAGAACTGCCAGCCATGGTATTTTCCAATCCTAGCAAACTGCATACTCATCAACTCGGCGGCAACTCATTGGGCACCCACACTTCTTCATGCAGCTCTTGCCTGGCCCCAATATTTCTGGGTACTCACTCTCCTGTCAGGTGATGCCCGTAAAGGAGAATTAGTTCTTGCATCAGACTTTCCCCAGGTTAGAAAGGTGACAGCACTCACACTGTGACCTCTGCAATGAGCTTCCTCCAGCCAAATCAGCTAATTGAAGTTATATATCTGCCTGCTCTGAGGAACTCTTAACCTTATCCTTGATAGATACAAGGCTCAGATAAGCACATTATACATTGAAACATACACAAAACACAAAGGAAGTGCAACAGTTAAAGTACACCTAAAACACAAAGTGAATGGATTTATCACTCAAAATATGCAGCAAAGTCTCTGAAATAATGGGCAGTTCTTAGTATGCAAATTAGGTGAGATCTGATTGGAGAATATATTTCCATGCTTTTTTTCCTGAGACCTCCTTCTTTGACAGTAGTTACAGCTTTTCTCAGGCAATTAGTGGTCCCTGGCCCAGATGTTACAAATATATAAACTAAACTAATTAGTAGTTAAATATGATATTCTTGTTTTTCAGTGCTTGTTTGAATGTTTCTTCCATGAGGAAATCTCAGTATTTTAGACAAAAGCATTGTGAGTTCTCATCTGTGTTATTACCCAAATTTCCACAAAGTTGTGTTACGTACTTGGAGTAGGCTGTCTTTTTAAATGTGATCCAGATTCACAGTTCAGGAGGAAGACTTCCTATATCGAATACCAAACTATTGAATTACAGTGTAATTTTGATATGGATATAAAAACACCATCAAAATATACAGAATCCTGACCCATGAATCCAGGCTCAGAACCCGCCATTCATGTGTTATAAAATCCTTCAGTGTCTAACAAGCGGTGATAACTGCGTGCAGTTGAGCACTGCTCTTATGTATTCCATTTATACAGTACCAGTTTGTAAACAACTACTTCTATGTTGGCTCATTGTCTAAAAGACTTAACAGACATTCTTGAAGTCTAACAAGGCATTGTGAAGCTGCAGTTTCAGATTGCTTATATCGACATATTGCACCTTTACAATGAAGGCTGTGTTTATGTTTATTAATTTATTTATTGAATCTTTTCACAAGTTATACACACAGAGACATACAGTTAAGAATGTTATTTTCAGATGCGATCTGGAGAGGATGATGGAGAAGGAAAGATATTGGATGGTACAATCAGAGAAGAAAAAATGAATCAGAGGATTCAAAAAGGTAAACTCTGCTGATGGACATCTAAACTGTAATATTAATCATGGACATAAGTTCATGCTTTTAAACTTCATCTCTTCTGACTTCAATCATAGAAATGAGACGATTTCACAGAAGTGAAGTCAATTTTGAAAAATCAGGAATTGTCCTGGAACTCAGAGATTGTTGAAGGCTATACGTACTGCTAAGCAAAGGGTTTTATTTAAGATTATACTCAGTCGGTAAAAAATGGGGAGAGATCACAGGAGCTGATCTGCACCTCTGAACATTCCTGGGATGGGGAGGCGAAAGGAAAGGCCATCAGGAAATGGAGGTAATGAGTACCAATGCCCGTGATTCTGGGCAACACTCCCTGAGCTGATGGCCTTAATGGAAGAGGGATGCCTGAATATTGTAGCAGTCACAGAAACATGGTACATAGAGAACCATGGGTGGGATGTTAACATACCAGGGTACATAACCTACAGGAGAGACACAGGGAAGAGGAGGTAGCTCTCTGTAAACCAGGGATAAAAGCAACTGAACAAAAAGAGTAAACAGGGAGGAGAAGAGATACTGTGGGTCACCTTGGAGACTGCAAAGGGCACCACAATCTGCACAGGGGTTGTGTACAGACCCCCATGTCAGGGGGAAGGAATGGACAAGTAAATGTTAAAAGGCATTCTTAGAATGGCAGAGAAAGGGGAGATACTGTTAATGGGAGACCTAAATATGCCAGATGTTAACTGGAGCACATTTGCTGCAGCCACATCCAAGAGCAGGGCCATTCTTGATGCCCTACATGTGGCAGGCATTAGACAGCTAGTTTCGTAACCCACTCGTGAGGGAGCAATCTTAGACCTTGTACTCTCAAATGGGGGCAGTGAGAGGATCTCAGATCTAGAAGTGGGTTGCCATCTGGGGACAAGTGACCATCAAACAGTGTGGTTCACGTTAAACTCAGCTACAGAGTCAAGCCATACAAAAGTGAGGGTACTGGACTTTAGGAGGGCTGACTTTGGCAAGATGGGGAAGTGCCTATAAAAGCACCTAGCAAACAGGCTAGAAGGAGGTGTGGAGCAACAATGGGGAATTATCAAACTGCCATCACAGAGGCAACAATCCTTTGTGTGAAGCAAATAAACAAATCAAAATGAAAGAAAAAGCCACTATGGTTCTCAAAAGAGGTGGCTGTGAAAGTCAGGAAGAAAAAGATAGCATTCGGAAGTATAAGAAAACACAGAAGAACAGGACAGAGAGCTGTACCAGTTAAAGGCAGAAGGAAGCAGGGAAGGAATTCAGAATAGCAAAGGCCCAAACTGAGGAAAAGATAGCCAACTCAGTTAAGAAGGGGGATAAAGCCTTTTATAGGTACATCAGTGAGCGTAGAAAGACAAAGGGAGGGATAGTGAGGCTGAATAGAATGAACGGTGGGTGGGCAGAGGGGGACAGTGAAAAAGCAGGAATACTGAATGAATATTTCTACTCAGCATTCACAAAAGAGGAGGGGGAAGTGCCTAATCCAATTGACAGAAGCACTCTTGATAGGGGGGTCGATCCCAGTCCTTTCACAGAAGAAAGGGTTCTGCAAGAACTCTAAAACTGAAGGTGGACAAAGCAATGGGTCCTGATGGAATTCACCCCAGAATTCTAAAAGAATTAAGGGAGAACTAGTGAAACCACTGGCTACTCTTTTAATAAATCATGGGAGGATGGTGTGGTACCTGAGGACTGGAGGAAGGTGGATGTGATTCCCTTCACAAAACTAGGGACCAAGACAGAGGCAGGAAACTACAGACCTGTCAGTCTGACCTCTGTGGTAGGGAAAGAGATGAGTCACTTCTGAAGGAAAGAATAGTTGAGTACCTAGAGGCCAGTGGAGCACAGGACCAAAGGCAGCATGGGTTCACAGCCAGGGGAAGGTCATGTCAGACGATATAATAGATTTCTTTGACTGGGTGACCAAAGTAGCCAGACCAGGGAGGGAGCTGTGGACATAGCCTACAGAACACCATAGGGCATTGACTATCACACAAATTAATAGTCAAATTAACCAGCCTCGGTCAGGACCACAGGGTGGTCAGCCTCGTTGGAACATTAGCTGGACAACCAGGACCTAAGGTAATTGTAAATGGGTCCACTCTGAAGAAGGGGGTTACCAGTGAGGTTTCGCAGGAGGGTTCAAGTATTGGGTCCAGTCCTTTTTAATGTCTTCATCATGGTGACATTTCAGAGGACTGGAAGGAAAAGTATACCTTTTGCAGATGACACAAAGATCTGCAACAGGGTTGATACACAAGGAGGCATGGAAAGGATGAAAAGGACTTGGCAAGGGTTGGAGGAATGGTCAAGAAGTATGGCAGCTAGGATTCAATGCAAAGAAGTGCAAAATAATGCCTGGGAAGCAAGAACCAGGAAAGAACCCACAATGGGTGGGGAGGTAGTAACAACAACAAAAAGTAAAGGGACCTGGGGGTAATCATATCAGATGACCTTAAAGTTAGCAAGCAATGAGAAGGCAGTAGGGAGGGCTGGAGGTATACTGGGATGTATAGGGAGGGCATCATCAGCGAAAACAGGAGATTGTTATCCCTCTGTACAGACAGACGGTGAGACCCCATCTGAGTACTGTGTCCAGTTCTGGAGACCCCATCTCCGCAAGGACATAGACAGGATAGAGGCAGTCCAGAGGAGGCACCTAAAATGGTGCAGGGTCTGCAAGAGAAGCCGTGTGAGGAGAGACTAAAGGAGCTTAATATGTATACCCTTGAGGAAAGAAGGAGGGGGACATGATAGAAACTTTTAAAGTACCTCAGTGGAATCAACAAAGTCCAAAAGAGAGTAGCATCTTTCAGAAAAAGATACTTGCAAGAACAAGGGACACAATTTAAAGATAGAAGGAGAGGCGGTACAGAGACAGTAAGCAGGAAGTATTATTTCACAAAGAGGGCAGTGGATGCATGGAACAACCTTACTATGAGGAGGTTGTGGGGTCTAAAACTGTGGGAAATCAAGAATGCATGGGACAGACATAAGGCAATTCTTGTAGGAGTAGGAAGAAACATGAGCTGTTGGTTAACTCGGATCTGCTGGCCTATCCTGTAGCAGGAGAAATGGGCAGACTAGATGGGCCTAGCGGTCCTTATCTGCACGTCAAAGTCTATGTTTCTATGTTTCTATGTTCCTTTTACCATCTATTGTACAAAAGCTCTGTTTTGCTCTGCTGGATTTTATTCCTGGCCTCTACAAATGTTCTATTCATTCTGCATTACATTTACTGTCTTTTGCTAACGCACTTTATGCCTTTCCACATAAGCCACTCCTTCTTGAAGTTGAAAGAGACTTTCTGTATTACAAAGCATTGATGGTTTAAAGGACTCTTCATAAAAAGGCTAGAAGAAAATATTCAAATGGATATTATAAAAGTGAGAAAGAGTGAGTCTAACTTAGGTTATGAGGTGGTTTGTCTCACCTCAGCCATTGAGCTCAGAGAACTGCCAGCCATGGGTATTTTCCAATCTAAAGAAGGTACCATCACAGGGGAACTCGAGACCCAACAGCTACTACCATGCAGCTCTTGCCTGGCCCCAATATTTCTGGGTACTCACTCTCCCTGTCAGGTGATGCCTGCAAAAGGGCAATTATGTGCTCTTGCTCAGACTTTCCCCAAGGTTAGAAAGAGTGACAAGCACTCAGACTGTGACCTCTGCAATGACTTCCCTCCACACTAAATCAACTAATTGAAGTGCTATATATACCTGCTGTCTGAGGAACTCTTTAACCTTATATGTGATAGATACAAAGGCTCAGATAAGCACATTATACATTGAAACATACAAAAACACAAATGAAGTGCAACAGTTAAGTACACCTAAAACACAAAGTGAATGGATTTATCACTCAAAATAATGCAGCAAAGTCTCTGAAATAATGGGCAGTTCTTAGTATGCAAATTAGGTGAGATCTGATTGGAGAATATGTTCCATGCTTTTTATTCCTCGAGACCTCCTTCTTTGACAGTGTTACAGCTTTTCTCAGGCAATTCATGGTCCCTGGTCAGATGTTACAAATATAAAACTAAACTAGTTAGTAGTTAAATATGATATTCTTGTTTTCAGTGCTTGTTTGAATGTTTCTTCCATGAGAAATCTCAGTATTTTAGACAAAGCATTGGAGTTCTCATCTGTGTTATTACCTAAATTTCACAAAGTTGTGTCGCACTTAGGAGTGAGCTGTCTTTTGTAAATGTGATCCAGATTCACAGTTCCAGGAGGGAAGACTTCATATATCGAATGCATAAACTATACAGATTACAGTGTAATTTTGATATGTAGGATATTAAAAAACACTACATCAAGATACAGAATCTGATTCCATGAATCCTGGCTCAGAACCTTCGCCATTCATGTGTTATAAAAATCCTTCAGTGTCTAACAAGTGGTGATAACTCGGCAGTTGAGCACTGCTCTTATGTATTCCATTTATACAGTACCAGTTTGTAAACAACAACTTCTATGTTGGCTCATTGTCTAAAGACTTAACAGACATTCTTGAAGTCCTACCACAGGCATTGTGAAGCTGCAGTTTCAGATTGCTTATATCTGACATATTGCACCTTTACAATGAAGGCTGTGACATGTTTATTAATTTATTTATTGAATCTTTTTCACAAGTTATACACACAGAGACATACAGTTAAGAATGTTATTTTCAGATGCGATCTGGAGAGAGGATGTGGAGAAGGAAAGATATTGGATGGTACAATCAGAGAAGAAAAAAAATGAATCAGAGGATTCAAAAGAGGTAAACTCTGCTGATGGACATCTAAACTGTAATATTAATAGCGGACATAAGTTCATGCTTTAAATCTCATCTCTTCTGACTTCAATCATAGAAATGAGACATTTCACAGGAAGTGAGTCAATTTTGAAAGAAAATCAGAATTGTCCTGGAACTCAGAGATTGTTGAAGGCTATACGTGCTGCTAAGCAAAGGTTTTGTTAAGATTATACTCAGTCAGTAAAAAATGGGAGACATGCACAGGAGCTGATCTACACCCCTCTGAATATTCCTGGGAAGGTGCAAAAGGGAGTAAGGCTATCAGGAAATGGAGGGTAATGAGTACCAATGCCCGTAGGCTGGGCAACACATTCCCTGAGCTGATGGCCTTAATGGAAGAGGGATGCCTGGATATTGTAGCAGTCACAGAAACATGGTATACAGAGAACCATGACTGGGATGTTAACATACCAGGGTACAACCCTACAGGAGAGACAGGCAGGGGAGAAGAGGGAAGAGTAGCTCTCTAGGTAAAGGAAGGGATAAAAGCAACTGAACAAAAAGAGTAAACAGGGAGGAGAGAGACACTGTGGGTCCTTGGAGACTGGAAAGGGCACCACAATCTGCACAGGGGTTGTGTACAGACCCCCATAATGGAAGGAATGAACAAGGATATGATAAAGGCATTCTTAGAATGGCAGAGAAAGGAGATACTGTTAATGGGAGACCTGAATATGTGAGATGTTAACTGGAGCACATTTGCTGCACCCATCCAAAACAGGGTCATTCTTGATGCCATACAGGTGGCAGACATCAGACAGCTAGTTTCAGAACCACTCGTGAGGGAGCAATCTTAGACCTTGTACTCTGAAGCGTGGGCAGTGAGAGGATCTCAGATCTAGAGTGGGTTGCCATCTGGGCACAAGTGACCATCAAACAGTGGAGTTCACGTTAAACTCAGCTACAGAGTCAAGCCATACAAAGTGGAAGGTACTGGACTTTAGGAGGGCTGACTTTGCAAGATGGGAGAGTGCCTCAGAAAAGCACTATGCAAACAGGCTAGAAGGAGGTGTGGAGCAACAATGGGAATTATCAAACTGCCATCACAGAGGCAACAAGCCTTTGTGTGAAGCAAATAAACAAATCAAAATGAAAGAAAAAGCCACTATGGTTCTCAAAAGAGGTGGCTGTGAAAGTCAGGAAGAAAAGATAGCATTCCAGAAGTATAAGAAAACACAGAAGGAGCAGGACAGAGAGCTGTACCAGTTAAGGCAGAAGAAGGAAGCAGGGAGGAAGTCAGAATAGCAAAGGCCCAAACTGAGGAAAAGATAGCCAACTCAGTTAAGAAGAGGATAAAGCCTTTTATAGGTACATCAGTGAGCATAGAAAGACAAAGGAGGGATAGGGAGGCTGAATAGAATAATGAGTGGGTGGGCAGAGGGACAGTGAAAAGCAGGAATACTGAATGAATATTTCTGCTCAGTATTCACAAAAGAGGAGGAGTGCCTAATCCAATTAACAGAAGACACTCTTGATGAGAGGTCGATCCCAGTCCTTTCACAAGAAAGGGTTCTGCAGAACTCCTAAAACTGAAGGTGGACAAAGCAATGGGTCCTGATGAATTCACCCAAGATTCTAAAAAATTAAGGGAGGAACTAGTGAAACCACTGGCAACTCTTTTAATAAATCATGGGAGGATGGTGTGGTACCTGAGGACTGGAGGAAGGTGGATGTGATTCCCTTCACAAAAGTGTGGACAAGACAGAGGCAGGAAACTACAGACCTGTCAGTCTGACCTCTGTGGTAGGGAAAGTGATGGAGTCACTTCTGAAGGAAAATGAGTTGAGTACCTAGAGGCCAGTGGAGCACAGGACCCAAGGCAGCATGGGTTCACAGCAGGGAAGGTCATGTCAGATGAATCTAATAGATTTCTTTGACTGGGTGACCAAAGTAGTGGACCAGGGAGGGCCTGTGGATATGGCCTACCTCGACTTTAGCAGGGAATTTGACACAGTCCCACACAAAAGATTAATAGTCAAATTAACCAGCCTGGGAGTGGGTCCCAGGGTGGTACCCTGGGTAAAACATTGGCTGGACAACAGGACACAGAAGGTAATTGTAAATGAGTCCACTCTGAAGAAAGGGGGTTACTAGTGGGGCCGCAGAGGTTCAGTATTGGGTCCAGTCCTTTTAATGTCTTCATCAGTGACATTGCAGAGGACTGGAAGGAAAAGTATGCCTTTTGCAGATGACACAAGATCTGCAACAGGGTTGATATACAAGGAGGCATGGAAAGGATGAAAAGGGACTTGGCAAGGTTGGAGGAATGGTCAGAGATATGGCAGCTAGGATTCAATGCAAAAGTGCAAAATAATGCACCTGGGAAGCAGAACCCAGGGAAGAATACACAATGGGTGGGAGGTAGTAGCAACAACAAAAGGAAGGGACCTGGGGTAATCATATTCAGATGACCTTAAGGTTAGCAAGCAATGTGAGGAAGGCAGTAGGGGAGGGCTGGGTATACTAGGATGTATAGGGAGGCATCATCAGCAGAAAACAGGAAGTTGTTATCCCTCTGTACAGACAGTCAGTGTGAGACCCCATCTGGAGTACTGTGTCCAGTTCTGGAGACCCCATCTCCGCAAGGACATAGACAGGATAGAGGACAGTCCAGGAGGGCACCTAAAATGGTGCTGGGTCTGCAAGAGAAGCCGTATGAGGAGAGACTAAAGGAGCTTAATATGTATACCCTTGAGGAAATAAGGAGGGGGGACATGATAGAAACTTTTAAGTACCTCAGTGGAATCAACAAAGTCCAAGAAGATAGCATCTTTCAGAAAAAGATCTTGCAAGAACAAGGGACACAATTTAAAGATAGAAGGAGGGCGGTTCAGGGGCAATGTGATAAGTATTATTTCACAGAGAGGCAGTGGATGCATGGAACAGCCTTCCTGAGGAGGTTGTGGGGTCTAAAACTGTGGGAGAATTCAAGAATGCATGGGACAGACATAAGGCAATTCTTGTGGGGGGTAGGAAGAAACAGGCTGTTGGTTAACTAGGATCTGCGGCCTATCCTGTAGGTAGGGAAATGGGCAGACTAGATGGGCCTAGCGGTCCTTATCTGCCGTCAAAGTCTATGTTTCTATGTTTCTATGTTCCTTTTACCATCTGTTATACATGGCTCTGTTTTGCTCTGCTGGATTTTTATTCCTGGCCTCACAAATGTTCTGTTCATTCTGCATTACATTTACTGTCTTTGCTAACGCACTTTGTACCTTTCCCACATAAGCCACTCCTTCTTGAAGTTGAAAAGAAGACTTTTTCTGTATTACAAAGCATTGTTGGTTTAAAGGACTCTTCATAAAAAAGGCTAGAAGAAAATATTCAAATGGAAATTACAAAGTGGAGGGGAGTAGTCTGACTTAGGTTATGAGAGTGGTTTGTCTCACCTCAGCCATTGAGCTCAAGAACTGCCAGCCATGAGTATTTTCAATCCTAGCAAGGCCTGCATCCACAGGGAGCTCAGCAGGCACCCCACTGCTTCTCCTGCATACAGCTCTTGCCTGGCCCCAATATTTCTGGGTACTCACTCACCCCTGTCAGGTGATGCCCTGCAAGGACAAATATTGGCTCTTGTCTCAGACCTTCCCAAGGTTAGAAAGAGGACAAGCACTCAGACTGTGACCTCTGCAATGAGCTTCCTCCCACTAAATCAACTAATTGAAGTGCTATATATACCTGCTGTCTGAGGAACTCTTTAACCTTTATCGTGACAGATACAAGGCTCAGATAAACATTATACATTGAAACATACACAAAACACAAAGGAAGTGCAACAGTTAAGTACACCTAAAACACAAAGTGAATGGATTTATCACTCAAAATATGAAACAAAGTCTCTGAAATAATGGGCAGTTCTTAGTATGCAAATTAGGTGAGATCTGATTGGAGAATATGTTCCATGCTTTTTTCCTCGAGACCTCCTTCTTTGACAGTGTTACAGCTTTTCTCAGGCAATTGTGGTCCCTGGTTAGATGTTACAAATATAAAACTAAACTAATTAGTAGATAAATATGATATTCTTGTTTTCAGTGCTTGTTTGAATGTTTCTTCCATGGAAATCTCAGTATTTTAGACAAAGCATTGTGAGTTCTCATCTGTGTTATTACCTAAATTTCACAAAGTTGTGTCGCACTTGGAGTGAGCTGTCTTTTGTAAATGTGATCCAGATTCACAGTTCCAGGAGGAAGACTTCATATATCGAATGCATAAACTATACAGATTACAGTGTAATTTTGATATATGGGATATAAAAAACACTACATCAAAATACAGAATCTGACCCATGAATCAGGCTCAGAACCTTCGCCATTCATGTGTTATAAAAATCCTTCAGTGTCTCTAAACGGTGATAATTCTTCGTGCATTGAGCACTGCTCTTATGTATTCCATTTATACAGTACCAGTTTATAAACAACAACTTCTATGTTGGCTCATTGTCTAAAGACTTAACAGACATTCTTGAAGTCCTACCACAGGCATTGTGAAGCTGCAGTTTCAGATTGCTTATATCTGACATATTACACCTTTACAATGAAGGCTGTGACATATTTATTAATTTATTTATTGAATCTTTTTCACAAGTTAAACACACAGACATGCAGTTAAGAATGTTATTTTCAGATGCGATCTGGAGAGAGAGGATGTGGAGAAGGAAGATATTGGATGGTACAATCAGAGAAGAAAAAATGAATCAGAGGATTCAAAGAGGAAAACTCTGCTGATGGACATCTAAACTGTAATATTAATAGCGGACATAAGTTCATGCTTTAAATCCCATCTCTTCTGACTTCAATCATAGAAATGAGACATTTCACAGGAAGTTAGGTCAATTTTGAAAGAAAATCAGGAATTGTCCTGGAACTCAGAGATTGTTGAAGGCTATCGTACTGCTAAGCAAAGGGTTTTTATTTAAGATTATACTCAGTCAGTAAAAATGGGAGAGACATCACAGGAGCTGATACACCCCTCTGAACATTCCTGGGATGGGGCGAAAGGATGAGGCCATCAGGAAATGGAGGTAATGAGTACCAATGCCTGTAGTCTGGGCAACCACGCTCCCTGAGCTGATGGCCTAATGGAAGAGGATGCCTGGATATTGTAGCAGTCACAGAAACATGGTACACAGAGAACCATGAGCTGGGATGTTAACATACCAGGGTACATAACCTACAGGAGAGACAGGCAGGGAGAAGAGGGGGAGGAGTAGCTCTCTATGTAAAGGAAGGGATAAAAGCAACTGAACAAAAGAGTAAACAGGGAGGAGAGGAGGCACTGTGGGGTCACCTTGGAGACTGGAAAGGCACCACAATCCGCACAGGGGTTGTGTACAGACCCCCATGTCAGGGGAAGGAATGGACAAGGATATGATAGAAGGCATTCTTAGAATGGCAGAGAAAGGGAGATACTGTTAATGGGAGACCTGAATATGCCAGATGTTAACTGGAGCACATTTGCTGCAGCCACATCCAAGAACAGGTGTTCTTGATGCCCTACAGGTGGCAGGCATTAGACAGCTAGTTTGGAACCCACTCATGAGGCAATCTTAGACCTTGTACTCTCAAGCAGGGGCAGTGAGAGGATCTCAGATCTAGAAGTGGGTTGCCATCTGGGGACAAGTGACCATCAAACAGTGTGGTTCACGTTAAACTCAGCTACAGAGTCAAGCCATACAAAGTGAGGGTACTGGACTTTAGGAGGCTGACTTTGGCAAGATGGGAGGTGCCTTAGAAAAGCACTAGCAAACAGGCTAGAAGGAGGTGTGGAGCAACAATGGGAATTATCAAAACTGCCATCACAGAGGCAACAAGCCTTTGTGTGAAGCAAATAAACAAATCAAAATGAAAGAAAAAGCCACTATGGTTCTCAAAAGAGGTGGCTGTGAAAGTCAGGAAGAAAAAGATAGCATTCAGGAAGTATAAGGAAACACAGAAGGAGCAGGACGGAGAGCTGTACCAGTTAAGGCAGAAGGAAGCAGGGAGGGAAGTCAGAATAGCAAAGGCCCAAACTGAGGAAAAGATAGCCAACTCAGTTAAGAAGGGGGATAAAGCCTTTTATAGGTACATCAGTGAGCGTAGAAAGACAAAGGAGGGATATGTGAGGCTGAATAGAATGAGCGGTGGGTGGGCAGAGGGGACAGTGAAAAAGCAGGAATACTGAATGAATATTTCTGCTCAGTATTCACAAAGAGGAGGGGAAGTGCCTAATCCAATTAACAGAAGCACTCTTGATAGGGGGTCGATCCCAGTCCTTTCACAGAAGAAAGGGTTCTGCAAGAACTCCTAAAACTGAAGGTGGACAAAGCAATGGGTCCTGATGGAATTCACCCCAGAATTCTAAAAGAATTAAGGAGGAACTAGTGAAACCACTGGCTACTCTTTTAATAAATCATGGGAGGATGGTGTGGTACCTGAGGAATGGAGGAAGGTGGATGTGATTCCCCTTCACAAAAGTGGGACCAAGACAGAGGCAGGAAACTACAGACCTGTCAGTCTGACCTCTGTGGTAGGGAAAGTGATGGAGTCACTTCTGAAGGAAAGAATAGTTGAGTACTAGAGGCCAGTGGAGCACAGGACCCAAGGCAGCATGGGTTCACAGCGGGAAGGTCATGTCAGACGAATCTAATAGATTTCTTTGACTGGGTGACCAAAGTAGTAGACCAGGGAGGGCTGTGGACATGGCCTACCTGAGACTTTAGCAAGGCATTTGACACAGTCCACACAAAGATTAATAGTCAAATTAACCAGCCTGGGAGTGGGACCCAGGGTGGTAGCCTGAGTAAAACATTGGCTGGACAACAGGACACAGAAGGTAATTGTAAATGGAGTCCACTCTGAAGAAAGGGGGGTTACTAGTGGGGTACCGCAGGGTTCAGTATTGGGTCCAGTCCTTTTTAATGTCTTCATCAGTGACATTGCAGAGGGACTGGAAGGAAAAGTATGCCTTTTTGCAGATGACACAAAGATCTGCAACAGGGTTGATACACAAGGAGGCATGGAAAGGATGAAAAGGGACTTGGCAAGGTTGGAGGAATGGTCAGAAGTATGGCAGCTAGGATTCAATGCAAAGAAGTGCAAAATAATGCACCTGGGAAGCAAGAACCCAGGGGAAGAATACACAATGGGTGGGAGGTAGTAACAACAACAAAAAAGGAAAGGGACCTGGGGGTAATCATATCAGATGACCTTAAGGTTAGCAAGCAATGTGAGAAGGCAGTAGGGAGGGCTGGAGGTATACTGGGATGTATAGGAGAGGCATCATCAGCAGAAAACAGGAAGTTGTTATCCCTCTGTACAGACAGTTGGTGAGACCCCATCTGGAGTACTGTGTCCAGTTCTGGAGACCCATCTCCGCAGGGACATAGACAGGATAGAGGCAGTCCAGAGAGGGCACCTAAAATGGTGCAGGGTCTGCAAGAGAAGCCGTATGAGGAGAGACTAAAGGAGCTTAATATGTATACCCTTGAGGAAAGAAGGAGGGGACATATAGAAACATTTAAGTACCTCAGTGGAATCAACAAAGTCCAAGAGGGTAGCATCTTTCAGAAAAGATACTTGCAAGAACAAGGGGACACAATTTAAAGATAGAAGGAGGCGGTTCAGAGGCAATGTGAGGAAGTATTATTTCACAGAGAGGCAGTGGATGCATGGAACAGCCTTCCTGAGGAGGTTGTGGGGTCTAAAACTGTGGGAGAATTCAAGAATGCATGGGACAGACATAAGGCAATTCTTGTGGGGGGTAGGAAGAAACAGGCTGTTGGTTAACTAGGATCTGCGGCCTATCCTGTAGGTAGGGAAATGGGCAGACTAGATGGGCCTAGCGGTCCTTATCTGCCGGTCAAAGTCTATGTTTCTATGTTTCTATGTTCCTTTTACCATCTGTTATACATGGCTCTGTTTTGCTCTGCTGGATTTTATTCCTGGCCTCACAAATGTTCTGTTCATTCTGCATTACATTTACTGTCTTTGCTAACGCACTTTGTACCTTTCCCACATAAGCCACTCCTTCTTGAAGTTGAAAAGAGACTTTTCTGTATTACAAAGCATTGTTGGTTTAAAGGACTCTTCATAAAAAGGCTAGAAGAAAATATTCAAATGGAAATTACAAAAGTGGAGGAGAGTAGTCTGACTTAGGTTATGAGAGTGGTTTGTCTCACCTCAGCCATTGAGCTCAAGAACTGCCAGCCATGAGTATTTTCCAATCCTAGCAAGGCCTGCATCCACAGGGAGCTCAGCAGGCACCCCACTGCTTCTCCTGCATACAGCTCTTGCCTGGCCCCAATATTTCTGGGTACTCACTCATCCCTGTCAGGTGATGCCTGCAAAAGCAAGTATTGGCTCTTGTCTCAGACCTTCCCAAGGTTAGAAAGAGTGACAAAGCACTCAGACTGTGACCTCTGCAATGAGCTTCCTCCACACCAAATCAACTAATTGAAGTGCTATATATACCTGCTGTCTGAGGAACTCTTTAACCTTATCGTGATAGATACAAGGCTCAGATAAGCACATTATACATTGAAACATACACAAAACACAAAGGAAGTGCAACAGTTAAGTACACCTAAAACACAAAGTGAATGGATTTATCACTCAAAATATGAAGCAAAGTCTCTGAAATAATGGGCAGTTCTTAGTATGCAAATTAGGTGAGATCTGATTGGAGAATATGTTCCATGCTTTTTTTCCTCGAGACCTCCTTCTTTGACAGTGTTACAGCTTTTCTCAGGCAATTCGTGGTCCCTGGTCAGATGTTACAAATATAAAACTAAACTAGTTAGTAGTTAAATATGATATTCTTGTTTTCAGTGCTTGTTTGAATGTTTCTTCCATGAGGAAATCTCCAGTATTTTTAGACAAAGCATTGTGAGTTCTTATCTGTGTTATTACCTAAATTTCACAAAGTTGTGTCGCACTTGGAGTGAGCTGTCTTTTGTAAATGTGATCCAGATTCACAGTTCCAGGAGGGAAGACTTCATATATCAGATGCATAAACTATACAGATTACAGTGTAATTTTGATATGTAGGATATAAAAAAACACTACATCAAAATACAGAATCTGACTCCATGAATCCAGGCTCAGAACCTTCGCCATTCATGTGTTATAAAAATCCTTCAGTGTCTAACAAGCGGTGATAACTCGTGCAGTTGAGCACTGCTCTTATGTATTCCATTTATACAGTACCAGTTTGTAAACAACAACTTCTATGTTGGCTCATTGTCTAAAGACTTAACAGACATTCTTGAAGTCCTACCACAGGCATTGTGAAGCTGCAGTTTCAGATTGCTTTATCTGCATATTACACCTTTACAATGAAGGCTGTGACATATTTATTAATTTATTTATTGAATCTTTTCAGAGTTAAACACACAGACATACAGTTAAGAATGTTATTTTCAGATGCGATCTGGAGAGAGGATGTGGAGAAGGAAAGATATTGGATGGTACAATCAGAGAAGAAGAAAAATGAATCAGAGGATTCAAAAGAGGTAAACTCTGCTGATGGACATCTAAACTGTAATATTAATAGCGGACATAAGTTCATGCTTTAAATCCCATCTCTTCTGACTTCAATCATAGAAATGAGACATTTCACAGGAAGTGAGGTCAATTTTGAAAGAAAATCAGGAATTGTCCTGGAACTCAGAGATTGTTGAAGGCTATACGTACTGCTAAGCAAAGGGTTTTATTTAAGATTATACTCAGTCAGTAAAAAAATGGGAGAGACATCACAGGAGCTGATCTACACCCCTCTGAACATTCCTGGGATGGGGCGAAAGGGAGTAAGGCCATCAGGAAATGGAGGGTAATGAGTACCAATGCCCGTAGTCTGGGCAACATGCTCCCTGAGCTGATGGCCTTAATGGAAGAGGGATGCCTGGATATTGTAGCAGTCACAGAAACATGGTACACAGAGAACCATGACTGGGATGTTAACATACCAGGGTACATAACCTACAGGAGAGACAGGCAGGGGAGAAGAGGGGGAGGAGTAGCTCTCTATGTAAAGGAAGGGATAAAAGCAACTGAACAAAAGAGTAAACAGGGAGGAGAGGAGGCACTGTGGGTCACCTTGGAGACTGGAAAGGGCACCACAATCCACACAGGGGTTGTGTACAGACCCCCATGTCAGGGGGAAGGAATGGACAGGGATATGATAGAAGGCATTCTTAGAATGGCAGAGAAAGGGGAGATACTGTTAATGGGAGACCTGAATATGCCAGATGTTAACTGGAGCACATTTGCTGCAGCCACATCCAAGAGCAGGGCCATTCTTGATGCCCTACAGGTGGCAGGCATTGACAGCTAGTTTCGAACCCACTCGTGAGGGAGCAATCTTAGACCTTGTACTCTCAAGCGGGGCAGTGAGAGGATCTCAGATCTAGAAGTGGGTTGCCATCTGGGGACAAGTGACCATCAAACAGTGTGGTTCACGTTAAACTCAGCTACAGAGTCAAGCCATACAAAAGTGAGGGTACTGGACTTTGGGAGGGCTGACTTTGGCAAGATGGGAGAGTGCCTCAGAAAAGCACTAGCAAACAGGCTAGAAGGAGTGTGGAGCAACAATGGGAATTATCAAAACTGCCATCACAGAGGCAACAAGCCTTTGTGTGAAGCAAATAAACAAATCAAAATGAAAGAAAAAGCCACTATGGTTCTCAAAAGAGGTGGCTGTGAAAGTCAGGAAGAAAAGATAGCATTCAGAAGTATAAGGAAACACAGAAGGAGCAGGACAGAGAGCTGTACCAGTTAAGGCAGAAGGAAGCAGGAGGAAGTCAGAATAGAAAGGCCCAAACTGAGGAAAAGATAGCCAACTCAGTTAAGAAGGGGGATAAAACCTTTTATAGGTACATCAGTGAGCGTAGAAAGACAAAGGGAGGGATAGTGAGGCTGAATAGAATGAACGGTGGGTGGGCAGAGGGGGACAGTGAAAAAGCAGGAATACTGAATGAATATTTCTGCTCAGTATTCACAAAAGAGGAGGGGAAGTGCCTAATCCAATTAACAGAAGCACTCTTGATAGGGGGGTCGATCCCAGTCCTTTCACAGAAGAAAGGGTTCTGCAAGAACTCCTAAAACTGAAGGTGGACAAAGCAATGGGTCCTGATGGAATTCACCCAGAATTCTAAAAGAATTAAGGGAGGAACTAGTGAAACCACTGGCTACTCTTTTTAATAAATCATGGGAGGATGGTGTGGTACCTGAGGACTGGAGGAAGGCGGATGTGATTCCCCTTCACAAAAGTGGGACCAAGACAGAGGCAGGAAACTACAGACCTGTCAGTCTGACCTCTGTGGTAGGGAAAGTGATGGAGTCACTTCTGAAGGAAAGAATAGTTGAGTACCTAGAGGCCAGTGGAGCACAGGACCCAAGGCAGCATGGGTTCACAGCGGGAAGGTCATGTCAGAAGAATCTAATAGATTTCTTTGACTGGGTGACCAAAGTAGTAGACCAGGGAGGGGCTGTGGACATGGCCTACCTAGACTTTAGCAAGGCATTTGACACAGTCCACACAAAAGATTAATAGTCAAATTAACCAGCCTGGGAGTGGGACCCAGGGTGGTAGCCTGGGTAAAACATTGGCTGGACAACAGGACACAGAAGGTAATTGTAAATGAGTCCACTCTGAAGAAAGGGTGGTTACTAGTGGGGTACCCAGGGTTCAGTATTGGGTCCAGTCCTTTTAATGTCTTCATCAGTGACATTGCAGAGGGACTGGAAGGAAAAGTATGCCTTTTGCAGATGACACAAAGATCTGCAACAGGGTTGATACACAAGGAGGCATGGAAAGGATGAAAAGGACTTGGCAAGGTTGGAGGAATGGTCAGAAGTATGGCAGCTAAGATTCAATGCAAAGAAGTGCAAAATAATGCACCTGGGAAGCAAGAACCCAAGGGAAGAATACACAATGGGTGGGGAGGTAGTAACAACAACAAAAAAGGAAAGGGACCTGGGGGTAATCATATCAGATGACCTTAAGGTTAGCAAGCAATGTGAGAAGGCAGTAGGGAGGGCTGGAGGTATACTGGGATGTATAGGGAGAGGCATCATCAGCAGAAAACAGGAAGTTGTTATCCCTCTGTACAGACAGTTGGTGAGACCCCATCTGGAGTACTGTGTCCAGTTCTGGAGACCCCATCTCCACAAGGACATAGACAGGATAGAGGCAGTCCAGAGGAGGGCACCTAAAATGGTGCAGGGTCTGCAAGAGAAGCCGTATGAGGAGAGACTAAAGGAGCTTAATATGTATACCCTTGAGGAAAGAAGGGAGGGGGACATGATAGAAACTTTTAAGTACCTCAGTGGAATCAACAAAGTCCAAGAGGGTAGCATCTTTCAGAAAAAGATACTTGCAAGAACAAGGGGACACAATTTAAAGATAGAAGGAGGGCGGTTCAGGGGCAATGTGAGGAAGTATTATTTCACAGAGAGGGCAGTGGATGCATGGAACAGCCTTCCTGAGGA
This sequence comes from Neoceratodus forsteri, assembly GCA_016271365.2. Lineage (NCBI taxonomy): Eukaryota > Metazoa > Chordata > Ceratodontiformes > Ceratodontidae > Neoceratodus > Neoceratodus forsteri. Next base: position 396,302,244 of record CM028136.1, on the reverse strand, counting down.
GGTTGTGGGGTCTAAAACTGTGGGAGAATTCAAGAATGCATGGGACAGACATAAGGCAATTCTTGTGGGGATAGGAAGAAACAGGCTGTTGGTTGCAACAACGCTTGTTTTCAAGTGGTAGCATGGAGAGTGACTGGATGCTGACAGTCAGCCACTGAATGGGTTAGGGATGTGCTGCCTGGACTGCTCACCCTTATGAGTACTGTAATGTGTTTAATGTTGATGAAACCTGCCTCTTTTGTAGGAGCTACCCCCACAGAAGGTGTGTCCAAAAACATCAGGAACTAATTTGGGGAAACAAGGCAAAAGATGAATGGTAATGAGAAAAGATCCCTGCTAGTCATTTAGAAAAGTAAGTGTACAAGGTGCTTACCCTGTGATCTGTCCTCCCTCCCAATTCAGTACACACATACAGTAAGTGCATGTATGATGGGCATGATTTTCATGATTGGTTGAGCAGATGGGATTAGGAGGTTTGGAGGCAGAGATGAAAAATCCTTTAGTTCATTGAAAATTATAGTGCTCATCCCTCGAAAAAGTGCTTATCCTTCTAGCAAGTAACTGTGCCCCCCCCCAACATTATCAACTCCGCCCAAGCCCTCAATGGCTCATAGAACTTTAAAAAGGGCCACTACAGATCTCTGATTTCAGTATGCATAGTAGAGGTTATTGACCATGATGGTGAACTGCAGGTCACAGATATTGATTGGGCTGTTTCTCTACTTGACTCCATCTGTGTGGTGTATTGGGCGTGGGAGAATGTCAAATCAATCATGCTCACAAACTGTTTTACCACCACCAACCTTTCACTCAACAACAGGAGTTAAGCACAGTTTAAAGCTCCTGTTGTTGAAAGCTTTGTTGAGCAAAACATTGATTGAGGGTACTGGGTTGTGCTGCTGATTTTATCATGGAAGAAATCTTTTTTTCAAGAAAGGTAAAAATGTTTGCAATAACGTCAGGTACAGTGTATCTTTTTTCTTTGTAGCAATTTTACTGGGCCCAGTTATGTGAGTTGCAGATCATGTGATTTTTAAGGAGTGCAACATGGCTGTTACCAGCATTAGGTATGTGTCTGGGAGAGACTCTGTTCTTGGAAACTGAAACATACAGTAGTTCTAAGGAAAGTTAAATGTTTGTTTTATTTTATAATGCTTCTTTTAAAACTTGATTGTTCCATTTTGTTCTGAAGAGGTCCTACTTCGAAAAAGTTTTGCTGTGTTTTATGACAAGTTTCTGTTTTGAAAACTCAGTGTTGCTTTGTTTTATGAAAAGGTTGTGCTTTGAAAACTCAGATTTATGAACATTTCCTGCTTTGAAAAAGAGAATGTGGGGTACAGTCACGTTACATGGTTGTAGTCTGCTTTATGAAAAGTTATTTTTTAAAGAAAAAGTGGTTTGGGTGGGATACATTAAAACTGATTGGTATTGCTCAGTTTTATGAAAAGGTCACTTTGTTTTGCTTTGATTAAAAATATTCTTTTGAATTCAACTTGAATGTAAACTGCACATAATTCAAATAATATTCCTTCGCAAAATGATTTGCTAGCCATTGAACATTTTATTAAATCCAGTTGATGTTTACGTATATTATGCAAATGGAAAATTTGCATACAGCAGCATAATGTAGCATATAGCAATATTCACATTTCTTCTTGAATATTAACTGCAGTGCAATAGCATACTTTTTAACTGACTTCCATACAAGAGGTTCTAATGGCTTAACATAGCAAGTGCATTTGTTTCAGTGTTTTAGTAATCATCAGTGAAGTAGCTTATTATGCAGAAATAAATGCTAAAGTGCAAAGTAACAATTTTACAAGTTGTGTGCACTCTGTGAGCAAACAGTGTTACCTGGGATGAGTTGCTGTTTTAATAGCCCTGTGAGAAAGTACTGCTTTGAAAGATTTGCTGGGGTAGATTAAAATTGTCTAGAATCTTTTTTTTTTATGAAAATATGGTTTTGAAGTTAATGTAACAAGTTAAAAAATGTCAGTTTGTGACGTCATATTGTAATTGTTTACTGTATGTACAGGGATAAATGGAATTCAAGTACTACAGTATATGGGGTGTACATTTCATGTTTTTTTCTGTGGAGAAAGAGGCCTAATCATGTAATATAATATAATATAATATAATATAATATAATATAATATAATATAATATAATATAATATAATATAATATAATGTTTGTCTATATCTAGTGGTGCAGTAGTACCACTATATTAGGGTTGAGGAGGCTGTTTAATGATAAACCCCAATTTTTGCACCTTAATAACGTAGCAATCCCTGGACAGAATAGCCTAAAATTTGTCATGTATGGAGTTGACCTTGCTCTCTAGATCCTGTAAATTGATAGCAGTCAGTTCAGCAATTTTAAGGTTCTGGCCAAATTTTATGAATTAAAATTGCCGTTGTGCAGTTTTGAATCACAAAAATGGTCCATCTGGTTTCTTACGTTGCTGGCAGTTGGGAGCCCATCCCTGCCACCCACACCAGACCCCCCCATGTTTTTCCAGCAGTTGAGAGCCCACCAGAATTTTTTAATAACTGCCAGTGGCTACTCATCCCTGCCATCAGTATCCCATTTTGGCCCTGATTTGAAAAATGACAGCTATGTAAAGAAATGGCTACATTGAACATTTATGGTGAAAATATTTAAAATTACAAAAGTTATGAGTGAGCGTACAGTGACTAAATTTCAACGAATGTGCATAACTTTGAAATTTTAAAATATTTTGACCCCACATTTTCAACATACCCTTCTTATGACTCCACCTCATGCACAGGGGTGGTGAAAATATTTAAATCCTGCCTGAAAGGTGATTTCACCAAGCTGCAAAATCACCTTATGGGCTGGATTTGTGTAGTTCCATATACATTGTTCATGAGGTGGGGTCTCAAAAGGCCATATTGAAAATCTAGAGTCAAAATGTAAAACAATGGCAAAGTTATGCACCAAAGTTGAAAATCCATTGAAATACATTGAACCCCATCTACTTTCTTGTATAGTAGTTGCTAGTTCCAGCAGCAAGACATGTCTTTGATCAGAGTGGATCTTCACTCTGGGACCTGTTCATGAGTGAGAGGGTGTGTGTGTGGGGGGTTGGTGAGTGCTCAGTGGGAGGTTAGGTTGGTTTGGTGATACCTTTTTTCTACAGATTAAAAACAAATAAAAAATACATCAAGTGACCAATTTTTTCATTTCAGATGAGACAGCCGTCAGAGGGGTGCCAGGAATAAATCCCACAGTCACCAGGAATAAATCCCACAGTTATAGGGATGGCAAACAGAGGGTGGGGGCACCACTAGATACCAGAGAAAAATACTTTAATTATGGGGACAGCAAATGGATGTGGAGGGTGCCACTAGATTGATAAAATTACAATTATGGGACAGCAATTGGGGGGTTGCCACTAGACACTAGGGATGAATCCCACAGTTATGGGGATGGCAAACAGAGATTGGGGGCACCACTAGATTCTAGAGATAAATACTTTAATTATGGGTACAGCGAATGGAGGTGGAGGGTGCCACTAGATGGATAACTATTACAATTATGGGACAGCCGTTGGGGGGGGGTGCCACTAGACACCAGGGATAAATCCCACAGTTACAGGGATGGCAAATGGAGGGTAGGGGGTGCCACTGGACACCAGGAATAAATACTTTAATTATGGGCACGCTGAATGGAAAGTGATGGGCACCATGGATAAATATTACAATTTTGGGGATGGTGAATGGAGGGTGGGGCACCACTAGACACCAAGGATAAAATACATCATTATGCAGATGGTGATAAGACATCGAGAAACTGTTTCTTTATTTCAGATGAGACAGCCATTTCAAAAGAGGGGTGCCACTAGACACCAGGGATAAATCCCACAGTTATGGGGACAATGAACAAGGATGGAGGGTGCCACTAGACACTAGGGATAAATATTTAATTATGGGGACGGTGAACAGAGGGTGGAAGGGGGCACCAGTAAACACCAGGGATAAATACAGCATTATAAGGACAGTGATAAGACACTGAGAGACCATTTTCATTATTTCAGATGAGACAGCCATCAGAAAGGGGGGGGATGCCAGTAGACATCAGGGATAAATCCCACAGTTAGGGGGACAATGAAGGGAGGGTGGAGGGTGCCACTAGACACCAGGGATAATTACATATGAGGACAGCGATTGGAGGAGGGGGTGCCACTAGACACCCAGGAAAAAAAAATACGGGGTGGAAATCGGATGGTAGGGGTGCCACTAGACACCAGGGAAAAACAAGAAAAATACTGGGTCAGCAATCAGAGGGTCAGGGTGCCACAAGACACCAGGTAAAAATAAGAAAAATCACAGGAATGATGATCAAGTGTGTATGGGGGGGGGGGTGCCGCTAGACACCAGGTATAAATTGAATAATATGAGGATAATTACAAGGATACAGTGCAGTATCCTTTTTTGGATTGCAGGACTCCTGTTGCATATAAAACGAAAAAAGTGAACGAAAAAGGATTCCTTCAAATGAAAAGAAAGCAGCAAAAAAACTAAGCCTGAAGTCTTTTTCCATTTGAACGAAATATAAAGGGATCCTTTTTTTGTTCTAATGAGAAAGGACAAATGAAAATAAAACAGCAAAAAAAAAAACTAAGTCCAAAGTCCTTTTCCGTTTGAACAGAATATGAAGGGATCACTTTTTATTCTAATGAAAATGGACAACCAAAAAAGAGAAAAAGAAAACTGAGTCCAAAATCTTTTTCCATTTGAAGGGGTCCTCTTTCATTTGAGTGGAAAAGCCCATACAGAAAAAGGGGAAGTGAGTCATGAAAAAAGATTTTAAAAGAAAAGAAAAAAAAAATGTATTTTAGGGTCACTTTTACAACAGTTAATTGCAGAATCTACCTAATGGAGTCCCGATGAGCAAGATACATGTCTTGCTCTCTACAGGATGTCATTTTTGTGGAGTTTGACTTTCTTTCACAGAAGATGGAAAACAAGATGGTGGCAAATGAAAAAGGATTTTGCCAAATGAAAAAGGATTGATCTAAAGGAGGGTCTGATTGTGAGCTGCGGTACAGAGCTGGTGCAGTAACCAGCAGGTAGCCAACCTGGAAGTTCAACCATGAAGAAGTAGGAACCGCATTCACAGAAATAGGTGTATTTAACCTCTCATAACCATTACTGTTGACTCTGCCACTCATGAGGCTTCTTGAGATCCGTGTCAACTACACAAGATAAATGCTTTATCACACAGTCACCCCTTCCCCCCACATATCCCTTATTTATGCAATAGGGGTGGAGATAAATGCAGCGTGATAATTGCATTTATCTAAGCAACTATATGTATAAATCAGATTTATACACATAGTAAGTATGTCATCACCAGTTTATACATATGGGGCCCCATGGTGAAAAGGTTAGCATGGCACAGACTGGATTTGTGCCAAGCTAACCTTCTGCCAGAGAACAGGCAGAGCACCAGGAGGAAGGACCTGCTGGTATAACTAAACTTCTCTACTTGGACTAAGAACTACAGAACTCTTCTACTGGGACCTTCAATTAGGGTAACAAAAAAAAAAATTAGTCTGTTTGTCAGAGTTAGTTGAAGTGAATTGTTATCTGTTATTTGTGTAGTTATCTAGGTGCTTGTCACAGGTGGCTGAAGGGAATTATCTGTGAAATTAACTAAGTGTAGAAATATTTGCAAAGTACGGGGAGTGGCTTAGCTAGAAGGAGCCAGATTTAAACACTGCCCTAGATAGCTTCTGCCAGAGAACAGGCAGACTACTGAGAAATATAGGAACTTCTTGTCCCAGAACAGGAAGATCAGGAGCTAAAAGGCACAGAGGTGTGGGGACAGAAAAGAAAAAAAGAAATAAATAGAGGAAAGGTAAGTATTCCAAACAACAATTAGGAGACAGAAATAAGACATGATGGGAGTGGTGCAGTGCAGTGGCTAGGCACAGCAGTTCGGGAGACGTTTTGGAGGATGTAGTGTTGTCCCATCTGCAGACACCTCTCTGGGCTGAGGGAGGAGGTTGCTCATCTCCAGGCTGAGTTGGCCAGGATTTGTGGGACCTCCTGTCCCACCCAGGGACCACCAGGGTCACTGCCGTTGCCTCAGAGGTTGCCAAGAAAGAGGAGTGGTTGGACCACAGTGGGCTCAGGGAAGGTGAGGGTGGTGGAATAGAGGTGCATCCCTCCAGTTGTACCTTTCCACAATTTCTATGCTGTTCTGGTAAAGTGTGGTTCCTCTATGGAGGCACCCACAGTGGAGACCAAGGAGGATGCTAGGAAACTCCACAAAGGAGACCCACAGGAGGGTGGCAAGGGACCCCACAGGGGAAGGAAACAACTCCTGGTGGGGAGTCCATTTTAGGAAGGTAGAACTGGGGAGGAAGGGAGAGGAGGTGAGCGCCTGCCTGGCGCCATGGCTTGGAGAGACAGGAGCGAATCCTCAGGCTCTAGGAGCAGCTGCACAGGGAGGGAGCTGGATGTCATTGTCCACCTAGGGACAAATGGCCTGCTAAGAAAGGATCAGAGCAGTGCAAGAAGCATTTGTGGAGATGGGGAGGGGCCTTAGACAAACAGCACGCACGGTAACCTTCTCGGAGGTGCTGCCTGTCTATGGCACAGGTGAGGCTAGGGTGCTCGCACCATGGGATTCAATCAGTGGTTGAAAAACTGGTGCAGAGCTCAGGGATTTGGCTTCATTGGGGACTGGGGGTCCACCTGGAGGGATGCAGGCCTATACTGGTGTGATGGTCTGCATCTATCCAAGAGGGAAACAGGATCCTAGGTGATAGGTTTAAATGCTTCATTGGCAAGCATTTAAACTAGCAGGGGAGCACTGGAGAGAAGCAGGAAGTCCTAGCCCCCAAAAAATCAGGTGCTAAGTGAGGTGAACACCAACATAAGAGATGTTGACAGGAGAAGCGCTGGGTAAATGGAGAAAGTGACAATGAAATAAGTACAGGATGGGCAAAAAGGGTAAGGCCATCAAGAAATGGAGGGTAAAGAGTACCAACGCCCGTAGTCTGGGCAACAAGCTCCATGAACTGGTGGCCTTGATGGAAGAGGGATGCCTGGATATTGTAGCGTCACAGAAACATGGTACACAGAGAACCGTGACTGGGATGTTAACATACCAGGGTACACAACCTACAGGAGAGACAGGGAGGGGAGAAGAGGGGGCGGAGTTGCTCTCTATGTTAGGGAAGGGATAAAAGCAACTGAACAAAAGAGTAAACAGGGAGGAGACGAGGCACTGTGGGTCACCCTTAGAGACTGGAAATGGCACCACAATCTGCACAGGGGTTGTATAAAGACCTCCATGTCAGGGGAAGGGAATGGACAAGGATATGATAGAAGGCATGCTTAGGATGGCAGAGAAAGGGGAGATACTGTTGATGGGGGACCTTAATATGCCGGATGTCAACTGGAGCACCTTTGCTGCAGCCACATCCAAAAGCAGGGCCATTCTCGATGCCCTTCAGGTGGAATGCCTCAGACAGCTAGTTTTGGAACCTACTCGTGAGGGAGCAATCTTAGACCTCGTACTCTCAGATGGGGACAGTGAGAGAATCTCAGATCTAGAAGTGGGTAACCATTTGGGAACAAGTGACCACCAAACAGTGTGGTTCACGATAAACTCATCTACAGAGTCAGGCCATACAAAAGTGAGGGTTCTGGACTTCAGGAGGGCTGACTTTGGCAAGATGGGAGAGTGCATTAGAAAAGCACTAGCAAACAGGCTAGAAGGAGGGGTGGAGCAACAATGGGGAAATATCAAAACTGCAATCACAGAGGCAACAAGCATTTGTGTGAAGCAAATAAACAAATCAAAATGATAGAAAAAGCCGCTATGGTTCTCAAAAGAGGTGGCGGTGAAGGTTAGAGAGAAAAAGATACCATTTAGGAAGTATAAAGAAACACAGAAGGAGTAGGACAGAGAACTGTACCAGTTGAGGCAGAAGGAAGCAGGGAGGGTAGTCAGAATAGCAAAGGCCCAAACTGAGGAAAAGATAGCCAACTCAGTTAAGAAGGGGGATAAAACCTTTTATAGGTATATCAAGGAGCATAGAAAGACAAAGGGAGGGATAGTGAGGCTGAATAGAATGGATGGTGGGTGGGCAGAGAGGGACAGTGAAAAAGCAGGGATACTGAATGAATACTTCTGTTCAGTATTTACAAAAGAGGAGGTGGAGAGGTACCTAATCCAATTAACAGAAGCACTCTGGATAGTGGGATTGATCCCAGTCCTTCCACAGAAGAAAGGGTTCTGAAAGAACTCCTAAAACTGAAGGTGGACAAAACAATGGGGCTAGATGGAATTCACCCCAGAATTCTAAAAGAATTAAGCAGAGAACTAGTGACACCACTGAGTGGGACCAAAACAGAGGCAGGAAACTTCAGACCTGTCAGTTTGACCTCTGTGGTAGGGAAAGTGATGGAATCACTTCTGAAGGAAAGAACTGTTGAGTACCTAGAGGCCAGTGGGGCACAGGAAACAAGGCAGCATGGGTTCACAGTGGAAAGGTCATGTCAGACGAATCTAATTGATTTCTTTGACTGGGTGACCATAGTAGTAGACCAGGGAGGGGCTGTGGGCATGGCCTACCTAGACTTTAGCAAGGCATTTGACACAGTCCCACACAAAAGATTAATAGTCAAATTAACCAGCCTGGGGAGGTCCCAGGGTGGTAGCCTGGTAAAACATTGGCTGTACAACAGACACAGAAAGTAATTACAAATGGAGTCCACCTGAAGAAGAGGGGTTACTAGTGGGTACCGTGAGGGTTCAGTACTCGTTCAGTCCTTTTAATGTCTTTATAAGTGACATTGCAGAGGGACTGTAAGTGAAAAGTATGCCCTTGCAGATGACACAAAGATCTGCAAACAGGGTTGATACACAAGGAGGCATGGAAAGGATGAGAAGGGACTTGGCAAGGTTGGAGGAATGGTCAGAAGTATGGCAGCTTGGATTCAATGCAAAGAAGTACAAAGTAATGCACCTGGGAAATAAAAACCCAGGAGAAGACTACACAATGGGTGGGGGAGGTAGTAACAACAACAAAAATTGAAAGGGACCTGGGGATAATCATATCAGATGACCTTAAGGTTGGCAAGCAATGTGAGAAGGCAGTAGGGAGGGCTGGGGGATACTGGGATGTATAGGGAGAGGCATCACCAGCAGAAAACAGGAAGTTGTTATCCCCCTGTACAGACAGTTGGTGAGCCCCCATCTGGAGTACTGCGTCCAGTTCTGGAAATCCCATCTCCGCAAGGACATAGACAGGATGGAGGCAGTTCAGAGGAGGGCAACTAAAAAGGTGCAGGGTCTGCAAGAGAAGCCATATGAGGCTAGACTAAAGGAGCTTAATATGTATACCCTTGAGGAAAGGAGGGAGAGCGGGGATATGATAGAAACATTTAAGTACCTCAGTGGAATCAATAAAGTCCAAGAGGGCAGCAACTTTCAGAAAAAGAGATGTGCAAGAACAAGGGGACACAATTTGAAGATAGAGGTGGGACAGCTCAGGGGGAATGTGAGGAAGTATTTTTTCATAGAAAGGGTGGTGGTTGCATGGAACAGCCTTCCTGAGGTGGTTGTGGGGTCTAAAACTGTGGGAGAATTCAAGAATGCATGGGACAGACATAAGGCAATTTTATTGGGGTAGGAAGAAACAGGCTGTTGGTTAAATAGGATCTGCAGCTTATCCTCTAGGTAGGGAAATGGGCAGACTAGGTGGGCCAAGTGGTCCTTATCTGCAGTCAAAGTCTATGTTTCTATGTCTATGTTTCTAACTGGAAATAGCACCAACTGTCGGGGGCGTGCCATATTCAAAGAGTACATATGCACATCGCCCTCAACAGCCATTGCACACCATGTTGTGCTACAACTATACAGATGATGGTTCCACCATGCATATGGGGTGCAGCACTATATTGAAAGTGTTGAAGTGCTAAACATCTGCCAGCAATGACACAGTTTAACACTTCTGAAACTTAGCCCTTAATAGTGCACAGACCCATCTTCTCACTGTCAGGGGCTGGCTACCCTGGCGGTTCAGCAGTCCCTCCTTAGCCCTGATCTGTGTATTATGAAAAAAAATACCCCTCCTCCCTGGTAGTTTAGTCATTTCTCCCCCTCTCTGAGCCCTGATCCGTGGATTATGTCAAAAATACCCCTTGTCCCTAGTAGTCCAGTGGTCCCCCCCCCCGAGCCCTGACCCGTGTATTAGGAAAAAAATACTCCTTCTCCCAGGAAGTCGAGTGGTCCTCCCTCCCTGAGCCCTGATCCGTGTTATATGGAAAAAATACCCCCTTCTCCCTGGTAGTCTAGTGGTCCCCCCTCCCCGATCCCATGCAGCAGAAATAAATTCCCATGTCCCTGGTAGGCAGTGACCCACCACCCTGCTCCTCCCCCCCAAACTGGCCGGAGCCGGCAACTGGCACAGCCTTCCTCACACTGCTATGGCCAGCTGCCAACTGAACTGTTTCAGAGCGCATCCAGTAAACAGTACATGCTCATTACCATGAACTTTGCCAGGATCAAGCCTTATCTTGCTCTGGATGACCTAGTGAGAATCATCCATGTTTTGTTACTTCTAGGTTAGGCTGTTACAATGCTGTTTACCTAGGGTTATCTAGAGGTTTGATGCGATACCTGCAGCTGCTGCAGAAAACTGCAGCCTGGATGGTAGAGGGCTCCTCAGTCCAGTTCTGCATACGGTGCACTAACTGCCTATGCAGTGGTGCATCACCATCAAGATCTGCTTGTTAACTTACAAGGCCCTATGTGGTCTGTGTCACAGCAACTTAAAAGAGTTTGGTTTCCTACTGTCCAGTTTGCCTTCTCTATTCCACCGATGCACGCTTGCTGGTTTTCCCACAAACTAGTCTGAAATTATCTGGTGATAGAGCTTTTGGAGTGGCTGGTCCATTGTTCTGGAACTCACTTTCATTAAATATTCATATGGCCAACACGGTGGAGGTTTGTAAGGCCTCTTTGAAGAATTCTTATTTTAACAGGCATTCACTGATTAATGACAATTTTCTGCCTCTGCTTATTTTAAAGTGTATTTTAATACTTTTGTCTTGATTTTATGTTTAACTCTGTAAAGTGCTCAGAACCTCTTTTGGATTGAGCACTTTATAAGTAAACTCTGCCTTGCCTTCTTCAAACAATGATGGCAAGCACCAATCAGTCTGTCTCACTATGTGAGAAACAAAACTGCCATCTTTATCTTACCATCTATCCCGTCCTCATGTAAAGCAACAGCCAGTTGGAACTTGAACTGTTACTGTGTGAACATGGTGTCCCTAGCAACCATATCCAACTCCATAGCAACCTCCTGTAATCAGTGCAGGGATACACAACACAGCACAAAAAAGTCCCCACTATCATATAAAAAAAACCTGCCAAATTAAATAAAAAAGAATTAAAAATGACACCAATAAATCAGAACCCCATTGCCTAAATGGAATATACAATGGGAACTTGCTAAAGGATTTATCTGCAATTGAGCAGTTTGATCTCAGACACTCCACTCATGACTTATGCCACTTGTGAGGTTACCTGAAATCAAACTGCTGTTGTGCACATAAATCATTTATAGTGTATGGGGATTGCTGTTATGCATGGAATTCCATGCCTGGAATATGCTTGTTCTGCTGCAGTAGTGACATCATTGTGTTGTTCTGATGCAGTAGTGATGTCACTACTGCAGCAGAACAACTTGGAATGCTGCCACATAGTTCATTTCCTCTATCCAATTAAGCTGGAAGTTATTTTTTTAAATTTTAACTTGCAGAAACATCTGAAGCACACTGCATCAGTGAAAAAAAAAAAGTTAACATTTCTATGCTCCGTTGTCTTCATAGCTGGCTTTTTGTGACGTTCTGTGCTGTGATTGCCCATGCACTATAAAAGATTGTGTATGAGTAGTCAAACACAAACAAGGATATTCTTGTATCTTGAGGTCCCCTTGGTAACGGAGCACCTCTCGAGCTGCGCTGTCAAGGTCATCTGTTACCAAGGAAACCTCTCGATACAAGAATTTACTTGTTATGTATGACTGCTCATACACAATCCTCTATAATATATATATATATATATATATATATATATATATATCTAGATCTCAATCTATATCTATACAAAAGTGGAGTTGGGGGTAAAATGACAAGACAGAAAATATATCTTAGCTAGTGACATTGGTAACAGCATCACATCAAAAAATATTGTTGTTACTGTTGTCACAATAGATCTTTTTAAGGTTACTGTCATCACAGTGGAATACTGCACCAACAAAGAGCACCTTTCACAATGCCTATGACATCATAAGGCCTAGTGAAGCACTGAAGCTAGCTGTTAAAATAAAAAAAAAAAACAGCAAACTCGTCAAACAAACTGCAGATTTAAAAGCTATAACTTGTAAATTACTGTTGCATATATTGAATATAGACTAGCTTGACTCATAATAAACAATTTGTCATTACTTGTGAGAGGGCAGGACTTTCATAACTCACTCATGGCTCTGCCACCTGTGAATTATGGTCCTGCCCCCTCACATTTGAAGATATATTGCATATTTTGTGGCAGACCATTGTATATCCCTAGATAGATAGACAGACAGACAGATAGTCCTCATCAAAATATGCAAGTTATTTTATGAGCTGTCCATGACCCCATAACAACATGGCTGGGGAGGCCACAAGTAATGTTACAAAGGTTATGGACAATTAGTAAAATATGAGGAATATGTTTATTAGGCCTGTGCCGTGTCTGATATATGCAGTGGAATCGTTTTGTGTGATAAAAAAGATGAATGAAATGCTGTGTCTTGGACAAGACAGTTCAGTTCTATAAACAGAACTCTCTTAAGTACTGCACAGTCAAGTCCTGAATTAAGTAAGCAATAATACCTGACAGGGTTGGTGGTATTGGGCTATATGGACTGCCCAGGGGCCTACTGAGGCCCTACGCTGCAGGTGGAGGACCTTATAGCCCTGAAAGATCTGGAATAGCCCATACTGTCCAAACTGGAGGTACTTTGCACTTAGAAAATGGTATCTGCTTGATTTTATTGTATTCATTTGTATATGGTTTAGTACACTGGGATGCAATCCTTTTACAAGTACGACCCTTCGTGCTTAAATTTTATACAGTAGTTAAAAAAGTACTAAATAAAAGAAAAAGTCTTAAAATAAAAAAAAATAAAAAAGTTTTATGGTAAAATAGTTCCTGCCTGGCACAGTTGCTAGTAGAGGGCGCTGCTATTTTTAAAACACCTTTTGATCACATTGGGAATGGAGTCTACTCTTTGAGCACCACTTCTGTACTTCATCACGAGAGATGGAGAAATTTTAAAATTTAAAAGCTCAGTAGTTATTTTTCTTTCTTTTTTTTTTTTTGCTGGACTTGTTTTGAGTGAGTAATTATTACTGGCTAGATCATGGTCGGTGGGGGATTTTGCTGAGAATGCACATTCAGCGTGGTCACAGTGCTGAAATAGGAAAGCCGAGCTGAACGGTTCTCAACATTGTGTTTTGCTGAGCTAGTTTTTATACTTTTTTTACTGTGTCCATTATTTTCTACAAAACCAGCTACAAAGGATTTCCTGTTATTTTCTTTTACATTAGCTGCCTGCCGTTACTGTATTTGTGCCCATGAGCCCGAGGAGGGAGAAGCTCTTGCTTGCTAAGTAAGATTGAAACAATGTGGCTGCATTACTTTTTAATATTTACATGCTCAGAAGTTTTATTTATTTTTTATTTTTTGTTTTGGTGTCTTATAATTCATGGCAAGATCACAGTCGGGACAGGAGTTTACTGGAATGACCACGCTGTGCTGAAATAGGGTAGCAGCACTAATGGTTCTGCAGATTGTGTTTGGCTGAGATTCTGTCATACATTTTCTACTCTGCTATTATTTTCTTTGCCGTTTGTCAACTGCTGTTACTGTGCTTGTGCCTGTGAGTCAGAGGGAGGAAGACAAAAGCTCTCGCTCGCTAAGCGAGATGAAAACAACGTGGCTATATTTATTTTAACAAAATTCTACTGGCTCAGTAATCTTAGAACTAAATGAGGCAAGTAGAGACTGATACTCATTATTTCCTGGTCTCTGTTGTCTTATACTGGACTGGCTGGCTGGCGCTTTCAGCTAATCAAAATGGCCATTCAAGACACCCCATTTTCTAAATGGTGACATCCTTCTATTTGAGGATTTTTTTTTTAATATTAGCTTGCCATGTGTCCAAGGAATGAGAATATTTGCTTGTCCACGTAGCTCAGTGAGAATATTATGATATTGTACTGTATTCTCATTATAGGTCACATGACAAGAACGTGTTAATGTGCTATAGAAGTTTCACCATTTTCCTGCCATGCTGCAAGACTCAAAACATTTCTTACCCATTGTCAAAGGGGTTCAGTGGTGTAAAAGTTAAAAAATTTGACAATCCCTTGGACTTGTTGCTCACTGAATTCCATCTGCAGGTCTCTCCATTGTTTATTTATGTCCTCTGTTTTCTGTGCGTCTATACAAGTGTAAAATAGGTTAGAGTTGCAGTATGAACAGGGACACCCAAAGCGATAGCATTAGACTTCCTGTGAACTCACACTGAGGAAGAGTATTTGACTGACCCATGAATGGGGCTACACTATAAAAAGCAGAGGCCATATTATTGAGCCTCAAGTACTCCTTTTGGAAGCAGTAACCAACATCTGCTTTGTAATTATCATGATGGATTGAAAGGAATCTGTTTGATAAACAATGGTTAATATACTGTTTTGCACATTCTCCAAATTATAGCCACTCTTAACCTGGCAAGGTGTAATATGATAAAAAGGTTTAAAATTTCTTCTCTAACTCTAGAATAGTGGTTGGGCTTTGACACCCATTATGCATCTCTTCAAATGTGCCATTTAATACTTGTGGACAGCAGCAGCTGTACAATGTGAAGCTCTAAAATCAAAAAAGTACTAGGAGGGTAATCTCCCACCACCACGTGGACTGGGTCAGGTCAGTCACTTCATATTCAAGGATAAGATGGAAAATGTGGTGACAGCTAGTTCTCTTACAGATCATGTTCCTCAAGCAGCTACCTCTAATCCTCAGTGCAACTTTACTTACCTACCTAACCAAAGCATAAATATGTCAGAACATGGGTACAGCATTTGTTGTTTTGGCACCATTTTATATGGTGCTGTAGTGGAATTTGGGTTCTGCATGAGGTCTGAGGCTTTGGCTGGGGACTGGGGACCAGCCTGGGAAGAAATGGGCCTCTATAAGGCAGATGGCCTGCCATCTATCTAGAAAGGGACTGCAGTCTTTGGTGGGAGGTTTAGATGTTACTTGGATGAGTTTTAAGCTAGCTAGGGGAGGCTTAAAAACCAAGAGGGGCAACAATTGCCTCACCCAGATAGTAAAGTGTCAGGGAGAAAAGGCATGAAGGGTGAAAACATCGCTAGGGCAAAGGCACAGGAAGGCAGGGGCAGGAACAAGATGAAAGAACAGGAGGATATAGCTCAGGTAGGAGAGGATAGTGGGTTAAAGGGGACCAGGAATGGTGAAAACAAATCTGGAAGAGGTGAATTTGAAGAGGACTTCATATAACAACATAGGCAAGAAAGGAAGGGAGATGCAGGGCATCAGAAAGGGGGAAGAAGGTATGGAGAGCCATGTGTGCTAATGCAAGGAGCCTTGGAAACAAAATTCACTTGGAGGCTATTATAGCAGTGGCTAACCAGGACTTAGTGGCCATAACAGGATCATGGTGCACTGAGCACCATGACTGGGCCATGGCCATATCTTGTTACTGTCTGCTTAGGAGAGACAGGTGAGGGAGTAAGGGTTGCATTATATGAAGGAGGGAATTAAGGCCACGGAGTACAGGTGCACCAAGGGGCGTGGCTGTAGGTGCTGTGGGTCATCCCAGAAACAGGCTCTAGGACCGCTGTCCATACTGGGGTAATGTACAGACCTCCAAAACAAGGGGAGGAGATGAATGGGACAGTCATCATCAGAATGGCAAATAAGGGGGAGGTGCTACCAATTGGAGACTTAAAGAGCTAGTGTACTGCCTAAAACTTGTATTAGATTTAAAAAGTAACCAACCATTACCTTTTATATCTGAGGTACATTTCTTTTTCCTTTGCTTAATTAGAAGACTATTTCAATTCAAAAGGCACAAAGAAACACAGAGGGAGGTGAGCAGAGGTGTACCAAGCAAGGCAGAAGGAAGCAGGCAAGGCAGTTAGGGAGAAAGGCACTGACAGAGGAAAGGATTGCTAGTGGGGTGGCTAAGGGGAGAAGATACTAAGAAGAGAAAAGTAATGGGAGGGATAGTGAGGATCAGAACGGTGGAAGGCGGAGACTGTGCAGAAGGTGACCTTGAAAATGCTGTCATTTTAAATGGGTACTTCTGCTTAGTCTTCACAGTAGAGGGAGGAGAGGATGGACCACAAAGGAGTAGCACAAATTTTGTGTGTGGGGTGGAGGGGGGGGGGACAAATCTATTTGCAGAGGAAAGAGTCCTGAAAGAACTCATAGCCCTGAAGTTGGATAAGGCTATGGGACCAGACAGTATACATCCAAGAATACTGAGAGAACTCGGGGAGACATTAGCTACCCAACTGACAGTCTTGTTCAACAACTCACTTGAAATAGGCATAGTTCTGGAGGAGTGGAGAAGGATTGACAGTGTCCCTCTACATAAGAGCAGCAGCAGGGAGGAGGCAGAGGGAGGCTGGCAGCTATAGGTTGGACAGTGGTGGGTAAATCTAAGGGAAACCCTACTGAAAGACTGGTTGAGCATCTAGAATCCAGTGGGCTGCAAGACCACAGGCAGCATGGATTCATGGGGGGTGGGTGGGGAGGTCATGCCTAATTATTCTAATAGATTTCTATGACTTGGAGACCAGTGAAATAGATCGGGGAGGGCAGTGGACATGGCCTAACTGGACTTCAGTAAGGCCTTCGACACTGTGTCACACAGAAGACTGATTAGGAAGTTGACCTGGGGTCCAAAGTGCTATATTGAGTTTGGAACTAATTAACAGATAAGAGATAGAGAGTTGTGGTTAACGGCAGTCATTCTAAGGATGGGAGAGTTACCAGTGGGTTACCACAGAATTCAGTGTTCGGACCAGTTCTCTTTAATGGCTTCATAGACAACATTGCAGAAGTATGGGAGGAGAAGGTATACCTCTTTGCAGGTGACATCAAAATCTGTAATTGGGTGGACACTCAGGATGGGTGGAGAAAATGTGTAAGGATCTTGGGAAACTCAAGGAGTGGTCAAAGACTTGGCAGTTGGTGTTCAGTACCACAAAGTGCAAAATCATGCACCTAGTGTATACGAACCCCGGTGCTGAGTATATGATTGGGGGGTACTTGCAGTCACTAGACAGGAAAAGGACCTTCGTGTTATTATATCATAAGACCTCACAGTGACAGTACAGTGTGACAGGGCCATGGGCAAGGCTAGTGGTATGTTGGGGTGCATGGTGGGGGTTGCCACAGGAGGAAGAAGGTGGTGTGCCACTGTATTGCTCCTGGTATGCCCCCACCTGGAGTACTGTGTCCAGATTTGGAGACTGCATCTAATAAAGGACATAAGGTGGATGCTGTCTGGAAAACGGCAGCTAAAATGGTGCAAGGTTTGCATGGGAAACCCTATGAGGAGAGACTGAGGGATCTCAATATGTACACCCTGTAACAGAGGAGAGAGGTGACATGCTTGAGATCTACAAGTACCTCAGAGGGGTGAACCCGGTGCAGGAGGGGAGTCTCTTTCAAAGAAGGATGAACACCAGGACCAGGAGGCATGTGATGAAGCTGGAGGGAGGAGTTCAGGAGAGATGTGAGGAAATATTTCTTCACTGAAAGGGTGGTGTTCACTTGGAACAGACTGCCAGCAGCAGTAGTGGATGCTAGAATGGTGGGGGGCTTCAGGCATGAATGGGATAAACATAAGGGTAAATTAGAAAACAGTCAGGGAGGGGGGAATGTCCCAAAGCTAATATACTGTAGGTAGAAGATAGAATAGGCAGCAGACATCTGGCCAGACTGGATGGACCAAGCAGACCTTTTCTACCAACAGATTCTGTGTTTCTATTGGCTAGATAATATAAATAACTAAGGAACAATTATAAATAAATGTAAGAAACAATGTGATGCAGTCTTTTAAGAGCCCAGATCTGGGATCCCAGTTCAACTTCTGGTGTAGTAACTGGTTCACTTTGTGGTCCTAACAAGTCAGTTGATCTCTCTGACCTTCAAATGTCCAGCGGTAAACTAAATACATGTACAGAATGGTTGGCCTTCACTATAAATAAAATGCAGTTTCACTGTAGTACTATCCTGGGTAAATCAGTTATTAAATTAAAGAAGCTTAGATTGCCTACATATTTCTAAATGTTAGTAATGAACAGCGGCTTAATGACAGCATACTTTTTTGACAAGTACTGTACAGACTGAAGTTCAAGAGTCACAAATAAGGTTACAGCTTTAAGTAGGACAGAGGACCTTTAGCTACTGATTTCCTTCTTGCCACCAACTCGGGGGTTGTACTCTTGCATCCCTTTTTCTTCAAAGTACTTCTTGAAACTGAACTTGAAGGGTGTCACTGTATCAGTTAATATCACATGCTCTAGAAGTAATTTTTGAGGGTCCACCACTCACTCTGTGAAATAGTTCTTTCTGCTGTTTGCCTTGAATCTTTCTCCTTTTAATAACATTGTGCCCCCTTGTCCTTTCATCCTTCTACCATATATCCAAAAGGACAGCTCTTGGCCTGATGTCGTTATCCATTTTTGATGTTTGAATACTGTTGCCATGTCTCCACTGAAGCCTCTCTTTTTATGAGCAACAGTCCCAGTTCAGTCCTTATTGCTCATGTTTTCTTTGGATATATTACGAAAGACAGAAACTGAAAAGACAGAGTGTCAGGACCCCAGACTGACTTCCTGAAACTTGGAATCCTGACACTTGGTAATTGCCTACGGTGGAGGTTTCCTTCATGTTTCGCGGGGTTTGCCCCGTGCCCCCTTATTTATAATAACTAACTCCGCCGCGAGGCGGTTGCGAGTGTCAGGATTCCGGTTTCGGGAAGTCAGTCTCGAGCTCCTAACACTCGGTCTTTTCAGTTTCTGTCTTTCAGAATACTTCCTTTTATTCTAAGTCATTAGTCGTTATTGGTCACACTTTTCTGCATGTTCTCCATCTTGTTAATATTGTTTCTCAGATATGGATACCAGAACTGCACACTACATTTGAGATGTGGCCTGACCAATGGTCTTTATAAATGCATTGTTATGTCTCTTGACCTGCTTACAACATTTCTGTTGACGCATGTCTTGATTTTATTTGCCTTGCCAGCTGCTGTCCCACACTGCTGTGTTCATTTCAAGTTTCTGTGGATAAAAACTCAGTTTTGGTTTTTTGTCTGCTTGGTTTTCAGTAATCTCTAGAGTGTGCCATTAACTAGTGTGCAAAAGCCTTGCAACAGATGAAGCATTGTCTGAATCCTGGCCTGCAGGTAGGGTTCTGCCCTCTAGGGTGGGGATGTGCCGGCACCTACTTGGGGAGCAACCATTTGAACTACCACAGGGTGAGAACATCTGTATGGGAGAGGAGAGTGAGGAGTTAAAAAGAGCCTACACCGGAGGGCCCCCTTTCACTCTGTCCCTCCAGCTGAAGATTTGCCGAAGCATGCTTAATGCCCATTTTCTCAGGACATGGCTACATGTTTTATGGACTATGGAGTTACTGGTAGACATGATACCATGTGGCAGATCAGATCTCTGTCTTCCCAACCAACTCACATAAGCTATTGTAGATTGGCTATAGGCTATGTGCAGTATGAAACCGGAACATCTGTATGGAATGGAATGATTTATTATTTATCAGGGGCCACATAATATAAAAAGATGATTTCACTCTTTGTGGTTAAGGCAAAAGCTAGTGTGTTCATTGTTAGTCTGGCAGGAAGGTTTATGTTCCCCATACCCTGTGGTTTAATCTGTAGGCAGCCCCTGATGGCAGTCACTGAACATTGCAGCACACTGACATGTTGGGTCAGTGACTATGACCAGGATGCCAGGCCACGTGTCGGGGACAACTGGCACCCGTAGAACTACCACTCTGAGGCCTGTGGCAGGCAGGCATGGGGCAGCTCAATTAGAGATAGACATAGATATTTTTATACTTGTTGCATAACACCCAGCAAATAGTGTTTCACACCTCTGTGATAGTATACATCATCAAATGATTGCTGTTTCTGTGTTACTAGTAGTGATATGGGTCACACTTGAAAACGGACACATGTTGCTTCAGGGCCATCCTGTACATACATACATACATTAACTAACTAACTCACTCAGTTAATGTATAGTTTGCATGACCAGACTTTGTCTTGATCAGGCACTTGTAATTTTATTGCTACTATGATTAATGTTAAATATAAGCAACAACAGTTAAATTCAGAATAGTTAAGAAAAATACATCTACTTCCCTCTAGATAAGCGATGATTTAAACACAGACCTTCGAGTTCTTTGCCACCATGATTGTACGATGCTTAAAGAGCCCCTGACACCGTTAGAAAAACTTGGAAAAATGTGAGATTTAGACAGTTCAGTTTATATTTCATGTATTTTCTATAATTATTTACCTTTTTTCTTTATTACCAAGGACAGCTGTATGAAAGAGGCTTATTGTCCCTTAGACCTTATCTGCTCTTTCTGCTATCCTACATATGACATCATAATATGGGTTGCAGCTGGAAATGAGCTTCTGGTCATGGTGCTTTTCCAGGTTACCAACTTTTAAATAAATAAATAAGTAAAATAAATAATCCCCCATTTATGGCATCATAATTATTCCCACAGCAACAGACTGTGATGTCATAAACAGAACTGTGATGTCATATGTAGGCAAGCAGCCAGAACAGACAGGGCAGTGATCTTGTTTACATGCAAATGTCCTTAGTAATAAAGAAGAATGAGAAATACAGAAATAATATTAAAATATAAGCTAACTTGTGCTAAACATTACATTTTCTCAAAGTAGTCACAATGGTGTCGGGGGCTCTTTAAGCTAGAATCATTATGCTGTATCCTTTCAGAGACTAGAGCCTCACTTATATATGTTAGGAATTATTAAGGTGCTCTCAGACAGGCTTTTTTTAGCTTAGAGTACTCAGCTGGTGGTATGCCTCTAGTTACTGAGTAAATCACCTCCTGATGGCTAAAGAAAATGTGTTTTAAACTCCCTCTCCTCTCAAAAGCATCACTCGTGTACTAGTCCACTCTGTCACCTCACTCAGCTGGTAAGACTGTACTGCAGTTAAGCTTCTTGCTGCCGTGGGTCACACTTTCTGTTAGATATCACTGTCTTCTGTTGCGGCTGTATCACGTTTGGCTCAAGAAACAGTGAAGATAAAAAAGTTCTTTACTTGTTTGAATTAACTGTTAAAATAAACATGTTGTATTATGCTTATTTTGCATCCAGACTAGATTTCTGGTACTCGACTAGTACTGTCAAAGTACATCTCTCCTACAACAAGCTTCATGGTTAAACAACTTCTGCTTTCTGGAATGGCCTTGTGCTTCTGCTTTCTGGAATGGCCTTGTGCTACAGCATTACAAGCACTAAGAAAAGAGTTTCTGCCACATTCCTTTTTAGCTGCGTTGGATACCTTTGCTGTCATTCTCTTACAGTGTACATATTTTTACCTCAGTCTCAGCCCCAGCTTCTTGATCTGGAGATTACACTTTTCTGGATGCAGCTCCACTTTTTCAGCTTTCTCAGTCCATTGTGCCAGCTCTTTCCTCCATGTAGATTCTGGCTGACCAGCTTTCGAACTCCATCCAGAATCTATACATGTTCAGTGTCAGAGGCTCAGCAGGTAGCACACTCACTTCTGAGTCCGGGAGATCAGAAAGCTGTGGGTTCTGTCCCCACACCAGGCACTTGGGTTATATCCCAATACTGACACTGTAGTGCAGCATGGGGGGGCGGGTGCTGCACTCCTGAGGTGCCGTCTTTCAGATAAGACATTAAACTGAGGTCCCATTTGCCTGTTCTGGTGGTAGTTCAGGTGGATGTTAAAGATCCGATGGCACTTCTCAAAAAGTGTAATGGAATTTCCCCGGTGCCCTGGCCAAATTTCCCCCCATTCACTAAAAATACCACTAACAGATTAATCTGGTTCAAGGCCAGTTGGCATTCATCTGTATCCTCCTACCCCGGGTCGTGCCTGAAAATAGAATGTGTCTAGTGCGCTTACCGGTCAACAAAAACTAAATAAATAAATGTTTTAACCCCAGCTCACCTCTCTTTTTCTGTCCTAATGTCTTCTGTCTTCTAGTTCTGGTATATTGCCACAGACTGCAAATTATTGTAAACAAATTAAGCCGCTCTGTATTCCAGCCACTAGGAACAGAAGAAAGGTATCTCTTGAGTGACTCTCCCTACAAGCTAGGCATTATACAATATATGACTTCTCTGCTGCCATGGTATTGGGGTTTAAATAAATCTTTGAGTTTTTTTCTCTCATGCTGAGATGCTGTCCCTTACAACTTTGCCCCTATGGGCCTTATTCACTACAGTGTGGCTTATATGTGCAAAATGCATGTATAACACCCATGGAGCTACAAGACCCGGACAAGCACAGGGTGCCGCGGTATTCACTACTGCAAGCATCCACAGGGCACCTGTCTGTGGCTCCACCTCCCTGGCAAACAGCTGCACAGGGGAAGATCATGGGACTTAGGCAGGCATCTATTGGGATGCCTGTCCTGGATCCTGTCATGGATCCCCTGCTCCATGCAGGTCCTGGGCAGTTTTCACCTATGAGCGAGTGCCTGAATGGTTGCCCCTGCCCGATCATGCTGCTAGGTGGGCTGTGGCAGCATGTTGGGGGCATCCATGTCCAGCTGGCATGGGCAGGTGTCATTGGTGGGGGCACGTAACAGTTAGGGCAGGGTCTCCTGACACACATTCTACCCTTGCCCAGCACTCCATGACTTAGTGAATGGTGTGGAGTGGTGGCATGCCCCTGACATACCCCTGGACCACCCATGGTGCATAGCAGCGGGATTGGCTGGGGACCATGTGCACAAGGGGCTTGCACTCCTGCTCTGACCCCCACTGTGCAGCATTCCAACTTAGGGTTGCCTATGCACCTCAGATATGCAGCATGTCAGCAATCCTCCTTTGTGAATAGACCCCTATGGTTGCACATGGAGATAGGTACTTTTTGCAGGACCATCCCCTGGTATATGCTTCTGTACACAAATACCTGAAGACACCCATGGCAACCTATCACTGTATCCCATGTGAGCTGGAGGACTCAAACATAGAAACATAGAATTTGATGGCAGATAAGGACCGCTTGGCCCACCTAGTCTGCCCATTTTCCTACCTAACAGATAAGCTGCAGATCCTAATTAACCAACAGCTTACTTCTTCCTACCCCCCACTAGGACTTCCTTATGTCTGTCCCATGCATTCTTGAATTCCCCCACTGTTCTTGACTCCACGACCGACCTCCTCAGGGAGGCTGTTCCATGCATCCACAACCCTCTCTGTGAAAAAATACTTCCTGACATTACCTCTGAGCCATCCCCCCTCTATCTTCAAATTGTGCCCCCTTGTTCTTGCACATCCCTTTTTCTGAAAGATGCCACCCTCTTGGACTTTGTTGATTCCTTTGAGGTACTTGAAAGTTTCTATCATGTCCTCTCTCTCTCCTTTCCTCAAGGGTATACATATTAAGCTCCTTTAGTCTTTCTTCAGTATATCTTCTGGTGCAGACCCTGCACCATTTGGTGCCCTCCTCTGGACAGCCTCCACTCTGTCTATGTCTTTGCGGAGATGGGGTCTCCAGAACTGCACATAGTACTCCAGATGGGGTCTCACCAACTGTCTGTACAGAGGGATAAGAACTTCCTATTCAAACAACATGAAGTCTTGCTATATTATGACATATGCAGTATAACCCCAGGTTAGAACTGCTCCGGAGGTGAAAGAGTTAACTTTCCATGCAGGGCATGGAATCTTGAGCGCGAGCTCGGTTGAACACTCTGTCTGTTGAAGCTCAAACTTAAACTGTCAGATTCTTTACTCCGCCTCACTGAACAGTCGCTCTGGAGATTCCTCCTGCTGCTCGGTTCGTTTGTCGGTTTTAAAGTGTAATTCTCAGTTTATTTTACCAAAATTTAACCGCAATCGTCGGTTCAAGCTCTGTCTATGGTATTGTAAGTAATAGATAGGCTTATTTATTATTTTTTCTTCTGTGTGGAACTTGTAAAATGTCTTTTTGGTTCGGTTTGAACCGATCAGATGGGTTTTAAAATTACCTTCTAGTCCTTTAGATCGGTTCCGGTTCTTATCGGTTCTATAAAATGTTTTATGGTTTTCCGACACCGTGACACGGTTGGGAACCGATAAGAGAGTCTTGCTTGGTGGATTGCCATTAACGGGCAAGTTTGGTTAGGCTGGCACTATGTCTGAGAAACCCAAAAGAAAACCGACCCACTGGGTTTCAGCACTGTGGCCTCTGTGGGGAAGCCTTTGCTAAGGCTGACCCACACACCATTTGTGTATATTGTCTGGGTTTGACCACCTCAATGCAGACTGCCAGATTTGTAAGAATTTTCCTGCTGCCACCGTGGAAAAAAGAGTTGGTAGGCTCAGGGAAAGGGAGGCCAAAAAGTCCGCTGACCCGGATGGCCAGCCCGGTTCGGTTCCAACCGAACCTGAGGGAGTGCCCTCTGACCAGGGTGATACTTCCTCGGCCAAACGAAGAACCAGCTCTGAGGAGCCGGTTCCAACTAAAAGGACTAGAAGATCAGCTAGTTTGGGGCCAAAAGTTCTTTCTCCAACCGCTGAGGAAATAGCCAAGTAAATTGTCCAGTCTCTTTCCCCAGTTCCGTCTGAAGCGGCACCATTAGGGAAGCGCCTGGTTCGGTCGGTTCCCCCGGTTCAGGATTATGATTTTGAGGATTTTTATGAACCGGGGGAAGGGGAGGAGGGGTACGAGGAGAGTGAGTGTGATTTTGAAAGTCTGGATGTGCCCATTGAACTGGACATCTCTCCAGACAGACCCTCAGGAGTGTCCCCTCCCAGGCTATCTGAGTCCCGTCTCATTTTTGTTTTACAAGAAAGTTGCTGAGACTCTGCAACTCCCTGTTGAGGAAGCTGTTGATGATCAAGAAGAGCTGATTTTGTGGAAATGATGGATATTCCAGAGTCTAGGAGACTGTCTATTCCCTTGCATAAATCTTTTAGGAAACAGACAGTAAAAATTCTGAAAACTCCTCATTCTATCCTCCCTGTGGATAAAAGGATGGACAAGAGGTATGCTTTATCAGGCTCTGATACGGAGTTCCTATCCCAGCAGTGCAGCCATGTGGGGGTAGTGCAGGCTGCAGCCTGTGACAAGGCTAATATTCCTCTAGCCTCTCACCCTCCTGAAAAGGATTCCAGGAGGATGGATGCCATGGCAAAAAAGCAGTACATGGCAGCATCTTTGGGACTCAGACAGGCAAATTATATGGCTTATGCAGCTAGGTACCAGAAATCCAGGTGGGATACTGTCCTGGCCCTAGCAAAACAGGCCCCTGACCAGCTTGCCAGGGAGCTGGAGCAGGTGGCTGCGGATGGGATTGAGGCATCCAAGGTGCAATTTCATGCTGCAGTAGACTCTAATGATGTTTCATCAAGAGTCATGGCTACATCTGTCTCTTAGCAGAATGGCCTGGCTCAGATGTACTGCCCCTATCACAGGATACCCAGTCTAAGGCTATGGATTTTCCTGTTGTGGGAAATTCTCTGTTTGGGAAGCAGACAGAGAATTATGAAGAAAATGGATGAGTATAGGACCACCTATAGGAGTGCAGAGGCCAAAGAAAGGCAAGTCACTCCTCAAAGGCAGCATATCAGGGGCAGGGGCAGGCCTTTTTCATAGGCCGTTTTACCAAGCCCAGGCCTCCTCTTCTGCTTATGCCCAGAGGGGGTTCTTTAGAGGAAGGGGCAGAAGGGGTTCTAGTAAGCCTGCTTCTACCCCTCAACCCAAAGCCCCTGCAAAACAGGCTCCCTGATGGGGTAGCCAGGGCTGATTCTCCACTTCCGGTAGGGGGCAGGCTGGCTTACTTTGTCCAGGACTGGAAGTCTTTAACATCAGACAAGTGGGTCCTGGAAGTAGTAAGCCAGGGACTGGTTCTCAGCTTCAAAAAATTTCTGAAGATGAGAGCCAGGTCTTTTCCACCTGCAAACCCTTCAGAGGCACTTGCCCTGGAAGCAGAAGTTTCTTCCCTCCTGGCTCTCAGAGCCGTGGAAAAGGTTCCACCCATACACCAGGGCAAAGGGTTGTACTCCAGGTACTTCCTTACTCCAAAAAAGACAGGAGAATGGCGGCCCATCCTGGATCTCGGTATCTAAACAAGCACCTTTTAAAACCAAAGTTCAAAATGGTGACCCTGGGGATTATTTACCCTCTCTAAGGCCAGGGACTGGCTAGCCTCCCTGGACCTCAAGGATGCCTACTTCCATGTTCTCATCAGAGCTCCCATCGAAAAGTACCTCAGATTCGAACTGCCCTCAGGCCATTACCAGTTCAGAGCAATGCCTTCGCCTCACCTCGGCCCCAAGGGTGTTCACAAAATGCCTGGCAGTAGCAGTTGCTCATTTAAGAAGGCAAAAGATTGCCATCTTTCCTTATCTGGACGACTGGCTCATTGTAGGCCAGTCTCCAGAGCAGGTCAAACTACATTTACAAGTAACCCAGCAACTGCTTACATCTCTAGGTTTCCTTCTCAATCTTCCAAAGTCAGTTCTGGAGCCTGTCCAGCTTCTCACCTTCATAGGCGCAGAACTGAACACAAAAGAAGCCAGAGCCTTCCTTCCTCTGGAAAGAGCAAGGACCCTGGTGTCTCTGGCCTCCTCTTTCACCCTGCAGGTCTCTCGACCAGCAAGGCATTTTTCTACAGCTCCTGGGGCACATGGCTGCTTCTACAGCAGTTGTGCAGGGAGCGAGATTTCAGATGAGGGACATTCAGTTCCATTTGAGAGCCTTTTGGTCTCAAAGGACAGATCCCCTAACCAAATTGATTCCAGTGACTCGAACCCCTGATCCAGGCCCTTCAGTGGTGGCAGGATCAGAACAATCTGAGACAGGGGGTTCCCTTCACTCCCCAGTCTCATTCCTTGACCCTTACTACAGATGCATCCCTCTTGGGGTGGGGAGCTCACATGGGCGACCTTTCCACCCAAGGGCTGTGGTCCCCTCAGGAATCCCTGCTCCACATCAATTTGCTGGAACTCAGAGCAGTTTTTCTAGCACTCCAGGTTTTTTCCACATCTGTCCAGAACAAGGTGGTTCAGGTCAGAACAGACAATACCACTACAATGTGGTACATCAACAAGCAAGGGGGCACTCGGTCTACGGTCTTGTGCACCGAAGCAATGAAGTTGTGGTCTCTGGCTTATTCTCTGAATGCCTCCCTTACGGCAGTTCACCTCCCAGGCAAGGACAATGTCCTAGCGGATGCTCTCAGCAGGATTTCCCAGGGCCATCACGAATGGGCACTGGATCCCCTAGTACTGGAGGTAGTATTTGCCAGATGGGGCACCCCGCAAATAGATCTCTTTGCAGCCCCAGACAATCACCAACTTCCCCTTTTTTGCTGCAGGCCCCCAGTGTTGGGCTCAGTTCCTCTGGATGCCTTCCTTCTCAGTTGGGTAGGGAAGTTTCTCTATGCTTTTCCCCCCTTCCCCCTTCTTTTCAAAGTGCTAGTCAGAATCAGATCTCAATCCTGCAAAATGATCCTGATTGCTCCAGATTGGGCCAGGCAGCCCTGGTACCCACTCCTCATGTCCTTAGCAGTCCACCCTCCCCTATGTCTTCCCAGGAATCACAACCTGTTAACCTGTGCCCAGGGGAGAGTTTGGTATCCGAACCTCAAATCTCTCAATCTCAAAGCTTGGCTCTTGAAGAGTTAGCGTTTGCTGACCTACACCTGTCTCAATGTGTATTGGATATTTTGAAGGCCTCTAGGAAGCCTTCCACCAGGGCTACCTATAATTCAAAATGGAAGAGATTTTCCATATGGTGTGCTGGAAAGCATATTTCCCCAGAATCTGCTGGCATGCCCACGATCCTGGATTATTTGGTGCATTTGAATTCCTTGGGGCTGAGACCAGCTACCCTAAAAGTGCACTTGGCAGCTGTGTCTGTCTTCTTATCAGCAGGTAAGCCCTCTTCTTTATCAGCTCACCCTGTGTTCTCCAAGTTTTTTAAAGGGTTGCTTCACACCAACCCTCCGTTCAGGGACCCTGCCCCTGCTTGGGATCTTAATATTTGCATCGCTCAGCTTATGCAACCCCCTTTTGAGCCATTGTCTTCAGCAGAGCTTAAGTACTTGACTTGGAAAACTGTGTTTCTGGTAGCCATCACCTCTGCCAGGCCATAAGTGAGCTACAAGCCTTGTCAGTGGAGCCTGATTTTATCTCCTTTCATAGAGATAAGGTGGTCCTCAGGACTAACAGGAAGTTTTTGCCTAAGGTGGTTTCAGACTTTCACCTTAATCAATCCATGTCTCTTCCTGTGTACTTCACTGACCATTCCTCCTCTGGTGAGAGGAGATTATACAGTTTAGATGTCAAAAGAGCCCTTAGTTACTATATAGAACGTACCAAGGGTCACAGGTTCGAATCCCTCCAATTGTTCCTCACTTATGGTGAGGTTGGTGAAGGGAAACCTGCCACTAAAAGATCCATTGCCAGGTGGATTGTCTCTTGTATCCAATTCTGTTATGAAAAACTGGGTAAGGTTCCTCCCTCAGGCCCGAGGGCTCACTCTACCAGAGCTACAGCTGCGTCTCTGGCTGCTGCCAGGGACATTCCTATCCTAGAGATATGTCAAGCAGCTACCTGGAAAACAGTTCACACTTTTACTAAGCAATACTCCTTGGATATCCAGACTAGGAGTGATGCTCGATTTGGCACAGCTGTGCTTCAGAGCCCATTTCCCAAGTAGGTTCTGTCCCTCCTCCATGGAGGTACTGCTGTGTAGTCTGCATATGTCATAATATAGCAAGACTTCATGTTGTTTGAAGAAAAAATTACTCACCCTAGTAATGTTGTTTCTTCTAATGGAGTCTTGCTATATTATGACCTCCCCCCCAGCCTGCCCCTCTCAGAACCTCTATTTTTTGGGATGTGGGTGGGCAGTGCAATGTTGGCACTTCACTGATGCCCACTTTATTTTCACCCTTCTGGGTGCTTAGGTGTTATACTTAATTTTCTTTCTTGAATCCCCCGACTTGAGTCTTTGCTTTGGGATCAAGAACAAAAAGGTGTTTTTGTAGTTAGTAGCCAGTGGCTAGTGTAGGTTTACGGCTTCCACACAGAACCTTAGTGAGTTTTTGCTCATAAAGATCTGACAGTTTAAGTTTGAGCTTCAACAGACAGAGTGTTTAACTGAGCTTGCGCTCAAGATTCCATGCCCTGCATGGAAAGTTAACTCTTTCACCTCCGGAGCAGTTCTAACCTGGGGTTATACTGCATATGTCATAATATAGCAAGATTCCATTAGAAGAAACAACATTACTAGGGTGAGTAATTTTTTCTTTTCTACTATTGATGCTCTCCCTATACATCCTAGTATCCCCAGCCTTCTACTGCCTTCTCCACATTGCTTGCCCACCTTTAGGTCATCTGATATAATTACCCCCAGGTCAATTTCCATTTTTACTGTTGTCAGTATCTCACTCCCCATTGTGTACTCTTGCCCTGGGTTTTGTTTCCCAGGTGCATTACCTTGCACTTCTTTGTATTGAATCTGAGCTGCCATACATTTGACCATTCCTCCAACCTTGCCAAGTCCCTTCTCATCCTTTCCGCTCCATCTGGTGTATCAACTCTGTTGCAGATCTTTGTGTCATCTGCAAAGATACATACTTTTCCTTCCAGTTCCTCTGCAATGTCACTTATAAAGACATTAAAAAGGGTTGGTCCCAGTACTGAACCCTGCGGTACCCCGCTAGTAACCCTCCTTTCTTCACTGTGGACTCCATTTACTACTACCCTTTGCGTCCTGTTGTCTAACCAATTTATTATCCAGGCTACCACCTTGGGACCCACTCCAAGGCTGGCTAACTTGTGTATTAATCTTTTGTGTGGGACTGTATCAAATGCCTTGCTAAAATCTAGGTAAGCCATGTCCATAGCCCCTCCCTGGTTTACTACTTTGGTCACCCAGTCAAAGAAATCTATTAGATTTGTCTGACACGACCTTCCCATCGTGAATCCATGCTGCCTTGGGTCCTGTGCCCCACTGGCCTCTAGGTACTCAACAATTTTTTCCTTCAGAAGTTATTCCATCATTTTACCTACCACTGGGGTCAAACTAACTGGTCTATATTTTCCTGCCTCTGTCCTACTCCCACTTTTGTGAAGAGGAATCACATCTGCCCTCCTCCAGTCCTCAGGTACCACCCCATCCTCCCATGATTTGTTAAAGAGAGTAGTCAGTGGTGTCATTAGTTCTACCTTAGTTCTTTGAATTCTTGGGTGAATCCCATCAGGCCCCATTGCTTTGTCCACCTTCAATTTTATTAGTTCTTTCAGAACCCTTTCTTCTGTAAATGGACTGGTATCGATCCTGGTCTTCAGAGTGTTTCTCTTGTTTGGTTTAGGTACCTCCCAAAGCCATTACACAAAATTAAACTTATACTCACTACCTGGGTCGCTCTGTGGTATACTAACTCACTGAGCCCCATAGCATTACCTAATGGCCAGTACATAATGAAACAGCTTGATGTGCAGTTGTTTTGTTTTTGCTTTTTGAGGGCATTTGTTCAACAAAAAAAATTCTGCTGTTCTTACCCAGGAATTCTCCAATATTCTAACTCTTGCAGTCAGCTTTTGAAGTAGAACTGCCTGGGGATAGAATGTTGTGCTGATGATGGAACCATCATTGGCTTGTCTCACTTTTTAAAATGCTGCCCTTATCAACTGCTGCGTTCTATAACACCTCCGATTTCTTTCTCTGCCTTCCACGTCAAGACCTCTTGGAGACTTCTCTTCACAGTCATTCCTGAGTGTTACTTCAAAAAATGTAAGTATTTTTCTTAGAATTTTTTCATTTGCTGCCGTTATTTTCTGTTTAAACAGTAAACCGCTAGTTATAGGAGTAGATTTTTAAGTTTTCTTGGTTCCTTTCGGTTCAGGATAACCACTGAGGACCAAAGTTTAGTTAATTTAATTGGAGTTTTTTGACCAAAATTCTGATAGTTTCAGCTGAGTTTGTTTTTGTTTTTTATTTTAAAGAACCGATAAATTTGGTTCTTTTTTTCCTGGATCATGGTTCCAATCGGAACTCTCCGCAGTTCCTGAACCAACTGCAATGGCTAAATTCTTATTAATCAAATCTTTCCTTGTGGTTGTTGTACTTAGATTTACTGTTGAAAATATCAGAAATACCTAAGAAGAAAACAGGCCCTCAGGGTTTAAAAAATGTTCTAAGTGTGGGGATGTTTCAGCCAGGCTGACAAACATGATTTATGTGTTGTTTGCCTTGGCGAAGAACATTCTCTGCTGAGTGGCATTTGTAAGTCTTTTGCTCAAAAGACACTTGACAAACGTTGGGAGAGACTTCATAAAAAGTTGGAGAAGGGTGCCTCAGGCTCTGACCAGTATACACCCTCAAAAAATGCAGGTAAAACCGTTGATCCAAAGCAGACAACCCCTGATAAGGGTTCTTCATCAACCGGGAAAAGAACCGGTGAACCAGTTGAATCTCTGGTTCCTGCTAAAAAATTAAAGAAAACAAAGCACATTGAACCCCCTGCTGAAAAGCCTAAGGGGACTTCTGTGGTGCCTAGCAGTTTGCCTACACCTGAGGATATTGTTCAGGCGTTCAAAGTAATCCAAGCTTACAGGGTTGGTACAGTTCCAGTTCCCAAACACTGGTTCAGCAAACAGCTTCCTTGGTTCCAACCTCACTCCAGGACCCACAGAGTATGAAGAATACAAGGATTATGATAAAGATGAGGGGGAACCCATAGAACCTGAAGCTTCCCCTGATCAAGATTTTGGATATCCACCCAGGACATCTGAGGACTATTCCTCCCATTTCTCCTTTGTGAGGAAAATGGTGGATGCCTTAGAGATAGCCACTAATGAAGTGGTAGAAGATGAAGAGTAGGTGGAATATCTGGAGCTTATGGGGCTAACTCTATCAAAGAAGTTGTTGCTCCCATAAACAAATTCCTTAAAAATATATTTTAAAGATTCTGCAGACACCAAACTCTGTTTCACCTCTGGAAAAGAGGTTTGATAAAAAGTACCAGTTAGATAGGGAAGAGGCTGAGTTTCTGTTTACTCACCCTGACTATCAAGGTGTCATGAAGACTACAGCCTGTGACAGGGCAAAGGTGCCCTTGGCATCACATCCTCCTGAGAAGGACTCTAAAAAGCTGGACAGTATGGCCAAGAAGGGCTATCTGTCAGTTTCATTAGCTATCAGACAGGACAATTATCAGGCTTATGCTGCACAGTACCAAAAATCACTGTGGCAGTCTGTCCTTGCTATGTCTGAGAAAGCTCAATCTGGCCTCTCAGTTGATTTGGCTGAGACTGCCAGGTTTGGCCTACAGCTGCAAAGTATTAGTTCCAGATGGCAGAAGATGCCAACGATACTGCTGCCAGGTGGATTGCCCTTACTATATATCTTAGAAGGTTTGCATGGCTCAGGGCCACAAACCTCACACAGGATACCCAGGCGAAAGCCATGGATTTTCCCATAGAAAACAACTCCTTATTTGGAGATAAGACAGAGGCCTAAATGAAGAAGGTGGATGAGTACAAAGCCACCTACAGAAGCAACTCAGCCAAAGAGAAGTTCTTACCTTCCATCAGACCTTACAGAAGAGAAGGCAGGGGTAGAGCCGGTTACAGCAGGCCTTTCTACCAGGCTCATGCTGTTTCCCAATATCAGCAGTACCCCCAGCAGACAGGGTACTTCATAAAAAGGGCAGAAGGGGGTCTAGATGTGGATCTCAGATAGGTCAGCCCAGCCCCAGTCTAAGAAGAATCTGTGACTTACTTGCCAAGGCCACCTCACCACCCCCAGTAGAGGCAGGCTGGCTCACTACTTCCAGGCTTGGAAAAACATTACCACAGACAAGTGGGTCCTGAAAGTGGTGAGTCAATTCTTGTCCCTGAGCTTCAAATCCTTTCTCCCTCTAAGACCAAGAGTGTTCAGACCAGCTTAAAATGCAGAAAGGAAGCTGTTGGAAAAGAGGTGCAAAATCTGCTGCTGTCAAAGGCAGTGGAACCTGTTCCTCCACAGCAAAGAGAAGAGGATTTTACTCAAGGTCCTTCCTGACCACAAAGAAAATGGGGAGTGGCAGCCTATTCTAGACTTAAGGTTACTAAACAAGCACCTGGTAAAACCAAAATTCGAAATGGTAACCTTGGCAATGATTCTCAACCCTTTAAAAAGGGAATTGGTTAGCATCCCTGGACCTAAAAGATGCTTACTTTCACATCCCCATAAGGGAGTCTCACAGAAAATACCTCAGGTCCAGACTCCCCTCAGGTCATTACCAGTTTTCAACACTACCATTTGGTCTCTCCTCCGCTCCAAGGGTGTTCAAAAAGTGCGTGGCAGTGGTGGTGGCACACCTAAGAAGGTTAGATATGTAACAGTGCTGGACTGGTAGACTTTGGGGTTCTTCACTCCGAGAGGTGGATGTAACTGTCTCACTACCAGCAACACCAGTGGCACCCTCAGCAGGTGGGATGGTGAGGGACACTGACAGTTCGAATAGGTGTGAGTGGATGGAATCACACAACAAGGAGAGGCAGGAGTTGTACACAGAGGTCTGATGAAGTAAAGATGTTTATTTGACAGGAGGGGAAGGAGGACATGGGCATACAGGAAAATACCAACAGTAAAAACGACAGGGAGTATGGACAGCATTATGGTTATAGGGACAGTAACACAAATATCTAACATAAACTCTAAAACGTACCATAAACTCTAAAAAGGTGCACCATGGACTATCACGTCTATATTTCTAGGTCAAACTGAATACTCTAAATAAGCAAAAACTGGTCAATCACTAGCTCCAGGAGGTCTTTCTGTAATGCAGAACACAGTCAGACTACAATAAGTTTGTTATGACAATACACTTTGAGTTCACTTCTGATGAGGATCTTCATGCACACAGTTGAGAGGGTGATGAAGAAGAAGAAAAGAGAATGAAGATGGGGAAAATCCTGCAAGCACAACACTGGCACCTGTAGTGTCAGCCTAGGGGAGGCCACTGGGATATTGAGAGGTTTTTAAACAGGCCATGGGTCCATCGGCTACACCTATCTCTCCTGGGTTGCTGGAAAAAAGAATAAACACAAAAGATTTCTTGGCTAAAAGCCCACTGGTGGGCTGCCAAGAATGAAAAACAGATGCAAGGATCTGGCCACAGTCCTCTGGTGGACAGCCAGGATGAGACAACAGATGCAGACCACCCTGCCACATCCCTCTTCTGGACTGCCGGGTAAGGGAAGAAGATGCAAAACACCTTGCCACAGCCCACTTCTGGACTACCAGGTAAAGAAGAAGATGCAGAGTACCCTGCCACAGCCCGCTTCTGGACTGATGGGTGAGGAAGAAGATGCAGAACACCCCACCACAGCCCACTTCTGGACTGCCGGTACAGAAGACAATGGGAGGACCCACAGTAATCAGGAATCAGGAGAAAGAAGTCTTAAGATGCTGGAGAATGA
This sequence comes from Neoceratodus forsteri, assembly GCA_016271365.2. Lineage (NCBI taxonomy): Eukaryota > Metazoa > Chordata > Ceratodontiformes > Ceratodontidae > Neoceratodus > Neoceratodus forsteri. The sequence continues at coordinate 396,267,444 of CM028136.1, read as the reverse complement.
CAGAGTACTGGGCACCAAGGCCAGATGAGCCAAGAACAAACATAAAGCAATAAATGGGATGTTGGGTATGGAGAAACTGAAACAGAAGATCTTAAAGAGACTGATCACATAAGCATTTGGAAAACGACGGCTGTGACTCAGTCCTGGACTACGCCTGACTATGACAAGCGGCAGACCACAAGGGACATTGATGCAGTACTTCAAAGAACCTTACAGCAGGATCTCACTCTTCAGGTGGAGACTTTAGGTGTGGAAACACCAGTTGAGCACCTTCCATGCGCTGTCGTGGACTGCTTTGGGAACTCACTTGCAAGACACCCTTCCAAGGCTGCTGAAAACTGACTCAGGGATGGACTTTCTGAACACCCTTTGAAGGCTGCTGAAGATTGATTCAAACACACTAGCACAAGATGCTGGCTCAACGCAATTAAAAGTCACAGTTCCAACAGTGTTCCTTAATGTCACAGTTCCAACAGTTATGCACAATATCACAGTCTCTTTATGTACAGACCACATCAAATAACAGGCACTTGGTTGCTTCTATCTAGTCACCTTCTTTGGTGAAGCCCTTGCTAAGCATGGACCTACTATAGTGGGGTCCCTCTAACTAAAAAGGGCTCTCCTGCTACTGTGGGCACACTGGCGGCTAAGCACTAAATGTCCTCCTTAGACTGTGAGGTACTCTAATAGGGTGGGGCCCCTTACAATTAATTGCCCTACTATGGCTGGCTGGGCTCCTTTAACACCTGTGGACCTAAATGGCTAGATAGGCCCCTTTGACACCTTTGGACCTTGTTGCCGGGCCTCTTGTAACTGATGTGGGCCTGATTTACACCTTTAAATAATTATTTGGGCTTTCTGTATCTGGGCCCCTCTGTACTACTGTATCTTGGGCCTAACATTGCCCCTTTAAACTTTCTGGGCCTGAAATTGCCTGGGGCTTGCTGTTGCCCCTTCAAATCTGTAGGGCTTGCCTTTGCCCCTTTAAGGACCCTGTTATGCATGGCCGCTTTAAATATTTTCTTTAAGGTCTGTGCAGGGCCTATCAGCTCCTTCTCGCTCAGCCTTTTCTCTGCCGCCTCATAAATATTTATAAATTTTACTATGAGCCTCTGTGCCCTGACCCTGCCTCCTAGGTGTTGCTGCCCACTAATATTTATTTATATGCCCAAAATTCTGCACACACCCCTTCGCCTGTTGGCCATTTTCTGTCATGTGCCTGAGCACTTTTAAAACTTTTTATTTATTTAAAACATTGTGGCAGTCAGCACCTTGGCTGATGGTGCTGCTGCCGACTCACCACCCTGGCCCAGAGTGAAGAAGCTGCAGTTGGGAGGAGGGACATAATGCTGGCAGAGGGAGGGTTTTTGCTTGCAGGCAGGAACTGGGTGACAGGGAGCCTTATGGGACCTTCTGACGTCAACGGACTTCCTCTTGATGCGGCTCTTCCACATGCCAATTGTGGGACCAGAATGTTTACTTTAATTAAAAATAAACAATGGGGTTAAACTGAGTCCTCACCACACAACTGGCGGGACTGGAACACGACTGCTGCACTAGCAGGACCAGCGTCTCCACCAGGAGGGGCAGAGAGGCAGACCACAGGTAAGCACCTTGATTATTGTCACTGTCCTGTGTCCCTCTCTCCCTTGCTTCACGAGTTGATGTCTTACTTTTCTTCAGAATGCCTGAGAGCACTCTCATTGGGCTCTTCTTTGCCCACAGGACAGCGGTGACTGACCATCTGCTTCCCGGGCCACAGCTCAACTCATTAACTGGCCAGCATTTGGGATGTGGTGTCCCCGGCAACACTGACTCTCCCCCAACAGTCCAGCATGGTCTGGACATTAATAGATGCTCCCCTGGCTTGCACTGCTGTCTCCTTGGGGAGTGGTCCAGAATGGAGTACAGGTGGCCTTGGGACAACAAAACAAAACTTATTTAAAAAAAAACAAAAACAATTTATGCTGCTGTTGACTGGAGTGGAAAATGCTGACAGGGGCCCCTAACACACGGCCCCCTGTCTGCTAACTCTGACCTGGGGCACCTTTACCTCTTTGGGGCACTACAGGTGTCACAGTGTTTCCCTAGCTGGACAGTTGATTGGTGGTGGGAAACTCACCACAGCAGGTCAAAAAGCACTTGCAAATAACTCAGGAGCTCTTGGAGTCCCTAGGGTTCCTAGTAGACCTCAAAAAGTCTGTCCTACCACCAGTGCAGGTACAGCACTTCATAGGGGCAGAACTGGATGCTCTGAAGAGAAGGGCTTACCTTCCTCTGCACAGGGTAAGCAATATCCTACAAATTGCTGGCTCATTTAGTGTGCACAAGCCAAAAACAGCAAGGTAGTTCCTGCAGCTACTGGACACATGGCTGCAGCAACAGGTACAGTCCTGGGCTCCAGGTTCCAAATGAGAGACATACAGTTCCACCTCAGAGCACATTGGTACCAAAGGAGAGACCATCTCTCAAAGTTGATTCCAGTAACAAGGACATTACTGCAAGCCCTCCAGTGGTGGAAGGAAGAAGACAATCTCAGGAAGGGTTCCTTCCAGCAAGAGTCTCCATCAGTGCTTCTCACAACAGACGTATCCCTACTGGGGTGGAATGCCCACCTAGGGAGCACACACTCATGGAACCTGGTCAAGTGCAGAGTCACTCCAGCAAACAAACCTGCTGCAACTGAGGGCAGTACCCCTAGCCTTGCAGGTCTTCACACTGTTGGTACAGGACAAAGTGGTACAGGTCAAAACAGACAATATCAAACGCATCACATAAACAAACAGGAAGAACAAGGTCAAACCCCTGTGCACAGAGGCAATGAAGATATGGAGTCTGGCTTACTCATCAAAGTTTCACTGCAAGCTATTCATCTGCCAGGCAAGGACAACACCCTAGCAGATGCTCTGAGTTGCATCAACCAGGCCCATCACAAATGGACCTTGAACAGGCAGGTGTTGGAGGTAGTGTTCAGGAGGTGGGGCACCCAGAGGTAGATCTCTTTGTGTCCCACGAGAACCACCACCTGCCACAGTACTGCTGCAGACCACCAGCCAGGGTATGATACTCTGGGATGCTCTGACTCTGGACTGGTCAGGAGATGACTATATGCCCTCCTCCCTTTCCCGTGATCCTCAGGGTTCTGATCAATCTCAGATCCCAGCCAGCATCAATGATCTTGATAGTACCAGATTGGGCCAGGCAGCCATGGTACTCTCTTTTGATCTCCATGTCTATGGGCTAGCAGTATAGCCTAGAGGTTGGAGTAATGAGCTTTGAATGAGCTTGGTGCATCAGTAGACCAGACCTTGGTTTGATTCTCATAACCTCCACTTGCATATTGTGTGACTCTGAGCAAGTCACTTAACCACCCATGGCTCCCAGGTCACCCTGAAATCCATCACCTGTGCTTAGTGGGCCTTACCTGATTACCAAAGACTAAAATGAAATAAATAAAATACACCTCCCTCAGAGTCCCAACCTGTTAACCTCCAACCAAGGGAGGATCCAGTACCCAAACCTCAAATCCTCAGGCTCAAGGCATGGCTGTTGAGGACGTAGAGTATGCAGGCATCTCTCTCAGAAAGTGTTCTGAATGTCTTGAGGGGTTACAGGAAACCTACTAAGAAAACCTATGCTTCTAAATGAAAGATATTTTCTATTTGGTGTTATACCAACAATGTGGTACCTGCACAGGCAGGAATTCCAGCCCTACTGGACTATCTTACCTGTACTCCTTGGGCTTGCAGCCCATTAGTTTGAAGTTCTATCTGGCTTCAGTATTTGCTTACATCTCAGCTGGAAAGGGTGTTTCCTTGGCATCCAACCCTGTCTTAGTCTGCAAAGTTAGAATATTGGAGAATTCCTGGAGTAAGAAGAAATAATTACTCACCATAGTAATCTTGCTTCTTCCAGGGTGTTCTCCAGTATTCATAACTCACCCACCCTGCCTCCCTTCTAGAACCAGTGGCCTTTGCACTCCAAGCTGCATAATGATGTGTAAGAGTGCCTCACACTGGCATAGTCTATCTTTTTGTGCCCTGTTGGGCATTGTTTTCCCTTCTTCAGGTGATTCTGACATTCGGGGGGGGGGGGGTTTCCTTCAGTTGGAGGTTTGTTTAGATTAGGTTATTTTTTATTGTTAGGTAGATGTTTTTATTGGTTGGGCCTCTCCTTGCAGGCTCTCCATGAAATCTGAGGCATTATAGAACGCAGCAGTTGATAAGGGCAGCATTTGAAAAAGTGGCACGAACCAATGATGATTCCATCATTAGCATAACGTTATATCTCCAGGCAGTACTACTTCAAAGGCTGATTGCAAGAGTTATGAATATTGGAGAATACCCTGGAAGAAACAAGATTACTATGGTGAGTAATTTTTTCCTTTTTTGCCATTTGGTACAAAAACAGGTGTTTATTTTTGCTTGAAATGTAACTAATTTACAGATACAGTATGTGTGTTCTTAGTAAATTATGTGCTGGTAGTGTGATACTGTGAACTATATTTTTTTAAATAATCAGGTTTAGATGTGAGGTGTTTTTTTGACTGCTCGGAATTCTGAGCACAAAAGGGATTGCACTTACTACAAATTGGGGAGTGTAAACATTTCTTTACTATTACCATGGTCAGACAAGTCACATTACCCCAAACCTTGAGAAACACAAGCTTTACATTATGGTCTGTACATAGCGAAAAAGTTTGATATGCCGTTTTTTTTGTTTTTTATTTTTTCCGGGGGGGGTGGGTGCATTTATTTGTTGAAAAAGTGAAAACAAATTGAATTTTCTGCCATTTTTGCTGATGATAAAAAAAAATCTAAAAGGCCTCTATGCAGGGGCCGACCTTAACCATTCTGGGCCCCTGTGCAGCCCTTGTTGGGCCCCAACACTTCATTCCCTGTGGCCCCTACACATCCAACCTTTACACCTAACTAACCCTCCTGTCCTGTATTAATAAAGCAGTACCAGGTCTACTAGTTTAACCAGCATAGTTTAATTAGTGCCATTGATTGCATTTATTTTATTTGACTAAACCATTGGAAATGAATCTGACTGAGCCTGGAGCCAGAACTTTAGTTGGTACTACTACTGTAGTAATTTCTGTAAGGACAGGAGGACATCATCACTGGACACTAACACCTCCGATAATCTGATTTGCAACAAGTTAAACAACTTAACTTTTCTGGAGGTGTGAGTGAGAGAAGAATAGAGAGGATTATCATGCGACACCAGTAAGGCTGCCACCTCTCAGGTTTTTACCTGGTGATCAGATTTTCAAGGTCCCTATCAGAAATCCATTTTGCTCTGTGCTGGGCAGTTTTTTTTTTTAATTCAAGTTTATTGAAACATTTGGGCACATTAAAAACATACATGCAATTTTATCTCATTATACAGTAGGTCTTACAGTGTACAACATTGTCTGAGATTAGTTCATTCATTGTCTAACATATAGCTCTCTCGTTAGGAGTCCCCGTCTTCCTCCCCAATCCTATTCCTCCCCCCTCATCTGCATACAACCCCTCAAATCCCATCCATCGTAATATCAGAATGATTTGAGTTTCTGCAGCTCTTCCATCCCATCATTCATCTAAGGTGGTCTGCACTGTGTCTTGCCAGACTAAACAACTTGTCCAGTTATGTGTAAACAGGGTGTTAAATAATTGATTAGCAGTTTTTTTCCTGGGACAATACTAATTGTACAAAAGGTATTTATATAGGTTTTCTAAAAGTGTTATGTTAGTAAACACAATGAGGCAAGTGCTATGCATTTTTACAACGTTTTAGCACTTTTATGAGCAAAAATGCTAATCAATTTTTAGAGTTAAATAAAACCCTGGTGTAAATAAGTGGAGCTTGAAGTTAACATTAAATGTCAGCTCCTCCATGTCTTGAATTTCACTGACAATGGCAAGCCATTGTTGTAAGGTTAGTGGGTCTGGTGTCAGCCACTCTTGAGTTATGGATTTGTGGGCTGCTGTCAGCAGCACATTCCATAAGATACAATCCATCTGACCCTTTGATGTCTGAGGGAGGAGACCTAGAATCATGTGTTTCAGGGTCAAATGTCTGGTGATGGAGAATATTTTGGAACATGCCCCTCTACTTGTTGCCAGAATGGGAGTAGTATTGGGCACTGCCAGAAGATATGTGTGTGGTGGCGTGATTCTCCGAGCAACCTCTCCAGCTTGTGGTAGTGTACTCTGTACTCCACTTACCTTGAATTGCTGGAGTGCAAAAGAATCTGACCTTAATTCTCCATTCAAAATCTTTCCAGAATGGTGACTGTGTGGTCCTATTGGCTGAGGCGATTCCCATTCCCCAGTATCTAAGTGGATTTCTGCTTCCTTTTCCCATTTATTTTTTATATATATGGTGCAATCATCATTTATATGTCACAGAGCTTTGTACAGGGCTGAGACATGGCCTTTTGTGATTGTATGGTCTAGAATGGCCTGTATTGTTCCCAGTAGTTGACTGGAGTGCAGTGGGGCCTGCGCTTCTTTTCTTAAGTTGTTAATATGGGCTCTGATCTGTAAGAATCTATAGTGGTCACTATTCCTGAGGTGGAACATGTCCGTAATAGTGCAGAATTCTTGGACAACATTGCCCAGTAGCAACTGACCTAATTGGCGTAAACCTAGCCTCGGCCAGTGACCAAAGTCATGATCCAGGTGGGCAGGGGTGAAGGATCCATCCCACGCCGGCCACCTACTGGGCCACAGTGCTCCCACCATTCTGTGTTTGGTCCAAGTTCTGTGTACCACAGCTAGGGTGTTTCTCACCATTAGGAGTGATATTTCTCCCTCATCTATGCTCACGAGGGGTCCATGACCCTAGCACCCAGTGGGGCCCCTTCAGTGCTTGCGTGTTCAATATCTTTCCAGTGAGAGTGATATCCCTCTACTGACCACAAGGGCATAGCGGAGCTGCACAGCCATATAATATTGTTCCAAATTAGGCACGCTCTACCACATTTCCTTTTTCAGCAAGCATGATGTGAGATTTTATCCTAGGTCTGCCTAAAGACCATATATATTGGGAGATCCATCTCTGCCAGGACTGGAATTGTGTTTTGGGATCCGTAGGGCCAGGGACTGAAATAGATACAAATATCTAGGTAATATATTCATAGTAATAGACTGGATACGGGAGTACATTGGGAGGTTTAACAATGACCACTTGTTCATATTTTATCACATTTGATTTGTTAGGGGGTAAAGTTTACTGTGTATAGCTTAGCCAAGTTTTTGGGTACCTGGATCCCCAAATATTTAATTTTGTTTCTGTTCCAGTCTTAGGGGTAAAGTGGCCAAGACCTCCAGGGAGGGACTGTAGTGAAATCTGAGGGTGTCCGTCTTGATCTTATTCAGGACGTAGCCAGCCTGCAGCCCATATTTCTCCAACAGCATCCATGCCTGTGGGATTGATTTTCTGGATTTGTTAGATACAGTAAGATGTTGTCTCGTACAATGATATCTTGTTTCTACATCATTGAGTTTTATTTCTGTGATTAGGGATCATCTCGATTGGCTTTTGCTAGGGGTTCTATGTACAGTATAGGGCAAATAAAAGGTGAGAGAAGTATCTCTGCCGAGTGCCCCTGCCAAAGGAAATCTGTCCTATATCACCCGTTTACGTGGACGATGCCTGTGGTCTCACAGATAGTGCCTTGAGGCTCGTGGATAAAGGACTGTGGGAATCCAAAGTGTTCTAGGGTAAGAAACAGGAAGCTTCACGACACCTTATCGAACACCTTTTCTGGGTCCAGGCTCATGATTCACGTTGGGGTGTGGACTTTAGTAATTTTATCAATAAGGTTAATTGTTCTGTGTATATTATGTGTGGCCTGCCTGCCCACTACAAAACCTGCTTGATATATATGGATCAGTGTGGGGATGATGTTATAAAGGCAAGATGCTATAAGAGCAGTGAAAATCTTGTAGTCTGTGTTTAGTAATAATATTGGGTGATAAGATCCACACTCCATGGGATCTTTGCCGTCCTTATGTACTGTATTACAGTAATGGTGGCATAATTCCAGGGGAGCGGAACCCCCCCTCCCAGCCAGATCTCATTGTAGGTGTCAACCAATAGTGGAGAAACCTCCTCTGTAAACTTCTTATAAAACTCCCCCCCCAAACCCATCTGGTCCCGGGCATTTCCCAGACTTTATGTTTTTAATAGTTGCATTCACTTCGCCAAGGGTGATTGGGCGTGTCAGGGCTTGGCCTTGTTCATTGGTTAATTTTGGCAGGTTTAGGGAGTGGAGGAAGTGAGTCTTCTCTACCTAGGGAAACTCCCGCTGGGGTGATATAATGTTCTGTAATGGGCCACAAAGTCATCCGCAATCTGGTCCCCTGAATAGGTTATTTGTTGTGTTTTGGGATGTTTGATCTTAACAATAGTGGATTTGGTCATTTGTTGATGTAGGCAGTAAGCAAGGAACTTCGTGGCTGTCAGTACCCCCCTCATAGTAATTTTGTTTGAGATACCATAGGGCCTTCTCCGTTTCTATTTTCTGAAGGTTTTGCAATTTGGCCCTGATATTCTTGATTCCCTCGCTGTCTATCCCACCTCTGTTTTTGTTGTGTCTCTAAATCCCTAAGCTGCGAGGTGAGCACTTCCTGCTGTGTCCGCCTCTCCCTTTGTTTGTGGGAGGCAATGAATATCAGCTTATCTCTGACTACAGTTTTCACCATGTCTGACAGGATCTGGGGGGTAGTTTTGGGGCCTCTATTAAGTTCCACTGCTTGCTTAATAACCTCTTGGACTTTAGTTATTGTTTATTTATCCCGCAGGAAGGAGACATTGAGTCTCCACTGTGTTTTTTTCCTGGGGAGTTTCAGGTCAACCTCAAGGAAGACTGGCTGGTGATCTGAGTGTGTCACTGTACCAACCCACATGGATCCTATAGAAGCAAGATCCCACGTGTAGGCAAAAAACATGTCTATTCTGGAGAATGTTTGGAACCTGGGTGAAAAGCAGGTGTATTCTCACACTTGGGGGTATTTTTCCCTCCACCCATCCGCAATACCCATGTCCCCTAATAGTCTGTTGAAGGTCTTGGCTGTACACCTCCTAGGGAAGGGGATTTGTGAGGTGAGTCCAAAGCCCTGTTCAAGACCAGGTTCCAGTCACCTCCAGCCAGCACCAATCCCCTAGCCTTCTCCGCTAACAGTTTGGTTAGGTCTGAATAAAAGGTGATGGGGGATCCCAGGGGTGGGCATACACATTTAGCAAGGTGATCGGTGATTCTTGGACCTTCCCCACAACCATTATGTAGCGGGCTCCCTGATCCACCAGTACCTTCTCCTCCTCCTCGAATGGGAAGTTGGCTGACATTAAGATTGCTAAGCCCCTTTTCTTACCCCTCTCAAGTGAGGCCTCGTATAATTTGGGAAAGGCCCTCGATTTAAGCTTTTGTGTTTCCCCTGGGGAGAGGTCTGTCTCTTGTAAAAAATTAACATCACACCGCTGCTCCTTAGTGAATTTCAGGATTTGTTTCCTCTTAATTGGATTGTTGATACCATTAATGCTGTACAACATTACCTTAGTATTTAGTGGCAGCCATTGTTGTTTTGTCTAAATATTCTGCTGATTATTAAGCATTTGTTCTGCCTACCAAACAGATTCTCTCTATGATTGTGCCCATATAACATTTGCAATAATAACATAATAAACATCCAGGCTACAAACAGTAACATAGAGTTTCTCATAAAAAACTGTAGTGAAAACTTGAACAGGAGTGCAAATACTAGTGCTACAAACAGGTTAACTAGTTTAAAGAAGGTTCCAAAACAGTACTGGTAAAACAGCAGTCCTGCTTTGGTCCTCCAAGATCAGACAGCTCATGGAGGCTGTCTGGGTAGTGTCAATCATCTGCCACTCGTTTCTCCTACCTTAGCAGGGGGAGTATCAGGTGGGTGGGTGGGGTTAAATCCCTTAAATCCCCCCCGAGGTGATCTGATGTCGGGTTTAGGGTGTTTGGTCTCTAGGGCCTTGCAGCCTCTTTTCCACCTGCCACATATTTGTGCTTTTTCAACTGATGCCTCAAGTTGAAAAAAAAAATGAGGGAAAAGGAGATGGCTAAACAGTCCAAACATAAATGTTTAATGTCTCAGTCCAAAGTGCCCATAGGGCTGGTGATCTGATGGGCCGTTTATTATTATGCCAATTTTAATGCAGCTCTCCTATGATCTTAAATCAATTGGGGGTTGAAGCATGGAGTCAAATGACTCCATTAGGCTGCGATAGGCAGCCTCATGGTACTGGGTCAGCCAGCTGGATACTCCATGGGCCTTTGCTCAGCGGGCACACACTCCGGCCCCCCCCCCGTGTCTGGAAAATTTACCTTGTTATTTATTTAAAAGTTCAGTCTCTGCTTCAGGTGTCCACAGAAGTGGTAGTTCTTGCTTGTAGTCTTGAGGAGTCGGAAGCCTGGGCCCGAGCTGCAGAGCTGATATCAGCTAGCTGTAATGGTGAGACATAAGGCCTCAGCATCGTGGAAACATCAGTGTGAAGGGTGGTCTCACCACCGCCACCTTGTTGAGAGATCCTCTGTGGGCCTCTTCCTCGGGCCACTTCCCTGGCAGATTTGAGCAACTCTTTTTCCAGCCATTCCTTCACCAAGACTGGGACCACTGTCCTCTGCTTCTTCAGGAATGAGGCTGCAGTGAGTAAGTCTTGGTATACAACAGTACCTTTCTGAGTCTCAATGCGGAGTCTTGCCAGGAACAGCAGTTGGGCCTTGATATTTTGGGTGCAAAGCTGTTTTAGGATAGGCCAGACTGCACGGCGGCTTTCCTGCACCACGGTCGTGTAGTCGTTTTCAGTGGACATTCTATGTTTGCCGTAGTAAAGATCTCTCTGTTTCCAAGATTTACTGAGAATCTCTTCTTTGGAGGAGTATGTGGTGAGCTTCAGGACAAAGGACCACAGCCGGGCACCCACGTTGGTTGGGCGGGGAGCCTGGGATCTGTTAGCCCGGTCCATTTGCAGGTTGAAGTTTTCAGGTAGTTTTAGTGCTTCTCTGAGGACTGCTTGTAGGAAGGCAATATTGTTTTCTGTTTCCCCTTGCAGGCCCTCCAGTATGCCATAGATACGCAGGTTTTGTCTTTTGCTAAGGCCTTCCAAGTCACTTAATATATTTGTCAGCTCTTTCTCTCCCAGTCCATTAAGTAGAGAATCAAGTGGTCATGGCGGTCCAATTGCTCTGTGACAGAAGTAAGCCCCAGTTCCAATTGATCAGCCCTATGCTGGATTTTCTGTAGATCGGATCTGAGTTCCGACAGGTTTTTATCGATTTTGGCAACTGTTTTTGCAGTTTGTAGAATAGATGAGATCAGGTCTGGCTCTGCCATGTCAGCGGGTAGTGTGATGTCCATGTCTTCTCAGCTTGCCGGTGGCTTGGCTGTTTGATGCATTTTCTCCCTGCGCTAGGAGTTATTTGAGTTTTTGTATTGGGGTCTCCAGATTACTGTGCTGTAGGACCTTTGATCAGGTCACTTTAGCCAGTGAGTTCATGTTGTATTGAGGCAGATGTAGTTTGATTTCAGCAGGATGGTTTAGGGAGCTGAAAATCAGGCTGCCATAAGCTTCCCAACGTCACCGGAAGTCTTCGCTGGTCAGGTTTTTGAGCCATTTTGAGTGCTCACATACTGTTGAAACAGATTTTGTCATAACATTCATTGTTTCAGTTAACGTGTCTAGGTTACAAACAAGTTCTCTTGTCAGTATAGCCCTTTGTTTGTGAAAGCAACCAACCTGTGAGGTGTAAAGTATGGCCATTAACACCATTAGCACTTACATAACATCTTTTCCGCTGCATCTTAAAGTGGCCTAGCAGCAAAGCTGCCCCTGCCTTTTGTAACAGTAACAGAGCCAGTTGTCTTTCACTTTCAATTGCTGGTAAACATTTTCATTTCTAACAGAATTTAGGCATTTTTAAATGTTTCTGATATTTTTTTTTTCCTCAAGAAAAAAGTATGGGCCTTCAAGGTGCAGGGGCACAGCTTGCACCTAGCTAAGGCCGGCCCTGTCTCTATGAATGAAACACAACTCATTTTGTAGATAGTTTTGTGCTGAACAACTTTTACGCTCACAGTACCACGCTATTTATTAACATTTGAATATGCTTAGTACTGCTACTGAGGCTGAACATTCCAAACCTTCAGGGAAATGACTGTTTGGCAGTGGATCTGAGTATTGTAGATGGAATGCATATAGCTGGGCTGAATAAGTTAACTGGTAAGTCTACAATCCCTTGGGAATCTCCAGAGTAGGGGACTTATGCATGACATTGACTAACATTTTAGGCTCTTTTGCATGTCTCCAAATAAGGTGCAAGCTTCCAGTAAGAGATTAGTGGCGATATTTGCAAATTTGGAGTGCTGTAGGACCACTCCTGGGGTGTGTGTGTGTGTGGGGGGGGGGGTTGACTAACAGACTCAGAAGTGGTCCTAGTCTTTAAGTTCCTGGAAGCAAGCATGAATGGGTGAGCGGGCTGCATATGCACTGTCATCAAAGAAGCCCAGCCCTTTCAAACTGAGAAAGCACATTTAGCTTGGGACACCGAGCTTATATGCTGCATGCCACCCTATGCTTGGGCCATGTACTGGTTTTGGGCCCACTTGGCCTTCTGGGATAATAAAAGCCACCTGATATAGAATAACTGTAATAACCGGATTTCCCCATGAGTTCCTATGTATCTTTTGGAGGCTGCTTTGGCACATAAAGGGTTAGTTACTGCGTTCCTCTTAGGCGCGTTGTTCTAGAACTTGGGCAACAGGACCAGGAGGGTGGAGTCAGAATAACTGTCCCTGTGCAGAGTGTATGGTTTCAAGTCAGTCAGTTGTCCATCAGTCAACTGAGTTGGTCTGAGTCAGCTGAGGGAGAACTCCGTTAGAGTACCGGTAATTGTTTTCTTGCATAGAATTGCCCGGTTTTTTCCCAGTTTGACGTGGTGGCTGTTGCTACAGAGTTTCCCTACTTTATAGTGTTCCAGGTGATGTTTGTGATCCCATGGTTTCTGAATATGAACTTAGAAGTCAAGTCACTCAACTGACCACATGATTGGCCTAGGTTCCTTGTAGAAGAAACCTTGCTTGGTGCAAGAACCGACAGGATTCTACATTACTCCAGTGAACAGTGATAAATGTTGTGTTGAATCTACCTGCTATTGCTATTCAGTGCCCAGAGTTGTAGTGTTGTGCCCATTTTGGATCGCCTCTGCATGTAAAATGTCTAGCTTAGACTGTAGTGTCAATTTCTTTTAATGTGCCCAACTCATCTGTAGTGCTTGCCTATGATAATGAGTCCAGTAGTATGGTGTAGTGCCAGTGTGTTATGCAAGCAGTAATGCCCAACAGGGTGTGTGGTATTTTGCTATATCCACCTGCCACGGGGCATAATGAGGCCCAACACCGCAGAGGGACTTATATCTGCTGGAAGGGCAGGTATAGCCCATACCACCCACACTGGAGGGTATTATTGCACTTAGAAAATGTGATTTGGTCTGTATTTAAGGGAAATTGACATTTAAAAAAATTTGTTTAAATAGTAAATTTAAATTAATTACATTTTTTTTGGAAAGTAGTCCCTCTCAGTAGAGGGTGCTGTTTTTTGCAGTGCTACTGTGTTTTGTAATGTGCACTCTGTTTAGAAGCTGTGTTTTTTTTTTCTGTTCAGAAGCTGTGTTTTTTTTATATGGAAAAATTATGCCCTCCCCCCCAACTTAACTGTTTAAATTGGCTGCTGTTGTTTGCTGAGCGGGAGAACAGCAAGCACAATACTATAGATGTTGGCTGAGCTAGGGAAGAGCGAAAGTGATACTGCAGCACTGGGTCTGGTATGAGGCTTCCATTAGTTTCTTGATTTCATCTCCCACAGATGGAGACAGTCTGCTGGCTTGTGGGTCAAGAGAGACCACTTGGGTGGCTGGAAGATGTGGATGATATGCACTGCTGTCCTGCAGCACAACACAGAACATTTGGGTAGCAGTAGGAGGATGTGGAAGTAAATAGCAGGCACTTGTAACTTTCATTACTTTATTTTAATTTGCTTAAAATAAAATGGGGGTTACTGTGAGCTGGTTCGCCTTCTTGGTAAGTGAGAGAAAAAAATGGCGATCAGCAATTTCTAAAATTTTATGTGCCAGTAATTTATTTGGTAGTAAGGCCAATTGGTAGAAGGGCTGTTTGATGTGAGCATTGTTGTCTCATAAATGTCCACCAAGATAAGTCTGTTAGCCAGTCAAAGAGCTGGAATTCTTTTCCCTGTTTTCTAATAATTCATTACTGCATGGACCTATCCGACGATAAGCATGTTTGTCACTAAACAAAAATGGTTGAGGGCCCAGTCCACAAAACAGGCTAGTTTATGCATGAATTGCACATATCCCACAGAGCTCTGCACCCTGATGCCGGTCTACACTGAATGGCATCCACAGCCCTGTCCACCACTGGCTTGGAAAGTGGAATGTTGTGGATGAGCATGGGGCAGGCCGTGGGGAGTAACTGTTCCAGACACTGGGCAGCCGATCAGATACCCATTTCAGCACTGTAGCAGATCCCTGAATCCAAATGGAATGGGTACTGTGAGATGCAGCAGTCCTGCAAGGACTACAATATCTCTTAACAGGCAGGCACTCTATATGTAACATCCACTGAACAGGGATGGTTAAGGTTGCCAGCAGCCTACAATGCTGACTCAAAAAGCCAGAGACATCCTGCAGTAAGACTTAGCAAGCCCCATTCTGGCCATTTCAGTGACACAGTGCACTTCCACGCAGGGCCATCAGGCATTACTACAGCCCCCAATGTTGCATACCACCACCAGCCTGCGTGCTATTGAATGCATGTGCCATACTGTGCAATATGTAAATGCATAGTCCTGCCCCTGCATGCTCCATCCTGGCCACTTGTGATGTCGGCCATTCAGCCCAGGGATCAGGCACGTGTGGGGTGTGCATACCCCTTCTGCATGCTGCATTGTATGTGTCCCACACATGTGGAGGGGGGAACCCCTTTGGCAGCACAGACTCCTCCACAAATGCAGAGAGCCATTCACTGTTCTGCGAATTGAGCCATGAATGTATTTTACATCTATTTTAGCCTGCTGTGCAGCCTCACTGATGTATTTGCAGGAGGATGAAGTCTGATGTCTGAATAAATCTGTCATGACGTTTGACTCTATTTCTATGTGGACATTAACTTTACAGAGTCAGGGTACTCCTAGTCCCTTTCAGACCTCACACTTATTGTACCACTCTTTATCTCAGTGGACACTGCTCCCTTCCGTGATGGTACTGTAGGTCCCAAAGTACCTTATTGCTGAGAGTGGATACCTAAAATTTTGCATCAGTAGTACAGAACCCTACAGGTCATCATATTGCTGGGTGTAATAGACCAAGATGCTTGATGGAGATGTGGTTACAATAGGGTAACCTATTCCAGATTCCTTGGGCCTGGCCAAAAGATTCATTCATTTTGAACATTTTGGCTTGTCAGGAGATACCAAATACTTATGTTCCCTCTCTGTAGATACCATGGGGATACGTATTGTTGTGCACCTGCTCCACAGAAACTGGATTATGTCAGCAAGTACTGTGTGGAAGCAAAATGTATTTATTTAAATGTTTCACCAGGAAGGCATACTGAGCAGTATTGCTCATTTCCAGATGCATCCTGGAAGAAGGAGGCGGCAGGATTACAGTAGTGTCAGTATATACAGCATTAGACTTACACCATACAATTATTGTAAGAGAAATACCACATTAGGATAGAACAATGCCATGAGAGAAGGTATGTAGGTTACAATAACATACCATTACAGTATGGGACAGCTATTATAGCAATATCCATTGGATATAAGTATGTGATTGGACAAAACAGTTCAGGCACAGTTTATGACAAGACAAGGTGAAGGAAATAGCATTATTAGTAGAGAATGGAGGAGATGTAGAACAGTGGAGGGAGGGATCAGGGTTAACAGAGCAAGAATTGATAAGTAGGCAAAGTGTGCTGTGGGTAGTTTGATGGTCAAAGGGAGTAGACTGGTGGTTGTAGAGGAGTGATGGGGTATGAGGGGAGTACTGTCCATGAAGGTAGTAGAGTGCCTGCTGTGTCTGGACTCAAGGGATGAGAAGGAGATGGCTTTGTATAGATGTGAGGAGAGTTGTTGAAACAGCTCACCCTATCATACCCTCAATCCAAGACTGGAAAATGGCAATGGGTGCAGTAGCATATCATAAGAAACGAAGTCACCTTACCCTAAACAAATTAGGGGTGTTTTATAAAGGATGGCATCTGTACCATGCCTCCTCTATACATCAGTACACTAAGTAAAATATATATAGGACAGTGTATGAGAGCCCATGCACAATAATGCTATTCTTACACTGGGTGGTTACCATGATGACAAGGACCTTGAGAGCAAAGCTCGAGAGGTCCCTTTGATATCAAGGTAACCATGAGGTTTAAGAATAGCGATGTTGTGTACTGGGGCTCTCATACACTATTCTATATAGTGTATGATTAAAAAAAACATAATTGCTTAATTTTTGTGCCTAATACTGTCTCTGTCTCTGTCCTCCACACAGGCCATTCCCTGAGGATCGGAGGTCACGAGAATGCACACGTGTGACAGCATTCCAGGTTGTTATGCTGCACTAGCTACTTAGCTAGTGCAACACAATAAACTAGCTGACATAGCTAGTGCAGCACAGACAAGAAACTAGCTGACACAGCTAGTGCAGCACAGCAGTATTGTTTGAGGGAGGGATTTTTGTCCTTAACAACTATCCGCCATAGACTATAATATATTTCAACCTGGTTAATGAACTAAAATTGGTGTAGGTATGAGATATTCACCAGTAATTCATAAGTTTCCCCTTCTGATTATCACCCTTGTGTATATAAACTTGATATATTGATGTGCATTATTGTGTCGCTACATCTGAATGTATAAACTATATCTCTTTGTCATTTATAAGTAGTGATCATCTCTGTAAGCTTTTACTTGAAAATAATAATAAAATAAATTAACAATAAAAAAGTCACCTAAAATAATATGGTGCATGATCAACCTGTTCTGAAAACTTGGGACAGCTGTAGTTTAATTCCCTCAGGAATATAGACCATGACCCTGGTGAATCATAGGCTGTAGTCAATTGAAATAAAGTAAGAGATGAAATAAGTATGGATTGGATTTCAACATAATCAGATGATATCCAGCCATTGGCACAGTGGTAGAGCTACTGCTCATGACACCAGTGACCCAAGTTTCAGACTGGGCCATCGGGGATTGGTCAAAGGGGAGGAGGACTTGAGCATCCTAGAGGATGCTCTCCTTCTCCAGGTTTAGAGGGTTGCTGCCTCTAACACATTACTGCCACCTGGGTGGCCACAAGTGGTAGTGCAGTGGTGGTACCACTGAGGAGGGGAGGACACTGATCAGAATCAATACTGCCGTGCTTTGCATGTGCATATATTTGAACTCCCCCAGCATGCTGTTATCCTCAGGGGCTGATAGCATGATCAAGGAAAACCTATCACAATACAGATTGATGGGGAACACTTGGGCCCTGGCGTGACTGACCAACCATCCTAATCTGGAGATACTCATCAAGAATGGTCAATAACTTTCCTGGTGTAGCCAGCCAGGTAAGCTCCACCTCATGGGTAAGCTGAGAGAAGGTTGAGAAGGGGTAAGTGCTGGAGAAGGTCAGGTACAGGGCTATATCATAGCTGCCAAAGGGGACAGCACCAGAGAGGGGGGCATAAACAATAAATTAAAAAGTATATAGGAACATACTAAATTGCCAGTAGATATAGGCATTATGGTCTATCTAGTCTGCTCGAGTGTGTAACACTTCAGCAACTTAGACTGCAGCTGCCACCCACACCCTTTGGCTCCCTCCTCACTGTTTTTCCTCCTGTTTCACTCACACTCACCCCTCTGTCCACTCCCGAGCCTGCCTCACCCCTCTCATGAAGCTGCTCACTGTCCGCAGTGAGGTTGCACCATGCCCTGCTGACACGGAGAACAGCGACTGTCGGTACAGCGACGACACAACACCGCCAGTTGATGGTGTGCTGTCGCTGGAGAAGTGTGTGTTTTCTGTGGGGAGAGAAGCCCCCCACACACCCCATGCAGGGGGCTCTACCCCCCTGCACCTCCCACACTTAGGATTACCAACTCCAAGTTGGAATTGGTTCGGGGAGGGGGCGAACACCCCGGAGGCAGCAGCGACAGGAACCTAGTGGACCATCACAGTGAACTGCCGAAAATGTTACTGTGATGGTGTTCACTGTATTCCTGTCACTGTTGCAATGTGATACCCTGCAGGGATACCACCTCCTCTGGCACCACATTCCACCCTGTGACCACCCTTTCAGTGAAACAGTACCTCCCCATTTCCCTCCTGAATCTGCCTCCTTCCAATTTCAGACTGTGTCCCCTTGTTTCCTTCCCACCTTTTAGTTTACAAATACTCTCTGTGTTTACTCTATTCATGCCCTTCAGGTACTTGAAGGTCTCCATCATATCCTCCTTCCCCCTTCTATCCTCCAGGGAATACATATTGAGCTCACTCAGTCTGTCCTCTTAAGGTTTATCTCCCAATCCCAGGATCATTTTTGTTGCCCTGTGGTGCACTCCCTCCAGTATCCTTATGTCTGTCTTCAAGTAGGGACATCAGTACTGCATTCAGTACTCCCAAGTGTGGCCTCACCAGGGACCTGTGCAAGGGCAGGATGACGTCCCCTCTCATAGACGTAATCCCCCTTGTGTTGCACCCCAACATTCTGTTGGCCTTAGCTACTGCCTTCCTGCACTGGGCTCAATGGTTCATTTCCACTGTTACCAGTACACCCAGATACTTCTCCTCTGTTGACATGGATAACTGCACTCCTCCCAACCAGTAACTATTTCCAGGAGTCCTGGCTCCCAAGTGCATGACTTTGCACTTCTTGGCATTGAACCCAAACTGTCATGTGTTTGACCATCCCTCCAGTCTTGCCAAGTCCTCCTGGAGTACTTTGCCATCTTCCCACCACCCCCATCCACTTCTGCACAGATCTTAGTGTCATCAGCGAACAGGCTGATCTTACTTTTTATCCCATCTGAAATGTCGGCTACAAAATTGTTAAACAGCACTGGCCCAAGCACCGAGCCCTGTGGGACTCCACTTGTTACCACCCTGGGCTCTGATTATTCATCCCCACTACTACCTTCTGTTGCCTCTCCTGTAACCAGTTCTTGACCCATCTAACCAGATTTCTGGACACTCCCAGATTGCTCAGTTTGCTGGTCAGCCTACTATGTGGCACTGAGTCAAAGGCCTTACTGAAGTCCGGGTAAAGGACATCCACCGCATGACCCTTGTCCAGTTCCCACATCACCAAATCAAAGAAGTCCACCAGGTTCTTCTGGCAGGATCTGCCTGAGACAAACCCATGCTGTTTGCCTTCCTAGAGACCATTATCCTCCAGAAATGTTACCATCCTTTCCTTGAGGATAGTCTTCATTAGCTTTCCTACAATTGCGGTAAGGCTCACTGGTCTCTAGTTCCCTGGTTCATCCCTGAGCCCACTATTATGGAGGGGCACCACATGAGCCACCCCCCAATCCTTGGGTATGCACCGCATATCCAGAGAGATGTTGAACAGGTCACCAGCAGCCCCACCAGAACCTCTGTCAACTCCCTCAGGAGTCTAGGATGTATTCCATCAGGCCCAGGTGCCTAATCTACCCTCAGGAACTTAAGGCCTTCAAACACCCTTTCCACTATGATTATTCCATCCATGACCCCCCCCCCCCAACTCTAGCCCACCTTCCCTTAGGTATGGGCCTTCCTCCCTAGTAAATACTGAGCAGAAGTACTCAACGTCTGCCTGCTCTATTCCCTTTTCAACCCACCCACTGCCATTCTTAATCCTAACTATCTGATCCTTAGTCTTTCTCTTCTCCCATATATACCTGAAGTAATCTCTTTCACCTTCTCTGATCCCCTGCGCTAGCCTCAGTTCTCCCAATGCCTGGGCTGCCCTGACTATTCTACTTACCTCTCTGGATTTCCTAACGTATTCCTCCATGTCTTCCTCTCTGTTGGATCTTTTATAGATTCTAAAGGCATCCTTCTTTTTCCCTCACCCTCTCCCCAACCTCTCTGTTCATCCAGGTTTGCTTCTTGTTCCTGGTTTTCTTACTCTGGCTCTTTGCACATGTGCTAGTGGCCTCAACCAAGCACAGCTTTATGATTTCACATTTTTGCTCGGTGTCCACGTTAGGGCAGATGCTAGCTATGTGCCCCTCTAGTATATTACCCATCCTGACAAAGTCTGCCCTTTTGAAGTCTGGGACCTTAGTTTTTGTAGTGTCTACCTCCTTACCTAGGTTGAGTGCGAATCACACTGTGCAGTGGTCACTTCCCGCCAGGGGATCCTCCACCCCAACATCTTTGACTCGTTCTCCATCTGCCAGCACCAGGTCCAGAATGTTCCCCTCCCTAGTTGACTCAGTTATGTTCTGTCTTCTGTGCCAGAAAGTATATAATCAGGAGACACTGAGCATGATAAATTATGGGCTACCAACTCAGGGGCAATTAAAAGATCAAAACTGACTTCTTTATGTGATGTTCTAGATGTTTGGAAAAGTTAACAATCTCCATAAATTAAAGATGCAGGTGTAACTGAATCATTAGGAGTCCACCATGTTTCAGTACATGCAAACATGGCCACCTTATAAGTAATAACCAATTCTTCAATAAAATCCATTTTACATACAAGCAAGCAGGAATTCCATAAAAAGCAATTAATATCACCTTTGGTTTCAGAGAACACTTTTTTCCTAGGGTACATTGGTACATTCTATAAATTAGTTCTGTTAAGTGCTCTAGCACATGTAGGTTTTATAGGCCTGTGACACTACCAAATACAGATCATATGGACAAACACAGTTTGAAAAAGATCGAGTTCTCTTAAATCTGGCAGTTGGGGTACAGTGTTGAACTCTAGATTGGCCTGAGCCTTTTAGTCAAAAACCAGTCTAATGGACTCTGCAGAATTTCCCACGACAGCAGTAAGGAAAGGCAGTGTAATCTCATCCAGCAAGCAAAATTAATAACATGGGTAGAGAAAATACTGTGTCCTGATTGGTTGTTAGCCATGTGTTAGAAGTGTCTAACGCACAGCTAGTAACAAGTTCAGGCAACCATAGCTGCAGATACAAAATAAGGTATTGAGAAGCCAAATAGAATGTTTAGTTTTTGAATAGCTGCCATTTTTTTGTTGGTAGCCCCAAAGTTGCCTAAACCCTGTAAACTTCCCAGTCATTTGTGATAACAGTTCATACCATACACATACATATTAAAAAGTTTTTAGTCTGTTATGTTTATGTTTTATATTTTAATAAAAAAACAAAATTTTGAGCTGCGATTTACCTTCATCCCACCAGTCCAGCTAGCTTCCAGCCCCCCTGTTTGCTTTCAATTGTGCAGACAGTTTTTACCCAGCTCTTTTGTGTGCATCATTGTTGTGAGCATCCAGCCAGTCCAGGAAGAGGAGGATCACATTTTCTCATGAAGAGGTATACAAATAATATGGCATCAAAACATACTTTGGACCGGCAAATAAAACAAACAAAAAACAGTTGCTTCTATCTGCTGTTTGCCACTCGCTTTCAGATATAACCTGCCAGTAGCAGTCCTCACATAAAATAATAATCACTAAATAAAGTAGTATCTCCATAAACTACAGTGAGTGTGTGTGTGTATGTATGTGTGTGTGTATATATATATATATACACACATACACACACATACTGGCGGTATTCTGTGGGCTTGTCAAATCCCCCCACCGCTGGTCCACCGCTTGCTTGCCTCCCGACCCTCCCCCGCCTCAGCAGTTTTCCCTACTGGCACACACAAGTCCTAAATGAAACTAGCATCTTCCTTAGTCTATCATTCCAGCCTCCCTCATGCCCACTTTATCTGCCTCATGCCTTGATAAAATTCAAAATGGGGAAACAAAACAACACAGAGCCATTATATCGGCTGCTCCACATGCTCCTAACATCAGCAGCATCTCTTCCTCCACTCTGCCCACTTCTAAATGGAGTTCCTCTATCCAACACACTGCAGCAGCATACAAATCCTTCATTTTTTGTGAAGTAGTAGTAACTGTTCTCTCATCTCCAGAGCCATGGCTTTCCAACTCACCAGCCCAGCCTGCCACTCACTCGCTCTGTCACAGCTTGCAACCTTGATGTGTGGAGATCAGTGATAGCATTCTGCAGTAAGCCCAAAATAGTCAGTACAATTTTTAAACATTTGAAACTATAGTTTTTTTATGTTTACTTTGTTTGTGTTGTATCAGTAAACGTTGAGTGGGGGGAGGTGGCCACCTCCAGCAAACACAGGTTGCTGTGGTGGCCATAACAGGTCGGAAAGTGGAAGGTAATGCAGGCAGAGGAACTATTTGATACCAAAATACAGTAAAAAAAAATTATTATTAAAACCTAAAAATTTTAATTCCCCCCCCATGTAAATTAAGAAGCCCCATTTTATAAGTGCAATACGACACTCCAGGGATGTGCATTAGACAGTTCTAACTCACTGCCAGGGTAGTCGCATGCCTTACTATGCCCCTGGCTGTGCATTAGAACTGTCTAACGCACACCGTGTCATGTATTTTTGCTTACTTATAAACTGGGCATCCAAAATAAAGAAGTCTCATTGGTCAAAACATATCATGTGACAATGCATGAAATCTGTTTCATGCACAGTTGTTCTGGTCCTAAACCATATCACACAATGCGAAAATCAGTCCTCCTACAACCAGAACTATCTTCCATCAGTCCCCCTACAACCAGAATTGATCTTCCATCACAAAAATGGCTCCTACCTTTGCCCTAAAAATAAAACAACCTTAAAGGAGTAGTCCACCCAAAATTTGCACAAACATATGTTTGCAGAGTGTTTTGATTTGTGTGTGAAGTTCTAATGTGTCCTTCCCTCTGTCTGCTATTATGAGTTTTTTGTAAATTAGCCTGCTAGCTTTATGGTAGTTTTATGACCCCCGTGGATCTCCGTCTGAGATATCTTAATTGCATTCCTTGTTCCTACAATGCATCCTGTCTCATGTGACAGTGATGTAGCAGAGACCATAAATTCAGCAGAAAGCACTGCTTTGCAATCAGTTCACAATAGTAGAGATGGCTATATTTTAAAATCTATACACAGTTCAGATTAGTGACTACCCTCATTTTAAAGATCTTTCTATCCTGAACAGCTTTGCTTCTGGTCATTTTTGTGTAGCTTGTAAAGTTTTCAAGATATTTAGTTTGTTTGGCATGTGTGTGCTGAATTTTGGGTCTCTGCTACATCACTGTCACATGAGAATGGATGCATTGTGGGTACAAGGAATGCAATAAAGTTAGCTCAGATGGAGACCGCCCCAGGGGAAATAAAGCTAGCAGGTTAATTTAGGAAAAACTCCTAATAGCAGACAGAGAGAAGGACACACTAGAACTTCACACACAAAGCAAAACACTCTGCACAGCATATGTTTTTGTAAATTGTGGGTGGCCTACTTTAAATAAAAAATGAAACAAATTAATTAAATGTTGTTTCAATGATTATCACACTTTCCTTATACACATAAGTGAATTAGAAACATTAAGTATTGTTTATAGTTCTCATTACAACTGTTTGCTTTGCTGACAATGAAAAATCCCCCTTCTGTCTTTACCTGCTCATCAGGAAAATCTCTTCTGCTTGCCCTGACAGTGAGATAATTGAGTCTCTGGCTGCAGAAGAGGCCTTTGTGTGTGTGTGTGTGTGTGTGTGTGTGTGTGTGTACAGTATGTTAAGAGAGGAACATTCTGCCAGTGGAACTGTGCAGAATTTTGAATTTCATGTATTGCATGGTAAACATTCCGTGATAAACATTCCATATCTTGAATCTTGATGCCACCAAAGGACAGACTTTGTCCAGTAGTAATACAATGACAACATCAGTGACATCATTTGCAGTGGGTGGAAGGGCTATTGTATCATAAATGCACACAAGTAAATCTATTGTTTCTACATATAAACATGCTTTTCCCAACTGTAAAAAGTAAAAATAAAAAAGAGAAGCCCATTTAATAAATGCAATAAGACACTCCGGGGGTGTGCATGGAACAGATTTTACTGCACTTCCAGGAGCAGAAGGCACTCAACCTGTGGCCTAGAGCCTCACTGTGGCCCTGGGCGTGCGGTAAAATCTGTTACATGCACACCCCATCATATCTTATTGCTTACTTATTTGCTGGGTGGATGGACTTTAGAATAAATCTTGAATGCACAATAATGTTTGAACATGTTGTTTTTATGGTAGTAGCATGGTGTGGGTAATATAAAAATATAAAGTCAATAAACAATATATAAAATACACAATGCCAGGTGTAAGGAGATTACATTCTAAGGAAACAGAGCAATATAAAGTTGTAATAAAACAATTTAAGTTTGAACAAATGGAAGCCACCATAATAAAGTCTTAAAGCCTTAAAAGGGCAACAATGCTGGGGAGGAGGTACAAAAGTAAAAAATAAATAAATAAGTTACAATTAGAACAAGGAGAATTCAGGAACAGTCATAGTACAAAAAGAGCTTATGCTCTTGATCCAAAAATTGCCATTGAGGAGACCTCACTCCCAAGCACAAACTGCCTCTAGAGAGTTCTCTCTTCCAAATCATTACACAAAGTCAACACTCCCACCGCAGTGCTGGCTGGGGGGAGTCTGCACTCTCAGATGGATTGCCACAGGTGAAGATCTGAGGGGCTGCTGCTGGGGAGATTTTCCTCTGAGCTGAAGAACATGGAGACCAACACGCCCCCTCCAGGGATTTCTGCAGGGGAGTTCTTGCTCCCAAGGGGAGGATGTGACAAGGAACTCATTCCTGTAATGAGAGCGGCTGCTGAGGAGTTTTTCCTCCCAGCATGAAACTTAGAGTTGATACAGCTGCTCCAGGGAAACAGCACCTTGGTGAAGAAGTACCAGTGCTCCAAATGTGCATGGGGAGAACTGCCTGTTGTGGCAGGTAGCACCATTCCACACTAAAATGCACTTTAAATAAATATTTGAAATTGATTGCAACCATTCTTGAGTGCATGCTGTTTTCTGGTTGCAGTTGTCCAGGAAAGCAGCCGCATGGAAGTCTTCACTCTCAGGTAGACACAACATCATGGGGATGGGCTCATGGAGTGAATCATTAATTTCCAGCAGTAGATCACAGTTCCCAAAAAGTGTCTCACACTTACTGAAATTGCAGGAAAAGGGTGCAGGAGACATGGCTCCAAGAAACAAATTCAGGTTCAGAGCTTGAAACACCAGAATTCCTGACAAATTCACTTCAAAAGTATTCACACAACTGCCACTTTGTGAGTTAAAAAAGAAAGTATGGACTTTGTAAGTTAAAAAGCTGAAAACCCCACATAACAGACTTTGTAACTACAAGCATTGCCATACAAACTCAGAGGCTATAATGACTAGAACAATAGAGGGAAAGCAAGACAAGAGTAACACCTCAGGCATCCTTCTCTGGTGCTGCTTTATGAACATACAAACATATGAAGAAGCCAGCAGAAGAAGGCCATGTGGTCTATCAAGTCTGCTTGTATTGCAGGGTCCACAGCTTGAGCTACAGTCCCTGCCATCCCTCCCCACTCCTTCCATCCTCCCTACCCATGATCCTTGCCTTCCCCCATGCCTATCCCAGCCTCTTTTAAAGCTGCCCACTGTCTTCAATGAGATGACCTCTTCCGGCAGTGCATTCCAAGTGTCCACCACCCTCTCTGTGAGGAAATGCTTCCTGACCTCCCTCCTAAACATCCCACCCTCTAGTTTAAGACTGTGCCCCCCTCATGTTATGGTTGCCACTCAGCTTAAAGAGACTCTCCTTATCAACCTTATTTATCTCTTTCAAATACTTAAAGGTCCCAATCATGTCCCCTTTCCCTCTCTCTCCCCTGTCTTCCAGGGAGTTCATGTTCAGAGCCCTCAACCTCTCCTCGTATGCCTTACCCTGCAGATCAGCTATCATCTTTGTAGCCCTCCTCTGGACCTTCTCCAGCAGGTTAATGTCCTTTTTGAGGTGTGGGCACCAGTACTGAACTCCATACTCTAGATGCAGCCTTACCAGTAACCTATAGTCACTCAAGTCAAGTCACACTTTATTTGTAAAAAGGCGCTTTTCAAATATCAAAATGCCTGTACAATCAGCAGTCATAAAACAATTTCAGCAGTTAAAATCCCAAACCATAAACATAATTAAAACAACTTAAATAATATCAGGGAACACCAGCTCAAAGAAATAGGTCTTCAACTTCGACCTAAAAAAGGGCACAAGGACAGTATAACCTCCTCTCCCTTACTACTGCTCCCCTAGATATGCATCCCAGCATCTTGTTTGCCTTGGCTGCTGCTTTCTTAAACTGCATGGAGTGCATCAGGTCACTAGTGATAATCACTCCGAGGTCCTCCTCCTCTGATGCAGATACTCGGACTCCACCCAGGTAGTACTTTGTCTTGGGATTCTTGGCTCCAACATGCATAACTTTGCATTTCTTGGCATTGAAGCCAAGCTGCCAGATCCTGGACCACCTCCCCAGCTTTTCCAGATCTTCCTGTAGGTCCTGCATCGCTTCAGCCATGTCCACTCTCCAGCAGAGCTTGTTGTCATCCACAGATATGCACATTTTGCCCTTAATGCCATCCCCAATGCCACTGATGAAGACATTGAACAACACCGGCCCCAGCACCAAACCCTGCGGTATCCCACTGGTTACCTCTCTGGTGCCAGATAACTCTCCCCCCACAGCCACCCACTGGGTTCTGTCCCTCAGCCAATTTTCCATCCATCTGGCCATCTTTTCCCCAACCCTGAGATCCACCAATTTCCTGATCAACCTTTTCTGGGGGGCACAGAGTCAAAGGCCTTGCTGAAATCAAAACAGAGGATGTCTTCCACTTGGCCCCTGTCTAGTGTCTTAGTGACATAGTCAAAGAAGTCAATCAGATTTGTTTGACACAATCTCCTCCCCCCCCCCCATTGAACCCATGCTGCCTCGCTTCCTGGAGACCATGCTCCTCTAGATATTCCACCAACCTTTCCTTTAGTATGGTCTCCATGAACTTGCCCACAATGGAGGTCAGACTGACTGGTTTGTAATTCCCTGGGTCATTCTTGGGACCACTTTTGTGGAGGGGCCCTACATGTGCTGTTCTCCAGTCCTGCTTTGTTTTCTCTTCAGGCCCAGTGACTTCTTCATCATTCTGATGCAGACTACAATTTTTCCTACAGTACAGTACCTACACAGACAGAGAACACCTGCTGATAATAACCAACATCCTGGCTGGTTTAGCAATAGTATCAGATCATCTTAATTGCTTTCTGATATTTCCAAGAAGTTGATGCTAATGTATGACCCCATACTAGACAAGAATGAAAATCTTATTGAAAATAATGCTGATGTTGTTAAACAAGATTACAGTTCTTTTGCAAAGAATATCTTAGATGTTTTTCTTGGGATTTCTTATAATAAAAAGCAAAGGAGGGATGAACTCCTGAAGATTTGCTTTAGGAAGGAATAAAGACTTTTTGTTATTCTTTATTAAACACATCTGTTATCTCGAAACAGTACACACAATCACTTTTGTATTCAGTAGGAGTCTCTGGACTTTAGACATAGGCTCCAAAAATCCCACAGAATTAATAAAAGATGGCAATTTTCTCATTATATGGCAGAAATATCCACTGATCCACAGAGAATAGTGTTCTGCAATGGAGTGTCTTGTGTATATATGTCAGAAAGTGTTTGTCAGAATACTCAGCAAGATTTTCAAATGCGTGGCTAAGATGTCGCCAGTCAAGGATGTTATGGTGCAGCAGAGATCCCAACAACACTTGCTGTACAGATGGACACTATTTAGCACATCTGTTTCATATTAAATTTGACTTATTTTGGGATCACTTTATCTGTCTCTAATCATTATTATAGCATCTTGTAGTAGGAAAGGAATTCAATTTTATAATGGGCCTTTCTTAGATGCTGCATCTCAAAGCTTTTGCAATCCATGAACAGTCACGCCAGCAATTAGACATACATAGGGATTTTAAGGGTGCTAGAATGAGGTTAAAAGAAAGGAGAGAGAGAAAGGGAGAGAGAATTTAACTGAGTTTTTCACTGTTGGCTAAACTTTTAAAAACAGAATATTTTGACACAATTTTACTTACGTTTTAGATATTATCTGCGATTTTCTTCTCCACAGTTCTTCATTACTAAGTCGCATGGAAGCAGGATTCTTGCCTTCAAAAGATTATCTTTTTCTGCTGCTAAATTCTTTGATGAAGTCATAATCCTTTGTGACAGCACAGTTTTTTCCCATGGAAATGAATATGATTTCACAAACAGGGGATTGTGACTTCAGCAAAGGACTGGACAGCATAAGCAGATCACTGCTCCATGTAAGTGAATATAACAAGCATTTGTCAATGCTGAAAGTTTGCTTGCTGGCACTGGCATTGGTAGTGTAGAAATTACAGAACTGCATAATAGGAATGGCAGCGAAGTATTGAACTGAAGCCAACCCCACCACCACCCTGCAGAGAGTGACAGGTATTGGGGTGTGCCTTTGGGTCGTCAGGCATAACGACCACGCCATTTGACCACACCCTACCCTGCAGACACTGACAAGTGTCACGGTGTTCCTTGGGGTCTTTGGCTCTTATGCGCACCCCATTCCATCAGGAAATACGATGAGATGGGTGCGGTATAGGAGAATAGGTTGAAGTTTGGGCCCGAAGAGTCCAAGGCACACCTTGATGCCTCTCACTGGCTGCAGGGTGTGGGTGGGGATGGAATGGTATGAGCATGACAGGCAAGAATCCCAAGTCACACCCTTGATGCCTGTCATACTCTACAGGGTGGGGCATTATGGTCCGAAACCCTAACGCCTCAGGCATTCGTTGGTATTTTCACTCCAAATTTTCAACATGGTTTTTTTGTGTCCCCCACCTCATGAACAGTGGCAATATCAGTTTGTTAGCCGAAAACTGCTTTTGCACAGCGACTATGACATTTGGCACCACAGCTGCAAAAACACATTCCAAACAGGATGTGAAAAATGACAGCGGTACTGTTCATGGGGAGGTGTAAAAAATGGCAATGTTGAAAATCTGCTGTGAAAATCTTTAAAAAACTGGTGAAGTCATGAGCATGCATAGAAACTGTGCAGCGCACACCCGTAATGTAACTAGTCTGGGGATTTTTTTACACCAGATTGCTAACACAGGCATTTTGGGACCTCTGATCATGAACAGTGTCACTGTGATTTTCTTTATCTGTCCCGAACAATGATTTCCCACAGTGACCACGCATCTCTGCACTGAAAGTGTGAAAACACATTTCGGCCATGTTGTGGAAAATGACAGCTGTACTGTTCATAAGGAGGTGTGGAAAAATGCCACTGGTGAAAATCTGGACTGAAAATATTACAAATTCATGAACCTATGAGGGTGCATGGAAACTACGCAATGCTCACTCGTAACGCAGTCATTTTATGGAGTTTTGTCACCAAATTTTCAACATAGCCATTTTAAGACCTCTGCTCATGACCAGTGTCACTGTGATTTTCTTAATCTGTCCCAAACATTGTTTTCACACACCAACTGTACCACTGTGCACTACATGTGTAGAAACACATTTTGGGCGAGATGTGAAAAACGGTAGCTGCACTGCTCATAAGGATCGTGAGTAAAATGGCACTGTTGAAAATCTGGTGCTAAATATTACAAATTTGCAAACTTGCCAGTGTGCATAGGAACTGTGCAACGTGCGCTCCTAAAACAGTCATTTTTGGGAATTTTTTCACCAAGTTTTCAACATAGCCATTTTAACACCTCTGCTCATGACCAGTGTCACTGTGATTTTCTTAACGTGTCCCATACATTGATTTCGCACACCGACTGCGCCATTGTGCGCTACATGGGCAGAAACACGTTGTGGGCAAGATGTGAAAAATGACAACTGTACTGCTCATAAGGAGGTGTGGTAAAATGGCAATGTTGAAAATCTGGAGTGAAAATATTGAAAATTTGCGAACTTACGGGCGTGCATAGGAACTCTACAGCATGGCTCATAAAACAGTCATTTTAGGAATTTTTCACCAAATTTTCAAAATAGCCATTTTAAGACCTCTACTCATGAACAGTGTCACTGTGATTTTCTTAATATGTCCGTACATTGATTTCACACACCGACTCGCCTTTGTGCACTACATGGGTGGAAACACGTTTTGGGTGAGATGTGAAAATGACAGCTGTACTGCTCATAAGGAGAGTGGTTAAATGGCAATGTTGAAAATCTGGAGTGAAAATATTGAAATTTACATAAACTTACGAGCATGCGTAGGAACCATAACACACGCAATGAAACAGTGTTTTAGGGAATTTTTTCACCAAATTTTCAACATAGCCATTTTAAGACCTCTGCTCATGAACGGTGTCACTGTGATTTTCTTAATGTGTCCTGTACATTGATTTCGCACACTGACCACGCCATTGTGCACTACATGGGCGGAAACACATTTTGGGTGAGATGTGAAAAATGACAGCTGTACTGCTCATAAGAAGGTGTGGTAAAATGGCAATGTTGAAAATCTGGAGTGAAAATATTGAAAATTCATGAACTTATGAGCGTGCGTAGGAACTGCGCAATGCACGCTCGTAAAAGTCATTTTAAGGAATTTTTCCACCAAATTTTCAAAATAGGCTTTTTGAGAGCCCACCTTATGAACACTGGCAGTGTCGTTTCATTAATCCTTCTGGAAAGGTGATTTCACACAGTGGCTGCGAAATCACCCTTCGGGCCCAAGTAACGCCATGACAGTGACAGTATTCATGAGAAGGGGTCCCAAAAACCCCATGTTGAAAATTTGGTGCAAAAATTCCAAAAAATGCCTGAGATATGCAATAAAGTTGAAAAAAACCCTATCTATTCCATTATACAGCTTACCAGCATTTCCTCAGTTCGCGATCGGCTTTGAAGAGTGCCGACGTGTTCCCGGTCCACTGGAGATCGTCGTGCCGAGCTCCGGAGATAAGTATGGGGTGTGGGGAGGCAGGGTACGCAGTGGGTGGGTGCGGGTTGTGGGAGGGGGGCAGGGAGAAGCGCCGAGGGACAGTTTTTCTATTTACAGGTGTTTTTTATTATGTTTGCTTGAGA
Organism: Neoceratodus forsteri; assembly: GCA_016271365.2. Lineage (NCBI taxonomy): Eukaryota > Metazoa > Chordata > Ceratodontiformes > Ceratodontidae > Neoceratodus > Neoceratodus forsteri. The sequence continues at coordinate 396,236,179 of CM028136.1, read as the reverse complement.
TGGCGAGGGGCGTTTGCCACGCTGGGGTGGGCTCCCAGCGTGGCAGCTGAAAAACTGTATGGGGGGCTGGAGCCGATGGGGATTGGGCACCCCGTCGACCATAATATCAATTTGCCATGCTGGGGTGGCTCCCAGTGCTTGGCACCTGAATGTAGAGGCGTGGAGCCAGCAGGGATTAGGCACCCGTCGGCGGCCACAGTGTGGGGGTGAAGAAGCATGAGCACGCAGTGTGCGTGCGGCGAGTGTGGGGGGAGAGCTCTGCTCACTCAAGCGGAGCTCTCCCTTTCAACTGTATGCCACTGCATTTTCAGCTGTCATAGACAGCTGGAGCAGTGATTGGCGCTCTGTGACCGTGCCTGCAAACACACTGACTGAACTGGAAGAGGCTGACACACCTCTGGAAAACTTGTATGATGGCACTACGTTTCTTGCACATGCGTGCAAGCAAACATAAAAATGAAGAATGAAAGAACTAGAAATACAGAAAGTATAAAATATAAGCATAATTCTGTCTAAATATTATGTCTTTTAAAGTTTTCCCAAAAGTAATCAAACTCTCTTAAAGAGGTACTGACAGCATTAGCAAAACTTTGAAAAAAGTAAGATTTATATTCAGCTCCATCCCATATTCTTTAGTACTTTGTATATTTTCAATAATTAATTCTCCATTTTTTTCTTACTGAAGGCAGTCGCATGAAAACAAGATCCATGTTCCCTAGACTACTTCGGCTGCTTCTCTATGCATGGCATCACAGTCTCCTGTTTATGACATCATAATTATCTCCACAGCAACATATTTTGATGTCAAACAGAATTATGAAATCAGGTATAGGCAGGCAGCCAGAGTTCAAAGAGCAGAGGTACTTTATTGATGCAAATACCACTAGAATAAGGAAATAAGGGTGAGAATTACAGAATAAAATACAAACTATAAGCTGCAGCTGCGTCTGAATATTACATTTTTTCAAAGTTGTCTCAACTATGTCAGGAGCTCTTTAAGGAAAATAGAAGGAATAAGGTTTCATACAGTATCTTTCATAAAAACTGTATCCCAACGTGGTTTGCAATCCAACAGAGAGAGAGAGGGAAGAGAATGTTACTGATATTTTCAGTGAACAGGGAGATTTAACGAGCACAGAAAGAGATTACAGATAGGTTAAGCACAAAGATGTTAGTTGATTTGCTCAGGGTCACACAATGAGTAAATGGCAGCTATGGATTACAAATCTGGTTCTCCAGGTTCACAGCTCTGTGCTCTAACAAGTAGGTCAAAGTGTCTCTATGATCAAAATGAAGCAGAAGCTCCAAAAATCATCCTAAGCTTCCAAAGTCTTCCTCTTTATGTTTGCTTGCTGTGCATGCACAGGATAACATCTTGTTATGAGAATGGCATTTCCAAGGTGCATCACTGTTGGGTCCAGTGCAGCTTAGGCTTTAGTGGGCTCAATAGTGACAGCTAGTGATCAGCGAGGCTGATCATGACACTGTTCCCTGGCTTGCTGGGTGGAAACTTCATATAGTTGAAAGGATGGAGCCACTTCAATCGAAAGCCGCTCTGTTCTTTAATCTGCGTGACACAGCCCAGCAGCCAGCTGAGTGGTGTCAGGATCAGCTTGCTGTTGTCCTCCTTCCCCAATGTTAAAAACAATCTGACCCTCTGCCAAGTATCCCTCCCACCTCCCCATTGATTCCCATGCCCCATTTAGATATCCCACCTTCTGCCAAGTATCCCTCCTACCTCTCAGTCACTTCCAATGCCGCATTTCAATATCTCATCCTCTGCCAAGTATTCCTCCCACTTTCCCAACACTTCCCTGCCTCTAAAAGATGAAACTGATACTAGGTTGCCCTATCCCAAGTGTCAGTACCTGAAATAAAGAAAACTGTCCCTCAATGTCTTTTTTAAATTTTTTGAAGCCCTATAAAAACAAAAATGGTCCATCGGTATTTGTTGACAGCACCGACACACCACCGTTTTGAGAAAATTTTGAATTTTTTCTGTTTACTCATAACTTTGTGATTTTTGCAGATTTTGGCCCCAAATGTACACATAGCCCTTTTGTTACCAAAACCTGATGATCGTGACAGGTGTCATTTTTCAAATCCCCTTCAAAACATGTTTTCATAGTCCTCTGTGAAACCACCTTTTGTACAGGATTTAAAAAAATCCACCTTTCCTGTTCATAACATAGGGTCATACAAAGACTATGTTGAAAACTTGAGGTAAAAATGTGAAAAAATCAACTAAGTTATAAAGAAACGTTAAATTATTACAACATTTACTCATAGCTTTATTTTTGCAGATTTTGGCCCCCCAATGTTGAACATCTCCCTTGTGTTACCCCACCTCATAAATATGACAGGTGTCATTTTTCAAATCCCTTCCGAAACATGTTTTCGCAGTCACACTGTAAAATAACCTTTTCAATGGAATTTAAAAAGTTACACCTGTCTTGATCATAATGTCAGCTTATAAAAAGACTATATTGGACATTTAGGGTCAAAATGAGGATGCCCACTGAAAATGAGATATCGCATCTCAGCTGGCCTATCCAGTGTAAATACCAATTAAAAATGTGAAAAACAGGACTCTGCTGAAAATGAGATTTTGCATCTCATCTGGTCTATCCTGGGTGAATATATAATAAAAATGTGTAAAACCAGGACCCCAGTATAGCAGAGCCCCCACTGAACTATGCAGCTATGCTGCTTTATCCTGAGAAAAATAGATTGGAACAGCTGGACCCCTCTGAAAATTTAACTTGCCTTTCAGCTGTGCTGTCCTGGGTACATACATTAAAAACACTGGAGCTATTGCATCTCAGCTGTGCCATGCTGGGTAAGTATAGTGTAAAAACTGGAAAAAGCTGGAAAAAGCAAGATCCCACTTAAAACAAGATAGCATCTGAGCTGTCCTATCCTGGGTAAATGCAAAAATGTGTCAAAGGAGGACCCCACTGAAAAATTAAATATTGCATCTCAGCTGGTTCACCTGGGTAAAAATATTGCAAACCGTATAAAAACAGAATCACATAGCAGAACCACACTGAAAAGGAGAAGCTGCATCTAAGATGGTCTGTCCTGGAAAAATACATTATAAAAGCTAAACCCCACTAAAAACAAGATACCACATCTCACCTCTACTGTCCTGTATAAAACTGCTTAAAATCAGAACTCCATTGCAAATGACAATTACATCTGATCTGTTTTGTCTCACATAAATACGTAGTAAAAATATATACAAGCAGGACCCAGTGCAACAGCAAACATTCGGGATTGACAAATGCATGTTTGTTTTCAGATCTTCCACTACCCCTTTCTCAGCATTTGACCTGTATTGTGTATACAAATAATTTATTTATTTATTTATTTCAGAGATTTACCAAATAAGCATACTGAGCGGGGACCGCTTGTTTCCAGATGCGACCTGAGGGTTACATACATACAATACAAATGGTGCAAAAGCAATGGTGCTTACAACAGGTTCAGAGTGGATACATATAGGGTGATAACATCAGGTCCAGAATTGTTACAGGCTGGACTATGCATTAGTTATTGATTACAAGTTTAGACCAGAGTGCATGAGTTGCCATGTCATAGTTGGGGTCTATGACATCAGTGCATAACAGACAGTGACAAATAATGCACTAGTCCATCAAGCAACTAGGTATGAAGTGCACGTGCAATGTAAGTCGAGCAGTTGGTAGGAAGGAAGCATACTGAATGTTACTATGCAATAGGACGCTATGTGCTGTTATGTATGACCTTGAACAGTAAGAAGTTAGAATGCTTATGCAATATAGGCTTGGCTGTTCACACTCTGTGTGCCTATTACAGGGACAAACACCCTTTTGGGGTACAGTGAAGGCACAGGAATCCTATTAAATAAGGTTTCACCCCTAGGGGTAGTACAGGGACAAAGTTTATTTAGGCTAAAGGTACCTTAGGGAAGATCCTGAATAAACAAAAGCCGACAACAGTCCCCAATAGAAAAGAAGAAGCTTTTACTACCTGCTATATGCAGAAATTGCAAACGTGAATACAGGTACTGCCAAACCATGCAGAGGGTGTAGCTGCCCATCCAGTTTTGCACATCTGTGTGCCTTCAGGGGAAGGGGAAAGCAGGAGTGGCCAGTATTATAAACAACCTATTTAAAGTGACAGTGCTGTTGCATATAACTAGTTGCCATCCCTGCCACACAGTGGAAAACATTCCCAAATCCCAGTTTCTGAGAATTAGATGTAATTGCAGCAGTTAATCAGATTATGAACTAAGAAGTTCTGAGCTTCAGCAGAGGTTTTTGGCCAGAGACTTTAACAGAGATTTAGTGGTGAGAGCTAAAGAAGAAGCAAGAAATAGAAATTAGGATGATTTGTTTGCGATTAACAACAGGGAGAGGAAGGAAGAGGAAAGGCTAACTTTTGTGACTGCATTTTCCAGACAGGCCAGGGCAATTGAAAAGGTTGTCAAGGAAAACTAGCATATGCTCCAGTCAGATGAAAGACTCATACATGCAACAGGGCAACCACACAGGTTTATATATAGGAGAGTGGCGAACCTGGGGGTCCATTTGGTACATAGTTACCAACCTAAATTGGAACATAAGGGGGAAACATGGTTGCCGTCCCAACCTAATAGCTGCCATGCATGTGGCAATTGTTAATTCTGTCCTGACATTCTTAGAACGAAAATATTCATAACTGTAAATACTGATTGTAATTTTAAAATCAGATGCTTTACAAGCTGTGTGACAGATAAAGTTGTGTATTTGGCCACATGTAGTTGTAGATCCTTTTATGTTGGTAAAACCACCCGCCAATTTAAAATGAGAGTGGGTGAGCACCTTAGAAGCACTGTGAGGGGTGATTAGAAGAATACGTTATCAGCACACATATAGTTGATGGGTGAAAGGGGAAATCACCATCAGCTTAAATGTTGCACCATAGATTAGCTTTAGCGTGGGGGCCAGTGGTGTGGATGTGGATCTGTTGCTTTTAAGAAAGGAGTCTTTCTGAATATATACCCTTGGAGTCTTATTTGCTCCTGGTCTGAATGATAGGATTGATATTGTGCCTTACTTAAGAAAGAGTAGGGATTCTCTCTATAGTTATAATTGGGGTATTTAATGTATTACATGAAATCTCGTTGTATTCTGGCCGTAGATTAATTCTTTTTTTATTTTGCAGAATAGAAGAACATTCTGCACATGTGCTAACCCAGATTATTCTTTTTTTCTCCCTGTATATTCCACTTTGAAAAAATAAGACATCTGTGAAAAAGGACTCCCCCCAGACTTTTGCAAATAGAATTCCACTTAAAGAGCAGATAAATTCTCATTATGAGTGCTGGGCTGTGCCTTGTTCAAAGCATGCTTGATTTGTGGTTTTCCAAGAAGAGTACATGGAGTGAGAACATTTTATAGAATTGAGCAAATAATTCTTTATGAGCTTTATTGCAGATTTTGTTGGTACAGCAGATTTGGTTTGCATTACCAAGACCTGGTTAGATGGGAACACTGTCCCTATTTTGGAGGCAGCTATCCCCACCGGGTACTCAGTTATACATCGCCCGAGATTTGAATGGGGGTTGCAGTCTGTTTCAAGACCAAATTGGGCCTAACTCATGTACCAGTTGAGGAGGCCAGGTCATTTGAGTGTAACATGGTAGCTGGTATGGGGTTCAGGATAGCTCTCATCTACCATCCACCAGGTGATGAGAAGCTGTTCCTGCAGGAGGTAGCAGACTTCGCCACCAACATGGCTTTGGAGTCACCCAGACTGATGGTTCTGGGTGACTTCAATGCCTGGGTCAATGACGAATCTTCGCTTTTTGGTCAACATTTCCTCCAGGTGATGACATCTCTGGGCTTCACACAGGTTGTTTCTTCAGCTACTCACAATGGTGGTCACTCTTTTGATTTGGTCTTCCTCCTGCGGATTGAGGCTGCCGACTTGGTGGTTGGTCCGATCACTACACCATTGGGTTCAATTTTTCAGCCCCCCTGGGTGGGTCAGCCCCTGTGGAGATGGTCAGTTATCGCTCTTTGTGGGGTGTGGTCCCTGAAGACCTGATGGCAGTGATAGACCTCTCGCTGTTGGGTGAGACTAGCACAGATCCTGAGCAGTTAGTTACGGCCTATAATAGGACCTTTTCTTCAGCTCTTGATCTGATTGCTCCTGTCCGAGTTTGCCCCTTCTCGCTTTGCCCTCGGGGCCCCATGGTTTGATGGGACTCTCAAGCAATTGCGGAGGCTGGGGCATAGGTTAGAGCGGTGCTGGCAGAGGACAGCCTTGGACGCTGACCACCTTATTTTGTTAGAGCATCATAAACTCTATCAAACAGAAATTTCCTGTAAGAAGGTAGAATTCCTGTCCATGGAAATTGCTGTCACACGGAACTGACTGGCTCAACTCTTCAGAACTGTTGACAGGCTGTGCAACCCAGCCTGTCGGCAGTTCTGTCAAGTATTTTCACAAAATGAGTGTGATGAGATCGCTCGTTATGAATAAGGTGGCTGACATCAGACAGGAGTGCCGCCAACTTCACTCTATGGGGGATGCTGTTGGTCGGTGCTTGGTCACAGAGCCCAGAGTTTCCTGGAGTACCTTTGATCTGCCGGAGTTCATGGATATTATGAGGATTATCCAGGGGATGTATCCCACTTGCTGTAGTTTAGACCCAGGCCCTACCTCCCTGATTTTGGGTTGTAGTGACATCATAGGCCCGGTCTTAGCTCGGATTGTCCAGTGCTCTTTGGACTCGGGTGAGTTTCCTAGCTCCCTGAAGGTGGGGGTGGTGACACCCCTCCTGAAGAAAGCTTCTTTAGACCCAGAGAACCTAACAAGCTACAGGCCTATCTCTAACCTTCCTTTTGTGGGGAAGGTTATTGAAAAAGTTGTGGCAGCTCAACTGGAAAACCATTTAACCATCCATAATTTATACAAACCTCTCCAATCGGGTTTTCATAAGTGGCATAGTACTGACACTGCTCTGGTTCAGGTGCTCAATGATCTTCTGATAATGAGAGTTCAGAGACACTGTTCTATCTTGGTTCTTCTTGATTTATCATCAGCTTTTGACACTGTGAATCATGGGGTTCTGCTTGAGCATTTGAAGTCCATCTGTGGGCTGTCGGGGTCAGTTCTCAGATGGTTTACATCTTCCCTCGCCAGTAGAATGCAGAGAGTTGTCTCGGGAATATTTTCTTCTGAGGCTTTCTCTCTGCCTTGCAGGGTACCTCAGGGCTCGGTGCTGTCTCCCATGTTATTCGCAGTGTATATGCTGCCCCTTGGAGACATTGTAAGATGGTATGGGCTGAGGTTTCACTGCTACGCTGATGACACCCAGCTCTACCTGTCTTTTGCTCCTGACCAGGTGAGTGCTATCTCAGTACTGAACAGCTGCCTCATAGAGATCCAAGATTGGATGAGTGCCAGTGGTTTAAAGTTGAACCCAGGAAAGACTGAAGTTTTGGTCGTGGACCTGGGTCATAGGACAGAGGGGTTGGGGACTGAGCTCCCCTCTGGTATAGTCTTGGGGGGCCCCAGATTCTTACCTCTGAACGGGTGCGTGACCTGGGAGTGATGCTTGATGATGGCCTAACTCTTCATCATCAGGTGTTGTCAGTCATCAAGCTGGCCTTTTACCATCTTAGGAACATTGCTAGGATCAAGCACCTTGTTCCGTTCAGTGACCTGCCTGTTTCGGTTCACACATTTGTGACATCATGCCTTGACTACTGCAGCTCCCTCTATCTAGGGCTTGCTGGGGTTGATATCCGCCGCTTGCAGCTAGTGCAGAATGCTGCAGCGCGTTTGTTGACTGGGGCATCCAGGAGAATTCATATCACCCCTGTGCTGTGCAATCTGCACTGGCTGCCTATTCAGTGGCAGATCATCTTTAAGGTAGATCTACTGACTTACAAAGCCCTACTCGGACTGGGTCCTGAATACTTGAAAGAGCTCCTGGTTCCTTACACCCCGCTGTGACAGCTCCACTTGGCTGGCGAGGGGTTGCTGGAGATTCCGAGGGTAAGTTTAAAGTCATCTGGTGCGCGTGCCTTTGGGTTTGTTGCACCTACCCTCTGGAATTCTCTGCCCTATCAGCTACATGAGTGCAGGACAGTGGGGTGCTTCAAGCAGGCACTGAAGACCTTCTTGTGGGGAAAAGCTTACCCTGAATTCCTTTGATTTTATCTGTATTTATTGTATTTTGTTTTATCTGATTGTGCAGTGCCTTGATGCGTGAAAGGTGCTATATCGAATAAAATTTATTATTATTTATAAAATCAACATTATATGTCTTGAGTCCTGTTTTTTTAATTTTTCTTGTGTTTGTGATAGCTGCACTGTCTATTAGCATTTTGTACTTGTAGGCACTTTTAAAACAGCACTGTCACTTCATATAGGTTGTTTATAATACCGGAAGCTCCTGCTTTCCCCCTCCTCTTGAAGATGATGGATGTGCCAAACCAGTCGGGTAGCTGCCTCCACTGCACAGTCTGGCAGTACCTTTATTCATATTTGTAATTTCTGCACATAGCGGATAATAAAAGTTTCTTCTTTTCTATCATGGACTGATGCTGGCTTTTGTTTTTTCAGGACTGTTATTTATCAGGCAATGCATGGTCTGGAATGGAGCCGGGATTGTTTGTTTGCTACCTTAGGGAAGATGCCTAAAAAGTCAGAGCCAAAGGTATAAGAATAGAATGGTCAGATACTACTTCCTGTAAGCAGAGAGGGAATGGTGCCTAGATATGGATGGACAGATAAGATTAGAATATGTATAGCTAGATGAAGCAACCATCTAGATCCTTCATAGTGCAATTAATATTTATTTTATGACTTTCAGGATGGAGAAGAGGAATAACACCCTTACGGAAGAAGCCTCTAGGGATCAAAGGATCCACAGCATTTGGTTGCTGTCTCCCCGGGTTTAATATTGTACTAATTTTATTGTAAGCAAGCTTGAACATCCAATGTATGACTTGATAACCAGAGAAAGTTGTCCTCTCCTTCTGTCTTGGTGAGACTTTCACCCTTTTGAATGTACTGCAGGCTCATGCCTGCAACCGAAGGAGTCCCCTGTAAGTGTGGCTCTCACCCCTGGGAGGTGCACCAGTTTTAACTTCCAAGGAGAAGGAAAAGACTTAAAAAACAGCTGATTTAAACATAGTTGTGTTTATTCTCTCCTCTGAATACAAGGCCCAAGGATAATATGTAAAATAAGTCAGCATCAGGCTGTGGGGAAAAGGCTGAGAGCAAAAGTGCTCAGAGACCTCGGGTGCATGAGAGAAGCAGGCAGCTGAGTGCAGGTGGAGACATGAGGTAGGCCAAGAAATGTCACAGAAATGGCAGGTTAATCAGAGCAAGTAAAGTGGAACACCAGCAGGAGTAACGTGAACAGAGTGCCGAATTCAAAAGTAGAGTGGGCAAATGGAGCAGCACAGCACCAGATGCACACAGCAGCAGTAGGCATCATCAAGTAGCATTATACAATGGGTGCCAAAAATCTTGTATTCTGATTCATCAAAACAGGTCACCTGACCATGGATTAATCCCCTGTAAACCTGCAGTTGCCTTGCTGCACTACAAAGTCCTGAGTCACAGCAATGTAAAGAGACTTTTTTTAGATCACTTTACCAGAGGAACATGTAAAAAAACTACAACTACGGCATCCTTAATGGGACAGATCCACCTAGTGGAGAACTACAGCTACTGCATCCTCAGAAGGCAAACCCATTGGGCAGAAGAACTATTTTATTACAAAAGCATGTAAGCAGTGTTTTATTTTAATATTTATGTAGGCAAACCTCTAAAATAAAGTTTCCCATTGCATAAGTGGATTAACCCACTCCAGAGCATGAGTTTACTGAGCATTAATCTACGCCTGGGTGGTTGAAGACACTCATGCCACAAAACCTCCCCCCCCCAAAGTGTGGATTAATGCTCAGTAAACCCATGCCCTGGAGTGGGTTAATCCTTACATAATCCAGCAGGGAAAGTAGAGGAGGGAATAGGCACTGCAGAGCCAGGCATCCAGCAGGGCAAAACAAAGGTAAGAAGCTTCCCAAGGCAGGTGGAGGGGAGGTGGTTTGAGGTATTTATTATTTATTCAAATGTTTTTCATGACAAGCCATACTAAGGTAAAGCAGCTCATTTCCAGATGCATCCTAATGGAGGGGGAGACTGCAGCAATAAATTACAACAGAATACAAAAATTAAGAAATGAAAGTTTTACAACTAAGTAATAACATTAACAAGTTGTGCTTAGGCAGAGCATATAAGAGCAACAATGCAATAACATGCAGATGGCAGCAAATTGTGGGCAGAAGCAAGGTACAGCTGAGTTCAACAGGGAGGAGTGATGGAGACTGGGTAGGACAGGGGGGAACTGTAATAGGGCCCAATGAGGTGCAGAGTGGGTGTATGAAATTGGGGGAGTCAGAATTGAGCCGGAGCCTAGAATTGAGGGCAACTGCAGGAGTGAGTAATGAATACACAAAGGAGAGAGCTGAGTGAGTGTGAGGAAGGTGCAGAATGAATGGAAGGGGGTGGAAGCCCCATAGTTTGGGGAAACAGAAGGAGCAAGCAGCTTAGCAGACAATTTTATTGGGAGGGGCAAGAAAGTGAGGGACAGAGTTGTGGAGGCAGTAGGAGGTGGAAGGAGGGGAAAAGAAGAGGGAAGGATGAATGGTAGGAGTGGAGGGAATCAAACCAGAATTTGGAAATAAAGGCAACACAAAGAGCAAGGTGGTCGGTGTCAAGGGAAGGTAAGAAAAGGCAACAGCAAGGCAGGAGGAAGAGTGCAATGATGCAGAGGACTGTGGACTTCTGCAAGGAGCTTCAAATAAATAAGCATCCATGCTTGGAGCATGCACTTTTTAAATAGTGCTCAGTGGGGGCATGTCATGAACCTTTTTTTTGTATGATCTTTTTCACTGATTTTCAAAAATTCACAGAAATAATAGCAGAGGAACAGATTATATACCAGGTGTCATAGAAGGTGATTAATAATATCATGACCACCCTAAAAGTCCTGGGGAGGCTTCCTCTACACAATATCTGTATAAGCTATAAGTAAAACAAAAAAATCGTTATTTCATAAAATACCAGAGCCAACAACAAAAAATATATACCGTCCATCCTACAAATTTGATATCTGGAATCTATAGAAAATGGCTAGAAAGAATAAAAATACCTCAAGAATACAAAAAATGATCAAGCATGTGGCTGTGTACAGGGCCTAGGGAGGGGCACCCTCTATCCAAATCATGTAGGGGGAGGAGAGCGGCCCAGATGTCCCTGCCACTGTCTAAAAAGTTCACCCCCCCACCAACTACAGTATACCGTTACATAATGTTTGGATTTCTATGGGAGACAGAAGTTCCGAAATGGCTCCCAGACCATGAGGAAGTGTTCACCCTTGCCCTTCAAGACAAATGAGAAGCGCTCCAAGGCAAGAGTTTGTGTTGACAAAGCTCTCCATTGATGGGTCATGGGAGACTACGACACCCAGGTGTTCATGTTATTGTACATTGGCATGCCAGAATTAACAACACCCATATCCATCTTGGGAATAATTCCCAACCCTCTGCACCCATGACCTCCTTTCAAAAAAGTAAGGCAACCGGGATCTGCCTCCCTACCATAGTTGAAAGCTCATGTGACACAGCTTTCCAAAAAATCTGCAAAACCGGGCATGTCCAAAAGTAGTGCATGTAAGTACCCATAGCTACTTGACACCTGCCACACAGAGGGGACCTAGCACGATGATATTTGTGTACTATCACAGGAGGGCAGTGTAACCTATGAATAAATTTAAATTGGGACTCCTTGTATCTATTACAAAGCAGAATCCCCATATGAGATTGTAACAACAGCCCCCAATCCTCCTCCCCAATGAGGGCCCCAAGATCTTGTTCCCATAATAACTTACTTTTAACTGTGATGTCAGGTAAAAAGCATCTTTCCTGATGCACTACCTTATGGACTAATTCCTTTAGTGTCCAGTTTGGCCATCTGTACCAGCTGTTCGATTTGGGTCAGTGGAGACACAGCTTCTGGTTCTCTGCCCAGCCCCCTCCCATACGCCCGAACCTGCAAGTAAAAAAAATAAATGGGAGCGGGGGAGCCTGCCATAAGCCTTTATATTTTTAGAGGAAGATGGTGACTGTGGACCAAAAAGTGTGAGGAGGACATGCAAACTCTGAGATTTATATGCTTCACTATACATTGATACAGGTATTCCGTCTTAGCCTGTGGGCTAGAATAATCTTTTGTACCCTGTATCCCTTACTTAATATATGACGTTGAACCGAACGTGTATTTTTGCAGTCATAATGAAGCCTAGAAGGTTCCAGAGTCTTGGCTTACTTGGCATCTGGTGGAGCAGAGGAGAAGAACTGAGTGAGGATCAGAGGTCCAACTGAGGAGTGCAGTGGAGAAGACTGAGAGGAGTGAAGAGAATGCAAGGAGAGAGCGAGCTAACCAAGGTCTGACTTGGAGTGGCACCACAGAGCCTTGGAAAGCCAAACTGGTATTCAGTGAAAGCAAGGCAAGTGGAACAGGAGGCATGAACAAGCTGAAGGTTGTGAAATACAGAGGGGACCCTGGTTCATACAAGAGCAAATCTACAGTACATTGGGATGAGAAAGAAGATTAAAGAGGATGTTTGCTTGGTCTAGTTGTACCCACAGAAAGCAAGTGATATTGCTGCAGCTGCAATGAAAGACTGGTTTTGGAACATATTTTACCGAATAAGTTTTAAATTGCAAGTCATGGGTATAAACAGACTTTTACATGCAGAATTCAATATAAGCTGCAACTAGCTGCCTTCCTATTATATGAATATTTTTAAAGCGCTCATTTGCCTTTCATTTTGTAGGTGGTTCCTCTCTTTTTTGACTTTCACTGTGAAGTAGAGTGCCTAGTTTTTACAGCTGTGGGCGGAGCGTACAGCCATCTTGCTTTAGCTTTAAAAATTGGATAATGAAGCACAACTTTTTAGAGTTTGCAGTGTATCCATCCAGAACTACAAATCACTACACTAGCTGAATAAACTACTCTCTAATCTCTGTTGAGTAGACCAGTTGCAACACTGTTTTTTCAGCTTGTCCCTCTCTCTCTTATCTCTGTCCTCATCCCTGCTGTAAGTGACCTGATAGCTAGTACTGTACACTGTACGTATCTGATTATCTGGGATTGTTGTTGATTTGTACCTCCTTTATATTCAGGTAATCCCTTCATAGCTTTTCTAGGCTGAGGACCTTGTGTTTAAGAATCACATTTCTGCTGTGCTGTGCTGTGCTGCTAGTCAGTGCACCTCCCCCTCATTACTAACATTACAAAGAGGAAGTCAATGAAGCACAAAGCAGAGAAGGGTCCATAGTCAAAGACCTAATAAAATAATTAGTTCAGTGAGATTTATTTTTCAGTTCCTCTGCTTTGCCTTGTGATGTGACTCTAAATAGTTTATTGTGTGAATGGTCACTTCTGGTATGGGTGGTAAGGGGTGATTCCGGTGTTATAAATGCATAGAGAGAGAGAGAGAGAGAGAGAGAGAACTAGCATTTTACAGTTGATAAGGTTAACACATTGTTAACCTAACAAAATAGAGCACATGCCGGGCTGCAAGTGATTTCCCAAAAATGAATACAGTGGTACAAAAAAAAAGTCATAGATTGTAAGGAGCATCCTTGGCTGTATCATTAATATGTAGACAATGTATGGATTATTAAAAATAAATAAAATCCTATAACATAGATAACTCAACATTGGTATACAGCTGCATACCATCATAATGCAGTAACTTCATACAATATGTACATGTCATAGATTACTGCTCACAGTTTTGGGGAGCTTTAAATTAACTAATAATGCATAGCAGGGTGTGGGTTGTGCTGGGATAATTTCATACCTGGGGTGGTTGGGCACAAGATCAAAGGCTAAGCACATCAAACACCACAGAAGTGAGGTTATCCAAGCACAACCCACACCCTGCAATGCATTATTGCTATTATACAATGGCTCTTACAGTATTTATTGATATTGTGGGGATAAAAATGAGAACATGTACATGGCTATTAGGCAGAGAACAAGTGTTAGAACATCCCTTTTATGTGTAGGTGCATCTATTTTATAGTATCGGTTGTACAGTTTTATTTTTTTTTTTTTGAGGAAACACTCCCCATGTGAAAGCATTGCATCATGGGTATGCAAATTATCAATTGTCTGGTATCACTGTAGTGTGTTATGCAATACCAGGCAATTGGGTATTTGCATACCCATGATGCAGTGCATTCATATGTGGTGTGTTTCCTCATAAAAAATTAAACAATAAAACTGATACTATAAAAGAGATGCTCCCATACTATAAAGGAGATGTTCATACACATGTTCTATGCCTAACTATGAAATGTTTTAGCCATGAGAAATCTTTTTTCCCTACAATATAAGTAAATAAGGTTTTTATATGAAACTAAGCTTATGTTTCTGTATTTCAATTGCAAGGCATCAACCATTTTTGGTCAGAGAGAATGTGACTGGTTATTCAGTATGCTATGCAGTCATCTATATGTTAGGACTTGATTCTGTGAGCTTGTGCTCAGATAACTCTACTGCAACAAGCACACAGTGATCAATCAGAGGCCAGGACATTTTCTTGCCATTGTATAATATTGCTATTACTAATAGGAAGACAATTGTATTTATTCAGAGGAAAGCAACAAGAAAGGGGTTGGAACATAAGACATATAAAGAATGTTTGAAACTTCTCAGACCACATTAATTATTTATGTTGAAAAGTTTCACCAGGAAAGGCATACTGAGCTACAATAGCTTGTTTCCACATGCATCCTGGGGGAAAGGGAAAAAGGGAATACAATTTTGAATACAAGATCCAAATAAAAATTATACGTAGAGCTAAGTCCGTATATACTACTAAATAAATTTAAAGCTATACCAAACATTTTTGTGGGATAGGCAGGCAGCACAGACCCACAGCCACTCAGTGCCGCCCTAGGTGCTCTGCCTCCCTCCCTCCCTGGAAGTGTAACCACCTAGTATGCCTTACGCTTCCTCCTAGTGTGCCTTCCTATCTCCCTGGCTGCCTGCTGCTGCCCACCTAAACCTCCTGCGCAAACACATCGCCATCTTACCACACAAAATAATAAAAATGCCTTATCCCCCTGTTTAGCCTACTGTTGATTGCCGACTTTGAATAAACCTTTCCTGCCGACTGGCACCAGCCCTCTTGTTCACACTTAAAACCTAATCATTTTCACTGGCGAATCCCCCCACCTCCTGCTACCACTAAGGACTCCCATCTCTTGCATTTAATTTTCTCATTGTTTTCTCTACCTCATGTTTTTACCTGCTTTCACCACCTCCCCCACCAGCTTCTTTCTGCCCCCCCACCTGTACAACGTCACTGTTCCTTTGTTCTAGGGGTAATCTGTAGACCTCTTATAGACTGTACTTACAGCTGCCTCTATCTCTTCCACCCTAGATTCGGACAGCAGGATCGGCCAGCTGTGTGCCCTGTTAGCACAGCTCGGGGCCCCCCGATGCCATCACCAGCCACCGAAAAACCCTCTCAGTAGCCGGGTAAGGACTTCTCTGGGCCGGGGAAGTAGGGATCCTCTGTGATTGGCTGACCGGGCTCTGAGATGCTCACCCATTGGCCACCAGCTCCAGTCACTATATTGCTATTGGTGACATAGCTTGTGTGCTGTGCTGGGCTCGGAGCCCATTCACTTGCACTGCTCTCGGACCAATTTTTACGCCTGCCTCCCCTCCCCCCTCTGACCTTTATTAAATAGGCCCTTCGCCCCACCTCTGCATATAGGAATCCGCCCCCTAACCAACCATCTAACCTGTTCCCACAGCTTAGTTCCTTCCCCCCCGAGAATCTGCCTGACTGCCCACTCTGCTCAACTAAGCATGCCCCTTCAAAACCTCTATAAACTATCTTAATTTTCCCTCTACCTATTTCCAACTATTCTAACCTCATACTTCATTTTACACCTAGTTCCCAGAGCTGTACTTACTCACTAAAAATGCTTTCCCATGTAAACCTCCTCCTGTCTTTTCTATCTCTCTCCATTTGTTATCCACTGTGTCAACTTCCTCTCTCCTCCTACCCCATGCAACCTCCCACTGTAAGCATCTTGACATCCTACCTTCATTATGGAACCATGGCAAATTCCCTTTATTTCTATCTGAGGCACCCCATTACTAAAGACTGGGTGCAAATGACCGCACTGGCTGGAAAGATCATATTTGAGCACCTGTCGTTAGCAACCCTCCTTTGTTGGGACCCTAGGTGACTGCACTGTATCCAAACCTGCAACAGGCAAAGGAAAAACGTTACATGGTATGAGCTACAGGAGATATCCCTCAAACCGCTGCTCCTCCTACTTCTCATGTCTGGTGGGATCCACCCAAACCCTGGCCCTGGCTCAAATGTTAAGATAAAGCCTCCAAAAACTGAAAACGGGCTAGCCATTGTTACCCTAAATATCTGCAGCCTCCTTCCAAAGCTGGCATCTCTTTAAGCCTTTATTGGACAACATAATCCTGACATACTTGTAATTGTTGAGACCTGGCTAACACCTAGCACTCCAGATCATGCAATCTCGCTCCAAGACTACAACCTCTTCAGACTTGACCAGGTAAAAAGAAAGGGGGGGCGGATGTGTTATCTATATAAAGGGCTACCTCTCGTGCCACCCTGCCAGTTTCTCCCCAGAAAACACCCTAGTACAACTTCTCCCTGTCAAGCTTCTCCTTGGTGCCCAAAAGAAAGTGCTTACTGTGGCTGCAGTCTATATCCCCCCAAAGACCCATGAGCTGGGCTCCAGTCTATCCTTGAATTTGCAAGATTACAACCTCCTGACTCTGAGCTCCTTCTTCTCGGTGATTTCAATATAAACTGGCTTGCCTCAGATATCGGACCCAGCAAGGATACTGTCCTAGCAACCAACCTAACAGAGATGGTCAACTCCCCTACTAGAAAAAACTACAAGACTGGAACCAGCACTCTCATTGACTGGATACTTACTAATCGCCCGGACTGGATAAAAAACACCTCCGTTCTCTCCGACTCCCTCAGCGACCACTCCCCTGTGATCTGTATCTGGACAATTAAATTCCACAAACCACCTCCTAAAACCATCCTAAATTGAATGCTACCACACGGAAACCTTGCTACACTAAAGACCTGCCTCCTACAACAAGACTGGTCCCCTATCTACAATACGCTGGATGTTGACGCTGCCCTAGACTTCTTCATTAAAATTTTCAACACTGCCTGTGACACCTACGCACCTTTCAAAAAATGTAAAATCAAAGCCCTCTCTAATCCCAGGCTAATAGCCAAACTACTGGCTCAGCTCAAAGCACGTGACCATCTTTGGGCTATAGCCAGGACCACAGGCTCCATAACAGACTCACTTAACTATAAACAGGTGCACAACCTATGCACTTCACAAATTAGGCAAATGAAGAGCTCCTACTTCAAGAATGCTCTAGAAACCACCTGGGGTGATGGGAGCTCCTTCTGGGACAATATACGTAATATTACAGGCAAACAGTCTAAATCCTCTCCCACAGCAATGAACACTGATGGCTCCAGTACCCATGACCCTAAGACTATGGCCGATGCCCTAAATGAAACCTTCACAGACCTCAGTAGTGTCCTCTCACCAGACTTCTTCCAGGACTTGTCAGTTCCAAAACTCGTATCCCAAACCACCTCGCCAGACAAACCGCTATTTCACTTTAAAATAGTTAAGACATATGAAGCCTACAGATACATAAAAAAGGCCTGCTCTAAATCTAGAAATAGCAGTGACACCATTGATCTAAAACTTCTGTCCCTCACCTTGGAAGAAGTTATCCACCCCCTCACCAAAATTCTCAACCTCTCCCTGTACCAAAGTCAATTCCCCAACACGTGGAAGGCCGCAGTAGTCACACCAGTGCATAAAGGGGGTGACAAATCTACACCAGGGAACTATTGGCCCATATCTATACTTCCACCCCTTTCCAAAGCTCTTGAATGGATCGTGGCGGATCAACTATCAGATTACCTGCAAAAGTACGATCTACTCTGCATTCAGCAAAACGGATTTAGGAAAGGACACAGTACGTCGATGGCCCTACTGGAATTCTCTAGTGAAACTCACAAAGGCTTGGATAAGGGTTATTTAACCGGAGCTGTTTTCATAGACCTCACAAAGGCCTTTGACACTGTTCATCATAGCCTTTTAATCTCTCCTCTGCTCAACATTGGCTAGCCGAGGGACCCGGAGCCTGGGTAAAAGTTACCTGGCACAACGCTCTCAAACAGTAAAAATCTCTGAGGTTCTCTCTGACTCCAAACCGGTCCTCTCTGGTGTCCCCCAGGGCTCAATTTTAGGTCCTCTCCTCTTCAACCTATTTCTAAACTTGCTTCCCAAATCCTGCCCTGAAAAATTAATGCTTTATGCTGATGACGCTGTAATTCTCTCCTCCCATAAGGATCCAAACCCACTACGACAGAGCTTGCAGCTTGCTTTCTCCTGTGTTGAAAAGTGGTTCCTTGAGCACAAACTGGTCCTAAATAAAAAAAAAAACAAAAGTCATGCTTTTTGCCAGTCATCAAAACAGAACTAGGCATACTCCACACGTCATAAAAACCTCTCTTGGAAATACACTAGAACAAGTGAACACCTTCAAATACCTTGGTATTACTTTTGACAAATGTCTTACTTTTGTGGCCCATATCAATAACACTGCAAAAACAGTGCACCAACGGACTGGAATTTTGTACTGGAACCATCAGTTTTTCAACCAAGCTGTCTTGAGGATTGCTGTTCAAAGCTCCATCATCTCAGTCATGGACTATGGTCTAATTGTCTATGGCTCAGCTACTACCACTGCACTAAAGCGCATCTCAACAGCACTAAACAAAACCTGTCAACTCCTCACTGGAGCACAAAGATGGACCCACACTTGTGATCTCTACATGGAAACTGGTTGGTTACATCTCTCCAATCGCCTCATGTATCTCACCTGCGTGATAGCAAAAGAATCAATCTTGGGACTCACTCCTCCATGTATCCAGGACCTGCTCTGCCTGAACAATGACACTTGTACCACCAGAAGATCTGACCACCAACCTTTCCTTGTCCCTAGATGCTGGACTGCTCAGGGACAAAGATCTTTTGCATACCATGCCCCTACCTGGTACAATGCCCTTAACCTGCCCTCCCTATTCTCCATGACATTGGGAGCTTTCAAATCCATACTATATGCTCACCTCACAGCCTCCATCTCCTGTGACTGCGTTGACTAAAGTCTCATCCCACTGAGTGCACTTACATTTGTTTCACTCAACCACCATGGTCTCCTCTTTGACAAAGACAACCTGAGTACCACTAACCTGGCTCTGTCTGCCTCTAAACTTCTTATTTCTCCCTCTATTCCCTCTCAAGCTCTACAATCCTTATTCCTTACCCTTGACACTGCCTCTGAGTTCCTTTTTCTTTTCCGTACATAAATGTTGCTGTTTAAGTTGTGGTCTTGTTAATCTGCTTACTGATTGTTTGTAACACTGTCTACTATGTTTTTGTACTTAATGACGTGGAACCTTTGTAAAAGAGCCTTGGCTCAAAGGTATTAATTCCTAGAACAATAAACTTAACTTGCCATCCAGAATATATAGTCTATATAAATATATGCATTATACATATACACACATATGTTTTTAAGCATATCCTGTACATACTCGCTTACTTTTATACTCCTAAACATATCATATACATATGCACAAAGCATTTCAATAAGACACATTTTGCTTTTTTAGCACTTGGGTAGTAAGTAGCAATGTCAGTGGCACAGTGAGTTGCACGCTCACCTCTGATGCTGGAAGATCAGAAGGCTA
The DNA here is from genome assembly GCA_016271365.2 of Neoceratodus forsteri. Lineage (NCBI taxonomy): Eukaryota > Metazoa > Chordata > Ceratodontiformes > Ceratodontidae > Neoceratodus > Neoceratodus forsteri. The sequence goes on along the minus strand of CM028136.1, from coordinate 396,216,252 downwards.
TGGGTTCTATCCTCACACCAGACACTTGGGTTAAATTCCAATACTGACACTGAGTCAGGGCTCCCAGATCTACAGGGATTCTTGTATTTTACAGGGATTTGGAGCCATCAGCAGGGACATTCTTCCCATAGACTTACTTTAGTTATACAGGAAAACAGAGAAATTCTGCTTCCATAGGAAATAATGTAGAATACAGGAAAGCACAGGAAGATCACCGTGGAGTTCCAGGGAAAATGTCAAATTATTTAGGGAGCACTACACTGTAGTGCAGCATGGGGGGGTGCTGCACTCCTGAGGTGCCATTTTTCAGATGAGACATTAAACTGAGGTCCTGTCTGCCTGTTCTGGTGGTTGTTCAGGTGGATGTTAAAGATCCCATGGCACTCTCGAAAAGAGTAGTGGAATTTCTCCAGTGTCCTGCCCAAATTTCCCCCATTTGCTAAAAATATCACTAACAGCTTAATGTGGTTCAATTTCAGTTGGTTACCATCTGTATCCCCCCCACCAGTCACCCTTGAAAAAGGGGCTACTAGTCTCAATGGGCCTATCCAGTCAACAAAGTTCAATAAATAAATAAGCAAGAAACCTTGTCAGAATAGGGGGATGGGGAATGGAAGATGGTTGGAGAGTAGGTGACTCTTCACCTCTCCAGAATGCACACTCCACAATGGGATAAGGGGGAAGTGGTGAGGGATAAAATGGGGAACAGAATACTGTCACAGAAGAGGTGGATGTGGCTAACTTGAGGAAAGGGTGGGGGGAGGATTGGGAACAAAAGTGGGATGGGAGGAGATGGTATGAAATTGTGAAAGGGAAGAATTTACGAGGCGTGAAGAGGAAGGGGGAGGCAAGCCTTACCTCCAGGGGTGAAACACCAAGGGTATGAACACTACTTGATGTAAACTCAGCTAGTGCTATAGGCTATTGGCATGCCTAGGGAGGGATAGAAGGGGATAGAATAGTGGAAATAGAACAGAAGAGAGGGCAGGAAGGGGTAATGAAGGAGAGGTGGGTCAGGTGCAATTGTAGGATGGGGAACTATAGTGTCAAAAGAAGATAGGACAATGATTGAGTAGATGGGGCAGAATGGATATCTAAGGGGAGGGAGTTCCAAATGTTTGGAAAGTGATAGAAGAAGGCAGTCCTTCCTGAAGTGGAAGTATGGGCAGGGAGGGTGAGGATCCTATAGGGGGAGTTGCGGAGGCAGTAGATGGAGGTAAATACTCTGTACAACAGGCATATTGGGGGAATATGTTGATATACAAAATCGTTAACAAAGAGGCTCTAATGGAATAATCAAGTTTAAAATTTTAGAATGGAACAAAAAGTAAGGGGACACGAACAACAAATTAGGCCAAACAATTTAAAAACAAGCAAGCGTAAGATTTATTACACTCAAATGTATATACAGTGGAGTCCCCCAGGATAAAATGCACTTTTAATGCACTCTGCAGTATGCTGCAGCAGATCTACTGAATAAAGCAATGTAATTTCAATGCCAATTAGTCCCCTTTGTCATGCAGGAAACTGTGGCATTCATTTCATCCTGGCAGTGTCACATTTTCCTGCATGACAAAGGGGACTAATTACCAATGAAATTATATTCCTTTATTCAGTAGGTCTTCTGCAGTATTCTGCACAGTGCTGCAAAATGCTGCAGAATTGCATTTCATCCTGGGGGACACCACTGTACATTGAGGAATTAGAAGAAAAATATAAAAGGCTACGAGGCAAAAAAAATATTCAAGCAGGTATTAAAGATATTGAGAAGTTTTTTACCTCGACTAGGAGGTTATTAAATGAAACAGTGAGGGACAAACAAAGGTCAGAAATAAATAAGGGACCTATGGACAAAAGGAAAGATAGAATGGAGGATAGCAACCCAGGCATAACATGTGAGTATTAATGGTGTTTGGTCAGAAAGGGTCACAGAAAAAAGAGAAGTGACATTAACACAACACTAGAAATATTGAACAGATACGAACCCCTGGAAATAAATACTGGCCGGAGGGATGAAATGCAAACTGCACAAGAGCCCCTAGCAGATCATGGATTGGAAAAACATCAAAAAGCCACAACAGGGGATAGAAGAAACGCAACAAGAATAAGTAAGAGTTTAAGAGCAATCCCAAATGATGGTTGTACAACAAACACCCCCACGGATAGAGTTGGAATCAATGCACCAGTAAAATCAACCCAACAAGGAATAGCAAATGACCCCTCAAACCCAGGATGTAGTAATGAAACCATTACGACTGATGATGCCAATCAGTCTAAGCCATCTCCAAAAGATGTAGTAATTATAGGAGACTCAATTCTTTGATGCACAGACAGGATTATCTGTGGGGGTAGGAAAAAACAAGTGACATTGTCTTGTCTACCAGGGGTAGGAATAAATGATGTACAGAAAGTAAAATCCTTCCTGGGTTTTGGGGAATATGGCAGAGTCAATAGTATTCCTTTATCTGGGTACAAATGATATAGGTAAAAGGAGTGTGACCCAAATACAGAGGGATTTTGAGGCAGTGGGAGCTGAACACAAACACAGGAAATGTAGCCTAATTATTTCTAAAATCTTGACTGTCCCCAGGGCTGGTAGAAATAGAGCAAATGAAATCCTGAGATTAAATGGGTGGTTGAGAAGATGGCGTGCTAGGGAAAATTTTGATTTCCTAAAGCACTGGTGACCCTTTGAAAATGGACATAAGTTGTATGCAACTGATGGCTCACACTTAAATTTGGAGTAAGGTTCTAGCTGACAGAATTAAAAACAAAATAAATCACTATTTAAACTAAGTAATGAAGGGCAGGGGAGGAGAGCAAACAAACACCAGTAAGGGTAAACAAAAGTTAGGCACCCCAGATGGAATTCTCTACTGATAAATGCTAGGAGCTTAAGAAACAAAAAAGGAGAATTAGAAATTATCTTAAAGAGGGAGAACATAGTGTTGTGCTCTATAAGTTATAGAGCACAGTTCTATGTCCCCCTCTTTGTTTATTGCTTTTTACTGATATTTACTGAATCCTGGTAAGCCTATCTATAACTGAGACATGGTGGGAAAAGGATATATGGAGGGCTGAAATTGAAGGCTACCAGTTGTTTAGGAGAGATAGAAATTATAGAAAATGAGGGGAAGTGGCATTATATGTCAGGAACGACAAGTGCAAATGAAATACATAACACACTGGGGTCAGATGTAGAACAACTCTGGGTTCAACTCACTCCACCACAAGATAAATTATTGTTGGAGAATGATACAGACCCCCATCCCTATCCAGCTTAAAGACCTCTGAGTTTATCAGACCTATAGGACACCAGGATTCAGGGAAAAGCCTTCTCATCATGGGGGACTTTAATTTCCCAGAAGTTGATTGAAAATCATGGAAATCTAGCTCAGTGGCAGAGACTAAGTTCTTGGAAGTATTGGACAGCATAAGCACCGAATGCCATGTATCTGAGCATACTAGAGAAAATCAGATAGATTAGATCTGGTAATACGTAACTGGGTGAGTCACTAGAAAGTTGTCATACCAGAGAGCTCTTGTTAGGCAGTAACCACAATATGGTTGAATTTTATATTAGAATAAACACTGAAAACCAGAGAGGGGTTAGCAAAATAAAGAGAGATGACCTAGCAGATTTCAATGAACTAAGGAACTTACCGATTCTGTAGGATTGGGGCAAACAATTTGAAGGCCTGCAAGTGTCTCAAATGTGGGGTGAGCTTAAAACTTTCTTACATGACTTAGCGGATAGATACAAACCTACCAAAAACAAATATAACCTTAAGGGGAGGATCCCAGCATGGTACAACAAAAAGATCCAGAAGCTTATCAGTGTGAAAAATAGATTATACAAAAAGGCTAAAAAGGAGGGTACCATTAAGTGCAACAACATATATAAATCCAAGCTTAGAGAACTGAGAAAGGAAATCAAAAAAGCTAAAAGGATGATAGAGGTAAACCTGGTTAACAAGGTCAGCAACAATAAAAAAGCCTTCTTCAATTATGTTGGAAGCCTGAAGAGTAACAATAATATAGATCCCCTTAAGCAGGGAAATAACATAATTACTGTCTGCCAAGCCATGGCCAAAGAATTTAATGCATACTTTGAGAATGTTTATTTGCCCATTGACATAAAGGAAAATTATGATACAGGTCACATGGAAAGTACAGTAATTTGGTGTTCACACCCACCAAAATCAGAAACAGACTTGAGAAAATAGACCCCACCACATCAGCCGGCCCAGACCATCTGCACCCTAGGCTTCTATCCCATTCATGCTGTATTTCAGAAATCATTGCAGGAATGATTGATACCAGAGGACTGGACATCTGCTAAAATAATACCAATACACAAAAAGGGATCTAAATCAGACTGTTCTACTTATAGATCAATTGGCCTAACCAGTTTCATAGGTAAAATATTGAAGGGGTTAATAAATTAATCCAAAAATCAATATCTCCAAGAGCAAGGCCTCATAGACATATATCAACATGGGCTTAAAAAGGAAAGATCTTGTCTGACAAACTTGATTCACTTCTTTGAGCCAGTTAGTGAAACTCTGGATAGAGATATACTGGTGGATGTGCTCTATGTAGACTTTGAAAAGGCTTTTGATAGTGTCTCCCATTTCGAACTAATAAACTCCTTTGAGGAAATAAAATTGAACAAATGTCTTATTAGATGAATAACTGCCTGGTCGATGAACAGAAGGCAAAGAGTATCTATTATGTGACACTTAGACTGGGCACCTGTGACTAGTGGGGTCCCTCAGGGATCTGTTTTGGGCCCCACCCTTTTTAATACATTGGTAACAACTACGTATATCCTGCAGTAATAAAGCATGGATGGAAAAATTTGCGGATGATATCACAAATAGGAGCATTAGTCATGAATGATGCTAAGATGTTCCAAGAAAATATAAATCCCTTAGTAGATGTTGCAGGGAGTAAAAACCTCAAATTTAACCTTAACAAGTGTACAATTATGCATTTGGGCAGAAAGAATAACAAATTTACCTACCATTTAAATGGAGTTACCCTGCAGTCTACAGACTCAGAGAGAGAATTGGGAGTAATAATAAGTAGTGATTTAAATTTCAGTAATAACTGCACCATGGTGGTCAAGAAGGGGTATGGAATACTAGCATCTATTGCAAGAAATATTAGGACTAAGGACAGAGAGGTAATAATGCCACTGTACACTGCCTTGATGCAGCCACATCTTGAGTACTGTGGCCAGTTCTGGGCACCGCACCTGAGGGGAACGTGAGGAATCTGGAGGGGGTCCAGAGGAGAGTGACAAGGATGGTGGATGGGATGCAGGGTAGATCCTATGAGGAAAGCCTAAGAGCCTTGCAGGTATACTGTCTCTCTAGTTATTGCAAATCAAAAGTCAGCACTCAGTAGCGCTACCAAGAAAGTATTTTATTCTTACACCATGGAGTAACAAACAACTCCCTGAACAGTTTCGCACTAATGTGTGTCTTCAGATGGATGGTACCAACCAATCAGTACTGTTCTTAAATAAAACAATTTCTTAAAGATAAAGTGCACTTTTATGTATTACAAAGTGACAGAACCAGAACTCTTCCATAATTAAAATACCTACACCTTAAATATGAAGTGCAACAACCAGTGCTATTTTTTTTAAATATTTTAGAACTACTACTATTACTTATGCACTAAATGTCCGTTTAATGTTTAAATTTTACCAGTTGCAGTATCGACGTCCTTGACACCGGATCTGCTTTGCCTCCTCACAAACAAGCTACCAGCAGCAAATGTACCCCAAATGCATTTTTTTTATGAAGCATGAAAATCAGCCTCTTTCTGAATCTCTCTGACACTTGTTCCCCTCACTCTTGGCTGTACTAAATTGCCTAAATTTCACTGTTAGCCTACTAAGAAACAACTTTGGAACCTGTTTATCTTATTTATTTCATGTTACTATGTAATGTGCTGTTTCTTTCTGTATACTAATGTCCCATCCCCTGTGTAATTTTATGTATGACGTGGAACCTTTGTAAACGAGTCTCTGACTCAAAGATCTTTCTGAATATCAAATAAAGATAAAGATGTCCTAATAACCAGGATTATTAATTCTGTCAGGTCACATAATGTGATCACCTCCACAAGAACCTGTAATAGGAACAGACAGCAATTGTGAGGCTAAAAATGTTTTTCAAACACATATGGCATATAGAGATATCCAGAATTAATTCAGTGATAACTTGGGAATTTCAAAGCTTAAATAAAAACATTGAAGTGTTCAGACAATATAGGCATTCCATCAGCATTAATTATCTACCCTATTTGCATTATATACATCCACAGATAAGTATAGTAGGGAAAGGAGGAAGAAGTGTAGGGTTTAAGAAAGAAGAAGAAAAGGAAAAGATGAAGGAAGAAAAAAAGGGAGTTGTACGGGGACTCTCTACTCTCTCTAGTACAGAAGACATCGAGGGGATATGTGTCTGGTTTACAGGGCATTTTAGGATGAGAAATGATGGGAGTGCTTAGGACTATTTAGGAGGCTAGACACCCAAACAAATAGGGGACACCAACTGCAGCTGAAAGGGGAACATTACTATAAGAACCAGAGGGGAAATTGGTTCTCACAGAGACTTGTGAAACACTGGAATGCACTACCTGCCTCGCTGGTATCCAGTGACAACATAACCCAGTTTAAAAGTGCATTGGATAGACATAGTGAGGAAAATTGTTTTCAGTTAGAATTTTCAATTGGTGCAGGTAAAACATGGCCAACACTATATGACCAGTATTAAATCCTATGAATCCTATGAAAAAGGACATTGGACATTTGCAATAATCTGCCTTCTGAAGTGATAAATAGCAGTTAGATTTTTACGGCTGCGAGGACCAAGCACCGCAGATGTTATGCCATCATCAAATTTGTATTAAAGCACTGTGGAAGCATGTGATCGGACTGCTGTCTGGTGTGCTGCCACAGTGCTCCAGCATAGTTTCCAGCATAGTTTCTAGTGATTCTGTTTATGCAGCCCTTCCCCTCCACAGGCTGCATAAACACATGCCCTACCTGGTACACTGCTTTTCCTTTCTGCAATTGCAGAAATGATGTCCACCATGTGCAACATGTCGGCGCTGACCTAAACTGCACATGTGTGAGTATCGCACATATGTAGTACGTCAGCACTGCCATGTTGTGCATGGCTAACTCCAGGGCAAACTGTGCATGCATGAGTATCACGCATGTGCAATACTGTAATTGTTACTGTGTTGTTACGGCTGACTCTGGTGCGGCAAGAGCACCGCATATTATTTTCAATGCTCTTGCCACTCCTAAAAGCTCTCTACATCTGTATTGGCTCTGACCAGAGTTTATTTATGCATCTGCCAGCTTGTCTCTGAATTGTATTCTGTGAGACTTATTTAGTTGGGGGGGGATACCCTGTTATTCCATTTTGTCTGTGTTTGAGACTGTTTAGACATTTTGTGCTTTAGGTAATCCATCTCTGAATACCGTAGATTTGGGGAAGTCTGGTTAATAGGGGAGGAAGCTGTTATTTGAAAATGGCAAGAAAAAAAACTCCAACTGGGGTAAACTCTAAACAAAGTAAATCAAAGAAAGTAAAGGAGTTGAAACAAAATGCTGACTCAGAAAAAATAACAACTTACTTTGGTTCACAATTAGATTTGGTTAGTTCTAAGGGGATCATTAGAATTCAAGGCTCCAGTATACCAAAAATCACATGATCCTCAATTAGAGACAGAAAGTCACTTCCAGCAAATATGGAACATCCACTAATGCTACAAATTTAGGAATTGGATAATTAATTGAATAGCTCATATAAAATACAAGAGAAGCAGGATTGTGGAATAAAGTTAAGAAAAGGGAAAAGTATAAAATAATGATACAAGAATAACAGATTCTAGAGGAGGACACTAACAAATCATGCAGTAAGGTAAACCCAAGAGTGTAGAGTGGGACAGAAGAACATAACAGCTTTGAAACCAAATGCCCCCCAGTTTTTACTGAAGCAGACACCCAACTACATTAGACAGTAACACACGTTCAATTACTAAGAGATCATTTCTGGTGGAATTTGAGAATTTATATCACAATATGTTGACCAGTTAAATTTGGGCCCTCCATCCCAGAACTCCCCAGATATTCTCCACCTGTGGGAAAAGGAAGCAGGTAATGATGCTAAATAATCACTCACAAATAAAAGAATAACAGCTTAGACAGTCAGGAAAGACAATTTTGCAACTATGATATAGATCTAAAAATACTACACATTATCCTCCATGAAGTTAAAATGGAATTGAGAAAAAAAAACAATAATTTCTTGGGACAGATAGTTTCACTACTAACTGTACTGTAACTAACTATTAACTGTTCTTGAGAATGCAAGGAAACCTAGAGAAAATAAGCCACAAGAGGGAGATGTTAATATGGCAGGAATAGTAAATGGAGAAAGTGTAAACAATAAAGAATCTATACATGAGATGACAGAGAAAATAGCAAACAAAGAAGAAACCAAGACACAAAATCTGGTAAAGGGTCTCCAAAACAATAAATCAGATAACAGAAAAAAAAGATGGACCAGATGAAAGGAAGAAGATGCAAGTCAAATGGTTGGATCATAAGCAGATTAGTACAACAACTAGTAAGAGTAACAAACAGGTTCATAAGGTGAACACACAGAAGCAATAAGTTAAAAAACACAAAATGGTTAACTGTATAGAACCCAGTGATATTAGTCTAGTAGTTTCTTTCAACAGAGAGCAAATACATCTACTAAAGGATTTGGCAAGAAAAGGAAAAGAAATTGAAAAGGAACACCTCTTGCCAACAGTTTATATAAAGGGCATACTGAAGTCCAAAAACAAAATCAAAACCACATTTAAGGTTTTAACTTACAACATATGTAAAGGCGCTATTGGTAATAAATATAGTTGGGGGATATAAGTACTGTATATCACTACTGTATAAGACAGGTAGGACAAGTAACATAAAGGGGTCCATCTGTTTAGTATGTAAATCAACTAAAGTAAGGAAAAAAGTGCTAGAAGCAACAGCAAACTTCATAGACATTGTACTGTCTTAGATGCAACTTTAAAAAAAAATAGAAGTTACTACCAATGCTATGGAGAAAAGAAATCAGAACAGGAGCCAAAGAATTGAAATTGAAAGTGAAAAGTAAATTATTACTGGAAAACACAGATAAACACCAGAAACATCTAACAGAATGTGCCAGACCAACTGAGATGATTCATTCTATTATGGAAGACAGTGACTCATTTCAAGAAAGGCAGACTAACATAATGAGGGTCAGGAAACAAAAGTGGGTTAGGAATAATAGTAAAGTAATTTTGGAAGATTCATCCTTCAAAGAGCTGGTGACACATTCAGGAGAACTTTAACAAAACTTTCGGCCTACAAACAGGCATCCTGTCCAGTACGGGTGACTGCCTCCTCCTGCAAGCCGAAGGAAATGCTCTGAACCCATTGGCTATTCTGCGTTGACCCACCTGCCTCTAGGCCTACAACCAGGTACAGATTTGGAAGAGTAGCCCACAGCTACCAATGGGATTGAACTTTATGCTTTTTGCCTTGCAGGCCATTTGGCTGCACAGCTACTGCTACTGAGCTCCGAGTACTCATAATGCTATTCCCCCTCCTATTATTGGCTCTTGACTCTACCATTCCTGAGCTGCCTCTTTTTTAATACTACAACTGCTAATGCTGAGTTTACCAGTGCCAACTGTTTGGTGGAACAGGATTGTTAATTTTCTAGCGTGTTGATTTTTACTGCTTAGAATAGTTAATAACTACAGTTTGTAGATGTTACCTGCATAGTGTAAGTAGACTGTTTGCATTCTTCTTCCACTAACCAACTATAGACACCTGCACTCTTTTCCCCCTGTCCTACTCTACAAATCCTGTCTGTGTCTAAAGTAGCCTATAAAGCACCATAAGGACTCAACTGCTTGAACTAAGAACTTGATCATTATTGCTGTAGTCCCTGTATCTAATACTTTTTTCTTCTGAACTATCAAACCACAATTCCTGTGTGCATACCATCTCCCCTCCATGTCCTGTGTTTTTATTTTTCCTGGCTTTGCAGCTAGCTACAGTAATCATCCCCCCCCCAAATGTAGCAGCTCTTTTGTGAAGGTGTTGTTCAGCTGTATTAATAATCTGTCTGCCCTACCCTGAAACCTCCCCCTGCCATTATCTCCTTTGTCTGCTTGGGGCCAAGGTTTCTAGTGCCCATTGTCCCTGTTGGCCTTAAATTAACAGACCCTTCTCCATTCCACAGGCATCCTGTCCAGTACGGGTGACTGCCTCCTCCTGCAAGCCGCAGGAGCTGCTCTGAACCCAACGGCTGTTCTGCACTGACCCGCCTGCCTCTCAGCCTACAACCAGGTAGAGATTTGGAAGAGCATCCCACAGCTACCAACGGGATTGAACTTGGCACTTTTTGCCTTGCAGGCCATTTGGCTGCACAGCTACTGCTACTGAGCTCTGATTAGGCATAACGCTATTCCCCCTCCTATTATTGGCTCTTGACTACCATTCCTGAACTGTCTCTTTTTTAATACAACAACTGCTTTTTTTGGGGGGGTCTACTTTTCCATTTGCAAATTATACTGCAAAGCCACTAGAGGGCAACAACTCTTGGAGGTTGCATTTTTTTTCCCACTGCTCTCCCCCTAAGCACTTCTTGTCCTGGGTCCTTCTTCCCTAAAGCAAATTACTACACCCTAACAAACCATAGTCAGCCACCCTATCGCTGTGCCATAGAGACCACCACAATTATGGGTATCGGAGTGCCCCCCCATACCGACACTGAGCCACTGCCCCCTTATCACCACTTGATGGGCACCCATTGTCATGCGGACCACCCATGCTCCTACTGATCACTTTTATTATCCTACATCTTGGACTCCTAAGCCCTCCCCTCAAGGGTCTCCTTCTCACACCTCCCACCCAACGAACCACCACCGACTGCCACCCACACTGCCACTACCTCTCTTGCATCCCCCATCCCTCCCTCACATATCTCCCTGCAGTCATGCGCCATCATCAACCTCCATGCCGGATCACATTCCTATCTTTTCCAACACTTATCACCCTTGCAGTCCCTTGTACTACCCACACTATACCTAGGCAGCAGCTATCCTTGACAATGAGGCAACGATCATTTGCTCTCCTCAGAGTCTTTGCCATACTCCTACTAATTTCAGGAAATGTTCATTCTAACCTGGGCCCCATCTCGCCCAGCCCTAGCTTATCGCACCACAGGCTTAGAATAGCTGCAATGAACATTTGCAGCTTAACCAAAAAGACAGCAGGTCTCCATTGCTGGACACTGCAACATCAGTCAGGTGTGCTAGCACTGACAGAAACCTGACTCTCCAAAAAACGCCTGACTTTCTGGTTGCCCTCCCTGGCTTCACCCTTCACAGAGCTGACAGAATGGGCAAACGTGGTGGGGGTGTGTGCTGTGTACGTCCGTGACTCCATGATATGCTAAGCCTTTCCAGTATCTCCATTAGACCATGGTGCCCAAGTCTTATCATTAAAACTTACTCCAGATCCCTCCAGAGCCCCTGTACCTTACTATCACATATGTCCCTCCAAGAAACCAAGCTCCTGCTATACAACCCCTTGCTAACTACATCTCCGGCTTCCCCCCCAAAACAGAACACATCATAGTTGGAGACTTTAATGTGAACTGGCTTGCCAGTTTGGCTTCCCATGCCAAGGACACCTTTGCTGCACTGGACCTGACCCAGCTGATCAGCCAACCTACCAGGGTGAACCCCATTAATGGCTCTAGCACCCTGATTGACCTTCTCCTTACCAACCATCCCCACAGAATCTCTAACCTGGTGGTCCTTCCAGACTCCCTAAGCAATCACTCACCCACCCTCTTTTTCTGGTCGTGTTTTCAGCAGAAACTCAAACCAAACCATATTGCCCAGTGTCGTCTCTGACCCGGAGGCCTCACAAAACTAAGAAAATACTTAACTCAATGGGACTGGTCCCCATCTCCAGGGCCCCTTCTATGGATGAAGCCCTTGATTATTTCACCTGTTCTTTTAATAAAGCATGTGACATCTATGCCCCACTTACAAAATTGCAATCCAAGAAATATAATGCCCCCTGGGTCATGCCTGCACTGCTCCAACAGCTAAAGCACAGAGATGATCTCTGGCATAAAGCGGTTGCATCCGGCATGCAGGCGGACCTGCAAGCCTATAAAGTGGCTCGTAGCAGATGCACTTGGGCCATTAAACAGGCCAAATCAGGCTACCTTGCCTCCTCCTGGGGTAATGCTCGGTTGTTCTGGGACAATATCAAGGAACTCAATGGCAGATCCCAGCTCCCCCCTCACTAACTGTCAACAATGTCCCTACCACTGACCCACTGGCCATCGCCAACTGCCTCAACTCATCATTCTCTGACCTTAGTGCCGTACTCACAAATAACTACTTCGACCCCACTCCTGCAAATCTGCCCCCAAACACCCAGCATCCCCACTTCCATCTCAGGGTGATCTCTACGAATGAGGCAAGGCCTTTTCTCATGAAAGCACTCAATGGCTCTTGCTATTGCAAAGATTCTTTTGATATGAGAATCCTACATCTAGTACTAGATACAGTCCTCTCCTCACTGACTGACCTCATTAACCACTCCTTAAGTCTGGAGCAGTTCCCAGCAGCCTGGAAGACTGCTACAGTCACCCCAATACTGAAGAGTGGTGACAGCACCTCCCCCAATAACTACCGTCCCATATCCATTCTCCCACCACTCTCAAAAGCCCTTAAAAAATTATAGCCACCCAACTCACTGAGTACCTACTTGCTCATAACCTACTTTGCAGGGAGCAGCATGGCTGCAGATCTGGGCACAATACAACTTTGGCTCTCACTGAGTTCTCTCATTGTATTCACTCTGCCCTGGATAGAAAACACCTAGCTGGAGCTGTCTTCATCGACCTGTCAAAGGCCTTTGATACAGTCTCCCACCCCTTACTCTTAAGAACACTCTGCTGCATAGGTCTGTCCCAAGGACCCGTCTCCTGGTTTACCAGTTACCTCACAGCTAGATCACAGTGTGTCAAAATAAACAACACCCTCTCAACCACCCTGCCAGTCTGCTCTGGGGTTCCCCAGGGCTCCATCCTCAGCCCTGTATTATTCAGCATCTACCTAAACACCTTGCCCAATTCCTGCTCCTGCAACCTACTACTCTACTCAGATGACGCGGTTCTTTTTGCCTCACACCCAGATCCCACAGTGTTGCAGTCCTCCTTCCAACATGCATTTAACCAGACTGAAAACTGGTTCATAGACCAAAGACTTGTGGTCAATGTAAAAAAGACAAAGACTATGCTGTTTGCCCATCGACAGAATAAGGCCACAAATGCACAGCTAACAATCCTCTCCCACTCTCTCCTTACTCTAGAACAGGTCCATACATATAAATACTTGGGCCTTACATTTAATTCCAGCCTCTCCTTCCATTCACACACTGACACTCTATCATCAGTCATAAATGTCCGTATAGGCCTATTGTATCGGCACAAGGATTGCCTATCTCCAGAAGCCCTTAATCTGGCTGTCACCTCCTCAGTCCTCTCCCTAGTCAATTTTGGGCTCACTATCTACTCGGCTGCTGACCACACAGCCCTTAACAAAATCCACCTTGTCATAAACAAAGCATGCAGACTCCTCACCGGGGCAGACAAGCGTACCCACACCTGTACCCTATATGCCCTGACAAATCTCTTTACCCTGGATGAAAGGCTATTTTATCCAGCATGTCTCCTCACAAAGAAAATACACCTGGGGCTTACCCCTGGGGGTTTCTGCCTCTCTTCTATTCTCCTACACCTTGGTGAACACCCACACTGCCAACCGACAGGTGTGGTCCATCCCGAGGGTTAGAACCTCCTTAGCCCAAAGGTCATTCCCACACAGGACCCCAGCCTGGTACAATGAACTCCCCTCTGACATCTCCTCCATCTCCAAATTAGGACCTTTCAAGTCAGCCCTCAAAGAGCACATTCTCACTTCACGGTGCTGCCAATGTACCATCTAGTGCTAGGTCATCTATTTGTCATCTTACGGGACCACCTCACCACTGAGCTCCTACCAGTAGGGCTATCAAACATTACCTATTAACAATGCCTCCTTTGGTTACACTCACAATGTATCTGTCTAATTCTCTACTTCGCTGTAAATATCAAACCTGTTACTCCCTCCCTCTATCAGCAAACTTATTGTTCTCTTGAAAACTGTAAAATACAGCTCTCGGTAACATGTTCAATGCAATGTATAGCTGATCTTGATTCTGAAATATTGTATAACTAAAAGAACTGTAACCTTTAGATATCATTCTATGTCTATATGTATTAAGTGTTTATGTTTGTTTTTCTGACGCAGAGCCTTTGTAAATGAGTCCCTGATTTAAAGGTTGTAATCCTAAAGTCTGTTAAATAAATAAATAAAATATTGAGACACAGTCCAGCTTGCATTTCCTATTAGTGCTGTATTCCTTCTTCCCATTATTTATTACTGAAGTCATTTGTATGAAAACTGGATCTTTGCTCCATAAGAGTTTATCCCGACTGAGCACTGACTTCCCTGCCCAGGAACAGTACCACAACCCCGGGTACTTGCCGCACCTTCCAGCCGCTGATGCCACTCCCCCACCGTATCTCACCCCGAACCCCGCCATCCTAACTCTCCCCTGCCGACTTCGGGTTCCATGAATCTGGCCCTCTTGAGTGGTTCTGTCCAAAGCCACCCCATGGCCATCTTCACCTCCGATCCCTCCCTTCAGCTATCTCTAGCACTGCATGGTTCCATGAACTCGGGTCTCTTCCCATAGCCTTCTACTGCTTATGCCACCATGTATCTCCCTCACCCAGATGTATACCATAAGTCCCTGCCCTGTCCAAATGTTCCCCCCTTCACTCCTCCTCTGGTCACGCCAATGCCTATCATGTCCTTTTCCGCCCTGTTTTCACGCCTTTTACCCTCTATAGCCCCACTGCAGGTGGTGTCTCCCTGCCCAGCTCTGCCTGACTTACTCTCCCACCCCGACTCATGTACCACCCCATCCATTCACCTCCCCACACCCAGACCCCCCGTCCTGCCTCCTTCATCCCTCTGCCACCTTAACCACTTAGCTGCAAGGTTGCCTTCCAAACCCCTTTTACCTCCTCACCCAGTTCCCTCCCTGTTCTCTCCCCTCCCTGACCCACCTGTCCTTTGGATCTGCCCTGTATACCTTTACCCGCCACTAAATGCTACCTGTACACTGTAAATCTGCTGTTTTCTCTTGACCTGTTGATTGTCTCTGAAGCTGTACTCTTTTATTGCCTTTTACTGAAAACGGTTCTCTGTATTGTTACTGCTTCCCTGTATTATGTAAATGAACTCTGTATTGTTACTGTACCTCCCGGGTCGTGCCTGAAAATAGTCACCTGTTTGGCTAGCACACCTACCCGGTAAACAAAAAAAAAAAAAATAAATAAATCTATTCTTGCTGCTTCTAACCCCAGGAATCCACTAATAGTATTACTCTTTGTAGTGCTCCTTTAAGCCAGCACTGCCCTGGAGCCAAATAGAATGCTATGCTAATTATGGAATGTTTTGCTCGTGCATTCATTTTCAAACTGCCCTATTCTAACTGCCCGCATTCTACCTCAGATTTCTTGTCTCCGCTGCAAAGTTCAGATGCCCTGGAGGTCTCTCTCTATCAAGATTATCTAAATTGTGCATAAGATCACAAAAAACGTAAGTATTTTGTTTTATTTTTTCATTACTGCCTTATTCTTGTTGTTAGTGTTTTTATCTCATAGTTTAAATTCTTTAGTTTCTTTATCGGTCCCTTGGAACCGAGGGGTAACTGACTCTTTTGTTACTTTCATAGGACACATTTCTTGTATATCCAATTGTTTTTCTTTTAAAATTTACTTTGTTTAACCTCCATTGAACTGAGGTTGCTCTGGTTCTCCTAGCGGTTTCTCAGTTCCGGAACCATTCGGAACCACGGTTCTGTTCAAATTTATCGGTTTCTGAACTGATCGCTTTATTATTAAAACCGACCACATATTTTGAAATCTTGTTCTATTTATCATTTTTTGAGTCCTGTTTTCTAAAATGGTGGATAAACCTAGTAAGAACGCAGGACCTACAGGTTTTAAGAATTGTATTAAATGTGCCTAGGTATTTACCAGAGCAGACAAACATGACCTTTGTCTCCTCTGCCTTGGTGTGAAACATTTCAGTGAGGATTGTGAGATTTACAAGTCTTTCCCTGAAAAAACTGTGGAGAAGCACATGGAGAGGCTTAAGCGAAGACTTGATGAGGGGTCAATGGGCTCTGACCAGTCCACTTCCTCTAAAAATGTGGCAATTCCTTCTGGAGCCTCCAAATCCACCCCGATATGGGATAAGGGCTCTAGTAAGAGAGGCAATCAGCTGGCTGACTCTCTGGTGCCCTCCAAAAAGCTAAGAAAAAGTAAGCACACGGACACCCCGGCTAAAATGCCTCAAGGGGTCCCACAGGTTCCCATACATACTCCCTTTCCTGCTGATATTACACAAGCTCTGGCTCTGTTACAAGTACTGCAGGGTCTGCTCCCCCCCCAGCAGCCTGTACCTGTTCCAGCTGATAAAACAGCTGCTGCTACCTTTCTTGTGCTTGTTCCCACAATGGGTGGTGATATTGATGATGATGATGAGGAGGAGGAATGAATAGAACCTGAGGCGTCACCTGAGCAAGCCTTTGGTTTCCCCCAGACCCTCAGAGGATTTTTCCTCCCATTTTTCTTTCATTAAGAAAATGGTGGAAACACTGGACCTCCAAACAATTGAGGAAGTGCAGGATGAAGAAGAGGTTCAATATATGGAACTAATGGGACTAACACCCTCAAAACGACTTCTCCTTCTTCTTTACAAATTTTTCAGAAAAGACATTCTGGATAATTTTAAAAGCTCCTCAAACTGTTATACCTATTGACAAAAATGTGACAAAAAAGTACCAATTAGAGAGATCTGGTGCTGAGTTTTTATTCAGTCACCGGAATCATCAGGGCATTATATAGCAGGCAGCCTGTGAGAAGGCCAAAACCCCCTTGTCTTCTCATCCACCCAAAAAAGACTCCAGAAAGGTGGACAGCATGGCTAAGAGGGGGTACCTATCAGCATCTCTTGCTGTCAGGCAAGCCACTTACCAGGCGTATGCTGCCCTTTACCAAAAGGCTTTATGGCAGTCTGTGGTGGATAATGCAGAGGCAAATCCCTCCCTCACTGTTTCAGAGTTACTAGAGACAGCCAGATTGGTGTTGGAGGCTTCCAAATACCAATTCCAGATGGCAGCTGACATGAATGACACTGCTGCCAGATGGATGGCTGGTACTATAGTTATGAGAAGGTTTTCCTGGCTGAGGGCTACCAACCTCACCCAGGACACCTAAAACAAAGCAATGGATTTCCCAGTTGAGGGCCTTTCCCGTTTTGGTGCTCAAACTGAGGCCTACATGAAGAAAGTAGATGGTTACAAGGCTACTTTCAGAAGTAATTCCACCAGGAACAAACCTTCTCCTTTGACTTCTTATTCTAGGGGAGGCAGGTTCAGGTCTACTTTAAGGAGACCTTTCTTTCAGGTACAAGCTGCTCCTCAGATACAGTACCAGTCCCAGCAGATGGGTTTAAATAGGGCCAGGGTAGAAGAGGATCCCGCAGAGGATCTCATTCTACCCAACCTCAATAACAACAAAAGCAGAATCCCTGACTCTTCCCTTCAGGATGCCTCTCCACATCTAGTAGGGGGCAGAATTTCCCACTATTTCCAGGACTGGTCAAAAATCACATCAGACAGGTGGGTCCTAGAAATAGTGGGTCAGGGTCTCTCCCTTTGTTTCAAGTCCCTTCCCTCTCCACGGGTAAAACGTTTTGCATCAGTTCCTCCCTCACAAAGAAAACTTCTGGAGCAGGAGGTTAGAAATTTATTACTGGCAAAAGCAGTTGAGCCTGTCCCACTCAATCAAAGAGGGTGAGGATTCTAGTCCAGGTATTTCCTAACAACAAAAAAGACTGGGAAGTGGCGGCCTATACTAGACCTCAGACATCTAAACAAGTACTAGGTGAAACCCAAGTTCAAAATGGTTACAATGGCAATAATCCTGCCAACACTACAAAAAGGGGACTGGCTAGCCTCTTTAGATTTAAAAGATGCATATTTTTACATCCCTGTCAGAGAATCACACAAAAGATATCTCAGGTTCACTCTCCCCTCAAACCACTACCGCCTCTCAACACTTCCTTTCAGCCTTACCTCTGCACCAAGGGTGTTCACCAAATGCATAGCAGTAGTAGTGGCACATCTCAAAAAGCTGGGTGTCACAGTTTTCCCATATCTGGATGACAGTCTGATTGTAGGAAAATCCAAACAAGTGTCAGAGCACCTACTGCTAGCTCAAGGTGTTCTCTCTTCCCTGGGGTTTCTTCTAAATGCCAAAAAGTCAAATCTCACCCCAGTCCAAGTATTGTAGATCCTAGAGGCAGAACTCAATACAATTCTGGGAAAGGCTTTTCTACCCTTGGAAAGGGCACAGGCTATACAGCTTCTGGCAAGTTCATTCATCCTGGGCAGGCAAAAACCAACAACTCAGTTTCTACAGCTTTTAGGCCACATGGCTTCAGCAACAAGCTCAGTCATGGGTGCCAGATTCCAAATGAGGGACATTCAGTTTCACCTCAGGGCCCACTGGTCCCAGAGCTGAGCTCCACCTTCAAAACTAATCCCTGTAACAAGAACTCTTCTACAGGCCCTCCAGTGGAGGAGGGATCCAGACAACCTAAGGGAAGGGGTGCCTTTCCAGCAGGATTCCCCCTCCTTAATGCTCATAACTGATGCCTCCCTTCTAGGATGGGGTGCTCACCTAGGAAACCACACAGTTTATAGCTCCTGGAACAGTGCAGAGTCCCTTCTGCACATAAATCTCTTGGAGTTAAGAGCAATTTACCTGGCCCTTCAGGCCTTCGCTCATGTTATAAAGGGAAAAGTGGTTCAGATCAGACAGACAATACCACCACAATGTACTAACTATATTAACAAACAAGGAGGGACAAGATCCACTCCACTGTGCACAGAAGCAATGAAAATATGGAGCCTAGTTTACTCTCTAAAGGCCTCCATACAAGCAATTTATCTGCCATGATAGGACAATACCCTGGCAGATGCTCTGAGCAGGATGAACCAGGCCCACCACGGATGGGCACCGAACAGCCAAGTGGTGCCGGTCCTATTCAGATGATGGGGAACCCCAGAAATGGATCTCTTTGGTTTCCATCAGGATCACCACTTACTCCTCTATTGCTGCAGGGCTCCAGTGAAAGTGACTGTTCCCGTGTATGCCCTGATTCTCCATTGGACAGGCAGGTACCTTTATGCCTTCCGTCCTTTTCCTCTTATTCTCAGAGTACTCATCAAGCTCAGGTCATAGCCAGCCTCAATGATTCTGAGAGCCCCAGACTGGCCAAGACAGCCATGGTACTCCCTGTTGCTCTCATTGTCAGTGAACAAACCGATCTACCTCCTTCAGAGGTACAATCTACTGACTTCCTTTCAAGGCAGGGTGGTGTATCCCAATCTCAGGTCTCTCAGACTCAAAGCTTGACTCTTGAGGACTTAAAGTATTCAGATTCCCAATACTGTCAAGCAATTTTAAAGTCCTTAAGAGTTACAGAAAACCTACTAAGAAAACTTATGCCTCGAAATGGAAAAGATTTTCTATTTGGTGTACAGACAAGGGCATAATCCCAGCACAAACTGGCATCCTAACCCTCCTAGATTATTTGTCTTATCTGCATTCCTTGGGATTGCAGCACTCAACTTTGAAGGTTCCTCTGGCTTCACTTTTAGCTTATCTCTCAGTAGGGAAAGAGGTATCCCTAGCTTCAAATCCCATATTTAGAAGGCTCTTTAAGGGCCTTTTACATCTGTTTCCCCCTCATAAGGAACCAGTGCCAACTTGGGACCTCAACATTTGTATTGCCCAGCTTATGCTTCCACCATTTGAACCCTTAGCTTCTGCAGAGCTCAAATGTCTTACCTGGAAGGTAGTTTTCCTAGTGGCACTTACCTCTGCTAGGAGTATGTGAGTTACAAGCCCTATGTGTGGGAAAGGACTATATTTCTTTCCACAATGATAAGGTCGTGTTGAGAACTAATAGAAAGTTCCTTCCCAAAGTAGTTTCTGACTTTCATCTGAACCAGTCCATTACCTTACCAGTATTTTTTACTGCACAATCTAGTTCTGGTGAGCGTAGGCTGCATAGATTGGATGTGAAGAGAGCATTGAGCTATTATATAGACAATACCAAGGATCATAGGCAGGACAGACAGCAACTGTTCCTTACCTTTAGGGAAGTAGGTAAGGGAGCTCCTGCTTCAAAGAGGACTATATCTCGGTGGATAGTCCAGTGTATTCAATTCTTCTATTCAAAGGTGGGCAAGGTCCCTCCTTCAGGTCTTTGGGCCCATTCCACAAGGGGCACAGCTGCCACCATTGCAGCTGCCAGAGAGGTCCATCTGTTGGAAATTTGTAAAGCAGCTACCTGGAGGTCAGTCCACACCTTTACTAAACACTACAGTCTGGATATGCAGGCAGGGAGTGATGCCAGTTTTGGAAAAGCTGTTTTGCAGAGTCTTTTTCCTAAATAGATTCTGCCCACCTCCTAGTGGTACTGCTACATAGTCTACAAAGAGTAATAATATTAGTGGATTCCTGGGGTTAGAAAAAATTACTCACCTGTAGTAATTTTGTTTCTTTCCAGGGATCCACTAATATTATTACTCCCCGCCCCTGGTCCTCCCCTTAGAATAACAGAAAAATACTTTGCTCAGCTGAGATGCTTCTCAGTGTGATTGGTATGTCACCTGCTGGCACATTTTGGTAATACTTAGCTGGTAGGTTCTTTTCTAAGGGTATATCTGGCTCAGAAAAGAGGACTCATTCTATTACTGTGTTTTTGTTGGCCTTTTGTTGGCCTATTACTTCTTTTTATATGGCACTGTTGGGCATTAACATTCTAATTGTTTATTGTTCTGTATATCAGGGCCTCTTTGCAGGCTTCACAGAAATCTGAGGTAGAATGCAGGCAGTTAGAATAGGACAGTTTGAAAATGAATGCATGAGCTAAACATTCCATAATTAGCATAGCATTCTATTTGGCTCTGGGGCAGTGCTGGCTTAAAGGAGCACTGCAAAGGGTAATAATATTAATGGATCCCTGGGAAGAAACAAGATTACTACAGGTGAGACATTTTTTCTTTCTCCCTACCTAAAGTCATAGAGCACTCCTTGTGGAATCACAATTAGTCCCATAGCAACAGATTGTGATGTCACAGCAGAGGATTATGACTTGAAGTAGGGAGTAAGATATAGAGGCAGATGGACTCTGAAGGAACTCAAAGGGATAAAGATCAGGGGCAGGATTCACAAAGAATGCCACAATTCCTGCAGTGGCAGGAAAAAAGCCTGCAGCACTGCGGAAACGCAATTTCGCAATATTCTTCATGAAAACTTGCATAGGTGTGGAATTCCACAAAAAGCTCCGCAGGTGTGGAAATTAAGCAGCTGCGGAATTGTGCAAGTGCTGAAAATCTGCAACTGCAGATCCACAGCTGCGGGAATGGCTTCGCAGGCAGAACAACAGTTACCCTAATTAGTTGGAGCTGCAGACTTACACAGTTCTGCCGTAGCATGTAGCTGTAAGCACCCACAGAAAGACCAGCAACCAGTCCCTCAACTGGGACCACTATAGCACCACAGGTACCGACAATACCATGGCACTACAGTGGCTGTCTGTCACTGCTGGACATCCTTCCCTGGAGTGTTCCTCTTGTCTGCAGGAGTAGCACTCACTGCAGGCTGTTCAGGCTCTACTGCCTGTGCTGCTCCTTCATGGGCTGCACTGGGTCAGGTGGTTTTTGTTTGTTGCCATTCTATGGCAATGTGTGCTACTGTTGCTGTAACTACAGCCACTGATATACCCACTGGGATGCTATTACTTGTGCCTGACCTCCACTGTAATTGTATTTCAATTGTTGGGGCACTACTGCAGTTTGCTGAGGGAATGGTATGCCTCACTCCAATGTGTGTAAAATTTTTTCCGCAACTACGGGAAAAAACTGGCTGAGAATAACCTTTGAGGGGCTGTGCCATACTTATCAATTACCTTTTTTCCTCAGGAACTTCCACAGCTGCACTTTTTGCCACAGTCTGTAGTGTTTTTTTTTTCTGCAGCTGTGGAAGTTTTGTGAATAGCACTCAGAGCAATTTCCCCTTTTTTTGGGGACTTTGGAAAGGTTTTGCACCTTCAGAAAGCTTTGTGAATCCCATGTATTCATGCAAATGTCCTTAGTAAACAATAGGGAGGAGAAATATACAAAATATAAATGGAATGCAGGCAGAGTTGTACCTAATTGTTATGTTTTTTGAAGTTTTCTTTAAGGCATCAGCAGCTCTTTAAGGAATCATAGAACATAGAAACATAGAAGTTGACGGCAGATAAGGACCGCAAGGCCCATCCAGTCTGCGCATTTCTTTTTTTACCTTATAAATGTGCCATCGGCCTTTGCTCTGTCAGTGGCCTATCCATTCAAACTCATCTGTGTTGCTCACTTATGCCTATCCCACGCCTGTTTGAAGCCCTGCACTGTATTCATAGCCACCACTTCCTGAGGTAGGCCGTTCCATGCAACCACCACCCTTTCTGTGAAAAATAATTTCCTCACTTTCCCCCTTAATCAGCCTCCCTCTAATCTCATGCTGTGTCTTCTTGTCCTGCTATTTTTCTTATATTTAAACGTGTTAGACTCTTTTACCTTATTAATGCCGTTAAGGTGTTTGAATGTCTCAATCATATCACCTGTCTCCCTCCTTTGCTCAAGGGTATACATACTGAGCTCCGTTAATCTGTCCTCATATGTCTTCTAATGCAGTCCCTGCACCATTTTGGTTGCCCTTCTCTGGACTGCCTCATTTTGGTTAATATCCTTGTGAAGGTGTGGCCTCCAGTACTGCACGCAGTACTCCAGATGGGGCCTAACCGGTGTCTTGTAAAGAGGGATTATTACCTCCCTCTTATGACTTGTGATGCTCCTACTAATACACCCCAACATCCCCCTAGCCTTATCTATTGCTTTAGAGGTCTGCTTGGATGATTTCAGATCATCGGTGATGATGATGCCCAAGTCTCTTTCTTCCTTTGTCACTGTCAGCTACTCCCCTCCCAGACTATAGGTGGCTTCAGGGTTTCTCTTCCCTTTGTGCATGATCTTGCACTTCTTTGCATTAAATCCCAGTTGCCACTTTTCTGACCATTTTGCTAGTTTTTCCAGATCTCTTCTCATTCTGCCCCCCACCCCCATCTGGATCATCTACTTTGTTGCAGATCTTGGTGTCATCTGCAAACAGACAAGCCTTACCCTCTAGTCCATCTGCAATGTCACTAATGAAGATATTGAAGAGGACTGGCCCCAGGACTGATCCCTGAGGTACCCCACTTGTGACTTGCATCTCTTCTGACTGTATACCATTTACCACCACTCTCTGTTTTCTGCCCGTCAACCAGTTTGCTACCCAGTTGACCAATTTCTGACCCACCCCGAGCCTACCCAGCTTATTTACCAATCTTCTATATGGAACAGTGTCAAACGCGTTGCTGAAGTCAAGGTAGGTGACATCAACTGCTCCCTCTTGGTCCACCACTCTGGTTACCCAGTCAAAGAAATCTATGAGATTAGTTTGAGAGGACCTTCCTTTTGTAAACTCATGCTGTCTTGGATCCTGTGCCCCTATGGATTCCAGGTGTTGCACTATCCTTTCCTTAAGGAGTGCCTCCATAATCTTGCCCACTACTGAGGTAAGACTGACTGGTCTGTAGTTCCCTGCCTCCTCCCTGCTACCACTCTTGTGGAATCGCTAGATTTTAATACGTCTACCGGTAATTCTCATTTTGCTTAGTGAATAGTGAAACTGCAAATACCACAGTGATCTAGGTCTCACAGTGGCTATCACAAAAAACAGATAACACTATAAATATAATAAGCTGGGATGTAGCCAGGTTAGCATCAAGATCAATGACTGGGGCCGGGGGAACTGATGGTAAAGTTCAATATTTATTTATTTATTGAATTTTGTTAACTGGGTAGGCCCACTGAGACTAGAAGCTCCTTTTTCAGCGGTGACCTGGGGAGGGGGATGGTAAGATGCTGATGGTAACCAACTGAAATGGAACCACATTAAGCTGTTAGTGGTATTTTTAGTGAATGGGGGAAATTCCCTACTCTTTTTGAGAAGTGCCTTAGGATCTTTAATGTCCATTTGAACTGGCAGACGGGACCTTGGTTTAATGTCTCATCTGAAAGATGGCACATCAGGAGTACAGCATCCCCCTCATGATGTACTACAGTGTCAGTATTGGGATTTTACCCCAAGTGCTTGGTGTGGGGATGGAACCCACAGCCTTCTGATCTTCTCAGATGTGAGTGTGCAGCCTGCAGAGCCACTGACAATGACGCTGACAATATGATACAGCTCCAAGAAACTTGGCTATGGAATACAGTACCATCCATAGGAGGTTATACCTGTTGGGCATATGAAGCTTAGAAAACCAATAGATTTGGCAGAACAAATGGAGGAATGGTAACAGTGGTCTCCACTTCCAGCTTTTACAATGGTATGATGTTGAACATTGGTTTTCCATTTTTCTTGTGTGTTGCCATTGCATCAGTGAGGAAAAT
Source organism: Neoceratodus forsteri (assembly GCA_016271365.2). Lineage (NCBI taxonomy): Eukaryota > Metazoa > Chordata > Ceratodontiformes > Ceratodontidae > Neoceratodus > Neoceratodus forsteri. The sequence continues at coordinate 396,191,423 of CM028136.1, read as the reverse complement.
TGAATTTATATTTATATACATTCCACCTGTCTTCTGCAGTCTTGAGGGAGAACATATTTTTAAAAGTATGGAACAATTGATAAGACAACTAGAATTAGACCATGAAGGGGGTTTGTTCATTTTTATGGGGAATGTTAATGCCAGGGTGGGGAACAAAATGGAATTGTACTCTAATAATTGGACAACTGATGACTTATACAATATATGATTGAGAAACTCAAAGAATACAAGAGTTAGTAACAGTGGTATCAACTTGTTAAATACTGTAGCTAATAGCTCTTTTGAGAATAGTGAATGGTCTCCAGGTTTGCAGTTCAGTGCCATACGAACATATGAAATTGCCAGCAGAAAAAGGCCCAGAGGTCTATCAAGTCTGCCCGATTGTGCAGCTCTTAGTTTCAAATCACTACCGCTGCCCACCCCCACTCAAACCACTCTCTTCCTCCTCTTTTCCGGTCCTTCTCCCCTTTGTGTTTTTGTTTATGCTAACCCTGCCCTTGACTCTTTCCCAACCTCACTTAAAGCTATCCACTGTCCTTTGAGTGATCAACTCCTCCAGCAGTGCGTTTCCAATCTGACACCACTCTCTCTGTGAAGTAGTGCCTCCTCATCTCTCTCCTATACCTTCCCCCTTCCAACTTTAGACTGTGCCTCCTAGTGACCTTCCCCCCTTTAAGTGGAACAATCCTCCCTCCCTAACTACTACACTATACTGCCTCCTCTATTTGCACTGATACTAAACAGCTTAATATAATGTCTGTTATAAAAAGTCAAACATGGCAGAAGTTTTTCTCCAAAGAAATATCGTGAGTTTACTGATGTGTGTAACATCGATAGTTTAATAACAATTTCTGCTGATTATGTACTTCTAATATTTTATGCGTATCTATTTTAATATAGTACAATTATGTAAGAACTTTCCATAACAGCAGGCTTTTGAGGAAATCTTTTCCATTAGGCCACATCTATGGAACATAGGTTGCCAGGCACTAGGATCACATGGAAACGTTTTTCAAACAGTACTACTAGGGCCTGCCCATGATGACACCGGACGTTGATGTCCCTACATAAACATGGGCGACTCCATCCCTCCTCAGTTCCCCCACCAGAGATCATGTTCAGAGGACCTCACTGTGTAGGAACCAGGAGAGAAACTATGACTGAGTAGACAAGGCAGAAAACAGCAGAGAAGGTCTGAAGCAGAAAAAGAGCAGCACTGGTAAGGCCCTAATGTCTTGTGAGGAACATGGTCAGAGGGCCGTCTGTAAGAAAGCAGGAAAGAATAAGGGGTTCCAGCTACCAGGCACTGCTGCAAGCCTCCCATAGACCATCCCATTGAAAGGGACAGACCAAATGCCAAAAGATGAAGAAGGCAAAAGCCCAAGGGGATGGAGAGTGTGTCGGCATGGCCTGATGAAAGAGATTTTCTTGAAGATCTACTGTTACGGTAAGTTCTTACTTAACCATACTATCTTCTTCGAGGATATTTCTTTCATCAGGCCACATCTATGGAATGAGTCCGAAGCAGTACTGACAGAGAGATAGTCTGGTTGGCTAAAGACCATAGGCCTAAGAAAGGCGACCCTGAAACACAGCCTGGCTGAAGTCTGCCCCTCTACTTGAGGCAATGTTCTGACTGTAGTGTTTGCTGAAAGTGTGACCAGTACTCTAGGTTGCAGCAGCACAAATTTCTGCAGCTGAAACATTCCTGAAACAGGCAACAGACGTGGCCATGCCTCTGGCTGAATGGCCATGCACAACACCAGAATGTTCCTTACCATACTTCCTGTAACAGAATGTAATACATTTGGCCAACCATTTGGCCAGGCACTGTTTAGAAACTGATATGCCCTCTTTCACAGGGGCAAAGGAAACAAAGAGATGGGAGGACTTCCTGCAGTCTTTTGGATGATGAACATAATATTCTGTGTACATCTGTAATATGGAGCAATACTGCCCTTGGACTGGCATATTCAGGAAAATAAACCAGCAGGTGGATGGCTTGATTTAAAAGAAACTCAGATACCACCTTTGGAAAACAACTTAGGGTTGGTGCATAAAGACACCCTGTCTTTGTGAAAAATCAAATAAGGAGGCTGACTCATCAGAGCCTGAAGCTCAGAAATCCTCCAAGCAGAAGGAACCACAACTAAAAATAGCACTTCCCAAAAAAAGAAGAGTAGATTGCAAGTCATGGCTGGCTCAAAGAGAGCCAAAGTGAATTTCTGCAATGCAAAATTCAGGTCCCAGGTAGGGACTGGATTGCAGATGGAAAGCTTCAAGTGTAGGGTGCCTCACAGAAAGTACGGGCCACTACTAGATGGGCCACCGTTCGGCCATCAGTAGGCACATGGAAAGCTGAAAAGGCAGCTAAGTCAACTTTATTGGAAAAGTATCGGAGTCCTGCCTCTGAGAAGGACAATAAATACCCTGGAACCTGGTTCATGAGACAAATGAGGGGATCTGGCTGATAAAAAGCGGTCCACAAAGTAAACTGCTTCCACGTCATGGAGTAGGTGGCCCTGGTGAAAGGCTTTCTAGCAGCCAGCAGGACATTACCCACCTTTGGAGGCACTCCATATCTCGGAATGGCTGTCTTCAGGAGCCAGGCATGGAGATAGAGTGACTTGGGGTCTGGATGGACCAGGGTCACCTGTTCCAGGAGAGCAAGCCTTTGCAGCAAGGCAGGGGCACATGAGGTTTCCCTGCCTACTACTGCAGCAAAGTAAAATCCAATCTGATAGGGCCAGTAGGGGGCTACTAGAATCAGAGTGGCACTCTCCAGCTGGAGTGTGATTAGCACCGTCTGAATCAGAGGAAAGGGAGAGAAGGCATAAAGGAACCTCCCTTTCCCAGAGAGGGACAGTGCATCTCATCAGAGTACTCCAGGCCCTGGAGCGAAGAGCAGAACAACAGCAGTATTGTGTTGAGTGGAGATGCAAAAAGGTCCAAATCTGGATGACCCCACCTGTTGAACAGGTCTTCTACTACCAAGGTCAGCAGCTCCCATTCATGCATCTGGGACTGTGAACAGCTTAGCCGATCTGCCAGGACATTTTGAATGCCTGGAACATGGACGGCCAACAGTTCTAGACTGTATTCTAGAGCCCGGTACCAGACCTACCTCACTTCCCTGCACAGAAGAGACTAGTGGATCCCCCTTGCTTGTTTATGTAGTGTACTACACTGCAGTTGTCCATCTTTACCAGTAGATGGCCTGGGGACAGAAGGTTCTGGAAGGCTTGCAGAGTGGACAGAATGATCTTCAGCTCTAGAATGTTGATGTGGAGAGAAGTCTCCACCCTGGTCCATGTTCCTTGAGTCTGAGCCCCATATAAGGCCCCCCCAGCTTATCCCTGAAGCGTCTGTGGTAAGAATCTGCTGAGGGGAGGGAATGAGGAAGAGAACCTTTTTCAACAGGTTGCAGGGTTTCCTCTGCTAGAGAACCACCTTCTTTTTTTTTTTTTAACCCTTGTATTTGTACTCTTGATCTGCCTCCTCCCCCCACTCTCTCCGACGACCTCTATTTTGGATCCCCCCGGATCCCCATCGTGATCTGCCCCTAGAGTACCACATCCACACTACCATGAATCGTGCCCTAGTATACCCCCCGAGGAATGGGGTGGAGAGGGCGGCCCAGTATCCCTCTCCAAACCTAGTCTCTGTTCATGTGGATGGCACAGTGGGGTCTGTCCGATGGGTTCCGGAGGAGATCCATGGAGGCGTCTTCACCTAGGAGGGAGCGAGGTGCTTTTCCCCTGTTTCGTACCTCCCCTGACGTCGGTGTGCAATGAGGGACTATGAGCTCGGAGGCATGCAGAGACGTGCCTCCTGCCCTGCTCCTCTGTCGATCATCGCCCAATCTGCTGGCTGCTTCTCCTCTTGCCGCGCTATCCACCTGGGCTTCCCTAGGTGGCAGCCTTGTGGCGGGAGCCTGCAGAGCCCCTCCCCGGAGAAGGAGAGCTGCTGTTGGGCGATCTATCCTTCTCCACCCCAGCCGACCCCCGTCGACCCGAGCTCATTCCTGAACCCGGGTCGCCAGTGTGGTGCGAGGTGTGGCATCCAGTGCCTCAACCCTCAGCACCACCGGGCCGGCAAGAACCACCTTCTTGACAGGAGAAGTGACTAGAACCTGCCATTCTAGCTCGGTGGTGTGCTGATCCCACTGGATCCTTAATGTCCATTGAGGGATCCTCATGTGTAGCCTGACTAGGGGTACAGTGACAATGGCAGCAGCCGTCAGACCCAGCAGCATTAGGAATGTTCTGGCTGTGACATATTTGCTATTATAAAGCAGCTGGGTCTGAGCCATCAGGCAGCCTGGCCTGTCCTGGGGCAGGGAGACAAAGCCCTGAGCTGTGTTCAGCACTACCCCTATGTACTGCAGATGCTGGCAAGGGGTCAGAACTGACTTAGGCAGGTTGGACATGAGCCCTAGGTTGTGAAACAGCTGTCTGGTACATGCTAAGGTGTGGGACATTTGCTCCCTGGGCTGTGCTTTGAGCAACCAGTCAACTAGATAGGAAAGGTTTCACAGCCTCACTGTCCTGAGAGCTACTGCCACCACTTCCAGGCAGTTGATAAAGGCCTGTGGCACAGATGACAAGCCAAAGGGCCAAAGCCTGAACTGGAAGTGCTCCCCCGGAACAGGAAGCTGAGGTAGTTGCTTGCAAGGTGGGGGGGGGGCAATATGGATATGCAAGCAGGCTGCCTGCAGGTCCAGGGAGTATAACCAGTGCCCATGCTGCATACTGACCAGCGGGCTGATGAAAAGTGGGAGATGGGCTGGGAGGAGCAGCAATCCCCAAAGCCAAAGAGGGTATGGCAAAGTTCCCAAGCCCAAACTCAGAGCTTCCCGATCTACAGGGTTCCTGTATTGTACAGGGAATGGAAGCTATGTACATGGAAACACTTCCATAACCTTGCACTGGCTATTCTGGAAAACAGGGCAATGGGATTCCACAGGGAATAGCAAACTACAGGAAAAGTGCCCTGGAGTTGTAGGGGAAAAATGCCCAATCAATATGGGAGCACAGCAAACACCTGCAAGTCCTCAAAGTGAAGCTCATTTGTGTGGCCACCAATCAATCAATCAATCAAAATCTTTATTTAACCAGGTGGACACCGTTGAGCAGGGCTCATTTTTGAGGTGGACCTGGGTAGAATACAAAGTCAATATACACTGCATAATATAAAGTCAATATATGATACATATACAAATACATATACAAACAAAATGGATCCAAAGGTGAATACAATGGACAAGGTGCTTAGTTAACAGCAATGGCATAGTCAAATATACATACTGTCTTTAGGGTGTTTCAAAGAATAGGGACAATATATACACGACAAGCCAGAGAAAAGTCCAGCTGGATAAGTGGACCCCAGGTATAGGTAAAGAATACCAGTCAGCGCCAATAAAATGGAGGTGGGGGGAGGAGGAGGAGGAGGAGGAATGGAAGCCTAGAGAGGGGTGGAGGATGACCGTATGAGAAGGGAAGAGGTGGCACACATGTACTAGGGATAAATGGCATAACCATAACGGAAAGTGTGCAGCTCCAGCCTGGCAAAGGAGGAGGTGGGTATTCATAGGGAGATAGTGTACAGTTGAAAAGGTTACAATTCCTGTCATAGAGTACAAAGGCTGGAAGTATGTAAGGATGCTGAGTTGGGTGGGGGTGGGGTTTCAAGGTGCAGGAAGCCCCAATCCCAGGAGAGGCATAGGATTGCCCTCCACTAAATAAAGGAGGAGGGGAAAGTCAGTCCACCAAAAAGGACAGCCCAGGAAGGAGTAGACTAGCATGCCCCTTCAAAAAACGTGCCGTGCAAAAGTGAAGCTCTTCAGTAAAGGGTGGTGGTATGTGATGCCTATAGTAGAAAAGAAGAAGCATCGACAAGATTGTGTACAGATGGTGCATGATCCTGTGGGCAGCTGATGCCAGTAAACTGCTTGGTATCGATGTTTACATTGTCGATGGCCATGAGGGACTGGGAAACAGAGGCGCCCCTGGCAGGACAGGCACCCAACATCGATAGCAAAAGCCAGGAGGAGTGTCGACATGGCTGTGCACCCACCAAACCTGGTCCTAGCAGAAAGGACCAAGGCTAGAGAACTCACAGCCATTGATGGGCCTGAGGAGATGACTGATGGGGGAAGGCAGAAGATGCTGCCATCAGGACAGGTATTCCAGCTATTGCCATTGTGATGGAATGGAGAGCGATGACAGAGGAGGCACATGGCACCACCATTGATGGACTGGGCCAGCTCCAACTGGCTTAGAAGGAATGTCAGCACTCCCACCACTGCAAGGTGATGGAGAGAGGCACTTAAACAGGGGAGGCACAGGGTGCCACTGTCTATGGTCCTGGACCAACCATGACTGGCCTAGGAGAAACACTGGCCGTACTCCATCCAGGGGAAGAGTGGGAAGTGGAAGAGATGGGAGAGGCTCAGGTGTCACCATTCCCCAAAAGGGCCAGGTACAGCTGGAGCATGGAGGCTCGCCCCAGAGTCCCCTACTCAGTGAATCCTGTTGGCAAGAGCAGGGGGGTAGACATTAGAAGAATCCAATTGGGAGGAGAGTGTTTTTCCCAAAATCCCTGGAGAAATCTTCATTTAAAAATTTTAAGAAAATGTAGCCACAGCTCACACAGAAAGCCAAAGCTGCCGACGAAGAGGAAGCCCTACAGTCAGACAGCTGGTCGGGGACATGGCCTAGCCAAGCACTCCAGAGTAACTAAAAGCCTGGTGACAGAGGCCTGAACTGTGGGCGGAGATGGCACAGGAGCCAGCGCCAAAGATTCTGGAAGACTGCAGTAGGCAAGTTTCTGCATGGTATGACGAGTTTTGATCGATGGTGGGAAAATGACTGAGGAGGGACAGGACCACCCATGTTTACATAAGGAATGTCGGTGTCAGACATTGTTGTGGGCAACCCTTAGAAGTATTGCTTGAGAACAGTTTCTGTGTGGTCCTAGCGCCTGGTGGCTTATGTTTCATAGGTGTGGCCTGATGAAAGAGAAATCCTTGAAGAAGAGCAATGCTTTCTGATTATATACTTCTAACATTTTGTGAGTCTGAAGTATATAGTATTATAGTTTGTCAAAAATGTAACAAGGCCCCAGGCTTGGATAGCTTGGCTACAGAACTGTTTCTTGCCCACCCTAAGTGGTGGGCAAAAATATTAACCATTGTTTTTAATGAAATAAACACAAACCTAAAAATGCCAAAAGATTGGGAGAAGGGTTTGGAAGTGTCACTTCACAAGAAAGATAATGTTTTGAACCCAAATAATTATTGCCCCACTACTTTATCTTACTTTTTTTCTCCCCTGTGGCTCCTGGTCGGCTCCTACTTCCATGCGTCCTCTATCTCCAGCTGCTGACCATCCACACCCATCTCCCATTTGGGCCACCACCTTACTACCCCCATGGTGGGGTGGTGGGGAGCCCCCAACTCTCCACCAGGACTGGATCCAATGCAGACGGTGCCCTCAAAGATGGTGCAGTAGGCAGCTGGCCATCAAGCCACTCGACCTGGCTGCCAGTGTCCTTTTTCCTGTCATCAGATGAGCATGCAGTGCCAACAGTGGGCGTGCCATACATGCATCCACACGTAGCGCGCATGCCGGCTGCTCTGCCTCTGTGCCCCACTGTATTGGCCAGGCATGCCAACACCTAGCCTCTGCTAGGTGTCAGGCAAACACCGGCCACTGTTCCCCACCCTCCCCAGGACAGGAGAGCAACACACAAATTTCGCTTACATGCCTGGATTTATGAATCAAACAACTTCTGTTAATTTCACAGTCAGAAGTTGGTTTTCATGAGGGTTTCAGCACTTTAGATAATATTTTTACATTTGATTACCTGGTGGAAAAGTACACTTTTTACCAGAAAGCTCACTATATGTTTCATACCTTAACTTAAGTGCTGCTTTTGATAACATGAATGGGTAACACTGTGGGAAATCTTAAAGAGATATGGCATTGATAATAATCTATTAACAATAATGCGGTTGGTTCATAAAGATAACGTTAGTGAAGTAAGAGTATCAAAAGGTGGCATAATCTAAACCCAATTAATATAAAAAAGAGACCAAACTGTGATGCTTACGTGCACCCTTGTTGTTTAGTTTGGACGTAGGAAGTTTAAACTTAACACTGAACTTGACCCTCTCCTCCAAGAATTATGGAGAGAAAAGTTTTAATGGATGCTGATGATTTGTTATTGTGATGTTATGCCATTTGGTTTTAAAAGTGCAATCTGTACAACAATTATGCATCTGAATAAGTTGGGGTTTCAACGAAACCATGAAAAGTCCCAAATTATGTTTTTTGGTAAGGGAAAAAATGCAAAGTGCTTTGCTTCAACAAGATCCCTGTAGGCGTAGCCCACTGCTACAACTATCTGGGGCTACATGTTGATTTGGCAATCTCTTGGAAGCATCATATCATGACTGTTAAAAAGCAGGGTATACAGGCCTAAAAAGATTTGGTAGCAATTTTGTGGAGACTTTTAGAGATGATCTTCAACAAATGTTTGTTGCAAAGATTAGTAGTCTCTTACTGTATGGAGCAGAAATATGGGCATTCACCAAGCATGATAAAGATCTGGAACCTGCTCAAAATACTTTTTATAGGCAAGTCTTAAGTTTACAAAAAGATTACCCTACAGCAGTACTTGGATGTGACCTGAATTTAAACTCCACAATTACCCTACTAGCACAAATATGAGTTGTTCAGTTTTGGGAAAGATTAAAGTGTTTGGAGCAGGACAGAATGTTGTACAAATCCTGGATGGAAAGGAAGAAAATAGGAAGGATTCCTTATGGTTCTAATAGAAACTTATTGATAAAGATAGGACTACCAGGAATTTGGGATAACTATGTTATTGAGAATATAAATTCTTATTTGTAAAAGCTCACAGACAGCATGTTCCAACTGGAATTTGGAAAACTAGTTGATGTTGAAAATATTTATGTTAATGAACATTTTTAAATCATAGGGACCAAATAAAAATATTTGTCCTTCTGTGAAAAGGAAACTCACAGAAATGCTTACTATAGATTCCATACTGGTTTTATCATGGTGGAGAAGTTCTTAAATAGAGGAACTAAAACTTGGAGTGAGGCAGTATTCTGGAAGTGCAACCAGTTTACTAAGAAAAAACAAATCATCTCAGTTTTGATTGTCCCCTTTTCAGTATAAGGGGAAAATGGTTGATCCCAATCTGGAAAAACATGACCAGTTCGAATAGCAAAGAAAACATCAAAAATTGTAGAATGTATGCTATTCTGTGAAATAAAATGCCATGTTTGCCACTGCAAGTTTTACATATTATGCATTGTCCATAATCTGAAAATAAACTTGGTAAACTTAAATGAAACAGCAGTCCAAGATCACATTTTGGTTACTTTTCTCTGTAAAAGAAAGTCATATGATTCTGATTTTATACAACTTATAAATTATTTACCATGTATAACTTGTACGAATGTATATCTTGCGCATGTCATGATCAGTTTTATTGTGATTCTATGAAGTACTGTATGTGATAACTGTTTTTATGTATACTATTTAATAAAACCCTGGACTTTGAACCTTGCATGGCATGGGCCACCCACTGCCACACTGATACCCTGGCAGAGCCTGTATAGTTTTAATTGATTTTTAATAATCTCCCATGTTACAGTACATTTTCAAAAGTTGTAAGCGGAGTTATTATATGCATGCTTACTTTCCAAATGGACTTCAGAGACAAATGCATCTGCTGAAGCAGTAGACAATCTTACCACATAAAAACTAACATAGCGTAACCATTTGATTATGCAAAGCTTTCAATGCAATTTATGTGGCTACATCTGGAGATTTTGTCTGCACTGTATTTATTTTATTATTTTTTTACATGACCGTAGTTCATATGAGTCATTATTCCTGGCAAGGAAATGGTAAAGCAGCAGAATTTGATTTAATGTTTTTTTTTTAGTGAATCTCCTGAAAGGAAACACTTAATTGCTCTTCTAGGAGACATACTTAAAACAAACATAACAACACATTGCAGGTTTTAATCATGTCCCTCCTCATGTCCCCCTTCTGCCTTCTTTCCTCTAGCAAGTACATATTTAGATTCCTCAGCCTGTCCTAGTATGGGCTGCTCTGCTGACCCTGAATCCTCTTCATTGCCTTTCTTTGCACTGCCTCCAGATGATTTACATCCTTTCTCAGATGGGGGCTATAATACTGCACACAGTAGGCAAGGTGCAGTTGCACCACAGGTCTATACAGCGGCATGATCACCTCCTTACTTCTACTTGGGAACCCTTTAGCTGTGCATCCCAAAATCCTATTTGTCTTGGCTATTGTCTTTTTGCATAGCATAGATTTTTCCAGTATACTGGTTGCAGCTACACCCAGATCCTTTTCCTCCTCCTTCACTATGACATTAACTCTACCTATGCCAGTATTCAGCTCTTGGGTTCCTGCAACCAGTCTGTATCGCCTTGCACTTTTTCACATCGAACACCAGTTGTGATATACCAGATCATCTTTCAAGCTTTGCAAGGTCCTCTCTAAGGTCCCTTCCCCCCTTTTCAGTATACACCCTCCCACAGAGTTTTGCGTCAACCGCAAAGAGGCAACTCTTGCCTCTAACACCTTCCCCAAGTCATTAATGAACTCACTAACACAGGGCCAAGCACTGACCCCTGTGGGACCCAGCTGGTGACCTCCCTAGATCCTCATATCTCCCCTCCCACCAATACCATTTGGGCCCTCATGCTGAACCAGTTTGCCACCCACCTCATCGATGTACTCTCCACTCAGAAGTCCTCCAAATGTTTGATTAATCTCTTGTAGGAAACTGAATCAGGCTTTACTGAGATCCAAGTACAGTATATCAACTACTTGCCCCTTGTCAGCAGCCTCTGTTATCCAGTCAGAGAAATCCATGAAGTTGGTTTGGCATGACCTCCCCAGCATGAACACATGCTGCCTCTCATCCTGGAATCCATTTGCCTTGAGAAATTCAACCAATCATTCTTTCATGGTGGTCTCCATCAGCTTGCCCACTATAGATGTCTAGCTGACAAACCTGTAGTTCCTTGGCCCATCCCTAGCTAACTATTATGCAACAGCACCACATGTGCTGTTCACTCGATTGGCACCTTCCCTGTATTTAGTGAACTATTAAAAATGTCTGCGAGTGGTCCTGCTAGATCTGCCGCCAGTTCATCCAATACCCTGGAGTGCATGCCATCCGGTTCTAGGTACTTGCTCTCCTTTAGGGTTCAAAGTTCCTTCATGACCTAGTCCACCATAATCCTGTCCTCTACTATACATGCAACCCCTTCGTTCCCCTTCCCATCATCCTTTAGTAAAAACAGAGCAGTACTTGTGTAAAACCTCAGCTTTATCCCTCCCTCCCTCCCTTTCCTCTTCTTAAGTTTAACAGTGTCCTCTTTAATGGCCTTTTTTCTCTCTTCTATATATATGAAGAAGGATTTGTCTACTTTCCTGATCCCCTCTGTAATCTGCAGTTTCTTCCATGCCTTTGCCTGCCTATCTTCAGTGCCTTCTTCACCTTCTCCACATAGGTTATCCTATTGTGATCCTTCTGGGGCATCCTGTACTTCCTGTATGATGACTTTTTTTCTTTAACAGCCCTGTTCACCTTCCTTTTGAGCCAAAGCTAGTTTCAGGATTTCTGTTTTTTTACCCCTCTGCTTAAGGCAGACTTCTATGGCTGCTATGATCCCATCCTTGATTATGGTCCATTTTAGGTCCATGTTCAGATCCTCCCTGAACCTAGCAAGTCTCTCTAGCATCTTGTCCATCCTACTTAAGCCAGCATTCCTAAAATCCAGTACACACATGTTTGTGTTTAGGATTTCCTTCCCAATATCTATGCAGAAGTGCACTGTCTGGTGGCTACTGCTTCCCAGTGGTTCCCTCACTGTAGTCTCCCTTACATTATCCCTGTTCATTAGTACCAGGTACAGGATGGGTCCTTCACTAGTGGGTTCATTAACTTCCTGGATCAGGAACATGATCAGAACCACATGAGGAACAGTTGGCTCCTATTGCAGGTGGAAATTTTAATATCCCACTGAATGCCACTTTATCTTGGGCATGTTGAAGTCCCTCACTATCAGCATCTCTCCCATCTCTGCTGTCTGCCTGATCATGTCACCCATCTCCTTATCCTTTATTTTTACCCTAGGTGCTGCTCCCCCTTATGCCCCCCACTTCAAGTTTAAATTCAGAGTAATGCTAATGTAGTCTCCAGTTCAGTCACAAAGTAGCTTTGTTCCCTTCCTGCTTAAGTGTAATCTGTCTGGTAAGTAGAGAGTCCTATCTTTCTGGTCCCTATTCCAATGCCCAGCCACCCTGAAACCCCACTCCCTGCACCAGTCCCACAACCAGGATTTGAATTCCTGTACATACCCTTTTCTTGATGAATTGGCCCTAGGAACTGGTAGCACTTCTGAAAAGACTACTACTCTGGCTTCACCCTGGCAGATCTGTCCAACCTCTCTAAACCTATTCTGCAGCACCCCCACTTTGCGTCCAGCCAGGTCATTAGTTACCAGGTAGATGACCACATGTGGGTTTCTCCCACACCCTGTATGAGCGAATGTACCTTTGGGCAAATCCTACCTGCCATAATACTTAAAAGTCACACTACCCTCCTCCTACTCTTCTTCTCCCCTTAGCCCAACCCACTCCCTCACTATCAAATGCCCTATGACCATCACTCTACCATTATTCACCCTATCTGTTATGGATCCCTCCTCCTCCTAACTAGCTCCCTTTCCTGTCATCCTCCCATCCCTTCTTCACATCCTTTTGTTTCATGTCTGTCCTCAAGTCCTTTCCCTTTCTCCCTCCCTTGAGCACCCCATGCTATACCTGCAGTTGCTTCCATTCCCCTTGGCCTCCTCTGACCCTCTTGAAGCTCCTTTTGAGCTCATTCAAGACTTTTTCCTCTTCTCTTCTCTTCCTCATGCAGACTATCTTGGGTACATCCATCTCCTCCGCAGTCAGTGGCTGGAAATAATTGCTAATTATTACCCCCACTTGCTGACTCACTCCCTCTGCCACCTTCTGTCACCTGTTGAACCTTCCCCCCTCCCATAGCTGTTTACCAACCTGCCTCCAGTGCCTTCTTATCCTTTGGGGTAGAGGGACCCACAATTTGCTGTCCTTCATCCCTTCCACCTCAACACCCTTCCCTGTTGTCACCCCCTTAATAGCCTTCTCTACCTGTCTCTCATTTAGCCTTCCCAGTTCAACCCTACTCCCTCCTGCCTTTCCACAACCTCCCAAACTTGTTCCCTGCTCAGTCCTACCTACCTGCCATCCTGCTAGTGCTCCCAGTTTTGCCCTAAGCCATCAGGAAACCTAGCTTCCTATACACTATGCAACCCCCTGACCACTACATTGTTCCCAAAATCACAGCCACCGCACAGCCCTTACAGCCCACCACCCTCCCCTCTCCATCTCCTGTCCCCACATTTTTCTAACAAGTAATATCCACTACCAGCTCAGTGTACCTCCGTCCTTCCTTGAACTCTTGATCACTCCTATTTCTCTGCAGCTGGTAAGTGGTTTATTTTTCATTATAATCTGCTTCCTGCAGACCTATCCCAGGTTGGGAATAGTTGCAGCTAATTATCCTCTTGCCTCTGCAGACCCACCCCATATAGGGAGTTGGTACCCACCTATTTACATGCTTCTGCAGGTCTACCCCAGAAAGGGATTAATTAAAACCACTAAATGTATCTTTCTCTGTAGGGTTCTCCCAGATAGCGAGTAGATTTTCCACCTATATGCTTATCTCTGTATTTATTTATTTATTTATTGAATTGTTTCACCAGGAAAGGCACACTGAGCAAAAGATTCTTGTCTCCCGATGTGACCTGGGGGAAGGGTTACAGGGGGATGATAACATGCAGGTTATCAAGCAATAACATAAAACAGGTATACAGTGCAATAAGTTTACATTTGGTTACACATTGGTTAATAGTCAGCTACAATTGTGCAGGGAATGCGTATCCCAGATGCATAGATACATACAGACAATACATCTATACATAGAGTACAGATTCTAAGGTGGATTAACACTTGGTATCTGAATCTAGGCAGGCAGGACAAAAATGATAACAGTAGACAAGTAAATGCCATGGTTGGTTATATAAGCCAGCTTCCAGTGCTGTGCTGCTGGTCAGGCAGTTGGGTCATGAGAGTTATCAAAAGCAGGCACAGTTTACCATGAGGTAATTTGCCAGTCCAGTTGATAGGGAATGAGTGGAAGAGGAGTGGTGAATTTGAGGGGGGAGATCATTCAAAAGTTTTGGGAAATGGTGCAAGAAGGCTGTTTGGCCTGCAGAGGTCTTTCACCTGGGGATATGTAATAGTCGGATGTCAAGTGACCTGAGGACATGGGGGTGGGGTGGGGGCTGAAGAGAATATGGAGGAGAGACAGGAGGGGAGTGCTGCAAGCCAGAATTTTGAGACAAATTTGGAGCAATGTAATGTGCGGTGATTTTTGAGAGATGGGAAGGTGAGTGAGCGGTATAGGTCACAGTGGTGAGAGCAGTAGGGAGCATTAAGAGTGAAATGGCAGAAGGCGTTGGAAAGAGTGTCTAGTTTCAATAGGGTGGATTTAGGAACAGCGCTGTAGACTATGTCACAGTAGTCTAAGGAAGGAAGGATCATCTTTTGCACAAGTTCCCACCTAACCATAGAAGGGAGGCTAGTTTGGTTCCTATACAGGGCACTGAGCTTAGGGCAGAGTTTTTTTATGATCGCATCGATGTGGTCAGTGAAGGTAAGGTGACGATCAAGCCATACCCCTAGATACCGGAAGGAAGAGACGTCCTCCAGAGTTGTCCCATCCTGGGTGTGGAAGAAGGGGAGGGAGGGGAGTCTAGATAGCCGTTGCCTTGTGCCGAAGGTCATAGTGACCGTTTTTTTAGTGTTTAGGGAGAGCTGGTGTGAACTGAACCAGAGTTGAACTTTATTGAAGTCAGACTGGAGATTGGATGCAGCTTCTTATGGGGTGGAGCCGGAGGTGAATAGGACAGTGTCATCCACATACATATGTGTAGATGTAGCTGTGCAGATTTGTGGTAGGTCATTAAGGAAAATAGAGAACAGAATGGGGCTGAGCACTGACCCTTGGTGGACACCAGTAGTTACAGGGAGGGGGGAGGATGTGGCATCAGCAATTTTTACTGATTGTGTTCTAATCAAGAGGTAGGCACTGAACCAGTTAGTGGCTGAGGTAGTGAGGCCTGCTTCCGAGAAGCTTTTTAACAGTAATGGATGGGAGACAGTGTTGAAAGCTTTAGTAAGGTCGACAAATATTGCTGAGGAGATCTTCCCTTTGTCCATTCCAGAGAAGATGGCGTCAGTGAGTCTAATCAAGGAGGATGCAGTGGAGTGACCCTTCCTGAACCCAGACTGGAATGGCGTGAAAAGTTTGAGTCTGAGAGAAAGGAGGTAAGTTGGGCGAGCACCAGGTGTTCTTGTAGTTTAGCAATGACTGGGAGGAGAGAGATAGGACAATAGTTAGAAGTGGCAGAAGGGGGATCCCCTTTAGGGAGGGGAATGACAACGGCATGCTTCCAGGTCTGGGGGACAGCTGCAGTGGCGAAGGAGAGGTTCAGAAGATTCGCAAGAGGGATTGCTATGGCTGGGGCAGAGAGGTGGAGGAGTTTGGTGTCCAAACCATCAGGGGATTTGCCTTTTGATGGATTTAGAGCCAGTAAAGCCTTGAGTGCTTCAGATTGCATGATAGCTTTGAAGGAGAAGGTGCAAGGCCCTAGTGAGTTCATTGGTCCTGTGGCAGGGTCAGGTGGGGCAGCGGAAGGCAGGGAGGAGAGGAGAGTTGAGGCACATGAGGTAAAATATGTTTTGAACTCGGCAGCCACCGCCTGTGGATCCAAGAGGAGAGAGTTGTTTACTTTTAGGAGCAGTGTGAGATTTGCGGCTAGGGGGGAGAAGAGGGAGTGGATGACCTTCCAGAATTTGGATGGGCTATTTAAGTTCGACTGGAGGAGGAGCTGAAATATTCCGCTTTAGCGAGGCGAGTTGCTGTAGTGCACTTGTTCCGCAGCACACGGTATGTGGTGAAATCTTGTGGGAGGTGAGAAGATTTATGTGCTCACCAGGCTTTGTCATGGGCATTTTGGCAGGCTAATAGTTCATGGGTGATCCATGACAGGTGGTTACCATGTACCCTTGAGTGACGCAGTGGGGCATGCATATTCCAGATGTTGAGGAATGTGTCTTGGAAGTGTAGGAGGGCACTGTCTATTGTGCAGACAGTAGCGGGTGGGATCCAGTTTGCATGGGCTAAGCCCTCAAGCATGGGGGCGAGATTGAGGGATTTATAGGACCATTGGATTAGGAACTTTGGGGCAGATTTGGGGAGCTGAATTTTTCTGACCAGGTAAATAATATGGTGGTCACTCAGGGAGTCAGGGAGCAGTCCAGCTTGGAAGACCCAGTGGGGGTGGGTGGTGAATGCCCATTCTGTTAGAGAGTGGTTCCCAGATTTGAGGTTTAGGCGGGTGGGCTCGGTGATGGATTGTGACAGATTTAGTGCCAAAATGTCAGTGTGGGCTTTGCTGAGAGATTGAACTAGCCAGTTGTGGTTAAAATCCCACAAAATATATAATTCCCCAGTAGAGGTTAAGGAGGAAATTTGTGAGATGAGGTCAGTGACAGATGTTGCTGGTGTGCCTGATCAGCAGTATACACTGGCGATGAAAATCAGGAGTAAGAAGGGTAGATCCAGTTGAACCAGCAGAAGCTCATGGGCTTTAGGTTTGGACTTGGCTAAGACTATGGAGAAGTGTAGTTCAGTGTTTACATAAATGGCCACACCGCATCCTCTGGTTGCCCTGTCCTGGTGGGCCATAGTGTAACCTGGGATAGAGACAGAGGAATCAGAGATATTTTTGTTTAGCCATGTCTTGGAAAGGATGATGACGTCTGGGTCATAGTGGGCTGCGAGTACCTGGAGGAAGTTGAATTTTGAGGCTAGGCTTCTTATATTTAGGTGCAGAAGATGCAGGCCACATGGAAGGGGGCACCATTAGGGTTTGTGTTTGTAGTCAAAATTGGGGAGGGTCCAGCTGAGTTTAGCAGGGTAGGGGTATGATGGGGACCTCGGTTTGGATGAACGTCCCCTGCTGCAAGGAGCAGAAGGGCAATTGTAAGTTAATGTCTTATAAGTTGAAGCCACCAATATGTGATTGAGTGCCTTCTTGTATGTGTCCGTGGGTGACTATGTTTGGTTAGATGGGAGGTAAGCAGTTGTAGAATTATCCAAGTGTGTGAGGGGGGAAAGAGGAAGGGGCAGGGTCATGTGTTTGAGTGGGCCCTCGTTTGGCTGGGAGTTGTGGCAGTCACCGAGTTTGGAGGGGGTTGTGGGACCTATCAAGATCAGGCAGGATAGGGGGTAGTTTATGGAATGTTTGTGGTACGTTGGCGAGGAGTGGAGGGTGGTAGATGATTATAATAGCCAGGAGGGGCAGGTAATCTAGTAGTAGGGACATGGCTAGTGGCATGTAGAGAGTAGTATACTAGCTGGTCAGGCAGCACAATATCTTAGGAGGAGCTAATGGTGTGAGGGGTGAGAGGGAGAGGGAGGAGTAAGAGAAAAAAGAAAGAGAAAAAAGTCTTATTGAGTACTGGCTGAGAGAGAGAGAGAGAGAGAGATCTAAGATGCCAGAAGATAGCCAGTGACCTCTAGTGGCTCATTAGTATAAGGTACAGATGGGAAACCAGGGAGATAGAGAAAAAAAAGTTACGTCCCACGACAGCATACACTATAAAGATAACACCAGCTAAGGGTGTGAGGGTATTGGGGGGGCAATAGATTGCTAGGAAAAAACAATCGGAAGAGTACAAATTACAGTGTAGGCAGAGGTGCACCAATCAGCTTGGCCTTTGAAGCCGGCAGGACCAATCAGGGTCTGCAGACCGAACACCGCACCAATCAGGAGCAAGATGGCTCTGTTACAGAACGGCAGCAATACCTTTAGTGTGGATCTGCAGCAGGCAACCAGGAGGGTGGGCAGAGGCTGGGTGCTGTAGACGGTGGTGACTGAGGAGAAAGGGCCGCGGAGACAGCCGTGAAGTGTTTGGCACCACTTGGGCTTGAATCCCTAGGAAGGAAGAAGAGGGCAGGAACTAAATAGATTAAAAATAAAGATTTCTTGGGGAGGGGGCGGGAGGCTGGCGGCAGACCATCAGGGAGGGTGGGAGTGATTAAGAGCAAGACAAAAGGTCTGGCTAACAGGATTAGCAGGGGTGGGGTTTGACAGGCACAAAGGGAGAGAGAGCAGAGCTTGGGGGGGAGGTGGTGTCCAAAATCAAGAGCAAATTTAGCAAAGGTCAGGACTTTTAGAGAGAACTGGAAAGTGGGCTAGGTAGAGAAAGAAACAAGCTGGGAAAGGCAGGTTTTAACAGGAAAAAATAAAAAGCAGGTGAAGAGATGATAGGCAGAGAAGGAAAAACCAACAAGTCAGTATTATGATCTAAGCAACTTAGCTCTACACAGTTTAAGGCTGTTCATGCTAGTCAGGACATGACTAGAATTACAGACAGTATAAACAGACTCACCCTGCAAATCCTGTTTTAAACAAGTAAATAAGGCAAGTCAGGCTACGCTAAAAAGGTCTAGCTAGAGAAACAGTTTCAAGAAAAATTACGCACACCGAGGGTGTACAGAAAATCCCAGTTACCACTCTTCCCATGTTTTATTTTTTATACTAAATGCTCCCTTTATTCAGTTTGTCTTAATTATTCAGTAAAGAGAACATGAATGGAATGTCAGTATAAACTACTTTGTTAGTAATGAACACATACTTAAGTACTTTAACTTTTTTACTGTTTAAAGATGTAAAACATTTGAAATTCTTACGTTTAAGCATTTGAACTTAAATTTGAACCCCCTTAAAGCAGAAAGAGGCTGGGAAGATAGTCAGAATAGCAAAGGTCCAAACTGAGGAAAGGATAGCCAACTCTGTTAAGAAGGGGGATAAGACCTTTTATAGGTACATTAGGGAGCGAAGAAAGACCAAAGGAGGGATACTGAGGCTTAATAAAGGGGAGGAAATGTGGGTAGAGGGTGACAGTGAAAAAGCAGGGATACTGAACGAATATTTCTGCTCTGTATTCACAAAGGAAGAAGAGGGGGAGATACATAAACCAAACAAGAGAAACACTCTGAAGACGGGGGTCGATACCAGTCCATTTACAGAAGAAAGGGTTCTGAAAGAACTAATAAAATTGAAAGTGGACAAAGCAATGGGGCCTGATGGGATTCACCCAAGAATTCTAAAGGAACTAAAGGTAGAACTAGTGACACTGCTGACTACTTCTTTTAACAAATCATGGGAGGATGGGGTGGTACCTGAGGACTGGAGGAGGGCAGATGTGATTCCTCTTCACAAAAGTGGGAGCAGGACAGAGGCAGGAAACTACAGACCAGTTAGTTTGACCTCAGTGGTAGGGAAAATGATGGAATCGCTTCTTAAGGAAAGAATTGTTGAGTACCTAGAGGCCAGTGGGACAGGACCCAAGGCAGCATGGATTCATGATGGGAAGGTTGTGTCAGACGAATCTAATAGATTTCTTTGACTGCGTGACCAAAGTAGTAGACCAAGGAGGGGCTGTTGACATGGCCTACCCAGATTTTAGCAAGGCATTTGATACAGTCCCACACCAAAGATTAATACACAAGTTAGCCAGCCTTGGAGTTGGTCCCAAGGTAGTAGCCTGGATAAAAAATTGGCTAGATAACAGGACTCAAAGGGTAGTAGTAAATGGAGTCCACAGTGAAGAAAGGAGGGTTACTAGCAGGGTACCACAGGGTTCAGTACTAGGACCGGTCCTTTTTAATGTCTTTATAAGTGAGATTGCAGAGGAACTGGAAGGAAAGGTATGTCTCTTTGCAGATGACACAGAGATCTGCAACAGGGTTGATACACAAGATGGAGTGGAAAGGATGAGAAGGGACTTGGCAAGGTTGAAGGTATGGTCAGCTGTATGGCAGCTGAGATTCAATGCAAAGAAGTGCAAGGTAATGCACCTGGGAAACAAAAACCCAGGGGAAGAGTACACAAATGGGAGTGAGATACTGACAACAGTAAAAATGGAAAGGGACCTGGGGGTAATTATATCAGATGATCTAAAGGTGGGTAAGCAATGTGAGAAGGCAGTAAGGAAGGCTGGGGGGATACTGGGATGCATAGGGAGAGGCATCAATAGTAGAAAACAGGAAGTTGTTATCCCTCTGTACAGACAGTTGGTGAGACCTCATTTGAATACTGTGTGCAGTTCTGGAGACCCCATCTCCGCAAAGACATAGACAGAGTGGAGGCTGTCCAGAGGAGGGTAACAAAATGGTGCAGGGTCTGCACCAGAAGACATACAAAGAAAGACTAAAGGAGCTTAATATGTGTACCCTTGAGGAAAGAAGGGAGAGAGGGGACATGATAGAAACTTTAAAGTATCTCAAGGGAATCAACAAAGTCCAAGAGAGTAGCATCTTTCAGAAAAAGATGTGCAAGAACAAGGGGGCACAATTTGAAGATAGAGGGGGGACGGCTCAGAGGTAATGTGAGGAAGTATTTTTTCATGGAGAGGGTTGTGGATGCATGGAACAGCCTCCCTGAGGATATCGTGGAGTCAAGAACAGTGGGGGAATTCAAGAATGCATGGGACAGACATAAGGCAGTCCTAGTGGGGGGTAGGAGGAAGTAAGCTGTTGGTTAACTAGGATCTGCAGCTTATCTGTTAGGTAGGAAAATGGGCAGACTAGGTGGGCCAAGCGGTCCTTATCTGCCGTCACATTCTATGTTTCTATGTTTCTTTTATTGCAGTCCCATTGGCTTTTTTTTAAGGAAAATATGACATTTGCTATTAGAGAATCTAGTTCTGGCATTGAAAGTTCTGTGAATTCTCTTGTCTCACCCATGTCGGATAGGTACTTTCTGATGAGTCTGATGTCACTGTTAGTTTTCTTCTGGGTGTTCCTATTTTGCTGCTCTTCAATAAATTTCTGCCTCTCACTGGTAGTGGTGAATCTCAATGCCTGTGCTAATGTTATAGTTCAGTTATTTATTTTTCTAGTGCGATAGTACATTTTTGGTGGTAATTTTTGTTTCTTTTTTTTTTTTTTAAGCCCACTGCTGCGATTGCCAGTTGGCAGTTTGTGTGAAAGTTCCATGAAGTACTACAGAGTGTGAGCTGACAGCACAAAGTGAGAGGGAAGTTGACAGTGCGAGGTGACAGCGTGTGCTGAGTCAGACTGTTGGGGCTTTTGAACATCCATTTGGGGATTTTTGGGGATCATGCTTAATCATGATATGTAACACACAGGTGATAAATACCCACATATTATGCAGTTTGGCAGCCAATGTTCATAGTCAATAAACATCAATGACCATTTATTATAATCTTATAACACACAGACGTTCATACATTATTTTATATTTTAATGGACAGTTGCAGTTTGATCTTTGGCATCACTCGTGGCTTAGCTACTCGTGATGTCTTAAGGTCAAACTGCACTCGGAGGAAAAAGAAGGGTCATGACATATCCTATATATGCAGTGTATTATAGTGGCACTGTAGCACCAGTTATAGTTAGGGTTGAATGGGCTGTCTAATGTTAAACCCCAAATTTTACATTTTAATAGCATCACCACCTTTTAACAGATTTGAAAAGCATTTTGCATGTGTAGTCTTGGGAGAAAGGTCTTCTGATTTGTCAAGTTTAGTTCTGGTCAGATGTGCAGATTCTGAGATCTAGATAGTAAAAAAAGTGAAAAATTGGCATTTTTTGCTTTTTTTTTTTTTTGTCATCGCCTAGCACCCAGAGAGTTTGGGAGATCTGGTTTAAAGTTTTCAGCATAGAAAGAGCTTGGCCCAGAGTGATGCCTTTTATTAGTTAGGTGAAAAAGTAGGAATCTGTTCCAGAGTTACAAGGATTTCAAATTTCACTGCTGAGCACACGCAGTATGCTCTTTTGGATAGCTGTTTCAAACAAAAAAAGAATTTGGGCCATACGAAAAAGGATTCTGTTTCATATTGTAAGTAATCTTGTTTCATGAGAAAATAATTCTTTTTTTCCATTTGGCCACCATCTTGTTTCCTTTTTTCAAAAAAAAATTGAAAACCCATAAAAATCATATGGAACCACACAACGCTAATTTGCTAATTAGGACTCTATAAGCTGGATTCTGCAGTTACGTTGTGGAAACATGCCCCAGAAATGTGTTAACATATTTTAAAATTCTTTTTTTCATGAGATGATTTTCTTTTTCTGTATGGCCGTATAAAACATAAATAGGACCATAAGAAACAAGATTTCCTTTATACAAAAAAGAATTTGGACCATGTTTTTAAAAAAATATTTTTTGTATGAAGGAATCTTTTTTCATAAGAATGACAATCTCACAAAACAAGATTATGTCATACAAAAAAAAGAATTTGTATTTTTTTTCACATTCTTTTTTTCATTTGAAGGTAGTTAGGGCTGAGCAGGCTGTTTAATGTTAACCCTCTAAATTTCCACTTTAATTGCTTCACCATCATTCAATGGATTTGCATGAAATTTTGCATGTGCAGTCTTGGGGGCAAGGTTTCTTGATGTGCCAAGTTTTGTTCTAGTCAGATGTGTGAATTCTGAGATCTGAATAGAAAAAAAGTAAAACGTTCAATTTTTTTTGCTGTTTTTTTTTCAAATTTTTTTATTGCCTAGCACACAGATGGTCTGGAATTTTGATCTGAAATTTTAAAGGTAGAAAAGGCTTAGTCAAGAGTACTGCTTTGCATTGGTTTGGTGAAAAATATTAATCTGTTCCAGTGTTATAAGGATTTTAAATTTTGGTTCTGAGCATGCTCAGTATTCTCTTTTGAATAGCTGTTTCATATGAAAAAAGAATCTGGACCATACAAAAAAGGATTCTGTTTTGTATGGGGATGGGGGGGGGATCTTGTTTTATGAGAACAAATGGTTTCTGTTTTTTATTTCTTCAAAAACTTTTTGTTTGAAAAACTGTATCATAGAAACACACAAACACACATATCTTGCTAATCGGGACACCATTAGGTGGATTCTGCAGTTACGTTTTGGAAAAATGACCCAGAAATGTGTTTTTAACAAACTGTAATTTTTTTTTGAGAGATGATTTTCTTTTTTTTTAGTATGGTCATATAAAACAAGAATAGGGCCATACAAAACAAGATTGCCTTCATGCAAAAAAAAGAATTTAGACATTCTTTTTTTTATATGAAGGAATCTTTTTTTTTGTGAGAATGACACAATCTCATAAAAAAAGATTCCTTCATACAAAAATAGAAATTGGACTTTTTCGACCTAGGTTTTTTTTCACGTTCTTTTTTCATGTGAAGGAATCTTTTTTTGTGAGAGTATATCGTTCTCACGAAAAAAAATTTCCTTCATACAAAACAAGAATTTGGACTTTTAGTTTTTTTCACATTTAACTTTAACAAGCTATAACACCATCAATATTTGCAGTGAAGGGACAAGCTATAAATCAGAAGAAAGGTCTTGAAGTACTACAACAGTAACTCATAACACTCGCCCCAAAATTAAGGGGCACACATAAAAACATAAAAATAAAAAAAATGAAAATTCCCGTAGGATAACATAGCAACTTTAACAAGCCATAAGTCTGTCAATAATTGGAGTTAAGGGACAATGTATACACCCAAAAAAGGTGTCAGTGAGTAGTACAATACTAACACATAATCCCCTTTAAACAAACATGAGGTATGCACTGCACTCCAAAATTACCTCCAGTGTTTACTGTGGTGCCAAATCCATAATAAAAGTCCGATCATCAACAAAAATGCACCAAAGGTATATTTAGTCTTCCAGTGCAACCTTAGCAAATTTCAGAGCAAACTGACAAAACTTTACTGACATATGGGTAAAAAAAAAAACAACAACATATTTTGCCCATATACAATCAAGCACTGGCAGTTAAGAGGGACACTTGATATATTTTTCCCTTTGAAGTGAGCCCCACAAAAAAAAAACAATTACAACCAAGCACCTAAATTGCTTTTCTGGAGGCATGAAGGGGCCTTTACTTCCAGAGCCAGATGGATCTGTGCATCTATGGAGGGTTGGAAGCACATGACCCAAAGGGCCCTGCACTTCCTTATGCAGATGGATGTGTTCATGCAGGTCCCAAAGGGACCTGTGTGAAGGAGGATACAATTATATTATCTCAAAAAGTAAGGAAATTCTTTGCAAAAAAAGTGCATTAATGTACCAGTTAGGATTCATATTAAAGCAACAAAAGTTGGGTAATGTGGTGTTAGGGTTTCTAACCCCCATTTCCATTCTTCCAAGCAGCAAAGAAAAATACAGTTTTTATTGTCCTGAGTTCAGGAATCAGGGTTGTGGTCTTCTTGAAGTTATCAACCCCAACACTCACCCCATTCTCTTATAGTCTGCACATCTGAGCTCATTTGCTGATGGAATGAGGGGAGCGTTAGTGTTGATAACCCCAAGGAAGACCCCAGCCCTGATTTGCCAAGACTGAGGACAGCTAAAACCGTAATGTTTTTGCCTTTTGCTGCTTGGAGGGTGGGGTTAGAATGTTAAGGTTGGAAACCCTAACACCACATTTCCCTACTTTTTCTTGCTTTAATTTGAACCCTAACTTGTGCATTAATGCAGTGTTTTGCAAAGAATGTATTTGGTGTATACATTACAGAGACACAGTCATGCCCCTATAATTAGGGTTGAGTAGGCAGTTCAGTGTTAAATCCCAAATTTTGCACTTTAATAACTTCACAATCATTAAACAGATTTGTATGACAATTTGCATGCACGGTCATCTACGGTAGATCTCTGGATGAGCTGAGATACACTCCGATCGGATGTGCAGTTTCTGAGTTCCGAAGAGGTGAAAAAGTGATTTTTCACTCATTGATTTTGTTGGGTTTTTCTCTGAACTTGCCTATAGCCCACACAGTTTGGAATCTTGGTCTGAAATTTTCAGGGCAGAAAGGGACTACCCCACAGATGTGAGTTTTGCTAGTTTGGTGAAAAAATAATAATCTGTTTCAAAGTTATTTAATTTTTAAATTTGGAAATGAGCATTTCTGAGCATGGTCAGTAAGCACTTCAGGATAGCTGTATGACACGAAAAAGAAATCCCCTTTCATATTGCAATATTCCTGTTTTCAATTGCTGCCATCTTGTTTCCATTTTTTCTAAAAAAAAATTAAAAATTAAAAAGCTACAAAACGGACATCCTTGAAAGACACCAACACATCTACCTCAGTGAACAGGGCCCCGTTAGGTGCAATCTACACTTCACTGTTGCAGACATGCCCTAGAAATGTTTTTTAATAATATGAATCTTTTTTTGTGACCGAGTGATATGAAAAAAGAATCCTTTTTCATATCACAAATCATGAAAAAAGATCCTTTTTCATGAAGGGAGAATCTTTGTCCTTTGCCTATCTTATTGATTGCCATCCCTGGTACTGTTACGTATTTCCCTGGTGTCTAGTTGCACTCCCCCTCCAATCCCCCTACCCCTTCATTCCATGTATTTTCCTGGTGTCTAGTGGCACTCCCCACCCTCCAGTCTCCATACCCCGTTTGTTTCCCCTGATGTCTAGTGGCATCCCACCTGCTGATCGTCATCCCATTGTAAAATATATATTTGCTTGGTGTCTAGTGGCACCTCCAACTGCTGATCACTGTCCCTCTTGTTGAATTATATTGCCCTGCAGTCTAGTGGTAACCCCCCCCCACAGATAGCTGTCCCTGTACCTGAAATAAAGAATACTGTCCTCAATTTTTTTTCATACAAAACGTAAAACAGTACCTCACCAGTCTTACCCCCCCACTCCCATCTCTCACTCAGCACCTACCACCACACATGGTACACCCCCACACACCCTCACTAACCTGAACAAGTCCCAGGTTTGAGATCCACTCTCCGATCGAAGTCACATCTTGCTGCTGGAACCGGTGACTAATATAAGAAACTAAAGTAAATGTGGTTCAATGTAGTTCAATGGGGTTTTCAATTTCTGATGCATAACTTGGCCATTTTTGCATATTTTGACACCAAATTGTCAACATGGCCTTTTGAGGACCCCACTTCATGGACAATGTCACTAGTATTTCATAAATCTGTCCCAAAAGGTGATTTTATGGTTGCTTGGTGAAATGACCTATCAAATGTGATTTGAAAATGTTCACTGCCTTTGTTCAAGAGGTGTGATCATAGAAGGCTACGTTGCAAATTTGGTGTGAAAATATGTAAAAATGGCAAAGTTATGTGCATGTGTTTAAAATGTAACTATGCTCGCTCATAACTTTGGCAATTTTTTTTTCCTTTATCTGTTTATCCCTCCTGGGAGCCCTGGCAGGTGCCTGCAGTCTCTTTTAATGGAGAGATTCACTCTCCAGCTTTTTCTTGCATCTCCATATCGCTGAGACCAGAAAATCCCCTGTAGATTCCCCCCCGTGGCGGGACCAGGGAGGAGGGTGCCAGCCTCCCTCCCCAAGACCCAATCCAGATGCCAGGCTTGACACCCACAGATGCAGGAGCCATCACAGAACTTGCCAAGCTCCATTTTCCACTTTTCTCTTGTCCCCCCACACCTACCAATGTGGTGACATTGGCACATGACTCCTGACCCATACTGTTGTCCAGCCTCTGCCAGGTTGCAGTCAACAGTGGAACGACAGGTCTCCCTTCCCCCGAGAGAGGAGAGCAATCCTCTGGATGCTCAATCCTCTCTCATCCCTGCCAACCCCTGATGACCCAAGCTCGTTCCCGAACCTGGGTTCAGCACCTCAGCCCTTAGTGCCACTGGGCCGGCTAACTTTGGCAATTTTAAATAGTGTCACACAAAATTTCCATCATAGCCATTTTTTTTTTACATCACCTCATGAACGTGACAGCTGTCATTTTTCAAATCGTGGCCAAAATGTGTTTTCTCACCTGTGGCGCAGAATGAGGTTGCAGTGGCACAGATGTCATTTTGGCAGGGATTTGAAAATTCTCAGCATAGCATTCATGAGGTGGGGTAATAACAAGGCTATCCTGACAGTTTGGTTGCTGTTTTAGCTGAAATGCTTCCAAGGCAACATACATATACGCATCTATGGAGGGAT
This sequence comes from Neoceratodus forsteri, assembly GCA_016271365.2. Taxonomy (NCBI): domain Eukaryota; kingdom Metazoa; phylum Chordata; order Ceratodontiformes; family Ceratodontidae; genus Neoceratodus; species Neoceratodus forsteri. Next base: position 396,164,231 of record CM028136.1, on the reverse strand, counting down.
GGGAGTGCTGGGCCCTGCACTCCCACAGGCAAATGAGGATACAATTATACTATCTCAAAAAGTAAACACATTCTTTGCAAAAAAAAACTCCGTTAATGCACCAGTTAGGGTTAAAGCAACAAAAGTAGGGAAATGTTGTCTTAGGGTTTCCAATCCTAACAACCCGTCCCCACCCTGCAGGCAGCAAACCAGGTGTGGGGTGTGCCTTGGGGTTCTCTAGCCTAACACTCACCACCTCCCATCAGTAAAGAAGCTAAGATGTGTACAGTGTATGAGAATGGAGTGAGCATTAGGTTGGAGAACCCCAAGGCACACGCCATGCCTGGTTCGCTGCTTGCAGGGTGGGGGTGGGATTGGGAACCCTAACATCACGTTTCCCTTCTTTTGTCACTTTAACCCTAATTGATGCATTAGAACTTCCTGTGACGTCACCCTAGCAATGGCTGCCTGATTTCTGAGCTCCACTGCCCTACCAAGATAATCTACTATAATCCATGCTATTTGAACTGGCAAACTGTCCCAAAAAAGCACCATCAATGAATTCCTAATGGCCACCAGGCAGTGACTGAAACACTCCATGGCAAAACCCCACACTGTGGACCACAACAGCTGGATGGCTCCCCATGTACCACTACTCTCACCCACCGAGAGTGACCATGAAGATAGAGAGGAAAACTACACAATCACCTCCAAACAGCCGTGCTTGGAGCTACAATCTATAATTGTTGCCCTTCTCAAACTTGAATCCACAATAACAGGGGGTCCAGGATTTGAAAAATGACAGCTGTCACATTCATGAGGTGATGTGAAAAAAATGGCTGTGTTGAAAATGTGGGGTCAAAATATTGAAAATTACATAAGTTATGAGCGAGTGTAGAAAAATTTCAATGTATGCTCATATCTTTGTTGCTTTTTAATATTTTTACCTCAAATTTTCAAACATAGCCTTATGACCCCACTTTATGAACAAAGGTAGTGAAAATGTTCAAATCCTGCTAAAAAGGTGATTTAGCAAAGTGTCCACAAAATCACCTTTTGGGCCAGAGATGTATAATTCCAGTACCCTTAGTCATGAGGTGGGGTTCCAGAAAGGCCATGTTGAGAATTTGGTTTAAAATCATTAAATGGCAAAATTACGATGAAAAGTTCAAACCCCATTGGAATACATTAAACTGGACTTAACCATATTTTCTCATATTGCAGTCGCCGGTTCCAGCAGCAAGGCATGTCTTTGATCGGAGAGTAGATCTGCATTGTGAGATATGTTCAGGTGAGTGAGGGTGTGGGGGGGCATGGGGTGGAGGGTGCTGAGTGGGAGGTTGGGTGGGGTGGCTAGGGATGTGTGGGGGGTCAGATCAGTGAGTGACCATTTTCTTTTTTACAGAAAAAAAAAAACAATAAGGGATGGTTTTCCTTATTTCAGACAACATGATGACCTGGGTCATGCCTAAAAATGGTCCCTGGAACCAGTGTACTTAGCCAGTTATCAAATACATAAATAAATAAATGACACTGGGGACTGGGCACCACAGTGTTAGGCTATTGTTCAGAGGCACCAGGGGTGGGCACTCTGCTCTCTCCATGTGTAGAATGGGAACATGGGTGAAGAGAAATGGTACCAGGGTGGGCACCCTGGTCCACTTATAAAAGCATAAAATTAAATATGGGAAAGAGGACAAGTGACCTGGTTGGGGGGGGGGTACAGGGGGTGGATACCACAGTCTAATAGTTAGATAGCTAGATAGCTAGCTAGATAGATAGATAGCTAGATAGTTAGATTAAAAGACAGAGAGAGAGAAAGAGAAAGAAAGTGACAAATAGAGACAGAGATGGAGAGAGCAGCATATCCCTGGCTCACTGCGTCAGCTGAAGCCAGCAGCACAACTCCAGCTGCAGCTTCAGAATTCAAGAATGTCCCACTGTTCTCATACAGTGAACACAGGTGAACAGCTCTTCTTGTTAAGCTGGGCACTCAGGATTTTTGGGTGCTCAGAAACAATGTTTCCAGGCATATTTAAAAAAAAAACTAACACTGAAATTTAACTAAACAGGTTCTGTTTACTTAGGTTCAAGTGTTTGTTTTTTGAAAACACATAATTTTTATAGGTTTTTAAGTTTTTTTGTAAAAATCGAAGCAAGATGGTGGACATACGAAGAAAGAATTTTGGCTCACAATTGAAGATTCTTCTGTCATGAGCCAAAAATTCTTCTTACGTACCAAACATATAAATGAAACACCCTACTGCACATGCTCAGACTCGACATTTCAAATCCTTATTGCTCAAGAATTAATTTTTTTTTCTTAAACCCACAAAAGGCACCCTTCTATGACAAGCCCTTTCTACCCTGAAAATCTCAGGACAAAATTCCAAACTGTCTGGGTTGTAGGTGAAAGCAAAAAAAACAAAAAAAACATTTCCACTGTTTGCCCTATCTGGATCTCAGAATTCAGACACATGACCATTATGAAACTTACTAAATCTAGACACCTTGCCACCGGACCGTGCATGCAAAATCTCATGCAATTCCATTTAACAAGGATGAATTTATTAAGGTGCAAAATGAACACCCTACTCAACCTTACCAATAGGGGTGCTACCGCACCTCTATAATATGTAAATTTTGTATGTAAAGGTAATATGCAGAGGAGGCCTGCATGATAACTGATTTATCTATACAAGTGCTGTTTGGCCCCGGGTAGCCTCACGAGTGGCATAAGCCATGATTGAGGTGTCCGAGATGAAACAGCACAAGTATAGATAAATCTGTTGCCACATATGGTCTCCTTTGCATATTCGATTTATGTAATAGGAAACAGTTAATAAGGGGAAGGGGTAAATTTGATTATATATATATTTTAAATAAACAAAATTGTAGTGGACCTTTTTGTGCTCCGCAGTGTATTGCTACACTTGTTTCCTAGGTTGCTAGGGGTTGCCATGGACATGGTTGGTTGCTGTGACATCCTGATGGTCCAGCATCAGTTTTCATTGGTGGAAAGAGTGGCCTTCAGATTTTAGCCCATGATGACGGCCATTGTTAGCGAGGTGGAAAAGGAGCTCTGGAGAGTCCCAATGTCAGCTCAGTGAAACTAGGAGCCCATGTGAGAAAGTTGTGGCTTATGATGTTTATTTCCTTTTTTTATCTCCATTCATGGCTTTGAGCAATGCAGCAAAGTTGAATTTAAATGAGCAGTTCCGAGGAGCATGACAGAAAGCAGGCAGTGCAGTTCCAGTTTGTGGGTTTTATAAAAGAAAGGAAAAGCGCTACTGTTTTAGTTTTATTTGTGCCAGGGCTGCAGAGTATGGAATAAAGTATCAGTCAGCATTGGCAGACATGCAGCGGTCAAAGAGCTGAGGCTTATTGGCTAGAAACTGAAGGTCAGTTGCTTCTAAAACAAGCAAAATAAAAGTCAGCTTTTTTAATGATATTAGCACTTTTTGGTCACATAGGGCATAACGTCACATGGTTTGGAGATGTATTTTCTGTTTTAAAAATGAGAATGTAACTATTGAGCCACTAAAATTAAACTGTTTCATTTATGCCTGTTGCTGTGAGTGTTGAAGTGCTGCACTGGAATGAAATAGCTTGAACTGTAGCTTTGTGGTTTGGTAGAAAAATAAATGTAACCCCCTACAAATGGGCTTTCCCGAAAGTCTTCCTTGGGCTTGCCTAAATGCCCACTGCCAGGCTGGTATCCTGTGTCTTAGCATTTTAAAAGTGTTGTGTGAGAGTGCCTTAATGCCTCTGTGCTCTGTCTCTTTAAGAGCTGCATATAAAATGGTGCTTATTTAATCTGGGAGGGGGCTGGGTGTTTCTATGCTTGAGTCCCACCCGGGCTGCCAGATAGTTGCTCTGTTGTGCCATCGCTATTTGCGTAGAGGGAGTCCTATTAGAAGCTGCACTTATTTGCTGATTATCTATTAGAATAGTAATGATATGGTAATTTGTCTAACCTGCCTTCTTTGCAGCAAGGACAGTTCTGTTTATCACCACCATCTTGGTCATGGACTGCCAGAATGGGCTAATCAGTACCTTTGGGGATCCTGAAGTGGAGTCTCTCCCAAGGGGTCTTGTGGGAGTGAATTTCTGTAGGAATTGTAGTTTTGAGACTTTGGCGCCTAAATGCACCTGGAGGGGGAGCCCTTGCTTTTGACAAACAGTTGAATCAACGAATCAAACCTTTTGGACCGAAAGGGAAATTCCCAAGCTGCATGCTGCAGTGAGTCAGTCTGGAGTTAGAGTTTGGAGAGTAAACAGCTTGAGTGATTCGAGCAGCAGTTCCTGTATAGTTTGTGTGGGAGACTGGTGGAAAGGCTGAGTTTGGCCTGTCTGCCTGCTGCCCTTCGAGAGAGAATCCTTTGACAGGCTTAGCAGTCAGATTGTATCCAAACTGGAGTGTGATAAAGCCACTGAAAAGTGACCAGATTTAAACCTGAAGAAGACCAAAGATTTGCTGTACGCGATCGACCTGTCAGTACATCCATTTACCATAGAATTCCCAGTTTTGCTCAGAGACACTGATATTGCTGCCGGACTGCCATCCGCCTTGTGGTATGGTGATTGCTTTAATATAAATGTGCTGTGTGCTGTTAGTGGGACGTGATTTGTTTCCCCACTGTATAAATGTGCCACGCTTGCTGGAAGCTGCATCCAGCACACCTGGAGTCGAAATTCGAACTGTTCCATCTGTCCTGGGCCTTGCCACCTGGCCCAGCTACCTACTTCAGGCACAGAAACCATCATCAACTAGAGAATCACCCAGGGATCAGACCCCTGCTCAACATCCTGAACAGGAACAACACTACAGTGAATCATGTGGGCCCTGCTTCTCCTGGCAAACCAGCAAGTCTACTTGCAGTCTCCATTTTGCCTAGCCTGTGTCTCGTATTGGGTAACATGAGTAACAATCAAGGTAGCTCCCTGCAACAACAACTAAATCTCAAGTGTTGTCATCTAGTTGCATTGTTGTTTTTCCTTTCATGAACTGAGCCTTCAGACTCTGGATTACAAATTGTGTGTGGTTGTACATGCCTTCTCTTTTCATCATAGGGCTCCAACCAGCTGCGGTGCCGGCCTACCCCGGACAACGTTCCAGGCTAGCCCACCTTACTTTCAACTGGGTACCCAAAGCATATGACTGTAGGGACTAAAAGTGCATGCATAATTGCCCGACTAGATCAGTTTTTGAATCAATCAACCTAATTACGCCCCTCCCTTGTTCAATTCCCCCGAATAAATCAGATCTAACTCTTTTTGCATTTAATCTGACTGTGGTTCCAGTTTGTACCAAAAGCCCTGTACTGTTGTTATTTGCTGTGCCTAACCTTGTTTCACAGGGGGTTTCCAGGGTCGTACTGGTGGAACCAGCCCTGGTGGTAAGTGCAAACAATGTGGGGATTTGTATGTTAAATAGAGGCTACTGTGAAAGTGCTTGTTGCATATTGTCTATGCCACTAGATGGGAAAGAGGGGGGTTACAGTGTCCCGGAGGGGCTGTACCCAGGTTAGCCTTGTTACTGACAACCCTGTCCTGTGGGTGAAGGCACCTGTTTCAGTACCCAGGCCCCTTATCCGCTAACTAGCCATGCAAACAGGGGTAGTAGCCCTTGGGATAGCGCCACCAAGGGGGTTACATCAGTAAATGATGTAGTATGTTACTTTGTGGAAGAGCAAGTAGTGTTGCATTTAAGATGATTTGGGAAGAAGCTTACTGTTTTTTTGGGAGGAGATGTACAGCTAGAAAGTGAGTTAGCTCTTATGTGTTTAGGCTGGTAATGAAAGCAAAAGTATAGAAGTAGTGCAGGTTGCCAGTGAGTGGGAGGTGTGGCTAAGATGTGACAAACTTAGTATGTGTATAAATCTTGATGACGACTTTACTATATGTATAAATGAAATTGATATGCGAATGGTCAAATAAAGTGAGAGGTGGCAATGATTTAAACATTAATTTGTCTGTATATAAATTTATGTTTACTTATGGAAACAATTAATAATTTTTAATATTTTATTTTTCTCTTTTTAGCCCTCTTTCCTTCTATCTCACCACCCAAATGTTCAGGGTTTCCCTAGTCATGACTTTCTTCTCACTGGGTGGACAGGCAAGCAGCTACCATCCCAGATAATGTTGATCTTGCTTGGTGATCAGCCAAAAAGGGATGCATGATTGGTAGGTGACCCATGCCATCTTCCCCAGGGGCCAAGTGCCTCACCTCTGTGATGCTCCTCATCCTAGATGGCCCCAGTGTGGGATTATGGGGCTTGCACACCAGCTCTAGTCTCCCAGGTTTCAACCCAATGCACTAACACTGTGCCACTGGACAGACCCAGAAAAAAATTCTAACCCCAGGAATCCCTCACTTATGCATCATTCGTCATGGAGACTGATGTCCCAGAGACAAACCTTATTCTAAGAATGGAACTTAGAATGGTGTTTGAAAAATTCTTCAGCCTCCTTCTACCTTGGCAGTTGTCAGATTTGTTTCTTCACTTGGAAAGGAAGTTCTGCCTGAGTACAGCTCCAAAACAGCAGGGTCTCTAGTCAATTGTATTATTTTAAATCAGTAAATTTTAGTGTTTACTGTCAGTTGCAACACTAATCTGCATTAGATATTTTTGTCTAAGAAACTGGTACCTCCAGCTTCCATTTTGATTCTTGGTGACTGGAGACCTTTTATTTATTAATTAGTTTTTTTTTTTTTTAATTTTTGGCTAATTTTAACACTTACCTTGTTTTTTTTTCAGTAAGTGGTTTGTATTTGTTGAGCCACGTTGTCCAGAAACAGGCGCTTTTACTTCTTTTTCATTCTGAGCCCTTTCACTTTAAAGAATTGTGCCCTGCACAGGAAGTCATGATATGACCTTTGGCACAGTTTTTCAAGGTAAGAGGCATTTTTTTTGCCACTGGGCTCCTACTTTTAAGCTATTGTTGCTGTTTTCTTTGGAATTGTTTTTCATTTATCACTAGGATCTCTCTAAACTGGCATAACAGAGAGTCCTACTACATTTGCAGGCTAGAAAGATTTTCCTCAAAGTCATTTCTCAGTTCTTGGCAAAGGTAGAGTGGCAAGAGCATAAATTTAGTAGCCTGTGCTCAGATCACAATTAGTTTTCATGAAATCTGCATTGTTTTGCCCAAAAAAAACAAAAAACCACAAAATAAATGGCAAATAAATTAGGAGTTATTACGGCTTCTATGTCTGCCTGCTTGCCACCAAAAAATAATAAAGAAAGGCCCTGAAGGAGTTCTTAATGATGATGGAAAGCACTCATCATTGGGTTCTGTCACCTCGTGTTCAACAGCAGCAACAAAAAAATGTAAAGGGTGACAAGAAAGAAAGATAAAGCTGCTCTGACATCTGAAAGGCCTGGTAATGATGGTTCCGATATCAGGGGGTCTGAAAGGGGGAACCAGAATCCGTTGATGGCAAAAACGTAAATAAAAAAGCCTCTGAGCAGACACCGGAAATGGTGCCTGCCAAAAAGAAATTAAAAGAAAAGATGTCAGACTGCCACACCTCCTGAACAGAGAAAGAAGACAGATGATAAAGAAAAAAAATGCCTCATCAGAGCACATAGTAAAAATGTGGCAATTTTTCCAAGCCATCCAGGCTATGGGAAATTTTAATAATATGAATCCCACAGGCTCAGGTCCCAGCCTATCTGTCTGCAGAGGAGGAGGAAAAACAATACTATGTACAAGAGGAGGAAGGTGATCCCTGGAATCAGAGGGTTCGCCTGAGCAAGATACTGGCTCACCTCCAGGGCATAATGATGACTACAGTTCATTTTCCACTTTTGTCAGACATATGCTTGATACTCTATAATACCAAAACGTTGGGGTCCCCCAGCAGTCTCCAGTGTTCCCCATCATAAGTGCCCAGGTGCCCCAGTAGTTTAGGTGGCAGGTAGGGAGCCACGCATGGTGAAGGAGCCCCTGCAAAATAAACTGCATGCCTGCAGTTTTAAGAAGTTTTGTTTTCTTTCCTGCATCCTGCCCAGCCATGGCGCAAGCTTGTGCCATCCTTAGAGTCCAGCTCTTGCTGGGCAGCTGCTTGCCTCTCTGGTCGCTAGGGACTCGGCATCCCGAATGCCAGGGAGGGTTCAGTATGGCCAGTAACTGCCGGAGGAGTTGAAAAATTGAGGCCTGTAAGCTGTGTGGCTGGGAGAGCACTTTCACACACCCCGATGTAAAGGAACAAGAGTTTTGTGGTCAGAGTAGGGAGAGAGGGGACGCAGGGAGGTAACAGTAATCAGTAAATCATACCTTAAGTCCTCCTTTCATTCCTCTAGTCAGTGCAGCAATCCGAGTCATCTGGCAGATTCAGCAGTGTGGTTGTGGCTTCCTGTTGTGGTCAGCAGTTCCTGGCAGCAGCAGTCAACCGTGGTATAGGCTCAGTACAGCCTCGTTTGTTATTTTATTTTTATATTTAAAGTTAATCTGTGGTCCCTCGTCGTCAGCGCCCACAAGTGGGGCTACATGCTCCAGAAGGAGCATCGGGCATCGCCAGGCCCTGTAAGTCCATCGTGCCATCTGCCTCAGTGCCTATGAGTCCCTCCCTCAGCCAGATACCTCCTAGCCTTCATCTCTTACTGTCTTCACCCTGGGCCAGGGCGGTGAGTCGGCGGCAGCACTGCTGCAAGAGTGCTGACCGTCTAAAGTTTATTAAAAAAAAAAATGTTTAGAGTGCCTAGAGCGCAGAATGACTGAGAGCCTTGGGAGTGGGCCAGAGGACTAAGATTTAAATAAATTAATATTTAACAGGCGCAGTGACGCTTAGGGGCAGAGTTAGGGCATAGTAGCCCTGAGTGGAAGTTTTTAAATATTTATGAGAAGGCGGAAAAAGAGCAGAGTTAAAGACAGGCCCTGCCAAGGACCAAACAAATATTTAAAAGGGGCAGTGCTTGGGGAGAGTTAAAGGGGTAAAGGAAATCCCCAATACATTCAAGGACCCTACAACATTAGAAAGAGGTCCAGCACGACAAACCCTGTGGTTAAAGGGGCCCAGCAAGAAAAGCCCCATAGTTGGAGGGGCCCAGCAAGGAAGCCCTGTAGTTTAGAGGGGCCCAGCAAGAAAAGCCCTAGAGTTTAAATGGGTAAGGCAAGCCCTACAGTGTAGAGGGGCCCAGTTAAGGCCAATTCAGAGGACGGATAGCAAGCTCAGGTGCCCTTCATATGTCTGACACACCCTAATTTCAGACACCTAGTGGGGTTTTAGCAGCCCAGATCTAAAGTAATTAGTTCTGGGGACCCTTGGTTCATTGTTTGTGTATTGGGACAGCGACTGCGGTCGCATAGGTGGGGGAGGGATTTTAAAATATTTTCCACCTTCAGACCACTCCATAGGGATGGCAGAGGAAGGCGTTGGCTAGCAGGTCCCTAATCTAGGCTAGCGTTGGGACAACAGAGCATTGGGGCAACAGAGCAATTGGAATAACGGCATTTGGAATATTCAGTGTGGCAATAAGTCAAACTGTTTGAATCATATTTTATTGCTGAAAATCACCTGAAAACTGTGCCTGAACAGTGTTTTACTGCTGAAACTGTACCTGAACTGTGTATACTGCCTGCTCTTGCTCTGAGACTGTTTATCTGCACCCTGCAATCGGCAATTGTTCCTGAACTGGACAATTGCCCTGAAAACCATTGATCTGTCCTCTGCAGCAGACAATTGCCTCTGCAACTGGCAATCACCCAGATCTGTTGTTTGCCTGCGATCGCCTGAGCTGTGGTTGCTCAGCAGTGTGTTCTAACCTCATAGCAGTGGTTTCTGAATCAGTCAATGACAGCACCAGGAAGGTGTTCATCGGGTGCTTCCACACCTTCAAGTCTCAGCCTAAAGGGTCAGATGTTGCCGTAAAGGCTCTCTGAAGCATCCACCTTCACGTCTCGTACCCCAAACAATGTCACATTTTGTTATTTTCCATTAGTCCCAATTTATGGCCTGGCCCTGTGCAGATTTACCTGTTCCAGTTCTCAAAACAACATCATGATTGTTGTTTTCTGCTAGTCCCTGAGTATGGCCTGGCCCAGTGCAGATTCTGCCATCCATTTTATTGTTTTCCTGTTTCATTACAGTCTCTTCAAGATCTTCTGTTCCAGTTTCCTGAAATCAACGTCATGTTTGTTGTTTTGCATTTAACCTTGGCTCGTCTAGCCTTGGTGCCCAGAAATCCATTATCTGCTTGGCTGTTCAAGGTATCTTCATCTTGGTTCTCAGTTTCCGTGGGGTCATCCCATCTTGTATTCCTGCATCTCATCCCAGCAGTGATGAAGAGACTGTGGCTGGGTGGTCCTTGCATCATGTATTCCTGCATCTCATCCTGGCTGTCCATGAAGAGGACTGTTGCCGGATCCTTTGTGTTTGTCCTTCATTGCTCCATACTGGCAGCTTTAGTGGGTTTTGAGCCGAGGAATCCTTTGTGTTTGTTTTCTGTTTCTGGCAACCCAGGAGAGGTGGGTGTAGCTGATGAACCTATGGCCTGTGTACAAAACCTCTCCGCACCCCTGTAGCCCCTCAGACATTCTCTTCAGCCAAGACGGCCGGTGAGCCTGCTAGTCCCCCTTTTAGGATCTTCCTTGTTTCTTTCTACAACTGATTGACCACCACATGGACAGAGACTTTGATAGTCATGCACAAACTGCAAATTGTGTCATTTTAGGGTCTTACTATAGCTTATTGCAAAGGTTCTTGTGTCTGGAGCAAGCCAAAGGTAGCTCCAAGTGGGCAGAGGTTCACCTCTGGGTTGAGGTAGAGTGCACATACAGCCTTTAGAGCTATTTGTATAGTTTTTAGAGCTCACAGCACATTTTTAGAGTTTACATTAGATATTTATGTGTTACTGCCTAGATAACAATGCTGTCCATACTCCCTGTCATTTTTACTGTTGGTGTTTTCCTGTATGACTGTGTCCTCCTTCCCCTCCTGTCAAATAAACATCTTTGTTTCATCAGACCTCTGTGTATGACTCCTACCACTCCTTGTCGGGTGTCTCCATCCACCCACCTAGGAACCTATAGTGTCGCCCCACCACAACACCTGCTGGGGAGTGACACTGGTGCTGGTAGTAAGACAGTTGCATCCACATCTCAGAGTGAAGAACTGAGAAGTCTACCAGAGCAGCACCATCACAACTCTAAACATCCAGCCTCAGGAGACTGAGGAGGATACTGAATTCATGGATATGATGGGTATTCAGTCATGAAATGTCTAAGGGAAATTGTCCACTTGTTTTGCATCCCCGAGGTGCTGTACGTAATCCGTTCTAAAGAATGGGGTCACCAGTTTCTTTAAAATACCATGGCCCAGATATTCAAACTGCACCCAAAAAGTGCGCAACAGCAGGAGCAAGTTAAGTTCACTGCGCAGAAGTGAGATTCAAAACTGCACATGCCAAGATGCGCCTACGGCTGACAACTGAATATCGGACCACCTGCACCATAGCGCAACTAGGGATGTGAATTTGAGCATATCTCATGTGCCATAGTGCAACCAGGGACACCCCCTGCAGCAGGGCAGCAATGCAACAGCACAACCAGGGATGCAGGGGCCCACCGCCCATGCCACAGATGGGCAGAGGAACACACAGCAGAACAGACATCGTCCCCCACACCTCATGCACTGCACAACTGGGGAGAGCTGGAATAACCACTGCCCCAAGGATACCAGCAACCAACCCACAGCCGGGCCATGGTGCCCCGGCACACCCCCTGGCAAGCTGTGACCGGCACACAAGGAGGGCCGACCACCCCATACCACACCATCCCACCAATGCAGAGCACACCCTGTACCATGATCTCCATACACTCTGCCTAGGAGTAGCGTCCAACAGTGCAGGACACCCCATGAATGCCACCACCCCCACTGTGACAATGCAACCCTGTGCACCATGGAGCCATGCAAGGCAGCCCCACCATGAGCACCCTGCAGTGGGTGGCAGCAGACAGCGATGCAACAGATGCATACACAGTGCCGCCCTCCACATCCCCCCCGAGGTACAGCTGAGAGACCGACCATGCGTCAGCACACGAGGTACCCCACATGCGACAGGGCATGCCCCAGACACCACCTCCAGTGGTACAGCACCCTGCACACCCTCCCAAGGACACATCCCATCCCAGCATTGGCCACAACAGCCAGCACAGACATGCACAGTGTAGCATAGAGGCATGCACCACACAGGATGCAACACAGTGCATGGACAAACACCAACCCCTACCCAAGGTCACACCATCACAGGTACACAGTAGCGGGTCAACCAAGCCACTGGCATGTGGCCATGGCTGATGTGTACACATGGCCAGCACCCATATATTGCACAGGTGTGCCAGCCACCCAGTGCAGGCACCATGAAGCTGTATGCCACCAGCATACTGCTGGAGCACAAGTGACAGACACTGGAGCACATCCCCTGCAACAGACACAAGTGACAGCATGGAGGGGGGACAACAACAGCGGAAGCCACAGTGCCTCTGGAGGCAGACGTGCACCATACTGGTGATGGCAGGCAACCTGGCATTGTGCCGGGTACAGTTGTTATCCAGCATGGACAGCCACCACTGACACGCCAGCAGACTGTGCATATCACAGACATGCAAGGGTGTCAGCTGCACAGGCCATGGATGATCTGACAGGGGTGCCATGCACACAGTGCAGGCCCCATGGACCACTGCACACAGGCATCCAGTGCAGAGTACAACACACAGACCACAGACAGTGACTGTTCTCCTTGCCCACACCATAGGCGGTTCACCTCTGTGCACACACACACACACACACACACACACACACACACCCATGCGTGCACCACCCCTGATGCCATGCACACCACTGCAGCTGAGCACCTGTAGCCCGCTGCAAATCAGAGACCACCACAGTTCTAATAACAAAGTGCATATATTTAAAAGATGTAACAAAAAAGTATATACAATTATTTACAAGAGGGGGGAAGGGCCACATAACAGGTGGGGGCAGGTAAGGGGCAGGGGTGAACATATGGGAGAGGGAAGAAGGGATGTGAGGGTGGGTCAAAGGGGGGAAGGTGGTAGTCGGGGCATGGGGACATCAACGGGCACCCCGGTCCTCCTCCTCATGGTGCCGATGTGTGCTCCTCCATCTCCTCCTCATCCTGTGGCGGTGGATCCTCTGAAGGAGCTGCAAGGTCTCCCTCACCACCTGGAGCAGCTTGCGTAGACTCCGCTGGATTTTCTGGAGTCACCGTCCACCTAGAACGAGGGAGCAGAGTCAATAGGTGTGACTGTCCAGCCCCCTGCAGCCCACCCATTGTGCATGGCATACAGCCATGTGCCACGCCCCTGTGATGGTGTGCGACCACCCACAGTGACCATGTCCACAAGACCTGCCCACCCAGGCAGCCACAGCCATGTGGACCACTGCATACACCCACCGCCCATGTCCTGCACAGCACCACCATGGCCGTACAGTGACTTGTCTATGCGGTGTGAAGGCAGTGCCACAGCCATGTGCCCGGTGCACGCATGGACCACCATTGATGCACTCCCAGACATGCAGTGCCACTGGACAGTGCTGACTGTAACAAGTTGCGTGCATGGCAGTGGTTTAAATGGATGGTGGCCATGCCCCACTGCCCGTTATACAGCATGCAATAGTAATCATGGATGTAAGGCACTCACCATCATCAGGCTGGTCCACACACCACAGACCACCATCATCCCTCCTGGCCCACTGCTCCGCCGTGCGATGCATCTGGTCCCAGTTGTGCTGGTGTTCTTCTGGCCCTAAGGTACAAACATGGAGAGAGGAACATCAGTACAATCCGGTAGCAAAGTCCCCTCGCCCCAATGTGTGTGCAATCCCACACAGCCATACCCATCAACCCCACACCCCGATACCACCACCACGGCCAACACCGGACGGCCCCTCCCCATGTGCCGGACACATGCAACCATTGAGAATTAAAGAGAAGGTGGCTGCCATCAGGGCAGCATGGTCTGCGACCGGTGGGGGACAGCTGGAGGTGCAACATCTGACCCCACAGGAAGAGCGGGTTGCTGGCAGCATGCAGCGTTGCACCATTGAGGGTGTTCCGGGTGGTGGATTCCAGATGGGTGGTAGCCCGTCACTGCATGGTAGGTCATGGTCTGTCTATTGGGGAGGGCAGGGTAGGTCACATGCAGTAATGCGACTTTTTTTCCCTTACAGCTCCTGAGCATCTACATGGGTCAGCGGTGGTGGGCTTCTCCACTGAGGCCAGTAACATGGAGATGGAGGAGGGCCCGTCGTCCACTTCCACAGGAATACAGGGGTCAGGGCGACAGTGGGCCCGCCTGGATGTCCGGACTGATGTTGGTGGAGCAGGTGCGGAGGAGGCCCTGCCCGTGTCCCAGTGTGCCAGTGTCCATGGATGCCAGCATGCTGAGACTCAGGCTGGTGCTGGATCCGTCACCGATGATGATGAAGCTAACGTCATGGGTAGTGACACGTGTGGGCCACGGGATGGCCACACAGGTGACATCGTGGCCATGGCTGTGGGTGGTGCCACCATGGAGGCCTGTGTGTCATCACAGTCCAAGCCTGTGCCTGTCTGCATCAGTGGGGCAGCACTGGTGTGTGTCCAGGACAGTGGGACTGTTGTGGCCACTGCGGCGGCACCATTGAGCCCTGGAGAGCAGCAGCTGGAGGGGCAGCATCAGCAGTCGGCCAGTGGCCATGGGAGTAGTGTCAGTGGCAGCATCAGTGCACTGCCTGTGAACATGCCCAGGCCTGGCACTGGTGTGCAGCGCCCACCCTCAAGGGGTGATGAGCATCAGGGCCGCGAACACCCTGAGGGACAGCATGCTGATCAGGCAGATGACCTCTTAGATGAGCACACCCGCATACTGCAAGCATCAGTCAATCAGCAGATGCAGCTTGTGACAGCGGTGGATGCATTGAGTGCGGCTCTGCACCAGGCAGAGGCGCGGCGCAGCAGAGACACCGCTCTGCTCCTGGCAGGGATGGACCGGTTGTGGGAGGATGTGACCACTGCCATTGACAGGCAGACACAGGCATTCACAGCTGTCATGGCCACAATGGGCACACAGTTATTTGCCCATGCATCGCAGACACCATGCAGTGCAATGTCCACCCCCTGTTCCCGGCGTCGTGTGACACCATCCTTGTCGACACCGGGTTCAGCTGTGGGCATCCCGAGTACGCCTGGTGCAGGCATGTTTGGTGTGCTGCAGACCCCTGCATGAGCACGGTCATGTTCACGCAGTGGAACCCCTGGGGGACTGTCGGTGTCACCCCATGAGGCCAGTGGTCAGCCTGTCACTGCTGGCGGGTCTCGGCAGGGCCGCCCATGCATCCATGGTGGCTGTGGCACTGTGGCACATGACTGACCTATCTCCCATCACGGCTACTGTCTGATGCTGCCCTGTGTGCATTATGTCGTTCAGCAGCCAATGCACGGGTGGGGTGCCCAGCCCTGCACACACACACACACACACATTCCATCTGCACACCCTTCCGGCTGCTGTCCGCTGTGGCATGTGCATAATGATGCCTGCATTGCACTGTACACCACTGTGCAATGGTGCCCAGCGTCTGACACATGCACAATGACAGGCAGTGGGCGTTGTGGTCTGTAGACGTGTGTGTGGCTAGGGGTGGCGTTCTGGGTTGGCGTGCCTCCTACCCTTTGTGCATGTCTGGTGAGTTGTGTGTGTGTGTGTGTGTGTGTGTATGTGTGTGTGTGTCTGACCGCGTGCCATGTTACACCTCGCCCATCCCTGGCGGTGTGTGTGGTTCCATGCTCGGCCACTTCCCTTGACAGCATGCACCCCTAGTGTGTATCCATGCATGTTTGTGGGTTGTGCTTTTGCCACTGGTGGTTGCACATGGCCCCATGACTTACCTGGGTTGGCTGAAGTGCTCCACTGTGATGATGTCCTGGTGCAGCTGTGCTAGCCAGAGCAGTTGGGGATCCCGTCGCCCAAGGGGGGGCTGCCCATCACCATCATCACCAGCGTCCTCATCGCTGTCCCCCTCTTCGACCTGTACGGCTATCCCACAGTCGTTGGCCATGTTGTGCAGGATGCAACAGGTCAGGAATAGCCTGCAGGCCTTTGAGGGGCTGTACTGTAGGGCACCGCCGGAGGTGTCCAGGCAATGGAAACATGCCTTCAGCATCCCGAACACCCGCTCGATGACACTGCGTGTGGTGGCATGTTCCTCATTGTTGCGTTGCTGCAATGGGGTCACGGGCCACCGGTATGGTGTGAGCAGCCAGGGACAGAGTGGGTATCCACTGTCACCTGTGTGTAGAGGGTGGAGGTTAGTTTGGTGATCAGCGTTGCCCTGCCTTGGACCATGTAGGCCACTACCCATGTCACCTCTGAACATGCCCCTCCAAAGCTCTATGTTTGTCCACGTGGTTTGCATACTCACCCACTAAGTGGCCAGTGGGGATGTCCCCACTCTCAAATCTGTGGCACAGTGCCAGCTGGTGCCAGATGAAGGCATTATGTGCTCCCCCAGGGTGCATGGCACAGACATTGATTATGCGCCCCCTGGCATCGCACACCACCTGGCAGGTGATGCTTGCATAGCCCTTCCGATTGATACATGTGGCCCCCTCAGAGCCAGGTGGTGTGCAGATGGCCACATGGGTGCAGTCTATTGCCCCTAGCATGCCAGGCATACGTGCTACCTTGTGGAACTCCTGTATGTTTGCTGTGCACTCCGCCAGTGTGCTGGGGAAATGGATGTACTCCACAGCATGTGGCAGCAGTGCGCTGAGGAATTAGGTGAGGTGGCATGACGTGGCTGACTGGGTTATGCCTGTGGTGTCCCCCTGTTGGTCTCTGGAAGGTACCCATGGTGAGAAAGCACATGCAAGCTGTCACTTTAGTCTCCACTGACAGAGCATGACTCCGTTGTGTGGGTGCCTGTATCACATCACTGCACAGCTCACAGAGCCACCTCAGAATTGCCTGATTCCGGTGGTACTGGCCCACAATCTTGGTATCACTGTACAGCTCGAAGCTGGTGCAGGCTCGGTACTGCCTGTTGGGGCATACAGCCGATGGGCCCTTCCACGGCTGCGCCCTCCTGCTGCCTGCCTTCTCACCCCCCTCATTACTGCCTCCATCTGGATGGTGGCACTGGCCATGTCCCTGGCTTGTGTTCCCCCCCAGCAGCTGTTTCTGTGTTCTCTCCGCTGTCCTGACTGCTACTTCCCCTGCACCGGGAACACCTTCCTGTGGTAGCCTCAGTGCTGTGTAGCACTTCCCCCTTCTGCACTGGTTGTGGCTGTGGCTCCCCACACCTTCCCTCTGCCTGTGGGTTCAGGGTGCCCTTTCCCTGTCCTGCCCTGTGTGTCCCTCCTACCCTGTGTGTCTGCCTATTGGTCAGCCACATGTGCCTTCCCTGTTGCGTTCTTGCGCCTCTCTCTTGTTCCTTTATATTTTGGCTCATTTCCACTATCTCGCAACTTCCGCTTGCTCCCCTATTGCGCATGGCGCATGTTGTTGAATATCACACTGCGCCATTTATACATGGTTCCTCTCCCTTCAGTTGCACATGCATTCATTATCATTGTGCTCTTGCTCAGCGTGATTTGGGGGGCGCATCTGCCTCCCGCTGAATATCGCAGAATGGCATATTTTCGGACTTGCGCTGGAGCAACCCTATTGCGCATGGCGCAACCCTTTTGAATATCTGGGCCCAGGTATACAACTTCAGTCATACAAGTTTCAAAATATTTATTTGCCCGATGTTTCACTCCCTGCCATGGAGCTTTTTCAAAGGGCTTTATTTCTGTAATTGATTCAAAGAAGCATATTAATATATCATATAGAAAATATAATAGATCGCTACTGGGCTTCTACTGGGCAGTACACGGGACTCCTACCGAGCAGTAGTCTGAAAGAGAGGTGCATAAGCAACTGTACACATTTTTGAGTAGTAATGACATATTGGCTCCCCAGAAGTCAGGTTTCAGACCTTTACACACTACAAGTACAGCCTTGTTGGATTTCATGGACCCGGCTCACGCGCACTTAACAATAAAATGTGCGTGGGGTTTACGTTTGTGGCTCTTTCAAAGGTGTTTGATACTGCTGATTATGCAATTCTTTTAAATGTTTTGAAAGGTAAAGGGGTCATTGATGAACCATTAAATTGGTTCAATTCATATTTGCAGGGCTGAAATCAAATAGAATAGTGTACATAGAATGTTATCTGCAGTGGCAGCTCTACACCAGGGCCCGCCAGGGCATGTGCCCTGGTAAAAAAATGCTGTGCCCCAGTTGGTGCCCCATATGGTGCAGAACTTCCCCCATAGTAACCATATATCAGTGCCCTGGCTGCCATCTGCTGTGCCCCAGTTGTGCCCTGGTAACCATTTGTGGCTAGAGCCGCTAGTGGTTATCTGGAGCACGAGAAGTGAATAGGGGAGTCTCCCAGGGCTCAATCCTGGGGCCTCTCCTATTCATTTCCTTTATCAATGGGTTACCAAGGGTCTGCACATATAGTAACATTAAACTATATGCGGATCATACTGCACTACTGTGCTCAGGCAGATACCATGTTGAAGTACAGAAAGTCCTGCAACAGGAATTCTTAGTGTTGGAATCATAGTTTAGTCAAAATAAATTCTGAATACAAAAAATCAAATACAATGATGTTTAGGGCTAAGAACACATTAAAAGGGTGTGATAAAGAGACTACAAACATCGCTATAAAAACAGCAAAGGGTAATTCATTGGTCCAGGTGGACACATAAGTATCTGGGAGTCCATACTGACTCCGAATTAAAATGTGATTTTCACATTGACTAGTTATGCACCAAGGTTTCCCAGAAACTAGGGGCCCTGAGAAGGCATAAAGACAGTATGTCCTTAGATACTAGAAGAAAATTAGTTCAATCTGTAATTCTTCCATTAATTGATTATGGAAGTATGGTATATTCAAATGCCAGTTAACATAATCTTCTTAAACTGGATAGGTTGCAATACAAATTAGCTAGATTCATACTAGGTGTAAAGGGTCCAAATTATCACTTTCATCATTGTGATTTACTTTTTCAATTGCGATGGGTCCCCTTAGATGTTAGAAGGGGCAGAATTCTGAGTAATTTTGTTTATAAATGACTCCATGGGTCTGCTCCCACTTATCTAGATATCTGCACTAATGTGATAGTACCTTGCTCCAAGTTTTCCATTTACCTACCCCTCTCTACATCCTTCTGATCTTTCTGCTGTTACACAAGGTCCCTACACCCTAATTGGTACACCCACAGGTACACCTCAGACAGCTAGCATTTAGGTATATGTCATACTAACATATTGGGCTAAGTGCATCTACCGTATGAGAGCAGATGTCAGGATATGTATGCATACTATTGTTATACACTTTACTTTCCAATATATACATGTGTTTCTTGCTTACAAGATGTTAGGACATCTGTGTCCTTGTAATGATTATGATATATGAGTCGGCATTGCCATCTTCTGATGATTTGTATTGTTACACGACTATGTACAAACTGTACCTCTTTGTTTCTACAAAGTGATGACTATAACAAAATTGTATAATGTTATCTTGGACTGCGGAGCCACCTCTAATTTAGCCAATAGGGCTCATCTCTGTAACTAGAAATGCTTCTTTCTTACAGTAACCTTGGTAATTATCATAGGTATATATTGTAAGACATTACGTCTTCTACCTTGGAGACCCCAGGAGACACGGAGTTTCCTCGAGGTGTAGGGAACACTTAGCATTGGCTCCCAGTTCGTATTGGTAAGAACTTCTTAGGGTAACTGTGATTTTCCTTTTGGTAGTAATAAACAAGCTTTATTACTCTTATGCAACGTGTCTGTGATTCCTTGCATGCCCATTATTGCCAAGAACCTGAGAGTGAGGTTTAGACCCCCTGACAATTGACGACCGCATGCAGGCAATATATGGAGTTTGCAAAGTTTCACTTGTTGCTACAGACTTTTTCCCTTCCCAATGGGGACTGTAGGTGTGGATTCCCGCACCACCTCTCCCATTTTTCACCCACTTTGTAATCACTTGCAAAGTCTGGCTGCTTACTGGGTGTGGTCAATACCGACGCAACCCACCCCACAGCAGTTTTGAATTGCAAGCTTACAAGTGCACAGTAGCCCGACTGTGAATAAGTGCACCTGTTGTGGATCGATACACAGCACAGTGCCTTTTCACAGTTTAATTTTTTGTTCCCTCCTACACAATGGCCACCACATCAAATATCTGCGCAGAACTGAGACTCAATGTCTCAAACTTCCTACCCTCCCACGGAGGATGGGGCTAACTTCACGTGGGATGCAAGTCAATCTGACAACCCTGTGCTGGTGATTTCAACCCAGTACACAGAGATGAGACAAACAGCCAGAAAGTGAGAAGCAAAAGGACTGTTGGTCGCAGCTCTCTATGCTGCTCTAGAAGCCTCCAAGGCGAGATTTTGAACCCTTGAACTGCAAATCTCATCTCTTAAGCAGGAGATAGGGTTGCAGGAAACTGAATGTGTGAGACAAGAGCAGGATTTGGAGTCTGAGCTCCAAACTCTGCAAAATGAAAAAGATTCCCTTTTGTTTCATTCAGCTCAGACAGGCGAGCAGGAACTTTGTATGTTGAAGCAGGAGTGTGAAAGTTTGAGACAGGATAAGGAGCAGGCTTTGCAAATGAATGACTTGTTAAGTAGAATGAATGAACAAATGTGTGAGGAGTTGGGAGAGTTACAAGACGAGATAAACCAGGTACGTAATGACTTAGGGTTAGCTACTAGGGACAATCATGAATTGAGCACCGCGAATAGAGTGTTACAGAAGCAGATGCAGGATGAAGTGGATCTGAAAGTTGCAAAAGTAAGTCATGATGAATGTGAATCTAAAGTGGTGAAACTGCACCATCAGCGAGAGGTGTTGGCTGGTCACATCAAGGCTATGGGAGGCATAGCCCCTGCCTTGTCCACATCATCTGAAGGGGAGGAATTAGATGATGACATCTCACAGTACAATGCCCAGTCACACCCCTACTATGGCCCAGACACCCCTCCCCACATCTACAACATGGCGGGCCCCTGACACGTGACCCCACATCCCTATGTCATTGACGGCATGACGCACATCATGGGGGATGCCAACATGGTGACCCCCATGATAGGGGGGAGCAGGCCTAGGCCTAGTCCCGACGGCACCACCAATAGCCATTATTAATGTGGAAGACAGGCAGGAGATAGAGAAAATGATTGAGAGTGCCTTAGGCACCGTGCCCATCTCTGAGAAAAATAAACGGGTTCTCAAGACCAAGATCTACATGAGGCTGGTACTCAGGAGGGCATGGTTTGCACTGTGGCTGAAGCCACAGCTCAGGCAGCCTGGGAAGGCACCCGAGGCAATCTACCTCTGTTTGATCGTCCCAATAATCCCCTACAAATGGCCTACTCTGTTCAGCAAATAGCTGACAGCACTGGTCGGATGAGCCCATCTGACAACCTCTGTTGCCACTGGCGCATGCTAAATGTGAAATGCTTAATCTTGCTGTAGACTACTAGGTCCAGATCCTACACCAGACCATCAGTCCTGGTCTGTGGGTGAAACTCCCTGATGCTGTCCACCAGGATGGCCGCACCACCTTTGATGAAGTAGCATCTGAACTAATTTCTGCACACAACCCAGGTGTAGTAGGAGTGATGTTCGCAGCGACTTTCCACCAGAGGCTCTGGATGGCCTACCATGCAGGGATACACCTTGCAGAAGAAGCTGCAGATGTGGACCTCATTGAATATAAGATTCTCTTCCTTAGGAACATGATCCGTGCAGTAAGAGAGAAGGTAGAACCAACCACTTATCCCACCACGGAGAGATTTGCCGATATTCTTCGGAAAACAGAATTTATCAACTCTACATCCATGATTCAGGCTCCAGGTCCAAGAAAGTAGCTGCTGTGGAAGCCATGCCGGAGGCCACGACACATTGTACGGTGGAGGGGCAGGCCCAAGAGAAACTACCCCTCCCCACAGACAACCAACACCCCCAGCAGGCACAACAACAACAATCCTGGGGTGGGAACTGGAACTAACGAAAACAAGAAACACCACAAAAACAATAAGGGTAAACAACAAAGATCAGGCCCCTCGTATAGGGAAATAGCTGATGAGAACCAGAAATTTTGAGATCTTCTCGGGCAAGTACACTCCGTAACGGATGCCATCTCCGTTTGGACCCTTGCAGCAATACAACTGGGAGAGCAGGCCTCAACAGGCTGTGGAGATACCAGAAGTCCAGGCTCTCAGGCCCTTGCAGGCCTGAACCTGGAAGCGGCTCCCTGTATAGCATCAGTGCAGCATGGTGAGATGGTTCAAAGGAACCAGGCCCAGACTCTCTTTCAAGAGCTCCCCCATGCTTCCACCAGTACAGATTGACAATTACAGGCCCCAGTCTGTATTGTAAACAAGCTGGTCTAGGATACAGTGGAAGGCCCTGCACAGAGGCTGAGGTCAAGGGCCACCTATTGACAGTACTACTGGATACAGGCACGGCTGTGTCTGTATTACAGGATGACCACCCAGACACATCACCTTGGTCCACTGGACAGAGGACCAATATGTCTGGGGTAGACGGAACTAGGTTACCTGCATACTGCTCTCTGCCGTTACCTGTGACACTGGGGTACCTAAAGGCATATCATATCTTTCAGCTAATGGTACTGCATGATCACCCTAGTATAATCAGAATTGACTTTTTAGCACCTCACAGCTATGTGGTAGACCTAGCCAACATGTTATTTATAGAAATTCAGGGACAATATCACATCATCATGATCCCTGGCTCACATGTGGTTGCAACAATCTCTGTGAACAATAAAGAGTATGACATCACAGATTTGTTTAAGAACCATGAGCTCTTCCCAAGGCTTCTCCCCATTCTACAAAGGCATCTGGAAGCATTTGCCACCAACAAGCATGACTGTGGCAGGATGCACACTGTCATTGAAGTGACAGGCCCAGCACATGAGAGGCAACGACAATACCCCTTTCCACCTGAGGCCTTGCCTTCTCTTAGGGAAACAATCAAATCACTCCTTAAGCAAGGGGCAATCAGGACATGTGTTTCCACTGCAAATTCCCCAGTGTGGCCTGTGAAAAAACTTACGGGTGCCTGGAGACTTACTATTGACTACAGGTGACTAAACCAGGTCACCCCCAGTTATAACCCAACTGTGGCATCAGCACCAGATGTGGTACGATTACTAACCCCTGACCAGCAATGGTTTAGTGCTCTGGACATCTCCAATGGTTTCTGGTCATTGCCATTGGCCCCCAAAAGTCAGTATAAGTTTGTCTTCACCTTTGAGGGCAGGCAGTACACGTAGATCCACTTACAACAGCCCCTCCCTGTTCCATTTGCACATGATGGATGCCCTTGAGGGTTTCTCTACACCCCAGTGTCTCTTGCAGTATGTGGATGACCTGCTGTTGGCCACAGTCACACAGGAACAACATCTGGATCTCTTAGATGAACTACTGACCCTCACCTAGAGGGCAGGCCTTAAATGTAACCCTGCAAAAGCACAACTATGTCAGAAAGAGGTACACTTTCTGGGCCTGAGGATAACAGACCAAGGCTGAAGCCCAACCTAGAAAAAGATACAAGGATAGCAAGATCTGCCACTACCTACCAGCGTGGCCACCCTTAGAAGGCTTCTAGGTATGGTAAACTATTCTAGAGATTTTATTTGTGATCTTCCTCAGAAGGCCACCCCTCTGTATGAATTACTGAAAAAGGACATCCCCTGGACTTGGGGCCCCATTCACACCCAAGCTGTGATGTCACTGAAGCAAGCCTTGGCCTCAGCTCCAGCTTCAGTCAACCCCAATCCAGCCCTGCCATTCCATCTGGAGTGTGCCACCTTGGACATTGCTCTATCTGCAGTGTTGGCCCAGAAAGTCCATGACACCCTGAGACCAATTGCATATGCATTACAGCTCTTGACCCCAGTGGAACAGAAGTACAGCCTTTGTGAAAGGAACCTTCTGGCCACCTACTGGGCTGTCAAGCACTTCCTGTATATCACTGGGTAATCCCCACTGATCATTAATACAAACCACACCCCAATAACCTTTTTGCTATCTGACAGAGTAAAGGATGGGTCAGTCTCTAATACCAGGCTGACACACTGGTCCCTTCTTCTCCAGGACGGAGACATCAAGGTCCACCCAACAAAAATGCCATCCATTCTGGTGCATGGTCTCCTCTTCCAAGGAGAACCCCATGACTGTACGCTGCAGCCACCTGATCTACCAGATCCAGGTCCTTTTCTTCCCGCTACACCACAACTACTTGAGAACACTTCACTGTGTCGTGTCTTTACGGACAGCTCAGTTTCCTACTACCAGGGAGAGCAGACAGCGGAATGGGCATATTAGTCATTTACCCCTTTGGTAACACTGTTAAGATTTCTAAATGTTGCAGTGTGGCATCATCACAGTATGCAGAGATGGCAGCGGTGGCCTGTGCCCCTGAGTTCATCCAGCGTGGAACCGAGGACACCATCATCTTCACAGACTAACTGGGTTTATTGTTCCCTTACAGAATTCCTCTTTTCTGGCAGAAGAATTCCTTTCTTTCATCTGATGGCAGCCCAGTGAAACACAAGGAACTGGTAATATACATTCTTTCACTGGCACCAAAGTTTATATACAAACTCTATGTAAACAAAGTTAAGGCTCACTCCATACACGACCCCTATCATGCCTTCAATGACACTGCTGACACCCTTGCAAAGGAAGGGGCCCGGGGGGGGATATCTGGATGATGGATTGTCCAGAGGCCAGAGCAGCTGAACACACTGCAGCAGTCAGGAAGAAAGCTGAACCCTTTCTCCCCTTGGATTTGTCAGAGGCCTAACACTCTGACTCTGAACTCAAAGATTTGTTCAGATTCCTGGACAAAGGTACTGAGAAGAATCTACCTACCCGCAACCGTTACCGAAGGCATTAAGGTAAGTTACACCTGTCCCCTGATGACAAGCTCATCTGGTATCAACCAGATGACACCCCCACCAAATTGTGGGTGGTCCCTCATCATCTTAGGTCCACATTTCTGCACCAAGTGCATGACACCCCCACTGGTGGACACCAGGGAGTGGAAAACACACTCCAAAGGCTCAAGACCACCGCCTGGTGGCCTGGTGTCACCAAGGATGTTAAACAGTACATAGATAACTGCCTTGTTTATGCACAAAACAATCCCATCCCTATCAAATGTAATGCCAAGCTGCTACCACAAAGGCATTCTGGCCCTTGGCATGCCATACAGATTGATTTTATTGGTCCCCTGACCAATACCAGCAGAAACAACAAATATGCCCCTGTGGTAATTGATCTCTTCTCTAGGTGGGTTGAAGTTTTCCCCACTAAGACATGTACTGCTAAAACCACTGCCAAAATCCTGGTAGAACAGATTTTCTCCAGGTGTGGCCTACCTTTCAAGGTAGACTCAGACAAAGGAACCAGTTTTACAGGTGAGTTGATGAAAGAAGCACTTGAACTCCTTGGAGTTCATTAGAAGTTCCACATACCTTACCACCCACAATATTCAGGTCAAGTAGAGAGAACCAACAGATGGATTAAGCAAATGCTTTCCAAATTCATTGAGGACTATCCCAAGGATTGGGATTCCCTACTGCCTTTACTCCTTATGGCAATTATTTATTTATTTATTTAGCTTTTGTTGACCAGGTAGGTACACTAGACAAGTTGTATGCCTATTTTCAGGTACGACCCGGGAGAGTACAGTGAAAAATACAGGTTCAAACAAGGTACAGTGTACATAGTTACAGGAGAGCAAGATGAACATAGATAGTCTCCAGTGAACAGTAATAGGTAAAATATACATATACATACAGAATAGAATAAATGTATTTATTTATTTAAGAGTTTTACCAGGAAGGCATACTGAGCAGAGTACTGCTCGATTCCAGATGCGCCCTGGGGGAGGGGGTTACATGGGGTACAGTAATAAAGAGGAAAACATACATAAACATGTATGGTACAATACAATGGAAGAGACAGTCATATATACAGTTAGCAGGTTTACAGATAGGTGGTATGATAGGCCCAAGGGGCATTGAGATAGGCAGGGTACAGCATTTATATGCAAGTTCAATACAGTAGAAATTAGAACTGACAAAATCACAGGTTCAAATTGGAGTAACCAGACAGGTGTTAACAGAGGGGAATGGCATGCCCTGAAATATGGAAATGCCCAACTGCACATAGTAAGCGGTGGTTGACAACAGTGGGAAGAACCAGTTTTGGTAGTAATCTGCTGGTAGTTAGGTAGTGAGGGATTCAACGGGGTGGGATGCAGGAGCAGGTGGCAGAGAAATGAGTTTTAAGAAGGGTATTCTGGTGTGGAGTGCTTGTGGCGTGTCTAATACCGGCTGCCAGAGAGTTCCATAATTTGGGCAACCTGAAGCTGAAGGCAGCCTGGCCAGACCGGATGGATCGGTGTGGGATGTGAAGGAGCCAAGAATCAATGTTCCTGAGAGCGTATGCTGGTGGTGGAAGGGCAGTTAGGGAGGATGATAGGTAGGAGGGGAGTGACTGTATCCAGAACTTGGCAGTAGTTCTGGCGCAGTGCAGCAATCGTTGATTGTGGAGAGAGGGGAGGTCCAAGGACTGGTAGAGGTCACAGTGATGAGTCCTAGGAGGGCAGTCCAGGGAGAACTGGCAGAAGGAGTTGAAGAGAGGATCAAACCTAGACAGGGAAGTTTGAGGGGCAGCACAATAGACTACATCACCGTAGTCCATAATCGGGAGGATCATCTTTTGGATGATTGTTAGTCATGTTGGTAGGGGGATGCAACTTTTGTTGTGGTAGAGAGCGCCCAGCATGGGATGCAGTTCCTTGTATAGAGCATCAATATGCGCAGAGAAGTCAAGGTACTGATCTAGCCAGACACCGAGATATCTATAGGAAGTACAGACCTCCAGGGTGGAGCTATCCAGAGTGTAGAATTGGGGGCGGAAGGCGGGACAGTTTGGCCCGAGAGCAAGATGAGGGAGACTTTTTTTTTTAGTTTAAAAACAGTTGATTTGAGAGGAATCAGCATTGGATGGAGTCGAAGTCCTCCTGCAGACAGGCTGCCACGGCATTGGGGGATGAGCCAGAGGCAAACAGCACCGTGTCGTCTGCATACATGTGGATAGCAGTATGTGGGCAGGCAACAGGCAGATCATTGAGAAAGATAAAGAACAGCAGAGGGCCTAGTACAGACCCTTGGGGGACTCCACTGGTGACTAGGAGTGAAGTGGAACTAGCCGAGCCAATACGGACAAATTGTGACCATCCTGCCAGGTGTGAATGGAACCAGTTATTGGCAGTCGCTGTCAGTCCAGCTTGAGCGAGTTTTGACAGTAACAGTGCATGCAAGACCGTGTCAAAGGCTTTGGCAACGTCGATAAAGATAGCCGCAGTTATCTCCCCTTTATCCATACCCATAAGGATGGTGTTGGTGAGACGAAGGAGAGAGGTGGTGGTGGAGTGATTCTTTCTAAACCTGGCCTGGAAGGGGGTGAAGAATGATATGGTATCTAGATAGTGGTAGAGCTGGGATAGTACAAGGTGCTCTTGAATTTTGACTAGGATGGGGAGCAGTGATATGGAACAGTAGTTGCATGGGGAGGGAAGGTCACCTCCTTTAGCTAGGGGAATGACTGTGGCTTGTTTCCATATTGTAGGGACGGACCCGAGTCTAAAAGACAGGTTATAGAATGTGACTAGAGGGTAGGCTATGGCAGGTGCTGAAAGCAGGAACATTTTGGAATCAAGGCCCGATGGGCATTTACCTTTGGATGGGTTGAGTGACTGAAGTATTTTTAGTACCTCACCAGGTGTAACTGGGAGTGGGGGATGGGAGGAGAGTGGAGAGGATGGTAGTGGTGGAGAAATATGAGTTAAACTCAGTGGCAACCGTGCTAGGATCCGTGATGATGCTTCTGCCTATGTTGAGAATGGGAGTAGGAGGTTGGGCCGGGGGGATAAGAAGGGATTTTATTGACTTCCAAAATTGTGTAGGGTGAGTGAAGTTATTGTTGAAAGCAGACTTAAAGTAATTTGATTTGGCTTGACGTATGAGTAATGTGCAGGCATTTCTTAGCGAGTGGTAGTGTTGCAGAGCCGTTTGTGCACCTGTTGCCTTGAAAGATTTCCAGGCTCAGTCTCTGGCTCGTAGTTGTTCCAAGAGGTTAGCTGTTACCCAAGGTAAGTGGGCTCCTCTTACTCTGGATCTTCTGAGAGGTGCATGGAGGTCCCAGATAGCCAGGAAGTTGGTTGTGAAAAATTTGAGGGCCTCATCCATGGAGGTGGCCTAATGGATGAAGGACCAGTAGATGCTGGTGAGGTCATTTAGGAGTGCGGTCAGATCAAGGGATTTGTAAGCTTTCTTGTATGGAGTGCGGGGGGGGGAGAGGCCTTGGGTCTGAAGATTTTGCACACCATATAAATCATATGGTGGTCACTAAGGGAGTCTGGTGGTAGGCCAGCTTTAATTATCTGATGTGGGTGGGTGGTGAGGGCCCAATCCAGTAGTGTATGCTTTTCGGATTTGTGGTTTAGGTGAGTGGGTTCCGCTATTTGTTGGGACAGGTTTAGAGCATTTATTTGACATCGCGTTTTGGTGGCTTCACTGCCTAGCCAGTTCTGGTTGAAATCTCCAAGGATATGGAGTTCGCCGCCTGCCATAAGGGACCTCAGGTTGCCAAGGTGGTCTAGGATGCTACCCAGTGGTGTTTCTGGCAGGCAGTATGATCCTGCTATGTATACGGGGATAGAGTGTGGAAGGGGAATTTTGATTAGAAGGGAATCTATTGATTGTGTGGGTACGGTAGGTGTGATTGTGGAGAACTGGAATTTAGAGGAGATGTACATGGCAGTGCCGCCACCCTTCTTATTGCCCTGTCGGTCTTGGCAGATTAAGGAGTACCCGGGTATTGAGAATTCAGCGTCAAGGTTGTGGGGCTTCAGCCATGATTCAGTAATGATTACGGTATGTAGTAGTAAGTAGTAGTAGTAAAAAGTTTATTTCTGATATCAGAAACAGGATAATACCCAATTTAGCATCAGCTAATTTACAATGGGGTCCTACTGTACAAAAACATCAGTTTCATTTTAAGAAAATACAATACATGCATTATACATACATGCAGCACAATACATACATGGACAAAGAAAGAGAAAAATAAAAATTACAACAATATACCATATATGCAAATATCTCAAGTACAACAAGTTTTTAAGGACATTGCTTCCTTTACAAGCCATGATCTTATTACATTCCAAGATATTTTATTTGTACATAACCTCAGATGTCCTGGCAATAAATTCCACAATTTCGGACACTCATATACATAACAATGTTGGCCCCTCACTGTTCTCATAAATGGAACCCTAAATTGTATTTCCTCTGCAGATCTCAGCCCTTCCTTAACATTCCACTCCTCCAGGAACTCCACTAAATATCCTGGTGCTTTTTTAAAATAACAGCGATAGATTAACCAATGCACATGCTTATTTTGCCATTCTGTCAAGGATATCCAATTTAAGTTCCTGTAAAGGGTGCAATGGTGTGTTTTCCAAGGTGCGTCCAAAACAAAACACGCATATCTATTATAGATAACATCAAGCTTTCCCAAACTGCCCCTGACTGCCCCTTTATATACGACATCGCCATAATCAATATGTGGAATTATCTTCGAATTCACAGTCTTTAACCTAGCATCAAATGAAAGACAATTTCTATGTTTATACAATGCCCCCAACTTTTTACTCAGTTTTTGTATCAAGTTATCAATATGAAAATCTCAACTGCAATGGGAGTCCAACCAGACTCCCAAGTATTTATAGCAGTCCACAGAGGCCAGGCTACACCCATCCAATGTCTCAATATCCAAATCCATAGATACTTTTTTATTTGAAAACAAGATTACCTGTGACTTTTGTGGATTTAAAACCAAACCATGTTCTGAAAAATATATTCGTAATATATTGAAATATTTCTGTAATTTTTCCTGTATATGCCCCACAGATTTCCCTTCAAGATACGATATTGTATCATCTGCATACAAATGATGCCAGACCTCATTCATCAGATGTCTGACACCATTTGTATATATATTGAATAGGATGGGTCCTAGCACTGACCCCTGAGGTACACCAGATTTAATGTTTAAATAACTGGATACAAAATTACTGCCCAACCTAACTATTGTTGTCTGCCATCCAGGTAGCCATGGAACCAATCCAGGGCTCTCTGGCTGAGGCCAACAGATCTCAGTTTTTCCATCAAAACCTGATGGCCCAGAGTGTTGAAAGCCTTCAACAAATCGATAAATATGGCCCCAATCAGGAGGCCCCTATCCATGGCCACCTGGATGTCCGACACAACCTTAACAAGTGTAGTAGTGGTACTATGTTGTGTCCTAAAAGCTGATTGATATTTATTATATTTTTTTTAATTTTTTTTTTCAAGATAACTATTTAATTGAGAAACCACAATTTTTTCAAACACTTCAGAAGTGACCGAAAGCAATGATATTGGTCTAAAATTTCGCATATCATTTTTCTGGCCTCCCTTAAACACTGGTATCACTTCTGCCTGTTTCCAGGCTAATGAATAGGTACCATTTTTTAATGAAAGATTAAAAATGTCAGCCAGTATTGGGGCTATCACTGGGGCAGCAATTTTAAGCAAAAAAGATGGAATCCCATCTGGACCTTGGGCCTTATTTATATTTAATTTCAACAATTCCCGATAAACTTGACATGGAATGATATTTTGAAAGCAGAACAATGGTCCATTTTCAACTCTCTTTTCTTGATTTTTCTCTTGCTGAATTGTACCAAGAGGGGGACATACATTAATCTGGGAGAGTCCTACATCAACAAACATTTTATTTAATACAGCAGCTGCCCCATCTGAAAGTTTCAATAGGCTATTTTCTACCATAAAAACATTAGGCAGCTCTGAGATCTTATTTCCTTGTAACTTTTTAACCATATTCCAAAAATCCCTAGGTTTTTTAAAACTGCTCGGCTGCCATTCCAGTTAAATAAAAATCTGATTTTGCTTTCCTTATTTGTGTAATATACAGATTACGTGCTGCTCGATATTTTTCCCAAAGCACTCTCTCATTTTTTTTCTTTGCTAACCTCCATGCAGCATTCCTTTTCTTACAGTAAATTCTTAACTTTGCAGGGTGAAGAGATAGGACTGTAGTTTGTAAGGCTGCTATTTTGTTCAGGATGCTGCATATGTTTAGGTGGATTATTTTGAAACCTCTTGGGAGGTGAGTAGCTGGTGTGGGGAGTTGCCCATATATTGGGAAGGGGGACCTGGGTTATGTTCTTTGTCCCGGCTATAAGGAGTAAGACAGCCAGGATGCGCCTTGCTAGGTGCATGGTCTTTTGAGATGACCAGCGGAGAGGGAGATGGTTATGAGTCTGGGAGTTAAGTGTAGGGTCTAAGTAATAGGGGGTATATAAGGCAGGCAGCTCTGCATGGAAAGAGGGAGGAAGGATAGTGGCCCCCAGAGACCAGTTATGCCAGTGGTGCCGAGTGTGGTCCACTAGCGTAGATGAGGAGTGGAGGGGTGACTTTGCAGCCGCAGGGATAAGGGGCAGAGAGCTAGGTAGAATTGGGTAGGACGAAGGTGGGAGGGAAGATATGGTTAGGTATAGCACAATAAATATTAGAGGGAGATAATGCATTTTAATAGAAGTTTGAAAGCTGCTCGGGGTGGCCACTAGTGGCTGAATAATATAAGGAGCTAATGGGAAAGTGGGCTGATTGGTTCACACGCTCACGCAGTCAACCCTATAAAAGGAGGAGCTCACCAAGGGTGGTGGTGGGGGTGGTGGGGACTCACTCTGGTGCAGTCAGCTGTAGCTGCTGCAAGTGTGGGGTCGCTACCTGGGTGCTTTTTCACTCGTCCTTGCTCCGGGGCATTCAGTGGCTGTGGGGAAGGCTGTACCAGCTTGCCCTCGAGACCTCACTGCTGAAAGGGACAAAAAAAGCAGCTTAAGTACAGGTAGGAAGGGAGGAGGAGCTAACAGCAGGTACGTTGCTTTTAAATGCAGAGAATCTAATTTGTGCAGCTTAAAATTGTTTAAACAGGAATTAAATGCAGTGTGGTTAGAAAAAAATCACAGAGTGTGCTGTCTGCAGCCTAACAGCCCTTAATATGGCTCTGGTACTAAGTGTATCCTCTTAAGGCTCAAAGTAAAATTACTTTCCCTTAAGGTACTGTTCCCCTCAGTGCAAATCCAATGTCGGTTGTGAGAGCAGTGAGCAGTGGAAAAACAATCTACAGTACTCCACTGACAGAAACAGAAAAGGCAAAAGTCTTTGTTGGTAAAAAAAGGTGCCAAGTTCAAATTTCCTCTGACACAGTCAGCTGTAGCTGCTGCAAGTGTGGGTTCACTACCTGGGTGCTTTTTCGCTCGTCCTTGCTCCGCGGGGGATTCAGTGGCTGTGGGGAGGGCTGTACCAGCTTGCCCTCACGACCTCACTGCTGGGTGCTTTTTCGCTCGTCCTTGCTCCGCAGGGGATTCAGTGGCTGTGGGGAGGGCTGTACCAGCTTGCCCTTGTGACCTCACTGCTGGGTGCTGTTTCACTCATCCTTGCTCCATGGGGGATTCAGTGGTTGTGGGGAGGGCTGTACCAGCTTACCCTCGTGACCTCAATAAATAGACTAAGATATTCAATGGCAATTACAATGTATTGATGACCTTTTTACCAGGGCCACATAATTCATAAGCAGATGGCAAGCAATCAAGTGCTTCCCAGAGTTAGAGGACAGTGGATAGTGGATTGGATTAGGGGCACACCCTTAGCCACCACCCAGTTGACACCCTTTGAGGTGATGACTGGTAGACAAATGAGATTACCTGAACACCTGCTGTTTGACCTACACACCCCCACTGCAGACCGTGTCTCAGTGGACCAATATGTGGAAAAACTCAGACAAGGCCTCACACACACTCATTTGTATGCTGCTAACTTAATGGGCAAGGCCCAGCAACAGTCCCAAATCCAGTTTGACAAACACCCACAAGAAGTGGATTGGCAAGCTGGGAATCAGGCAATGGTTCTCGGATTTGCGCATCCCACACATTCCTTCTCCAATAAGTGGGAAGGACCCTACCTACCCCTTTGTCAACAAGATCAGTCCAGCAGTCTATCAGGTTAGACTCATGCAGAACAACAAACTGACTGAAAAATGGTTACATGCAAACCAACTGAAACTGTATAAAGGAGTATAATTACTTTTCTTCACCCCATTGGGTGGAATAGTACAAATTTACTAATGTTTGATTTTCCTTTTCAAATACACTGACAAGATGGCTATCTTGTTCCATTTTCTCATCTCAGGAGTTATCCCCTGCATCCAAGGCACGGTAAAGCATCTCCTTCCTCACCTTGCTCCACCTGCAACTACCCCAGAGGGAGTCTCCATCAATATTCCCAACAATTTGATTGCTGTCCAGGAAGGTTCTGATGCCTACCTCACTGCCTCGGTTGTTACGAACATACGAAATTTGCCAGCAGATAAAGGCCTAAAGGTCTATCAAGTCTGCTCGAATGTGCAGCTAGCACCCCTTATTCTGCAGCTGCCTCTCCCTTCCACCCTTCCCCTTCATTAACCCTCCCCCTTGTCCTGTCCCATCCTTGTTTGAAGCAGTCCACTGTTCTACTGCATACCACTTCAGGAGGTAACGCATTCCACCTAGCCACCACCCTCTCTGTAAAAAAGTGTCTCCTCATCTCCCTCCTGAACCTTCCTCGCTCCAGTCTCATATCATGGCCCTTGGTGTCCCTCCCCTCCCTTACTTTGAGCAGCCCCTCTGTACTTGTCTTGTTTATTCCTTTCATGTATTTAAAGGTTTCAATCGTGTCACCCTGTCTCTCCTCTCCTCCAGTGAGTACATGTTCAACTCCTTCAACCTCTTCTCATATGATAAGTCCCCCAGCCCCTTGATCATCTTTGTCTCTCAGCGCTGCACCCCCTCCAGTAACTTAATGTCCCTCTTCAGATACGGATGCCAATACTGCACACAGTACTCCAGGTGTGGTCTAACTAATGACCTATACAGTGGCTGAATCACCTCCTCCCTCCTCGAGGATATACCCCTTGCAATACAACCCAGCATTTTGTTGGCCTTTGCAGCTGCCTTCCTACATTGTGCCGAGTTATTCATTGACCCTGCAATGAGCACACCCAGATCCTTCTCCTCCTCTGTCTGGACTAGCTGCACTCCCCCTAGCTGGTAACTCCTCCTTAGGTTCTTCATCCCAAAATGCAGCACCTTGCACTTTTTGGCACTAAAGCCCAGTTGCCAGGTGTCTGACCAGGTTTCAAGCTTTGCCAGATCATCCTGCAACCCCTGCCATCCCCCAGGTCATCTACCACCGCTTACCTTGGTATCATCAGCAATAGACTGATCTTGCTCTTGATGTCCCATGATATGTCTGCAATGAATATCCCAAACAACACTGGTCCCAACACCGAGCCCTGTGGAGCACCACTCATCACTGCCCTTGGGTGTGAGAGCTCCCCACCCACCACCACCCTCTGTTGCCTTCCCTGCAGCCAGTTTCCTACCCATCTCACCAGCTTTGCACCCGCCCCTGTGCCTACTAACTTCCTTCCCAGCCTTCCATGTGGCAATGAGTTGAATGCCTTACTGAAGTCCAGATACAGGACATCCACTGCATGGCTCCTGTCCAGTTGCCTAGTTACCCAGTCATAGAACTCCACCAGGTTGGTTTAGCAGGATCTGCCACGTATGAAGCCATGCTGTCTGCTGTCCTGTAGTCCTTTGGCCTCTAGGAGGGCCACCAGCCACTCCTTCAGGATGGTCTCCATTAGCTTACCCACGATGGATGTGAGGCTCACTGGTCTGTAGTTTCCCGGTTCATCCTTGGGGCCACTCTTGTGGAGGGGCACCACATGAGCCATCCTTCAGTCCTGAGGTACACACCCCGAATGTAGTGAGGCATTAAATAGGTCTGCCAAAGGTCTTGCAAGGACCTCTTCCAGCTCCTTCAGTACCCTGGGGTGGATGCCATCTGGGCCTGGCACCTTGTCCACCTTCAGTGCCTTCAAACCCTCTTGAACTCTGCTCTCCATGATTACCCCATCTGTCACCACTTCCCACCCTGCTTCTGTCATTTCTCCCACCTTGGGTGTCACCCACCTCTTCTCTTTAGTAAATACTGAGCAGAAGTACTCATTTAGTGCTTCCGCCTTATCGCACCCTGCTTCCACCCAACCCCCCTCCTTCCTAATCCTTACTATGTGGTCCTTACAGCTCCTTTTCTCCCTGATGTACTTAAAGAAGTCCTTCTCCCCTTCTAATGCCTTGTGCCAGCCTGAGTTCCGTAGATGCTTTGGCTCCCCTTACTGTCCTTGTCACCTCCTTCGATTCTGTCAAGTACTCCTCCCTGTCCTCCCCCCTCCCTGTTTTCTTGTACTTCCTAAAGGCAGCTCTTTTCCTCCTTACCTTTTCCATGACCTCCTTGCTCAACCAGATCGGTTTCTTAGCCCTAGCCTTCTTGCTCTGGGCTTTGCAGTAGGTTTTGGTTGCCTCCACTATCCCCAGCTTTATGAGCTCCCACCTCTGGTTAGTGTCCATACTAGATTGAATTCTGGCCAGGTACCCTTTTACCACTTCCCCATCCTCCCAAAGTCGGCCCTCCTGAAGTCCAGCACTATTGTGCCAGATTCCACTCCTTCCTTGCCCATATCCAATGTGAGCCATACTGATTGGTGGTCACTCCCTGACAGCGGTTCCTCCACTATAAGTTCTCTCACAAAGTCCCCATTTGCCAGCACAAGGTCAAGAGTATTCTCTAACCTGGTTGGTTCACTGACCATTTGCAGCAGGAAGCTGTCCTGGAAGGCATCCAGCAGTACCTGCTCCCTTCTGTTCCTGCTTGTTGGGGTGCTCCAGTCCACTCCTGGCATGTTGAAGTCCCCCCACAATCACCACACTACCCTTTTCACAGGTCCTCCTGATCTGTCCTGCTAGTTCTCTGTCTAACTCCTCTGTCTGAGATGGTGACCTGTACACCACTCCCATTCTAAGAATCCTATTCTTGGAATCCTGGATTTGCATCCAAAGTGACTCCGTACTACCCTCCTCCCCTTCCTCCCTTGTTGCTCTTGACAAATCTACCCTACAAATTGAGTGGCAGACTAAAGCACAAGGACAAATCCTCCCCTCTCCAAGGGAACTTTCCATGGTTGGCCCAACGCAAAATGATCCCAAAAACAATACTTTGTCCTTGCTCCAAACCTGTCTTAGACATTCTGGTTTATACACTATCACTACCTTAAGTGATCCCTCATATTGTGATTCATTGTCTAAAGATTCTGCTAGGAAATTTTGTGCTGTACACAACATGGCATCAGCTGCCATGTATTTATCTGTGTTACCCCCTACTGAGAAACAGCTTTTGGAATGTCCAAGACAAACACCTGGTCCTCGTAGTGGTCTTACATCCACTGCCTTGCCTGGCTCACTTATTGACAACTTACAATTTATGCATATACCTGTTTTGTTTAACTTGACTTACTGGAATATGAAAGAATTTGGTATGTGTCATACTACTAATACATCATTGTTTTATAGTACCTTGTTACTTGATAGCTTAGCTGCTTTTCTGATTTGTAACCAAGACCCTATTGGCAAGGTACACACTACCAAGCATAGAGGCAATTTTAGAAGAAAATCTAATACAGATGATCAAAGTCATAAACGTATTACATGTGACACATCTGATGTCACTGGTGCCATAGGCACTGTCACTGGTGTTTTTGGTACAGTAATGCCCATCTGGAATAAGGCCAATATTGCTGCTGTCAAATCACATTCACAGAAGTTCCAAACTGGTTTAGTGAATGACATTATACCTCCATTATTACATGGTGTGGATGTGCAAATCCCCTATGTTGCCATGTGTATGCTACAGACTCTAACTATTCCAATTTCTGCTGCTTGGAATTTGGGTATTGTGACCAGGCACCCTAATACTGGTCCTTGTTTTACTTCTAAGAAATGTCCAATTAAGGATACTATGTTTGTCTCTTTCACTGTTTCTTTACCACATTTTGATCCTACTATAGCTATATTTGATAAACTCGCATCTGTACACTCCACTGGGCACCTTGTTGAAGATATCTACAGGGAACTCCATGACTTACCTCCTCTACTGGTCTTCCATCCTCTTCTGGACACATGGGTTGCACCGCACACGGACTGGTGTGCGAAGAAAGGGTATATTTATTTGTGTTGATGTGACGTATTTGATGTTATTAAACCTGTATGTGACTATTCCCCAGACAATACTGATTGGTCCTTTTCCATGAACAATGACATCACCACTAATTGCACAGAATACCAGGACTCAACATCTGCTCCAGATGATTCTAAGTTATACCAGACCTATCGGAAGTAGGTTCACTGCCTGTCAACACGGATTTCAAAACAGACTTATACTTGCCCAGTACAGTTGCAAAAATGGAGACTGCCTACAGTGAAAATGCAATATAATTTTGATGGTGAATATTATGTGGTAACTATAGGATGTTTCAATACGCAGACAAAACATGTGCAATTGCTACCCCAAATTTCTGTTTTGTCCCGCATCAGAAAACTGTCATAGGGCACACAGTTATTACCCCTGTCTCCCTTATGGCCCTTGATATCATTGACAGTAACCCTGATTGTCTGCTCACTCTTTCAGAGTATTTACCTTATTTTAATGTACACATTGATCCTTTAAGTTTGACTTTGAAATCATTTTTAGACAGGAAAGACACCCATCTCATCCACATCAGCAATAATAAAGCAAATGAGGCCATACTTGCCCTCATGAATGATGGTGATTTGAATAGTGCAATTACTAACACTTGGTTAGAGATTACCTTTAAAGGTTTTGTTATTATACAAGCATTTCTCATATTTTTTTCTTATTATTATGCTTTGCTGCCTATGGCGCACATTACGCCAACACTGTGAGCAGTTGGAATTCCTTTACAAGGCTCGTGCATCGGGTCTGTAAATGACCCCTGCTCCCTATACATTTGCTTACTCTTGCTTGTTTTGCCCCCAGAAGCAACAAGGGGTGGGATATTACACAAGGTCCCTGCACCCTAACTGGTACCCCCACAGGTACACCACAGACAGCTAGCATTTAGGTATATGTTATACTAACTTATAGGGCTAAGTGCATCTACCGTATAAGAGTAGATGTCAGGATATGTATGCATACTATTGTTATACACTTTGCTTTCCAATATATACAGGTATTTCTTGCTTGCAAGATGTTAGGACATCTGTGTCCTTGTAATAATTATGATATATGAGTTGGCATTGCCATCTTCTGATGATTTGTATTATTACATGGCTGTGTACAAACTGTACCTCTTTGTTTCTACAAAGTGATGACTATAGCAAAATTGTATAATGTTATCTTGGACTGCGGAGCCACCTCTAATTTAGCCAATAGGGCTCATCTCTGTAACTAGAAATGTTTCTGTCTTACAGTAACCATGGTAATTATCATAGGTATATAATGTAAGACATTACGTCTTCTACCTCGGAGACACCAGGAGACATGGAAATTCCTCGAGGTATAGGGAACGCTTAGCATTGGCTCCCAGTTTGTATTAGTAAGAACTGCCTAGGGTAACTGTGATTTTCCTTTTTTTAGTAATAAACAAGCTTTATTACTTTTTTGCAATGTGTCTGTGATTCCTTGCATGCCCATTATTGCCAAGAACCTGAGAGTGAGGTTTAGACCCCCTGACACTGCTATATCTCATTACTCTCTGGGCAGCCATTTTGTATCAGGAGAGTCAATGGATGGTTCGGACTTCATATGGAGCTACTGGGTACAATGAGATATGCCACTTTTTCTTAACCCACTACCCTACCCCAATTACCTGATGATGGCCTCACTTGGTTGAAAGTTCCACCTCTCTCCCACCTCAGACGATGCCACCTTCGGCTGATCCCCCCAACCCCTCTTATCTAATCAGTCTATCTGTTAATATTTACTAATTTGATGTGTATAAGTTCAGATTTTTACTATTACTGCCTGTGTATATGCTTCAATGTTTTTTCTCTTTTTTTTCCCTCTGTAAACCTTGTATTTTTGTAATGTTTATTCAACACTGACATGGAACCTTTGAAAATGACTTCATGACTCAAAGGTATTAATCCCAAACTGAAATAAATAAATAAATCTAACTGATAAAATGGTCTTAGAAAATTCACGCTTCACCTTACGTAATGTAAAAGGAAGGGGTTTAAAAGTCCCACTTATAAAAACTAGACATGTTAAAGCAAGATTTTACTATATTGCCTGTAATGCTTGGAATTCTCTGCCACCAGGGGTCCGAAGTTTGCCAACTGTATTAGCATTTAAAACTGCTTTAATGGAGTGTTGTGTTTGACTGTAAATGCTTGAAATGAATGTATTGTTTGGTGGCTTAATTTGTATTTGTACTGTATTTAATCTGTTATGTATATAAGTTCTTGACAAGTGGTGAGACTTTGGTCATTTGCAATTTTGCACATGTATGTTTGATGAATGTTGAAATTATTGTGATTTTGTAACTTTCTACTGTAGCAATTTCGTACTCAGGACGGCATTGAAAATAGCCTTGCCTAATGCCTTATCCTGAAGAAACATACAAATAAAATGAAATGAATGAACTATAAATACACAAGGATGAAGAGTTACTTACACAATTAAATATGTCTTATAATAAACACAACTGTAATTTAAGAAGCCATAAATATCAATTATCTCTTACATATCCTAAAACTAACAAAAGGAGATTTTATTATACACAAAGAATAATTTCGTTGTGGAATTCACTTCCTAGTTCGTTAGTTGAAATCGTTGATCATGTTATTTTTAAACATAAACTTGATTCATATACTGTTATGATAAATATGGAATATACCAGCTT
The DNA here is from genome assembly GCA_016271365.2 of Neoceratodus forsteri. Taxonomy (NCBI): domain Eukaryota; kingdom Metazoa; phylum Chordata; order Ceratodontiformes; family Ceratodontidae; genus Neoceratodus; species Neoceratodus forsteri. Next base: position 396,124,194 of record CM028136.1, on the reverse strand, counting down.
GGCTGGAGACATACCTATATGGGCCTCGGCTTTCTGTATGTCTATATTTCCCTAGCATAAATCCTAGTATAAATGAACTTGGGCTTTGGGCATTTGAATATCCTGTGGGTACTTAAATGTGCTGGGACAGCAGTAGTTAAATGAGGCTGTGGCCACTGAAATACCTGTAGTGTAAATGTAAGTAAGAAAGGGAGTATTTCTGCAAATTTTAGATGATGTGGCGTACTTGGAGCGGTGGTGGGACATAAGGGGTTGGGGAGAGGTGGCAGGGGAGGAAACTGGGTTGGTGGGAGGAGCCGGCAAGGACAGACAGAGTAGTGGGCTGTAATGGATGTGGGGCAGCTGTGTTTTTTAAATGCAATGTGGAAGGCAGGTGGGTGTTGGATATGCAGGCAGCTAAACCAGCTGGGAGAGAAAATTACCTGGCTGAGGTGGAAACTAGCGGACAGATAGGGGCCACTACAGGGATGGGGGCTAGGGAGCAGTGGGGGCATAAATCAGATTGAAGGGTCTGGAGCCTCTCTAGGAAGGGGTGAAATGGTGAGGAACTTCAGAAAGGAAGCCATGGAGATGCCCAAAGGAGGGGAGAACAGGGCACTCAGAGGTGGGAAACAGGAATGGAGTGGGGTTAAGAAAACAAAGAGGAGCATGCAGTTACAAAGCGGGGGTGAGCTTGGGGGGAGCACAAGAAGAGAAAGAGGGACCAAGGGGTCAAACAGGTTTGCACTGCTGGAGGGGTTGGAAGAAGAGATGTAGAGGCAGAGTGAGGTGGAACTGGGAGCTCAGGGAACACAAACAGGAGTCAGGGGCTAGGTAGGAGTAAAGTAGGCTGGTGAGACCCAGGCAGGTGATAAGGGATCGAATGGAGAGGTGCAGGATGGGGGGTGGGAGGGGGGTAGTGAGGAAGAAGATCAGAAATCTCTTCCGGCTATGACAGGCACAAGAAGGAGGTCAGGAGGAGAGGAGGGAGAGGACATGTGGGACATAATGTTGAGGGGAAAGCAGGCCTTGGGTGGGGCAAGGCCAGAGAGGGAAAGCAGGACACAGGGAGGAGAAAACCATAGAGGGGATGGACAGAAGGGAGGTAGCCTGTCATCCAAACAAATAGTGGGGGAGGAGGTAAACAGACTGTTAAGATCAAGAGGTGTATAGCATTGAAGGGAAGAAGGAGTACTAGTCTTCAGGGACTCTATCATTAAGGGCATTCACTGGAAAAAAAACATTGGGCCCTTCTAAATAGGAGGGTAGTGGTATACATTCCTAGAATTTTGGCAGGAAGGGCAGGGTCAAGGCTTAAGCAGGAAGTTGGTAGAAATGGGAGAAAACCCACATCTCATACTTCACCTAGGGACAAAATACCTAGCTGGAAATGAGGTTCCAGAGGTCCAGCTAGGGTTACCACCTGTCCCAGTTTTTGCAGGACAGTCCTGATTTAGGTAGGTGTGTCTTGCAAAAAAAAAAATATGAAAAATGCCACATGTCCTGACATCATAGTAGAAAAAAATATTTTCTGACTTTTCTCTAAATGTTGCAAAAAACTGTAATACCTTTACTAAAATAACTTAAAATGATAAGAAACACTAAAACACTACAATACTTAATTCTGATTTTTTTTTTTTAGAGAAAGCAAATTTGTTGCATTGGTTGAGGTTACATATTGTCCTGCAAAAAAACATGTTTCAGTAAGAAATGTCCCACTTTGGGCTTCTTAAAAGGTGGTAACCCTAGGTCCAGCAACATTTTAGGGAACTGGAGAAAGTTGTAAGTTGGTGGCAAGCTCAATAACCTCCTCAGAGGTTATTCCAGTCCCTGTGCCAGAACGCGGAGACAAAACAGGGAGGCAGTATAGCACAGTGGTTTAAGGCTCTGAGCTGCAAATCTGGAGACCTGGGTTTGAATCCCACAGCCCCCACTTGCATACTGTGTGACCCTTAGCAAGTCACTTAACTTCCCTGTGCTCCCAGGTTGCACCTGTAAACAAGCTTTCAGCTTAGTGTGTCTCCCCTGGCTAAACAATCGGAAAACAAAACAGAATATTAGAATGTAATAACTGGTTAGAGGGATTGTGTGAGGAAGAGGGATTTGGATACATAGCAGGGTGGGGGAACAGGTGGCAGAATGAGGGTATGTATGCCAAAGACAGACTATACCTGAGTGCAGAGGGTATCATGATACTTAGGGAAAAGTTGGGGGAGTATAAGGAAGAGGTGCTGTTTTTAAACTGCTAAGGGGGGAGTATGTACTGTATGCAGACTTGTATTGAAGTACAAGTGACCAATATATATGCAGGCAGTATAGCTTAATGCTTAAAGGCACTGAACTGCAAACCAGGAGACTTGAAAACCTGAAGACCTGGGTTTGAATCTCATCAACCTCCACTTTTATATTGTGTGATCCTGAGCAAGTCACTTAACTGTTATGTGTGCAGTTATCAGTGAAAACTGGATTTTTTGCACGCATGCTACATGCATGCAGTCTATTCCAATTTAACACAAAATGAGTATAATGTCTGGGGAGCCCTTATTATTGGCTGAAATTGGCAAGTTTACATCTTTTTGTTATGGTACTGCTGTGACATCAGAAGGTTGTTAAACGTGCTTCAGTTCATCATAGCAGTACCATAACAACTTGGAACACTTACACACTGCAGAGTTCTGTTATCAGAATGGCAATCCCTACCATCTGTGTGCAGTTTCCAAATGTTCATTTGAAATAATCAAGGTGTTGCTTTCAGATTGTAGTAATTGCGATGGATCAAAAAAATTTTTAATAAACACTACTAACGATCATCTTTCTTTCATAGCCAATCCAGAGAATAATCGAACTGCCAAGAAAACAGAAAGTGACATAGGGCTACTAAAGGCTTACCTGTCTCAGATACAGGAACCTCGGAATATAACAGACATTCTGGTTGCAGAGCTTGACATAATTCTGGCTGAGTTCCTCTACACAATTAAGAGAAACGAAGGCAGTCATTATCAGCCTAGCACACTAAGAGGTATTTTAGGCAGCGTGGACCATCACCTCCTAAAAAGCAAGTATGGCTGTGCAATTTTCCACAGCAACTCTGAAGTTTTTAAAGAGACACTAACCACCTTAAGGGCAAAGCAAAAGTTCCTTAAAATAGAAGGGTACAGTAGTAAACCAAATAGAGCTGAAGCATTAACACCATCAGAAATTGGAAAGCTGTATGAAACACGAGCCCTAGCCATGCATTCTCCCACAGATTTGCTTAATATGCTCTTTTTTTAGCAGTTGGCTGTACTTTGCCCTAAGAACAGCTGGGCAATATTGTTTAAGATGGTCTGACATAGCACTGCATAAAGACACTGAGGAACAAGATTATCTTCTTTAGTCTGAGCAACAGACAAAAACTTGAACTGGTGACAACCCTAGAGACATTAGGCATGTTAAACCATGAATGTATGAGAATAGAACATTACCAGAGAGAGATCCAGTCAAAGCCTACAAGTTATATACCAGCCAGAGGCCATTATCCATACAATCACCAGATACCCCCTTCTACCTAGCTCTTAACCTTAACTTCAAACCAGGGATATCTCTTTGGTTTAGGAGCATGTGCTTGGGAGAAACTAAAATTCATAGAATGATGGGGTCAATTAAATCTGCTGCTGGTCTGCCAAAAGAAAAACGCATCACTCACCAACCATTCCACAAGAAAAACATCCATTTAGTGCTTTGTGGATAATGAAGTGCCCCCGACTGAGGTACAAGTATCAAGACACAAATCTCTCCAAAGTATAAATAATTGCAGCATGCTAAGTAAATCTAAACAAAAAAAGCACTCCACCCTCTTTGGTGGCCAGTCTGCATCCCTGAGCTTTGAGCCTGTGGAAAGCACTTCAGTCTGCACCGTAAGCATGTCCAAAACGTGTCAGACTACAGACTCCCCCAAAAGGCATCCACTAAATGAGACTGTTAATTTCAGCTTGTTTGGTGACAATAATATTTTCCAGAATGGTTTTACAGTAAATGTGAACTACCAGTGCTTCTATGGACATCAGAAGAAAAGACGTGTAGTAGTGATCGAAAACTCATCTAATGACGACGAGTAAAGCATAAGTCCTGTCTGTGCAATTCTTGATTTCGTTTGCTTAATTGGACTACCTATCCTTAAAATCTTTCTCATTTTATTTTCCTTTTTTTTGTAGCATCAGATTACCTTCATGACTGTTCTGTTTTCCTCAAAGCTAATCTTCTCTGCAAGTAAAATGGATGACCAAACAGCACTGAAGACGTAGATGCATCATGTGACTCCTGGCACCCAACCAGAATGGTTCAGCATAATTTGGAAAAAAACTCTTTTTGCTTTATTTCTTGCTCATTTACTATGATTTACTTAACTGTACTTAGATCTGAGTCTGTGGTTGTTTAAAGTAAGCATTTATGCCTGGTTTATATTTATCCTTGATTAAATGAAATTTGTGTTTTCTCTCCTGAAAAACAGCCTGTGAGTCAGTCCTTCTTCGCTCACGGTAAGAGTAAACCATTACCAATATAAAGAGTATTTTATGCAATGTGTCACTGTTTCTATTCCCAAATAGTGAAATAGCATACAGTTTCTGCATAAACTATAAAAGATAATGGATGGGAGAAAGACACTAACAGTGTGGAAATCGCATCTCACTGTTTCCGTGACAACATGGTAAACCTCTCGAGCATTTACCTTGTTGTCAAGGCAACAGCTCGATGTGATTACCACACTGTTATTGCCTTTCTCCTATCCATTATCCTCTATGTTTTCCACACTTGCTTGCTGCATGCATGCCACATGCATGCAAACAGTTCCAATTTAACATTTAAATCATGCTAGCAGCACACATATCACATGGGTAGTTTTATGTATGCAGAATGAAAACATTTCATATAATTATTTCTGTGAGGGCTAATCTCACCATAAACCTCCCTAAAAAATAAACCTGCACCAGTCTGTCTCAGTGCCAAACAAATCAATAAGCTTTTTCATCTTGCTGTTTTTTTGTTTTAAACGCCATCCTGCTTACCAATCCACAGTATTCTGATTGAACACATGAGTGTGGCTCCCTCACTAGCTTACCCATACCCATCTCCTTCACATACTGACAACTCCAAAACCCACTTCAACAGTAAAAATAAAAACACACACTTGATCACGCACATTCAAAATACAATATTTAAAAAAAAGCAGGCTATTGTTTGTCTCCTGCAATTACATTTAAATGCTGAGAAACCATGGGGGCGCAGGAGTAGTACAGCCACCAACAATAAAGCAATCAATCAGGCACAACCTGATGTCTAAATAGTGCTTTCTACACATTAGCAACCCCTAGTAATCCTTGTAAGAGACCACCAGTGGAAGAACTATTTTTCCAAAAAGTCAGTAAAAGTTATTCATTTTTAAATCTTTTAATTATCTTAAAAAAAAGAAATGCAACAAACCCATTCTGTTAACTCCATAAGACACTCCTGGTTTGGATTTGTGGTGAGATTACCAGACTTCCAGAGGGTAAGCCCTCTGCCTATGGCATCTGGGTCATTATACCTCTTGGCATGCTATAACCTCACCACAATCCTACATTGTCCTGTTATATTTCTTACTTAAACTCTAACTTGACAGGATACTGACTGAGATGGTGGGGAAAGAACTTTCTGGATCAGTGGTCTTCTTTCTTTCCTAAAATGATATACTCTAATAAATTGAAAACTGCTTCAAGGTATTATAATACTATATTTTTTAATCTAAGAGCTCAGTCCAGAAAAAGATGCAGAACTGGTGGGGTAGTAGAACAGCAGGTGTTTGATCTCATGGAAAGCATTGTCCACACAGGTAGTACAAGCCACAAAATGTGGGTGTGTGACTGCCAGGTGCAAAGGGAATCATGTAGGTGTGTGGAAGGGCATAACCAGGTGTGTGGAGCAATCTCTGCCCATAAAACTGCTGAACTAGGGTTTTGCTGACCAAACATGTGTGGTGATGGCCAGATTTGGTCCACGGGTACCCCACCCCCCACTGGGTGGGCCCCACATCCCCCGACCTCATGCCCATGAGCGTGACATGGCTGGCCTGTCCCCAGCACATGTCCTGGACATGGAACCAGCCTCTGCCAACATGGACAGCACTGCCTCCTTGAGCTGCCTGGTAAGAGACTGTCAAAGTCACAGATTGGAAGGAGGCACAGTGTCCACCTGTGTAAAGGCACACCACAGGAGTGAGCTAACCACCATGCAGAGACCACACAACTGGTACATGTAGGACACACATGGTACACCAGGCACTTGCTACACTAAATGCACTTTAACAAATAGAAGGACAGATGGCTTTATTGTGGCACAGGTACCCAGGGTCCTGACTGGTGGCATGCCCACATAATGTGCACAAACCTACGAGCCACCCATAATTGGCAGACAAGGTGTGCAGCTGTGTCCATAGGCCAGAGTGCTCCAGTATGTATGTGTCATGTGTGAAGCCTGAGTGCTTGGCACAGACATGCATAATTATGCCTGCAGCATCACACACAACCTGCATGTTCATACTCTGATATACCTTGAGTTTCATGCATGCCTCCTCCACCTGGGAAGGGATGATGATCACCACATGGGTACAGTAGATTACACCAGTGGTATTGGGCATACCAGCCACAGCACAGAAGGCAGAACCTATGTTCCACAGGTTCTGCTGCATCCTTGGGAAGGAGATGTGGTCACCTAGGTGTGCCAGCAGGGCATCTGACACCTGCCAGAGGCTACACAAATTAAGCTGAAGGAGCATTCTTAATACCAGAAATAGCTGGAAAATGCAAAAAGGTTTATTCAAACAAGACCAGACCCCTGCGCTCCGGCACTCCTGCCTTCTAAAGGGGGTATAGCACACTAGGCAAACAGGTCAAAATTTATACAAAATAATGACGTCATAAAACAGTGACACACAGGTGATTCCAATCCAAACAATAATTAAATTGATGCAGTGATGTCTATCCCTGTTCAAGTTCAGTACAAAAAAGAAATACAAAAAAAGAGTACTTTATACACAATATTCTTATAAAATAACAACTACTATCATTAATCAGTAAGGTTACAGAGATGCACTCTAGTAATTCCAGGAAAATCCTATTTACAGTACTTTAAACATATATCTGTTAACTAGGTGCACTAATACCTAAACTGTAATAAACTTTTGCATATAAGGAGAGCAAGACTTTTTCTTGAGAGACTGTGAGGCGCCTATTATTCTCCAAAGAGAGAAATATAGAACAGACAGAAGACCCAAAGTGGGGGAGGGAGGAAGGAGGAAGAGAGGAAGGGAGGAAGGAAAAGAGAGGGAAGGCAAGGGAGGAAAGGGGAAGGGAAAGACAGGAAGGGAAAGAGGAGAAGGGGAATGGAGGGAGAGGCAAGGAAAGGGAGAAAAAGGGGGGAAGGGGTGAGGGATGGGACGTGGAGGGAAGAGAAAGGGGGATTGGGGGAAGGGGAAGGAAAGAATGTGAAGGGGACATTGAGAAGGAAAGTAGAGATGCTTAGAATGTGATCACCCTATTCATACTTCCATCAGTCAATGGGAGAAGGAAACTTTCTTACAGGTGGGGATCTACAAGAGCATCATCTCCTGGTATCCTAAAAGAGAGAAAAAAATATTATTTTAGTAAACAATGCAAAAGTAGGTAAAATTCATCTTCTTTTATCCTTCAAAAAGGTTTTAGGTCCCACTGATCATTGAGACCATCAGGTTTCACTGTTCTAAGTTTGTAAATCCGTCTACTTTCTCATTTCAGTAACTCATTAACTCTATCCCCCCTCCAGACTTCAATGGGGCCTGCCAATCAAGCCCCATAAACTTCAGACTCTTAGGGTCTGAATTATGTCTCTGAGCAAAGTGTAGACCCACTGGTGTATCCGTCTTAACATTGACAATGTTCCTGACATGTTCCTGTATTCTTAACTTCAGGGCCCTTGTTGTATGTCCTACATAAGGAAGATTGCATTCGCACCACAACACATAAATGACAAAAGTAGTATCACAGCTGAAAAAATCCTTTATATCATTCTTCTGACCTGTATTCGGATATACAAACTCAGAACCCACTTAATAATAGCTGCAAATATTGCATATTTTATCACTTATAGTTTCCTTTGGGCTTATTCCCTAGCCACATACTCTTCTCTGGTTGTGGCAATCTACTGTGCACCAACTTGTCTTTTTGATTGTGTCCTCTAGAGAAGGTATTGCAGGGTTTAGTCCCTGCCACTTTACCCAAATTGGTGTCTGAATGCAAAAAATGCCAGTTCCTATATACAATATTACCAATCTGCCCTGACCAATTGTTAAATTCTGTGACAAATGTAACAGGATAGCAGTTGGGGGAGGGGGTCTACTACTTTTCTTAGGGTCTCTTCTCTTGATTTAGAGTAGGCACCTGCTCACAGTGGACTAGCTGATACCAATCATGGCCCCTGTCATCCGTTGGAAGGTGCCCTTACCAAAGTAGGCGAGGGCCATTAGTACCCATATGCATGCCACAAGTGCGTGGCTATGGCATGTCCCGATCTGCAGATGTGGTTCCAGTAGCCAGCAGAGCTCTCCTATGGTGTTTACATCCAGCTGATATCAGCCAATGATTAGATTACACTGTTTTCTTATCAGAGAACTAGATAACGAAAGTAAATTTCAGTATTACAATGATTAAATGGTGCTCATGGTTTTTCTTTTCTCTGATTTCTAGGAAGTAACCATAATAGAAACATGGTGGGTTTCGAACTCAAAACCTCACGGATGTGTGGCAACATAGCAGGAACATCATTCATCAGTTTGATTCACTAGCCTGCTATGGCCAGTTTCACCACACCCTTTACGTTATGAATCTTGTGTTTTGTGCATATTTGAATCTATGACCTTATATGGTGGATTTACGAACATTGTCAGTTTCCATTCTTACTTCGTGCACCCTTTCAAGTGAACTGTGTTATTTTGTTTAGCTCTTGGATTCTTCATCTTGTATATCTTATGCTACTTCACATATACTGTTTGTATACGTTATCCTTTTCTTTTGATTTCTCATCCCTCTCCCACTTTCCTTGGTGTCTGTTTTGGCCTTCCCCGAGTCAGTTTACTATTTTAATTTCTAATTTCACTTGTAGTATAAGTGCATAATATGTACATGAGTGTTTTGTAATAATATTGATCTTAATATTTGAATGAATCATGAAGAAACTCAAATCCATCTAAAAGAATGACGCTTTACCCCTCTTGTCAGTAGAAAGAGGGGGTGGGCTAGGGGCTCCGGACTTCAGGGGGGAGGGGTGGTCATATCAGGGTTGTGAGGTCCAGAAGACGCCCTGGGGTGAAATGGTCTCTAGATCATGGCTCGCCATGTCTAGTTTCCATACCCAAGGGGTCCTGTAATTCTGAGCAGTTAATTCGGTCAGCCCCGAAACCCAGTCCGACTCGAGTGGTGTTATGCAATGCCAGGTCTATTAGAAATAAGACAGCAATTATTGCTGATCTTGTTGGGAGAGCAGACCTGGCTTGTATCACCAAAACCTGGCTTGATGACAATGCAGGCCCCATTTTGGAAGCGGCGGTCCCAGACGGATTTTCGGTGATACACCACTGGAGATCGGACCACGTTGGGGGGGGTGGCTATCTGTTTTAGATTGGAATTGGGACTCACTGGTGTACCAGTAGAGGAGGCCAGATCCTTTGAGATTACTGCAGTAGTAGGTGTGGGCTGTAGGATCATTCTCATCTACTGTCCACCCAGGGGTAAGAAATTGTTCCTGCAGTAAGTGGCAGACTTCATCGCCGATGCGGCATTGGAGTTGCCCAGGCTGATGGTCCTGGGTGTCTTCAATGTCTGGGTCGGCAATGAACTCTCACAGTTTGGACTAGACTTCCTCCAACTTACATCATCATTGGGGTTCACACAGGTAGTTGCCTCTGCTACTCATAATCACGGTCACTCACTTGACCTTGTCTTCCTCCTGGGAGTCGAGTCCTGCAATTTGGTGGTGGAGCCTGTCATTTGATCCGATCACTACACCATGAGATGCAATTTCCAGTCCCTCCCTTATAGGCCTGCCTCTGTGGAGATGGCTAGATTCTTCCCATTGAGGGGTGTTACTCCAGAGGGTCATATGGTGGTGTTAGACCTATTGGGATTTTCAAGTGCGGGGGAGGATCCAGAGAATCTAGTTTTGGCCTATAATAAGGCTATCACTGAGGCTCTGGATGTTATTGCCCCATTCTGTGTTCACCCCCCCCCTCTCTCTGCCCACAGTCCCCCTGGTTTGATGGGATCTTGAGGGAGTTGAGATGGGTGGGTCGAAGGCTAGAGCGTCGCTGATGGAAGATGGCCCTTGATGCCGACCACTTTAGATTGATGGACCACTGTCAAAGTTATCAGTCAGCAATCTGACGTAAGAAGACAGAGTTCCTGTCCAGTGAGATAGCTGCTGCTTGAAACCGACTGGCTCAGCTCTTTTGAACTGTGGACAGGCTGTGCAACCCAGCCTGTCTACAGGTGTGAGGAGTATTTTCACAAGATAAGTGTGATGAGTTTGCTCGTTTTTTTGCAGATAAGGAGGCTGACATCAGGGCTGAAATCTGTCCCACACCCTCTATGAGGGTTTGTGGTGGTCAGTGTATGGTCACTTTCCTTTGGTCTTCTTGGATATCTTTTGACTGACCAGAGATAGGGGATATCATGTGGATTGTCCAGAATTTGTGGCCAACTTGCTGTAGTTTGGATCTGGGCCCTACACGCCTAGTATTAGGGTGTTTGGAGATCATTGGCCCGATCATTGCAGAGATTGTCTGGTGCTCCTTAGATTCGGGAGAATTCCCTAGCTCCCTGAAAGAAGTGGTGGAGACAATGCTTCTTAAGAAAGCTTCTTTGGACCCAGACGTCTGTGCAAACTATAGACCTATATCTAGCCATCCCTTTGTTGGAAAGGTGATTGAGAAGGTAGTTGCACTGCAACTGGAGAACCACCTTACAATCCATGATGTATTCTATCATCTCCAGTCAGGTTTCTGAAAGAGACGTAGTACCGAGACTGCTCTGGTTTGGGTGCTCAATGATCTCTTGATGGTGAGAGATCAGAAGCACCGTTCCAACTTGGTGCTTTTGGATCTCGCTTCAGTGTCTGACACTGTAGACCATGGGGTTCTGCTTGAGTGCCTGAGGTTCATCTGTGAACTGGCTTTTCCAGTTCTTGGATGGTTTCATTCTTTCCTAGCCGGCAGGTCTCAGAGGGTGATTTTGGGGATTTTTTCCTCTGAACCATTCTCTCTGCTGTGTGGGGTACCTCAGGGCTCGGTGCTGTCCCCCATGTTGTTCGCAGTGTATTTGCTGCCCCTCTGAGACATTGTAATATGGGCTGAGTTTTTACTGCTATGCAGATTATACACAGCTCTGTCTGTCTTTTGCACCTGACCAGGATAGTGCGGTCTCAATGTTTAACAACTGTCTGGCAGAAATCCATGACTGGATGAAGTACAGTTGGCTGAAATTGAATTCTGGGAAGGCTGAGGTGTTAGTTGTGGATCCGGGGCACTGGCTAGGGAGGCCGGTGGTGGGGTTAGCTTCCAGGCTTTGGCTTGATGGTGTACAGCTGCCCACCTCTGAACGGGTGCGTAATCTGGGGGTGGTATTTGATGATGGACTGACACTGTGGGTGCAGGTGTCGGCAGTTGTCAAATCTTTTTACCATCTTAGAAACATCGCCAGAATTAAGCACCTTGTTCCGTTCAACAATTTGCCCATGTTGATCCATGCTTTTGTGAATTAGTGCCTGGACTACTGCTACTCCCTATACCTAGGGCTTCCAGGGTTGATGTCTGCCGCTTGCAGCTGGTGCAGAACACTGCGGCACAGTTATTGATGGGGGCTTCTCGCATCAGTCATATTACTCCCATGTGCACGATCTGCACTGGTTGCCTATACAGTAGTGGTCCACCTTCAAGGTTGGTCTCCTGACCTATAAAGCCCTACATGGATTAGGACCTAATTACCTGCAAGAGCTCCTGGTTCCTTATAGCCCAGGCCGACCCCTCCACTCAACTGACGAGGGGTTGTTAGAGGCTCCCAGGGTGCGGCTAAAGACATCTGGTGCCAGGGCTTTCATGTTCATGATGCCATCCCTGTGGAACTCTCTACCTCATCAGATTAGAGAGTGCGGGACCGTGGAGGTCTTCAAGACCAATATAAAGACTTATTTATTTAAACAGGTGTTCAATATTTGAACTTTTAGGTTATTCTGTGGATCTTGATTGAATCTGTGATTTTAATAAATGGTTTGTTATTGTTTGTGTGTGAAGTACTTTGACACTGGAATTGCACTATACAAATAAAAATATTATTATATTATTGTCATTTGTACATTTCATATTCATTGAATATTAATGTGATTGCTGTGTGGTGGATCCTCGCACCTTTCCATCAGGAAAAAAACACCAATAACAAATGTAAGAGGGGAATAAACAGGACATCATGAAGTTACCAGGATGTCATGAAGTTACCAGCTTAGCCATGCCCCCTGATGAAAAAGCAATGAACCTTAAATGGCTGATACTTGAGTTGGTTAATTATGTGCTGTTTTGTACCCCAACAAATGTGATACTATTTTTGCAGTATTTTGCATGTACTGACTATATTTTTTTCAGTATCTACTAATGCACCAGTGCCATGGGAGTGTCAGCATGTCTGCCCTTGGCTGGTAGATATGAGGGTGTCATTCCTGGTTCCTGCAATGTTGCATCTTGTATCATGTGTAACCCCTAGGTGGCGCTATCCCTTGGGCTACTACCCCTGCCTGCTTGGCTACTAACAGGTTAAGGGGCCTGAGTTCTGAAACAGGTGCCTCCACCCAAAGGTCAAGGTTGGTTTGGGTGACGCTAACTAGGCCAGAGTCCTCTGGGACACTGTGACCCCTCTTATCTCCCACTAGTGGCCCACACAGTACACAGAAGTAACCTTCCCAATACCCCAGATATGCAAACCACATTCACTTGTACTTGGCATTTACCCCCAAGACTGGTTCCTTCAGCTTGACTCTGGGGACCCCCTATAAAATAAGATGGTGTAGTACAACAGCAAAAATGTAATACCTTAAACATAAACTGACACCACAGTCAATGTAAATTGCAGAAAAAACAGATCTGATTTATTCAGGGGGACTGTAACAAGGAGGGGGAAATCAGGTTAATTGGCTTAATCACACTAATAATCACACTGCAGTGCATGCACTCAGAGTCCCATATAGTCACACTCACTGGGTACCCAGGATGGATAAAGGGGCTAGCCAGTTCCATTGCAGGTGGTTGGGGCCCTGTGATGGAAAAAAAAGAACATACACACTCACGATTTGTAATCCGGAGCTGGATGGCTCAGTTCGTGAAAAGAAAAACACAAGACAATCAGATGACACACTTTGATTAGACAAAAGTTGCAGGGAGCTACCCTGATAATTACTCATGGTACCCAGGCTAAACACAGGAGGGCTGATGGATGATCTCTCTGGATTGCCAGAGGCAGCAGGGCCCACACGAGTTGCTTTGAGTCTGTTCTTGTTCAAGCAAGGTGTAAAGGGCTGGCTCTTTGTCGATATAAGTTTTCTGTGCAGCAGGGTAGTGAGACAAGACCCTTGTGTCAGGGCCTATCTGTACCAGGCAGCGCGGATTCAGTCTGATTCTTGCTGGGAAAACAACTTCCAGTGCTAGCACACAGTTTACAGTAATGGGGGAAACAGATCACGATTCCCATCCAGCACATAGCACATTCATATGTAAAGAAAGTTTACTGTACTAGGCAGGCGTCTCCTCAGTCCCGATTGCAAATATTACTGCTAAGCCCGAGAACACTTCAGTAGCTAGAGCCCTGACAGGCCAATCGCTTTCAGCAAAATCTTCGGTCTTCTACAGGGTAAGCCTGGTAATAATTCAGCTGCTTCCTTTACTCTCTACAAATTCGGATTCAGTCCAAGAACATCCTCTTCTCCCTCTCAGGGCAGAAATCAGGCTAGTAAGTCAGAGATCAGGCCTTCCACAGTTCTTCTGCGCAAACTATGGTGCAAAACAGGCGCTCGCACACACAGAGCTCCTTCTCTCTCTCCAGCTCCCAACTTGAATCTGGCTTGCAGCAGACAGCTCAGGGGCTTTCACTTAGATCCAAAAGGTTCGGTTGGTTGGTTCAGTTGTCAGTCACAGCAGGGCTTCCTCTATAGGTGCAAAAAGGTGCCAACAGTCTAAAGACTACAATTCCCAGAGTCTCACTCCGCATAGCCCCATTTCAGCAGGCTCCATTTGAGTCCCAAGTACTGATTGGTCCCCTTCGGCAGTCCGGGACCAAAATGGTGGAGCTGAACAGAAACAGTCCATGCTGCAAGAAAGACAGGTTAGACAAACTACATTTTCTCCATTACTCTGCATTTCTCCCCAGAATTAGTTACAGCTTTCAGAAGGGCTCCCTCTGCACTTATAGCGACGGCAGAAACAGAGTGCTTAGGCAGCAGCCCAGGTGGGACTCGGGCTTAGACACACACAGTCCCCCCATTCACATTAATTATGTCTGCAAGCACCAGCTCTTAAAGAGACAGTACATGGAGGCTTTAAACACACTCACTGCAACTCCAGTTAAACGGCTTTAACGCCAAACACCACCCAGACTGACCGCACTTAGGCAAGCTCCTGGAAGACTTTTGGGAACCCCTATTTGCAGGGGGTTACATATGTAACTGGAGAAGTGCTATGTCCATCAATATGCACAGACATATGCTGCACAGTCTTATCCAGCCAGGCATTGCTACTCCTGTACTCACACAGGAGCAGTGTTCACATTGGCTGAGCCCTTTAAAAGCTGGCCAGATAAGGGTGTGACTTCCAGGCATGGCATCCCACCTTCGTGAACGTATCACATCATGCAGGTACTGGCATGCCATTCCATGCCTAGAGACCTGTACATAGCACATAGCGATGTTCCGTGGGGGAGTAGGATGTGATGCACAAAGAAAACAAAGCCAGAAAACCTGCCAAAGTTCATGCTGCCACAGGTGTTCATGCTCCTTACCCTAACCCTTGAGGAGAATGGCTATCCGGACCAGGACAAGACTTAGTGGAGGCTGGTGGGGCTGCCAAAGGGTAAGCAATCCATGTGCCACTGTCGCATTGCACAGTGAGCCACTGTAATGTACACTGCAGTTGCCATGTCACATGTGGTGCTGAAGCCACCTTCTGTGTCATTTGAGGAGCCACCACAGCTGTCAGGACCTTGATACTGTGGTGGGGTCGGCCACAAAGGCCACATAAAAAAACAACAAAAAAAAAAGGTATGACCCCCACCTGGACCGTGATGTAGACTACTGGCCAATCATAGACAACAGTGATACAGAGGGGTGGGGCATCAGCTCCACCTAGCCAAAAGTAAGACTAGCCAAACTACAAGCTGCAGCTGCTCTAGAGGGTGTACAGGCTGGCCCCAAGGTGCTGAAGGTGAGATGGAGCCTCACATTGTAGACCTCTGCTACCATGACAGAATGGGCAGACACCATTATCACTGAGGTGTGGGGTAACACCCTAGTGCAGGAACATAACAGGCATGCCTGATGGGAAGGCATGCATGCAGAACATTGCACAGAGTGCATGCCCGCAAAGGACCCCTTGGTTACTTCACTATTATTGCATTACTTTACTGTGTGACATGATAGTAAATGCTGTTGGCATACCAGAGAAGCAGTGTCATGCATGCTGCTGGACAATGCTCAGGTTATGGAGAGGAGATGTCCACTGGAGGGGGTTGTGTACCAGGGGAGCTGTGCACTGAGATGGGGGGTTGTGTACCAGGGGAGCTGTGTACCCAGGGGTTGTGTACTGGGGGAAGCTGTGTTTCAGGGTCAGGGTTTTGTATAGAGGGAGTTGTGTACTGGGGGGACCTTGTGTACTGATGGGTTTGTGTACTGGGGGAGCACTGTGGCTGTGTCGAGGTGGAGTGGTTTTGTGTGCTAGGACAGTTGTGTGCTGGGAGGGTGTCAGGGTGTGCATCCCTGTGTCCACAGGGAGTACCGGGCTGCTGCATCCTGCAGCTGCACAGTCTGTGGTCTCCATGCCATGTATCTCTATGCCTTGTAAGGTGCAGTAGTTTTCAGTACGGCAGGGCCCCTGCCCACATAAGTCATGGAGCTTGACACCTTCTGTGGAGTGGGGCTTCCTGAACTGTGGATCAGCTGTATTACCCTGTGCATGGATGTACTGCATGCCTCACACTGCTGTCCTGATCCATGGCCCTGCAGCATGGATGTCCCATGGACCCCAGTGGTACTGGGTCATAACAGCGATGGCAAAACCGTGATAACAAAAATAGTGCGGACAATGTCAGTGAGAAACAACAGTTGAATTTCATAAAATGGAACAGTGCCAAAATCCAGTAAAAGGGCAGAGAAGAAACACAGGAGATGCACACTAAAAAATGCATTACGCACCCCCAAGCATAAAAATAAGCATGCATGGGTATGGCACAGTCACCCCCCGAAAGCAATAGTCAAGGAGGGGGTGACATTCAGTATATCTTGAGTGTCTGTGGGGGGTATGCAAGCCAGGGAGAGGGACAAAGTGTAGAGGGCAGTAAGTGATGAAAGAGATGAAAAAAAATGCCACCCACAAGTATCAAACCTAGGTCCACAGAACCCTACCGAAGCACACAATGACTGACTCAGTCAGCTAGGATGATTGCAGCATGCACACTACTACCTACATGTTTCTGCCACATTCTTTGCAGTCTGACTTACTCGCTGATAAGACATGCACTATAATTCCATGGTGGTCTTCTAACATTTGCTTTTTTTCTCTCACTGTTTTTACATTCGCCATTATTCTCTCACTATTATCACTCGACACCGACCCCAACACACCTGGCCTACAGACCACTGTGAATCTATGTATCCTGTGGGGCCACATGGAATGTGTGCATGGTCATGTGGGCAGCTGCTATGCAGGTGAATAGGGGCTCTGCTTCATTGGTGGATTGAACCCTAAGGCTCAAAATGTTCTTAATACAAAGCAATAGCGGATAAAAAAAACCTTTGGATTCGTAACAAATACTTACACTTGTCTTCTATAAGGAAGTATTATGGGAAACCATTTCTCACTGATACCAATGAATCTAGTTTAATATTTTGGATGATCTATGTACTACACAAAGAAAAATGGCTGTACTTAGACTGGACAAACTATATAAGGATACGTGTCTACAGTGCCAAAAACGAGACTGGAACAATGATGCATTGGTTCTGGAATTGCCCTACAATAAAAACAAAAACATTAGGATGCACTAAGTTACCAACACATGACAAAGAAAAGTGCTTAATTTATTTCAAGTGCTGAAAACACTCCAGCTGTGAATTGACTTATCTTACTACTGTTTTTAACATAGATTATTTTCCAATACTCTGTGTTTTTAAAGATTTAGAGCACTCTGTCAGAAAGGAGACTACACAGCCAAATTGTAAGTTTATTATCAACAAAGCAATGACATAATGTGACTGAGAAACAACATATGGACTGAAATCACCAACAGCCCCAAGGACAGATTCTTGGGAAAGTACCAAGGTTTCTCTAGAAGTGGATAATAAAAAGCCACTATTGTGAAAAACAATGGGCTGTATTTTAATATTGCACAAAGTGGTGGGTTCATTGAAGTGTCATCTTGTTATTCTATGTAAAACAAAAGGTTAATATTTAAAGAGCTGCCGGCACCTCAAAGAAAACTTTGAAAAACATAATAATTAGATACTTTTCAGCTTGCATGCTACATATATGTAATAGCTTTCTTCTCCCCATTATTTATTGCTGAGGAAATTTGCATGAAAACATGATCTTTATCCTGTTGAGTTCATCTGCTTCTGTAACTTACTCCCTACCTCAAGTCATAATCCTCTGTTGTGACAACACAGTCTGTTGCCACCATAAGAGTATTTGTGATGTCACAAACAGTGCATTATGACATCGGGTAGGGAGAAAGCAGCAGAAAAAGATGAACTTTTCAAAGGCAAAGATCCTGTTTTCATGCAGATGACCTCAGTGATAAGTGATGGGGAGGAGAAATACGTAACTAATGTGAAATACAAGCAGAACTGAGTATAAATATTATGTTTTTGAAAGTTCTCGTGAAGGCGTCAGCTACTCTTTAAATGTTCAATGAAAATAGAGTTAGAAATCAACATTTTGACCATAGGGCTTCTTCATGAATTATCTACATAGAAGAAAATAAGAAAGTTAGTTATTTTTTTTTCTTGATACATAATTTGGGTTCCATGTCACAAAGGGGATTTTGTAACGGTGAAAATAATGTCGGCAAGTGCACATCACTGACAACAGATATGGCAAATGTGCACTCTGCTGACAACCTCCTTAGCGACGCCCTTGGGGACCCCCGAAGACACAATACTGTATGGTTTATGCGGGGAGGGCTATGCCCTCCACACCCCACTTCTATTTTTAATCAACTCCGAGGAGTGGCCTGACTCTGGGGTACAGGCAAACCTTTGGGAGGGGGCTATTCGGGGGGGGGAACTGTGACTGGGGCACAACTCCAGGAGGGCTGGGAATAGGACAGCAAAAAAAAAAAAATAATAATTTAACCGGCTCTGTGGTGCCAGGTGCTGGGGGATCACCTGGTATGCTGGCAACCTGGGTTTGTGCCCAAGCCTGGAGCGTCAGGAGCAGAGGCTGGCAGGGAGGGCTCAAGAGCATCCCTTGGATGCTGTCCTACTGGGGGGAGGGTCATGGAGGCACTACCCTTCAGTGGCTCCTTGTGGCTGGATTTAACCTTGCGCTTTCCAGCGTGGGTGACCGCACACTACATGCACAAGAAATGAAGGTGCTGTGACATGCCTCCTAATGGGTGGGGAAAGTGAACAAGGAAAATGGCCACCCATGCCAGCCAGATGATGGCAGCCCACCTCCCCTGGCTGTGAAGCCCGGAAGCCCCCAAGTCAACTCACACTGCCCGACTAAGATGCAAGGGGGTGCTGAAGGGTATCTTGCTGTCCCCTCCTGGATGCCTCACCACAGGTAGGGGGGCTCCCCGATGAAGAGATAGGCTGAGACAGTTATGTGGCAGGGCAGATGGAGGAGCAGTGGAGGGTGAGGGCTTGGCCACCTGAAGGAGTGGGCAGCCGGGTTGGAAGGGGGCATGAAAAGAACTTGCAAGGAAAACAAAATTACAGAAGTCCTACACAAGTTAAAATATAAAATATTTACCCACCATGTCCCCAGTACCTTGAACTCCACAGTCAGCTGAGGGATTCACAGCACCAAGCAAGCAGCTCAGCAGTGCTGACCACACTCACTCCCTCCCTCCCATATCCTACTTTATGTCACACCTCCCTCAATCATGTCATCCCTTACTCACCCTTATGTTCATCGAATGGTCACTTAAACCCCATTCACGAACCCTCCCCGAACGCTCTCTTCCCGGGTGCTGCAAATGACTCACGCAAAATGCAAGTGTTCATTTGCAGTCACCCATTTGATGGGTTAACCATAATTTGTATTCTCCCAGGTCATGCATGATAGCAGGCATTTATGCCTAGTGTACTTACTCGGTTAATGAAAAGTAACTGAATAAAAAAATTCTGCAATTCTTTGTCAGCATGCATTTAATATTTTGTTTTATATGCAGCCGACACATTGATGCAGAATTGCGTTTTTTATTCTTATTATGATCTGTCATCTTTATGCAGTCTGCCAGCTCTCAATATTCCACAGTATATCACTACCGGGCTGTATCAGTGACATTGCATCTTTGGTAATGACATTTTACATGACATTGCCAAGGATCCCTTTTGGATTTCAGTGCTCCTAAACCATGCTGTGAAGTTGCTGATGACATGCTTTGTTCTGAGGGATGATGAACTACTGTAGCAGTGGTGTAGCACTAGTGATTTGCAATCTGCACTAAAACCTGAGGGACCTCTGGACTTGTATCTTTGGGTTTCCTTTCTCTGGACCATTGGGGACAGATCTTATCTCATAGGGGAGTTGTTCATTGATCAGTGTCTGAGTAACTCATGATTCATCTGGCCCTGAAGCCCCCAGTGCTTGTGTAGCAACAAGCAGCATTGTTCTTAGTTTCAAAAATGGCCACTGCCATCCACTCTTGCAGCTCTCTAACTGAAGCTGGGGAAAAACATGGTATTAGCCCTGATGAAAGCTTTAAAGGAACTGATTGATAAATGGTAAACAAAACCAGGGCATTACAATAGTAACTTTTTACCTTTACCCTAATGGTGAAAAGTCATAGATATAAGCTGGCTCGGTGGCATGGAGGGCTGAGGTGCTGGAGATCTTGCCTCCTTCCATGCTGGTGGCCCAGGTTCTGGATTGGACCGGGCATGCTTGGGGGCTGGCCAGGGTCAGGAGAATTGTGCATCCTAAGACAGCTCTCTTCTTTTGGGGAGGGGGACAGTGCATGCTGCTGTGGAGTCTGGGTGGCACAGAAAGCATCATGTCTCAGACAACTGAGCCCAGGCATATGAGTACAAGTGGCATCTTCATGCTGCACACCATGCCAGTGCACACATGCCAACCTAAGGACAGGCAAAGAAAAAGGGAAAATCAAGGGCAGTGCAAGCAGGAAGCCCTGTGTGCCTGCCTTGGCCTAGATCATCACCCAAGGACTCTGCTGCTGAACTGGATACAGACCCCAGGGAGGACAGGATGGCCCTTCCTCTCCTGGCCTCACCATGGGGGGAGGGCAAGCCATGGGGGAATCTAGGCAGGAGGAGAGTCCAGGGGGAGATGGTGGCTGGTAGGGGAGGTGAGCAGAGACTAAAGAGTCCAGCCAGCACCCTGCAGCAAGAAACAGCTTTATCAAAAATAGTCCTAGATATTTAATTGCTCAATATTGTGGGTGTGACAAGTTAAAGGGACACTATCAGCTTTCCTTGTCCATTTTCATTTATTTCATTTCATTAAAAGTGAAAAAGAATGTTCACTTAATCCCACATTTGAGAGGTTTAATTCCTTAGGGAATCATTTGTCTTTTTTCGTTGGATGTTCAGTGTGTGTGCAGTGTATGCATAACTGAAATATTTAGAAACTTGCTAATCAGTAAGACAGTGGTATACTGACGTTTTGAAAGGAAAACATAAATGTGATTTTTGAAGTATGCCTATTTCATTTTTAATTCAAGCTTAATAAGTACATGAAAATCCCATATGGTGAACAGACAATACTAATGATCATAACTTTAACAGCCAATAATTCATTGTATGTCAGGGTACTGTAAAAACATTGCAAGATAATTTATGGCTAGCAGTTTAAAATAAAACAGTCCTTATCCAAGTGAGGTCTTATTTTTTTGCCAAATGGCAGAAAAAGAGTATTATGCAAACATCTTGTTGACTCAGTTTGGACAGCTATAGTGAGTTATGGAATGCAAATCTTAAAACAGTTGTTTTTGCTAGCCAGCAAAAAAAATTTCAACACAGTTTTGTTTCTTCTAATAAAGTTTTTCTGACAAAGACGTCAATGTACCCTTTTCAGCTTGTTTCATTCCTGAACTGATAGCCGTAGTTTGGATGTTTTGTTAATGTTCTGTATACTTGTCACACCCACCAGAAAAAAAAAAATTAAACATCGACGGGTCACGTGATGTCTAGTGGTGGGTAGCCGTAAGAAGAAAGAGCTCTGCTTGGTCATAATCTTAAAATAATAAAACCGGCGATTGATCCAACCTAACAAAGTGCAAGTAGCCCAGTTGCCGATTTTAACCTCACCAGCAAGTAAATCGGGGGTACTTTCGGGTGCAACATGTCTTTACTCCAAGCATTAATGGAGGAAGAAATGGCAGGACTGATGATTGCCACATTTGAGGAGTTTAATTCCTTTGGGAATAATTTGTTTTAGCTCTACTCCAACAACTAAAACAATTATTGTATGTTCAGTATGTGTGCAGTGTATGCATAACTGAAATATTTAGAAACTTTCTAATCAGTAAGGCAGTGGTATATTGACCTTTTGAAAGGAAAACATATATGTGATTTTAAGTATGCCTACCTCATTTTAATTCAAGCTTAATAAGTACAGGAAAATCCCATATGGTGAACAGACAATACTAATAATCACAATTTTGACAGGCAATAATTCATTGTATGTCAGGGTATTGTAAAAACACAGCAAGATAATTTATGGCTAGCCTGTTTAAAATAACTCAGTCCTTATCCCAGTGAAGTCCTATTTTGTTTGCCAAATGGCAGTAAAACAGTATTTTGAAAACATCTTGTTGGCTCAGTTTGGACAGCTATAGTGAGTTCTGAAATGCAAATCTTAAAACAGTTGTTTTTGCTAACCAGCAAAAAATGTTAACACGTAGTTTTGTTTTTCCTAATAAAGTATTTCTGACAAAGACATCAATAAACCTTTTTCAACTTGTTTCACTCCTGAACTGATATCCATAGTTTGGATGTTTTGTTAAAGTCCAGTTCACTTGTCACACCCACCATTCAAAAAAAATTAAACATCAATGGGTCACATGATGTCTAATGGTGGTTAGCAGTGAGAAGAAAGAGCTCCACTTGGTCATAATCTTAAAATTACTAAAAACAGCGATTGCTCCAACCCATCAAAGCCTGATGAGGAAGAAGATGGCTGCCAGGCTGAGTCGTTGTCTCTAAGTGCTCTGACCAGCACTTTGAAAAAACTCCCCCCAAATCTCTTTGCCGTGTTGTTTTAGTAGTTTTAAGAGCAGAATCCTTAGTAATTATTCCTGGTGTGTAAATATTCGGCCAGGAGTTAAATAATTTTTAGTTAAATCGGTTAGTAAGTAATTTTAGTTTGAGGTGTAGTGCTCAGAGTCAGCTAGGGGTCTTAGTGATAAAGACTAGGAGTCAACTTTTTTATTTTAAGGGACATTCTGTATCACTGCAGAGGAATTTGAAAGTTAAATCCAGCACCATGTTAGTGGGTGCTGGTGAAGAGTCAGCCAGAAACATCTTCCAGAGTGGAATATTCCAGGTAGTAGATCATGAACTGATTGAGAGGTCTGTGGTTTCTAAGGGGAACACTTGTTGGGTGGAGTGTGGTACTGCAGTGACTCGGAGTTGAAACGCCGAAGAAGAAGTCGGCAGTAGGTCTGAGGGTCTAATTTTGGTTGGATGTATTGTGTGGAGGGCTATGTAGCTTAGGAAGACCCAGTAGCAGCCCAGTGTGGAGTGATGAATTGCTGCCATTTGTTTCAGCTGGACTCTAGCGGACAGCAAAAGTACTGTTCCATGAGAAATCTTTGAGGATAGGGTCCATGGTGCTGACATTTGTTTTAATTTTATTTGTTTGCTTTTGGTAACCGGGTAAGCACGCTATACAGCTAGTGCCTATTTTCGGGTGCGACCCGGGAGAATTACACAAGGTATACATAGGAGAAATACATTGTCAACATTACAAACCTGGAGCAGCATGCTCCAACAGTGGGATAAAACAGCAAGGGTTTTTAAGGCAGTACAACATAACAAAGGAATTACATATCAGCAACCACAGTGGGTCAGATATCATACATACAGGCCCAGGGGTAACATGGTGGTATAGGACCTCCCCTAGGTTGAATAAGAAACAATATATCACATACTCACTAGTAAAGTGCATCACCGAAGTGGCGAGGGGGGCAGAGTCTAGCTGGGTACCATAGCAGGTCGGTGGGCTGTAGGGCAGGGCGTTAGGCAGCACACAGGCAGGTCGCAGCAGATTTCAGGAAGCTCCAAAGGGAGGTTTTGAAGGTGGAATGGGAGGGGGAAGCACAAACTTATAAGGGAAGGGAGTTCCACAGCTAGGGTGTGTGGGTGGTAAATGCCCTATCCCCTGTGAGTGTGTGGGTCTTGGGGACCAGACGTGTCTGGGACGCACAGGACCTGAGGTGGTAGATGGGAGAGGCATGTTTCAGGGGGAGGGCGAGCGAGGCGGGAGTGGCCGTTTGAATTATGTTGTCAATGAAGTTGCCCGTGATGTAGATCCGGTGTTTTTCCGGGGGGAGCCATTCCAGACAAGAGTAGAGCATGCATAGGTGTGTGAGACGGGGGGCCGCGAGTGCAAAGCAGCAGATGTTGTTGTACATGGTGTCCCACTTTGCTAGGCTTGAGGAAGTGACCGAGGCAAAGGCAATGAGACCATGGGAGAGGGTGGGCAGTAGTATCCCCCTGGCTAAAGCCAGCTGGGCAGCCGGGGTAAGGCAGTCTTTGGCCCTATATGCTAGGCCAAGTTTGCCATTGGTAGCATTGCAAATGATTCTGATGTGTCCGGTGAGGTCAAGGTGAGGGTCGAGGGTGACTCCCAGGTACTTAGCAGAGTCAATTGTCGGCAGGAGGTAGTTGCAGGAACCATTAATTTTGAGGGGCATTGTGCAAGAGGAGATTTTTGCCACAGTGCCAGAGAGCATGGCCTGTGTTTTCTTTAGGTTGACTGCGAGTTTGTGCCCGTCAAGCCACGTTCTGATACGAGAGAAGTCCGAATTGAGTTGGGTATCGATGCTGGTAACATCAGGGGTGCTGGCTAATAAGACCAGGTCATCCGCATACATGGTTAGGTGCCCTTCTGTGGCAACAGAGGGTAAATCATTGACAAACAGGGTGATTGGTTGTATGGAGAGTTAAGTGTTTGAGGGAGGGATTGATTGTGTGCTGGATAATTATTTATTTTGGTTGGGAATTTAAGCAAGTTTTAAGAGTTTGGAGGTGTGACAGAGAACAATAGGATGTACCGGGATACCAGCTGTTACTGTATTACATATTCAGCATCTCTGCTGCATGACCTCCACCCCTTTGTTGACCTCCCCTTGCCAGCAAAAGCAGCAAGACACTGTAGAGAGGTTGGAATTGCAAGGGGGCAGGTGGGCAAGTGGCGGTGTACTGGTGATGTGGCTGGAGTGAGTAGCATTGGGGTACTAAGGTCCAGGAGGCACCCTATGGCAAAATGGGACCGTAAGAGAGGCCAGATATGTTTGATTCCCATTACCAGGGTTCCTACCAAACCGAGCGGGCAGGTGGACGATGGACCGGCAGCCTCCACTGTTCCCCTTCAGGTGGTGCTATGCAATGCTAGGTCGATGAAACAAGACTGCAATTACTGCGGACTTGATTTCTTTGGTTGACCTGGCTTGCATCATGGAGACATGGTTGGGGATGATACAGGTCCAGTTTTGGAGACATTTATCTCACCCGAGTACTCTGTAGTGCACTGCTCAAGGAGGGAATGCAGAGGTGGGGATGTGGCTATCTGTTTTAGATCTGACTTGAATTTCCCCATGCACCCAGTAGGGTCTACTTCATCATTTAATACATGGCTGTGTGTGGGGGTCCAGGAGCAGGTTGCAGGATCCTCCTTGTTCATCATCCTCCACCCCATGAGGGGGAATTCCAGAAGGAAGTCACAGACTTCATCACTGACTGGGTGCTGGAGTTGCCCAGATGGTTGATTCTGGGGGAGTTCAATTTCTGGATTGATGACAAACTCTTGCATTTTGGAAATGATTTCCTCCAGGCGATGACATCACTGGGCCTCACACAAGCTGTTGCTTCTGTGTCCCACTGCTCCTTCCACAACTTGGACCTAGTATTCTCATTGGGGCTTGCAATCACTCATCAAGATTGATCCAGTCTCTTGGTCAGATCACTGCATGGTAGAATTCTTGTTGGGGGCCCCCCCGTTAGTCTCTCCCCTATTCAGCTGATATGCTACCATCCTTTGAGGGGATTGTCCCCAGACAGACTGCTCGCTATAGCAAATTTCTTGGTGTGAATGCTGCATGTGCAGCAGGATTGGATGAGGTGGTGGCAGCGTACAATAATGTTGTCACCAAGGTGCTCGATGCCATTGCACTGATCTGTGTATGACCCAAGTCTTCTCACTTGAGATCCCTGTGTTTTGATGTGGCTGTCAAGGAGAGATGAAGACCAGGGGTTGGAAGTTGGAGCACTGCTGGAGGAGGGCCAGGTCCCTGGAGGCAAACTGGTTTTGAGAATTCACTCCGATGAATATCAAAGGGCAATCAACCATAAGAAGACAGAGTTCCTGTCCAGGGAGACTGCTGCAGGAAGAAACGGCTCTGCTCTTTTGGACTGTAGGCAGTCTACTGTATCCAGCCTGTCTACAACTGAAAGGAGCAGCTTCAGTTGCACAGTGTGAGGAGTTCATTCAGTTCTTTTCTGGCAGCGTGTCCTCCAATAGGGCCAGGATCTCCCCAATAGGACAAGATCAGTCCTGCAGTATAGAGCCTGGTATATACAGAAGCACCCCGGTTGTCTAGGATGAGTTTCGGCCAGTGGGGGTGGCCGAGGTCATCGAGGTAATCTTGAGGCTGCAACCCACTTTTTGTGAACTGGACCCAGGCTCAACACATCTCTTAGTGGGATGTGCTGGATCCATTGATCCAGTGTTCATTGAGATTGTTCATTGTTCGCTCTCAGAGGGGCTTTTCCCTGACACCTTTAAGGAGGTGTTGGTGAGACCCCGCTGAAGAAACCATCTCTCAGCCCTGACATCTTAGCGAATTATCTGCCTGTCTTCAATCTTTTACTCTTGGAGAAGGTAGCGGAGAAATAATAATACTAATACTTTATTTTTATAGCACATTTCTAGAACCAAAGCACTTTACATAATTAAAGTACATATAAATGTCAGAATAAACAATTAAAAAAGCTGATAATACAGAGTGCAAATTGAATCAGATAAAACAGTCATTGAAAGCTTGCTTAAATAAATAGGTTTTCAGGGCTGCCGTGAAGCTCTCCATGGTCCTGCACTCTTGAATCTGATGAGGTAGAGAATTTCACAGGGTGGGGGCCCCATGCATAAAAGCTCGGGCCCCAGACATTTTCAGACAAACCCTGGGAACCTCTAAGAACCCCTCATCAGTTGAGCGGAGAGGGCAGCCAGGGCTGTAGGGAAACAAAGTGGTGGCTTTGCAGCTCGAGGCTCACCTGATGGCCTTTGAAATCTACCATCTACTCCAGTCTGGATTTAGGAGAAGGCATAGCACTGAAACAGCATTTGTCAGGGTGCAAAATGACCTCCTCAGGACAAGAGATAGGAGAATGGTCAGTTCTCATTTTCCAAGATCTCTCCTCAGTAGTTTACACTGCAGACCACATAGTGCTGCTTGATCACCTTAGAGAGCTTTGTGGGCTCACTATCAAAGTTATCAGCTGGTTTGAGTAATTTTTGACATGCTGGATGCAACGGGCAGTGATGGGGAATTTCTCCTCCTACCTGAAACTCCTGACCTGTGGTGTTCCTCAGGTCTCGATCTTGTCACCTATGTTGGTTGCGGTGTACATGCTGCCCCTAGAGGACTTCATTAGGCATTATGGTTTGTGTTTTCACTGCTATGCAGATGATACACAGCTGTAAGTGTCCTTTGCCCCAGGACACTAGACATTGTGGAGGTGCTAAATAAATGCCTTACTGAGATCCAGGACTGAATGTCCTCTAACTGGCTGAAGCTTAACCCGGACAAGATGGAGGTACTGGTGACTGAGCCTGGTTGTGGGCGGGATATGGTTGCCACCGGAGCATGAACAGGGTTGTTTCAGGGTGCCACCTCACTGGTGGTGGTGACCAAGGTGAGGAATCTGGGCCTCATCCTTGATGATGGTTTGACACCAGATGTTCAGGTGTCTTCCGTAGTCCGGAGTGGTTTTTACCACTTAAAGAATGTCACCTGGATTAAATCCTTAATCCCACTTGATGACCTGCCCTCACTGGTGCATGCTTTTGTTACATCTAGGCTCAATTACTGTAAGGCTCTATACTTCAGGGTCAGTGGAGGTAACCTCTGTCAACTGGAGCTGGTGCAGAATGTGGCTGCCAGGTTGTTGACGGTTCTTTCAAGGTCCGCATATATAATCCTGTTTTTGTGTGAACTGCACTGGCTGCCTGTCAGATAGAGGATAGCCTTCAAGGTGGGCTTACTCAACTATAAGGCTCTATATGGCTTGAGTCTTGGCTATTTGACTGACCTCCTGACACCTGTCCTCACAGTGTGCTCACTCTGTTCCTCCACAGAGGGCCTCCTGATGATTCCAAGGGTGTGATTTAAGACATCTGGAGACCATGTTTTTGAGGTTGAGGGGCCAGTCCTTTGGAACTCTCTACCACGATCATTAAGGAAGGCTTCATCTGTGGAGATTTTCAAGTGAGGCCTTAAGGCACACCTGTTTAAACAGGCATTTGATGTCCACTGAATTTTAAAGGGTTATAGTTTTATTATAGTGTATTACTTATTTATTATTTTTGAATTAAGCTAACTGACTCTGATTTTAGTTGTTGTAAATTGTTGTGAACTGTTGCACCTCTCTGTGAAGCACCCAGAGCCTCCGGGATTGAACAATCAAGAAATACATTTTTACTTACTTACTTTACTTACTAAAGCGCAAGTAGCCCAGCTACCAATTTTAACCTCACCAGCAAGTACATAGGAGGTTCTTTCAGGTGCAACATGTCTTTACTCCAAACATTAATGGAGGAAGAAACGGCAAGACCGATGATTGCTGGCAGATCCCTGGCCTGTAAAAGAGGAAACCCTCAATAACACCAGACACTTTGTGAGTGCAACTGACCCTTGAAGCCAAAATTGGTCAGTTCTCCCAGGACTTCACAACAATCAAAGGAGCAATCTTGAAGCTGATAGCGGAATATCACTCAATTAAACCAGCCCTGGACAGCATAGCTCAATGGATGGGACATGCGGAGGCATAGATTAGCTCCATAGAGGACCAGGCTAGCCACGACACAGCTGAGCTGATCCTTCTCCATTGGAAAATCAAAAAACTGAAGGAATGGGTCAAAGATCAGGAGGGCTGGAGACACTGAAACAATGTGATCATTGTGAGCTTGCCCAAAAAGGTAGAAGGCCCGGATCCAATAAAATTCATACAAAGGCTTTGTGAAAAAATAGGTGGCCCATTACCTAATCAACCTCAATATATTATAGAAAGAGCCAATGATCCCTCCACCCCCCCCGAGAAGGCGAGAGACAGAGAGTAATTATATTTAAACTCCTTAATTACCTAGACAAAATTTATCTGCAAATTAAAGCGCGTGAAGCAGAGTGCATTGAATGGGAAGGGAAAAGTCTTTTCCTTTTTAATGATTTAAGCCCAGAAACATGAGCTAAGCAGATGAAATAACGGGACATTAAATACAAACTACATACAGCTAGTATTAAATTTCATATTGTTTACCCAGCTTGTCTGATCCCCACCCTCGGCAAAGAATCTCAGCAATTTCACTCTTCGGATCAAGCATGGCAATAACTTACTACTTTGTTGCCTGAATGTTTTCCACCGGGCCAACCTTTGACTCAGCCATGGAAGACAAGCAGCTTAGCTGCTTGAGGAATTATTGTCATCATTTCCTACCCTAGGTATTTAAGCCTGGATCTCTGTGCTTCAGTGATACCAGTTAAGTTGCTTCTTTCCATTTACCTTGCTACCCTCCGAAGTAAGACTACCCTGTTACCCTATCAACTTTAACAGATGATCCTGATACTCACTGTGGCACTTTCTGGATAAAACTTATTTCCCCAGTTTGTAATCACAGCTGCGACAGTGATTAGATGGACATCCCAGCTGGAGTTTTCCCTCACTGAACTCTGGCAGCTTTCCTGTGTGGTACTTGGTGCCATAATGGAGTTACTAATATCCTAGCGGCAATGCTGGAAAAGGCCAACCATAGACACTCTGGTTTTGATAATAGCATTCCGTTTTCTAACTGTTTAAATGGAGAGGCCCTGATTTTCCCTCCTGGAAGTTCAGCTGTATGGTGGGGCAAGAGGGCACAGGGAGCCCAGCAATAGTGTCAAACTGACTTGCAGTCCCAAAAATTGAGGTGGAAGAGACTTCTACTTTTATCTTGGAGACTGCAGGCTTCGGAGTTATGGTGAGGGGTGGGGATTATCTTTGTTGGGGCTGTGACATTGTGATGCTGCCTCCCCCACCCACCCCCTCCTTGTGAGAGACTTTCACTAA
The DNA here is from genome assembly GCA_016271365.2 of Neoceratodus forsteri. Classification (NCBI taxonomy): domain Eukaryota; kingdom Metazoa; phylum Chordata; order Ceratodontiformes; family Ceratodontidae; genus Neoceratodus; species Neoceratodus forsteri. Next base: position 396,094,197 of record CM028136.1, on the reverse strand, counting down.
TTGGGCAGTGGGATGGAGGCTCTGGCCCTCTGGTCCTCTAGATCTTGTCCCATATGGGCTACCTTACAGAGCACAGGGGATCTAACTAGGCCCTAAAATAACTAATACAATTCCAATAAATAAATAAATAATAAAGTTGATAAGTGGTAGACCCTAAGATAACTAGGCCATAAAATAATTAATCCCATTGCTACTGTTATCAAGATTTAATCAAGATTGTATTATTACTGTTGGTAGGGGGGCCTCGAAATTGCTTTCCTCATTGTTTAAATGGTTAGTAATCCCTTATATAGCATTCCTGTCTTTATTATACTGCAATTATGTCACCTGATGTACCCTACAGTAGCTCAGTGGGGCAATGGAGACCCACCGGAAGCTAGACTGGAGGGCTGGGGGAGCAGCATCTCCCACCTATATTTGCTCTGGGAGAAACAAAGGGAGGCACAATACCAGGAAGGGCACTTAATACTCCTCCTGAGATTTCAGATACACAACTTAACACTGGGATGTTTGAATTGGAATTTTTCAGGGTGGATGGGCAGTGGGATTGTTGCTTCTAATTGGTTTAGTCGGATAATAACTACATGGTCACATGGTTATTCCCCTTTTTGATGGAGTTCTGGATTTGTTGCTTTTGATACTTATTTCATACTTGACCAGGTGGTCTCACCTGCTCGGTGACCATGTTCATGGCCATATGGACTGGAAGGGTATAGGAGAAGGAGGTTCTGAGTGGATAATTCATACAAGGGATGAGACTACCAATTAATAGCTTGATCCCCCACTGTAGGAGCACTGGGGGGGGGGTAACTTTGGTGTTAAATGTTCCTTATTGTTGTAGATGTTATGAAATATTTTTATGGTTTACACTTTGCTCAAATCCACACTGAGTTTTTTTTTGTAGTCTCTTTTTATCTCTGGCACCTGGTAACTCTCTCTCTCAGGCAGACCCCTCTCTCACCTATCGCTCTACTGCACTGTCTGATGTTCACCCATCGGGAAATGAGGGACAGACACTCCCCACTCGCCTGGACCTGTGGACCTCCAGCTCTGAAACCCCCCCCCCCAAGGAAGGGCCACCATCCTCCCTTGTGCTCTATCTAGAAGCAGGACAGGGTGAGGGGCCAGGAGAGATGACAGGATGAGCCCGGCATTGGGGTGTGTGGTGACAGTGCACCGGAGGTTGCTGTCACCTATCCCAGGGCCAGGGTTTTTATGGAGAGTATCCTCTGGGGCGCAGACATGCAATGACATCTGCCGCTGCTCCACCCCTACATAGCCAGCACCTGCAGTGCCCCTAATTTCCATGGGGGCCACTGAGTAGCCAAGCAGAGCTCGCAACCCACCTCAAGAGAGGAGAGCAGTCCTATGGACACTCAGTCCTTTCCCTCCTCTGCCGACCCCCGGTAGCCCAAGTCTGTTCCCAAACCCGGGTTGCCAGCATGGCACGAGGTGTGGCATCCCACGCTTCAACCCTCAGCCCCACTGGACCAGCCGCCACACTGACAGTTTTTTATAGCTGGTGTTTATTAAGTTATTTGTTTTGTTCATGGGGATTTTTATTCAGGGAGGGAGGGATAGAGCACATTTGTACGCTGATTGGTGGGTCAGAATGGGACCATGGGCCTTTGCCCCTCCTAGAGCAGCAATTCATTCTGTTTGTTAATAACTATAGGTAGCCAGATCAACTATATAATCTGGAATGTAAAAGGTGCACAAAATCACATTAAGAAATATGAAGACCTACAGCATCTTAAAAAATTTCAGGGCCCAAATATCCTTCCTACAGGAAACATACATTAAGAAAAATAGATCATGCTGTCATGAAGGGAATGGGTAGGGCACGTTTATGGGGTGGAGGACGGCACCAACAAAAAGGGGGTGGCCATTTTATTTGCTAGGTCAACTCACGTTTAAACTATTTGAGGAAGAAGCTGACAAGAAGGGCAGTTATAGTCTTATAAGTGGCTTGCTGGGGCAGCAGGTGGTAGTGCTGGGCTCAGTTTATGGACCCAGTGCTGACACTCCAAGATTCTTTATGGACATAGTTCAAAAATGGCACATTGGACCCATCTCCTAGTTCTGTTGGCAGGGGATTGAAATATCACTTTGGACTCTGGTCTGGACAGAGAGCCTGCAGCAAAATGTGGTTTATCTCCTGCTCAGAGAGCTATTAGGAATTTCAGGGATATGCTGGGTTTGGTTGACCCATGGCACACTATATCCAAATGCTAAGGAGTTTACATTTTATTCCATGGTGCATGGCTCCTAGTCCAGATTAGATTTCTTTCTCTTAAGTAAAGAACATTTATGTGGTTTGGGACAGAGTGAAATTCAAGCTAGGGTTATGTCTGATCACTCTCAAGTGACTCTATCGCTAACATTTACTACTGTACCCACCCAGGACAAAACTGGAGGCTGAATAACCAAAGTTTAAAAGATAAAACATTTATTTCTCAGATAAAGCAATACATGTCCTACTTCGTTAAGCATAATAAGGACACGGTTAAGCAGGTAGATACATTCTGGATGGACTTTAGTGTAACATACGTGGAGAGCTGATTAGACTCACATCTAAAAGGGAAAAACAGAGAGCAAAAGGTATGGACTTACTTGCTCAGATTAGATCTATAGAAAAATGCCTGTCCAGACTGCCCCCCCCCCCAAGTGCTTTGGGTAAAATTGAATACTCTTAGGGCCTCATATGCTGAGCTCAACAGAGAAGCCGTGGAGTCAGCCATATATAAAGTCAAGGTTTGGTACTTTGACCAAGGGGAGAAAGCAGGGAGGTTGATGACCTTTAGGGTAAGACAGCAGGAAGCAATTCTGACCATACAAGGCCTGAAAGCCCCTGATAGGCCAGATTTGACAACTGACCCTAAGGCCCTAGCAGAGGAATCCAGATCATTTTATGCTTCTCTGTATGAGTATGTTGAACCAGGGCCCTTAGCAACAGACATAAATGCTTATTTAGAGGTGCTACCACTTCCCAAACTAAATGAGGCCCAGCACAGTTTTCTATCCATGGAGATAGTCATGGAAGAAATTGACCAAGCAATCCAAGACTTAAGACAAAGCACCAGGGCCTGATGGGTTTTCTCCCAATTGTTATTAGTGCTTTAGGGAGGAACTCTGCCGCCTTTTACTAGATGTCTTTAATTATCTCTATACTAAAGGTCTATCCAATGGGAGAACTTTATTTCCCAAACCAGGGAGGTATCCTACGATTATAAACAATTACCGACCTATCTCCTTTTTAAATTTAGACATTAAAATCATAGCAAAGGTTTTGGCTAGACCGCTGAACAGAGTATGGGATGCCTTAATTGCCAATGAACAACTGGGATTCATACCAGGTCAGGTCTCCTTGGACTATCTTAGAAAACTGGCCCATCTTATTTCCATGTCTGGGGAGCCAGCCACCCTCATGGCGCTAGTCTCCCTAGGCATAGAGAAAGCATTTGACTGAGTGTCTTGGACTTTCCTATTTTCATTAATGGTCAAATACGACATCCCAAAGGAGTTTATTTAATAGGTCTGGGTTCTTTATACTACTCCCTCAGCCAAGATATTCTGTAATGGGGTACTATATGTTCTTCATTGTTTAGATTGTATAAGGGCACAAGGCAGGGTTGTTCATTATCCCCTTTCTTATTCAACCTCCTCCTAGAACCTCTAATCCTTAAATTGAAATATGCTCCAAAAGTAGCAGGGATAGAGGTTGGGGGCACAGACTACAAGATATTGGTTTATGCGGATAACATTTGTTACATATTAAGAACCCTCAGATGTCCCTGCCTGGTGCCCTTCAGATAATTGAAGAATTTGGGAGATTGTCCAACTATAAGTTAAATTTGGATAAAAAGGTAGTTATGCCCCTTAGTGCAGGGGTGGAAAAGGCTTCACTCTTGAATATGGGACTAACATGGAGTGAAAACCAAATTAAATATTTAGACATTCAGGTCACTAGAAATCCACACAATATGTTTTCACAGAATTTAGAGCCCTTCCCTAGATAAATTAAGGAAGACCTGGACAGGTGGGCCCTCCTTCCTCTTACTCTTTGGGGGAGGGTAAACTTGATTAAAATGAACCTGCTACACTGTGTCCTTTATCCGCTATCCACGCTTAATGTAATAATTCCCCAAAAATTATTTATAAAAATGCACAGCTATATTTCAAATTTTTTATTGGGTGGCAAGTCTGTCCGCCAAGCTTCTCACAAATTGACAGCTCCTAAGGCAAGGGGTGGCCTGAGATTACCCAGTTTATAGCTATATCACCTGGCCATTTCTGCAAGCAAATATTTGTGTTGGTGTCCAGAGGTGCTTATAGAGCAAGAGCAAAACTATTCACCGTTATCATTACCAACAGAAGAGGCCCTTTGCAGGTCGGTAAAAATACAATTAAAAGCCTTATTATACACAAAAACTCATCTGCTGCCTAAGGTGCTTAGAAACACCCACATATCTGCTTTGGTCCACACCCATGGGCAGTTATATTTACTGTTGAAGCTTTCAGCAGCTACAGACTACATGTAACCCCTAGTGTTTAACTCCAACTTTGCAGTCCAGGGAAAACCCCTTCATACATCTCCCTGGGTAAATAACATTGAAATAGTAGATCAATTGTTTATAGGGAATCATCTTACAGACTTTCAAACTTTTCAAATGAGATTTCATGTACTGAACATGGAGATTTTCTCATTTTGACAAGTTAGATATCTACTGGTAAACATTTTAGGGGCCACACTAGAAATACTGCTCATTCTGAGGAATAACATCACTGGCAAAGTGGAACACCATGCCTCACCCAGTTTCTAACATATTTTAAAACTAGTTATTTTCATGCAAAGTAATTTTAGTGCAAACACAAATGCAACCATAAATGCATAAATTAAATTTAGCACTAAGTCATTAGCACCACATTCACTATAATGGAAACACTGCTAATTAGTGCAAATTTATTTTAGCATAAATTACTGCTTCAGTGAAAATAGCAAAAGTGATTTGACAGTAAACATTTCAAGTTTTACAGTATATGGGGCTTTATGACCTCTTACCCACTAAAGTAAGTGGAGTTGCTTAGTATTGGCAGACTGCTATACCTAAAGCCCAGGGCAAGTATGTAGATGGAAAGATTTGTATAAGTATATTTAAAATTCAATACATATCAATTAATGCAATTCAAAATCCTACTCAATATGTACTATACACCTGAGAAATTACGTAAAATACATAGGTTATCTATAGGTACCTGCATCAGGTGTAATGATGGCACAGGCAACCTTTTGCATATTCTTTGGAACTGCTCCAAAGCAAAACCCCTTTGACAAAATATTAAAACTAAGATAGACCCATTGCTGGACCTAGATAATGCATGTATGCCAGATATTTATTTATTAGGGGATTACTCGGGCAAACTAGTGGGAAAACAAAAACTCCACATAGCACACATATCCGCATTTGCAAAGAAAGTTCTACTATGCCATTGGCTAGACACTGATATTCCTTCTTACCAAGAATGGCACGCAGAATTATTGTTCACTCTGAGGGCAGAACAAAATATCAAGAGTTTGAATAATAGGCTCAGGTCTTATGTAAGGAGCTAAAACACTTTGTATGCATTAATGACTCTGGACTAAAATGTAATTTTTGTCCTGAAGCTATTGATGTATCTATTGTAAGAATTTAGTTACAGCTATGGGGGAGGTTGGGCTGAGGTTCCAGCTTTAAAGATGGATTGTCTCATTCTGCTGTCAGCTTTTCTGTATGTAATGGATTTTAGTACATGTGCTGGGGGGGGGGGTCTTGTTGATGTTCATATGTCTTGTGTTTGTTCCTGAAAAATCAATAAAGTATATTAAATGTAAAAAAAGTAAACATCATAGTGTGGTGCTGTGCTGTTTACCATCAGAAACATGCGCTAATGTCCTTTTACTGCATTCACATTATGTATCTGTATTGTACAGCCAAAAAGTAATATTACTGGAGATGTGTAAAAAGTACTAATGGTGGCCATATTTATTGATTTGAGTCATTAATTACAACACTAGTAATACACTGTGTTTTAAAAGTATCTGTAGACATTATTTTTATTTATTTTATTTATTCACTTCTCGGATTAATAATACCTTTGAGCTCAAAAAGCTCATTTACAAAGGTTGCATGTTAGTTAGGGAGGTAAAACAGAAGGGAACAAAAAACTGACACGAGGACATAAAATTGAAACAAGTTGAAGCTTACAAAACAAATTAGCAAGTACAAAATTGTAAATACAAAAAACAGATACAATTACAAATTACATTTGATTGCAATTAGGTAGAGAGAGTAGGGGAGGTAGAGGCAGATGAGATATGGAAGGAGATGAGAGGAAGTAGTGGTGAAGCAGCCACAGGGCTTTGTTAGGAGATGGCAGGTGGCAGGGGAGAGAGGGAGAGCTATGGTGGGGATTGGAAGGAGGGGAAATGAGCCAGAGGAGGGGAGTCCAAACTAGTGGTGGGAGGGATTAAGAGGGACTGAAATTAGGTTCAAGAGGGCAAAGCAGTTCACAAACTTTGACAGTCACAGGAGCTCTCTAACAGGATGTGTTTGTGCAGAAGACATTTGAAGTTGGACATACTAGTTTGACTTGTGAGTTCATGGCCAAGGCCATTTAGCCAGGTAGGTGCTCTGTAAAGGAAATATCGTTGGCACTGTGTAGCTCAGAACCTTGGTACTAGTAGGAACTCTGTGGCCGAAGCCTGGGTATGCCAGACCTTGTGGGCTCTGCGTAGAAGACAAGAGGTTCCAGCAGGCAGGTCACCCCTGAGAGCTTTCATTGCTAGTATACAAGAGTGATACTTGATCCTCCCTTGTAGATTGAGCCAGTCAGATTCTGAGTAGAGATCACATGTGTGTGTGAAACGGTCTGAGTTTGTGATGAGCCTACAAGCTTTGTTAAGTGTTAAGTACAGCCTTTTTAGTGATGTGGGGGTGGCTGCACCATATATTGCTAGGCCGTAGTCAATAGCGGGTATCACTGAACTGTTAACCGCCAGTCTAAGTGCATCGAGGGTTAAATTCCTTCTATGCCTAAATAGTAGGCCTAACTTTGCATTCGCACACTTAGCAATGGTCTCAATACACTTATGATGAATCTGAAGATGTCAGAAATATAGTATTGCTAAAAACTATATAATAACTGGCATGTCCTTTTTCCCATTGGGAAACTGTGGCGTAATTCACCGTTATAAAGGAGCATTTATAACGGTGAACACACGCCCGGTTTCCCTTGCACTGCGCAGGTGCCCTCACCTCTGACATTTTTCCTCCTAGCCACTGTCTGCCTCATCTTTCCCCCTCTGGACCGCTACTCTTAATTCTGGTAAGTGCTGGCACGCAGAAATGACTCAAAATTAGGGAAATACCCTCAAAATGAAATAAAATAAAAAGTGAGCGACTGACAAATGTAGAGCACGCGCTGACAGCTAAGCAGACTGCCACGGTCGCACAGCAACATCTTTTTTTATTTTATATAGTTGCTGTGGGGAAAAAGGACATCCCGGAAATTATATAAAATAAATATGGCTCTGGGTGTGTGTAAACCCAAATTTACACACCTCAGGGTTAGAGGCATGCTAAACCCCTCGAGCTTCTCAGCCTCAGGGTTTGCGTAGCATCAAACCCTCGGATGTGTGTAAATTCCTCAACACACCCAGACCCATGCTTTATTCTCTATGTAATGAATGTGTTTGCTAACAAATACTATAATGCTGCTTTAAGGTCACTCCAAGGAATCCAATTAATAGTAACAAGAGTTGACTGGTGCCACCAGTAGCTGGTCCTGCAATATAATTATAGGTATGTAAAATGTTGGCACCACATATTTACACACACACACACACACACACACACACACACACACACACACACACACACACACACACTCACTCACTCACTCACTCACTCAAAATCTTATGCTGCATTATTCAGATAGCCCAAATTTTCATTGTTCCTGCATTCCTGTGGGACCATGAGGCTCAGCATGCCAGTGGTTATCTTGTGCCTCCCCTCCTGTGGTGACAGTATGCTGGTTGGTGTTTCCCCCTAATTAACAAATGCTGAGCCAGTAAATGTCAATACTAGCTCTCTGGTATAGAGTATGTGTGTCTGTCCTATAGGGAAGAAGTACACCTGGACTGAAGACTAGGGGTAAGTTGTGGACAAAAATGGCTGACCGAGATGGATGAATTCTCCTAAGAATTATGCTGGACACTCTATTGGGGGGGGGCTAGATACCTGATCTCACAAACGTTCTATTTGTGGTACCACAAACTCTCATCAGGAAAGGTAGTATGATAAAGGTTAATAGGATTTCCATGAGATGGCTCTTACAGAGTAATAGACTCTGAGTGTGAGATTTGAACAAGAGGACCGTGAAGCAAAGCTAAGCAATTCTGGCTGCTCATACTTCATGACAGGAATCTCTTATACTCTAATAGAACTCCAGGAAGCCCAATTGACTTATTATAAATTACCCAAGTTAACAAGAATGATTTAAAAGTTTGACGTGTTTGCTGTAATTGCAACAGTAAAATGAAGTCACCCACCTCAGGCTGTGACATGGAATGGTCCACTTATAATGTTCCTACATGAAAGACCAGCGTATGCAGGATAAGCGGTACCGTGGTACTGTGCATTGATTGGCTTAGATAATGTAAGTGATTTTTAATATCATGAATAAGTGTGCTGAGGTCAGCAAATCCTCTTTAGAGAGCAGGGGCCCAATACACAGTCGCAGTCAGGGGTAGCAATATTTGGGGATGCACAGAGGCTCCCTGAAGCACCACCCCTGAAAACTGCTATGGCCACAGGCCCAACATAGCTGCCAGAGGAGGAGTATTCCTTATCATCTAAGCGGCAATGCAAACTAGGGCTACCAATTGTTTGGGTTCACAAATGAGGCTTGTGATTGCAAACAAAGGAAGTACAGCACACACAGACATTTGTGGGTGGCATGATGTGATGTCATGCCCAAGTGTATATGCCAAGAGGGGTCACTGTCTCTCATTCCCCGTCTCCCAACCTCGTACCTTATAGCCCACTTGTAGGCCATGGCTGTTTTTAAATTATTTTGTCCTTTGACATTCACCCCTTGTGGTCCAATTGCCCTACAACTAATCCTAAGCAGTTTTTCTGTCCCCATGTCTATGCGGTACTCTCTGTCTATCCCTGTTCCCTCACACATTGCTATTAAAAGATTGGTCTCTCACCATTCTCAGTCCCTCGTCACCACTGCTCTCACACTGGTGTTTAAGTTACTTGCCACACATAAGTGTGCCAACCCTATGTAACTACTTTCAACAGTTTTGACTACAGGGGTGCCACACTTTTTGGTGTATGGCAACAGACTTGGGGACTGTACACAGTGCTTCATTAGCATGCCATTGTCACCCCTTTCTCTGTGCTGGCACAGTGCCCATTGTGCTGGTGCAGGGAAAACCTTGCAACCCCTTTGTGTATAGCACAAAGAGGTACAATATTGAACTGTGCTGAAAAGTTATCTCTGCAAACACTTTGAAGCATTGTTTTGCAACTCTGTATGGGGTCCTAGGAATCTACTAAAATAAAATGCTGAATATAATTATGTTTATAGCAGTTGCATTTAAATGTAGTGTTTTCCAGTTTTCTTGTCTGTGTCCAGTTATCAGCTTTTTAAACATTACATTTAAAAAAGTACTTATTCCTCTGTTTTAAAAACTGACCCTACAGTTGCTGTTTCCGAGGTGTTCACTAGTAAATTGTAATTACAGTCACAGACAAAGACATGGCCAGATATTTCCTGAAATTTCTGTAATATTTCTAGAGAAATCAACTGCTTTCTCCATTTAAACAATAGGGGGCAGCAGAGAGACACGCTTTAGAAATTCCCTGAAATATCTGGAAATATCTGGCCATTTCTGTGGCTACTACTGTAATGTTGCTCAGATAGCATCCTACCAGGTCAGATACCATCGGATACCATCATTTTGGCTGGATTTCAGATGGTATTTGATGGCATAGACACCCACCTAAGGATCTGACCTCCTAGGATCCACAGTAAGTATCCGAGGTATCTGTTGATCTGACCAGGATCTAATGGATCTGACCATTGTGTCCAGTTATCCGACCATCAGATACAACTATCTGAGGTTGGATCTGATGGATCTGATCTCAGATACCTGGATCCAACCTCAGAGCCACAACTGTCTGACTATGGATCCAGACTATGACCATGGTTGGATCACTGTCAGATTTGGAGGTGGACAGCAGCACTATTGGACAGAGGGCAGTGGGATCCACAAAAGCACAATCCAATCACCATTAATTGTAATAAAGGGAATAATGAAATGGATACTGGTTCTTTAAAATGTTTGATAGGTACTTCATTGAGAAATTGAAATTCAAACCTTGAGAAATGCAAATGACATTTTAAGCCACATATTCACTTCTCATTACAATAGATGATCAATTTTGTATGAAGAAAGAGGCTGTTTTTTTTAAGTAACACTGATTAGCTAGTGGAAAACCATTTTATTGAAAGTGGGCATGCTGAATAACATATGTACAGTATTTTGAAACTCATCTCAGGCTTAAAATATTGTGATTCTGACATCTCTTGGTTGAGATGCCTCAGACAGCTAGTGGTGGAACCCACTTAGAAGGGAGCATTCTTAGACCTGGTACTGTCAAATGAAGATGGAGAAAGGGTCTTGGATTTAGAAGTGGGTAGCCATCTGGGAACAAGTGACCACCAAACAGTGTGGTTTACAATAAACACAGCCATAGAGTCAAGCCATACAAAAGCAAGAGTATTGGATTTTAGGAGGACTGACTTTGGGAAAATGGGAGAGTGCCTCAGAAAAGCACTAGCAAATGGGCAAGAAGGAGGGGTGGAGGAACAATGGGGAAAAATCAAAACGACCATCACAGAGACAAAAAGCCTTTGTGTGAAGCAAATCAACAAAGCAAAATGAAGGAAAAAAAAACACTATGGTTCTCAAAAGAGGTTGCAGGGAAGGTTAAGGAGAAAAAGGTAACATTCAGGAAGTATAAGGAAATACAGAAGGAGCAAGACAGAGAACTGTACCAGTTAAAGCAGAAGGAAGCAGGGGAGGCAGTCAGAATAGCAAAGGCCAAAACTGAGGAAAAGATAGCCAACTCAGTTAAGAAGGGGATAAAACCTTTTATATGTACATTAGGGAGTGAAGAAAGACTAAGGGAGGGATAGTGAGGCTTAATAAAGGGAAGGGAGGGTGGGAAGAGGGGGACAGTGAAAAAGCAGGGATACTGAACAAATACTTCTGCTCAGTATTCACAAAAGAAGAGGAGGGGGAGGTACATAAATCAAAGAATAGAAGCACTCTGGATGGGGAGGTTGATACCAGTCTATTCACAGAAGACATGGTTCTGAAAGAACTTTTAAAACTCAAGGTGGACAAGGCAATGGGTTCTAATGGGATTCACCCAAGAATACTGAAAGAACTAAGGGTAGAACTAATGACACCACTGACTACCCTTTTTTAACAAATCATAGGAGGATGGTGTGGCACCTGAGGACTGGAGGAGGGTGGATATGATTCCCCTTCACAAAAGTGGTAGCAAGACAGAGACAGAAAACTACAGACCTGTTAGTTTGACCTCAGTGGTAGGGAAAATGATGGAATCACTTCTGAAAGAAATAATTGTTGAGTTCCTAGAGGCCAGCGAGGCACAGGACCTTAGGCAGAATGGATTCACAGCAGGAAGGTCATGTCAGACAAATCTAATAGTTTTCTTTGACTGGATGACCAAAGTAGTAGACAAGGGAGGGGCTGTGGACATGGCCTACCTAGCATTTAGCAAGGCATCTGACACAGTCCCATACAAAAGATTAATATGCAAGTTAGCCAGCCTTGGAGTGGGTCCCAAAGTGGCAGCCTGGGTAAAACATTGGTTGGACAACAGGACGCAGAGGGTAATAGTAAATGGAATTCACTCTCAAGAAAGGGGGGTTACTAGCGGGGCACCGCAAGGTTCAGTACTGGGACCGGTCCTCTTTAATGTCTTTATAAGTGACATTGCAGAGGGACTGGAAGGAAAAGTATGGCTCTTTGCAGATGACACAAAGATCTGCAACATGGTTGTTACAGAAGGTGGGGTGGAAAGGATGCAAAGGGACTTGGCAAGGTTGAAGGAATGGTCAAATGTATGGCAGCTTAGATTCAATGCAAAGGAGTGCAAAGTAATGCACCTGGGAAACAAAAACCCAGGGGAAGAGTACACAATGGGGGGTGAGATACTAACAACAACAAAAATGGAAAGGGACCTGGGGGTAGTCATATCAGATGACCTTAAGGTGGGAAAGCAATGTGAGAAGGCAGTAAGGAGGGCTGGTGGGATACTGGGATGCAGGGGGAGAGGCATCACCAGTAGAAAACAGGAAGTTATTATCCCTTTGTACAGACCGCTTGTGAGACCCCATCTGGAGTACTGCATCCAGTTTTGGAGACCTCATCTCCACAAGGACATAGACAGAATGGAGGCTGTCCAGAGGAGGGCAACTAAAATGGTGCAGGGTCTGCACCAGAAGACATACAAAGAGAGATTAAAGGAGCTTAATATGTATACCCTCGAGGAGAGGAGGGAGAGGGCAGACATGATAGAAACTTTCAAGTACCTCATAGGAATCAACAAAGTCCAAGAGGGTAGCATCTTTCAGAAAAAGAGATGTGCAAGAACAAGGGGGCACAATTTGAAGATGGAGGGCAGCTCAGAAGTAATGCGAGGAAGTATTTTTTCATGGAGAGGGTTATGGATACATGAAACAGCCTTCCTGCGGAGATAGTGCAGTCAAAAACAGTGGGGGAATTCAAGAATGCATGGGACAGACATAAGGCAATTCTAGTGAGGGGGGTAGGAGGAAGTTGGCTGTTGGATAACTAGGATCTGCAGCTTATCCATTAGGTAGGGTAATGGGCAGACTAGGTGGGCCAAGCGGTTCTTATCTGCCGTCAAATTCTATGTTTCTATGTATCTATGAGATGTGCATCAGAGTCTCGATCATGAGGAGGAATATATAAAATGAAGCCTCTTCCATGTCTGGCACAGAGATCCTTTGTAATAGTGAGAAAGCCATGGGTTTAAATGTATTACTATCTGATTTTAATTTTCAAGGGATGCAGACTCTCTTGCTATCTTTTTGCTCAACTATAATAGCTATTTTTGGGTGAAAAAAACATTTTAAACATGAAAAGCATATCCTATGGTTTGTCATTAAACAAACACTTAGAAATTAACATCAGGCAGTAATGTTTTAACACTATTGGATTACCCATTATTGAAATGGTGCTCTATTGCAGATAACACGGTGGCTTTTTAACTCTTCACCTCTCCAAGATGGAGTACCTGATGCACATCTGAACCAAGAGGCTTTCTGGCACTACTGACAGATCAGAGTCTCCCACCATGTTCAGGGGGAGAGCAACATTGCTGCAACACCTGGGGATGTGAGTGGCTTGACAAAGTTCCTGGACTACCCTGCTGGGCCTGGGATACAAGAGTGACACTGCCACATGATTCAGGAGTCCCCTACCAGGCTCAAGAGGAAGAAATGAACAGCATCGCCCCCAGCTTCCAGTTCGCTACTGAGCTGCAGGGACACACGCATTAGTGCCACAAGATCTGAGAGTCTCCTTTTTGACCAGTAGGATTGAGCAGTACCGCTGCAAGATCCAGGAGTCTCCCACCAGGCCTAAGGGAAATGAGCTGTAACACTGCAGCCTACTGGAGTCCCCACACTGGATGTAGGGACATGAGTAGCGCTGCTGCAATATCAAGGAATCCCCTCCTAGATATGGGAACATATGTGGCACTGCTGCAAAATCCAGGAATCCTTCCCTGAAGCTGGACACCTGAGGTTTTCAAATAGTTTCTTCCCACTAAAAACATCCTACAGTGCAAAAGAAAACATTTTAAAACTGGCAACACACGTCTTCAGACTCAGTGGAACTACTTAGCATTACTACAGAACAACATTTGACAGAACCAAGCCACTTACAGTGGTAGCCAGTGAAACACTGTGGTATATCTAGATTTATACAGCGTAGGTGAGAGTCAGACATTACATATAAATGATTTAGTATAGCCACTAAAGCAATATAAACCCATAGTATCCATTGTTGACCATGGTCTGGTTATCTACTGCTCAGCTTCCACTACTACCTTCCGCAGAATATCAGTGGCACTCAATAAAGCATGCCAACTTCTTACTGGAGCAGCATGCCCACCCACACATGTGAACTGTATGCACAAACAGGTTGGCTTCAGCTAAACTGGAGAATTCATTATGAAACCTGCTTGCTAACTAAAAAAGGCACTCCTCGGGCTCCTGCCTTCTGGTGTTACAAACTTACTCAACTCCCCTTACAGCTCCCAGCACACGCATAGCTCAGTCAACCAACTCTTCTCTGTCCCAAGATGCCGGACTACATAAGAGCAACGATCGTTTGTATATAGAGTACCACTATGGCTTAATGCACTGCGCAGTGATATCTCTTCCTTACATAGAATTTGACGGCAGATAAGGACCGCTTGGCCCACCCAGTCTGCCCATTTCCCTACCTAATGGATAAGCTGCAGATTCTAGTTAACCAGCAGCCTACTTATTTCTAACCCAACCCCCTAGAATTGCCTTATTGCCAAAATTGGGACCATTTAAAGGCACTTGTCGTCAGCATCTTACAGCTAACAGTTCCTGTGACTGTTTCAACTGACAGGGCCCTACCTGAGCAGTATTGACACATCCTTGTGTACCTACTTCTCCCCCTTTCTCTGTGAATGACCACTTTCACCCTAACCGCTCTGCCCTATTTCCTGTCTCATTCCCTGATCCTTCTTTCATCTCACCTCTCTCACCCTCCACCTTCTTTCCACTGTTTATTTTCACTTACCTGAACTTTTGTTCACCCAAATCTACCTATGCCTATTTGACAAAGCACCTTGGTCTGCCTCCTTTATTAGGTTATTTTTGATTTCCTACCGATTCATAGTTTTAAATTTAGTTGCAATGTTAATGTCATATTGTCATTTTAAATACTTTCTTTTAAAAATGTTATGTAATACCATCCGTTGAATGTCTGTCACCCTTGCCACTGATGTGGAACCTTTGTAAAAGAGCTGTCATGTGCTCAAAGGTATTGTAATCCAAGAATAAATAAATTAAATAAATAAAATAAATAAATGAAGATAAATCATTTAGCTCAATGTTGGATGAATTATCAGACTTTTGCTCCATTTTGGATTGGTCACAAAGGAACACTTAACCAGTTGGAGAACAGCTTGCACAAAGCCTGAAGACATATTAATGGCTTCTGCTGCCTTCAAGAGCAGATAATTATAACAGAAAGTTTAATCATTATAAAAATACCTAATTTAAAGCTTTTCATAAAAAAAAATACATTGTGGAAATTGGATACACACAAGCTTGACTCAGACTATGACATTTATCATCACTTGTGAGGAGGAAAGACTTCCATAACTTACTTACAGCTTTGGTATTTTTGAGTTATGGTCCTGCCCCTTCACTAATGGCATATTATGAGTCCAGCCATTGCATATCCCCTATACTCTAGGGCCTAGATATTCGAACGAGTTGCACATGGCACAACTAAAATGCACCGATGCAACTCCAGATATGTGCCCCAGAGCCATATTCAAAAGTGTGAATTGCGCAGCACAATTCCAGATATGCTGTGGTGCAAAGATAATATATGTGGCACAAATCGAGGGGGCATAACCATGAATATGCAGTGCAATGGCACATTGAGCCCCCGCACACGGCACAACTGTGTAGCAACTCAAGACATGCGCAGCACAAAGTTGAGCATAAAAGGAAGAGGCTCAACTACACCCCCTCACAGGCAGAGAGAAGGCCAGCCAGGAACAAATGGATGCAACACCATTCCTGATGGAGCAGGTAATGATGGGGGTGAGGAGGAGGAGGAGGGAGGAACAACAACGTGATCATGGAAGGGCCTGTCGACGGTATGCCCAACAGAGATGGTACCATGCCTAGCTCACTCTTGAGAAAGTACAGTTACTAAGAACGTACCGTAACAGTAGATCTTCAAGAGAGGTTCCTTCAGTAGGTCATAACATGTAGGACTAGTGCCATCTGGCGTCAGGACCCAAAGGCAGACTTTTCCAGCAATACCCAACAGGGGACCACCCACCGACATCACGTGACAGATGTTGGCGTGAGCCTATATAGTGGGTGGTCCCCAGACCTGCCCTCCAGTTATCTGCTGCCGGAGCCCCGAAAGGAAAGGAAGCAGGTCTGGAGACCGAACAAAATTTTCTGAGGGGAAGGAGGGTGGAAAAAATATGACCTACTCAAGGAGCCTCTCTCGAAGATCTACTGTTACGTAACTGTACTATCTTACTTCTAGAGGGTTCCTTCAGTAGGTCATAACATGTAGGACAGAATCCCAAGCAGTCCCTCAAAAGAGAGACTGAGAGGAACATGGAAGGAGGAACAACAGAACACTGAAAGAAGTGTGCCTTAGGGCAAAAGACCATGCAGGACAGCTAGGCTGAAACCGGCCCTTCGCCTAGAAGCAATGTCTAGGCTGTAATGTTTGGTAAAGGTGTGGACGGAACTCCTGGTCGCTGCCACACAGATCTCTGCTGCAGACACATGATGGAGGAAAACTGCAGAAGCAACTATGCCCCTAGTAGAATGAGCCTTGATAGGCCCCGGCAAAGGCTTGTCATACTTATGGTAACAGAAGTGGATGCAGTTTCTGCTATTTTGAAAGGCATTGTTTGGAAACCGCCTTACCCAACGTCCTGGGTGCAAATGAAACAAAAAGCTGATTTGCGCTACGTGATTCCTTTGTGCATGAGGATTCAGTGTACGTCCACGGTATGGAGCAGAGCTTCACTTCTGTTAGATGGGTTCAGATAGTACACCGGTAGCTCTATCAACTGGTTAAGGGTGAGCTGCGATACCACCTTGGGAAAAAACCTAGGATGAGTATGGAGGACCGCCCAGTCCTTGTGAAAAATAAGGTAAGGCTCTTTACAAACTAGAGCTTGGAGCATGGAAATCCTTCGAGCAGAAGTAATGGCAACTAAGAAGTGCGCCTTCCAGGAAAGGTAGCACATATTACAGCTCATTGCTGGTTCAAAGGGAGGGGGAGTGAGTTTCTCCAACACAAAATTAAAATCCCAAGGTGGAGTAGGGCTGTGGATGGGGGGTTTCAGATGAAGAATGCCCTTCAGAAAGGTTTTGGCAAGATCCAACTGAGCCATGGGTTTACCATCCACCAGCACATGGTAGGCTGAGATGGCCAACAAGTGGACTTTCAGAGAGGAATGAGAAAGGCCAAAATCTGATAGAAAGAGCAGATATTCCATTAGCTGCAGGGCCGAACAAGTGAAGTGGTCCCAACACTTAGAGGTTGCCCAAATGGAAAAAGGTTTACACTTCATAGCATAAGTGGATCTCGTGGAAGGTTTTGAGGACTTCAGCAATTCTCGAAGAGACTCCAAAGTGGGAAATTGCTATGTCTGTAGGAGCCAAGCATGAAGATGCAAGGTCCTGAGCCCCAGATGCACTAGCCGGTCCTTGTACTGGGTTAATAGGCTGTGCTGTAATGGAAGTGGAACTGGGGGTTCCCTCGACAACTGCAGTAGAAGTGGGAACCAGATTTGTCTGGGCCAGAGGGGAGCAATTAGAATCATCCTTGCTCCCACCAATTGGAGCTTGAGGAGTACCCTCTGGAGAATAGGAAATGGAGGGAAGGCATATAAGAATTTCCCTGTCCAGGAGAGAGACAATACGTCACGCCAAAAAACACCATGCTCTGGAATGAGCGAGCAAAAGTTGGGAAGCTTTGCGTTGAATGGGGAGGTGAATAGGTCGAGTTCCGGTCGCTCCCATTTCTGGAATAGAGATTCCGCCACTGCTTGATCTAGTTCCCATTCATGTTCGAGGGTGAATGTTCTGCTGAGGTTGTCTGCTGGAATGTTTTCCACTCCTGGAACATGTACTGCTGTGAGGGACAGACAGGGCTGAAGTGCCCAGTCCCACACTCTCATCACTTCCCTGCAAAGGAGATACGAGCGAGTGATGCCCTGCTTGTTGAGATACCAGACAATGAAGGTGTTGTTCATTTGGATAAGCAATAGTTCCTTTGGAAGAATGGTCTGGAATGTCTGAGGGGCATACAGCACTGCTTTCATCTCCAAGACATTGATGTGTAAGGATATCTCTTGTCGGGACCAAAGTCACTGTGTCTGATGGCCCCCAAATGAGCTCCCCAGCCCCTGTTGGAGGTGTCCATAGTGAAGACTGCCAAGGGAGCAGGGTTGCAAAAGGGGCGAACTAGAGATAGGGTCTTGGAATCACTCCACTATAGAAGGTCCATCTGCAAAGCTGTGGAGATAAGGACTGGTTGATCCAGCTGATGTAGCTGATCCCAGAACTCTGAGGGACCACTGAGAAATTGTCATGTGGAGCCTCACCATGGGGACTGTGGAGATGGAGGCTGCCATCAGGCAGAGAAGACAGAGGACTTCTCAGGCTGGTAGGTACCTGGAAGAGGCCACCATGGTGGCCTGCTCCATCAGAGTGTTCCTCTGGTCTGGAGGGAGGAAGGCTCTGTCCTGAACAGTATCCAGAATGGCTCCTATAAACTGAAGACATTGAGAAGGAGTCAGTGAACATTTCGGGACATTGACTGTAATTCCCTATCTGGAAAACAGTTTCAAGGTAATCTGAAGGGCCTCCGTAAGGGACTCCCTGGAGGGGGCTGAGATCAGCCAATCATCCGGGTACAGAAAGACACAATACCCTGGTGTCTCAAGGCTGCAGCCACCACTGCTAGGCATTTGGTAAAAACCCTGGGTGCCGAAGAAAGTCTAAAGGGGAGTGCTTTGAATTGGAAGTGATCCCCCTGGAAGACAAACCACAGGAAGTGGCGGTGGTTCTGTTATATCGGGATGTGCAGGTAAGCATCCTGCATGTCCAGAGCGCACAACCAATGGTTGTCCCGCAACAGTGGTAGCAGGCTCAGGAGTGTGAGCATCCTGAATTTATTGTACTCAACAAACAGGTTTAGCCTGCTGAGGTCGAGTATGGGTCTTAGGTCACTTGTCTTTTTTGGAACCAGGAAAAAATGGGAGTAGAACCCCTGCCCCCTCTGATGAAGAGGGACCAGCTCTATTGCCTGTTTTTGCAAGAGAGCCTCTACTTCCTCCCTTACCAGAAGAACCTGGTTTCTGGAGTAAGCAGACCTTCAAGAAGAAGATTTGGGTGGAATCTCCAAGAACTCTATGCTGTGCCCGACGGCCACTAATTGCAGTGCCCATTTGTCAGAGGTGATATGCTGCCACTCCTGCAGGTGGTGAGTGAACCTCCCCCAACCTGTTCCTCTTCCAGAGATGGAGGAGTGTGTGGGGCCAAGAAGTCAGGAAGTGGTGGGTCGGGCTGGAGGAGGTCCTCCAGAACGATGCTGGGTTTTGGAGAGGGGGTGGAAACATTACCCGTGGCCTTACGCTGTGCCTGCTTGGGCTGGGAGCATCTACGTCTCTGCCTCCAGGTCTATCTCCAAAAGGGCTGCTGCGTTTGACCCTGCTGGCTGCCCTGATGATACATGGGCCTCACAGACCTAAGAGCCTGGCCTCGTTCTTGAAGGTCTGTGATGATGTCCTTGGCATCCCCACCAAAGAGCACTGAGCCCTGAAAGGGAGCATCCAGTATGGCCGACTGGACCTCATTGGAAAAGCCCGCGATATGGAGCCAGGCATGCCGCCGAGGGGAGATGGCAGTCGCCGAGGTTCAAGTCACTGAGTCAACTGAATTGTAGGTGGCCCAAAGAGCATGCCAACAAGAAATCTTAGAGAGTCGGATGTTCCTTGAGGTCCAAATTTGGTATATTCTGAATTCGGTCCTCCAGCCTGGCAAGGGTGGCCTTTTGATGGGACACCATGTGGGCTACATAGTTCAGGGACCTTAACGCACACATAGACAATGAATAAACTTTTTTTCTGAACTGGTCAAACTGCTTGGACTCTTTGTCGGGAGGAACAGAACTCAGGTGCTTAGGAGCCGTTGATTGATCCTGAGCGACTGAGATAACCACAGAGTCCACCTTAGGATGCACAGCCAGAAACGGGGCATCCTTAGGCACCCAGTATGGCCTGTCATCTCTCCCTGAAACAGCCAGAATAGAATTAGGCAGTTGTCAGATGGTCGAGGTGAGGTCTTGATGAAGTGCTAGCCATGGGAGAACTGGGACTGTAGCTAGGGTCTCCAGATACAGATGCTCTGCAAGCCTCTGCTGCATTGAATCTTGTTCCTCTGTCTCACACTCATAAAAGGTTTGGATAGACCTCAGGAGATCCTTGAAGGAAGGGTCTTCCAGAGGAGATTTTGGAGATACCTTACTTGGGGTTGGAGAATCAGGAAGTGACGATTCCCCCGATGAGTCCCCCCGCCCCAGAGCCAAGATCATCTCCCGTTTGAAAATCCAGTAAAGTAATATCCACCCTAGTGGCTCCCCAGATGTGGACGGTGTTGGAGTCAGAGTCCACATGGGAGTTGGACCTGGGAGAGGGAAAAGGATGTGGGATCCTACTCTCCAGATCTGTAACTAACTCAGCCCTCGCATCCTTCCACCAGGATTGGATGACCTCCCTAACATCTGGCTGTGGGACTGGAGGAGGTGGAGGAGGAGGAGGAGAAGTTATAGGCAGAGGAGGAGGGGGGAGGGTGTCCATGAGGAGGATAAGGATATTTGGGGTGCCCTGAAGAGTAAGGTGAGAAATGTGAATAACCCAGGTAGACATGTCCCTGGGAGTGCCAGTCATGCACCAGGCCAGCTGGGGTATGGCTTGACAAGTACCCTGAAGGGTATTGAGGGACATAGTGGGGTCTACCAAAAAGACCAGATGTCGGGGGCATCCACACCATGCCCGGTGTTGTACATATTCGCGTAGGGTCCAGCATAGGATAGGCCAAAGTCAGGACCCCTGTCAATGGAAGGCGTGGGGGTCCGGCATTGGGTAGGCTGGCGTCGGAGCCGTGGATGACAGAATCGGCAGAGCTGGATGTCAGGACCACATCTGGCACTGGGAGTGCCTGTGTCAGGACCCATCATAAGGAATCTGATGAGGGACGCACTCCCATCAAAAGATCCAACAGTGGCAAGGGAGAGGGCTCCAGCCAGGAGACTGACGTCAGAGGAGCTGAAGTCAAAGGGAGCTGCTCCAATGAGGAAGGGTGGGCAGGTTGAACAACTGGCCGGAGAATGCTCCCTGAATGAGGAACCTCCACGGGTGACCCAGTAGGAAGAGGAGGAGGAGGAGAGGAGGATTCTCTTGACCCAAGACCCCAGAAGGGGAAAATGGGTGCAACCCTGGAGAGACCACCTCTAGGTGACCAGTGCTATCTCCAGCCAAAGAAGCAGGGATAGAAGAAGCCGCAACTGGTGGAGAAAGAGGTGGAAGAGAGGTTGTCTTCCCTGGGCAGCTCCGGATGTTGGGTGGGCTCACGTTAGTCCCTGACAGGAGAGCTGCACCCGAGCAATCTCCAGAAGGGAGTGTCTGATCAGGTGAAAGTGCAGCATGAGTCGAGGATGGCCCCCCGACTCGGCGACAACAGCTGTGCGGAACCCCGTGGAGTGGAGAACTGCCTTGTCAGCAGCCATGCAGTCCCCAGAGGAGCTGGGGAGTGACTTAGCGGCAGTTGCAGGCTTACCTTGCACCGTCACCGGGAGAAGAGTCTTGGAGGAAGAGTCCCTGGACGTGGCCTGGATCCTTACTGCAGGCGGTGGGGGAGCAGCCATGCTAGCTGCGGGCCTCGAAGCTTCAGGCCTACTCACCGTGGTATGTTCCTTCCGTGTATGTTTCTCCTTCTTTTTATATTTTGAAGGGGAAGAGGAAGAAGTGGAGACCAAATCCCAGATTTTCTCCATCTGCTTTTCTAGTGAGGCTAATCTAGATTTTAGGAGATGGGCCTCTAAGGCCTGCTGCCTTTGCTTCCACGTGGCCTGGTTAAAAAGCTGGCAGTAGGCACAGGAGGCAACCAGATGGTCTGGGCCTAGGCAGATCACACACTGTTTGTGACCATCCTTGTGCGGGATCTGCGTGCCACAAGCTTTGCACTTCTTTTTTGGAGATGACATAGATCAATGCGATAAAGGAAAATAATGGCGATTTTTTGAGAAACAATCTGCAGAAAAAATGGAATGTTCAACCGACGATCACTGAGGTGAGTCTACTGAAAGGCACAGCACGAGGCGATGGCAGGGAAAGAACTGAAGGGTGGGCCTGGGGACTGCCCACTATATAGGCTCACGCTGACGTCTGTCACATGATGTCGGTGGGCAGTCCCCCGTCGGGTATTGCTGGAAAAGTCTGCCGTTCGGGCCTGATGCCAGATGGCACTAGTCCTACATGTTATGACCTATTGGAGGAACCCTCTTGAAGTGAGATCTATAGTGACACAGAGATAATGGACAGTTACCACCTCAACAGGGCAAGTCTGAGGCAGCTCTGTGAGCTGTACCATGATGAACTACAGACACCCACCTGACGGAGCCATGCCATGTCGGTGGAGACCAAGGTGACAGTAATAATGTGCTTGCTCACCACAGGCACCTTCCAGAAACCAGTGGGTGCCACTACTGGTATGTCCCAGTCTGCCATCTCTTGCTTCCTCACCCAGCTCCTCAGTGCTCTGCTGCCACATGCTTCGGAGTGCATCAAATTCTCAAACACACATACAGAGCGTACAGCCAACATGAAGGAATTCCACAGGGTGGCATGCATGCCAGGCATGATAGGGGCCATTGACTGCACCCATGTGGCCATACGTGCACTTTCTGGCCTGGAAGATGCAGCATATATGAACAGGAAGGGATACTACTCCATCAACTGTCAGGTGGTGTGCATTGCCACAGGGCATATCATCAATGTGTGCACCATGCACCCTGGGAGTACACATGATGCATTCATCTGGCACCATTCCATCCTGTGCCAGAGATTTGAGAGTGGGGTAATCCCCACAGGCACCTAGTTGATGAGTTGGGATGGGGAAGAGGAGAACAAATGCAGTAGTGTGGAACATCACACAGCAGCTGGATGGGGTGATGTGGAACAAGGACAGTGCTAGGTAACAGGCCATGCATGGAAATGGACTCTGATGACATTGCAGGTGACCATGCATATAGGGGCCCATGAGGTGCTGGCCACAGGGCATGCATGGCATGTGCACAGCACTACCCTGCAACACCATGGATGCAAGGTACCATGGGTGGCCATTTGTCAAATGGTTACAAAGGCTGGCCAGAACAGTGGCACAATGCACACAGCAGGGATGTGTTCCCACAAGCCTATGGAGGAGTAGCAACAGATGAGTAGAACACACATGTTGTGCCAGCAATGGAAGCACATGAGCTGTGCATGTTGGCTGTGTTAAGGACATACAGGAGGGCATGTAGTGGCAGTGTGTAGTGGTGGTAGTGGGGGAACAGGCAAGGGCCAGACAGGGCATCTACTAACACATGTGCACTCCCTACAGGTGACAGTGTGTATCGCCTCTGACCCTGGCTGCTCACACCCATATAGCGATCCAGCAATGGTGCTGAGGAAAGGTACAATGAGGCACACATCGCTACATGCAACATCATAGAGCATGTCTTTGGCATGCTCAAAATGCAGTTCCATTGCCTAGACAGGTCAGATGGGTCCCTACAATACAGCCCTGAGAAAGCCTGTGGCATATTCCTGACCTGTTGTATGCTGCACAGCATGGCCATTGACCATGGAATACCTCTCCAGGTGGATGAGGGCAACAGTACAGATGAGGAGGACCAGCAGGACAGGGGTGGGCAGCCAGCCATGGAGAGGAGGGATCCCCGGCTTGTTGCACATGCCAGGAGGCACTGGGACACCATTGTTGAGGAGCACTTTGGGAACCACAGATGAGTACCACACAGGTAAGCAGGGAATGCACAGCACCACACACGCATGCACACAGAGAGATGCATGCAGGGACACAAGGAAACACAACAGTCACCAGGTGGATGCACAGGCATGTACATGCACACGCACCCCCACACGGCACAACTAATACAGGCACGAATGGCATTGTGCCATGTGGTGTAAGCCCAGGACCACATATGCATACAGGCACATGCATCTGTACTGCTACAGGGTGAACAGCAGTGCACACAGCACCAGCCAGGTCATACACAGCACTGCACCCATGCATACGGACACACACAGCAGTACTGCTGGATGTGGCATGGATCAGAAGGTATGCAGGGGCACACAGGCAATGCCAAGACAGTGCTGCACTCATCATGTCCATACCACATGGTCTGGCACCACTGCCCAAACACGCCAGCCATGACCCAGGCCACGTGTGTGCCTCAGCATGAAACTGGACTGGGCAGTGCACCTGTCAGGAATACTGTGCGGATCCACAACCACCACGGCCACTGGGGTGGCCACACCCTGACTGGGTGGCAGCCACAGACAGCTCAACAGCCACAGGGGGGTGTCATCACCACATCAATGGGGGTAGAGACATGAGAACATGACCAGGTCCTCATGAGTGTGTACAAACCGGCAAAGAGACTGTTGCCAGGTGTGTCAGGGATGGGTATAGCAGTGGGCGGCGTCAGCCTTGATGGGGTCACCAGACGCCGAGCCCTGGGTGTTGCCATTGTTCAACAGAGAGTTCTGTGCACCCTGCTGTGACCAGTGGACACCAGTGATACAAATCTCACAGCAATGGTAACCACAATATGGTCCAGTGATGCTTTTCTGGCCTCCCGCAGTTGCCAGGTCTCACCAATTAGCTGGGCACATCCCATGGCCTCATGCTCAGACAGTTGATGAACCTTCAACCAGCAGTGCATGTATCTCTGCCCTGAGCATCGACTGGTAGTCCACAGAGTCTCACAGAAGCCTGGTGTGCTCATCCTGCCTGTCTGTTCCTGGTGCATCATGATCCTGATGCAGACAGGGGGGTGGCCTGCCATGCCACATCACTCGACTGGGAACACAGCACAGGGGTCTGTGGATGGGTCAGGCATTGGCTATGGGTGCTGGCGGCAGCCCCTAGGTAGTGCTGCACATTGTCCCCCGCAGGCCATTGCAGCACGATGGCAGGATGCTGGACCTGTCCAGTGGAACCAGTGCCCACACCTGCATATTGTCCATGGCCAACACTGGCCAGGGTTGCCCCATGTGGGGTGCATGTATGGTTCTTAGTGCACCAGCACTGTCTGCCACTGCCTGAGGTACCACTGGAACGTGGGGAGGTGTGTCAACACCTGTGAACCCCAATATCTGTGTCAAGTCATCATCAGTGTCTAAGTCATCATTGTCCTGCTTGCCCGGCACAAGCACAGGGAGGCTGTCCTGCATGAGTAGGTCAGCCAAAGGATCCTCATCTGCAAGACCAAGTAGGTCCACCACCCCAAAACTGGAATAGTGCCCCCCCAGGTGGTGGCCACAATGCCAGTAGATGTTAATGGGACAGCATTGTCCTGTACCACGGTTCCAGATCCAGCCTACACAGCACTCCTGAGGCATGATGGAGCTGTAAAATAGAATGGAGTGTGTTAGTGTGTCAGTGATGCATTGCAGGTAGTCAGCTATACAGTGGATTGTCTGCATGTGTGTTACAGGTGTGCCTGCCTGCCCTGCGTGTGGAGTGGCAGCACCGCTGCATATGCCCACCAGGACACAGGCATGGGATTGGATTTGTGTCCGCATTGAGCACACACAGGCAACAAGCTGCTCACCTGAGTAGCTGAGGAAGCCAGATCTCCAGCCTGATAACTTTCAAGGTAAAGAGAGCCTCTTCTCTTCGTCTGGATGCCTGCAGAGGGGTGCTACCTAATGAACACTTATATTTTATGAACTTTGTTCCTGTTCACCACTGGGCAGCTCCCCCCCCCAAGCTAGGCACTCGGGACAATCAAGCAACTGAAGCAACAAGCTGCTCACCTGAGTAGCTGAGGAAGCCATCTCCAGCCTGATAACTTTGAGGCAGTTCCCCAAGCTAGGCACTCGGGACAATCAAGCAACTGAAGCAACAAGCTGCTCACCTGAGTAGCTGAGGAAGCTAAATCTCCAGCCTGATAACTTTTGTGGCAGCTCCTCCCCCCCAAGCTAGGCACTCGGGACAATCAAGCAACTGAAGCAACAAGCTGCTCACCTGAGTAGCTGAGAAAGCCAAATCTCCAGCCTGATAACTTTCGAGGCAGCTCCCCCAAGCTTGGCACTCGGGACAATCAAGCAACTGAAGCAACAAGCTGCTCACCTGAGTAGCTGAGGAAGCCAAATCTCCAGCCTGATAACTTTCGAGGTAAAGAGAGCCTCTTCTCTTCATCTGGACGCCTGCAGAGGGGTGCTACCTGATGAACACTTATATTTTATGAACTTTGTTCCTGTTCACCACTGGGTGGGCTTGTTATTTGATTCTCTTTGTGCTACTAATGCTGAAGTGTAAAGCTAGGGACTCACTGGCTTTTCTAGAGTTGCCTTGCTGATTTCATCTTAAAGCCAGATATACCAAGCAGCTAATATAGATCAGACTTGTTTAATATGGTGGTATTGAGCTAATTGTGCTTGTTACTGAAGGCATTAGGTTAGCTGGGTCCTAGTGTGACCTCATTTTGGAATAGCCCTGTTTGTTTAGAGTGGAGCTCCTTTGTGTAAGTCACAACATATTCTCCCGCTGCATAGTAATGAGAGGCTTTGTTTTCTCCACAACATAGGCAGCTCCCCCACCCCAAGCTAGGCACTCGGGACAATCAAGCAACTGAAGCAACAAGCTGATCACCTGAGTAGCTGAGGAAGCCAAATCTCCAGCCTGATAACTTTTGAGGTAAAGAGAGCCTCTTCTCTTCGTCTGGACACCTGCAGAGGGGTGCTGTCAATTTAAGGATCCACCCCATGACATCCCATCCGGTGATATCACGTCCTGTTGCCCAGAACCTATCTCCCCACTTTCCCATTTGCAGGTTATACCTGCTGGCCACTAGAGGGACCTATGCTCCCTCACTACTTCCTACTCCTACCTGTACAGCACTACTTCCTGGGATCTTGCTCACCACAATGTATTGGCCCTGCCTCACGCCTTCCTGTGCCTATCCCACTAGCAGTGCACTTACCCACTTACCCATCTGCTAGTCCACACTGTGCCCTGGCACCCCTCCCTCCCTTGCTCCTGACCTCCTCTCCTGCCCTTGGGACCTCTGTGTGTCCCCGTCCCCCTGCCCTCCCCTAGCTTTCTCTTCACCTCAGGCACATCTGGGTGTCTTCATTCTTGCTTTCCCTCCTGTACCTCCTGCCCACCCCTGCTCCCTTAGCCTCCTCCTCCTCCCTCTCTCATGTCAATCGTAGGAAAACCTCACCATCTCCCAGCCAGGGTGTTAGTCATGCTACTACTCCTGTCAGGGAACATTCATCCAAACCCTGGCCCGGTTCCCAGGAGCTCCCTAACTCGCACCACAGGCCTATGCATGGTCTCCATGAATATCTGTAGCCTCCTAAAAAAGTTTGACTCACTACAATGCCTGGTCACATCAATTAACCCTGATGTCATCACCCTTGTTGAGACTTGGCTGTCGAAATCCTCCCCTGACTCCCTAGTCTCCCTTCCTGGTTTCACCCTTTTCCGGTCCGACTGTGTTGGGAGACGGGGCGGCGGCTGCACTATTTATGTCAAGGAATCTCTCCCCGTACTAGCCCTGCCCTCCCATCCTTGACTCCAGGGCCCAGGCGCTTACGCTGAAACTAACCCCTGACCCTTTAAAGGGACCCCTTTATCTGACTACTGCATACGTGCCCCCCAGGGACTAAACGCAGGCCATTGCCTCTCTTACAGAATACCTTACCTCTCTACCTCCTTCCGCTGATCAAATTCTGGTGGGTGACTTAAATGTCAACTGGCTCAGCCCCTCCTCCTCCTCTACCTGAGACTCCTTTTCTGCAATAGACCTAACGCAACTAGTTACCCACCCTACCAGGACCAACCCCAAGAGAGGCTCCAGTACACTGCTTGATGTGGTACTCACCAACCACCCTAATCGGATCCCCAATGTACAAGTCCTCCCAGACTCTCTCAGTGATCACTCCCCCATTCTGTTCCACTGGTCAACCTCAGTCCCCAAACCCATAGCATAGTCCACATGCCGGCGGCATCTAATACCTGGTGGACTGATAAAACTTAAGGAACTTCTGTTCCAAATTGACTGGTCTCCTATACAGGCAACTCCTGACATCGACACAGCTCTCTCCTTCTTTACCCAAACTTTTAATAATGCCTGTGATATCTTTGCCCCAGTGTTGATCCACCATTCTAAAAGGAAGAATGCCTCCTGGGTTACCCCAGCTTTGATCCACCAGCTCAAACATAGGGACAACCTATGGCACCATGCCATTGAGACTGGCCAGCCCAATGACAGGCGGTTATATGCTGCCGCCCGAAACAAGTGCACTCGGGCCATCAGAAAGGCCAAGTCTGAGCACTATCGGTCCTCACTCACTGCCTCATGGGGAATCCCAAAACCTTCTGGGATAACATTAAACAGTTAAATGGAGTGCACACTCCCCCCACCACCAGATCAACATTAATGGTGTGATCTCCTCAGACCCAGCCCTCATAGCCAACCACCTCAACACCTCATTCACTGACCTTAGCCCTATCCTCCTACAAATTTTTTTGACCCTCCTCCCCCAGCACCTGCAGTAAATCTTTCTCACCCTTATTTTCTCCTCCGCCGTGTTTCTGCCCAAGAACTTAGGCCGCACCTTGTCACTGCCCTCAAGAGTAATAGTACAGGCAGTGACACCTTGGATCCGTGTATCCTACGGCTGGTCTTAGACACAGTCCTTACCCCGATCACATGCCTCATCAACCACTCTCTTTGCCTGGGGAAGGTTCCAACTGCCTGGAAAGTCACCACTGTCACCCCTATCTTTAAAGGTGGTGATAGGACTGTGGCTGGAAACTATCGACTGATCTCCATTCTCTCTCTCTCTCCAAGGCCTTGGAAAAGTGGTGACCTCTCAAATCTCTGACTACCTCTCCACCTACAATGTCCTTTGTCCTGAGCAGCATACAGCTGAGCGGAGCCCACAGTACCAACACAGCCTCCTAGAGTTCTCCAACTTTCTCCACTCCTCCTTAGACACTGGTTCTCTGGCTGGTGCTGTCTTCATTGACCTCTCGACTTCGACACTGTCTCCACCCCTCCTTCTTGATGCCCTTAGTCTCTCTGGTTTTGCTGCTGGGCCTATCTCCTGGTGCACCAGTTATCTGTCTGACCGCTCACAGCGTGTAAAATTAATGGGACCTACTCAGACATCTGTCCCATCTTTTCTGGGGTTCCCCAGGGCTCCATTCTGGGCCCCTTACTATTCTCCCTTTACCTTAACACCCTTCCACGCTCTTGCTCGGGGAACATTCTATTGTACGCTGATGATGCAGTCATCTTTGCCTCAAATCGTAACCCTACTGCCCTCCAGGACTCGCTGCAGAAGTCCTTCACTGAAGCCGGGGCTGGTTCAAGGTATAGATTGGTGATAAATCTTAAAAAACAAAAACCATGTTCTTCACTCATCCCCAAAACAAGTCCTGCAACTTCAAACTCCTCATTCACTCTGGGTCCTCATTCCCACTCAAACAAGTTTGCTCCTATAAATACCTAGGGATCCATTTGACCCCTCCCTCTCCTTCCATGGACACTCGCTGCCCTAGCCACTGCCACTAATATCCGATTGGGCATCTTACATCGGTATAAACACTGCCTCCCCGAGGCTCTTGACTTCATGATCATCTCCTCTATCCTGTCCCTAGTGGACTATGGACTGCCGGTGTATGGTGCTGCTGATCAGACCGCACTCCATAAAATCGCACTACTC
This sequence comes from Neoceratodus forsteri, assembly GCA_016271365.2. NCBI lineage: Eukaryota > Metazoa > Chordata > Ceratodontiformes > Ceratodontidae > Neoceratodus > Neoceratodus forsteri. The sequence continues at coordinate 396,064,246 of CM028136.1, read as the reverse complement.
TGAATAAGGCCTGCAGGTTAATTACTGGAGCACCTAGGATGACACACACCTGTCTACTGTATGCTAAAGCGCTGGTAGTTGATCTTGATGAGCACCTCAAATATCTTACCTGTACCCTTACAAAAAAGACCCTCCTTGGGCTTTCCCCACCAGGATTGACCACCACCATACACCGCTCTGTCCCACTAGTTCGTATCCGGACCTCTGGGAAAACCTCTTGTTATCCCTAGAGCTAGGACCTCTCACGGCCAAAGAGCCTTCAACTTTAGGGCCCCCTCCTGGTTCAACACACTGCCCCCTCCATCTCCGAAGCTCCAACTATATCGTGCTTCAAAACTTCCTTCACTAACCACCCTTATTAACACCCGATGCTGTAACTGCCACTAGTCAAAGCCGTACTCAATACTTATGACAAAGCTTATTACTAAGCTGCTAAGGGCGACATAACTCTGGTATTGTTTGCATCCATCCTACCTGTACCAGCTTGTTTGTATCTATGTCTTAATTTACTGTTATACTTATGTGTTGTACTGCTATACTGTGTATTTTGGTTTGTCTTACTGTGACAAGGTACCTTTGTAAATGAGCCTATGGCTCAAAGGTTTTCCAAACTGCTGTTTAAATAAAATAAAAAAAATGTGTGGCACATGCCCACAACTGACAGGCAGTGCCTCCCCATGGCATACATCACAAATGTGTTGCTCTGTTCAGTGTGACATGCTGGTGTGAGTGTCCACTGTGAATGGCCACGTGCATGCACATCTTGCAGCGGACTACCATGTGACATGCATGCCAGATGTAATGTTATCCCTAGACCAAGCACCACCCAACCATGATATAGTTCCTGCAGCTGCCACACAGCACACAGGGACCATGTTGGACCTTGGTATGGCTGTGCAGGTGGTGCACCACACCAAGACGAAACACGTAAACACCAGTGGCATCCCTGCTGTGTACCAGGCACACCAATGGCCTGCACATGCTATCCCCTGCTAGGTGTCTCAGTGGCATACTCACAGTGCTGTGACGGGCTGCCACCTGTCTGGAATCCACCCCACCAAGTCACCCTCAATGAATGCCCGGGTGAATGTAGCTGCAAGCAGCTCCTCCTCCGCATTGAGGATGGGTGCTAGCAAAGGTCCATTACCCATTTTGTGGAATGATGCCCTAATGGCAGCAATCTTCTCTTTTATCTTGCATTTGTCTGTGCCCATCTTCTTCTTGCACTCCTTTGGAGTGCCGTTGTGGTGTTCATGGGCATTCACATAGGTGGCCACCTCCTCCCAGCCTGTGGTCCATTCCTGGGTGGTCTCTGTGGCCCCACTCAGGAGTTCCTCCCTGTCAGGATATGCCTCCACCAGGCCCTGTTTCTTATCCTTGCTAAAGTTTGGCCTGCATTTCCTTGCATGCCCCTGCTCCTCTGCAACCTCAGATTCTGACATTATGCCACTTGTGAACAGGAATGGTGCACAGATGAGCTGTATGGTAGCATCCCCTGTTGCTGTGCAACATATAACATGTGGTAGTGCAATACAGATCTCAGCAATTGGAATGTAAACAAACTTACCTTTAAGGCTGAAATTCCTGTCAGTGACCAGTGCTGTGTGGTGTCACTTTTATGGTTCAACTCATGCACCTGGGCTGTGTAGCAACCAGTAATGAGGTGTTAATATGCTGATTTGTGCTGGCATTGGCTCATGAGTCAATTTGAATAAGCTGGCTGAATATTGCAGAACTGCTCCATGCACAACTCACATTGTGCTGTGCAACCGGAATGCGCCGGATCAGTTTACCGGTTCATTATCCACCACGCATGCACAATATGCATTACTGCACTTGCCCTGTGCGTGGCTTGCTGTGCTATGTATGTGTTTGTGTATCATGCATTGGGCAGTGATGCACCTGTGTGCCATGAGCACATGTGTACATGTCTGTGTATCGTGTATCTGGCATTGATGCGCTAATGTTCCCTACTGTGCATGAGAGCATGATGTGCCATTGGCTGTTGCAACACAAGTGTTGTACTTGCTCAATAGCTGTGCAGTATGTGTGGCAATGCCTGACCTTCACAAGATGGCGGTGATGAACCGATGCATGAACATGGTTCACGGATGTGACCCCAGTCTTTCACCCTTACATCTGACATCGTGCATGTGTGGTACTGCATGGTAGGTCCCATTGGTTCATGCCCATCACGCATTTACGTGCTGCATGGTGTTGTGCTGTGTGGTCCTGTCATGCAACCAGCATGGCAGTGCTACAGGGGTCACAGTTTAGTGCCAGACAGCACAGTGGGCCTGGTGTACTGATCAGCTATTATGGCACGTGCCAGGAGAGTCCATCCTCAGGCAAGGAACTGGAGCGAGGTGGAGATGGTTAACCTTGTAGCAGTGGTCGCCCCACTGGAGGACCAGTTGTTTGAGGCAGTGGAACTGCAGGAGGCACAGTCCCAGGTGTGGGCCCGTGTTGCAAAGGGCCTGGAAAGGCACACTGGTGTTCCCAGGACAGCTGAAGTGTGCTGGCACTGGTATGGTGACCTGCGCCGGCATGATCCAGACAGGCTGAGGAGACTGCAGCACCATGCCACCATGGTGCGATCCCACGACCTGGTGCATCTGTCCATGCATTGTGCATGCCACTTATGAATGCTAACAGCATTGGGGTGTGTAGCAGGTGCGTGTGCACCTGCACATGGGGCGGTGCCACCTTGTTTGGGTGTGTGGGTGCCATGGTGCAACTGAGCTGCACATTGTGTGTCCCTGTGTTGCACTGTGCCTGTGGCTCACTACGTTGTGCCCATCCTGTGGGTTGTGGCATCAGTTCCCAGCATGGCACTCTGTGGTGTGGTTCATTGTGTCAGGCTGGCTTGGGCGTGGGCATTGTGTTTGTTGATTGCACACTACTCACTGTCCATTTTCTTTGTGTTTCCTTTTCAAGGCCGGAGGCATGTAGGTGGGCCAGGGAGAAGGCCGATAGGTGTGGGAGTCAACCTGCCAATGGGGCAGCAGCTGGGCCTGCGGGACAGGTGTCAGGTAAGTGCATGACATGTGCAGCTGTCCTCAGTACCTGGGGTTTGGTGTTGGTGGTTGGCCATTCCACACAGCAGGCCAATGCCTGCGTGCAGTTCAAGTGTTGGTCCTCAGGCACTGTTGTCAGTGTTGGCCAGCAGCATATGGTTGTCCCAACATGCATATGGCATCTGTGTACTGTTACTCTGTTGCTGTCACTGGTGGTGGCTGTGTGTGACCCACAGTGTACATCTGCAGATGCTGCTGGGCCTGCTTTCTTGTTGCACCTGGGGGCATTGGTCCCTCATAGTGGGGTGTTTATGCACATGTCACATTGCTAGGTACTCACTGGCACATACCACCTTCTTTGTGTGGCATGGTTTCCCGGGCTGCTATTGGTGTCTGGTGTGGGTGTGCTGTTGATGGCCTTGTCCATGGGTCCGCCCAGCCTCAGACACACACACACACACACACACACACACACACACACACACACACACAGCCCGGGGTGGGGTGGGCTTTCAGTGTGTGGGACCTGTCACTCAGTGGCTGTTTTATGTTTCCCTTGCATAGGTTGTCCAGGGCCAGGTAGGGGACAGCTCAGAGCAGCAGTTGGCATTCTGGATATTCAGTCGGATGGCTGTCCACATCTGCCTGTCCAGCAGACATCTTGCAGTCACACAGACATTGGTCACTGAGATGCAACGCTTGAGGATGGGCATCCATCAACTGTGCCATTAGGCCAAGGACACTTTTGTATAAAATATGTAGGGAAGTGTCTGTCAAGAAGAACTTACTGCCTGGCTGAAATGACACATCAACCCCCCCCCCGGCATAAGTTTAAAGGACAGGACGTAGGTCCCACTACAGAGATCTGAGGTGCAATTAGCTTGTTAAATTTGCTTTGAAGCCCCAGAAATAAAATATCCATTCATGACGCCCTCAGGGAAATCCTTTGATTTGCACTAGGTGTTATGAGAAAAGGGACATAGACCAGTGTTTTGGTTATCCTCCCAGGAGGCCAGCTCATTTCATCAAAGAGACCTTTTATGTCTGGAAAGCAGGTCCCAGACTAAATTAGGAAAGCACAATAAGCATTTGCTTGGAGTATTCAGTGGATTACATCAAAGAGGCTTTTGATGTCTAGGGGAAACAGATCACAGACCAGTTTGGACCAGTCTCATAAAGAGGCGATTCTTTTAGGTCAGCTATTAGTTTTTTTTGTAAATCTTAGTAGGACCTCCTGTGTTATAAAATATAAATTTTAATACACCAAGGCGGAGTTAGGTGACCTCAGAGAGAAGGCCACTCAAGACTGTTTTTTTAAACTACTGAGCAGACCTGGAATATGGACATTCATTTCTGACTGAAAGAAGAGAGGAACATCAAAGCACTGAAAGATTAAGAAGTAAGGAGACCTTAGCTAAGACCAGTCTGAGGGTAATGATTGTAGGAATTTGCACTTTTAAACCTGTTTTGTTTTTAAGGCTGTATGTGTTGGGATATCTTGTTCTGTATTTTACTGTTTTCCTATTGCATCTATTTTAAAGAAAAGATATATATTTTAAAAACAGAAACTGCCTGGTGTGCCTTGAAACATCTTTTTTATATAAGTGAAGCTTATATGGTTATAGTTGACCCTGTGCATGAGTTTACTGTGATACCAAACTGGGAAACAGAAAAAAGTTCTCTAAGGTCTTGCATAGAGTTCTAAGGGTTCATTTTGAAATACCTGGTTAGGTGTCCATAGGCAAAGATATCTGGCTCCCCGAAGACAGAATTATCTGAACCTGATAATTGGGTATGCTAAGAAGAGGTTATTTGTTTGAATCCCTCCAGAACTTGAGAGTAAGGTGACTTGGACTCACAAAACAGACAAGAGGATTACCTTGTACTGTTCACTGTCCACAAATCCTATGCTCAGAGGTTGGCACTTTGGAAGTAGAGGGCTGGCCCGCTGAGTGGGTTTGTGACACATTGTTGTTCCACTCCTACAGCTCACCCTTCTCATGCCAATTCCCACTGCTAGTTGTTGTTTGTTGTTATTGCTCACCTGTTCAGATTCACTGTTGGCTTGTGCCCCTTTTTTACTTAGTATAGTTCATTCACTGCTGTATCCATCCCGTTGCCTGTTCCTTGCTGTTTTATTTTCCTATTTTGTCCCCATTTGTGTATTAAAGTATTGTTTCAGATTTGCTTGTGTGGTTCTGTGACTCACTCACATGCCTGTTGCTTCAGTGTGCTGCTGTTGACCATTGTTGGGGTCAGAACAGGTCATATCATGGCCAATGGTGTATCTGCAGTGTGACACCAGTGGGTACCCACTACCTTGCCTGTCACATCCCTGTATGTCGGTCTTCCATGGGTTGCTGGGGGGGGCTGGCTCTAGGCTTGCCGCAGTGTCCTGTACCCATGTCCACATGTCCAGCATGGTGCCCAACCTGGTGTTTTGCTCTTCCCCATGCTGCTGTGCTGCAGGGTACCCTGCCCTGTGTCCCTGTTTGGCATGTGTTGCATAATGCCATGTGCCTGTCTGCCTGTGTGCCTACAGACCACTGTGCCTGCATGGTGCCTTTGCATGATGGCTATGGTGCTTGGCTATTCCATGTTGGCTGTTGGGAATCTGGTCCTGGGGTGCTAATTCTCTGCAGGCCTCTGTGCCATGCCCGTTGTGTGCCCTGCCCTGTTGGTTGCTTGTGACTGTGTGGTGCTCTGCACCATGTCCATGGTTGTTGGGCTCTGCATTGTTCCTGTGCCATCCTCCCCTCCTTTGCCATTGTGGTTGTGTCCTGCCTCCACTGCCATGGTCCTGTGCCTTTGCGCAGCCATGTGTGTTTTCCCTGTCACCTGGTGCAATTTGCTCCATTTGCTATATTCAGCCTGCACAGTTGCTCCTGAGCATTTCAGGTTGCTCCAGCACAGATGTTTGTGCAATGCCACATTTTTGCAATATTCAGCATTGTTTGTGCCAGAGCATTTTTGTAGTGCATCTGTTGAATATTGTGATTTTGTGCTGTGGCACATCTAGATTGTGCGGCACTTCCACTTGTGCATGTTCTGGGCTCGCTTTTGAATATCTAGGCCTTGATCTACTACAGATTCAGCCAAGATGCAACGTAATAACTTGCAGTAAGTGACTTGTCACAAAATACTTCATGACAAAAAGGTTTAACTGTCACTAAATTACAGTGTGCCCCGCAGTATACTGCAGCAGTTTGTGATATATTGCAGCATTACTACATGCATCCTGGCTGGCACCACCGACTGTCTGTCTGTCTACCTATCTATATGTACTGTGAAATCCCCATTAATCTTAATGGGATTTATTGCGCTATACCTACATACATCTAAATGTATAGTGTTACTTATCATTGGCTACAACTGTACCTGTAGAAATGTACATCCAAAGACAGACAAATACAGCTGAAGGAATGAAGCACTCACAGCACAGAAGTTGATGGTAGCTGTCACAGACTTGCTCTCTCCCAGAACTCAGTCTCTACTGATACCAGTTTTCACAACCCTTCAGATACCTGAAAGCGATACCTTGGTATGCTGGCAACACTCCGCCACTGCCTTGCTCTCTAGGTCCAAATCCCATCAAAGCCACTGCTCACACAGTACAATGCTCCTTACCAAAGGGAAAATTACCCACCCCTTTTGTTACAGCTGAGAACACTTTGCCTTAGTTATGGTAACTGTGGCCTGTGTTTTTATGAAATGGATCATAGACGTGCCAATTTATCCCTGGTTATCAATACTTGAAATGACTCAGTCACAGAAAGCATAAAGTATTTTAAAAAAATAGCATTTAATTATCCATGATATTTACATATGTTACAGGATAATACACACTTCAGACTACAGGGAATACAGTATTTCTACAAAGATAAAAATAAACATATTTGAAAAGATAGAGATCACACAGAAGAAACCAAATTCAAAACAATCTAGATTTTAAGTACAGAAGAAGAAGAAGACGCTTACCCACACTTGGGAACTTGGTGAGTTTTTTTTAAGTAAAACTACTGTATTTCTCCTCTGTACATGGTTACTCTAAACAAGTTATTTTTTTATGTTAATGTTACTGTAAATACATATTATTGGTAAATTCTACAACTGCACCTGGTTTTCTCTATGCTTCCTTTTTTTGTCAATATCTTTTTATTTATTTTTTTTTTTAAAGAATTACAAACAATCTTACAGTAAAGGAAACAGTAACAGTTATACTTTAGTATACAAAAAAATACAATCACAAATATATGCCATTTGCATCCTAATCTAAAGTGCTAGGTTATTGAATAAACTGTATTATAAAGGATGCTACTCCTAATATAATCTAATGCCAACCATTCTCTTAATATTATTGTTAAAAGAGAATATGGACCTCTATATTTCATACTTTCAGAGGATGTAACCTTATAAACATTTCCTTGAATTTGTATAATTACTCTGTATAATGTACTTCTTATATTTGTTGATATACATTCCCCTACTGTTTTTTTCCAGAAGTAGAATGTATCTCATACTAAGAAAGAAGAGAGGTTTGAAATGAGAAGGATATGAAAATAGATAGAAGAGAAAGTGAAGACAGAAAGCTATTTTGAAATCCAATATTACTCTGAAATAGTATTAAATATAGTGCAAGAAGAAAAGAGGCTTCCAATAATGATTTATTGTTGACAAAAGCATTACATGCATATGCTTATGTAAGAGTAAGGAAAGCATATATTGTTCCCCATTTGTATTCAAATACATGTTTTTGCCCTATAATGGAGTGTGCTATTTTCTCTAAGCATAAGATTTCTAGGCAGTCATTCCTCCACTCCATCATTGAAGGTGCTTTATCATCTATCCAATTCCGAAGAATGACATTTTTAACTGAAGCTGATATGATTTGAACTGTGTATTTGTGTTCCTTAGTCCATATGAAAGCTTTATCAAAATGTCCTACAAGACATGTTTCAAGATTTAGTTTGCTCTGAAGCCATGGCACATCATTAAATAATCTAATAATACTCTGCCAAAAGTCTTGAATTTTTTCACATTGCCAAAACACATGAATCAAATTAGCATTTTCTTTTCCACATTTGTTGCAGATAGAAGAGTTACAAATACCCATCTTAAATAAATGATATGGGGTGTAATATAGATTATGTAAGGATTTGAATTGTACTAGTTTCATATTGACTGTCTTGAAACACTTTAGAGAACTACTCCATATGATTTCCCAATCCCAGTTTTCTACATTTTCCCCTAAAATGTTTGACCGCCATTTAATATTTTATTGGTCTATACCTCTTACACATTCTATCAATAATGCAGAGAGACCTGTTATAGATGGATGCATTTGCATACATGCAAGAAAAGCTATAGTGTTGTCATTTGTCTTAGTTTTGCTTAGATCATTATGTTAATGACCTAATATACTTGTTATAAGGGAAACATATTTATAATAGTCTTGAGAGGGTATCCCATATTTTTGTACCATGGAGCCAAAAGGAGTCACCATATTTTTTTACTATAATATCTCTAACATTGGATATACCCTTTTCACACCACTCCTTAAAATGTACCAGGGAACCATCTAACAAAATATTAGAATTACTCCATAAGGATTGAGAGGTAGAGTATTTTATGTCCTTTTTTAAGAGATTTCTCCACACAGATATCAATTGTAATCCGTCCAAAATTATCTTATTTTTAATACTTTTAAGAGGTTTAGCAAAAATCAAGGTTGAAATATTAATATTTTGTGTGTTTAGTACATCTCTTTCCATAAATAACCATTCATGCATTTCTTGTTCACCCATTGAATTATAGAGCCATTTTGCAGTCTGAGACATTCTACACGCTAAATAGTAGAAGCAAAAATCTGGGAACTTTAACCCTCCATTTCTTTTAAGTCTAGACAGCTTGTTATGAGCGATTCTGCTTCTTTTATTATTCCACATAAATTTATTAACACTGCTTTGTAACTCCGAGAACCATCTTTTGGGTACAAAGAAAGGAAGCATTTGGAATATGAACAATACTTTGGGTAAAATATTCATTTTAATTGCTGCCATTCTACCCCCAAAACCTAATGGCAGGCAATTCCACTTAGCCAGAGAATTTACAATATCCAACTTAAGCTTCTTTAGGTTTTCTGTACATGCTTTTTTGTTGTTTTATGGAGAGTAATGCCCAAGTAATCTATTTTCTCCATTTCCCACCTGATACCCATGTTTTCAATATCCCTTCTTTCACAAAACCTATTGAGAGGCAGAAAGACAGATTTTTCTTTATTTAATTTATACCCAGAGATGTTTCCAAAATCATGTTCTATTTGAAGAATCCTAGAAATGGAGTTTGTTGGATCTTGTACTGAAATAATAATATCAGCTGTGTAGCGTGAAGGGAGATATTCTTTTCCCTGAATAGGAATTCCCTTTATACTCTCATCTATCCCTTATTTTCTAACCAATGGAGCCACCATTAAATTAAAAAGTAGTGGGGATAGAGGACAGCCTTGCCTAGTTCCCCTTAAGAGAGCAAAACCTGATGATACTAGACCATTTGTTATAACAGATGCAGATAGATTCCTATATAGTATGCTGACCCATTTTGAAAAATTGTGTGGAAAACCATTTAAGTTAAAGGTGATAACTATATGGGGCCATAGCACCCTATCAAAGGCCTTTTCTGCATCTAAGGCAAGTAAACCAGCAGCAATGTTTGACTTGTTTGCAAATTCTTGAATATGAAATAACTTTCTGGTATTGTCTGCTGGCATTCTCCTTTTCATGAAACCTAGCTGTCTGTTATCCACTAGAAAAGGCATAACCTGCTCTAACCGATCAGTAAGAAGTTTTGCTAACATTTTTAAGTCTGTGTCAATAAGTGATATAGGTCTGTAGTTTTTACAATTACCTGATTCCTTCCCTGGTTTAAGAATAAGGGTAATTAAACGTTTCATCATATTATCAGGAAAACACACTTTCTGCCATGCCTCTGTATATACACTATTCAGGATTGGAACAATTTCCTCCCTGAGTTTATGAAAGAAATTAGAGGAGTAACCATCAGGCCCCAGAGCCTTGTTTCTTTTAAGTGCTTTTACAGCTGCATCAACCTCACTATTTTCTATTGGTCTACTTAAGATATTTTTATACCTCTCAGGAACTTTGGGTATCTGTATCCCTTTGCAGAATTGTTCCAAGGCATCTGGCGTAGGAACCGCATCACACTCATATAATTCCTTATAGTATCTCATAAACTCCATATTAATTTTACTTTGGTCAACTACCAGTGAGTTATCACCCAACTTTTTAACGCTACAAAATCTCATGCTTCCTGTGTTTTCTTTAATCAAATGGCCAGTATTTTAGTAGCATTGTGGCCTGAATCAATATAATTAAGCTTTGACCTTCTTATTGCAAATTCCTTTTCTCCCCTTACTAGCTCAAAATATTCAGTTTTAAGTCTAGACCAAGGTGCCCACTGTTCATTAGATACCTCAGATAGTAATTTTTTCTCAGTTTCTGCTATTTGTTTAAGTATCTCCTGCTGTTTAGCTTTGTTTTCTTTTTTCAATCTGGAAGATGTACTAATAATGTGTCCTCTTATGCAGCACTTAAAACACTCCCAAGTATTTAACCAAGAAGTGTCTTATGGTTTGTTACATTCCCAAAATATTTTAATTTCTTGTTTAAGTCTATTAAGAGAATCCTCATCTTCTAATAAAAAGTTATTGATCCTCCAGCATCTGGACAAAACTGTCGGGTTGCATTCTTTAAAAGATAGTAATACAGGTGAGTGGCCTGAGATAACTTGCTCTAAAATATGGTTGAAGACTATCCTGTCCACAAAAGTTTCAGGTACATAAATGTGGTCCAACCTCAGACCTGAATGGCAATGTTCAAACCAAAATGTAGAGAATTTCTCCTTAGGGTGAAATAATCTCCATGCATCAATTAAACCTAATGTATTTGTCATGTTTCGTAGTTCTTTATCAGTTTTATTACTTCTATATCTCACATTGCTCCTATCCAACAATGGATCTAATGTACTATTAGTATCTCCTGCAAATAATATAGTATTTTTTAAGCAGGGCATAAGCTTTGAACAAAGAACATTAAAGACATCATGTGAGAAGCCAGTTGGCCCATAAACATTTACCAGCATGACATCCTCATCTTCTAGTTTCCCATTTACTATAATAAAATGTCCAAGAGGATCTGCAATAACATTGTTCATTTGGAAGTTTATTCCTTTTCTAATAAGAATCAAAACCCCTACTTTTTGAGTTAAAACCCGTACCAAATACCTGACCTACCCATTCCCTTCTCATTAAATTAATGCAGTCACCATGTAGATGAGACTCTTGCAAGTATACACTAGATGGATTATTTTTTTTTTAAATGTCTTAACACTGAATATCTCTTTAGTTTATGATTAAGGCCCTTCACATTCCATGTGATTGGATTAAAGGTTTTGCTGCTTGTCATATTTGATTATATTGGGAACCCATGCTCTTCTATATTTGCATGTTATTAGGTGCCTTTCTGCTTTGGCAACTGTGCAATAAAAACATTGAGACCTCTCCTCTGAAACCTTGAGAAAGAATACTGTGTTCAGATAGCTAAGTATAGAGAGCAGGAAAAGGTAAAGAATGAAAAGTAAAGAGGAGTAGTTAAAAGAGCTGTTCTCAAAGTATGTCACACTGTAGGACCCACCACCCCACCCTCTCCCCAGTCTATTCCTGAATGAGGACATCAAGGGTGTTTGTCACTGAGATGGCCCAGTTCCCAGCCACCCACTACTCAAAAAGATGATAACATCACAACATGGAGCAACTTAAAGCACCATTGTAAACATATAAAGCAGATATCGAAAATATATAAATGCATATTTAAGGTATGTAACCGTATACCCACCAAGACTTAAACTACAGAATACATGCTGTATTGCTAAATACCTATGCATTTAAATAACAAAGCTATTGGACCTTACATAAGAATGTATACCTCTATTTACTTCACACAGACTCTATGTCTTTCCAATTACACATATAACATTTATAAAATAAAAGGCATATAATTTTCAAAAAAGAGCATATGCAAACGGAACCCATTCTACTAAATTTAAGCGCTGAAACATCAGTCTTTGACACTATATTAAAAAAATAACATGACCATACCTGTGAACAAACAGTCAGTACCGATTACTGCCATACCTTCAGGACTACAGTGGTATTGATTAGGTGGGAGTTACCTGAAACACCTGTGTGAATCATGTAATCATGTAAGAATAATAAACAGAAAATACAACAGTTACAAATATATCAATAATAATCCTGCAAGTAATAAAATAAGGACAACACAAGTATTTCATTACAGGTGTTCAATAGTTTTGTTCGCCATAAAGATAAGATAACAGGGAGATAAAACTACATTTCCCATATGTCTTTTGAGCACAGTGCATGCTCTTCATTAGCATCTGAGCAAAAGGCATGAGCATTCATGGAGGATACTCAACCTGCGCGAGGACAGTTCTAAGAGGATTTTGAAAACCCAACTGACTGGTAGGCACTGGAAGTAACAAGATGGCGTAAATTCAAAAAAAACAGTTTGCATCGCTCTCTTTTCCACTGCAAGCTCTGAATAATGAGCGATAGTTATAAGTCAGTTGATGGTCTGGTAGAATAGAATAGGGCTGGACAAAAGATTTCACCATCAATGAGCATAGACTAGATGGTAAAATAATAGAGAGGGAAGGGGAAAACCAAAAGCGACACCAGATAACACAATGAAGCATAATCAAAATGCACCTAGTATTAATGCAAAATTTATCAATAGGTCACCAACATGCCTGTCCCCACTTCATCATTACTCAGATCCCTTATTCAGCAAGGTGCAGATAAGGCACAAAGCCCGTGTTAGGCTCACCCCAGTGAACTAAAGCGCTATTATGCTCATCTGTTATTTCACTATTTTGGCATAAGATGCCTGCCTTAAATATAAAGACATTTCTTTACCTGGTGCCATGTATGTCAAACATGTGACAATATTTCCTTCACTTCTCACCAACTGCACCTTTTCATGAATTTAGTGAGAATAGTTGCACCCTCTGACGAAAACAAGCCTCCACCTCCTGCATCAGGAAAACGGTGACTCTATCCAGCCAGTTTTAGTCTATGAACCTTTATTTCTCTTAGTGAACAGAAATAGAGCCATAAAGCTGCTTAATTTGTTCTTTAACTGAGCATTTAGCAACCGCAAATCTCAGCAGAGGGTAAGACAACATTAGGCAATGCATTCTCTCTCCGTTAGCATCGCAGTGTACTAGAGGAACCAAATATATAAATAAAAGGGGTAATCAGAGCTGTGTTGGTGACCAAACCAGAAAACATATTTTAGTGAATAGATAAATGTTTGTATCTTCCATGTGCCTCTGGTTCACCATCGGAAGCCTCCCCCTTCCCCTTTTCTATACTCAGATGAATCAGTGAATAACCAGTATCAGCCTAGAATGTTGTCTGCAAAAAGGGCAGAAAAATCTTTTCTTAGGTCAATCGTAGCTGCCTCATACCCACTGTAGTCGTTAGGACCTTCTGTTGAACATACTCTTAAAATTGTTGGGTAAAGTAAGCTGTACTTAAGATTTGCTTCTCTGAGTTCTCTTAATTGGGAAGAAGGCATCACATCTCTTTATAACTTCTGATAGTAGATCATTAAAAACTTTAATCTTACAGCCTTCGTAATCAATAGAAATCTTGTCCCTTAGTTTTCTCTGCACATGTATTTTATGTTGAAAATATAGAAATTTAAAAACAAATGATCTAGGTCATGCATTAGAACCTGGAGTTGGTTTCAAGGATCTGTATGCCCTTTCCAACACATAGTGAGCACAATCAGGAGGAGGGCCAGCAATAGATATTAGTAATTTATTAATAAAAGCCAGGGCATCTTTTCCTTCAAGTCCTTCCTTAGCCCCAAAGATACGCAAATTATTTTGTCTACTCCTACTTTCTAAATCCTCTATTTTTGCTTCCAGTTTGGCAATCCTTTTAGTATTAGCAATACCATCTCTGACATCTTTCTCAACTTTATCCTCCACATTACTAATCCTGGATTCTGTATCTGAAATACGTATCTTAGATTCATCAGTTTCTTTCCTTAGCTGTTTTACACTATTGGACATATCAGTAATGGTGACACTTATAGTTTCCATCTTTGTCATAATTTGATTGAAATATGCAACTGTCAGTGGTGTGTGGAAACTTCCGGAGTTTCTAAACTGTCAATACTGTCTGTCCAGACTTCGGATATTTGCCTCTTGGATGGATTTTCCCCCTACTTTCTTCTCAGGAATAGAGGTGTTACTATTATAAACGTGTACCTGTTGATACTCCATATTTTCATTGTCCATAGTATCAGAAAAAATAAATGTATACATGCTAGCCTACATTTCAGTACAACTGGGTCAAATCAATGTTTGTTCAAGAAAAGACAAATGTGATCCTTGTCACTTTAAGATCAGCTGTTTTATGAAAACGTATCTATGACGAAGCAAACATGGCCACGTAGAGAGGTTTCAAGGAAGTGAAGAGAATCGCCTAGGTCAGTGTGTAATTAGACCCATTTAAATATGTTTTTACCAGTAATAAGTATTTTATCAGATCTGGTTGATGATAGTTTAAGTTTCCTGTCAAACAGTACATTTCGGCTGATTGCGTGAGGATAAGAGCTAAACTGATGCTGTTGTTATTTTTAGGAAAGTGATACATTTCTTCTTCATACGGGCATTTTATACACCCCTATTGATTATGTAAGGCACTAAAGTTAACTTTGTAGAATAACAAATAGTGAATATTTAAATTATTTGAGCGCGTGATGGGTAGGCCGAGAACATGGAGCTCAGTGAAGTGCGACCATCTTGACCGCCTGCATTAGATCAAATCGGGAACTTGGTGAGTAATAGCAGACTCGAACCCGTGATGTTGCTAGTTTGAATCCCAAAATGTAATGGACTGTAAGAGCAAACAAACATCAGAAATGCCTTGGGCTAGCCAGATCACTACACCCACATCATCATACATGCCTCTCTGACATGGCATACTGAACCATTTCTTTGAAGACAAAAGGGTCCTGAAAGAACTCCTAAAACTCAAGGTGGACAAGGCAATGGGTTCTAATGGGATTCACCCTAGAATTTTGAAAGAACCAAGGGGAGAACTAGTGACAACACTAACTACCCTTTTTAACAAATCATGGGAGGATGGTGTGGTACCTGAGGACTGGAGGAAGGTGGATATGATTTCCCTTTACAAAAGTGGGAGCAAGATAGAGGCAGGAAACTACAGACCTGTTAGTTTGACCTCAGTGGTAGGTAAAATGATGGAATCACTTCTGAAAGAAAGAATTGTTGAGTACCTAGAGGCCAGTGGGGCACAAGACCCAAGGCAGCATGGATATACAGCGGGAAGGTCATGTCAGATGAATCTAATAGATTTCTTTGACTGGTTGACCAAAGTAGTAGACCAGAGTGGAGCTGTAGACACGTCCTACCTAGACTTCAGTAAGGCATTTGACACAGTCCCACACAAAAGATTTATAAACAAGTTAGCCAGCCTGGGAGTGGGTTCTAGGGTGCTGGCCTGGGTAAAAAACATTGACTGGGCAACAGAATGCAGAGAGTAATTGTAAATGGAGTCCACTCTGAAGAAAGTGGGGTTACTAGCAGGGTGTGGCAGGGTTCAGTATTGGGGCTGGTCCTGTTTAATGTCCTTATAAGTGACATTGCAGAAGGACTGGGAGGAAAAGTATGCCTCTTTGCAAATGACTCAAAGATCTGCAACAGCATTGATACACGGGGGGGGGGGTGGAAAGGATGAGAAGTGACTTGGTAAGGTTGTAGAAATGGTCAAATGTATGTCAACTTAGATTCAATGCAAAGAAGTGCAAAGTAATGCACCTGGGAAACAAAAACCCAGTGGAAGAGTACACAATGGGGGTGGGGAGGCACTAACAACAACAAAAATGGAAAGGGACCTGGGGGTTGTCATATCAGATGACCTAAAGGTAAGCAGGCAGGCAATGTGAGAAGACAGTAAGGAGGGCTGGGGGGATACTGGGATGCATAGGGAAAGGCATCACCAGTGGAAAACAGGATGTTGTCATCCCTCTGTACAGACAGTTGGTGAGATCCTATTTGGAGTACTGCATGCAGTTCTGGAGACCCCATCTCCACAAGGACATAGACAGGATGGAGGCATTCCAGAGGAGGGCAACTAAAATGGTGCAGGGTCTGCACCAGAAACCATACGAAGAGAGACTAAAGAAGCTTAATATGTATACCCTTGAGGAAAGGAGGGAGAAGGGGGACATGATAGAAACCTTCAAGTACCTCAAGGGAATCAGCAAAGTCCAAGAAGGTAGCATCTTTCAGAAAAAGATGTGCAAGAACAAGGGGGCACAGTTTGAAGATGGAGGGGGACGCCTCAGGGGCAACATGAGGAACTATTGTTTCACAGAGAGGGTGGTCGACACAAAGAACAGCCTTCCTGAGGAGATTGTGGGGTCACAAACAGTGGGGGAATTCAAGAATGCATGGGACAGACATAAGGCAATTATAGTGGGGGTAGGAGGAAGTAGTCTCTTGGTTAACTAGGATCTGCAACATGTCCAATAGGTAGAGAAATGTGCAGACTGGGTGGGCCTAGCAGTCCTTATCTGCTGTCAAAGTCTATGTTTCTATCTCTGGAGATCACCTCTTTTCAGAACAGGTCTAAATTATTTTGTGGATTGAAGTGTGGTCCTTTTGTTGTACTGGTTGACTAAATCAGAGGGGTGACATCTCAGTTTGCCTCGTTGCTGTTTACACTTAAACCATGTCTTTTTGTTACGGAAGGGATTCAGCCCAATGAAGTTTAACCAAAACAAAAGCCTTTTACAAGACATGAAAAGGATTACTAACACAAAGGCCCCACCTAACCTCTGTGAGAACCCAGGAATGCTCATACAACAGGCCTGGGACTGCAATATGTGGCCATTTTAAATTCTCCACGTGCATCACGCAACTATAAAATTTTACAGGCAACATAGCTAGTAAGATAAAAACATTAAAAAAAATCCTGGGGGTTACATCGTTACATCTCCATCCCTGAAAAATGAAAAAAAAAAAGATTTTTTAGCTGCCCTATATGATGCTTTTTACATGTTAGTTGGTTTGCTCTACCTGCTATGATCCCCAGTTCTCTGTTTTAGTAATTCATTAATTCTTTAAAGCACCTCCCTTTTTTATGGAGCCACTGATTATTGCCTCAACCAACCATCTGCATTGCCATGCCCATGCTGAGACCCACTGTGATGCTTAACGTCCATGTTACAGGACTCCAAAACCAGGCTCCATTTAACAATTTAGGGTTTTGCCCACTTGTCCTATGGAATTATGTGAGGGGTGTGTGTTTTGTGACCAGTATGAATACCCTCCCATACAAGTATGGTTGCAGCTTCTGTACAGCCCAGATGATACCTAGACACTGTTTCTCATTTGTGGCATAGGCCTCCTCTCTGTGCAGCAGCTTCCTGCTTAGGTACATGACTAAGTATTCCTCCCTCGTGTGTGTGACCTGACTCAGAACTGTGCCTAGCCCATGACTGAATGCATCCATGTGCAAAATGAACTTCAGAGAATAGTCAGAGGTTGCTAAGACATGTACCCAACGCAGTGTCTCCTTCAACTGGCAAAACGTTGTTTCAGAGTGATCCGTCCACTGAACTTTTTTTCGGCATTTTCTTTCTTGCAAGATTGGACAGTGGTTTGGCCATGCTACTGAACTTTGGCACAAACTTTCCATAGTATGCTGCCACCCCTAAGAAGGACCATACTTTTCTATTTGTTATGAGTGTGGCCCATCCCTGTATGGCCTCAATTTTTACTGCCTCAGGCTGTTTGTACCCTCTCCCTACACTGTGCTCATGGTATGACACCTCCACCATCCCTGTTTCGTATTTCTCCACCTTGATGGTCAGCTCTGTAGCCTTCAGTCAGAGGAGCACCTCAATCATGTGCCTGATGTGATCATCAAATGCCTTGCTGTAGATGGCAATGTCATCTATGTACACCAGAGCAAAGTCTCCTGCTCCAGACAGAATGCAGTCCATGGGCTGTTGAAAGGTGGCTGGTGCATTTTTCACCCAAATGGCATTACTCAAAACTCAAATAGGCCAAAGTGAGTGACACAGACCAACCTCTCTCTGGGTTCAGGGATCAGGGATACCAGCCAATAGCCCTTTGTCAGACCTGAGCACTGAGTATACATCTGACTCCATACAGCTGTCGACACAAAACCTTGTGGTCCCATGCTGCTTGGGGATCAATATCACTGGGGATGCTCAGAGACTACTGAACTCTTGGATTACCCTAAGAGCAAGCATTCCCATGCTTGCCTCCTCAGTGGCATGTTTCACTACTTCAGGAATCTTGTCGGGTGGCTGCCTCAGTGGGCCTAGTACCCTGTATCCACGTGGTGCTCTGCCAATGTGTATACCCCTGTTTCCCAGTGAACATTTTCACAAATGTCTGCAGCAACCCATGCATTTCAGCAGCTTGGGCCAGTATCAGCAGCTCCAAGAGGGTGACAGTGTCCACTGAGGAGTCTCCCCTAACCTCTCCCAGGAGATCCACCAGTGAGCCTGCTTCTGCCTCCTCCTGCAGATAGCTGCACACAACCAGCACCATCTCATCCTAGTCATGGTAGGGTTTCATCATGTTTATATGGTAGATTCACTGCTTGTGCCTCCTATTGGGTAGCTCCACCATGTAATTAACATCATTCGCCCTCCTTACAGCAGAGGAAGGACCCTCCCAGGACATCTGTAATTTATTCTGTTGGATGGGGATGAGTACCTTCACCTGTTGCCCAACTTTGTACTTCTGGGCTCTGGCCCTACACATGTGTCACGTGTTCTGTCTCTGTTGTGCAGTGTCTCGGTGCTCAAGGGTGAACCCCATAGCTCCTTGAGCCATGACCAGAAATTCAGGATTTACTCCACATCAGATTCCCATTGGGACGCCAGCTCACCCTCCCATTCATTCCTTACTAAATCAAGTAGACCCCTTATCCGATGGCCAAAGAGGAACTTGGAAGGTCAGAACCCTGTGGACTCCTGGAGGAGTTCCCAACATGCAAATAAGAGATGGTGTAAGTACTTGTCTCATTCTCTCTCAGGCTGGTTGGTGAATTCCCTTAACATAGACTTAATTAATGCATTAAATCGGTTGACCAGACCATTAGTCTGGGGGTGGTATGGGAAGGCCTGGAGTTGCCTACCCCCCACAGTTCTTCCATCATAGACAAGCCATTGGGGGTAACATGAAATTGTTGCCCAGATCCAACAGAATCTCCTGGGGAAAACCTACCTAGCTGAATATCTGTATCAGTTCATTACCCACTTTTTCCACCTCAGTGGAGGAGAATGGCATGAACCCTGAGAGCAGTGTGGCGTAATCCACAACCACAAAAATGTACCTCTTGCTTGTGTGACTTGGGATGCTAAGTGGCCCCACACAATGTCTACAACAACTTGCTGAAAAAGCTCTTAAATTATAGGTAAGGGAAATGAAAGTGACCTAAGCCTTGTCCCTAACATTTACCATCCTCTGGCACTGTAGACAAGTCTGGCAGTAGTTTGCCGCATCCTTAAAGATACTAAGTCAGTAAAAATTGTAAGTCAGCTGGCTTTTTGTACAACTGACTCCTAAGTGTCTGGAAAAGAGTATATTGTGAGCTAAGGACAGAAACTGTTTCTGTCTAGCAGTGCCAGTGGCTCAGTAGGTAGCACACTTGCCTCTAAGGCCGGGAGATCAGAGGGCCGTGGGTTCAGTTCCCACATCTGGCACTTGGGTTAATATCCCAGTACTGACACTGTAATGCAGCATGAGAGGGGTGCTGCATTTCTGAGGTGCCGTCTTTCGGATGAGACGTTAAACCGAGGTCCCATCTGCCTGGATTGGTGGTAGTTCAGGTGGATGTTAAAGATCCCATGGCACTTATCGAAAAGAGTAGGGGAATTTCCCCGGTGTCCTGGCCAAATTTCCCTCATTCACTAAAAATACCACCAACAGCTTAATCTGGTTCAAGGTCAATTGGCATTCATCTGTATCCCCTTCCCCCGGGTCGTGCCTGAAAACAGGCAGGATTTGTCTAGTGCACTTACCCGGTCAACAAAAGCTAAATAAATACCTATTAGGAACTATTGTCTGTTAGAGGATCCCTTCCTCTAGTTCTCCCTTTGGAACCCACTCATGATATACTGTAGGAGCCCATTCTCCCAGCATACCTCCCTTTTTTTTTTTAACCCTGAAAGTCACCTTTCACACTAGTGGCTAACCCCCTTAATTTCTATAGGGATGGGTCAGCTTGCTGAGCTCTCCCCAACTCTATATGCTTGAGCATTCCTAAACCACACTCTCCTGTGGAAGAGCTGCCCATGTTTGGGCTCTCCCCAGTCTGTAGCTGTGGCTCAGAATTGCTGCTCCCAGCTCGTTCATCAGCTACAAGTTCCCCTGATGAAGAGGTAGGGTTTGCTTTTAGCTGCACTACCCCCTCTATGTCCATAGCAGCTAGTTCCCTAGCCTTTCTATAAGTAACAATGTTAGCCCAACTGTCAAAGGCATTACCCATAATGACATCAATAGGCAGGTCCGGTACAACACCCACCTCCCATTTGCCCTGGACACTTTCCCAGCTTAGAAGGATCCAGGCCATTGATGCTGAGATTGCAGGATTCACATTACTCATCTAATTCTGGAAAACTGTCCCAGCAGGATCTGCTCCTTGTGAATCAAATTTTGTTTTACCATTGAAATGGTAATGTCATTCTCTGTAATGCCAGAGAATGGTCTGGCAGTATAGCCTAGAGGTTAGAGTAATGAATTGTGAACGAGCCTGGTACATCCAACAGACCTGGGTTTAATTCCTGCAACATTCACTTGCATACTGTGTGACTCTAAACAAGTCACTTAACTTGAGGTAGAAGACTTGGTTTGCTGGCCAAGGCACCTAGCTTCACCTGAGCTCTTTCCTTCTAAGACTGCTTGAAAGGCAGAGTAGAGAAACTTACCAGAGCAAGGGAGAAGGATTAAGACTTAGTTTGGCTAAGCAGATTTACTGTGTGGTGGTGTTTTTATTTTTTACTCACAGGGATTGCTACTGTTTGTTGCTAACATTTCATTGCTTTATTTTTTCTCTGATTCAAATTGTTGTTGCTGGTATACCTTCTTCTGCATTATTACAAGGTGTGCCTACAGGTGTGTGCTAACAGATTACTGCTGTAATCTTCTGATTCAAATTGTCTTTTGCAAGGTATATCTTCTGTTACTGCTTTATTTTTCTCTGGGAGCAAAGTGTTTCTTACAGGGTATATCTTCTCTGAAATTATTACAGGTGGTGCTTTACAGGTTTTACAGTTTTATCTAACATTAGGATAAGCTTTCAGGGTTACTGCATTTGTTGTTGACTGATTGTTTCTACTCTTACCTCCTTGTTCTTTCGTCCGTGGTTCTTCTTTTTAAACAGGGGAAGGGCCCAGCCACCCACCCCACGCTACACTCCTTTTATAGGGCACCACAGTTGTGACATTTCCTGTGGCAGAGCAGGAAGGGGCGGATCAGTGGGGCCTCCACAAGGTGATCTCATTTACAGGGCACTAGTAATTTAACTTGTTATAACAAGTTAAACAAAGCACAATTAAACCATTACTTGCATTTTTTTCTTTCTAATTACTCTGACTAGGTCACAAACCCAGCAACTTATTTGGAATGGATTTCATTAACTGCAGGTACTGTGGAACAATTTTCAGAAGGACAGTCTTACAAGATTTAGGACACTGTCCTACATGCTGGGCCTTTGGAGATCTTAGGTCTCAGCTCCAGGCAGCATGGGCAGAGATTGCACGCTCAAATTTCATATTGAAGAGAAATACATTATAAGAACCACCCGCCATTTCCCCAGCATCCAACAGAAAACCTCGACCGCAGAGGTAGTTGGTCCAGGAGGTTGGCAGGTGGTTAGGAGGAGCAAATCAGGTGCCCATCACTCTCTGCTCTCCAACACATTACCTCCAAAACCATATAAACACTACAAACAGGTATCTGCCTCTATCTGAAATCAAATAAAGAGGCAGAAGACACTGCAGAGCAGGACACTGCGGCACAGGAGCTAGCACAACAATACTCACCCAAATCAGGAACCAAAACTAAACAAGCACAAAGAAATCCAAAAACTTCTGATCATAGGAGACTCCATGATTCGGGAGTTGATACCCATCTCCAGCCAGGGTGATGGTCAGATGTCTCCCAGGTACATCAGCATGGAGAGACACTGACCGCATTGCTAAATTGTTCACAAAGCAGGAGAAAACATTGATGTCCTAGTACACATAGGGACTAATGATCTACTCAACCCAGGTCAGTTGTGGAGACCAAGGAACACCTGACTAGGCTGGGTGACAAACTATCATCTATTTCGTCCGCATCTCCTTCTCTGAGATCCTGCCAGTCTGGGAGAAGGGCAGATGGACGGAAGGTCAGAGAAGGGAGATAGGGAGCTAAACACATGGCTCAAGGACTGGTGCCAGGAAAAGGACACAGATTTGTAGGGAACTGGCAACAGTTCTGGAGCGAAAAGTTCTTAAATTTGATGGACTGCATCTGACTAAAGAGGGAGTCAGTGCATTGGGGCAGAAGTTTGACGTCTTTGCAGAATATTTAAACTAGCAAATGGGGAGAGGGTGCAGCACCCCATCGTCGAATGGAAGAACACCTCCCCTCAGCTAGTGGTCAAACAGAATTCAGCGTGTTTGCCGTTCATTTGCATCACCAGGTAAGAAAAAGGTTTGTCTCCCCACACGATGCACAGGGTAATGCCAAACTTCACCCAACAACTAACACACCAAAAATCTGGCCAATAAAATCATGTACACAAATGCTCACAGCCTGGGAAATAAGATCCCAGACCTGCAGGCAATAATGTCAGAGGCTAAACTGGACATAGTAGCAATTAGTGAGACGTGGTTTACCAGTAACCACTTAGGAGACTTCAGTACCTGGCTATGTGCTGTTCAGAAGAGACCGAGGTGCAAAAAGGGGAGGTGGAGTGGCCCTTTATGTCAATGAAAATATCAAAGCTACAGAAATTCAGAACACACATAAGGAGCCAGAAGAACTGTGGGTCACCCTGGAAACGAAATGGGACAGCCATACGAACTGGGGTTGTGTACAGGCCTCCAGACCAGGGGAGGACATAGACACATTACTGTTAGAAGATATACAAAACATGACAGCTAAAGGGAGGTTCTGATAATGGGAGACTTCAACATGCCAGATACAGATTGGTCAATACCAGCAGGAACATCTGCCAGAACTAGACTCATAGTGGATTCCCTGCAGGGAGGGCCTCAAACAACTGGTACAGCAACCCACAAGAGACAGGGCTATCCTAGATCTAGTACTGACTAACAAAGAAGGGATCACAGATCTCCAGGTAGAAGGTCACCTGGGGGCCAGTGACCATCACATGGTATGGTTCAATTTGGCTACTACATCTAAATCATCCCATTCCAAAGCAAAAATATGGGACTTCAGAGGAGCTGACTTTGATAAGATGGCCAACAGAGTTAAGCTAGCCCTGGCAAAAAGAAACACAGGTGAGGAGGTACAGGCAAAGTGGGCAAGCATTAAGGATACAATACTTGAAGCAACATCCCATTGTGTTAGACAGAAAAGGAAGTGCAAAAGAAGAAGGAAACCACTTTGGTTCTCAAATACAGTAGCAGAAAAGGTCAGAGCCAAAGGCTGGCCTTCAGAAAATATAAAGGAACACAGCGGAGTGAAGATAGAGGCATACCAAACTGCCCAAAGGGAAGCAGGTAAGGCAGTAAGGCAGGCAAAGTCCCAAACTGAGGAAACACTAGCACGAACAGTAAAAGAAGGTGACAAGACTTTCTATAGATACATTAGTGAAAGGAGAAAGTCCAGAGGGTATTGCTAAGCTTAATGGAGAAAAGGAGCATGTGAGGAGGAGGACCCTGTAAAGGCATCTATCCTAAATAGATACTTTTGCTCAGTATTTACTGAAGAGAAGGTAGGGCAGGGCCCACAGCTCAGCATCATGGACACAGGGGAGGGAGGTGAGCACTACTCCCTTCACAAAAGAAAGGGTCCTACAAGAGCTTGCTAAGCTCAGGGTGGATAAGGCAATGGGACCTGATGGCATACATCCCAGGGTACTTAAGGAGCTAAAGGAGGAACTAGCAGAGCCATTAGCAGAATTGTTTAGTGAGTCTCTGAGCACAGGAGAGGTCCCAGAAGACTGGAGAAGGGCTCATGTGATCCCACTCCACAAGAGTGGTAGCAGGGAGGAGGTGGGGAACTACAGACCGGTCAGTCTTACCTCAGTAGTGGGCAAGATTATGGAGGCACCTAAGGAAAGGATAGTGCAACACCTGGAATCCATAGGGCACAGGATCCAAGACAGCATGGGTTTACAAAGAAGAAGGTCCTGTCAAACTAATCTCATAGATTTCTTTGACTGGGTAACCAGAGTGGTGGACCAAGGGGAGCAGTTGATGTCGCCTACCTTGACTTCAGCAAAGCTTTTGACACTGTTCCACATAGAAGATTGATAAATAAGCTAGGTAGGCTCGGGTGGGTCAGAAGTTGGTCAACTGGGTGGCAAACTGGTTGACTGGCAGAAAACAGAGAGTGGTGGTAAATGGTATACAGTCAGAAGAGATGCTGCAAGTCACAAGTGGGTACCTCAGGGATCAGTCCTGGGGCCAGTCCTATTCAACATCTTCATTAGTGACCTCGCAAGATGGACTAGAGGGTAAGGCTTGTCTGTTTGCAGATGACACCAAGATCTGCAACAGAGTAGATGATCCAGATGGGGTGGGCAGAATGAGAAGAGATCTGGATAAACTAGCAGAATGGTCAGAAGAGGGTGGCAACTGGGATTTAATGCAAAGAAGTGCAAAATCATGCACATAGGAGAGAGAAACCCTGAAGCCACTTATAGGCTGGGAGGGGAGTTGCTAGCAGTCACAAAGGAAGAAAGAGACTTGGGCATCATCATCACTGATGACCTAAAATCATCCAAGCAGACCTCTAAAGCAGTAGGTAAGGCTAGGGGGGTGTTAGGGTGTATTAGTAGGGGTATCACAAGTCGAAGAGAGAGGTAATAACCTCTGTACAAGACATTGGTCAGGCCCCATCTGGAGTACTGCGTGCAGTATTGGAGGCCACACCTCACAAGGACATTAACCAAATTGAGGCAGTCCAGAGAAGGGCAACCAAATGGTGCAGGGACTGCATCAGAAGACATATGAGGACAGATTAACAGACTCAATATGTATACCCTTGAGCAAAGGAGGAGAGAGGTGATATGATCGAGACATTTAAACACCTTAAGGGCATAAACAAGGTGAAAGAGTCTAACATGTTTAAATATAAGAAAAATAGCAGGACAAGAGGACACAGCATGAGATTAGGGAGGCCGATTAAGGGGAATATGAGGAAATTCTTTTTCACAGAAAAGGTGGTGGATGCATGGAATGGCTTACCACAAGAAGTGGTGGCTATGAATACAGTGCAGGGCTTCAAACAGGCATGGGATAGGCATAAGGGAGCAATACAAATGACTATGAATAGATAGGTCACTGACAGAGCAAAGGCCGATGGCACATTTATGAGGTAGAAAAAGAAATGGGCAGACTGGATGGGCCTTGCGGTCCTTATCTGCCGTCAACTTCTATGTTTCTATGTTTCTATGTAACTTCCCCAGTGCTCCTGGGTCACCCCTGAAAACAGGCACTTGTGCCTAGTAGGTCTTACCGTTACCAAAGAATTAAGAAAATTGAGGTGCCAGTGTCCCTCAATCTCTGGGTTATCATCCCATTTACTAACAAAGGGTGCATGTGTTCAGTGGAGTTAGTTGGAACTCACTCTGGGTACAAGCCATTAGCTGCTGGGAGTTTCCAGAGCTACCCCCTCCAGCTGCACTCACCCCATTGATGAATTACTCCTTACTTTCAAAACCATTCTGCTTCCTTTTTTGTTCAGGCACAGGCTGGTTTCCCTTAGGTCCCACCCAGGGTTCTCTTCAAACCAGCAGATGTCCTTCCCCCATTGTTTTTGTGCTGAAAGTGTGGCTGGCTACACAAACTGAGCAGCCCTCTCAGCTGCTTCCTTCGTGAAATTTGGAGTCCTATCCAGCAACCCTATTCTCAGCTCTTCTAGTACAGTCTTTAAGAACTGTTCCATGAGGAATAAATCTTTTAGCTGTTTCACAGAACTTGCCTTTGCACCCTCTAACCATTGCTGTAACAGATTGCCTAGTCGTATACAAATTTCAGAACAGCTATCTCTTGGTGCCTTCCTTAAACTTCTACATTTTTGTCTATAGACCTCAGGAGTCAGTTCAAGACATCTTAACAATGTATTTTTCACTTTATTACAGTCTATACAGTCCTCATTATCTATCCTGGTGAAGGCTTCTAATGCTCTGCCCATAAGGAGTGGCAAAGGGTGAGTTGCCCAAGAACCCTTGTCTAATTAAAATTGATAACAAATTCTCTGAAAAGATTTTAAAAACACATCCATATCATCCTCCTGATATTTGGGAAAGAGTTTGGAATTAATTTTGGCTTCTTGGGTTGAACCCCTGATGCCAGTACTTATGGTCTGTGGCACTGTCTTCTGGTGCAGAATCTCCATCTCTCTCTCTCTCTCTCACTCTCATGTTCATGCTCTCATTCTCACCTTCACTTCTCTCTCAGCTTTTGTCATGTCTCTCACTCCCTATCTTGCTTGTGTTTCTCAGCTGGATCTCATACTGGCACTGTATTTCTCTCACTCCTCTGTCTCTTTTTCATCATCTTCCAGATTTGTACACTGCAGCTCTGCATCTACCTTTTGCTTCTCAGCCTCTGCTTTCACCTTAACTAGTGTGAGCTCCAGCTGCATCATTTCTATCTGCACAGCTGCCAAAGTTTTAGGTTCTGGCTCATTTGTATGCACCATAGCCTCCATCTCACAACTTTGGCTAGCAGTGACCACTTTTGCACTGCTTTCTTGGTAACTTTTCTTGAGGATGCCTATGTGTTCTTTCCATGGCTGGTCTTCCTTAAAGTCAAGCCCTCTCCTTTTGCACAGCTCCTTAAGGTGTGTTAACTTCAATTTTTTGTATGGACCAAAAATAGTGTCTTCTAGCTATCTACTCTTACTTATAACAAAATAAAAATGGTAGTATAAACAGTATCCCCTTTTTTATATCCTGTTTTGAGACTGGACAGATAAGCATTGTATTAACAGCCTATTTCAGATCCCAGCTGCTGCCAACCAACTTGTCACTGACTTACTCTCTCCCAGAACTCAGACTGCATTGCTACCAGTTTTCACAACCCTTCAGGCACCTGAAAGAGTTACCTTGTTATGCTGCCACCACTCAGCCACAACCTCACTCGGGATTATCTCTAGGACTGAATCCTACCAGAGCCACTACTTACACAGTACAGTGCTCCTTACCAAAGGGCAAATGACCCACCCCTATTGTTAAAGCTGAGAACCCTTTGCCTTAATTATGGTAACTGTGGACTCTTTGGAAATAGAGCAGTCTTACCAATTTACCCCTGGTTATTATACTTGGAATGACTCAGTCACAGAAAGCACGAAGTATATAAAAATAACATTTAATACTCCACAGCCTTTACATACATTATAGGATACTACACACTAAAGACTATGGGGAATAATGTATTTCTACAGAGATAAAAATAAATGCATTTGAAAACAGAGATCACACATAAGAAATCTAACTCAAAACTATCTAGATTCTGAGTAGAAGAAAAGTACCCCCACTTGGGAACTTGGTGAGTTATGGCAGACTTGCACTCATGATGCTGTTAGTTTAGAATCCTAAAATATAACTGACTATAAGAATAAACACACACCAGAAGTGCCTTCAGCAGGCCGGTCCACTACACTCGCATCGGCATACATGCCTCTCAGGTATCACATACTGGACCATTTATTTGATCTCTTGGAGGCTACCCTTTTTCAGAATGGGTCCAAACTGGTTTTGTGGATTGAAACCTGGTCCTTTTGTTATCCTGGCTGGCTAAATCAGTGGGGCAGTCTTACTCTGCCTTGGCCCTATTGACACTCAAGCCATGTCTTTTTGTTATGAAAGGGTTTCAGCCTGTTGATGTTCAATCAAATCAAAAGCCTTTTACAGGACATGAAAATGACTTCTCAAACAAAGGCCCCACATGACCTTTGTGGGAACTCAGAAATGCTCACACAAAGGGCTTGGTACTGCAATATGAGGCAATTTTAAAATTTTCCTATACATCCTGCAAGTAAAATATTTTACTGGCAATGTAGCTAGTAAGCTAAGAACAATTCCTGGGTGTTACATCTGCTACAATACCTATTTCCCACTGCTTCATAATCACATGATCTGAAAGTCATATGCCTGACTGATATGACCTGCTTCACTGTCAGCTGTAACTATTAAAATAATGTTTCTAAACCTTTTACGTTGGTTAAGGAAGCAACTCTTGCAACTACTGTAAAATGTTCCCATCTCTAAAAAGCTGAAATAAGGCTGTTTTTCAACTAACCAAATATATTATACGTATAATCAATACTGGAAAAGTGCTGTATGCTTGTGATATAATGACCTCTTGGGGGACTAAAGAGCTCAGAAATCTACTTCCCATTGGACACATGGTTCCTGAACTCATTAAACCCCTTCAGTGCCAATATTTCCTTGTATACTACTCTTTTCTAGCATTTATTCTACATATGTTTATTATTGTGTTTCTTTGTTTTCTCCTCTTATATCCCCAGATCCCTCCCTCACAGCTTCCCCTTTCCTGAATCCCCTTGTACCTCTGCTGCAGGCTTGGTCCAAATGAGGGTCTCACCTTTCATCACATATATAGCCCCCATGTTATGATCCCCCAGACAGGGTTTCAAAGAGAAACAATATATCCAGAGCATTAGTTGGGGAAATTAATTGACATTAATTCATGCCATTTTGAGAAGCTGACATAGGTTACCTATGCAAACTACACTCATGCCCCACTGACTTTATGAGGAGGGGCTGGGAGAGGCTTTGTCATGCATGACTACCCTGCCCTGAGCCAGTAGCAGGCAGTCATGCAATGAAAGGTACTGCATGCCTTCCCTGGATGCATTGCGCTTAGCTCTGTATACAGCACACAGCCTCTACTGGACTCATCTGGACTGCAGGGCTTGGGATTTGAGCCCTTGTTCCCATATAATGTGCACACACATCACACTAAATATTTCATTCAAACCATTGATTTATTACAGGTTTTTAGTATGTAAAAATCATAACCATGGCAAGCTCCTGTTCCATTTGTAGTAGCCTCCTCCTTGCCTCATGGTTTTCCCTTTAAACCTGCTACAGAACACTGTCTAATTTCAACCTCTGCTGTTGCCTTTGTCACCTCCCAACTACAGGAATCCTAGTCCCATCAGGCTTCCTTTTATTGCCCTACTTCTTCTAGCAGGAGACATGGAAGCTATACCTGGTCTTTACCTGCCTCAACTCACTCTCTCACTCTCTCACTCTCTCACTCTCTCACTCTCTCACTCTCTCTCGACACAATTCCCCATCTAAAAGCCAGAAGCCTTCTTCCAAAACAGGGAGGTTGGGGCTTTGAATCCTACAGGTAAACCTTAATGTCTTAATTTTGACTTAACTCTGGCTATTCCAATAAGGTGAAATAATAATGGCAATTCCCTTTCAGGGTGCTGAGTACATAGACTTATATTTGATGTAGGACTGGATTTTAAGGTACATAATAATGACATTGCACTTTCAGGGTGCTGAGTACATAGACTTATATTTGATGTGGTTCTGAATACTGCCTCACCTCCAAATGCTATGAATGGGTAATGGGTAAAATCAGCTTTTCCATTCACTACCATTTTTTAATGTATGGATTTAGAAATTAATGGTACTATAAAGCATACAAGAAATACCCAGTAATACTGTCACTCCCAGAGTGATAATACTACACTTCACCACCGATAATAGTATCATTCGGATGCAGGAATACCACCGTTCCATACCTGAACAACACTATTATCACAGAGCTTCAACAGTGCAACTGCAAGTCTGTCCCCAATGTCTTCCTAAATGTGCCTTGTGATTGGCCACTTTTCCTGTGTAGGTGGGCAGAACAACTTGCAAAACATGGCAGCTTGCTCTCTTGCTTAGCGAGAGAAATCCCCATTGCTAACAGCACCGTTTAAAAAAAAGCAAACGTTTTCCAGTTCTCACAATACAGTGCATGATGATTCACCTCTTTCTGCTCTATACAGCCCTATCTGTCTGGCCTAAATCTACCGAACAAAGAGGCGATGTGCCTGGTGGACATACCGAGCTGACCCACTTACTGAAAATCATCACCGATGTGAGGAATTGCAAAGCCGGGCCCGTAGCAACCTTCTCTTTTCTCATCACTCTGTACCCCACGTTGCCTACATCAAGGTCAGTGTAACTTCTGCAATGCATGCCTCAGATCCATATATTAAAAAAAATAATGGACAACTTAATGCCTATTACTGGGTAGTCCTACCATCTCGAGGTTCTGGACACATTGGAACCTCTCAAGCTTCACTCTCAAGGTTCCTGTGTCCAGAAACTCTCGATGGTATTACTCCCGGGTAATGGACACTAACCTATTCATTATTCTTTTTTGTAGCTGGTCCATAGGATACAGCTATGATATTATTGTTATCCTCTCAGCTATAAAAAGTTCCAGCTTTCACTGAAACTGGTAGATGGCCCCAGGATCTGCCATAATTTTATATTTTTCTGAGTTCAGTCCATTGCTAGTAAGGTTTTAATACACTTTCCTATTCCCAGTTCTCAAAATACACGTTTCAATCCTCCTGTATCCCTTCACACTTTATAATGACATCATGACAATGGTTAAATCTAGCAGTGGTGATGACTGTTCCCTAGCAGCAAGCTGTGCCTTAGCAGTGATCTGCTAGGGAAAATAATCCCAAGCAGAACTCAGTCGGGACCATGAAACAGCCTTGTTTTTTTAGAGCTGGTCCAAAAAAAGTAGAATCCAGTGTACCCTTCTTCCCCAATAGAACAAGCTACCTTAAAAGAGTCAGTGTATCAAGGGGTTAAATTGAGAATGAACCCAGATAGATTCTTCCCCCATACCCCTTAATAACCTGAGTGACAATTCCTGCACATCAATCAACTTTCTTCATTGGATGTAACGAAGAGTTCTACCTTTCAGAGATAACAGTTCCTCCACTTACAAATCTAGAGGTGAAAATTCCCACAGTATAACATTTCCAGTGTAACCACTGGTACATCATATTACCGCCAATCTGTTTGTTCATTCATTCATTCATTCATTCATTCATTCATTCATTCATTCATTCAGAAAAGTACAGTAAATCATTTAAGACCTTTTAAAAATGTCCTGATCACATGTTTTCTTTATTCCATAGTTTTAATAGGGGCTCTTTTCCTCATAAATCTGCTGCAATGTGAATAATGTAATCATGACTACCAGTGACAAGGTGAAACTCTCATAGGAATTGTGTATATGTAATAATTGGAAAATTTAGTGGCTTCCAAGCTTAGAAAAGTCTGCCTTGGATACAACAATTTTTTTATTTTTTATTTTTTTTTTTTACACAAACATTAGGCTGTGGAGACTGTAACAAAAATAATTATAGTTATACATTTATTTAGATTCTGCAGGAAGAGGTGTCCAAGCACTGGTTGTGGTCGTGGTGGAGGTGGGGAGAATAAATTATTCACCATAGTAATGATGGATCTTCTAGAGGGTGAATTAATGAGTTTTACACAGATGCATCCTCTCAGCCCTGAGTTGTTTCCCTGTAGAGAGACCTTTAGAATATTAAAGTTCAAACTCTGCACTGTATCATGCTCTCTTTCTAGCATTCTACTGGCAGATATATAGCTGAAGACCAGAAGAGTAGTGACTGTCACAACCCCCACTCAGCAGGTCAGGCCCTCTGCTCCCACAGTGCCAACCTCCAAGCACGTTATTGTAAACAGTTAACAGAACAGGGTAACCCTCCTATCTGTTTTGTGGGTTCCAATCAAACTTTGGTCTTAAGTCCTGGAGGGATTCAAACTATGAACCTCTTGCTAGCGTACCCAATGTATAGGCTCAGAGAATTCTGCTCCTCGGGGGGGGGGGCAGATATCTTTTTGCCTTTGGGCACCTAATCAGGTGTACAAAATGAACCCTTAAAAACCCTACTAAAGACCTCAGAATAAACTCTTACCTTTTCCCAGTTTGGTAAAACTGGTAAGCTTTGTACAGTGGCAGCTTTAACCATATAGGCTTCCCTTGTCAAAGAAATAATTTCAAAGGCACACCAGGTAGTCTTTAAAAATAGGTGCACTTAAAATACATAAAAATGTAAAATGTAAAACACAGAACTATATACCACAAAACATACACTCTTTTAAAACAATAAGGTTTAAAAAGTGCAAATTCCTACCAATAATACACTGTCTACCTAATGTATTCTTAGCTTCTTATAGTGCTGTAGATGTTTCTTTTTTTCAGAGTCCTAACGTGTATCTGTAAAGGTCTGTTACAGCATAATTAAAACACTGTCTTGACCCTGCCTTCTCCATGATGTCAGTCAACTCCTCCTCTGTTTATTAAAAATTATACAGTCAGGATGCCTTGTGTCAGGACGTAAATTAATAGGTGACATCAGCAGAAAAAACTTGTTTCCCCATATGACTTCCCAATTAAGTCTGTAATTTTCCAAGTCCTTTCTTTCATCCATGAGCAGCATCCTCTCTCAAGGACATCAAAGGACCTTTATGATGTAGCACCTAAGTGCCATAACCTGTATTCTTCCTCTAAACACCATAAAAGTTTATGATTTCTAGCCTAGCAGCTGGTAGCTGCAATTAAGCTAGATAAACAGGAGATCCTTGATTTAGGTCTCTTCTAGCCTGTAATTATCTCCTGGCTTTTATCTTTTAGCTGAAACAGCATGTCTTATGAGAGACACTCAATAACATATTTTTATATTACAAAAAGCATAGATTAATCAGAACCAGCTGTACAAGCGTCACAGTGACCACTTAATCTATACCAAGTATTCTTTATAATAATGAATCTAAAACAACCCATGAAAATGATAAAAACGTATGATTTGAACTAATTAAATGCTCATGCAATAAAACAATTTTTAATTTATTCTGATGGACCTTGTTATACTATGATTTTAGAAGGGGTGGATGGGAAAGGTTTGTAATATTCAGTAATATACCCTCTGGAAGAAACATCATTACTATGGTGAGTATTTTTGTTTTCTAATAATGTGAGTATCTTAGTGATGTCATAAAGAATTGCAGACGCCAAGCAGTACCTTGGGAGGCAGGGTCTAGAACCTATATAGGGAAGCAGTTCTGAAGTACCAAAGAACAAAATCTGGCATTCCTTATAGTTTGGATGTGAAGACAACAATGAGAAATAAAAGGTGTGTACTGTGAACTAGGTAGCTGCCTTACAAACCTCCAGGTATACCCCTCGGTGCTTACACAGTGGCCAGTGTTGCTCTTTTGGAATGTGCGCAAAGGCCTTTAGTTGGCTCCTTGCCAGATTTTTCATAGCAGAACTGAATGCAAGAGACTATCCAAAAAGGAATAATTTTGTAGCTGCTGGTTTATCTTTACCTACCTTGCTATAGTTGACAAACAACTGTGAACTGTCATTTCTGGGCTTGTTTGTTCTATAAATGTAGAAACTCACAGCCCCTTTGACATTTTGGCTGTGCAGTGTATTTTCTCCTTCACTCGAATGAGGTTTTGTGAAAACAAAAACAAAAACAAAAACAAAAAACAAAGGAAATGTTACAGATTAGTTCACGTGAAAAGAGGAAACTACTTTTGGTAGAAATTCACATTTGGTCTAAATACCACTTTTTGGAAAACTGCAAAATTAGGGTCTGTACATAGGGTGTATAACTTTCTAACCCTTCTGTCAGATGTAATAGCTACTGAGAACACTATTTCACACGGGCCCCATATTCCAAGCTGGCCAGATGCGTACACAAATGAATGTGACGCACAAAAATATTGGGCCGGCCAGCTCTGACAGGATATTCAAACAGAATACAAGATCAGAAAAGATTGTGCAGTCTGTTTGAATATCGGACCCTGGATATGCGGCACGTAGTGGGCGGCCACCATGTTTGGTGCTGAAGACCACCAATGGGGGAATGCATGGTGCATACCTGGATATGCTGTTCCCCACAAGGGC
Organism: Neoceratodus forsteri; assembly: GCA_016271365.2. Lineage (NCBI taxonomy): Eukaryota > Metazoa > Chordata > Ceratodontiformes > Ceratodontidae > Neoceratodus > Neoceratodus forsteri. The sequence continues at coordinate 396,029,871 of CM028136.1, read as the reverse complement.
AATATTGAGCCAAAATATGCAAATGAGCTCACTGGGCATGCATGGCACAAAGGGACCTTATGCATGCCCATTTTGGGCTCATTAGCATGACTGCATCCAGCTAAATGCGCTGGGCTAGCCCTCTCCCCCTCCAGCCCCGGTGACAGTAGAGAACACAGTCCACCTGATCCCATATGCCATAATGTAGTGGCCCCCTCCCCAACCCTGAAGGCTGTAAATAACAAAGTCCACCCGATCCCCGTTTTCAATAGTGCAGGGTTCCCCCATCCCCGAACTCTGTCATAATGAAAAACTGCCAGATCCCTCTTTTACTATAGTGTAGGGACTCCTCCACTGCCCCAATCACTGTTATAAATAATAAAATTCCCCGATTCCCTTTTCCATAGTGTAGGACCCCCTCTCCTGCCCCAATAACCATATGAATCATATCTAACACAAGTCCCTTTCCTAGTGTAGTTGTCCTCCCCACCCCAGTTGGCAGTACCCCACTACCTTGCCCTCCCATCCTAACTTGCGCTGGCAACTGGTACACCCTTATACACCCTGCCACAGCCAGCTGCTGACTGATCAGTCATATAGCGTGTACAGTACATAGTACATGCTCATTGTTTGTTGGATAACCAATGAGCACATACTATTTACTATACATGGTCCATGACTGATCAGTCAATGGCTGGACATGGCAGGGTGTGGAGGGGTGTGCCAGGTGCCGGCGTGGATTAGGATGGTGGGGTACTGCCAACCGGGGTGAGGAGTCACTACACTATGGAAAGGGATTCATGTTACATATGATTCATACAGTAATCAGGGCAGGGAAGGGGGATCCCTACACTATGGAAAAACAATGCGGGGTGGTGGGGTACTGCCAACCGAGGTGGGGGTCACTACACTATGGAAAGGGACACATGTTACATATGATTCTTACAGTGATCAGGGCAGGGAAGGGGGGTCCCTACACTATGGAAAAGGGAATCAGGAATTTTTTTGATTTATAACAGTGATTGGGGCAGTGGAAACGTGTATTGGGGAAATTTCTCATTTATAATAGTGATCGGGGCAGGGGAGGGAGTCCCTACACTATGGTAAAAGGGCAATTGGGCAATTTTTCATTGTGACAGACATCAGAGATGGGGGGGGCCTGCATTATAGAAAAAGGTTTGGTCAGTCTTTGTTTTTTATGGTCATTGGGGCTGGAGAGGGGGAATAATGTGACTGGCCCTGGACTGTGTGTGGGGCACCAACCTGCCCTGCACAAAGTTAGGACAGGATTTTAGTGTCCTAACTTTGTGCTGGTGCATCCATCAGTGTCTTCACCAGGGGCAGTTTAAATATTGAGATGCGAGGAATTTGCATGAGACCCCTTATTTGCATGCCTGGATCGCAATATTCTGTGCCACGGGGCAGTTGGGTTTCCGTGGCATGGCCCCAGATAGCCATTGCAAGTCCGGAGATGTACGGGTGCATCAAGGGATGTGTCACGCATCTCCTTTGAGTATGTGGGCCCACGTTTCTTATTTGATCTCAGCTGACTAAAGTGGCTCAAATGGAGGAATTCATCAATTGTGAGAGAACCAGTTTGGATCCCATAGTGGAACTGGTTTCCTCATGAGTTTATACAAATAGTTTAAACTCTTGAAAAATCTCTTGAACACACCGGCTGAGAGGCAAATGATTTCTTCTTTAATTGCTGATTTGAAAGCTAATACAGCTGCCAAATTAACTTTCAGAATGGAAGGCTTTAGGCAGTGAGACTGTAAATGTTCCAGGTAGTTCAAAACCACTGACAAATCCACAGACATTGCAGTGGTGTGATGAGAAGCATAACAGGCAAGGTAAGGCAAGGCAATTTTTATTTAAAAAGATACCCAATCCTAGAGGCTCTAGGCACTGTACAACTAAAATAAACAAATAAACACAGCCAAAACTCAGAATAAATATCAATAGACATTAAATTCCATAAATTATAAAATAAAATAAATTTGCCTAGAAACATTTATAAGCATGGTGACTGGGAACTGAGATCCAAACCTTAACATACTGATCTCATTTAAAAAGCTAAGTCGGGGAAAGCCTGGGTGAACAGGAGAGCCTTGAGGTGAGTATTGAATACCTTCAAAGATGGGACCTCCCTAACCCTGATGGGTAGCGAATTCCACAGGACAGGGTTGGTGACACTAAAATCCCTGTCTCCGTCCATTTTTAACCTCGTCATGGGAATAGCCAGGAGGCCCCTGCCAGAGGAGCAGAGGGGACGGACCGAGACAGCAGGTGTAAGAAGATAACCAGGGCCCTGGCCATGTACGGCCTTATAGGTGAGAAGGCCCACCTTAAAGAGGATCCTCCACCTGACTGGCAGCTGGTGCAACTCATGCAGTACAGGTGTAATATGGCAATATCTAGGCTGCCCCGCAAGTAATCTGGCAGCTGCATTCTGCACCAGCTGCAGCCTGTGGAGAGATCCCCCTGCGATCCCGAGGTAGAGCGCATTACAGTAGTCCAGCCTTGATGTCACCAAGGCACATATCAAAGTGGGGAGGCCCAGAGGTAGCACAAGAAGCTTTATCCTGGCAACATTCCTGAGATGGAAAAAACAGGAGCGTATAGTGGAAGACACTTGTGCCTCCATCCTCAAACCCCTGTCCGGGATGACACCAAGATTCCGCACCTCAGATGTTGAACCTTTTTCCATTTCAACATATATGGTTTTGTGGTTGCATTATTTCTAGCAAATGTTAAAACTTCCAGGACCTGATTTGACCAATTTAGTCTAGAGCACTCTAGCTCATCATGGATCATGCTCTCAAATGAAACATTTTAAGATTTGGATGACTGACCTTGCCCATAGACAGTGTTAGGAGATCTTGCCTCAGCAGCAGATTTATTAGCATCTCTCTGACATTGTCAGTGGGAATGAGTACCAGGTCTGCATTGCCCAGTCTGGTACTATTAGAATAATTGTTGATGACTCTCTTTTCCATCAACTGGACCTCATGGATCAGTGGGAACTGGGATTGTCCCCACTGATGGTGGTCTGCAACAAAATTGGGGGAACTTTCTATTCTCCCAAGATGCAAATAGATCCACCTCTGGCAATCCCCATGTCTGGAAAAATTAGTTAAGCACCTGTGGATTCAGAGACCATTCATGGGTAACATGACCAATCCTACTAAATGATTCTGCTAGTACATTGTCCCTGCCTGCTAGGTGTACTTCAAATACCCTTGCATTCTGTGAGTACACCAGGTTCCATATATTCATTGACTCTGTATAGAGTTTTGATGATCTGTTGCCTCCATGTTTGTTTATGTAATACATTGTAGTTGAATTATCTGTTTTTATCAGAACTGATGGGTCCTGTTATAAGGAAGAGAAAGATATCACAGAAAGGAACACAGCCCTAAGCTCCAACAGGTTTATGTGCTCCTGTCTCTCATGAGGGTATCAGACTCAGTTTACTGTTTCGTCCTCAAGATGCCCTGCCCACCCTAGGAAGGATGCATCTGTAGTCAGGATCCTTGTCAGTGAGCACTGAAGGATGGAATTCATTCCATGAGTTGCTTACCTTTTTCCACCACTCTGTCTCTTTTGCCAACTCATGAGGGACTATGACTCTCAGACACAATGGTGCACTTGTTCCAAGATGGCACTGGACATCACTTATTTGCTGCTTTACCCATGGTACCACTGCTGTGGTAGAAGCAATGTTGCCTAGCAGTCACAGAAATTCCTGTCTTTTTATGATCTTCCAGTTTTCGCCACCACAAAATATAGGAGATATTAAAGGTATAATGCATGACAGGGTGTGTATCGTGCTGGGATAATGCCACATCTCGCACATGGCCGTAGGCCGAGTGCATCCAACACCCACAAAGTGATGTTATCCCAGCACGACAGCCGCCCTGGAATGCATTATTCTTATTATACAATGGCTAATCTGTAACTACAAGAAAAAAAATATCAAAATACTTCTTTTATAAGGTTTTTTTACTTCATTTTTTGTGTGTGGAAGTGTATTTATGGAAAAAGAAGTTCCTTTTTTGTCTATCCAGTAGGTGGCAGTGTCTGTGCAGTAATATTTTTCTTGTGTGTTGTATCTGCTTCCCAGTCCCAAATGTTCTTTCATTTTGCTTGTGCCAGCTCCCTCCACCCCAAACTATGTTCTGATTGCCTTTCTCCCAGTACAGTTTGCTGCAGTATTTAAATGTTATACCAGTAGACTATCACAGTGAATAACATTTTGAGCCTGCTACGAGTGTTTGGAGCTCCCCCATGTTACCATCTTGTTGGCTGCCCACTGTCACCGCTCTTGATTGGATGTCTGTCAAGTTAGAAGAAAGGAGGTAGGGAGGCGGTAGGGGGATGTGTTTTACTGTATGTACAGCAGAGATAAAGAAACATGCCTGAAATAAGGAAAAATAAATGTGAGTGGAACACGAGCAAGTGAGAACAGCTGCACACTATTTCCCACTCACTTGCTTGGTCTGGGATTGGAGTGTTCGTTAAGTGTCTCCTTTTCTTTTTCCTTTTTGGAGGGAGCAAAGAATAGCAGCATGGCAGCCACAACAACACAGAATCGCAACAATGGCCCTAAGTAGTGCTGCCATTCCTTTCATGAGCTGATTGGTTGGAATGAGTGTCAGTCTTTCAAAGTGCTCGCGCTATAGCTGAGGGGGAATCAAAATGCTGTTTAAAATGATGGCTTTCTTTTTGTTAAAAGATTTTTGTGTGCAGTGTGGTGTAGGAAGTTGTTGTGATTCTGTGTGGTAGTGGCTGCTGTGTTTGGGGAAGGGGAGCGCTGATGCCGAATGGTGCTGGGAGTGCAGATGTTGGAGGCAGGGATGCGTTTGGAGTATTTTTTTCACATAAAAAAATGCAGTCATGACAGTGTTCTAGGACTCGATGTGTGATGTTATACTGGGCTAACATCACGGGTCCAGTCCCAGATGGACCAATCACAGCACAGCATTCTTTCTTGTCATTCTATAATAAAAAAAATAGAAACAGTACAGAGAAGGCTATCCCAAAAAATCAAAAGTATGGAAGGTCTGTCATATGACATGATACTGAATAGACTAGGACTGTTTGGGTTAGAGATGTAAAGACTTAGAGGTGACTTGACAGCTGTGTGCAAACCAATAACAAAATGATGATATAAGGTAATATTTTCATCTCGAGTTCAAAGAACAGGGACAAACTAGAAGGTATAAGTTACAATTAATAGGGTGTATTTATAACACAGAAAAGAGGAAAATGGTTCACACTGAAGGTGGTACAAGTCTGGAACAAAATACCTGGGTCGTTAGTCATAAGTGGCAATTTACAAATGTTCAGACGTGGATTAGAGAAGTATCTCTTGGAGGGAATGATCCATAGATACAACTCTTGAAATATACGGCAGGCAAGCTAGATGGGCATATGCTTCCTTTGGTTCTAAGATCCCATGTTTCATGTTCCTATGTTCAAGGAATGTGCTTGAAAAGTAGATTAGGGCTTCTGCCCTCTGTGGAGGGTAAGCCTTTCCCAGCTTTGTGTTCAGTTCTGTACTTATGAACTGCAGAACACAACTAAATTCCAATTAGGAATTCACTTTTCTAAGTTTAGGAGGAATCCTAATCCCTGCAGTGAACATTTTAGTTTTTGAACTGAGCCACTGCTTCCTTCTGTGTTTTCTCACATATTAACCAGTTGTCTAGGAAGGGAAACACTACTATTCCATGTCTGTGCAAATGTGCTGCCACCACTGACAGACACATTGTGAGTTCACTGGGTGCTGAGGCTAGACAAAAGGGCATTGCTTTGAAATGATGCTAAACATGTCCCACTGAGAACCTCAGATACTTTTTGTGGCAAGGTCATATTGGAATATAGTGTATGGAGACAGGCCGTTTCCGATGGATTTTAGTGGAAGCTCAAATGTTGTTCTGCTGCAGTAGTGACATCCGCAGTGCAGCAGAACCACTTTTCATTCTGCTGCACTGCGCACGTTGTACTAGAATGCCCGCGAGGTGATTCACAAGCTGTCAGTTGAAAGTGAATGTCTCTCGTGGCTTAATATAAAACAAACGAACATCCCAGTGGTTGTCAAACAGTTTAAACTAAGCACACAAGCATGGTTTCTGTTATCTAAAAATAGCATACATTCTTCAGTATGATGTCCACCACAGAGTTATCAAGGCCTTTGTCAGACCATCAGTCAAGATCGTAAATCCTTCCGGAGAAAGTAAATGGAAGCGTGTAGCCATCATCAAGGACTCCTCCTCTGACACAGAATAAGGTTAGTGAGTTTGGGCACTACATCAATCAATCACGTATTTGTTTTGGGAAAGTGACTGAATGTGGGCATTAACAGAGTCAAAGTCAGAGGTCACGGGCCAGAGCAGACAGTATTTTATTTCTGCGTTGCTAGTGCTGCGCCCGATGGGGAGGGTAAAGAGACAGTGCAAAGTTCCTGAAAAGTATGAAACGAGCAATAGATGTTGCAGTGCTGCTATAATGAGTATTTTTTTTTTTTTTACACAATATAACAATAACTCTTCTCCCCAATTTATATCTCAATATGGTGGCACCTCAGTACCAGTACAGATGCAGTGCAGTAATGTCTGCACGCAGTCTTTTGATGTGTTTCAAATGCTGTAATAGTTTGACTGTTTCAATTAACAGTAAAAGTTGTCAGATGGTTAAGCATGACTGGCATGAGTGGTTTTTTGATCGTTATCCATCAGAAATAGCCTGTCTCTATACACTATGCAGAACAGTGTATGTCTCCTGATGCAGGACATGGCTACTGTCCCACTTCATGGTTGCTAAGCTGACTGAGGGACCTCTCGAGCTGCACCCTCGAGTGCAACAGTTGGCATAGCCACCACTCGGTAGGAGAATAGCCTTGTTGTGCATCATGAGCCATACACTATCCTATATGTAGAAGTAATCATCCTTCATATCCAAGGATCCCAACCAATTCCTTTTTTCATGGATGGAATCACTGTGTGCGTGTTACCATTCTGAATTTCTCTTTCTTTAGGTGCCTATTCAGGTGCCTTAGGCCCAGAATAACCTACCATTACCCATTTGTCTTTAAAGTGCAAAAGTACCTGGAAAAGGATATTTTCCCCAGCTGAGAATAGAAACCTTTTACATTGAAGTTTGCCAATTTAAAGGGCAGACCCAGTTGTCGAGGTGACCAGCCCAAGAATGGTTTAACAAGTCCAGACAAGTCAGAGGGGAAGGGGTGATTGGGGGTAGCTCAGTGGGGGTGGGAAGGAGACAGGAGACGTGAGTCACAGTTGTGACTTCACAAAAAAGGGAAGGACAAGATGGATGAGAGTAGCACCAGGATTGGTAGATATCAAAGTAAAGGGAGGGATTGTTTTGGGGGTACTTAAGCAGCTGCAAAGAAGCAGTCTGCCTCTGTTCATTGCTACTCTCAGATTTGTGGGAGCAGCACATCAGATTGTCTGCAATTTCTCAAGGATAATGCTAATATTTGGTTCTATATATCAGTAATTAATTGGGGCTGTGCAACATAGCTGTAATGTATTAAAAAAAAAAAAAAAACTTGCATCAGGAAGAAATGGACATCCAGAGGCCATGAGCAGCTCCAGCAATGTGGTAGGTAAGCCTTTGTTTGCCACAAGTGACGGCAATAAGAAAATGTAAATGGCTCAGGGATAAGAAGCCTTGTTGAGAAGCCCGCTTTAACTTCTGTTTTAAATAAGCACTTTAACGCTTATAGATTACGGCTATGATTCAGCAGTAAAGGTATGGGGGGAGCTGTTAATTTGTTGGTGGGGAGGAGTGCCTGTCGATGTTTTGTTGGTTGCTGATTTTTTGTCCAGGGTTTAAAAAGGCAGGGATAATAGGCTCATCGGTTTGAGTGCGTTGGTTTGTGTGAGCAACTGGGTATGGGCCAAACAAGCCATGTAGGTCAGCGAAGGAAGTGCTTTGGGGGAGGTTCTGGGGGCTGGGTAGCCTCACGGGGGGCCATGGAGGAGCCATCTGGCAGACGGTCAGTGTGTTTGTGGTCCCTCGTGGCGTAAGTCAAAATTGGCCTTCTGAAGCAGTATGAAATTCATTTAATGGGGACAACCTAAAAGCACAAACGTACTGCAGAATGTTCAAGAGTACATGCCATTCACTGTTGTTAGCAGATAAAACTTTTACCAGATTTCGTTGCAGGTCGGGAGTTCAGGGATGGGAAATCAATCCAGGATAATTGTTTGGGGGCGGATGGCTGAATACATTGTTTGCTTCAATCCCTGTTTTTTTGGAAACAGCAGCACGGTTAGAGATGCTACAGAATCCTGGCCATTTTCATTTTTGTCAGAGCAGTGAAGTTTGTTAAGAGCGTTCTGGATGAAAGGGGAGAAAGAGGTGGGAGTGGAGCATACTAGCGGGGAGCAGGCCATGTGGTGGAAAGGCATAGACTTGGTCGCATCATTATTAAAAAAAAAAAGAAAAAAGTAACTCTGGGGGAGTTTATACGTGGGGAAGAGGGACAGACACAAAGAACCCCCCTTCCCCCCATTGTTTAGTTGGATCACTGTTTTTTTTTTGAGCTACAGCACTGGAAGAGGCGCCACAAGGTCCTGGAAAGTTTGTTGTTGAGAGTTTCTGGGAAAAAAGGTCGCTGTGGCAATGGGGTAATGGGAGAGAAGGGGGGCTGAACTTGTGAGCGGGTGGGGGGAAGCCACATGGTTGAAAGGCCTAGGCTTGCTGTACAAAAAAAAAAGGGTAATGTGGCGGGAGGCTAGCATACAGGCACAAATGAAGCAGATCAAGAGAGAATTTGAAGGGCCTGTCTGACCTGCGTCAGTGTCCCGAGGGGGTAGATTTAGGGAGAGACCTGGCAGGGCCTGAGGAGACATATGGATGGCACCACGTGGTGTGTGACCCCAATTGAAAAACAATTTGGAGCAGATGAGGGGAGTTTTGTGTGACAATGAGTAAGGCAATGGATGTGATAACATGGATGTTAACCTCAGGCTGTTCACTCAGTACAAAGGGAGGTATTTTATGTTGTAAAAGCTAAACACGGTTGCTGCATGTATTGATTATGTTAGCACGATACTTGCTTCTTGTTGAACTAGTCATGGTGTATGAATATATGAATAGAGGAGGGGGAGTGGGGTAGAAATAAATTCTAAGCTTGACTACTGACTAGGACTCGTGAGCCAGTGTCACCAATAAAAGGCTAGGTTGGCACATTTTGGAAAAAATGGGCATTAGACAGTATATGACTGTGACCCCAATTGAAAAACAATTTGGAGCAGATGAGGGGAGTTTTGTGTGACAATGAGTAAGGCAATGGATGTGATAACATGGATGTTAACCTCAGGCTGTTCACTCAGTACAAAGGGAGGTATTTTATGTTGTAAAAGCTAAACACGGTTGCTGCATGTATTGATTATGTTAGCACGATACTTGCTTCTTGTTGAACCAGTCATAGTGTATGAATATATGAATGGGGAAGGGGGAGTGGGGTAGAAATAAATTCTAAGCTTGACTACTGACTAGGACTCATGTGAGCCAGTGTCACCAATAAAAGGTTAGGTTGGCACATTTTGGAAAAAATGGGCATTAGACAGTATATGACTCCAGTAACCTGGAGTATCATGCAACCAATAAAAGCCACAGAAGGAAAACTGCTATGATACGAATATTGATCAGATTGCTTTCTTTTGCAGCATTTTTCTCTCCTATGTAGGGACAACAGCAAGTGTGTCAGCAGAGAAGAACATCCTTTCAAGGGAAGGCACTATAATGCCAGACTCAAGGTGGCATATCAGGTTAACAGGGTATGGGAGCCGAGGGAGGGGGGAACTGAAGGGGTGGGGAGACAAGTGAAGAGTAGACAAGGGCAGAGAAGGAGTTTGGGGAAAGGGGATGGAAAAAGACAGGGTAGATGGAAGGGCTCCGGCGTGACCACCAGCCTTAGAGGTACAGTGCCTAGGCTGGGTAGCCCTGAGCAACCAGACCTGGCCACATCCATCCCTCTCTGCCACTGCTACCAGAGCCTCTCATAGCACAATAAGGGCTCCTGACTCTTCATCTTCTCTCCCCTCCTTATTTTGCTATATATGGCGGCTCCATCAATGCCAGGACCATCACTGGTTCCAGACATCACAGGAAGATGGTTAGCAGGGTCACTGGTGCTGGAACCAATCTCTTCAACAGGTAATGGGGGGGGTCAGCATAGACAACAGTATGACAACAAGAGGGTGAGCAAATGATTACAACCATGAGGGAGGGGGTCCTAAGCAAAGGAGGAAGATATTTGAAGCAGGGATGAAGGAAAGAAGGATGCGCACAGGCTATGACCAACACAAGGCTGAGGGAGAGAAAGGAGGGGATAAGTGCCCCAGAAACCAAGATGGGGTAACGGGACCGAAAGCTTGAATGTAGGGCTGTAAAGGGGAATGGCTGGATATAGTTGTGCTAGGGCACAGGGAAGTGGTAACAAAGTCAGAGGGAAAGGAGGGCATAGATAAGAGTGATGTGGCAGCTGCAGAGGTGTAGTGGGGGGAGGGAGTTATTAAGGCACCAGGGCAAGATCTGGGCTGCCCAGTTATAGGTTTGGCAAATTATTACGAGGGGTAAAAGTAGAAGAAGCCCAAACTGGGTTTTCCTCTAAAGTGGATAATCATTGTTAACAGACAAAGAAAAAGGGAAGGTTGGTTGTGTTTTTTTTTTTTATACAAGACAAATGCTTCAAGCACAGATTTGGCTACCTAGGGGAATCACAGCAGGGACAAACCGGCCCCCCCAAAAAAACCCCACTTAGGCAGGTGGAGAGTATTCCCACCTGTAGGTCACTCTGCAGGAAGCAGTTGAGAGAGTACTGGGCATTCATCACCTGTATTTATTTAATTTTATTTATTTGGTGTTTGTTGACTGGGTAAGTGCACAAGACAATTCTCCCTAATTTTAGGCATGACCTGGATGGAGGAAGATACAGATTAATGCCAGCTGACCTTGAACCAGAATGAGTGGTTGGGGGGGTACCTTAGTGAATGAGAAAAATTTGGCCAGAGGTTAGCCTAGGTGCCCAGTGGGGTTAGAACCCACAGCCTTCTCTGGTCTTCTGGCCTCAGAGGTGAGTATGTTGTCTGCTGAGCCATTGACATTAAGTTACCTGAGGGAGAATAAGAAAAATGTTTACTTTAAGGGGAGGGACTCCAGAGTGGTAGCAAAATGCATGAAGAACCCCAGAATGAATGGTTACAGTATATCTGAGCTCCCCCACAGGTGGGGCTAACAAAGAGACAGTGAGTCAGCTATCAGGCTCTTTATGGGAGGGGTCACGAAAATGGGATTTTCATGTTAATGGGAGGGTTTCTGGAGAGGTGACAGAATACATACACAACTCCAGAACGATGGGTACAGATCTGAGCAACACCACAGGTGGAGCTAGAAAAAGGGACAGAGAAGCAGCTACCAGGCTGTTACTGGTGAGTACAGGTAACCAGGCTTTATCGCTTGGTTCCAAGATTGGGGGGGGGGGCACTGCTATGGCAATGAAGCCCAGTTTAAGGGGCACTCTACTGACTGCTCATGTGAACTCTATAACACAGGGTAAAAAGGTTAATGCACTGGAAGATGGGAGGCTGGACAGTTCCCCACTACGCTGATGTTTCCTTCTGACAGGGAGGTGGCAGGAGGGGATGGAGAGCATAGACAAAGGGTGCCAGCATTTATGCAGGGAACTGGGAGGGTCGGACTAGGGCAATGTGGGGTTTATGAAACACACTCAGGAAGAAGGGTATATTAAAAACCAAAAAATAAAAAAAAACAAATAAATCAAGGGGTATTTGATTAAGGGAACTCATGCAGGCAGGGGTAGCACTTAGACAGGGCAGCAGCTCAGTATTCACTTAATGTCACCAACAGGGCCATCACTGTGGGGGGGGTGCCTAAAACAGAAGTATAGCAAAAGCACTGAAGGGGATGACCAGGCCACATCACTAGGTGAAGCTCTTGGAAATACAAATGTGGTTCGTGGAAATGGAAGGAGTGATATATTCTGTTAAATGAGACATCTGTTTGTCATGATGACCGAGTTGTTTCATACAGACCGAGAGGGTGACACAGATGCAGCAGTGTGGGGGAGGGGGTTTAGGCAGAAAGGGTGGAGAGTGCAGGAGGTGATGGTTTTCTGAGGCTGGGGCCAGGGAACGGACACCAGGAGAGCATGACGACTGTCTTGAAGGGCTTTGTGAGATTCGTTACATGGCTGCTAGACCTCAACACATTGTTGGGGTACAGAACCTTGTTTGTGACCCCTGTTAAGAGGCTGCAAAAAAGGTATGGTTCTTTAAGTTACTTCTCAGGGATTTTACAGCTCCCACTCCTGGCAAAAGTTATCTGGCTGTTTAAAAAAAACAAACAAACAAAAAACAAGACAGACATGGATAAAGAGGTACATTGCAAGGGAGGAGCAGCCTGGGGGTGTGCTAAAAGGAAAAGAGGAAAAAGGAAACACAGTGAGGACAGGAATCATAAGGTGGAGTACGGCGGAGAATATAGTCCCGGCTGCTGAGGAAGATGGGTTTCCACAATGATCATACTAATAGGATGACAGTACAGGGGTGGGGACACCTGCTGGCCAATGAGGGGGACAGCAAATGACCGTCGTTTCAAAAAATAAATAAATAAAAAAATAAACATTAGTAAGCTGATGACTACTATACCAGCACTGTTTCTGTCAGCATATGGGACAGGGGTGTTGGGTATCTACTGGGCCATGGATCAAGGGACCCTCAGGGTGAAGGAAATGGGAACACATGCCCAGGAAGGGAGGCAAAAGGGTTTCGATTGGTGAAAAAGAAAAAAAAAATAGACCGGCAACCCGAGGCAGAAGTCAGATAGAACAAGGCAGCTAGTTACCAAAAGAAAACAGGGTGCATAAAAATGTTGGCCAGTATGGGTGATGTGGGGGTTAGGCGGCAGGACACCCTGGATGCAGAGGCCAATTAGTTTCAGCCAGGGGACCAGCAGGTGAGACTGGGCTGTGTAAGGGCATCTGTTTCTCAAGAAAGGCATAGTTTTTTCAGGATAAGGCTCTACAGTAGGTATTTTGCCTCCTGCATTCAGAAGCCGGGCAGCATTACAGCTTGCAGAAACATTGGGGGGGGATAATAAGCTCATATTCAAATTTTTACTTCATGGCAAGGCCTGGTTGGAGGGGAAATAAGGAGATATGGGCACTTGGAGAGTTACAGAGCAGAGAGGAGGCTTCCAGAGAAGGGGGGGGGCGGTGGCATGTCAGAGGTCAGGATCTCAGAAGGTGCAGGAGGCCAAAATGGGAACCAGGGGAAAAAATGGGACCAATTAATGTTGATTCTCAGTGGCATGAGGGACAGGGCCAAGGCCAGGCATGCTCATCAAGCATCTAATAGGGGAGGGCTATGGGGACAGGCCCTGGGATGGAGGGATGTCATGTTCCCTACAAAATATGTGAGATATTATGAGTGGAGAGGCAGCTAGGATTATAGAGCAAAGGGGGAAGGCCTGCCAACCAACGCAAGCTGGAGGCAGGCTATGGGGAAAGGAAAGGATAAAAAGGGGCATGGGAGGGAGGGAAGAGGGGAAGGAAAGAAGGAACCCCAAAGAAAGAACAGCATTAAAGAAAAAGCGGTAATGTGTATACACCGTTACCTCCAGAGAAAGAATGAAGAACTGGTGCCCAGGTCTACACTTGGGCAGAGAAGAGGAAGATCGAAAAAAGGATGAACATTAATTTGAAATAACTGTGTGTGTGTGTGTGTGTGTGTGTGTGTGTGTGTGTGTGTGTGTGTATATATATATATATAATATGATAATATGAAAAAGGATGATTAGAGTACAAGAATATGTATTGGAATGACAGATACAGTATGCTTTGAAATAATGGAAATCAATAAGAATCATTACTATGTGGGGGCTGGATGAAAAGGTACTACTAATTAATTGCCAGTCTGAGCACCCACCACATACTGACTGTCTCATTCTTGTGTGAAATCCGGGACAATGAAGTTTGCCAATTAAAAGGGCAGACCCAGTTGTCAAGGTGACCAGCCCAAGAATGGTTTAACAAGTCCAGACAAGTCAGAGGGGGAGGGGCAATTGGGGGTGGCTCAGTGGGGGTGGAGAGGAGACAGGAGACGTGAGTCACAGTTGTGACTTCACAAAAAGGGAAGGACAAGATGGATGAGAGTAGCACCAGGATTGGTAGATATCAAAGTAAAGAGAGGGATTGTTTTAGGGGTACTTAAGCAGCTGCAAAGAAGCAGTCTGCCTCTGTTCATTGCTACTCTCAGATTTGTCCAACCCACCCTCCTGGCAACAAGTTTAAGGGGTTAAGTTTATGAAAGGTAAAAGGACTGCTGAAGGTGGATGGCAGATTAAGGATAAATCATGGATAATGATAAAGGATGGTACATGGGCAGTTCATGGCACAGCCAAGGTGGATGGCTGAGACGTAGGAAAAAACAGAAGGATAAGAAAGGTTTGAAGGGGATGGCAGGTAAGAATAATTCATGGATGACAGTTGAAGGATGGTATACAGTGGCCATTGGTGGCACAGCCAAGGTGGATGGCTGAGAAGTGGGGGAAAAGAAAGGATAAAAAGGGGCATGGGAGGGAAGAAGGGGAGGAAAGAAGGAACCCCAAAGAAAGAACAACAGCATTAAAGAAAAAGCGATAATGGGTATACACAGTTACCTCCAGAGAAAGAATGAAGAACTGGTGCCCAGGTCTACACTTGGGCAGAGAAGAGTAAGACTGAAGAAAGGATGAACATGAATTTGACATAGCTGTATATATGTGATAATATGAAAAAGGATGATTAGAGTACAAGAATATGTATTGGGATGACAGATATGCTTTGAAATAATGGAAATCAATAAGAATCATTACTATGTGGGGGCAGGATGAAAAGGTACTAATAAATTAATTGCCAATCTGAGCACCCACCACATACTGACTGTCTCATTCTTAGGGGAAATCCGGGACAATGCATTCTGCTGTAGTAACTTTATGACTTCCATTTCCAGCAGGATTCTGAGCTGTAAAGTCTGAGCTGAAAATACTCTGTGTTTGCTTAGCTTTGGAAATTGTCCAAACTGAAGGGTTAAGCCCTGTCATGCTATCTCCAGAACCACCTTGTCTGTTGTAATTCCCATTCATGGAGGTAACCCTACCAAAAAATCTGGCCTGCCACAACCTGTTATTGGTATATTCCAGCAATATTGCTGAAACCATACCATGACCAGTTTGCCACAATACTGCTGTGTTGTCACAATTATCATGCAGATTAGGTTGCTATAGCCTTTTCTTTCCACAACCTAATGTGGTAGAAGGGTCACATAAAAGTTTCCTTCTGCAACCTTCAGTAGGAGATAGCTGCAGGGTTGCCAGAAATAAGTAGCAGCAATGTAGCAGCAACTGTTTTGTTGCTGCCTTGCAGTAACCTTTTCCAGCCACCTTCCAGCAACTATTGAGAGAGTCAGTAGGGTTGCCAGAAATATGTACTGTAGCAGCTATATGTCTGCAAAATGTGTTGTTGCTACCATGCTGCAACCTTTCATACACCATATCCCTGCCAATACTTTTCCAGCTTGGTTGTACCCACCCCATGAAATTGGGCATGCATGTGAAAGCAGCAGGAGAAGAGTGGATATGAGACCAGGAGTACCTATTTGTATGTGTGACACAGAAAGCAGTAGACATTAAAAGAAAGCACTGCCCTGGGTAAATAACTTGTAAACAAATAAACAAAAAAATTAACAAAGCATTTATGTACAAGTTTTGTTCAGGAAGGCACACTGAGCATTTTGGGGGGAGGAGGGAACATTTAATTGCTTTCATGGCCATGAGGTGTAGTGGGACAAGAGTAGGGATGCTAAATGGGTAGTCATCAAAGGTCACTGTAGGGAAGAAGCTACATGGAATTATACTTTGTATGAACAGGATAATGTGAATGAGTGCTAACAGCAGTAAAAGTTGTATTTGAGACTTAAAGGGGAATTGTCAGCTCCCTACAAGAAAAGCACCAGGTGGACCTATAGGTCCCAATTTACAAAAATGCAAAAGACCATCTCATCCCCCAAAAGGAGTATAAGTTTTTTTTAGATACTTACTTGTTAGAAATAGTTATATTTCAGCCGGCCAGCCAGGTGGCAGTGAGGGTTGAGGCACTGGACGCCACACCGATGACCCAGGTTTGGGAACGATCCCGGGTCATCAAGGGTCGGCAGGGGAGGAGAAGGATTGAGCATCCTAGTGACTGCTCTCCTTCTCCAGGGAGGGAGGGTTGGGGAAGCTGCAGCTTTGTCAGCTCCTGGCGGCTGGGGTTATTTCAGGCAGACGGCTTATGACAGTGGGTTGGTGCCGGTGGCATCTGACACATGGTGCATAGGAGTATGCCTAACGTCGTAGTTGGCGCCATTGCATGTTCGTGCCGGGGAACTAGGGAACCCAAACTGAGAAAGACACCTTGGTGTGCTATATGAAGGATGGGTCTGGCAGCGCCACCCCGCTCTAACCTTGGATGCTCCCCCTGGATCTTGACCCCACCAGCTTCCGCAGTGGTAGTCACATACCCGCTGTGATGCAGCTGCTGTGTGGACCAGAGGAAGGGGTTGAGCTTGGGGCTTGAGTGGTGTGGGGGCTGTGAGACCAACCGGAGTAGGGGGAACCATCGGTAACACCCCCCCAGCCACATGAGGGAATAAAATATGTGTAAAAAAAAAAAAAAATAGTTATATTTACCTGGTTGATCCTGCGACCCTCCCCCCACTTGCCATTACCTGCATCCGATGCTCCCAGTGTCCATCCCAGCTAGCCCTCTGATAATGCGCATGACGGGCTATGCTGCGGAGGACACCTATATGACTGTAAGCATACAATTACTTTTGACCATTTATTCTGTGCATACTTGCATTTATATTGCCAGTACCAATCAGCCAAGGAAAGTGTTCAGCTGATCGCTGCAAGCAATATGTGTGGTTATGTGCTTTATAAGTGGTTAAAAGTTACTATATCTTAAGCATATCGATTAATCGCATGCCTAGCTTAGCCCATCATGCTTATCAATAGACAGCTGGCTGCTAAGACAATGGGAGCATGAGGTGTGGGCAAAGGCCATCGGGGATTGCAGGATCAACCAGATAAAAATAATTATTTCTGACAAGTGGCAAAAAAATTAAACTCCTTTCTTCTGAGGAGCAGATAGTTCCCCTTTAAAAATCGTAGTATGCATGTAATAGCTGACTCACACCTAGTATAGGCAGTAATAAAAGAATCACTTTCCTGTTCTTGGTGAGCCAAAGGTAGAGAAACTGGGACACATAGATGGGTACCTGTAAAATAAAAAGAGTGGTTACATAGAATCCATAGTTCTTTGGGAAAGAAAACAGATATGACAGATAAAGCAGGTTACTGGTACTTACTCTGACAGGTTGTTGAAGACTAGAAAGAGACTCTGTAGACCTGTAAAACAAAGGGGAAAATAGGCTATGTTGGTATATGCAAAAGGTGTCAGACTCAGAGTACTGCGGAACTACTTCATCAGAGGCAAAAAAAAAATCCTCAGATACCCCCACTCAGGGTTTTATTTAACTCTAAAAATTGATTAGCGTTTTGCTCATAAAAGTGCTAAATCTTTGTGAAAATGCATAGCTCTTGCCTCAATGTGTTTAACAAAGATAGCACTTCTAGAAAATCTATATAAATACTTTCTGTACAGTTGGTATCGTCCCAAGAAAAAAACTGCTAATCAATTATTTAAAACCCTGCCACTGATGTTAGCAAGGGGCTTAGCCATGGGGGACATTAACTGCATGACCTGCCTTGCCTGAGTGAGTGCAATGAATGGCCACAGTAGCCAATGAGCAATGAAAATCAGTTATGCCAAATTAAAAAAGCAGAATGTGGCCAATGAAAAACACTGACATTTATTATTTTTAGTTAACAGAAATTTTGCAGTTTGCAGTATGTGTCTAAATCTTTCCCCCCATTGCTCATTCAAGTTGCAGCCCTTAAGATGGAGATGGCAGCCCTGAACACTGACAGTGTCAACACAGCAGTGATCAGCATTGTTGCATTCCTCTTCCTGGCCACACAAGTGCAGGTAGTAGATGTCTCCTGCAGCTGCGCCCCTTACTTGCAGTGGTGTCTTGATATTGGGATGGCAGATATGGCAAAGCTGCAGGATCAATGAGATATAATGAAAAAAAAAATACAAAAAACGAAATATGTACACCATTGACATTGCTAACTCCCCCCTCCCCACTGCCTATCAAGTCCACTGGAAACCTTCTAACACTGATCTCACCTGTTGAGGTCAAAAGAAGTCACAGGACCAGAGAATACTGATGGTCTTGCAACAACCAGGATCCTTTAACTTCCTATTTTTCTTCCTTCCTTAACCCTCTTGATGCCCTGATGCCACAGTAATCCTGTGATGGAGGCAGAACTGCATGTGTTCAGTGACTTCACTGGTCTATCACAGGGGTCTGTGTCTATGCTAGAAGGCATCTCTTTCCTCCCTGGGTCTGAAAGTACTGCTGTGAGCAGAAATCCAATCCGTAGGAGTTCTGGAAAGTGGAGCCCAAAGTTCACAACTGAATCTGAGGCTTCTGCAAAGTAACATGCAGCACACTCCTGATGGTCTGTCAGCTCTGCCCAAAACATATTTATGTAAATCATTTTCAACTTAACAAGTAGAGATATCATGATAACATGTTGTGGGATTCCAAGAATGGTGCCGGTGAGCACAGACGTGCTACTCTGAGCTCCATAATGCTTCCCATCGGGTCTAATGAAGTATTTTTTTTTTTACCAGTTAATCCCAGAATACCAAGAAGAGGAGGAAAAATGAAGAAATTTGGCAAAAGAACAAGTTCTTGTTGCTGACAGAGAATTTTTCTTTTTTGTGCCCTGATCAGTTTCTGTTATTCAATTCGCAGTCACGGCCACAGTATTTCTATTTATTTGAAAAGGTTTTAAAAGGAAAGACAACATGACATGTGAACAGCTAGTTTCCAGATGCGTCCTGGGGGGAGGGGTTACAAATAATAGGAAGAGCATGCAAAAATATGGACTGTGGATTTAAAGAAATTAGGTCAGACATTGCCGACCATTAAGTCAAAATATCAGATTTAGAAGCAAGGGTTAGTAGTATTGAAGACAGAGCAAACAATGGATTTACTGAGAGACTTTCAAACACACAAAGGCTCACAAAAACAGAAAACAAGCTACAAGGCCTCCAAAGTAGAAATCAACAAAATAACCTCAGCGTCTTTGGGCTGAAAGATGTGGTAGAAAAATGGAATCCTATTGGTTTTACAATTAATCTCTTACATGCCATAGCTGGTCCACCTCTGGGTGGTACTTCATATATAATTGAAAGGCCACACTGGTCTCTAAAGCCTAAACTGGGGCCCCAATGATTGCCCTAGGTCTTTTGTATTTAACTTGCTAAATTTCCAGCATAAACTTTATATACAAAAATACTAAGAGACAATATATTTCATTTGAGGGCTGCAGTATCAAAATCTTTAATGACCTGTCACCAGAAGTCATAAAAAATGGGATGCATGCCTACTTATCAAAAAGAACTGCAAGATCTGGGCATAAAGTACAGTATGTTTTTTTCTTCCTGACAATTCCATGTGTGGACTTCTAAAGGTACCATGGATTACAATGGATTTATAGTAGCTAAAATCAGCCACAGGAGAAACTTGGCAGCAATATATTCTAACTTTGATTTTTCAGCCACTCAGCCTAAACATGGAAGCATGAACTTACAAACATTTTCACAAACTGCAACAGCTCTTGTACCTAATTCGATTCTTGGCTCTCCATTCGCTAATTAGCTGGTAACAAATGTATAAGAACAAAACTGTGATTTGTCTTCTCCTGATACAGCAGTGAATAATGATTCCTCCCTTAGATTTTCTTGGGTTTGGCTCTATAATTTTAAAGAAGGACTGTGGTCACAAATTACTGGGCTGGCATCAATAAATTCGAAATATGGATCAACATAGCCCCAATCAGCCTCATGCCAAAATTGAGATCCCTAATTTACTTCGTTTAAGAGTTACAAATCATTTTATAACCCTAAATTCACTGCCTGTTCAAAAAAGCCAGTTTCAGTGAAGAGGTGCTGATGATGTCATCTCCTGAACTCACAGTCTAGCCCTCCCTGTCAGCAAGCTCATAGGACCTGTTTCTCCAAAGTTTAAAAACTATGTGCAGATGGTTTTCTCCAGTAAAACAGGCAGCACCATTCAGTAAACATTGCTTTAAAACCTATATGTGTTTTAGGTTTTGTAACAATGTTGACAAATTCATATTTTTGTTTTTGGTGCTTTTTGGTCGTGGTCCTTTTCTCCTGGGTTGCTGGATGCTAAGTCACAGCACACTAATGTGAGATTTGTAGACTGGATATCTCTGATGTGGTGAAAGGCTGTGATCATTCACATCCATAATTCAATTAAGGTGATTTCTCAGGATGGCACTTTAAACCAATTATTCCTATCACCCTGTAAATGGGGGTGGGAAAGGTAGTGCTGTTTTGAAACCTTACTGAGAGTTCCTATGCAGTAGCCAGCTTAATGCTTAATCATGCAATCAATCAATATGTTATTCATCATCAAAGTATGAGTGAATGGGATACTCAGTTGAGCAGAGCTCATTTTCTGTTTTCTCATTGACAGGCTGTTACTTGAGCTATATTCAGGCTCCTCTGCATTGTACTCCACATTACAATGATTGTTGTTTTACCATTGCTCACTTTCACCCCTAGTAGGAATTAACACATATAAGGCCCCTATTAAAACTTATTGTAAAGCAGACACTGACAAACAGCAATGCAGTTACCAACACTGCAACACTTGTAGCACTACAACTTCCAAACAGGCACTGCAGAGTAACACTTCACATGGTATCAACAGCCTGGAGGCGTGCTGTCTCAGCATCCTGGAACTCTGGAGAAATGAACCACCCCCAAGAAGGCATTAAAATACAAATTTGTTAACTTTGTTATGAAACTTGAAACACATAGATTTTACAGCAATGTTTTTAGAATGGTGCTGTCTGTTTCACTTGTGAAAACAATTGCAGAATGATCTTTTAACTTTGGAGAAACAGGTCCTATGAGCTTGCTGACAGGGAGGGCTAGACTGTGAGTTCAGGAAATGACATCATCAGCACCTCTTCACTGAAACTGGCTTTTTTGAACAGGTAGTGAAATCAGGGTTACAAAATAGTCCATAACTTTCAAATGAAGTAACACAGAAACCTAATGTTTGGGATGAGATTTATTGGGGGTATGCTTATTCTAATTCTGCAATGTAGCACTTTTGGAGCCAGAGTCCCTCTTTAATATTTAAATGTCCTATTTAGCTCTGGGTTGGCTGTGTGTGATGGTGATTGGGAGCTGGGAGACATCCCTGAAATTTGATCTGCCCAGGCAGGTGAGGCTGGTACCTTGCAGCTCCTAGGATGATCCAGGGATCTCCTGTTGATGTAAATCTGCTTTTAAACACATATTTATTTTTTATTTACTCACACTGCTGATCAGTTGCACAGCCACACAACAACTTATTTTTATTACCTAAGGGTGGTGTGTATGGTGGTCCACATAGCTTGGGAGAGGTAAGTTTAATTGGACTTAAGATAATTGAACCGTCTGGATTCACTTTGGAAGGAGAATTATTTTAAAATACTGGATGCCGTTATGCTAATTGGTAGGGTAATAAGTATTTATTTTAAAATACTGGATGCTGTTATTGGACTGATTGGTATGGGGTCAGGAGTGCAAATGAGCCTTCTGTTTGTTAATTACAGAACCACTGAGTGCTTACTGGACATTTTTGCTGGTTGCAAATGAAAAATTGCAAGGTAAAAGTCGGAAAGCTTGGTGCAGATACTTTGATTGGATGGCTGTCCTGATAATAGAGGAGAATATATTGACTGCGCTATGTCATACAGTACATCTCTGACTAATCATTTCAAATCAGGAAATAGTGCTATCTTGGAAGCTGAGTCTAACGGACAATTTCTTGAACCTATTTTTCAAGCTAGGTAGCTTCACCTGTTAAATGCTCGTGCCTTTAGAACCCTTCAACTTTTGAACATCTGCTCATTTCTCCTGTTTTCAAAGAAAAAACATGGTGACACACATGAAAAGGATCTAGCTTTGGAACTAGCATTTCCCGATCTGAAATCCTGTGCCTTGTACATGTACAGCAGCAATTGACAGGCACAGTTATATACTAATGCAGGGTTTTTTTTTCAGACTGATTATTATTAGCTTGGATTTAAACATAATAATTACAAGTTTGAAACCTGTCTGTTAAAAATGCAACACAGTGGTTATTTATCCTTCGTTAAGCTGAAGAGCCTTTATCTTACTGAAACCTTTATGACAGAGGGTTACTAATGTATATTGACAATCTTTTTTTCCTTTTTGAGCTGGTATAATCCTATATTGACAAATCAAATGTTTATATGCTATTTTATTGAATTTTTAGTTATAATACTTAGGGAGCTGTGATGCTACAGAGCATTGCATGTGTCCATTAGAATTTTTTCTTAACATTAAATGCAGTTTTTAGCTTAATAAAAAAAAAAAAAAATTTTAAGCATAGAATCTATAGTTATAGTTTTACATAGCACAGTATATTTACCTTATAATGGCTCTGTCCTTAGATGTTGCTAGAGTACATACAGTGTCAGCATTGCAGGACATTTGCCAGTAACTACACAGTTAAGGTGTGTACTGTGAGTGTACACTCTGGAACTGAGGTCTCTTCCCATGTTAAGGTGTGGGCTGTGTGCCACCCACCACTGGTGCTGGACAGTCACAGTGGTCAGACAGGGTGGAATTTAATCACTTGACTGACTGTGGACATAACCCTAGCACTGAGTGCTTGCAGTGCCAGAAGGACATCCATCTCTGGACACCCCTCTCTGGGACAAGGGCATGGATCTGTGAGCCACCCCTGCTGTGTGGTAACTGAGCGAGGTGGTATGTTGCGCAGGTCCAAGAGCCCTGCAGCAACCAGTGGCACTAGTGTGTGGCATGTATAGCGCATGTATATGAGCCACAGTGTGACAGATAGGAAAATAGAGAACATTGTTACTTATAACCCAAAAATACAGAAGCTAGGGGAAACACAATTGAGCTGAGGCTAATTTACTAGGGGGTCCCACCGTAGTCAGGTACCGAACATATCATAAATATAACGAGTACACTATAATTGCATATACACATACATAAACAAGGGTTAAAGAGGACAGGAAATTAGTTCTAATATGAAGCTGTTTATAATGTTACCATTTACAGAAATAATATCCATAAGCCTGAATGATCCATAGGTAACTGTACCTGAATAAAAAGTGATAGGAAAAACAGTATTTTGCATTGTTTTGATTTTATGGGCAGCATTCTGTTAGTTCTCTTCACAGAACCAGTGATCTGGAGTTTTAACTATGTCACGGTTTGAGCAAAGAACTAAAAGCATGGTTCTGATAGGACAATAGCTCATATTTAGCATTCTGTACTCAAACCGTACATAGTAAACACACCAAGTTACTGGTTCCATAAACAGAACTGTGCAGAATGTTGTCCATAAAAAGAAAACAATTGAAAACACAGTTTTTCACATCAGTGTTTTATTAAGGTACAGTTAAATATGACTAATTTGGAGGCAGGTTTATCACTTCTCTTACTAGGAACATTACAAACTGCTGCCAATTCGCACACATTTCCTGTCCCCTTTAAGGAAAACCACATTAGAATGAAACATTAAATTCAACACGTGCTGGTACAGTATGAAAGAAGTACAAACAGGCTGAGCTGCCAAAGTACGATTCATGACACCAAAACAGGTGCTCATTTAAGCTCTCTCTCTAGCCATGACGTAATCATATATCAACTAATCCAACCAGAGACTGGTCCCAAAGCGTGAGGCACAGCAGTGCAATCTGCTGATGGAAGGTGTGCCGTGGGGCATGAAACGACTGTCTGTCGCTGTATGCAGGGCTATCACCCTCATGTGCCAGGCTGCACAACGGACATAGTGCCACACAGGAGTACACTACCTATGTACAGATCAACTACAAGCAACACAGAGCAGTCAGTGTATGTATCTGGCCATGGCACAGTGCCATCTTGCACCATGTTTCAGAACCCCAGGAGCTGGTCCCAGTCCCATCTGACAAGGTCACCATATTGATGGCAACACTGCTCCCCCATCCTGTCCACACCTGTGCAGCCAGAGAGGTGTCTTTCCTCTGAGGCCCAAATCTGTCCCGAGGGTGCTCAAGGTCCTCCTTGCCACAGAGCTGGCCCTCCCTGCCAACCACAAGGTCCACCAGGTTGGCCAGCTCAACATCTCACCAATGCTGTTCATGCTGCATGTGTGCCCTCATCCTCCTGGACCTGCTTACAGTATGGCTGCCCTAACACCACTGGTGTCTTATTGCAGCAAAGTTGCAAATCGTGCATTTTGTACAATAAAAAAGCAATGGGTTGTGCAGCGTTATGGTGTGCTGTGCTGTATGTGCACCAGAATAGTGATTTCAAGATGCTGTGCATGAACACTATGCGCTGGACCATGCATTACCATGCAAAGTCATTGCGCAGCACTGTACCCTGCATGTGCAGCACAACTAAGGAGCCATTTTGGGAAAGTTCTGGAAGGAAATATTAAATGTTTAGCAAGCTCAACCCTGGCCAATACATAAAGATTTTTTTTATCAAATTTATTTTAATTTTTTTTTAAGTTTACAGGTGTGTACCTGGTGTGTGCCAAAACAAAAGCAAACCATTATAATACCAGTGCTCCCCACCAAAGCTGCTTTAAAGTCTGCAGTTCATTCATATCAATTTAGTTTTCTTACTTGATGTCTTTTCATCAGTTTTACATGTTAGAGAGGTTATTAGTTTCATCATTCAGCTAAATTATGATCAGCCTGACCAACACAAGGTGACCAACTCATCGTCCAGGAAAAAGCTTCACATTTTAAATTTTACCTTGCTATGCTGAACTGAGCTCCCCCTGCTTTCTCTCTGTCTTATGGGGAAACCACTCTCTGGCTTAATTTCTTACATAGTATGCT
Source organism: Neoceratodus forsteri (assembly GCA_016271365.2). NCBI lineage: Eukaryota > Metazoa > Chordata > Ceratodontiformes > Ceratodontidae > Neoceratodus > Neoceratodus forsteri. The sequence continues at coordinate 396,004,764 of CM028136.1, read as the reverse complement.
CTGGCCCATAAGAGGCTCACAGGTGATCATTGGAGAGCCCACCAATTACGAGAAGGCCACATCTCTCCTACTTGCAATTTAATAATAAAGATTTAGCAAGCTCAACGCAGGCCAATACATGAAGATTTTTATCAAATTATCAAAGTTTACAGGTGTGAACCTAGTATGTGACCAAACAAAAGCAAACAGTTATAATACCAGTGCCCCCCAAGCTGCTTTAAAGCCTGCAGTTCATTCAAATCATTCAGTTTTCTTACTTGATACAACTGAATTGATTTGAATGAACTGCAGGCTTTAAAGCAGCTTTAGTGGGGAACACTGATATTTTAATTGTTTGCTTTTGTTTAGTCGCACACCAGATGTACACCTGTAAACTTTAAAAAATAAAAGATAAATTTGATAAATATCTTTATGTATTGGCCAGGGTTGAGCTTGCTAAACCTTTAATATTGAATTGCAATGCTGGCTTGGTGGTGCTGAGGGTTGAGGTGCTAGATGCCACACCTCATGCTACACTGGTGACCCAGGTTTGGGAATGGACTCGGGTCATCGGGGGTTGGCCAGGGGAGGAGGATTGAGTGTCCATGGGACTACTGTCCTCATCCGGGGGGGGGTGGAGTGAGGTACCCATGAATGTGTTTGCTCCTGGCAGTGGCTAGGGGGTAGTGTGAGTCACAGCATGATGGAGGGGACAGAGAAGGCAGACGTCCGATGTACGGTGAGCAGAAGCAAGCATTACAGCATCACTGATGCCCTTGCAAGCTCGTGCTTGGGGGGGGGAACTCTAGGGACAAAATTGCCAATCCTCCGGCACACATGAAGGCCTGGCCACAGTGCTGCATCGGACACTCCCAAGAGCTCCCTCTGGTCCCAACCCATTAGTCTTCCGCAAGGGGGTCCGCAATGTGACCTTAGAGAGGGAGAGGGTGAGGAGGTTGCAGCTTGGGCACAGCGCCTGTTGCAGGAGCCGCCAGGACAGGACCAGAATAGGGGAACTATAGGACCACCCCGGCAGGAGGTAAAAGGCTGATAAATAAAGAAAGAAACAAACAAAAAAATATATTGAATTGCAAGTAGGAGAGTTGTGGCCTTCTCCTGATTGGTGAGCTCCCTAATGATCACCTGTGAGCCTCTTATTGGCCAGGCAGGAACGACTGCCCAGGTTTGGTGTAATCGGCTCCTGCTGGTGCCCTTGGTAAGAGGTTCTTAACCTACTTGTGGCTCACTTGCTTATTAAAGATGTTATACCTGCATATCTGAGTTTGACTGCAATTCTTGAGGTTGGTGGCTGGTGTGGTAATTCTATCTCATGTGGTATATTTCTTTGCTGCACATCTAGCCAGTGGGGTGACTTTGCTTGTATTTCAGCTTGCTACCAATTATACTGACCACAGAGCATAGTTAGAGCTGTGCTAGCACCCCTACTAGTATCACCTCTCGACAGAGGCTTCTTCTGACACTATTTTTGTACCCACCTAACTGTATTCTCACACCTGTTTGAAAAAAGCATAAAAAAGTGTGCAGTGTTAAATAGTGCATGTCATTTACTGAAAACATAAAATCCATACCAAACATTTACAAACTCATTTGCAATGATGTCTGCATCCAGGCCTATTCTGTATTTCAAATGCTTCATTTAGTTTAAGTTGTAATCACCCCTGGTGTCAGTCTTTAAAAGTTAAGGGTCCCCAAATGAGCAGTATACATGGTGCATTTGGATTTGCAGTTCCTCTATTTATTAGGGAAACCGATAAGACCAAGATTCTATGAGGACCCCTTTATATTGCTATGGTGGATCAAATTAACTGCTTCCAAAGAACAATAACACAGTGATCCACCAACTGCAAAAAAAAAAAAAAGTTATGGAGGGATGTGGGTAAACAAAAGAGAGAACTGAAAATCAAAAAGCCCCCAAAATGCATCAAATTTAACAGATCTGAGGCCAGATTCTCAAAACTTTGCACAGTGTTTAAAGTGCTTGCATGCCATTTGCGTGGGATTGCAATTTGCAAAAGGCCAGTTTGCACACATCAAAATGCTAAGCAGGCATGCAAAAAAAATGTATGCACGATGCAAAAAGGGAGGGGGAGGGCCCATGCACACAGGCACAATGTTGTTCTCATAGCATTAGCGGCACGTAAAGTGCCTTTGCGCGGCACTTTGAGCAGGGCTAAATACCATCTATAAAACGGTCCCCTTAATCCTGGCTAAGCCCAGAGACAGAGCTAGGTAGTGCACGCAGAAACATAATGGTGGGCGTTACACCACAGCTTCTATACAAGGTGGGAGAGGCCCTCCAGGATGAGCAACAGCAACAGGAACATCCTGGGCCCGTCTATTGCCCAGTACCGGACAAGAGTCTCCTTTAGGACACTGACTGATGACCAACTGGTCGGCCTGTATTGCTTCAACTGGGCCATGCTCAGGCAGCTGTGTGAACTCCTGGATGAAGACCTGTGCAGCACCACCCAGTTCAGCCATGCCCTGATGGTGGAGGTGAAGATGGCTGCTGCCATGTGACCCCTGGCAACAGGTACCTTCCAGACACCCCTTGGGGATACCACTGGAGTATTGCAGCCATCCATCTCGTGCCTGCTGGCCCAATTTTTAGATGCTGTGCTGCTACACGCTAGTGAAGGCATAGTATTCCCTAGCACCACAGCAGAACGAACAGCAAGAAAGCAGCAGTTTTACTGGGTAGAGTGCCTGCCACGAGTACGTGGTGCAATCTACTGCACCCATGTGGCCACCCATGCACCACCTGACCTAGAGTCAGATGCCAGCCTGAACAGGAAAGGCTAACACTCCATAAACTGCCAGGTGGTGTGTGCAATACCACAGCACACATCACCAGAATGCTGGCGTGCTACTCCTGGAGCACCCATGATGCCTTCATCTAGTAAAATTCATCTTGTGCCAGAGATTTGAAGGTGGTGATATACCCAGTGGACACCTTGTGGGTGAGTATGCTCTGTGGGACAGTACAGCAATCCCCCATGAAGTACACAGGGTTGCTTCCCAGGGTCGGGGGGGGGGGTTCAGAAACCCAAGATGATATCTGAAATGTGAGCAAGAGTTAATTGCCAAGATCCTGGCAAGGCTCCAATATGTATGTGTCTGTTACAGGTAACAGTCTGTGGGTGAGAACACTCTGCAGGGCAGTACAGTAATCCCCTGTGGGGTACACAGGGGTGCATCCCAGGTTGGGGGGATGGAAACCCCAGAGAGTTTCTGGAATGTGCCCTGAAGTTAACTACCATGATCATGGCAAGACTCAAATATGTCTGTAAGTGTTACAGGTGACAGTGCCTATCCCCTGTGCTCCTGGCTCCTGACCATGTCCTCCATCCCACATCTGAGGTGGAGGAGAGATACAATATAGCACACACCACCACACATAACATCATTGAATGGGTCTTTGGCATGCTTAAAATGTATTCTGTTACCTGGACCTCTCTGGTGGTGCCATTCAGTACACACCTCAGAAGGTCTGTGGCATATTCCTTGCCTGTTGTATGCTACACGACATGGTGCACACCCGTGGAAAAGGGCTGCTGGTCCAAGAGGAGCAGGCAACAACTGACGTGGAGCCAGAGGAGCAGGAGACAGCACAGAGACTACAGCACAGAGATCCGTGCTGGGCACACTGGGCCCAAGAGCACAGAAGCAACATCATACAACAGCTAGCTGTCTGCAGACAGTGAGTAGCAAACACACACATTCTGTCATCAACCAGTTAAAGTTTATTGAAAGTACATGTGAGCACACAGGGAAGTGAAAACCGTATTACTGAAAATGTAAAGTGCAAACATGATATGCAAATACACACAATCTGTACAGAAATAGGAAACAGATTACTGGGTAGGCTTGCGATAAGACTGACCAATGAAAGAGAGGAACAAGGGAGAATGTGCATGTGTCAGAGGACCTATGCAGGAGTGCAGTGGTGTAGCAAGAAAGGTCCATGTCATACACACTCAGTCCTACTGCTGCCCTTACGTAAATAAAATGTACACACTCCTTCCAAAAACCGCTCCCAAATGCAAAACAGAACTGAACATTGTCAAATGTCTTATCATTTGCAAAACAGAACTGAACATTGTCAAATGTCTTATCATTTGCAAAACAGAACTGAACATTGTCAAATGTCTATTTTATTTATTTATTATTGATTTATGTCTTTGATAACTGGGTGGGTGCACTGATCCAAAGGACCGTTTTCAGGAGCAACCCAAGCCACAGTATGGCACACTAAGCAATACAGGTGTACAGAACAACAGTAAATACAGGCCTCAACATGATATGCAGGAAATTACAGAATAAGGGGTCATTACAAAAAGTGCAATTACATAAGATACAAGGTGCTAAAAAAGGCCAGCATACAGGTCAAAATACATAGTCACAGGCCAGGCAACAGTCTGAAGTACAAGTCACAAAACACAGAGACCAAACATAATTCTCAGATATGATACATAAAGTGCAAAATGCATTCAGGTGCACTAATAGTGCACAGGTCATCAATTAGATTGGAACTCAGAAATCTAGTACAACACTTCCCCTTAGGAAACAGCGCTGGGATTTAGAGTAGGGAGGCGACAGCAGCAGCCCTGAAAAGTGGGGGAAGAGGATAGGTGAGGAAGTGGTGAATGTAGAAAGGATGAGACCCCACTAATGGGTAGGGGAGACGGTGGGAGCGGATGCCAGAGATTATCCTGGAGAGCAGTGGCATTTGTCTTCAGTAGCCAGTCTTTTAAATTGTTTTTAAAAGAGAGATGGGAGGTGGAAGAATGGAGTGATGTGGGGAGTCTGTTCCATAGGGAGGGGCAGAGATGGAAAAGGCTTTACTGCCCATGATAGAGGAGATTTGTGGAACTCCCGGGGGGGGGGCAGATGATTCGTGGAGGCTACTACAGTAGCTACCACTCTGCCCATGAGGAGGGATGAGTACGGGAACAGGTGGCCACCTCTCAGAGTATTGTTAACTAAGCAACCAAGGGCATAGTCAAACTATCCTTGCAGTGGGAGCCAACCAAGTGACTGGTACAATACACAATGATGGGTAGAATAGGGGACATGGAGGACAAAGCGACAGATACTGTTGTAGACTGAGTTCAGTCTAGAGCACAGAGCTGAGGATGCAAGGAAATATCTTACCTATTATCTATTGGGACGCCAATTGTTCTATGATATTTGTAATATAGAATGTGGTATGTGATTGTCTCACATGAGACATCCTGTGCTTCTGGGTGATCCTCCCCCCCAGGTCAGAGAAAGCTACAGGCTATATTAACCTGAAACCAGGAGGTAATTAAAAGACTAGAGAGAGACTTAATTAAGGGTCTCCTGTTCCTGTCTTAATTAGAATTGACCCAGCTGCCAGGATATAGGGCTCGTAAATTTTTATGAAGTCTTAGAGAGGAAAAAAACATGTTATATCACCATGGTGCTAAAAGTCATAAAATTCTTTGATGTGCCCTGGGAATAGGAATGGCTTGAGATCAAAGAGGGAATGTTAATTAAGGAGTCATATTGGGAAATGAGTTTTTGCTGATGTCACCTTAATTGAAATACCTCCTGATAGGACATCCTGTTGGTATATTTGTTATATTCTAAAAGGAGGAGCTAGATGACATCATAGGGTGTGGAAACAGAGTTTTAAAACTGTATACTGTGTTTGAACTTGGTGACATTTTCTTTTTGGGATCTTAAGAAACAAGATCTAACTATAAGCACTATAGAGGTAATACTTTAGATAAAAAAAGGTCTAATTGTATTGTGGTAGGAGCTTTTGTTTGTACTTTTCCTTGTTTTCTTTTAAGTGATTGTATGCTCTTTGATATAGTGTTCTGTGTTTATATTTTACATATTTTTATCCATTTTACTAAATATATTATTTTGAAAGTCTGCCTGGGTCTTCCAAGTTCTTTCTTTTGTATGTGATGTATAGAGGGTTAAGATTGACAAAACTGTTCAAGAGCTTGATGGTGTTCCTAAACTGGGAAAAGGTAAGAATATACCTAAGGTCTTTTATGGAGTTTTAAGGATTAATTTTGGATACCTGGTTAGGTGCCCTTAGGCGACAGATATCTTACATTCTCCCAAAGAGAAGATTATGTGCATCTTTACATTTGGGTACGCTAGCATAAGATTCACAATTTGAATCCCCCCAGAACGTGAGACTAAAGGTGATTTGAACCCGCAAGCAGAAAGGAGGGTTACCCTATCTGTTATGTAAGTAATAATACCCTCCAGGGTGGGTGTTATTGGGATATAATGGACCGCCCAGGGGCACAATGAGGCCAGACGTCGCAGACGGAGGGCCTTATAGCCCATGGAAGGTTCATTATATCCCATAACGCCCACCCTGGAAGGTATTATTACACTTAGAAAATGGTGATGTGTGTAAGTTTTAAGTGAGTAATAAATTATCAGAGAATCTGTTTGTAAACTGATAGAAAGTGTAGAAAAAAATGTTTTGTAAAGTAGTCCCTAAGCTTGTGTGCTGTTCCATTTAGTTATGTCACTCCCCTCTTCCACAGAGTGAGTTATTTTGTCAAGTAACACCCTGTAGTAACCGGCGAAAAAGAAAGAAAAAAATTAATTTAGTTCTGTGCTCAAGCTGCGCAACTTTGTTTTATCTGGAAGTGTGGTGGAGAGGCATGAGACTTTGCACGATGTAGAAGGAAGGTCGGGAGCTGTATTTACATGGAAATCAAGCAAGTTTGTGATAGTGGCCAGTGTAGCGTGCTGTGACAGGTGGAGCGGGTGGTAGCGTGGTTTCAGCTCTCCTTTGTGTCTTCAAATGCTGCAACACAGAAAAAGAGTAATTTAAAAAAATATATTTATTTACTTAATTCTGGTTGATAGAAGACATCGTGGTACTCCAAATGAACCGTGGTACTGTGGTTGTGTACCCTGGTATGTTAACATCCCAGTCATGGTTCTCTGTGTACCATGTTTCTGTGACTGCCACGATATCCAGGCATTCCTCTTCCATCAAGGACACGAGTTCAGGGAGCTTGTGGCCCAGTCTATGGGCATTGGTACTCATTACCCTCCATTTCTTGATGGCCTTACCCCTTTTTGCCCCACCACTGTCCTTATTGCCTTTTTCATTTTCTCCATTTACCTCAGCCTTTCTCCCTATCAATGTCTCTATCTTGGTGTTTACCTCACTTACTACCCTGATTTTTTGGGGGGGGGCTAGGATTTCCCTGCTCCTTTCCAGTGCCTCCCCTCCTTGGCTAGTTTAAATGCTTGCCAATGAAGCATTTAAACCTGTCACCTAGGATCCTGGTTCCCCTCCTGGAAAGATGCAGACCATCACACCAGTATAGGCCTGCATCACTCCAGGTGGACCCCCAGTCCTCATGAAGCCAAACCCCTGAGCGCTGCTCCAGTTTTTCAACCACCGATTGAATCCCATGGTGTGGAGCATCCTAGCCTCACCCATGCCATAGACAGGCAGCACCTCCAAGAAGGTTACCATGCGTGCTACTTGTCTAAGTCCCCTCCCCAACTCCACAAACTCTTCCTGCACTGCTCTGATCCCTTTCTCAACCAGGTCATTTGTCCCTAGGTGAACAATGACATCCAGCTCTCTCCCCCCCTGTGCAGCTGTCTGGCGATCCTGAGGATTTTCTCCCTGTGGCTTCATAGCCATGGCTACAGGCAGGCACCATACCTCCCTCTCCCCTTCCTCCCCCAGTTCTATGCTCCTAACAGTGGAGTCCCCCACCAGGAGTTGTTTCCTTCCCCTGTGGGGTCCCATGCCACCCTCTTGTGGGTCTCCTTTGTGGAGGTTCCCAGCATCCTCCTTGGTCTTCACTACAGGTGCCTCCATAGAGGAACCATACTTTGCCTGAATGGCATATGAATTGTGGAGAGGTATAACTGGAGGAATGGACCTCTGTTCCACCACCATCACCCTCCCTGAGCCCACTGTGGTCCAACTGCTCCTCTTTCTTGGCAGTCTCTAAGGCAATGGCAGTGGCCCTGGTGGTCCCTGGGTGGGAGAGGAGGTCTCCCAAATCCTAGCCATCTCTGCCTGGAGATAAGCAACCTCCTCCCTTAGCCCAGAAAGGTGCCTGCAGATGAGACAACACCACATCATCCAGAACGTCTCCTGGAAGACTGCTGCTCCACAGCCACTGCACTGCACCACTCCCATCATGTCTTATTTCTGGACCCTTAACTGTTGTTTTGAATACTTACTCTTTCCTATGTTTTTTTTCTCCCTACTTACATACTGCCTCTGTGCCCTTCAAGCTCCTGATCTTCCTGTTCTGAGACAAGAAGTTCCTGTATTTCTCAGTAGTCTCCTTACTTGCTCAGAGTCAGAGATCTTGCAGGTAGCAGGGTCCCTGTTCATGTAGGGCTTTATAGGTCAGTAATCTGACCTTGAAGGTGATCCGCCACTGTACTGGCAGCCAGTGCAGTCCGCGCAGCACAGGTGTAGTATGACTGATCCTGGAAGTACCAGTCAAGAGCCTGGCCACTGCATTCTGCACCAGCTGCAAGTGGTGGATATCAACCCCCAGTAGCCCTGGGTAAAGGGCATTGCAGTAGTCAAGGCGGGAGGTCACGAAGGCGTGGACCAACTTTGGAAGATCATAGGGAGGAACCAGATGCTTCACCCGGGTGATATGCTTCAGATGGAATAATGAGGTCTTAACAATGGCCAACACCTGCGATCTAAGGGTCAAGCCACAGTCAAATATAATGCCCAGGTTCTGCACCTGGTCTGAGGTGATCAGCTGAACACCCCCGAGCCAAAGCCCAGAAGGCTGCCCTACCGACAAACCTGCCTCCCGATGACCTGGGTCCACAACCAATACCATAGTCATAGCCGGGTTCAACCACAGCCAGCTGACACTCATGCAGTCCTGGATCTCGGAAAGACAGTTATTAAAAGTTGAAAGAAAGCCATCTTGCCTGTGCACAAAGGACATGTACAGCTGAGTGTCATCTGCATAGCAGTGAAAACTCAGCCTGTACTGCCTAATAATGTCTCCCAATGGCAGCATGTACACTGCGAACAACATGGATGACAAGATGGAGCCCTGAGGTACCCCGCAGGATAGGGGGAGAGGGGCTGAGGAATAAATCCCAGACACCACTCTCTGAGTCCTACCCTTGAGGAAAGATCAAAACCATCTGAGGACTATACCAGACAGTCCACAGATGAACCACAGGTACTCCAATAGCACACCATGGTCCACAGTGTCAAATGCTGCAGAGAGGACAAGAATGACCAAGATGGAACGAATCCTCCGATCTCTCACCATCAGGAGACGATTTAGCACCCGGACAAAGGCCATCTCAGTACTATGTCTCTTCTTAAACCCCAACTGGAGAGAATCATTGACATCGTGGATGGATAAATGATCATTCAGCTGCAGCGCAACCAGCTTCTCAATAACCTTACCCAAAAAGGGCAGGTTAGAGACAGGTCTGTAGTTAGCTGGACAGCCCGGGACAAGGGAGGATTTCTTAAGAAGTGGAAGTACAACTGCCTCCTTTAGGGGATCTGGAAAGACCCCTTCTCCAGTGAACTCCAGACTATCTTGGCTAGGACAGGGCCAATCTCATCAATGCATCCTACAAGAAGGTGCGTTGGGCCCGGGTCCAAACTACAGCAGGTTGGCTGCAGAGTCTGGATGATCCTCACGATGTCCATGAGTTCCATCTGGTTGAAGTCGGACCATGCGAGCTGGGTGTCCGCAGCCCCCAGCTGACCTCCACTATTACCAACAGAGGGGGCTGAACAGATCCTGGACCTGATGGTGGCAACCTTATCTGTGAAGAATTGAGCAAACTCATCACATCTCTCTTGTGAAAAGCCTCCACAAGGCTGAAGACAGATTGGATTGCACAATCTGTTGACAGTCTGGAAGAGCTGAGCTGGTCGGTTCCGTGCAGCTGCAATCTCCCTGGACAGGAACTCTGCCTTCTTATGGGTGATTGCCAGTTGAAAGGCAACATAATGGTTCATCAACCTAAGTCTGTCACCATCCAGGCCCAATTTCCGCCAGCTTCTCTCTAGCCTTCATCCCACTCTCCTCATCTCCTTATTGTTCCATCAAACCATGGGGACCTTGGGCAAAGAGTGAGGGGATGAACCTGAGCAAGAGTTATGGAATCCAGGGCCTCCACCACCACCATCTTATAGGCTTGTACTGGATTCACTGGATCCATGCATTCACTCAATATGCCCCATAGGTCCAGCACCACCATTAGACCATCTGGGGTCACTCCTCTCAAAGGGTAGTACTGAACCATCTCCATGGGGGCAGGCCCATTGGGGTGAGCCTCAAAACTGAACCTTATGGTATGATGGTCAGGCCAACCGACTGGCTCCACGACCACGTTGGAGAACTCCATCCCTGTGAGGAACACCGAGTCCAAAGTGTGTCCACAGTTGTGGGTCACAGAGGTAATAACCTGTGTGAGGCCCAATGAAGTCATTAGTTGGAGGAAGTCCTGTCCAAATTGCGAGAGTTTATCATCGACCGAGGCATTAAAATCCCCCAGAATTAACCATCTGGGTGATCCCAAAACCTCGTCGACGATGAAGTCCGCGTCTTCCTGCAGGAAAACTTTCCCATCTCCGGGTGGACGGTAGATGAGAAGTATCATGCACCCTACACCCATGCCCACAATATACTTGAAGGAGTTGATGGTCCCCACTGGTACCTCCATAAGGCCCAGTTCCAATCTAAAACAAATGGCTACACCTCCGCCCCTCCAATCCATCCTCTGGCGGTGTATTACTGAGTACCTGGCCGAAACTGCTGAAGCCAAAACAGGGCCTGCATTTTCATCCAGCCAGATATCAGTGATGCAAGCCACATCTGATGACCCAATAAGATCTGCTATTAAAGCAGTCTTGCTCTTGATTGATCTAGCATTGCATAACACTGCCCGAGTAGGATGAGCAATTGAGGAAGGCCAAGTCACCTGCCTGCATATAGCAGAATCCTTGGGTATGGGAACAAGGAAGGGAGGACCCCTTTTCTGGACCCATTTTGCCCCAGGGCATCTTCTTGTCCCCACTACCCCAATCCACCAACCCCTCTCCATTTCCCCTCCAGGTCCAACCCCCAACATCCTTCTCCTCCTAACTATCCCCAGAGTTCTACACACCCCATATGCCTCCGGAGACAGTGGAGGACAATTGAAAGGGCGGAGGTCCCTGTGTCTGGAAGGGCAATAGCGCCTGACCATCTTCACACCTCCAGAGCACATTACAACAAGCAAGCAGCAAGCAACACCAACCCAAAATGTACTCAACACTCATACACTTCAACATCATGCAAACAATACAATATCCACACACTAACACACCATATACTCCATCAATTAATCAACACACTCAAAACTCCTCCCACAAACCACCCCAAACATTAACTTAATATATAACTTGACAATATAAATAAGATGAAAATTAACTAAAATGATATTGCAATTTGTAAATCAGCAAATCAAAAAGCAGTCACTATATATCTCTAATTTAAGAATTCTTATTGAAGTCCATAGAGCTCTCACCTCTGTGGACAAAACCAAAATGACTAATTAAAAGTTCAGCTGCCACTTGAACTCAAAACAGTCAAAACAGACATTTAAAGAGAAGGATAAAATTATAAGGCACTCTCACTGCCAAGTCTTGATTTAGAGGTCACTTTAGAGTCCAGATTCAGATCCCTGTCCCAGGAAGAGAATCAAATTCCGTGTCAAAGTCTTCTGAAAGAATCCAATAAAACCACAGGTCTCAGGCTCATACCCATGACCGCTGCCTCACAGACCGACCAGGGCAGTTCACAGTAGAGGAGGGGTACTAGCAGGATCATGCGGAAAAAGCAGGGGCCTCTAGGCTAACACCGTGGAGGCAGTGCCCCCCCTCACCTGCCCAGTCCACAGCTACAGTGCCCGGGGTACGTCAGTACACCGACTGACCCCCTGGACCACTTAGGGATTACAGACAGATCCTCACCCACCCTTTGGCAAACCCCTGTCTGCGCCTTCTGCTCGACTGGGCACCAGCCAAGTGGTCACCCCCCCAGGATAAACCAAGCCCAACCCACTGCCTGCAACAATCCTGCAGATCCCCAAAAATGATGGACAGAATGCTCACAGTTCACTTCCCAGTAGAACAATACTATCCAGCTCCTTGTCCATCCACCAAACGTCTCCTCCACACGCCCCAGCTCTCATCAGCCACACTCCTGGTTCCTTCCTCACTCCAGATCCTCCACCTATTGCTCCGATGACCCAGGTTCCAATACCAATACAGAGACAGGTAAAAACTCCAAATCGGGACCTCACTTATGAAAATAGTAAAAATAGTTTTATTTATCTAGCACAATGAATTTGTAGTACTAGATAACACAGAAAAAAATTAGGTTTTGTAAATTTATAGCTTCCTGGCACTCTGTGAAATCCTCTCTAAGACCGAATTCATGCACACTACCTCCTCGCTAACTCACTTCAATTCCCTATCTAACTGCTACTAATAACTCTAACTAAAATAAAAACAATATAAGAAACTACATCCATAGATGCAATAAACTTGGTCTACATATGAAACCAAGTAACTATAACATGAACAACTGTAACACAGATGAAAGTAGCAACCAGCTAACTCTAGACTAACGAATAAGGAAAGCAGAGTGCCCATGAGAGACTTCCAAGGCAGGGAGAGTAACCTAAACTCTCTTAAATATGGACCAAATAGTATCCTGAGATGATAGTGGCTGAATATGAGCGACCGTCAAAACAGCGATTCATATTCAGCGCTGTCTCCATGGGCTACCCTGCAAGGGTAGCGACCCTACGCAAAGGGGGTGGGGGATAACAAAGGGAAGGGAAGGGGAGGGATTTGGAAGGGGTTTGTAGGGGAGAGATGAGCCTGCTGCAGCTGAGTCAGCCATGTTGTCTGGTGGTGAGGGTGGCTAGCTTTGGCACAGCAGGTACTGGGTTCAGGGCTGGGGACCAGGAGACAATATTTTGCTGCTGCCTGTGGCTGTCTTTATTCTTTTGTGCTGCAACTGGAGTGTCACCCCTTCCCTGGCATGCACCCCCTGGAGTTAGCAATCTATAGTCAGTGGGGTGTAGGAGGCAAAGTCCCCCCCCCCTGCAAAAACACTTAATGTTGTTGCCGGCTGTTAGGTTGTCGGCGTCTGTATATCGCCAATTTGCTTTTCGTCGATATACACTCACCATAATAGCAATCGCTATTTCGCGATCGCTATTATGACAGAACCTTCACAAATGTAGATTTCAGGAGAGGATAACCTACTGCAACACTATATGTAGAGGGCTCCTGTAACAGAGAATCGGGGAATGAACAGAGCAATGTTTCTGCGACACGCATCCACTAGATGGTCGTCACCAAAGGTTCAGCTATACATTAAATCCCCCCTGATTCTCCACATGAAAGTGAACCTCTGAAATAAAGGAGTGGGGCAAAATCCCCTGGAAGTATTGTTATGGTGGCCAGGTTCCAAATTTCAGTAAAGCACCCTGATCCTGAGCATTAAGTGGCAAGGGTACTATACACGATCATGAATTGGGAGAAAGTACGTAGTACCTGCGTGTCACAGGGCTAACTGATGGCCTTTGTTTTTTGCATGGTATACTCCACTGTGGCTGGGCTTCCCCAGAGTGCCCCCGCCTTGCATGTCACCCAGTGGAGCAGGGTCTTGTTGTTGTCTTTATATCCTGCTGCACGCCTGGGAAGGGGCACCTCAGTCCCTCTGGTCTGCAACTGTTTCGGCATCTTCTGGGTTGCAAAGTGCTTGGGGCCCCTCTGGGAACATAATGGCACGTCTGGCCAGGTAAGAGGTCTGAAACTTAAGCTGTTAAGCCCAAAGTACTTTTAAGATGGGGGAGTAGGCCAGTTTGTGGGCCAAGGTGGTTGGAGAGTAATCATTGTCAAAATATACTGTTTGGGCTGGATATTCAAACTGCGCCATTCATAGGCGCAAGCCCTTGCGCTGCGCAAAATAGTTGCGCAGGGGTGTGTCCGGGGCGATATTCAAAGGAGTTGCGCTATTGAGCAACCTCCTTTGAATATCACCCAACCACAACCACTGTGCATGGCGCAGTGGAACTGCGCGCCACCTAAGTTGACAAAGTGGAGCATTCAACTGGCGGTGGTGCAGCACCATTGCGCCATGCAAGAAAATCCCGATATTCAAAAGGTGACATGCAAATGGGGCTATAATTCATGCAAGGCACAGGGGGCCATTTGCATCTGATTATAGCCCATTTGCATGCCATTAGCATGCAGGTGCGCAAATACCAAGGACTTGCCTGGCGCCTACCAGGCAGCAGCCATCGAGGGGCAACCCCTGCAGCCTAATCAGAGCAAGAGCGAAAACCCCACCACCACCACCACCCACTGGCCCGATGCGGGCATAGCTTAAATACCCCTGCCTCACCAGCCTGATCAAGGCAGCAATGTCCCCCAACACATCCCTGGTGGTCCAGTGGACCAATAAGCCTCAATCGCTGGCCTGCAGTAATTAAACACCCCCACCTCCCGATCATATCCCTGGTGGTCCAGTGGACCGATAAGCCTGATTGCGGGCTGGAGTTTTCAAACACACACCCCACCTCCCGATCCATCCCTGGTGGTCCAGTGGACGAAAATCCCGATCGCGGGATGTAGTTGTCAACCCCCTGAACACATCCCTGGTGACCTAGTGTCCCCCACCCACCACCCGCAAGCCCCACCACTCCGCTCCCCCCGCAGCTGGCGGCGGCAGCATCCACCCATTTCATTCACAAAACTGAACTGTCTTTATACGGTATGGGCTGCCGCCCATTGGCTCTTAACTCTGCACCAATGGGCGTGCAGTCCTACTGGGCAGTCAGTCGGCAGGAGCAGGGCAGCAGGCGGGTGGGATGCTGCCGCCCGCCGGCTGAGGAGCGGGGTGAGTGGGGCTTCGTGGAGTGGGTGGCGTGGGGACACTAGGTCACCAGGGATGTGTTTGGGGGTTTGATAACTACATCCAGCGATGGGATTTTCGGTCCACTGGACCACCAGGATATGATCGGGAGGTGGGGGTGTTTCATTACTTCAGCCCACGATCGGGCTTATCGGTCCACTGGACCACCAGGGATGTGCTTGGGGGTACATTGCTGCCCAGATCGGGCTGGTGAGGGGGCACAGAGGTGGGTTGAGGGCCAGCCACAGGTGGCAGCTGCTGTGTTGCACCCTGCAATGCAGCAACTCACCTGTGGGTGGCCCTCAACTTGATCCTTTTTTGGGCTCAAAGTTGTGCAGGCGCAGGTTGGGGGTTGCGCCTGCACAACTCTGCACAGCCCGGCTGAATATCGGGCTGTGCAGTTTATGCATGGTTCCTCCCCCTCCAGTTCAGCATGCATTCATTTGCATTGCGCTGTTGCTCAGCATGTTTTCTGTGGTGCAACTGCCTCCTGCTGAATATCGCAGAATGGAGCAAGTTTGGACTTGCGCAGGCGCAACCCTATTGCGCATGGTGCAACCCTTTTGAATATCTGGCCCTTTGCGCCTTATATTGAACCTGCTTCATGTTCCAGGCCCGCAATAAAATGTCCTGCTTAGTGGTACAGCTAAGGAATTTCAACAGGATGGAGTGTGGGCGATCCTCAGGGCTATTAGGCTTGGGTGCAAGGGACCAGAGCACCCTTTCTGTATCCAAAGGGAGCCCCGGGTTAGTTGAAGAGTTTCTGAAAGAAAAAAGTCCTGAAATACCACCATGTCCCAGCCTTTTTCATCTTCCGGTATTCCAGTGATACAGAGATTATTTCTCTGTGACCTGTTTTCCAGGTCATTACACTTATCCAGGAGTTGCTGGCATTCATCCAGGATGTGAATGAGAACATGCTCGAGCCTGTTTGTTCTGGCGTCAGTCTCCCCTGAGTGCATTTCTAGTAGGGCTGTGCGAATACCGAATATTACTTTCCGAATACCACGAATAGTAGGCTATCCGAATATTCGGAACCGAATACCGAATAGTCCACTATTCAGCTCGTATTGGGTCAGCCGCAAAGAAAAAAAAGTAATTCCCGCCCTCCTGGTCAACATTAAATTAATATTTTAGCCCTGGTGTCTAGTGGTCCCACCCCCCCGGCCAATCCCCAGTCCAGAATGAAGAATCCCCTCCCAAAGACCCTCAGCAATGCCCCCAGTCCCCGTCTCAAATATATAAAAATAAAAAAATCTGGTAATTTCCTGGTGTATAGTGGACCACCACCCCCCACCCTGTCAGGAAGTGCTTCCCACCCTCTCCCCCACACCCATGATCCAGGCGGGCCACCCTGCACAGCCCTAAACTCACCTCCACGGCTGGCAGCCCGACTGAGTTTTCAGTGAATGAGCGCAGCCCACCGTTCTCGTCTCTGACTCATGCCCTTCGTCTCTTCTCCTTCCTTGTCCCGTGTTTTCTTTTTGGGGGTGTTTCTGTATCCTGCCATCACCATACCTATTCTTATCATCCTCTTACCCTAGTCCTACGTTCTTGGACCACTCAACTCATATATCCTCCACTCCATGTCCACACACATCGTTATCGAACCTCATCCTTCCTATGCCCTACTTGCAATCTTACCTACCCTCATCCACACCGGCCTTCAAGGCTTTCACTCCATTATCATACGTCATCCATTTCATTCCTCACCTTACCCATACTGACCATCATGGCTTCACTCCATTACCATACATCGTCCAGTTCATATCTCACCCTCACTGTACTGGCCTTCCAGGCTTCAATTCATCATCATACATTGTCCATTTCATTCCTCACCTTCAACCGTTCAGATCTTCAAGGCTTTCAATCCACCATCATCTATTGTTTATTCATTCTCGACCATTCTGTCCTCCCGCATTGACTTCTCCACTTATAGTAGGCTGCATGCTTCACCCAGCCATACTCGTCTCTCCCCTTTGCATCCTTCATTATCATTCTACAGTCCATGCCAACCTTCTATGCTTCCCTCCGTCACTGAACCTCATATATTCATCTCAATCATGTCAGCCCTTAAAACCTATCTATTCAGGTTAGCATTCCCCTGATAGTGTTTAGCTAATAGTTCTAGCCATTAACACTATGCTGCTGTTTGGAATTCATTATGGACAAATGTTTTAACTGGATTTTATGGAATGTTAATGTTGTATTTGATGTGTTTTATTTTGTACAGCACCTTGGCTTTGAAAAGTGCTTTATAAATAAAGTTATTATTATTATCATCCACTCATCCATTCTGACTTCCTAGCTCTAGCCTCACTACTCCTGGTACTTAGTATCTCACCTGTCGGCTGCCGGCTTCGCCTGGTCGTTCTAGTTCCTACCTTCATGAAGTTTGCTTCACTCCTGATTTAGCTTCTTAGTGGACCTGGTTGGCATGCACTCCCATGGTTGCTACTGCGACCTGCCTCCTCCGGACCCATGTTGGGGTTTCTTTTGCTTATTCCGATCTCTCCCTAGGTTTACTCATTCACATCACCTAATCAAGCATACCCCCTCATATGGGTCCTATGCTACCTTGTCTCGACCTGCTCTCCACTCAGAGACGTGCCTTCCATGTCCATTGCTCCATGGCTCAGGGCTGGCCTATAGCTGACGGTCTCACTCTGCACCTACAAAGTCCGCATCCAGAGCATGCGAAGCTCAGAAAGGGGTCCTTCTCCCTGGCCCATAGTGAGAATGTCTTTGCTCCAGGTGGACCTTCAGTCGTTCCTCATTTCTGCAACACATCTGGATGTAGAATTTATGACTTCAAGCTGTGAGGAGTGGGGCTCTCATCATAAGGGCCCCTTTGGCTGCCCAATCAGGTTCAGAGGCACCCTGTATGCATTCTCCATCTGACCATCTCTGATTCACCTGGTCAGTTTCGTAGGCTTGTGTAGGCTGGCTGAGTGCCTCAGCGGTCATTTCTCTCTTCCTTTGCTTTTGGGCATCTAGTTGCAGAGCTGTCACTTGCAATCCTCAACAGCATTCCTGTTAGAAGGATAGAGTGAGAGCTTCTTACAAAATGGGAATCTTTTCCTCTTCCCTCGATCTCGACCGATCTCGACTCTAAATTGCAGTAGCTGAGCCGTCACTAACTAAAACGTCCTTCAGCCTCGAAGGAAGGCGACCTAGGCCTTGGATCCCCAGAGGTTTCCTCCTGAAAGAGTGTTTTTCCTCTCCTCTGTGCCAATGGTCATAATATTAGACAGAGTTAGTGCTTTCATAGGTTCCGTAGTTAGGTTCCGCTGTTGGATGGTGGCCCCAGCTGTTCCCTCTCTCCTTAGGAAGTTCGCCCTTCTGCTTCTTGTCAGCTTTCATTTTTTTTGAGTAATCTCTTTTATCCCCTATGTGCACCAGAGCTACCATTCCTTCAGGCTGCCAAGGTCCACAGACATTCCCTACTATCCCTCCTGAAACCACCTACCTCACATCTGCAGCTGTCCACAGATTAGCCCCGGTGTAAACCTTCACTGGGTGGGTCCCCACTCCTCCAAGGGGGAAGGCACCGGCAGGGAGGAGGCACCAGCACACTATCTTTTCCGGTCTCCAGGAGCTGCTGAGGTATTCGTGGCTTCCAGGGGAGTCTTCTGGGCTGCCTGGGGCCAGCAGCCATCATCCAGCTAGACTTCCGGCACGGGTTTTCCTGGTTTTCTTGTTCCCCCTTATGCACTGCTACTTGTAGTGTCCCCAGTCTCCACTGGGGGCTGCAACGTGAGCAAGGCCAAGCCCTAACCCTCCCCAGGATAGGAGAGCAGTCCATCAGATGCTCAATCCTATCCTTCCCTGCTGACCCCCGATGACCTAGGTCTGTTCCCGAACCCGGGTCGCCAGTGTGGGTGGAGGTAAGGCACCAGCGCCTTAACCCTCTATGCCACCGGGCCGGCCAGCTTTCATTTTATTCATCATCCTTGTTATCTCTCATTCCTCTCCTGTCATTCCCATCTACATCTATCACCTTCTTTTCTGGCCTCGATATCTTCTGACTTCTCACCTCCTTCGATGCTCGTCACCCTTTTGAGTATTCTTTTTATGCTTCTTCCTAAGCTACCTTTAGCTAAGGGAATCATTCCCATGGCACCTATGGGGTGGAACCCTTCACTAGGGTTCCTCACCATCGTACTCCTACAGGGTGGTATATCCCATGGATAGAGAGGCGAACAGCCACAATGTATCCAAGTCACACAAGCATAAATCATACTAGTTGCGTAAGCATGTTGAAATGTGGTCTGGCTGTATTGGTTTGACTAGTCAGTCCAGTGTTTGCCATTTTGGTCCGGCAGTCCAGTTTTTACCATATATGTCTTTTATAGCCATGGCACTTAATCTGTTCCCCTATATCTTTATTTAATCACTTGTTTTCACTGAGGTCTCTTTTTGTTTTTGTTTTTGTTGATGTATTGGTGCTGGTGTTTCCTGAGTTCCCTTCCTTCATTTACTCTTGGAAGAATGTCATTTTGGCATGCTCCTAGCTGCAGCTCCGACACCCCGTCATTCTTGACAAAAGCTATACATAGTTCCTATTACCTCAGTTCCTTATCTATAATGACACCCCAGGTCATTTTTCTCCTCCGTCTTTGTACTTCGTTTTTGAGACATTTATCCTGCATCAACCACTGTACTGGGATGAACCTTTTGCAGCCTTATTGCTAACTTCAAGAGATAGCAACTATCCACAACATTCTTGTAACCTTTTTGGTAATTTGAGAAGGTTGGTGCTAGCTGCAAACACAGGTTGTGGCAATGTTTCAACTACTGTAGCTGCAATCTCCTGCTAAATTTAAATCTGCACTTCTTGCAAACCTTTTGGGTTGCAAAAGTATATCTGCAATATTTTAGACATATTGCTGCTAATAAATCTTTTTTTGTAAGGGAATAAGACAGTATTGCCAGGGACTGGGCTTTGCCTGAGCTGGAGGATCTGAGGTAGATTTCTGTTTGTTTATTTATTTAATATATTTATTTATTTATTTATGTATGTCTTTTGTGACCAGGTAGGTGCACTGATCCAGAGGACCATTTTCAGTCATGACCCGGGCCACAAGGTGGCAAAAATACATACAGGTAATACAGTAAATACAAGATACAGTACGCACACGTCCAACAACTGGCGGCGAGGATGGAGAGAGAACAATTGTAATGCTATGACAATGTGCAGACAGGGTAAACAGGGTAAACAGGTAATACTATAACAATACGTACATAAGCATAGTCACAGGTGAATAATACAGGTGGTGCAAGATATAATGGTGTACAGGTACATGATTCAATTCAAGTAAAGGTGAGAATAACAGTTGATGTGCAAAATATAGGAAACAATGGAAAATTCATAACATCAAAGGGCAAGAGAGGAGGAAAAGGAGGGGTAAGGGCAAGGAAGGGCATAAGTGGGAAAGGGGGAAGGGGACAGGTGAGTGTTTGGCCCCTGTCCTACCTCTGCCTCTCCCTGTACCCATCTGAATATGGTATTTATGGTGCACGTAGAATCGGCTAGAGTAAGCCCTTCTCCTATGCCCCTTCTTAAAGGGCCTATGCAGTCGCATTTTAAAAAAATGCTTTTTGTTATCAGCTTTTTCATCTATGCTTCAGTTTTTTCACCAAATAAAGAGGTACCTTCAAAGTGGAAATCAATTGCTTTATCCTACTTACATGTCTCGCGACAACCCAGTTGTTCTGAGCCATGCAAATCTCCTGGCAGACAATGAATTTGTTAGAGCCCTAGATGCAATGTCGTGGCAACAGCCAATTGAAACTGGTATTTAGCAGCTTCAAGACCAACTGTCACAATGGAGACTATGCATGAATGCCTATGTGCTGCATAAAGGCAGCATGTAGGCATTTCCATGTCAGAATGTCAAGTCAAGTCAAGTTTATTTAAAAGACGCCCAATCCCGGAGGCTCTGGGTGCCGTACAATAATTAAAACATTATATAAAACATTCAAATATGATTAAATTAAATAAAATAATCATAAAGCTATAAAATCATATTCTAAACATCAAATGCTTGTGAAAATAGTAGTGTCTTCAAACGGGCCTTAAAAACATCTATAGTAGGGGCCTCTCTGACTGCAGCTGGTAGTGAGTTCCAAAGAGCAGGAGCCGTGACGCTAAAAGCTCTGTCACTGGCTGATTTCAGTCTTGCTCTAGGAACAGTCAGGAGGCCACTACTAGAGGATTGAAGAGGGCGGACAGAGGGAGAAGGTATCAGGAGAGCTGACAGGTAACCAGGGCCCTGGCCATGTAGGCCCTTAAAGGTGAGAAGACCCACCTTAAAGAGGACTCTCCACTTGACTGGCAGCCAGTGCAATTCACGCAGTACAGGTGTAATTTGACAGAATTTTTTCTGCCCAGTCAATAACCGGGCAGCTGCGTTTTGCACCAGCTGCAGTCTGCGGAGAAGTCCCCCTGTGACCCCGAGATAGAGCGCATTACAGTAATCCAGCCTAGATGTGACTAAGGCATGTATCAAGGTAGGGAGGTCCAGAGGCGGAACAAGGGGCCTAATCCTGGCAATGTTTCTGAGATGGAAAAAACAGGTACAAACCACGGAAGATACATGAGCCTCTATGGTCAGATTCCTGTCCAGAATCACTCCAAGGTTACGCACCCAAGAGGAGGCCTTCAATGACACAGCCCCAAGGACAAGTCCAGTTGCTGAGTCAGAGGCCATCCTATCACAAACTCTGTTCAACTCCACTACCAATACCTCCATCTTATTAGGGTTCAGTCGCAACCAGCTGGAGGCCATCCAGTCATTTATCTCGGACAGACAGATATTTAGCACATCTACTGTATTAGATGTTCCTGGGGCAAAGGACAAGTATAGCTGAGTAGCATCGGCATAGCAATGAAAACTCAAGCCATACTTCCTAATGATCCCCCCCAGGGGCAGCATGTACACTGTGAACAACATTGGGGCCTGTACCGAGCCCTGAGGGACTCCACAGGGAAGAAGGCAGGGTGTAGATGAGAAATTACCCATCATAACCCGTTGCCTCCTGTTAGTAAGAAAGGACTCAAACCAGTTGATGACAGTTCCGGTGAGTCCACATAGCTCCCTGAGGCGGGCAAGCAACACACATTGGTCCACAGTGTCAAATGCTGAAGAGAGATGGAGAAGAACAAGAATTGTCCTGTCCCCCCGATCCCTAGCCCTGAGGAGATCATTCTGTACCCAAACAAGTGCAGTCTCTGTGCTATGTCTGACCCGAAAAGCTGACTGGAAGGGATCGTAGAACTCGTGAGTCACGAGGTGCTCTTCCAATTGAAGCGCTACCACCTTCTTCACTACTTTCCCCAAAAATGGGAGGTTGGAGATAGGACGGAAATTTGCCATGATCTCCGGGTCCAAAGAAGGTTTCTTTAAAAGGGGTCTCACCAGAGCCTCCTTCAAGGCATCCAGGAAGACTCCCTCAAGTAAGGAACACCGTACAATCACGGCAAACACCGAGCCAACAAGTCAACGCATCTCATTAAGAAAGCAGCGTTGGCACTGGGTCCAACTCTAAAAGGTATGCTTCAAATTGGTTGCCACCTCGATGACCTCATTCACCTCCACTGGTCTAAACTCCCCCCAACTCTCGGCGGTGTCGCTCAGTACACATGTGGCGACCACTGTCAGCTATAGTATTGCTGGCTGAAGAGGCCTCCTGCCGGATCACAGACACCCTGTCCGAGAAGAACCGAGCAAACTCTTCACAATCTTCATTGGAAAATACCCTCCCAGGCTGCAAACAGACAGGATGAAGAAGCCTATTTACAGTCCGGAAGAGAGAAGCTGGTTGGTTCCTCCTGGCAGCAATCTCCCTGGACAGGAACACTGCCTTCTTATGGTTGATTGTCTCCTGATATGCACGATAGTGCACACGCAGGACCAGTTTGTCCACCTCCAAGCGGGACCTTCTCCAGCAGTGCTCTAATTTCCAACCCATCTTCTTCATCTCCCTGAGGTCCCCATTAAACCATGGGAACCGCAGGTACGAAGTTCTGGGTCGTACACGGACAGGTGCGAGGGAGTTGATGGTGTCAGAGAGCACCCTGTTATAGGTATCAACCCCAGCATCAACACCTCCGACGCATGCATCACCCACACTAGACAATTTAACTGCCACCAAAAAACCCTCAGGGGTAAGACCCCACAAAGGGCGACAGCTAATCATCTCAGCAGGGGAAGGGCTTATAGCGGGAGCCCCAAGCGTGAACCTCACCGTGCAGTGATCGGACCAAGAAACCTGGTCAATCCTGAGATCAGTGATCACAAGCCTCAGTGAGAACACCAGGTCCAGTATGTGGCCATCCTGATGGGTGGGTGCAGCAACGACCTGCGTCAGTCCTAAAGAGGACATACTCTGCAAAAAATCGCCGCTGCATCTTTGGTCTCTATCATCCACCGAACATTGAAATCCCCAGAAAAACACATCTGGGGGATCCCAATGTTTAACCATGATGATTCGGCAAACTCCTGCAGGAAATTCCCCATCGGGCGGAAGGCGATAGATGAGGAAGATCCTGCAGCCTACCCGAGGCCACCGTGGACATCCACGCACTCAAAAGAACCTGGAGTTTCCACTGGGTGCACGGTGAAGGCCAGGCTGGATCTAAAACAGATGGCTACACAGCCACCCCTGCGATTTCCTCTGGGGCAGTGCACCACGGTATACCCGGGAGGGATTGCGGCCTCAAAAATGGGACCTGCATCATCACCCACCCAGGTCTCCGTAATGCAAGCCAGATCGACCGATGAAATCAAGGCAGTAATAATTGCCATCTTGTTTCTGATCGACCTGGTATTGCACAGCACTGCCGTCAGAGGATTGGAGGGTGGTGCAGCCCCTCGGGATACCTGACCACTTGGTCTGGTGGATTCCCTGGGGACGGGCACCAACCACGTCTGGCCTCTCCCAGATGCCTGTCGTAACCCAGGGCGCCTCCTGAACCCAACAACCTCTATCCTACCATCACCCATACCCAAATCACTCCACTGCCAATGACCAACATGACCTCCTACAATCCCCACTTCCTGACAGCGTCTGATAATAGTGTCAGACACAGGGAGAGGGACCGAGGGACGTAAGTCATATAGCAGTAAGTGGCAATAGGTTATCCTAGCCCCCATAGATCCTCTAACATAATCCCTACTCATATCAAACAGTGAACACAAACCACTATTTAAACACAAGTTAAACAGCAACAAAATGACTGCCTAACCTACTCAGCCTAATAAAACTCATATGTTAAACAGGCTCCAACTTAACATTTCTTGCCACAAATAGATCTACGGCTAATTAATTTAACACACATTTAAAGCTGTATCACAAACCAACCCATTTCCCTTCTTTAATAAAACCAAATTTCCAATACCGAGTGGTGCTCGCGCCACTCACAACGCTCGCGCTTGTGAGCGGCGCTTGAATTTATGGTAGAAATGTCCTCGCCCCTTCAACGGCAATTTCAACTCCCCCAACTCACACCTCCAACAGGTAGAGAGTATCAGCAAGCTACAGCACGGCCTCTCACGCCGTGCAGACTGTCAGAGGGCAAACGGGCAATTCGCCCGCGAGCAGAGGAGAGAGACTTGCAGGTTCCAGGTAGAGACTCCGATGAAAAAGGTAAACGGCAGTCAGTACATCCAGCTGCTAACGAGCGGCGTGACAATAAAACAAACAGATGTTCCCCAACATGCAGGACAGCCGCTTGCGAGCGGCGCTTGAATTTATGGTAGAAATGTCCCGGCCCCTTCAATGGCAATTTCAACTCCCCCCTACTCACACCTCAACAGGTAGAGAAGTATCAACAAGCTACAACCGGCCTCTCACGCCATGCAGACTGTCGAAGGGCAAGCAGACAATTGCCTGCGAGCAGAGGAGAGACTTACAGGTTCAGGCAGAACTCCGATGAAAAAGGTAAACGGCAGTCAGTATATCCAGCCGCTAACGAGTGGCGTTACAATAAAACAAACAGATGTTCCCCAACATGCAGGACCTATGTAGCAGTGTTCTGCGCACTCCCGGTGGCATGTGCCACTGGCACATTAATGCCTTGCGCAATGGATCCCCTGGCTGGCTGCACAGTGCCGTGCAGTGGGCTGGGTGGGGGCATGCCAGGGGGTATGCCCCACATTGTGCCCATGCACAATGGCACTGTGTGCCGCTCTGGTGCTGAAAAATGCTGCGTAAGGGGGACCTGTATGGCAAATATTTCACCCCCACAGATTACCAGTGTGGCGGCGACAGTGGGATCCTCACACAGCTGTATCAGTCTGCTGGGCTGCCAGAGAAGGTTGGGGTAGCCATTCGGGCAAATGCCCAGTGTTTGTTCTGGGTGGGGTGAGTGCCATCCCAGGTTTCCCTGCCCGTGCATGGAGGGGTTCCACTATGGGATCCCGAATTGTCATCTCATTGGATGCCCACCAGCATCCTGCATTCTGCCCCTGCACTGCCATGTTCCTCTGCTGCATGGCTGTGCACCAGAGGAGCAATCCATTGTTCATGCGTGCTGGCACATGCACACTTTCGTACAGGTGTGGAGGGGCACAGGCGGGATACACGTGTTTCATGCTGACTTACCTCCCATTAGTGCATAGGGCTCAGTATGAGCAAGGCGCATAATCTCCTGAAAGGGTAAACTGTCACATACAAGGAGGACTGCATTCCACAATGCCAGTTGGTAATGTGCAGTATAACTAAAACAGGCTGACTGCCTCAATAGCAGAGTACATTCTCCCATCAATAAAACAGATCCATGTAACCAAACCCCAGGATAAACCTGGAAACAAGCTGTCATATCTTAGCATGCAATTCCTGGGCAAAAATGACAAATAAATAAATAACAGCTAGAGGTAATGGATGCCTTTCTTGCCCTAAGGTGTAGCATTCTGGAATCTTTATAAAGTGGAACAGCTGTCAGTTTAACCTTGGCATGTTTTGTGGGCAGCTGCCTGAATTACTCCCTCAGGATCAGAGTGCGAAAATGTAAAATCCGAGCCCTCACTGTTTACCACATATCTCTTTTCTACTTTCTGGTCCATGGCTGCTGCAGAGGAGGGCATTGCAACAATTTTTTCAATTACCTTTTTAAAAGCTTTATATATAGGGACAGACTCTCTTCAGAGCCAGGCAGTCCCCCATCCGATCGCCATGTGGACAGCCTGGAAGCTCCTTTTGGGAGTCACTCTGGAACCCTCCCCCAGCAATGCTTGCAGCCAATCCAAGCTCTGCTCATGGTATTTCACTGCTGTCTGTCCAAGCGGCCCATCCATATAGCGGCCCGCCTGTGCAAAGGACCGTGTGCTAAGGCTATTGAGGAGTCTGCCTGGAGTCAGCCAATCTGCCAGCCATGCTGTCCAAAGCAGACCCCTCCAGCAGTCTCCTTCCAATGCCTCTACTATTTACACATCCCTTTGCACCTACTTGACTGATTCTCGCTTGCCTGCTTGTGTTAGGTCTTACCAGTTGCCTCTAGTTTGCTATGTTCTGTGCTGTACTCGGTCCAGCTTTGCTGCTACATATACTGTCTCCTGCTATTTTTACATCTAGGCTTCTTTGCATTATACACCTGTTTAGTTTCATCCGCAACCTATATATTTACCTATCCCAGCCAGAGCTTACATGTCTCTACTTATTGCTTAGATGTTACAACTTGAGTAGCTATTTTTTACTCATGCTTGCTTATTTAGTTTACGAAATTGTGCTCAGCTGTTACAGCTTGAGTTGCTATCTTTACACCAGGCTTGCTTATTTGTTTAAAGTAATGGTTGTTTCATATTGACTGCATTTCTGCCATGATTGCCACTTAACCTTATGCTCTAGAAATTTGTCTGTATGTTATCTACTGCCAATTTGCTCTCCCAATCCCTGACCAACCTGTGTCTGCTTCGCATACTCTTCCTCAACACCTGTTACTGAGCTCTCTCATCTGTTTTTTTATTTTAACATCTTTAGCCTGCTATAATTGTTTCTCTTACCTCAGCTCTTTTCCCTTCTATCCCTAATTTCTACATCCACTACCAATCCTCCTTCTCCTCCCCTGAGGGCATATATTTGCTCCTTACTCCAACCCTCACCTCCTTTCTACTACCCCCTTCTCTCACCCCTGGCCACTCTGCCTGTTCCTCAGACACTCAGTCTCTGTCCAACTCTGCCTTTGCTTTTACTCTTCTCTCTTCCCCCTGTCTGCTCTGCAACTATGTTCCTCTGGCTACCCACCCTCCTCATCTACCTCCACCTACTCTCCCCCACCCCCCAACCTTACTCACCTCCATCATATCCACTTGTCCCCTCTTATCTCCTACTTCTCTCCCTCCCCCTTCTCCCCCAGCTGCTTCCCTACCCTCTCTACATCCCTCCTCCCACTACCTGACCCCCTATCTCCCTACCCTCCTACCTAACCTATCCACCCTGGCCTCCTTTCTACCCCCTTCTCTCACCTTGAATTCCACCACCACTCCCTTCTCTTCCACAGCCATTACTCCCCTGTCCTCTCCCCTCTTGACCACAATAAGTGTAAACCACCATCCTTTGTAGACTGCTTCTGGCGGTGAAGTGGAGCCTAATCCCATCCCCCCCCACCTCCCCTCCTTCTCTGAGCTAAAAGGTCTTAGGTTTTTTCTTTTCAATGCATAAAGCCTCCTCCCTAAGCTTGACTCCCTTAAGGTATGGGCCTCACTACACTCCCCAGACATAATTTGTATATCAGAAACTTGGCTTTCCTCCAGAGTCCCAGATTTGCTTCTGGCCCTCCCCAAATTCCACCTCTTCTGCCAGGACAGAGGTAGATGTGGTGGTGGCTTTGCTATTTATACCCACCAAAACATTTCTTGTTCTATCACCCTTAAAGAGGACATACCTTCCTCTCACGAGCTCCTACTGCTCAAACTCTCTCTCTCTCCTCCACCCTTCCTATTTATTTTCATTGCCATGCTTTATGCCCTCCAAGCTCTCCCCCTCCTCTCTTCTAAATTCCCTCTCCTCATTTGGCCCCCTTTCTGCCACTGGTGAACTTATCCTTCTTGGTGATTTTAAACTAAACTGACTCTCCCCTGACTCTAAACCTATCCATCAAATCATTGAACCTTTCCCAAGTAATCTGTGAACCCACTAGGCTAAATCTCCACTCCTCAAACCACTCCCTCCTGAACAGAGTACTATGCTCCCACCCCCATCGAATCTCATCCACTGGCTTGCTCCCAAATGTAGTTAAAGAGCAGCTGACACCTTCAGGATAACTTAAACAAAACATAATATTTAGACACAGTTCAATTTATATTGTACATTAGTTCTGTATTTTTGCTCCCCGTTATTTATTTCTGAAGCCATTTGTATGAAAACATGATCTCTGTTCCTGAAGAGTTCATCTATTCCTGTTGGTCTTTCCCCACCTGAGATCATAATGCACTGCTTGTTGCATCACAGTTACACCAATGGCAACAGACTATGATGTCACAGCAGAGGATTATGAGTTGAGATAGGGAGTAGGCTATAGAGGCAGATGATCTCTAACAAATAAAGATCATGTATTTGTACAGATTTCCTCTGTAATGAAAGATGGGGAGGAGAAATCTATAGAATATATTTGGAATGCAAGCTGAATTGTACCTAATTATTATGTTTTTCAAAGTTTTCTTTGAGGCGTCAGCAGCTCTTTAATGATCACTGCCTCGTCTACTGTATTAGAAAAACTCACTCCCCAAAATCCTCCCCAAAATATATTTGGCACAGATCCTTAAGGTCCCTCAACACTGATGCTCTTTTGATTGATCTAGCCACTGCTGACTGGTCCCTGGTCTACTCCGCCCAAGATTTTGACATTGCCCTAACACACTTCTTTACCATCCTCACTTGCTCCTGCCCCTCCCCCCAAAAGAACTAGAGTGAAATGCTCCCATCACCCCTGGATTACTCCTGACTTCCTAGAGTTATGCAAAATTAGGGACCTTGCTTGGGTGCGCTTTAAAGTCTCCCACTCTGACTCTGACCATCAGCATTACAAATCCCTTAAAGGACTCATAAACAACCTGCTCCCCAGAATGCTCCAAAAACCATAGCCTCGCATGTCAGGGGCTTACCTACAAAATCTGGTCCATTGTGCTCCACACTGTGTTAATCCAGAGTCGCTAATTCTTAAATGTACGCTTGACATGTATACAAATCCCCAGCTCCTGTTTAAACCCCCTGCCACAGTAGCACCCTAAGATGGCAGCAACATCATTATGTGATGACATCATCTGAGTGACAGCTCCGGTGCGATCATGCGTACTGAATAGGGGCTTAAGATTAAAGTATGTTACCTTAACAGAGCGCTTCCCCTCAGAATCCTTTACCTGTGCATGTGTGCAATCTTTGGTCCACCTCCAGAGGGTAAAGGTTCTGAAGAGAAATACTCTGACAAACAATATCACACTGGCAAGGCTCTATTCAGATCGCATGACAAGCGCCGTGTCAATCCTCAGATGATATCATCACGTAATGTTGCTATCAAGGATGCCTGTGGTGGTGGTGGTGAGGTTAAACGGGGCGAGATATTGATGTCAGGCATATTAAAAGTGCGACTCTAGTTTACAATCTTGACAAAATGGACAGGCTGAGCGTAAGCCTTGACACCTTGACTGGTACCTGGGCGCTGAGAGCAGCATTATAGTCATAACTCTTGCACCAGGCTAATAGAGCTGCCTAGGCCCCTACTTCAACTCAAACCTGCAATCCAACCTAAACTCCCCTTCCAACTTCTGGAAAATTATCCACTCCCTCTTCGACCAGCCACCCCAGGCTGACCCCCCCAAATGGATGGTTAACTGGTCTCCAACCACCTTGCTGTTGCCTCCCTATTCAAGAATTTCTTCACTACATGCACTGCTCCCCCTCAGCACTCAATCACTCCCCACCACCACAACCCACATCATCTGCTGGTTTTCACTTCCCTCCAGTCTCCTTGCAGGAAGTTTTCCTTGCCCTCAGTTCTCTCAATCCCTCAAAATACAGCCCTGATGGATTAGACCCAAAACTTTGCCACATACAGTGAAGCCCACCAGGATGAAGCCCAACTCTGCAGAATTCTGCAGTAGAGTTACTGCAGCAAACAATGCAGTTTCAAGGGAGTTAATCCTTTTTGTCATGCAGGAAACCTGGGACACTGTGCTTCATCCTGGTGGGCTTCACTGTATCTTCTCCCGCTATTCCCCTCCCACTCACCCATCTCTTTAACCTCTGCTTCTCTCTAAGTTGAAACCTACTCCTTCCTTAACCCAGTGCAATCCAGGTTCTAATCCAAACACAGTACTATCTCCGCCCTCACCAAAGTCACCAATGACTGGGTCACATCCTTGAACACTAAAAAGACCACAGGTGCCGTATTCTTAGATCTTAGTAAGGTATTTGACACTATTGATCATAACTTAGTTGTCAGCAGCCTTATTAACATTGTAGCTACTATTTCCCCTGCCAAGTGGTTTGCCAGCTATCTATCAGGGAGGGTCCAGAAAGTTAAAGCTGATGGTCTTTTCTCAACCTCCCTCCTGATTTCAAGGGGTGTTCCACAAGGCTCTATCTTGGGTCCTATCCTTTTTTCCTTCTACTGCATATAAACAACCTTGACTATAACATCACCAAATCCAAACTCCACTCTTTTGCTGATGACACAGTCCTGTACAGCTCTGGCTTAACTTTATCCATCGTAAGAAATATACTACAAGCTGACTTCGCACAACTTGAACAGAACCTTGTAAATGCTAAACTCCTTCTCAATGCCAAAAAAATGAAGGCAATGATCTTTACCCTGAAAAACTCCTCCTCCTTCTCCACCTTCCACCCACCTAATGAGTTTATTTCTACCTCCCTAGGTGAACCTCTTGAGATTGTCCCCAAATTCAAATATCTGGGCATTTGGCTAGATAATAAACTCACCTTCAACACCCATATTGACTATCTAATTGGTAAGTTGAAGTCTAGAATTGGCTTTTTCTTTAGGAATAGGGCTCTTTTCCCAACTGAGACTAGAAGCAGGCTCATCTAGGCTACATTCCTGCCCTTACTTGACTATGGCGATATAATCTACGATTCCTGCCCAGCTGTGTATTTGAACAAGCTGGATGTCCTCTATCACCGTGCCTTACGATTTATAATCAATTCCCCCTTTCATACTCATCACTGCGATCTGTATGCAGCTGTTGAGTGGACCTCGCTCACCACCAGATGTCTGATCCATTCAGGTACTTGGACACTCAAAATCCTCTTGAACAAACTCCCAGAATATTTGTCCTCCCTTATTCGTATCTCCCACAGTTTTTATTCCCTTAAGAAGTCTAACCTTATCCTTTTAGAGGTGCCTAGGACTCATACCTCTTTTGGTAAACGTACCATCTCTTGTGTCTTCCCTGCTGCCTGGAATCAGCTTCAGTCTGTATTCAAATTGTCCAGCCTAGTCTCTGTCACCTCCTTTAAAACCTTAGCTGCAACCAAATTGAAAGAAATATGTTGCTGCCGCTAGTCTTCTTTGACCACTGTCTCACAATCAATATCCCCCTTCCTCTTGCTATTCCTCCTGCATACTCAACATTTCTTTCCCCCTCCTCATATTAGCCACGCTGGCCCATTCACGCCTTGCTATCTGAACACTGTGTTCTCCCTTTTCCTGGAGCTCCATTGACTGTCCTTTCACCTCTTTCCTTCTCACACTCTTTTCTCTTTTCTCTCATTTCATACGTACTCATTTTCATGTCCTTGAATGTTGCTACCTCTTCTTACTACAATGCAGTCGGTATGTTCTATTATCAAGTTGTACATTTGCTACATTTTTTGTGCGCTTTTTTTACATGTGTCTTGTACGTTATCCTTGGAATTTGACTGGTTGTATATAATTTGTAATAAATTCAATGAGAGGTATTACGATTCTCCTCACACCTATGTCAGCAAACAGTGGGTGCAGTCAGAAAGAGCAGCCAGCCCTAAATGAAACAGCAAGCAAAGACTAGCTGCACAACCTTCGAAATTTATCCAAAAAGGCACTAACATGAAAATACATTTATAGCATTCATTGCAGAATCAGCGTTGAGCCCTAAGCAGCCACACTACCACTCGCCCCAAATAATTGCATATAATTTGCCTTGTCTGTATATTTAACTATTCACGTCCTCAGGATCTCCTTATGAATGAGCTTGCTCAATGGAGTTATTCCTGCAATAAACTGCAAAAACTGCAACGTGCTGTCCCCTTCACCTATACAACTGCCAAGGTACTCCCCCTCCACAAAGGGAGTGATCCAACATCCCCCAGAAACTATAGACCCATCTTTGTCCTTCCTTCCCTTGCCAAATGGCAGGAGTCACTTGTCCACTCCAGATTAGTCGATTTCCTTGACTCCTGTTCCTTCCTATCCCCATTCCAGTCTGGTTTCAGAAAAAAAAACACTCCACAATCACCTCCCTTGTCTGTGTCACTGACTATTCTTACAGGGATGGACCAGGTTCTCATCACTGCTGACATTTTTATTGATCTGGTTAAGGCATTCAGTTTGATATCCCACCCTCTCCTTTTAAACAAGCTGGCTTCAGCTGGTCTCTCCTCTCCCACAGTTCAGTGGTTCCACTCCTACTTGACTAACTGTCAGCAATCTGTGCAGGTGGCGCCTTATCACCCCCTCCCTATCCTTGCTGGAGTCTCCCAGGGCTCTATCCTGGGCCCCATACTATTCTCTATATTTCTAAATGACCCTCCTTCTGTCTGTGTCTTGTTCCGTTCTCATACGTATACCACTGACACTGTTCTCTACAAATCTGGCCCCTCCACATCCGTGGTTGCATGCTCCCTTCAATTTGATTTTCATAACGTACTATGCTGGTTCCAGGCCAACCAGCTCAAAGTAAATACCAAGAAGATGGTATCCATGACATTTGGCACCAGCAAAAAGCTAGCAAGGTTATCCTGTCTTCTTGTCTTCTCCACCCTTGATGGTACCCATCTGGGAGTAATCCACATTTGTAGATGCCTTGGTGTGTGGCTTGACAGTAACCTAGACTTCTCAGCACACATTAATGCTGTACACTCAAAGCAATGCCCCAAACTAGGCATCCTGTACTGATACAAGGTCTGTCTCTCCCTTGATGTCCACAAGGACCTGCTTGTCAAAATGATCTTCCCAATTTTTGACAATACGGATGTAGTCTACAGTGCAGCCCCTCCCTCTACTCTCGCCAGGCTGGATATCCTCTGTAATTCCTTCTGTTGCTTTGCTACTAACTCTCCTGCCTTATACATCACTGGTCCCTCTATTCCACTCTTTCTATTACTCCCTTACCCTCTTGCCACTTTTCTCACTGCTCCTCTCTTATTGGCAAATACTGGTTAGCCTCACTCCCCTCCAATCAATCCTCTTTACTCTCCCCCTCAGCTCCCTCCTCTTATCTCCTTCACTCTAGAGGCTCCTGCTCCTTCTTGACTCCTCACCCTTGCTCTAGCACTGGTCAGACTGCCTTCTTTTATTGGCTCCCCTCCCTTTGGCGCCGGCTCCCTCCTCTTCTTCACCATGCCTCTTCCCTACTATCCCTAAAGTGGTTGCTAAAGCCAGCCTCCCGCCTACTTGCTCTTCTTCTCCCCCAACCCTCCCCCCTCTACCCTTTCTCTCTCCCCCCATTCACCCTACCCTATACCTTTTTGCCCTCACTCTTCCTTCCCCCTCCCTCTCCCATCTGTGGGCCTTGTCTCAGTACATCCTCCACCACAAAATCCTGTTCTAGTTAGGGATGTGTGTGTGTCATACCTTTCAACTGTCACACATTATGAGGTACGTCACTCATTTTACCTCTCAGAAACCCTTTGTCCATCATGGGGAAGATGATATTCCACATTCCCCGCTGAGACTTTAAAGGAGAAATTCATAATCTATTATGCTCAGTTATACAAAAACATTATGAACATTAGTGCACTGATAGCTATAGTGTTCTGAGCTTCCAGTGCCATGTTAGATGATATGTCACATATTTTGCTCATTTGTCACACATTGTGTCACACATTTTGGTGAAGAAAGGTTGAGAGGTGTGTGTGTGTGTGTGTGTGTGTGTGTGTGTGTGTGTGTAAGTAACAGCAGGAAGCTTTGCATGGTTTAAAAAAACTGCCACATCTGCTTAATGTCTTCCACAGATGGAATTTTATGTTCTGGCATCCATTCCTCTATTTGCTTTTTTAGGGAGAAGAATCATTAGGTGCTTCTCTTTTTGATTCTTTTTACCTGTTGTGGTGGATAATGGTACAAACATTAAATCTAACAAAAAAAGTTTATTTTAAACTGTTTAAATATTGGCAACTCAAACTGGGAACCAGTGTAAATTGTGGTTTTCTTGGTTTCAGAAACTGTTGCAGAACAAGATACACTAAAATACAATTAAATACACTAAAACTACCTAACCTAATGCAAAGTATTAAAATACTAAATAAAATTACAACTTAATAAACACTTGTGAACATTTTATTTTAATCTTAGCCACTATGACTGGACTAGGTCTCTGGGATATCTGGGGCTCAATTTTCAAAACCAAAATTTTGGCACAAGGTGCCAGCACCAAACAGCTTTGAAACAAGTGACACTTTGTGTCAAAGTTTGCAGCCATCCCACTTTTTGAATGCAGGCTGTGTCGAAATCAGGATGCCATATGCCAAATCTGCCTGCACCACCCTTGTGGCAGACGTGCCCCTGCACCAGTTGAAAGGGGGCTTGTGCCACAGTGGGGCCACACTATCCCCTTATTTCAAATCCCAGAAGCCCCACAGTGGTCGTAAGAGGGGGCTCAGGATAGACCAGAGAGGAGCTGGTCTAAGGGTCCTACACCACTGTCTGGCAGGGAGATGATGGGGGAGGGACATGGAAGGTGGAAACTGGAGGAAAGATAGAGCAGTGGGGGTGCCATGGGGGTGACAGGGGCACAGTGATAGTGAGAGGGATCTGAGGAGGCACCCAGCAGAGGTACCATGCAAGGTGGCATATAGCAAATTGGCCCAGGTAGGATGGGTTGGCATGGCTGCAGCATCATGACCCAGACCTCAGGTGACAGCAGCCCTGGCACCTGCCCCACAGGACCCCTACCTGCGGAGGCTGGCAGTGGGTGCAGGTTGCGGGGTGCATTCGGTACTTCCCCAAGGCACAGCAGCATTCCCTGGTACACTGCCCCCCACTTGGTGTCTGGCGGATGCCCACCTACATTGCTGGGGATTGTTGGTCCCAAGGAGCAGGTGCCAGGGCTGTTGTCACCTGGGTCCATGTCACGAGGGTCCAGCCCTACCAAGTCCCCTGTATCCATACTGATCATCCCTGTGACCCTGCAGCATGGCACCTCCACCAGGTGTCCCTCAGATCCCTCTCACTGTCACCATACCCTGTCACCCCCAATATCACCCCCGCTACTCCACTGCCACCTGGTTCCCACCTTCCAGGATGTTAACCTCCCCAACCTCTGCGACTCATGTAGGCTTGTGCCAGGTGGCGGGGGGGACCTGATGTGAACCTCTGTTAAACCCCTCAAGTGCACCAAATGTTTGGTGCAACCTTCAGGCAACTCTCAGGACTTTGGCACAGGGATCCCCATTTTTATAAAATAGGGTGCAGTATCCCTGACACACCTGGAGATTGCCACAGCTATAGATCAGTGCACTTGTGCTGCTCTAAGGGTTGAGTGAAAATTGAGCCACTGATCTCTTCTGCAGAGAAATAAATCTGTTGTTAGGATGCTAGAGGGAGCATGGCTACAGTGCAGAGCTCGAACCTTAACATTCTAAAGTTCTACAGTATCTCTGGAACAACTCAGGGCTGAAATAATGTGATTTTGTATGACATCACTAATAAACTTTCATTGTTAGAAGGGACCGATGTTCATGGAAATTAGGAAAGGAAAACTATAAAATGCTTTATTATTGCTTTTCTGTTGTAAGCATTCATTCATTCATTCATTCATTCATTCATTCATTCGTTTATTCATTGAGTTAGCTGATGCAAAGCCAGGTAAGTTGGGATCAGATGCATTTGCATATTACTAAAGCATAACTATAAAAGTCTTAGTTATTGCCTTTCTCTTGTAGGTTTTCTAATTTATTTGGGAGCAATTTGACCTTATATTTTTTCACTGTAAAATATTCCAGACCTCTTCCAGTTTTATTTGGTGATAAAAATTTCTAGTTCCACCAAAATTTGAGTAATTTATAAATGTTTTAATTCATTTTTTTCCTCAAGGAAAAAAATGGATGCCACATTTAACTTAGAAATTGCATTATATAACTAGCAAGGGTTAAGACCAAGAAAATAATAAAAATTCATCGCAGTCCATTAAGTTGCTGACTTACTTTGGTTGCAGCAACTACAGCACATCAACAAGGGCAACAGTGAAAGAGGTGATCTTGATTTTAGATAGCCTGCACAAATCTCCTTTTGCAACCACACAGTTTCTACCCCTCCGGGCATGCTACCGCCCAGAAGGAGGTTATATTTAGTTGGGGGGTATTGCAGGGCTTTGCCCTCAAAGCAACTCATTTCCGGGAGGGCACTTTAGCACTGTAGTTCCCGGGAGATGAAATGCCTGGCACTGTAATACCAGGCGGCACTTTGCCTGCACTGTAATCGGCATCAGCAAAATGTATGCCGCTGCAGCATGGGTGAGCCAAAACCCATGGTGCACAACATAGCAGGTACATGGAAAAGTAAATGTGTCAGGTTTGATAATATTGATATTAACTGTAGCTGTAACTAGCTTTTCTGGAAAACATTTTTCTTTGCAATGCTGTTTTATGTTCTGGCACCAATTCCTCTATTTGCTTTTCAGGTAGAGGAACCATAAGGTGCATCTCTTTTTGCTTCTTTTTCCTGTTATGATAGGTAATGGTACAACCATTTTAAAAAGCCAACTTGAAAAAAAACAAAACTTTTTTAAAACCATTTAAATATCGGAAACTCAAACTGGGAACCAGTGTAAATTGTGGTTTTCTTGGTTCCAGGAGCCATTGCAGCATTGCAGAGCTGAAAAAATACACCAAAATACAACTAAATACAATCAAAACTACCTAAACTAATGCAGAGTATCAAAACACTGAATACAATGACAAAATAATAAACACTAGAGAACTTTTTATTTTAATCTTAGTTACATGGACTGGGCTAGGACTCTGGGGCATCTGACCTCTTCTGCAGATAAATAATTCTGTTGTTAGAACGTTAGAGAATGCTTTTAGCTTTTCAGTTTCATTAATTTAATTTTGATATATTTATTTATGATCTGTTACTGATATTTTATATTGATGTATGCTATTGTTCAGCACCTGGAGCCTCTGGAGATGGGGTCTTTAGAAATAAAGTTTACTTACTTACCAGAGGGAGCATGTCTCAACAGTGCAGAGCTTGAACCGTAACATTCTAAAGTTCCACAATATTTCTGGGATAAATCAGGGCTGAAATGATTGGATTTTGTATGACATCACTAATAAACATTCATTTTTAGAAGTTCATGGAAACTGAGAATGGAAGACTATAAAATGCTTTATTTATTGATTTTCTTTAGTAAGTGTTCATTCATTTATTCACTCATTCATTCAGCTGATGAGGAGCTGGGTGAGTTGGGATCAGATGCACTTGTATATTACTAAAGCGTAACTATTAAAAGTCTTAGTTACTGTCTTTCTCTTGTAGTTTTTTAGTTTATTTGGGAACATGTAAACCAAGCTAATATTAAGAACTAGCTTTCCCGGAAGCCACCGACAGTTGCCTAAAGTAGCAACAGCTGTATCATTGTCGGTAGCTGACAGAGTTGAGAAACTGCAAAAGTTTTAAACATGTGGGACAGCACAGGGGAATGGTTTGTGAGGCATAAAGTATAACTGTGTCTCACAGACTGGTGTGTGAGTGCTGAGTCAGCTTTTTGCAAGGTAAAGGCTATACTGGAAGCCTGCCATTTGTGAGTAAAATGCTGTTTGAGCTGAGAAAGGCACACTGAGCCTAGATCACTTCCAGGTGCATCCCAGGAGAATGGAAGACATACTTATATATACTTATACTATTGATACACTAATACTACAGTTGCACACAAAAAATGCCCTATGTTGGAACATAAAATTCATCTTGTTTGCATCCACTTTCACCATAACTTTGCAAGCAAAATGCTAAAAAAACAGTTTTGATGTCTCTGTCTTGCCACAGTTCTGTGGCTTTCAACTGTTACCAAACATTATCATTTTGATCTCTGTTTCTTAACAGACTGCAACATGTTCAACTACTACCAGACAGTTATGTTATATGTCTCTTACCAGGCTGCTATAACTTTTAGCAACCACCAGACATTGCTTTATTATCTGTTTGTATCTCCTTCCAAATCACTGGGAGTTACCTGGTTTCCCTTCTTGGAGCCACCACCACCATGAGGTAGGCACACAATGGCTGAGAATCCTAATCCTGGTCATTGTTGAATATTGGCAGGCGTGGGACTGGGGCCAGGCAAAGGAGTTGCTGGCTATTTTCTGCACCCTTCAGGCACTGGTTCCTTGCAACAGTGTATCGATGTAACCATGCAACACTGAGTGTCTGAATGGTTGCTCTAGTTCTCATTAACAGCAGAAAGGGGGACTAGAACAAAAAGAGAGGTGTCCTTAGTTTGTTGGGTCCCAAGGGGTCACCTGAACAAGTGACCACAGGCCACGAACCTGTTCCAAGAGACACTGGGTAGGGACAGAAGTGGCCACCACCCGCTTGGTTCCCCTGATGCATGATCAACTGGCAAAAGGTCAAGGGTCACACTACTGCAAGCTTAGGAATGAGAGGACCAATGAGGTGAACAGTTTTTGCCCTCAGACCCTACACACAGTCTGCACTAGAAGGAGAGTGCCCTGCAAAGAGAGGGTCAGTAAGGAAGTATAAAAGCTCATACAAAGCCTGGGAAAAAAGGTTTTTTTAATGTATTTATTTATTTGTTAATGTTTTACCAGGAAAGGCACACTAAGCTGTAATAGCTTGTTTCCAGTTGCATCCTGGGGGGCAGGTTTCATGGACCTTTATTAGTGATGGAGGAATGCTGGTCATGACACTGAGGAAACTCCTCTAATATTCTTCGATGAGTGCCATGGAACCTTTATTATACAATGGGATCCCACAATCAAGCATCCTCATTGGCTGACTGACACATTTTACCCATGGTAAATCCTACGATATACCAATGGGAATAACTGCCAGTCAGCCGCATCTCAATAACAGCAAAAAAATTAAAAAAATAATTCCGAGCCGCTATCTTGATTTATTTGCTAAACGCTGGTGTACCAACTGCCCCATTAGCTGTCAAACCACAACAATAACAAAGAATAACTCAGTTAACCAAGGTATGACCCAAGAGGGTTTTCACAAACATTCCGGTAAACTGATCAGTGTACCCACCTAAATTGTAGCTTTGCCTCCCGTCCACTGCTGCTTGCTCTCAGCTTGGGCACCACTCTCTCTTCACTGCTGTGCCACTCTTTGTCTTATCCCATCATCTCTAATTAAAACAAACACCAAAACACCAAAGCAGCCAGAAAAAAAAAAACATTACAATGAAT
This sequence comes from Neoceratodus forsteri, assembly GCA_016271365.2. NCBI lineage: Eukaryota > Metazoa > Chordata > Ceratodontiformes > Ceratodontidae > Neoceratodus > Neoceratodus forsteri. The sequence continues at coordinate 395,965,225 of CM028136.1, read as the reverse complement.
TCCCCCAAACACCATTATGGCCTCATACCCGGAAGCTGTATACAAAACCACGATCTCCAGCGCCTTGCTCTCTGGCCCAGTCGCAGCACTAAAAACATCCCACTCTCTACTGGTGTCAGCCCGACAACTGCTTGGAACACATTCCCAAGACTGGAGAACACAAACTTTAAAAAATTAAAAAAGAAGCCTTGCATTCTCTCCCTGTCGGTGAACAGCAACAAACAGTAAATGTTCACACTGCGCTATCTCCCTCGCAGAACAGACACTTTTTAAAAAAAATGAAGCCTCAGTCTCTCACTCTGTGAGCTGCACTTGGTTGATCTCTCACTTCCTCTTCATTATTACAGCCTTCTCTTTCTCTCTCTCATGTCACAACCCGAAATGAAAAAGGCTCCAAACTTAAAAACCAAATATATGTGTGTGTCTATCTGTTGGGGGAGGAGGACTGGGAAAGGTTTCAGCCACTCATCTATCCAATGTTTCACCTAGTACCAGGGAACACTTTTTTTGGGCGCAACAATACAGTCAATAAAACTTATTTAAACTATTAAAACACTGTATTTTTCTTTATTTTTTTAATACAAAAACTGAACAGAAACATTGTATAATCACAATAAGCCACTCAGAGGTGTGTGTTATTGGGGGATTTATCACGGCTGGTGAGGATTTACCCATGAGGCGCCCACACCAGCCATGGTAAATCCCCCGATAACCCACATCCCCTCATGGCTTTTTGCTTAAACAACACTTAGACAGTGACCAGAAATGGACATAAGGAACCTCAGTTTGATGTCTCATCAAAGGATGGCATCTCAACAGTGCAGCATCTCCCTCATACTGCACTAGAATGCCAGTCATGGATGTTACCCCAGGTACTTGGTGCCGGTCTGGAGCCAGCAGTCTTACAGTCTTCCAGCCACAGAGGTGAGTGCACAACCAACGGAGCGACTGACACTGATAATAAACTAATCAGGAGGCTACCTGAGCATCAATGACTGTCCTTACTCCAGGACAGTAAATGAAGCCTCTAGGAGTGACTGGCTTGCAGTGAAAGATTGTTTCAAGCTATGTGTACAGACAAGATCAGATGAGCCAGACCAGAGAAGTGAGGAGGTCCAACCTGGAATTCCTGAGGGAGGGTCTGCCAGCCTTTTCACTCCAGAAAGTGTAAGTTCAGAACCTGCCCATTTGGCAAGGTGAAGAAAGACTTAGTTAGGGGTTCCAGTGTGCGGCAGAACAGTGGGTTTTGCTATAGAGGATACCACTGATCTCAATGAGTTAGACTGTTCCAGGTGCTGAGATAGGACATCAGGATGTGTCTGCTTGGCCACACTCATCATTGGAGGTGACGTCCACATGGGGGGTGAAGATCCAGAACCAATTACTTTTACCTATGCTAGTTAGATCCACAGATTCAGGATCCAGTTCAAGATGCTGATCCACTCAGTAGCTATCTGAACTGTGAGTACAGACCAGAGTCCATCCCTATATTGTTTAGGTAGTTTAGTTAGATTAGAACCATTGCTGACCTGTGCTCGAGTGTGCCTCAATGCCATGTCCAGGGGAAGACTTTTTTTACGCCATAGGTTTTCATCCTTAGGTGGCAGGATGGGCAGCTGCATCAGCCCATCCCGTCACACCTACATGGCCATCCCAAGTCTCTCATCTACCTCACTCCCTGAGACTGGGCGGGCTGCCACTGCACTGGGTGAGCTTCCTGGAGCCCATCCTCCACATTTTCCACCAGAGTTTTCTCCCTTTTCGGCCCTGGAACCTCTGTACAAGGATGTGTGTGTGTGCGTGGAGGCACTCACATATGCCTTGGCCTGATGGCCCCAATCCCTTCTCCCTGGCCTAATACCTAGTCCCCTCAGATGCCAGCACTACCATCACACCTCCACATGGACACAGTCTGGGACAGGAGAGCTGCCTAGCAGCTGCTCAATCCTCCCCCAGCCCTTTCCCCTTGGTCAACCCCCAGCAACCTGGGTCCATCACCGAACACAGGTTCCAGTGTGGCAGGAGGTAAGGAGCCAGCTCCTCAGCCCTCCATGCCACTGGGCCAGCCACTCAGGTGAAGACCTTTGGATTTGTTGTTTTCTGTTTCAAGATTAGTTTGTGTTGTGTACCTTTACCTTTAGCTTACAAATACCCTTGGCTTTAAATGGTACCCACTGTAATATCTTTCACCCAGGCCCCACCATCATCCACTTCTGTAGCTACTGCTAGAGACTAGGTGAAAAGTCAGTCTAGTGAAAATAGGGAGGGAAATAACGTGTATTGCCTGAGTATTGTGAGCTATACTGCTGTTGCTGTTTATTTTCTGCCACCGTTCCCCCTCACTGAATAAACCTGTACTCTTGGAGCTTGCTCCACAAAGTTTTTGTTGATTTATTTATTGCCTGGATTGCTTTTTTCAGGGTCCTGTGTTTTTCATGATACTGTTGTCTGAGGTATATTTAAACACAGTTTTTTTTCCTGTGGGGGCTGCAACTTTGTACATATCTTGTGTGCAGAAGGAGCCCTGTCAGTGGAGGTTACATGCCAATAAACAAACTAAATGAACATCAAGGACCAAGGCCCCCCTGCCCAAAGGTAAACTAGCAGGCTCTCTTTTTCCAAGTTCAAGCTTGATAAATCTTGCTGGTAGAGGTTACATGTCTCTTATTGGGTTCTATGACTTTCAACTACTATCAAACACTAGTATAACTGTTGTTGAATTGCTTTTACAACCCCAAAACATCATTATAATTCTCTGTTATACGTGAGCGTATATGACATAGCAGCAAAGTACTGCAGCCAATCATTTAAAACATTTTTTTATTTTTTAGTGTACCACGCTGCTGTTGCCGTTTCACTGAGTGGGTGTCAAAGCAGGGTGGTTCAGCGAAATGTCTGTCCAATTTGAAAACCAGCAACTATAAAAAATAAAACATGGGAAGCATGGTAACTATTTTTTTAAAACACCCACGGTGTGTGATGCCTAGTTAAATCACTTGAGCTTCTCTGTCATTGTTTAAGTGACATCACACACTGCAGATGTGTAAAAACTGAGTACCCACTACTCCAAATATATTTTTTTGTATTTGATATCTGCTTCTCGCTGGATTGCTATAACTTTTAAATCTAGTTAATGTCTGTAATGAGCCTGTCTGCTGTAAAATTTATGGGTTTGAAGTGTTAAAACAGATTACAGATGGAGCAGATACAATCAAAATTCGAGATGTGCCATGCCAGCAAACTACACATCTCAATCTTTGAATCAGACTTGCTGGGATAATGACCCTTTGGTTACATGATATTTTGCTAACTAGCCACAGAACATAAATAAAACATGTGTCTGTCTAAAACTGATTCCAGTGAGGGTGGCAAGGAATCCAACATAAAGTATTCTGTTTCTTCTCTGATAATAAGACTATGTAGTCAGATTAGATGCCTTTCCTTTTAATGTAAGTACATGCATTTGTTACCCATTAACTTTCTCTTTGTTACTTATTGATTTGCTCTTAATTATACTTGCACTGTAGCGCAAGTATAGTTAGGGTTGAGCAGAGGTCTCCATCTAAAACCTCAATCTTTGCATCTTAGTAACTTTGACAGTGTTCAATGAAATTGCTCAAAATTTGGCAGACATTGTCTGGTTGGCTAGTTCTTGAGAAGCACAAAGTTTTGTGATGGTGCTTATCAAGATTCTGAGATCCAGATGCACAGGTAATACAGAAAAAGCATCACTTTTGGCCCTTTTTTGCCATTTTATTTGCTCTCACCTACAGCCTAGGTGGTACAGAATTTTGTTCCAAAATGTTCAGTGCTGAAGGGGCTTATGCCAAGGTATGCCTTTCAAAAGTTTTGTGAAAAAAATATTAATTGGTTCGAGAGTTATAAGTTTTTGAAATTTGGCTTCTGAGCATGCTCAGTTGGGTTTTAGGATAGCCATCTGATTTATTTAGTTTTATTTTGTTTATTTAAAATTTTGGTAACCGGGTAGGCCCACTGGAACCTTGCAGTCCCTTTTTCTGGGATGACCCGGGTTTAGTTACATGTACCTAGAGGGAGGGAAAAAAACAATGCTTTTGTTATGTATAGTACAGCAAGGCTTACATTGAGTGAGCGAACATACATTACAGTACAGAAACTGATACAACAATAATCAAGACTTTTTTTGTTAGAAACAGACCAGTGACAGTTATAAACCTATATAAGTGCAAAAATCGGTTCTACAATCATGCTGTTGGACCCTTCCGTCTAATTTGCTGTGTTCTTTAGCAGAGATAATGCCCGGCATTGGGTCCCTTTGGGGAACCTTAAGTGAGACAGCAGCACTGAGGCCCCTTCCCAATTTGTACTTTTAGCCCCTTCTTGAAATCCTCAGTAGTGGAGCTGTCTTGTATCTCTCTCTCTCGGGAGATTGTTCCAGAGTTTGGGAGGGCAATCCTGAACGACCATTGACCTAGGAATGATCTAGCTCTGGGAATTTCTAGTAGTGTCTGATCAGTAGATCTGAGCTCATGTCTCTTCATCTTGGGGACAAGCAGATCCCGCAGCCCAGGAGGGGCCCTGGGTTGCTGTAGTTTAAAAGCCATGCACAGGGAGGGATATGCTGATCTTGTTTCCAGGGATGACCATTCTAAGGCCTGGGGCACCTTGCAGTGGTGTTCCATCCTTTCTGCCCTGGTGGTAAACCGGCTGACCCTGTGGTAGAGTGTGTTCAGTCACTGTCTTTCCGTAGCCCTCAGTGGCTGGAGCAAGGTTGCTCCATAGAACATGGTGCAGAGAATTGTCCCATTACCAACCGCCATTCTAGTTTCCTTGGTTAGAAAGGAGTTTAGTCTATAGAGGAGGCCCAGTTTTTGGTTTACTACCTTTGTGAGGTGGTCCATGTGTTTCCTGAATGAGACCTCCTGGTCAAGGTACATTTCCAGGTACTTTATGCTGTCCACTACTTCTATCCCTACTCCATCACGGGTGGAGAGGGATAGGAAGTTAGATCTCTTTGGGCCCAATCTTATTGGGCCAAAGAGCATGGCTTTTGTCTTTTTGCTATTCAAGACCAACCTGTTACCTGGCATCAGGTTTCGAGGGCTGCGAAGTTCTGCTTCAACTCCAGATTTAAGGACCCTATGTCCTTTCCTGTCCTGTACAGCACTGCATCATCAGCATAGAGCATGACTTTCACCCCTCCACAGTGTTGGGGGAGGTTGTTCATGAACAGGGAGACTAGCAGGGGGCCTAAGATTGTCCCCTGTGGAACACCTGCGGGTACTGGATGCTCATCTGTTTTAGCTCCATTCCATTGAACCATTTGTGTCCTGCCACTGAGGTAGTCTGTGAACCATTTCAGGGCTGTTGTATCCAGACCCAGCCCCCTTAGTCATTCCAGAAGTAGCTGGTGGTCGACCAGATCAAAAGCCTTGGTTAGGTCAAAAAAAAACCCGCCCCTAGCATTTTGTTCTGGTCTAAGGCTTCATACACTTCAGTGGTGAAGCTTATTAGGGCTGTTTCGGTCCCGTGTTTTTTTCCAAAACCATGCTGTTGATCAGCCTGCAGGTTGTGCAGTTCCAAGTAGTTGTTTACCTGTTGGTAGACCACCTTCTCCAAAATTTTGCTTTCATGAGCTGTTTTACTTTCATAAAATTGGGCCCAGATATTCAAAAGGGTTGTGCATGGCGCAACAGTGTTGCGCCATGCACAACCCACTGATGCGCCCGCACGATATTCAAAAGGGAAAAGTGCAGGCCACAAATCCTGATGTGCCAGAGCGCATCACTAATGTATGCAGACGCAGGTGGGGGGGGCGTGCCCATGCATACCCTGCACAGCCCGATATTCAGCCCGAGATGTGCAGAGCCATGCATGCGCAAACCCTACCTGCGCCAGCACAAAGTTGATCAAAAAAAAGGAACAATGGATGGCCACCCACAGGTGAGCTGCTGCATTGCAGGGTGCAACACGGCAGCTGCCACCTGTAGCTCTGTCTGCACCTGGCGGCACCCACCATGCCTGATCGCGGGCATTTGTAATAAAAATAAAGATTCCTGTCCAATAATCCTGGTGGTCCAGTGGACCAGCAAGCCCGATCGTGGGCTAAGTAAAGAAATAATCTGCATCACTATCCCTGGTGGTCCAGTGGACCTGCAAGCCCGATCGCGGGCTGATATAAAGAAATAATCTCCATCACTATCCCTGGTGGTTCAGTGGACCTGCAAGCCCGATCGTGGGCTAAGTAAAGAAATAATATCCAGCAATATCCCTGGTGGTCCAATGGACTGCCCACCCACCACCCACTGAATCCACCGCCCTGCTCCCCTCGGTCAGCGGTGGGTGGCAGCACCACCGCCTGCCGCCCGTTGCCCACCAACTGACACTGTCGTGGGCTGTACGCCCATTGGTCCACAACGTGAGCCAATGGGCATGCAGCTCCATGCTGTACTACATTCCAGATATGTGAATGGGTAGCACATCCCCATGCTCCACTCTGGCCACTTACGCTGGTGCAGTACCACTGCGCCATGCACACTGCAGGTGGCTAGGGTGCGATATTCAACTGTGCTGTGCCATGGCGCAGCTCCGTTGAATATCGCCCAGTCCACACCCCTGCGCAGCCAAGTTGTGCTATGCCCAAGCTTGCGCCACAGCCTGGTGCAGTTTGAATATCTGGGCCTTGGTGTTTTTCATTTTATGAGAAACATTTTTTGGGTCTTGATGGCCACCATCTTGTTTTTTTACTGGCTCAAAAAAGTTTGAAAGTACATAAAAAATAAAGTACTTGTGGAAAAAAAAACATGAATCTTGCTAAACAGGATTCATTAAACAAGATTCTGTTATTTGCTTTTTCTAAAATGAGACAGAAATACCTTTTTGGGACTTTAGCTGTCATTTTACCAAATTTGCTGATTTTCATGTCGTTAGCCATGAGTTTTAGTGTTCCACTTATGTAACACCTAAATTTGCGATACTAAAATTTTATTGTTGCAAATTTTATTGTCGCACTTTAGTGTGCAAAACAAGAATTCCATTTTTGTGTATCACAAATTTTACTTCGAACTTGGTCATTTGACAATATTTTAGTTCCAGATTTTGAATATATTGTTTACAAGGCCCTACCTCATGAACAAGGATGGTGATAATTTTCATGTACAGGTTGAAAAGTGATTTCACAGTCGCTTTGTGGAACCAACTTTCAAGAGGGATTTAACACATTCTAGTGACCACGTTCATGATGTAGGGTCAAAATAAGAACATAAGAATTTGACGGCAGATGGGGACCGAGCAGCCCATTTAGTATGCCCATGAACCTACCCCCTCCCCGACATTTTGCTGTTTTTGTTTACACCATAGTGCCGTCTCATGCATGTTTAAATGCATTCACTGTCTTTGCTGCAACCACCTCTGGGTGCATGCTGTTCCATGTGTCTATTACCCTCTCCATAAAAAAGTACTTCCTGATATTGCCTCTGAGCCTTCTCCCTCTCAGGTATAGGTTGTGCCCTCTTATACGCACATCTCCATTTGCATGTAAGAGGTTGTCTACCTGAACAATGTTTATACCCTTGATGAATTTGAACATTTCTATCATATCCCCTCTGTCCCTTCTCTGTTCCAGAGAGTACAAGTTTAGGACTTGGAGTCTAGACTCATATGGCCTGTGATGGAGGCTCTGCACCATCTTTGTGGCCCATCTCTGAATTGATTCCAAACATTCTATGTCCTTCTTCAGGTGGGGCCTCCAGAACTGGACACAGTACTCCAGGTGTGGCCTCACCAGGGATCTACAGAGTGGAATGATCATTTCTTGTTTTCTGCTAGTTATTCCCCTGCCTATGCATTTGAGGATACTGATTGCTTTTCTTGCTCCTTTTTTGCATTAATTCCCTACTTTGAGGTCATCTGATATGATAGCGCCTAAGTCACGTTCAGTCCTGGTCTCTTCAAGTCGATGCCCATCAAGGAAGTATTGAGTTCTTGGGTTCTGTTTTCCCAGGTGCATCACTTTGCATTTTTTAGCATTAAATCTAAGTTGCCAGTCGTTGGGCCACTGTTCAAGTTTTTTGAGATCCTCCTTCATACTGGAGTCTCTCTCCTGATTGTCCACCCTATTACATAGTTTTGCATCATCTGCAAACAGGCAGACTTTACCCTCAAGACCATCAGCAAAGTCGCTGATGAATATGTTGAAGAGGACAGGACCCAGCACAGATCCCTGAAGGACTCTGCTGGTCACAAAACCCTCTTTGGACATGGCACCATTTACTGTGACTTTCTGAGTTCTGTCCTGCATCCAGTGTGCTACCCAGCTTACTAACTTATACCCAACATCTGTGTGTTTGAGTTTTTTGATCAGCCTCCTATGTGGGATGGTGTCAAAGGCCTTGCTGAAGTCCAGATACACCACATTCACTGTCCCTCTGGTCCACTGCTTTGGTCACCCTGTCGAATAATTTGATCAGGTTAGTCTGACACGATCTACCTGCGGTAAATCTGTGTTGTTTGGGGTTGAGTTTTCCTGCTTCTTTTAGGAAGTCTGCTATCCTTCCTTTAAGTAGTGTCTCCATGATTTTACACACCACTGAGGTCAAGCTGACTGGGTTGTAATTTCCTGCCTCCTCCATGCTGCCACTTTTGTGCAAGGGTACCACAGTAGCCCTTTTCCAGTAAAGTGGCACCGTGACACTTTCCAGAGATTCACTGTATAGCTCAGCTAATGGTGCAGCTATTTATTCTCAAAGCTGTCTCAGTATTCTTGGGTGAACACCATTCGGTCCCATGGCTTTGTCTGTCCTCAGTCTTTCTAGTTCTTTCAGTACCCTTTCCCTTATGAAAGGGCTTGTGTCTGCCTCCCATGCAGGGTGCTCTGTTCTGTTTAATGCTAAACTACTACCATTCTTTTCATTTGTGAAGGCTGAGCAAAAAAAATCCATTGAGTGATTCAGCTTGGTCTTTTCCCACTATTTGACTGTTGCTTGTTGACATTCTGACTATCCTCCCTTTGTTCTTCCTTTTTTCACTGATGTATCTAAAAAAGGTTTTATCCTCCTTCTTGCTTCCCAGTACTATTTTTTCCCTCATTTGGGCTTTTGCTAACCTGATAGCATTTCCAGCCTCCTTGAGCTTCTCCTTGTAGAGCTTCCTATCCCCTTTTCTATGTGACTACTTGAACTGCCTAAAGGCTTAATTATTTTCTCTAATCTTTAGTGCTACCTCTCTAGTAAACCAGAGGGGGATTCTCTTCCTTTTATATTTAGTTACTAGCTTTGTACAGTCTGCTGTTACCATGTTTAGTGAGTCTTAAGTTTTTCCAGCGAGCTTCTACATCCCCTGCTGATCTATCTCTCAACAGTGCTTTAATGCTGGATCTCATTTTCTGGAAGTCTGCTTATTTGAAGTCAATAACCTTTAGTCTGGTTTCTTCTAGGGCTGTTAGTGAGAACCAGGTCCAGAATTGCTCTCTCTCTGGTGGGTGAGTCCACTAGTTGGTTCAACCCAGCTTCTTTAAGAGTGATGAGAAATTCTCTACTCTTATGTGTGGAAGCTGTGCACGTGGACCAATCTACATCTGGTAGATTAAAGTCCCCAACCAGAAGTAGCTCCCCTTTGTCAGCCATTGAGTTAATGGTCTCAAGGAGCTGCTTGTCAACATCAAAGTCCTGGGCTGTGGGGCTATACATGACACCCAGGTGGATAGGAGACCTGCCCCCAGCTCCTAGAGTGACCCATTGGGCTTCTGCATTCCTGTGTTCTCATTGAATCTCTTTTCCCTGTATCTCCAGAAACAATCAGCCATATGCCAGAGCTGACGCTACCTCCTGCTTTCTCTGCCTGGAAGGACAGAAAAGTAAAGTAAACACAGGGAGTCTATGAGGGAACTAAAGTTACTCCTAGACCTGTGGAGAGAGTGAGTCTTGAGGGTGTTTGTTCCTTAGATTAGGAGAACCTGTTGAATGGAAAAAGGGTGTCAGTGGCTGGTGGGTGAGGGACCCACTAGTCAAAGGAAACACCCTCCTGTGATGTTACTCCTCTTTGTTGGAGTGGGAAATACTGACCTGGAACAAAAGAAAAACAAACAGGTACTGACCAGTAAGGAAAGATAAGTAAAGTTAGATATCAACAGAACTGTGTGCAGGTAGGAGCCTGGGAGGCCTTTTCCTGTAAGAAAAAAATCAGTTAAGTAAGGTGCAGCAGAAAGTAAAACAGTATAATAAATCAGTTGCAGCAGAAATGTACTAGGGGAACCTGTGGGGAGGGTGAATCTCGGGGGTGCTCTTTCCCCCTTTTTGTCTAGTTGTGGTGCTCAAAGTGGTTCTGTGCCTAGCAGCCTAAGCAGAACAAAAGAGATAAAGTGAGTTCAAGTGGAGCTGAGGACACAGCTTGCCCAGAGAATCATACTGCTAAACTGCTGCCAACATCTATGGGCATCCTTGCTCTCTAGTAGGTGCTCCTTTAGGTCTCCTGGAGTGGTGCTGTAACCTCTCAGTGATAATGCTGTAGTGGTGGAGCCACTTGTACTAGGGCTCTAGACCCCCCCATGTGGTGCTTGATGGAGCTGCTTGTAATAGTGCTCTTGGTTGCATGCCGCAATCACAGGTGTCCTGTGTGGTGAGAGCATAGCCGCTGGTCCCTAGCCCAAGTCGAGTAGCCATGGCAGAGGCTGAAAGCTCCACTCTGACCAGCTGATAAGTTAGTTGAGACCTGATAAAGAAGATATTAATGCGTGTGGGCGTGTGTGTGCCTTTACACCCTATGCAGCATGCTAGGCTATTAACATTATAGCAGGTATATGTCCTTTGTCCTTTTGGGGAAGTGCTGTCAGAACCCCTGGTATAAAGGAAATGATGCCCTTGGGGTGGGTAGAGTAGGCAGGACCAAGCCTGTGTCCTCAGAAACAATCAGCTACAGCTCTGACCCACACCCTGGTGTGTGCTTTCCTCCCTTTCAGCAAGACAACCCGCACAACAATTTAACAGAAAATATACCCTGCCAAAAACAATTTCAATCAGAGAAAAATAAAGCAGTAAACTATAAAACCTGTAAGCACAAAACAGTAACAAAGCCTGTAAGTATAACCTGCAAGCAAAAAACAAAATAGCAGCAAGACAGAAACTCTGATTAGCGAAAAGAAGCCTTAGTGTTTCTCCTTGCTCTGTTAATGTTGCTCCTTGCTCTGTCCTTTCAAGCAAACCTAGAAAAAACAATGCACAGGTGAAGCTAGATGCTTTCCGCCAGCAAACCTAATCTAATTTTCATGTCACACCTTTAAGTGCAACACTAAAGTGCAATGTACCTCTCTACCTTGCTTATACATAGTTATAAAAATATGTATGAAACTGGGTTCCCTGATTTGTAAACTAGATGTAGTTATTACTCTTGAAATGATTACAGAAACAGCTCTTTGTGGTTATTAGCTAAGTGTATCAGAGTGGGATCTTTTGACCTCAGACTAGTGGAATCTGTTAGCAAAAGAGTCTAGCTAGTAGCTAGGTCACAATGCTCTGGAAGCTAGAGTCCAACAAGGTTCTGAGGTTATGGGTCACAGTGCTCTGGTGGAAGCTAGAAGCTGACAAGGTTCTGAATTTTTGTGTGAAAAGAGGAGAGCAAGTGTCTTCAGGGGAACTTGGAGACCAGATACAACAGAGAGCTGGTTGATTGTAGACTTCATTTCTGAACTCAGAAATTGAACTTTGTTTTTTGGATTGCCTATGCTAAAAAAAAAAAACAGTCTGTGCATTTCTTTTTGTTTCTTTTCTCTTGTTACTAATAATAATAAAACACTATTTGAGGACTTTACAATTTATCCTGTTCTGCTTATGTTTCCTGACCCAAGCCTCAGCGACAGTTGATGTCAGAATAAGTGGATTTACGCCATACATACTCTAAGGCCAAACATTTTTTCATAGGTGCCAGACTTTGTACCAGGGAAGCATAGCAGAAAGAGATGGATCTGGTGACAGAAAGACCAGGAGTCATAACCAGAAGTATGGCAGCCTAGCTGAGATGATACAGCCAGTACCAAAGATGGAAGGAGAACAAGCAGCAACAGAACCAGGAAGCCTGTCTGCATTTTTCAAACAGTGGGTGATACAACAAAAAGAGATGGAGAAGCAGAGAAAAAAGGGCTCCAGTGCTTAGAGAGGAGAGAAGAAATACAGTGTCAGGAACAACAGAGAAAAGAAGAGATGCAGCTATGGCTGGGTGCCTTGCAAGCTATTAAAGGTGGAGGAACTGATACAGGTCCAGCAGATCAAAAAAACACAAGTACTTTAAAAGACATTAAACTTACAAAGCTGTGCCCCTTGGATGATATTGAGGCATACCTGACTACATTTGAAAGGGTTGCCAGTGCATGACAATGGCTAAAACAGCAATGGCAATCAGGCTGGTACCTTATCTCACAGGTAAAGCCCAACTTGCCTATAGTAATGTGGACACTGTTCAGTTTGCAGACTATGACCTGGTGAAAAGAGAAATACTAAAAAGATACATCTCAGGAGAGACCTACAGGCAGAGTTTTCAGTCCCTGAAGTACCAGTCATTCGACAATCCCTAGTAAGTCTACACCTGACTCAAAGAACTTCTCATTAAATGGCTCCAACCAGAGGGCAAATCAGTCCCCCAGCTTATTGACATATTTACAATGGAACAGTTCATTAATATGCTGCCTATAGACCTGCAACTTCGTGTAAAAGAGCACTGACCAGAAAGTGGGGAAAGGCCGTTTCTTCGGCTGAAGACTATCAGATGGCCAGACTGACATCACAGCAGGGAGGCAATAAACCCTCTTTTTCCCAGTCTAACTCCAGGTCATATAAGAACTCTGGTGGGGGAAACAAATCTGCACCCAAAGACTTTATTTGCTATAACTGCGATGAGCCAGGCCACAATGCAATAAACTGTCATAAAAATAAAAAGGGTAACACTGAAGCAGATTTGGTCTTAGACAATTGGGGCAACTATTTAACAAGTGTCAAGGTGGAAGATAAGGCTGTGAAAGGCCTTATAGATTTGGGAAGCAGACAGACTCTGGTGCATGCTGAAATTCTGTGAAAGAATTCTATAAGAGGACCAGGTATTGGGGTCATCCGCATTCATGGGGACACTCGATAGTATCCCACCACTCAACTGATTCTGAGCGTTATTGGAATGTTGCACCAAATGAAAGTGGGGGTGGCACCAAAGTTACCTGTACCTGTGATAATTGGAAATGACTTTATTAGGCTTTGCTAAGTTAATCACAGAGGAAGAAAAACCTGCAGTTTCAGCAGCTGTGATGACAAGAGCACAGGCAAAGAAAAACTTGGAAGATGAGGGCAGTTGTCCCTTTGGTATCTTTGATCAGGACTTGTTTCAGCCCAGCTCCAAGATCTGGAAATCCCAGCAGGAAAGAATACGTCTGAAAAAATGATGGCAACAAAAGACTGATGGACATAAGAGGTTAATGTATGAAAATTCCAAAACCAGACTGACAACTGATTGTGATTTTACTTCTGAACAAACTAGTGATGTTTCTCTCCAAGGTTACTTTAAGCAGGTGGGGTGAAACAAAAAGAGGGGGACACTGTGCTTAAAAAGTGTAATGGGCTACTGCACTGAGTTTGTGTTAATTCTCAGACACATGAACAGGTAGAACAACTGGTCATCCCAAAGAAATATAGAAAACGAGTTGCTACAAATAGCACATGATAGTCCTATGTCTGATCACTCAGGGAGGGATCACACCTTTGCCAAGGTGCTGTACAGGTTTTACTGGCCTGAGATCCATGATGATGTTGATACTTATTGGAGGTCTTGTGCTGAATGCCAGAAAGTAGCCTCAGTATCTAAGAGAGACAAGGTGTCCCTGCAGCCCCTACCATTGATAGATGTACCATTTGAGAGAATTGCGATACATGTGGTTGGCCCCTTAGATAGAAGTAAATGGGGTAACCAACTCATTTTGGTAGTATGTGACTATGCTACTAGATACCCAGCAGCAGTGCCTGTGCACACTGTGACTGCCCCGAAAGTGGCTACGGAGTTTGCTAACATTTTCAGCAGGGTGGGCATACCTAAAGAAATTATTATTGATCAGGGTAATAATTTTGGTGCTGCCTTGCTGAAGTAAATGTACCAATTACGCTGTGTTACTGCCAAAAGAACCTTCTCTTGTCACCCTCAAACAGACAGTCTTGTTGAGCGTTTTACTCAGACTCTAAAATGCATGCTAAAAAAGTTTATGAAAGATGAAGGGATAGATTGGGACCAGTATTTACCATACTTGATTTTCGCTTACCGAGAAGTGTCACAGGCATCAACAGGTTTTTCACCATTTGAAATGCTGTATGGTAGACAATCTAGGGGGGCCCTAGATGTTATATAAGAAACATGGGAAGATAACCCCTCTCAAAAAAAAAAATCTATTACAGCATTTATGTGTGCACTGAGAAAGAAATTAGCCAAATATGTTGGAATTACCCACAGTAACTAGAAAGAGGCCCTAAACAAGCAGATGGTATATTTATGACCATGGGGTAAAAGGAAAAGTTTTTGAGCCAGGCGAGAAAGTATTGTTATTGTTACTCACTTTAGAAAATAAACTGTTAATGAAGTGGCAAGGACCTTACAAAGTACTTAGACATACTGGCACAGTTAATTATTAGATTGAGACCCCTGACCAGAAAAATCCTGCTAAGATATACCATGCTAATCTCCTAAAAAAATGGATTGAAAAAAAAAAACACCACGGGCTGCTTTGCTAGTATTGCCAGAAACTGAAAAGGATGATGTGGGCATAGCTTATGGCAGGCTAGAACAAATTGTGACATCTGTTGCTGTAAAGATAAATGTTTCCTTAACCTCAGAGCAAACTGTAGAAATGCATAACTTGGTAAAAGCATTTAACAGTACTTTTACCATGGTACCCGGCAATGCAATAGGTGTCAAGCATGTAATAAGGACAGGTAATGCTCGCCCTGTTACATAGAAGGCATACAGAATACTGGAGAGATTAGGAGCAGATGTGGTTAAGGAAATACAAAAAATGAAAGAATTGGGTGTCATAGAAGAGTTGAGAAGTGCATGGGTATCACCAATGTTGATTATAAAAAAGAATGGGGGGGGTATGAATCTGCTATGATTTTATAAAACTTAACTGTCTTAGTTTGACAGCTATCCAATGCCCAGGATAGATGGCTTGGTGGACAGATTGGGAAGTGCCAAGTACATTAGTACCCTTGATCTTACCAAGGGTTACAGGCAAATCCCTCTAGCTAAAGAATCCAGAAACAAAACTGCATTTGCTATGCCTACTGGATTCTAATAGTTCACTACCATGCCATTTGGCTTACATGGTGCACTTGACACATTACAGCGGTACATGGATGTAGTCCTAGCCTCTCACTCAGGTTATTGTGTGGCTTAATTGGATGATGTTGTGGTTCACAGTCCAGACTGGGAAAGCCAGCTGGATCACCTAAGAGCAATTTTCCAAGCTATCAAAAATGCAGGTCTGACCATTAATTCTATCAAATATGCATTGGGTATGCGGGAACCAGATATTTGGGGTACAATTTGGGAAATAGAGAGGTAAAACCAGCAATTTCTAAGTAGAAGCTGTAGCTAACAGCCCTGTCCCTGAAACAGAGAAACATGTCAGGTTATTTTTAGGGCTCACTGGTTACTACCAGAGATTCATTCCCAACTTTTCCCAACTAGCTGCTCCCTTCACTAATCTTAGAAAGAAAAGATATCCAAATAATGTAAAATGGACCTCAGAGAGTAGATATACAGTACACACTCTGACATTTCATTCGTCGGCCGGCTGTTGTGGTGTGAGGAGGGCTGTGGTGGTAGCCGGATTGGGGTATGGGATGGGGAAGGGAGCGGGGTGGTGGGCACTACTTGCCAGGGGGGAAGCCCTTTAGACCACTAGGAAGGGATGGTATCTGCTGTTCCATATTCGGGCATATCAGGCTGGGGGCGGGGACCCTAGATCACCGGTGACTGACTGAGGCTCTATCTTATTTTGTATTACAGGCATACTAGGGCTTTGGGGGGGACCAGGGAATGACATTTGTATCATATTGATGAAGATCAGAGGCATATCAGGGATTGGGGGGGCTGCTAGTTCACCAGGGACTAACAGTTGTTGTATATATTTAAAGTACATCATATTGGGGTGGCGGGGAGGGACACTAGATCACCAGGGTAATGGATTTGAGAATGTGTAGGATACCGTCAGATCGGTGGTGCAGGTTCTAACCAGTACTGTGCCTCTGTTAAAAGGTGCAGCTGCTGCCCCATCACCCTGAAGCTGTTGTTGCACACTGCATGGGTGCACTGTCTGTTGGGCACACAGCCACTGTTGCCGCAAACTGTGGGACTTAGGCATCAGATGGAGACCCTGTCAGATGGAGAATCAGGCGCAGAGTCCCTGACGCACTGGTACTTGATGTAAGCTGCCATTGTCTCACCTTGCAACTGAGCTTTGAAAATCCTGCCTACTGTTTACATGACCCTACCTCGTGGACAAGGATGGTGGGAATGTTCAACTACAGGTCAAAATGTGAGCAATGAATTTGTGTGCCGTACTTTAAGGTACAACACTAAACTGTGACACTAAAGTTTTCTGTGTGCAACAACAATGGAATTCGTGGTTCTCACTTAAATGTTCGACCCAAGAATTCAGTTTTTGGTGATCATGAAAAATTTTTGAGTCACTCTTAAATGTGCAACTGAAGAATTCTATTTTTTGTCTCACATACTTTTACTCATAACTTGGCCGTTTTACAATATTTTAGTCCCAAATTTTGAATATACTGTTTACATGACCCTACCTCATGAACAAGGATGGTCAGAATTTTCAAATACAAGTCAAAAGATGATTTTGCAATTGCACTGCAAAACAACTTTTGGCGTGATTTAACACATTCTAGCCACCAAGTTCTTGACATGGTCTCAAAATGTCAAACAGAAGGTTATGAAAAAACACTGTGTGTAGGGCTGTCCATTGGTCCAGTGGTAGTGCATTGTGATCCCACACTAGTGAGCTGAGTTCAGAGGCAAGCTAAGTGAGCCAGGAGGATGGATCAATGCTTGAAGGACAGCACTGCCATGTGGCACCACCCCCAACCAGGGGAAGGATGGTGCATTGCTGGATGCATGGGCAAAAGCGTAATCATATTGTGAGAAGCCTTTTCTTGGCATAGGATCCAGAGTGTTGTGCACCCATAGCTGCACAGATACACAGCCAGGTGGCCTCTTTGTCCTGAGCATCTGCATCTGTAGCTGCATGGATGCACAGGGCCCAGAGGCCCTGTGCTTCTGTTGCCCCCAGATAGCCCCACCAATTATTTGCATCCAGAGGTAGATGGATGTACTCTTCCCTTGGTGCAGGGCCCAGAGGGCCCTATGTAACTGCATCTGTTTTTCAGGACCTGCATGAATGAGAATACAATTCAAGTACCTCAAAATGAAAGAAAATCAATTGCAAAATACTGCATTAGACACAGCCCCACTAAATCTTTTCATCCGCAAGCAGATGGATGGACTCTTCCCTTGGCACGTAGCCCAGATAGCCCTGTGCAACTGCATCTGTTTTTCAAGACCTGCTTGAATGAGAATACTATTCAAGTACCTCAAAATGAAAGAAAATCAATTGCAAAAAACTGCATCAATGCACTAGTTAGGGTTCAACTTAATGCCACAAAAGTAGGAAAATATGACATTAGGGTTTCCAACCCTGACTCCCTCCCCCAAGCAACAGAAGGACAAGACCACACAAGAAGCCACAGACAGTCCACATCAGGTAAGAAAAACGTGCAACTATTTCCAAATGACACAAATGCAGTAGCACTGATAAGCTACCTTCATGGACTTGTATTTGTGGCATGTACACTGCAAGACATGACATGCACTCTCACTTCTGGCTACAGACAGAAATCCAGAATACTCAAATTACTACACTGCTTCTGTCTGCAGAAGCACAGGCCCCTGCAGCCAATAATACAAATGCCCAATGCCTAAATTTATAAGAGTTCTTTTGTCTGCAGAAGCACAGGCCCCAATGCAGCCAGCATTTCCACAGCCACAGATACTCATGCACACTGTAAGACATATACACACATTTGGTTGAAGAAGTACAGACTCCTGAGGGGCCTGTGCTTCTGCAGTTACACAGGAGTAAGACATGCACACTGACCTTTGGATGCAGAAGTACAGGCCCCACAAAATCCATGATGCCCAAATTGCAACACTACTTCTATCTGCAGAAGTGCATGCCCCATAGGGCAAGGGCTTCTATTGTCACAGACACTCATACACACCATAAGACATACACACTGACTTCTGGCTACAGAAGTGCAGGCCTCTGTGGGATCTGCACTTCTGCAGCCACAGATAAAAGTCCATGATGCCCAAATTGCAATACTACCTCTGTCTGCTGAAGCACAGCCCCCTGTGGGGCCAGTGCTTTTGCAGCCACTGGTATGCAGGCGTGCTGAAGACATACATACATGCTTCTACCTGCAGAAGCACAGGCCACTTTGGGGTCTGCTTATCTGTAGCCACATATAAAAATCCACAAAGGTAGAATATCAGTGCTACTGAATTTGTGTCATTTGGAAACAGTTGTATGTTGTTTGTCTTGCCTGATGATGGCTGTCTGATGTTGCTTGTGTGGTCTCGTCATTTTGCTGCTTGGGAGGAGTTAGGGCTGGAAACCCTAATGCCACATTTCCCTACTTTTGTGGCATTAGGACATTAATGCAGTTTTTTTTTGCAATGAATTTCTTATATACAATGTATTATTCTGTATCGCCTGAATTTAGAAATTAAGTTACATGTTAATCTTTAAAGCTGCTTACATGGTAACTTAGTAGTTTAAGGTTAGAAGGGATGCTAGGTTCATTTATTTATTTATTTAGCTATAATTTTTGACTAAGAAAGGCACACTGAACTGTGTCAGCTTATTTCCGGATGCATACTGGGGCGTGGGTTACATGGACTAGTTTCTATTGATGGAGAAGTGCTTGCTCATGACACTGTGGAACTCCCCTACTATTTTTCTTTGATAAATGCCATGGGATCTGTAACTTCCAAAAGCAACAACTCGGCTGCACATAGGTTGCAATCATGGCAAGTGTAGCCATGCATTCATCTGGGATTTGGAGTTGGAGGGCCATTGCACACATCAAGTGGAGATTCACTAAATGATTGTTACTCTCTAGAAGTGCAAAGTCTTGGATCTGTATGAAACTCTGTCCTGTAATACTCTCAGACATAGTGATCAGGAGTGTGGAATTGTAAGTAGTTGGAAGTGCTGTGAGGAATTATGAGTACAGGCACTAGTGAAGCATCAATAAGCAGATGGTAACAGACCCATTCAATTTAATACAAAATGGCAATGCTGGATGTGGCATATGGTTGCTGTGGACCTAGAATGTATACCTTGACAAGGCTTGGGGCAAATGTGATGAGGTGATGCTGCCACTTATTCCCCTGTCTTATCATTTACCTAGTGGGCATTGGTTCCATGAAAATGTATTCTCTTTACCATGCTCTGTCTACATCTCCTTCCATTCTTTTACTCATTGATGTGAATTATACTATCTGTCTGATTTAATTTCTGGTCATGTGCTCATATGGAAAACTAGTTACTATTTAACCTTTGCTTTAAGAAGATATGTTGTAATATATTTTATGTGCTTCATTTAATAAAAACATAATAAAAAATGAACAGAGGGTATACAAGCTGCAGTTTGGAGACAGCACCATCATTCCAAACAAGAAAACAGATGGTGATTGAAAAACTGAGAGGAGTGGAGGCTGAACCAGGTACCAGAGCTTTAGATCCAAGTACTAAAGGTGACATTAAAGCTTCTTTTTTTTATAACTAGAAAAACTGCTTATACAGGAGTTGAATGTTACCTATAACATTATAATTTACAGAAAAACTTTGTTAATGCATCAGTTAGGGTTAAACCAACAAAAGTAGGGAAATGTGGTGTTAGGGTTTCCAACCCTAACAGCACATCTCCCACCCTGCACAAACCCACAGGTGGGGGGTCTGTCTTGGGGCCGTCAACCCTAACATTCACCACATTCCATTAGAAAATAAGGTGACATGAAACAGCATAGGAGAATGGGGTGAGCATTAGGGTTGACGGCCCAAGACAGACCCCCCCCCACCTGTGGGTCTGTGCAGAGTGGGAAATGTGCTGTTAGGGTTGGAAACCCTAACGCCACATTTTCCTACTTTTATTAGTTTAACCCTAACTGATTTATTAACAAAGTTATTTGCTATTTATTTCCTTACTTTTGAGGTGTATAATAGTATCTTTATTTGCCTATGGGAGCGGAGGGCCATCTGAACCCTGTGCTCCCATCCCTCCATAGATGCATATACATATCTAGCTGTGGAGGCACAGGGCACACTGACCCCTGTGCTTCCAGCTGTAGGATGACAGTCAGCAAATTGTCACCATAGTCAAGTTATTACTCCACCTCATGTACCCGGTGCAGAACATTTTTGAATCCCTGTCAAAACATAAGTCCACAGAAGCACGCCATTCTGCACCATAGGTGCAAAAACACATTTTGGTCAGGATTTGAAAAATGACAGCTATGACATACATGAGGTGGTGTAAAAATAAGGCTATGTTGAAAATCTGGGATCAAAATATGTAAAATTTCCAAAGTTACGAGCATGCATAGCAAAATAGCAACAAATAGTCATAACTGTGCCATTTTTAATAATTTTGACCCCAAACTTTTTAACATAGCCTTCTTATGACATGTACCCAGTACAGAAAACTTTTAAATCCCCACCAAAACTTGATTCTGTGTAACTTTAATGCTAGTCTGCACCACAGGTGCGAAAACACATTTTGGACCGAATTTGAAAAATGACAGTACACGAGTCAGGGTAATAAACAGTCTATGTTGAAAATATGAGGTTAAATATTGAAAATGTTCAAAGTTATGAGTGTGCCTAACGAAATTGCAATGAATGCTTATAGTGCAGCCATTGTTTGACATTTTGATCCCAAATTTTCAACATAACCTTCTTATGACCCCACCTCATGAACAATATGACTGTCATTACACAAATCCCACCTGAAAGTTGATTTGGCCAAATGACCACGAAATCACCTCTCCAACAGAAGTTGCCTAACAACAGTCATATTGTTCATGAGGTGGGTCCACAAAAGGCCATGTTGAAAATTTGGGTCCAAAATGCCAAACAATGGCTGAGTCATGTACCAAGGTTAAATCCCCCATTGAAATACACTGAAGCGCATTTACCTTAGTTTCTCATATTGCGGTCACTGGTTCCAGCAGCAATATGTGTCTTTGATCGGGACTGCAGATCTTGAACCAGGAACCCCCACCCTCAATCCCCATATGTATTTTTTTACATGTCTTGCTGCTGAAACTGGTGACTGCAATATGAGAAACTAAGGTAAAATTTTGAAAAAAAATCAATTTGCCAGTTAAATGTTGGCTTGATTTTGATGAAATAGCCCCCAGTGGATGGATGTAACAATAGCAGAGAGGGAGCAGCTGTTAACAGCAATAGGACTGCGTTTACATTTATTAGACATATGTTCGCAAATATCAGTTCTGACATTGTAACCCTCAAATCAACCCTTGAAAAAAAAACATTTAAAATTAAACACCATAATAGACCAAGTCGATGTGAGTGGTGTGGGTTCTGGAAGGTGTTTAGGAGCAAAATATGATCCATTTTCTACAAAACTTTATTCCAACCCTCTTGGGCAGTCAGCAGCCTTAGCCCCGGAGACAGAAAGCGTGAACTGTTCTCACTTCCAAAACCCAAGCCTGGTGCCAGACCCTGGCCAATTGTTCATTTATTTTATTTATTTCAAAAGTTTTGCCAGGAAACACATACAGTACTGAGATAATAGCAACTAATTTCAAGAAGATTGTTGTCTACTTTCCCTGCAGTTCAGTTAAGGAAGACATTTTTCACTCAATTATTTCTTTCATTTTTGGCAGTACTAACCTGATCCTGATCTTGTTTCCTGTTCATCTGACTAAAATTAGGGGCTTCATTTTAATTTACAGCAGTTTTAAAATAAAAAAGGGAAAAAAAAACAAGCCATTTATGAATGAAATGCTGGTTTGCTGTCAGTGAAATAACAGCCAGTGGATGGAACTAACAATAGCAGAGAAGGAACAACTGTTAACAGCAATAATTCAGTGTTTACGTCTATTAAACATATGCTCACAAATATCAGCTCTTATATTGCAACCCTCAAGTCAGCTACTGAAAAATACATTTTAAATTAAACACCATAACAGACAGAGTCGATGAGGCTGGAAATCATATAGCAGCTTATCTGACTCTTGCTTATTAATTAAATAAAGAAGGGACGGGCTGCCAACTGGAGGGTGGGGGCTGCTATGAGACAACAGGGAATGTATAGGGACAGTGATCAGGGAGTAAGGGAAGCTAATACACACCAGGAAAAATGGGGTCTCAGAACTCAAACTGCAGCCAGTAGCAGGAGTTCAGCTGCAGCTGCAGAACTAAAAATAATCCACTATCTCATACAGAAAATGCAGCAGCAGGCTCCTCTCAGTAAGCTGGGCACAAGGGATTTCAGGTGCCCAGAAAAAGTATTTCTGGCCCTGTCAAAAATGAACACCAGAACCTAACTAAACAGGGCCAGTTTAGCTAGATTCTGGTGTTTGTTTTTTAAAATGACAACATTTTTATGTATTTTACATGTTTTTTAGTTGGTGGAAGGAAAAAACAAGATGATGGCTTGTGAACAAGGAATTTTTTCTCAGGAAAAAGGATTTTGGCCTCACAGAAGAGGAACAGTATTGCGAGAGTGAATCTTTTTTCTGGAGAGCAAATTCCTTCATCAGTTTTTCTCCCTCTATCCTGAAAAGTGCTCTTCCCATTGAAAACAATGGGAAATGAAAAATAGTTATAACTTTGCAACCATTCAATAGTTTTTCACAAAATTTGGCATGCCTGTTCTGTTACTCAACTTGGTTCTACCATAAAAAATCACACCAAAATGATACACCACATGGACACAGGGCAATAAGAAAAATTGCAAAAAAGATGACTTTATGACTTTTTGCATTGTCCAGATCTCAGAATCTGCATATCCAACCAGAACAAATCTTGCCATATTAAGAGATATACCCCATGAGACAGTGCATTCCAAATTTTGAGCAAATCCATTGATCAGTTGCAAAGTTATTAAAGTGCAAAATATTTGGTTTAACATTAAACGTGCTACTCAACCCTAACTATAGGGGCATAGCTGTGCCCCTATAAGAATGCTAGAAACGTACATGGAAAAGGGACACATTCCAAAGTGGTTACATGTTATTAAAACACCTTCATGTGGGCTTGTTAATTTTAAAAACAAGTATGCATGGCAGAAGCTGGCTGAGGTGTGCTCAGTAAACTTCTCTAAATTGTTGATCAAAGAGGACATTGAGAAATATGAGACCCTGAGTGAGGAGATTCAAAAAACTAAAGAAGCGGTGGGATTATTCATTAATGCAGCTAATTTTGAAAAGTCTGACCAAGTCCTAAAATCTAAAATTGCAAAATGTAAAAAATAGTTGCCAGGAAACAATCTAAACTAGTCAGAGATCAAGGTGACTATGATACAGGGCAAAATCTTCAGCTGGAGTCCTGACAGTGAATCTTGTTCCCAAAGTAGGGGCTGCTCAAGGTTCAGGGCAAAGCCAAGGCAGAAGAAACAGAATAAGAAAAACTACAAAGTATAAAACAAGAGAGGGGACCAGGAAACCATTGTAGTATGTTCAGATAGAGAAACTAACACTGAAAGAAAAAAATCAAAGCAGCAATAAAGGTGTCTCTTTTTTAGATAACAAAGACAAGGGCACAATACTAGAGCAACAAAAAAAGAGATAAAAAAACAAGGTGGGGAGTAGAGGAGGAAGAAGAAACTGCAGAGATTAAAATGTCACTCAGGGGAAGGAGAGCTACAAATAGTGAATTTGACCCATAAGTACCTAATGGAAAATGAGGCATCATTGTAATTGAATGGACTTAACTTTGTCCCAACCCCTACTAAGAACAACTCCCAAATTAATACAGACTTATATACATTTTTTTAGAAAAATAAAGTTGAGGTATTTCTTTGAAAGTAATAGCAGCAGTCAAGCATGGGACAACAACATGGGGTTCAGTAATATTCAGGACATTAATGGAGAGGAGGACCAGGAAATATTGATTTCTGCAAAAGAAGCACTGTTGGCTGAAGAAGGTCAGACAAATAATGTTGGGGACATTTCCCAGAACAGTTCAGACACACAGAATTTGAAATATATTTGGGACATTTTGAATGAAAATAAGGGTGCTGGTAAAACAGATGGGCATTCATTAGGTGAGACTGTTTTGAACTTTAATGCTGTCAAGCTCCAGGAGATCCAAATCGCAGCTCTTGCAAGTTCCTCTCTGCTGCACTACCCAGGGTCAACGATCCTTCGCCCATAGGGCTTCCTCATGGCTGATTGGTCTCAGCACCACCATCTCCTCAACTCCCATACTTGGTATGTTCAAAATCAGGCTCCGGCTTTATCTAACTGCCTCCAGCACCTGTGACTGCCTCACCTAAATCACAGAGTCCTGCCACTTCTAACAGTCTACCCTCCCACCCCCTCATAGCACTTATCTCCTATCCCTCCTCTACCTTCCTCCTCCCTTCCAACTCCCCTCCCTGCCCCCTTCCTCCACTCCCCTCCAGCACATCTCCTGTTATGTCTGACAATGTCTCCAGCTGCTACATGCCTTCCTCCCCCGTTTTTACCCCTCTCATATTTATGCTTTTATGGCCATACTGTGGGCTGAGCTCTCTAATTATGTTAATTAATTAATTAATTAATCTGTTCAAATGTTCTGCTATACCCTGCAATGTTGTTATTTCTGTTGTATCCTCTGTATTGTGCCTCATTTGACTCAGAACCTTTGTAAAAGAGCCTTGGCTCAAAGATATTTGTAACCTAGAACCAAATAAATAAAAAATAAATAAATAAAACTTTTTAGTTCCAGAACAGACTTTTGCCCTGTTGTCTGCAATAACACAATTAGCTTGTTTGAACAGGTTGTTATTGTTATGAAATAGGTAAAGGACACATTACAGGAAAATAGAAATGTTAACTACAGTTTGACAATACCTGAACAACAGGTTTAGAATAATGTGTCTGAAATAAAAGATATTATTGTGAAATCCGCAGATAAGTGAGGTAATTTAGTTGTTTTAGATAGGCAACATTATGAAAACATAGTCTTATGTTTGTTGTCCACTGAAAACAACTATAGGAAATTACCAGGGAACCCCTTTCAAACCATTAAAAAAGAGTTGTGGTGCTTGCTACACAAGGGGTCTCTGATGGCTTCATTACTGAAGAAGAATTCAAATATCTCTGATGTGGATCTCCAGTGATTCTTACATGTTATATTCTTCATAAAATTCATAATAATATGGAGAACCTCCCCAGGAGACCTATAGTTTTGGGGGTGGGTTCCCTGATGCACAATTTGGGAATTTTCCTTGACTTTTTCTTGCAGGAACTTGTACAATGGCTGCCATCATATCTTAAAGATACTAGTGGCATCCTAAGAAGATTAAACAACTTTCTATGGAAAGAAGACTATGGGACAGATATTCAAACCTTTGTGCCTAGCGCAAATCCATAGTGCTGGAATAGCACTGGATTTGCGTGTGGCTGCAATATTCAAAAGCCCTATTAGCACCAGTGCTGTGTGGTAGCGTCAACGCTAATAGATAATGGTATGCAGGGCCATGGATAGGGGAGTGCCCAGGAATGCCAGCAGTGTGGCATATTCAAAGGTATAGCGCTGCACTACAGGCATTAGCATGACCTGTAGCATGGCACTAGATACCACCGAAAAAAAGCTGGCGGTAATGTGGCAGTGCCGTCCTCACATCATGGACCCCCGTAGCCATGGGATAACAATAATCCCCCTGGTAGTCTAGTGGTCCCCCCACCTCCAAGCATGAATCCCAACACCCATAGCCACAGTAATTTACAATTGTTCCTGGTAGTCTAGTGGTCCCCCAACCCCCCAACATGATCCCCATCCTCCGGTAGCACTTGAGAAAGAGTAAATTCCATTGGTGGTGTAGTGGTCCCCCCCCCACCCAGCGGTGCACCTCCCATTGCCCCTGAATACATCCTACGGGAGCCGGCAACTGGCTCAGCCCTCCTCTCACCACCATAGCCAGCTTCTGACTGTGGTATGAATGAGCACTACTGAAATTAATGATTCATTTCAGTTGCACTCATGCATACCGCAGTTAGTAACCAACCGTGGTGAGGGGAAAACTAACTCCTCAACTCCTGTCAGATGTATTCTGGAGACAATGGGAGACTACTGAATGAGGAGGGACCACCATATCACCAATGGAATTTACTCTTCTTACGGCTACCGAAGGATGGGGATCATGTTGGGTGAGGGACCACTAGACTACCGGGTAAAATCTTAAATTACCACGGCCATGGGGGTTGAGAAGCATGCTGGGGGGGTGGGGGGACCACTTCACCACCAATGACATTTACTCTTTCTCACGGCTACCGGAGGAGGGGGATTGTGTTGGGGAGTGGGGGACCACTGCACTACCATGGATAAAACCCATTTTAGTGGCTACTGGAGGTCGGGGATCATACCTGGGGGGTGGAAGCAGGGGACCACTAGACTACCAGGGTGTGCAACAAGCACACATGAAAACAGGGACCATGACTGCAGAGAGGACTGCCTGGCCCAGCCAGTCTGCCCAGTTCCCTATTGAATGGATATGCTGCAAGCCCTACTTGACCTACAGCCTATGTCCTCACACCCCCACCAGGTGTACCTTATGCCTGTCCCATGCATTCTTGAGTCCCCCCACTGTGGTCCACCCACACCTGCCGTGGTGTGCCTATATTGTTGGGGGGGAGTATCTACAAGGGCACATTTGGCCACAGGACGTGTGTGTGTAAATCTCTCTCTCTGTATATATATATATATATATATATATATATATATATATATATATATATATATATATATTATATATAACTATATATCACATAGTTCTCTCTCTCTCTCTCTCTCTCTCTCTCTCTCTCTCTCTCTCTCTCTCTATATATATATATATATATTTTATAAAATAATGTGTGGTAAAATCATAAAATCCAGTGATACAATTGGCCAAACACATCACATGACCGTGCATTATTTCCCAACGACCGCACCTTCCACTACAACCGCCGCTGAACTACTTTCCACTCCTCAAAACCTCTTCACCAGCAGCAAGACCACTCCACACCTGGTGCAGCTAGACACCCACACTAACACACATGTGCAACTGACACCCACACCCATAAATAAATATACCAGTAGTAGCACCACACTGTAGAAACAGATCTGTTCATCCTACCATTAATGTTTACTGAAAATTTAATTTAAAAATCAAATCCTGCCTGCCATGTTTACAGTGTCACACTGTACAACCACTTTATTACTGTAACCACTGTGACCACTCTGACTAACAGAAACCTAACTCTATATAAAAACTATAACATACATTCCTTTGTATTCTTCTCTTCATTTATTTAAAAGATGCCTTTCCACTCACAATACCCATGATCCTGCAGTACTTTCACTTTCAATAGGAAATGTGCGTGACAGGTGCTCATTTAGAAAGTGAAGCTGTTCTGAAGTCAAAGTAAAGTGGTTGTTTAAAAATCAGAAAAGTGACTGCCTTTTATTATTTTGTGCGGTTTTCCTAATATTAGCTCCATATCGATGAGGAAACGGCGAGGATAAATCGAGCACTCCGGTCATTTAGAAAGCGTGGAAGCAGGGCGAGGCGAGTGTTGCCATAGCAACACTGCTCTTGCTCACGATCATTCTAAATACCGACTCACTCGATCTATCCCGGCTGCTTCCTGCATGAAACTAATAATCAGAAACGACACAAAAATAATAAAAACGAGTCACCTCTGATTTTTAAACACACCGCATCTTATTTTGACCTAGTAACAACTTCTCACTAAAATAAGCACCACTCGCCTTCCAATTGAGCAATTAAAGTGACACTGCTTCTACAGAAATACTTTTTTCACACCAAAATGACTACATAAAGTTAAAATCATTTACAAATACAGTTTTTCACTCCAAAAGTGTCACCTCTGCCAACATATCATTTAATTACTAACTACACAGAAGGACTACTCCCCCAAAAAATCTATAGCCATTTTATAAGATAGATATACCACTCTGAGGTGTGCGGTCGCTCTGATTCATGCGCAGCATGCGGTTGATGCACTCGGCCTGCGGCCTCGGCGCACAATGCACACCAAGGCATGCATATATCAGAGCGCCGACCGCACACCTCAGAGTGGTATATATATATATATATATATATATATATATATATATATACACACCTTGTGTTGTACTGCTTGCAGTGATGCATGGGCAGGTTGTCTGCTCTGTTTGTGCCTGCCAGCACACAGTTCCTGCTGTTTCCAGCGTGTGCTTCCATTCCGACCAACATGGGATGCTGTGGGCATACCTTGGCTTGCAGAATCCAGCCTGTACTTCCATTCTGACCAAAAGTTGGAGCTGTGTGCTCCATACAGTAGCACCGGGCAAACTGCATGGTAATGTATGCTAAGCAGCACATAATGAGATAAAAATGTGCTTGTTTGCCCATGGATTACCTAATTGGTTCATTTGCATGGGAGCTTTGAATATAGCTCATGTTTGCCCCGGGCTAACCAGTTTGCACCAGGCTATTGTGTTAGCACTGTGCTATCGGGTTAGCCCTGGGCAAACAACACTTCAGCATAGCACAGTTCCACAGTGTGTGGCTTACATTACTGTTTGCAGTAGATGTGAGACATCTCTGTACAATCATACACAATGTTCTCCACCTGCAACACTGGCTTGCTGCAGAGTCTAATGAGCTGTAGTTGCAGTATGCACTTCACTGTTGCTATAGTCAGTGCTGCACTCCTTGCCCCGTTTGCCCGGCTTCCTTTGCTCGCTATATTCAGCTGGTTTTGCACAAGGCTATTCCTTTTGAATATAGCTTGCTTTCTGCTCCGGGCTAAGTTTGCCCGCCAGGCAGTGCTAATTTAGCCCTGGGGCAAAGTTTTGAATATCTGGCCCTATGTATGGTTATGTGTAGATACTGCATCATTATACACCTCAATATACCACTCTGATGGCATGGCAGCTTGTAGACACTTCCTGGAAAAAAGTACTATGAGTTCTTCCATTCCAACAGACTTCAACTTCATTATTGAGGCATTAAAGAAAGCAGGAAATGATTTTTAATTAGCAGTTGGGGTTTACAATTTTCCTATTTTCAGAAATGCTGTTCATGCCCCCTAAATGATCCATATTTAACTTAACTGAATAAAAAGCAATGTGAAAAACTGTATTTTGCGTTGTTTTGATTTTATGGGCATCATTCTGTAACAGTTCTCTTCATGGAACCAGCAGCTTGAATTTATAACTGTGGACTCTGAGCATAGTTCCAACAGGTCCACAGTTCATGCTTAGCATTCTGTACACAAACTGTGACATCGTAAAAACTCCAAGCTACTGGTTCCATGAAGAGAACTGCAACAGAATGCTGACCATAAAAAGAAACCAATTGAAAACACATTTTTTTCACATGATTGTTTATTTAGTTACAGCTTAATATGGATCATTTGGAGGTATGAGTTTCATTTCTGTAAACTGGAACATTATTAACTGCTGCCAGCTAGCACAAATTTCCTGTCCCCTTTCAACTTTCTTCTCCATCACAATGCTTTTGAACTTAACTGGACTCATTACTTACACATTTGCAGGGTGATAATGGGTGCGTCAATGGCACCTGCATATGGCAATCTTTTTCTTGGTCTCTGGGAAGAAATGGTGACTTACAATCATGAGGTGCCACCTTCTGTGGACAATGTGGTATGCTGGCATGTTATTGATAACTGCATATGTGCTTGGAATGGAACAGAGGAGAGGTCATTGTAGTTTGCAAATTTGCTCAACAGAAGTGAGCTAAATTGAGATTTACTGCTACTGTCAACTTAGATGGGGCTGGCAGTATAGCCTAGAGGTCAGAATAATGAGCTGTAAATGATCTCGGTACATTCAGTAAACAGACCTGGGTTTGATTCTCACACCCTCCACTTGCATACTGTGTGACTCTGAGCAAGTCACGTAACCTCCCCAGTGCTCCCAGGTCGCCTCTGAAAACAGGCACTTGTACCTAATGGGCCTTACCCAGTTACCAAAAAAGACTTAAACAGATTTTGTGGATTTCTTTGATATTATACTTAAGGGTGATAAAACCAATGGAAGGGTCAAAACAAAGCGATTTAGGGAAAAGACCTCCACCAATTCACTATTGAGATTTGATAGCTCTCACCATGGGCTACTGAAGATGTCAATACTATATAGTCAGTTTCTAAGAATTAGGAGAACTTTAACATCAGGCTTCAAAATGTAAAAAGTGTTTCTAAGGAAAAGGGGGTACCAGGGTACATTACTTGACAAGTCATATATGGAGGTCAGGGGAAACACAAAGAGGGCCTTCTGCAACCTATACACAATGGCCCAGATATTCAAAAGGGTTGTGCCATGTGCAATAGGGTTGCACCAGCGCAAGTCCGAAAATGCGCCATTCTGTGATATTCAGTGAGGGAGGCAGTTCGCCCCAAAAGCACGCTGAGCAATAGCGCAATGATAATGAATGTATGCGCAACTGAAGGGGGAGGAACCATGCACAAATGGCGCAGTGCGATATTCAACAACATGCACCATGCGCAATAGGGGAGCAAGCGGAAGTTGCGTGATAGCGGAAATAAGCCAAAATAAAAAGGAACAAGAGAGAGGTGCAAGAACACTACAGGGAAGGCACATGTTGCTGAACCATAGCCAGCCACACAGGCAACACAGACACACAGGGCAGGACAGAGAAAGGGCACCTGGAACCCACAGGCACAGGGAAGGTGTGGGAAGCCACAGCCACAGTGCAGAAGGGGGAAGTGCCACACAGCACTGAGGCCACCAGAGGAAGGTGTTCCCGGTGCAGGGGAAGTAGCAGCCAGGACAGAGGGGGGAACACAGAAACAGCTGCCGGGGGGGGACACAAGCCAGGGACATGGCCAGTGCCACCATCCTGATGGAGGCAGTAATGAGGGGGGTGAGAAGGTGGGCAGCAGGGGGGTGCGGCCATGGAAGGGCCCGTTGGTGGTATGCCCCCAACAGGCAGTACCGAGCCCGCACCAGCTTCGAGCTGTAGAGTGATACTGAGATCGTGGGCCGGTACCACCTGAATCGGGCAATTCTGAGGTGGCTCTGTGAGCTGTGCAGTGATGTGATGCAGGCACCCACACAACAGAGCTACGCTCTGTCAGTGGAGACTAAAGTGACAGCTTGCATGTTCTTGCTCACCACGGGTACCTTCCAGAGATCAACAGGGGACACCACAGGCATAACCCAGTCAGCCGCGTCATGCCACCTCACCCAATTCCTCAGCGCACTGCTGCCACATGCTGTGGAGTACATCCATTTCCCCAGCACACTGGTGGAGCACACAGCAAACATACAGGAGTTCCACAGGGTAGCACGTATACCTGGCATGCTAGGGGCAATAGACTGCACCCATGTGGCCATTCGCACACCACCTGGTCCCGAGGGGGGCCGCATATATTAATCAGAAGGGCTATGCTAGCATCAACTACCAGGTGGTGTGCAATGCCTGGGGGTGCATAATCAATGTCTGTGCCACGCACCCTGGGGGAGCACATGATGCCTTCATCTGGCATCATTCAGCACTGTGCCACAGATTCGAGAGTGGGGACATCCCCACTGGCCACTTAGTGGGTGAGTATGCAAACCACACAGACAAACTTAGGGCTTGGGAGGGGCATGGTCAGAGGTGACATGGGTAGTGGCCTACATGGCCCGGGGCAGGGTGATGCTGATCACCAAACTAACCTCCACCCTCTACACACAGGTGATAGTGGATACCCACTCTGTCCCTGGCTGCTCACACCATACCGGCGGCCCGTGACCCCATCGCAGCAATGCTACAATGAGACACATGCCACCACACGTAATGCCATCGAGCGGGTGTTCGGTATGCTGAAGGCACATTTCCATTGCCTGGACACCTCCGGTGGTGCCCTACTGTACAGCCCCTCAAAGGCCTGCGGGCTATTCCTGGCCTGTTGCATCCTGCACAACATGGCCAATGAATGTGGGATAGCCATACAGGTCGAAGAGGGGGACAGCGATGGGGATGATGAGGATGCTGGTGACACTGGTGATGGGCAGCCCCCCCTTGGGTGACGGGACCCCCAACTGCTCCGGCTGGCACAGCTGCACCGGGACACCATCTCGGAGGAGCACTTCAGCCAACCCAGGTAAGTCATGGGGCCATGTGCAACCACCAGTGGCAAAGGCACAACCCACAAACATGCATGGACACACACCAGGGGTGCATGCCATCAAGGGAAGTGGCCAGGCATGGGACCACACACACCGCCAGGGATGGGCGAGGTCTAACATGGCACGCGGTCAGACACTCACACACACACACAACTCACCAGACATGCACAAAGGGTAGGAGGCACGCGGACCCAGAATGCCACCCCTAGCCACACACATGTCCACAGACCACCACACGCACTGCCTGCCATTGTGCGTGTGTCATACACTGGCCACCATTGCACAGTGGTGTACAGCGCAATGCAGGCATCATCATGCACATGCAACTGTGGACAGCAGCCGGGAGGGTGTGCAGATGGACTGTGTGTGTGCGTGCAGGGCAGGATACCCACCCGTGCATTGCCCGCTGAATGACACAATGCACACAGGGCAGTATCAGACAGTAGCCATGCTGGGAGATAGGTCAGT
This sequence comes from Neoceratodus forsteri, assembly GCA_016271365.2. Classification (NCBI taxonomy): domain Eukaryota; kingdom Metazoa; phylum Chordata; order Ceratodontiformes; family Ceratodontidae; genus Neoceratodus; species Neoceratodus forsteri. The sequence goes on along the minus strand of CM028136.1, from coordinate 395,932,302 downwards.
CATACGACACAGTGCCACGGCTGCCACGGATGCGTGGGCGGCCCCGGTGAGACCCGCCAGCACTGACAGGCTGACCACTGGCCTCATGGGGTGGCACCAATGGTCCCCAAGGGGTTCCACTATGTGAACGCGACCATGCTCATGCAGGGGTCTGCAGCACACCGAACATGCCTGCACCAGGTGTGCTTGAGATGCCCACAGCTGAACCCGGTGTCGACAAGGATGGTTTCACCCAATGCCAGGAACTGGGGGTGGACATTGCACTGTGCGGTGTTTGCGACGCATGGGCAACTAACTGTATGCCCACTGTGGCCATGGCAGCTTTGATTGTCTGTGTCAGCCTGTCAATGGCAACGGTCACATCCTCCCGCATCCGGTCCATCCCTGCCAGGAGCAGAGCAGTGTCTCTGCTGCGACGCTCCTCTGCCTGGTGCAGAGCCGCACTCAGTGCATCCACCACCATCACAAACTGCATCTGCTGATTGACTGATGCTTGCAGTATGTGGGTGTGCTCATCCAAGAGGTCATCTGCCTGATTGGCATGTTGTCCTTCAGGGTGTTTGCGACCCTGATGTTCATCACTCCATGAGGGTAGGCACTGCACACCAGGGCCAGGCCTGGGCATGTCCACAGGTGGTGCACTGATGCCGCCCCCTGACACTGTACCACCATGCCCATTGTCCGACTACTGATGCTGCCCCTCTGGCTGCCACTTCCCAGGGCTCAATGGTGCCACCGCAGTGGCTGCAACAGTCCCACTGTCCTGTGCACACATCAGTGCTGCCCCACCGGTGCTGACAGGCACAGGCTGGGACTGTGGTGACATGCAGGCCTCCATGGCGGCACCACCCACAGCCATGGCCACGATGTCACCTGCTGTGTGGCCATCCCATGGCCCACACGTGTCACTGCCCATGATGTTAGCGACATCATCATCGGTGACAGATCCGGCACCAGCCTGAGTCTCAGCATGCTGGCATCCATGGACACTGGAATGCTGGGACACGGGCAGGGCCTCCTCCACACCTGCTCCACCAACATCAGTCTGGATATCCAGGCAGGCCCACTGTCGCCCTGAGCCACGTATTCCTGTGGAGGTGGAAGGGCCCTCCTTCATCTCCATGTGACCGGCCTCAGTGAAGAAGCCCACCTCCGCTGACCCATGCAGACACTCAGGAGCTGTAAAGGAAAACAAAGTTGCATTACTGCATGTGATCTACCCTGTCCCCCCCCCAAAAGACAGACCATGACCTACCATGCAGTCATGGGCTACCACCCGTCTGGAATCCACCACCCGGAACACCCTCAATGGCACAATGCTGCATGCTGCCAGCAACCTGCTCCTCCTGTGGGGTCAGGCGTAGCACCTCTGGCTGTCCCCCACCTGTCGCAGACCATGCTGCCCTGATGGCAGCCACCTTCTCCTTAATCCTCTGCCTGTCTGTGCCCATCTTCTTCTTGCACTCCTGCACAGAGTGCTGGTGGCTGCCATGCAGGTTTACAGCACGCACCACCTCCTCCCATGCAGCAGCATGGACCTGTGGTGTTCCCTGGCGTCCGCTGAGAAGTGGCTCCTGGTCTAGGTAGGCCTCGAACAGGGCATCCGTCTCGGACTTAGTGAAATTTGGCCTCCTCTTCCTCCCACGACTCTGTTCCTCTTCCTCCACAACACACTCTGTCATGATTCAGCCTGTGAGAATGACAGGTGTTACCTGTGACTGTGCAGTCCCATGCATGTCCCAAAATCCACAGTCCACACTCCCAAACAGCATGCAACTCACCGCAATAGACTGCAGTAACCGACTATGGCCAGTGCAGCCCAATGTCGCACTTTTATAGCGCAACCCATGCAAATAAGGCGAGGCGCATCTTTAAGTGGATGCAAATGCAGTGACTGCGCCATTGAATGGCTGATTAGCTGATTAGCTGATTTGCATATGCCGGCTGAATATCGTGCTGTTGCGCTTTGTGCAATTGTGTTGAATGTGCTGAGCCAAGGGCGCAGTTCTGTGACATGCGCAGTACACACCTAACTGCGCATGCCCGGGTTGATGACGCAGGCACCTGCCGCGCTGCTGATGTGCTGTACGCAGGAGGCAATGCACGTCACAGCCACCATTGTGCCAGTGGCGCTACAGCGCTGTTCACCTATATGGCGCTGTGGCACTGGGGCTTTGTAGGCACACTGGGGCAACAGCATGGTAGGCCGCTACAGGAGGTGGCACTCAGGCACCCAATCGCGCTACACGCATTGGCTTCCAATCACGCTGTGGCTGTCCGTGCGCCAGAGACCCTTGACCCTGTGCCCAACCTTTGCCCCCTAGGCGTCATGCGCCAGGCATGGGTGCACCACTACGGTGCTGTTCGGTGACAGCGCAATAGGGAATGGCAGCGCTGTACCGTGCAGCATCTGCACGTGGCAGAACCTCGCTGCAGAGCGACATTTTGACGGAACTGAGCAGCAGAGATGGCGCAGAGGTGTGCTGTGCAGTGGAGCTGGCAAACCTTGTTGCCATTGTGGAGCCACATGTTGGGCCTTTATCTGGGGAGGCACCCCTATACAGGGCCAGGAGTCAGGTGTGGCAGGAGGTGGCTGACGCCCTGGAGGAGGCCACTGGTATGGGCGGATGGCAGAGCAGTGCCATCACCGATATGGGGACCTGAGGTGGAGGGACCTGGACCTGCTTGCCCGCCTGCAGGCACATGCCAGGAGGGGTACGGTGCCATGGCCAGTAAGTGCAACATCCATACACTTTTATTGTCCATCGGTATCACGGTTGCATGTGTCCAGCACATGGGGGTCTGTCGGTGTTGGCCGTGGTGGTGTTATCGGGTGTGGGTGGTGGGTCTGGCTGTGTGGGATTGCACACACATGGAGATGGGGGGACTTTGCTACAGGATTGTGCTGATGTTCCTCTCTCCATGTTTGCACCTTAGCCCCAGAAGAGCACAGGCCGGCGAGAGAGAGGAGGCACCGCCAGGAGGACCATCAGGCCGGGAGTGGTGAAAGTTTGCAGAGGCGCAGGGACCAGCCTGATGATGGTGAGTGCCTTACATCCGTGATTACTATTGCATGCTGTGTAACAGGGCAGGCAGCGGGGCATGGCCACCATCCATTGACACCACTGCCATGCACGCTACTTGTTACAGTCAGCACTGTCCAGTGGCACTGCATGTCTGGGAGTGCATCGATGGTGGTCCATGTGTGCACCGGGCACATGGCTGTGCCCTGCCTTCACCACTGCATAGCCAAGTCACTGTCAGGCCACGGTGGTGCTGTGCAGGACATGGGCGGTGGGTGTGTGCAGTGGTCCACGTGGCTGTGGCTGCCTGGGTAGGCAGATCTTGTGGACACTGTCACTGTGGGTGGTCGCACACCATCACAGGGGCATGGCACATGGCTGTATGCCGTGTACAATGGGTTTGCTGCAGGGGGCTGGACAGTCACACGTATTGACTCTGCTCCCTAGTCCTAGGTGGACAACGCTGGATGGCCCTGGAACGGGGCATACAAGAGCTTCTGCAGCTGGCACGGGTGTCCCTGGCAGTGTTGGAGTGCATGGAGCGGCATGGGGTCCGGAGGAGAAGAACCTGGATGCACCACAGGAGTGGAGAGCAAGGCACAGAATAGGCCCTCCATGACCCCCTGACATCCATAACCCCCTGGACCCACCCTCACACCCCTTCCTCCCTCTCCCATTTGTACAACCCTGCCCCATGCCCGCCCCCACCTGGTTTGTGGCCCTCCCCCACCCTTGTATATATTTGTACATATGTTTGAGAGTTGTTATTTTTAATACATACATTGGTGGTCTCTGGTTTGAAGTGGGCTACAGGTGCTCAGCTGCAGTGGTGTGCATGGCGTCAGGGGTGGTGCACGCATAGGCGTGTGTGTGTGTGTGTGTGTGTGTGTGTGTGTGTGTGTGTGCAGAGGTGAACCGCCTATGGTGTGGGCAGGGGGATCAGTCACTGTCTGTGGTTTGTGTGTTGTACTCTGCGCACTGGATGCCTGTGTGCAGTGGTCTATGGGGCCTGCACTGTGTGCATGGCACCCCTGTCAGACCATCCATGGACTGTGCAGCTGACACCCTTGCATGTCTGTGATATGCACGGTCTGCTGGCATGTCAGTGGTGGCTGTTGTGGCCAGTTCTGGGATGGGATGTGTCCTTGGGAGGGTGTGCAAGGTGCTGTGCTGGGTGGGGTCCGGGCATGCCCTGTCACATGGGGTACCTCGTGTGCTGACACATGGTCGGTCTCTCAGCTGTACCTCAGGGGGCGTGCAGGGTGGCACTGTGTATGCATCTGTTGCATCACTGTCTGCTGCCGCCTGCCGCAGGGTGTCCATGGTGGGTCTGCCTTGCATGGCTCCATGGTGCACAGGGTTGCATTGTTACAGTGGGGGTGGTGGCATGCATGGGGTGTCCTGCACTGTTGGGTGCTACTCTTGGGCAGGGTGTATGGGGATCATGATACAGGGTGTGCTCTGCATTTGTGGGATGGTGTGGTACGGGGTGGTCGGCCATCCTTGTGTGCTGGTCACAGCTTGCCAGGGGGTGTGATGGCTGTGGGTTGGTTGCTGGTCTCCATGGGCCAGTGGTTATTCCAGCCCTCCCCCAGTTGTGCAGTGCATGGGGTGTGGGGGGACAATGTCTGTTCTGCTGTGTGTTCCTCTACTCATCTGTGGCATGGGTGGTGGGACCCTGCATCCCTGGTTGTGCTGTTGCATTGCTGCCCTGCTGCTGGGGGGTGTCCCTGGTTGCACTATGGCGCATCTGGACTGCTCAGCTGAACATCCCTTGTTGCGTTGTGGCACATCAGATATGCTCAGCTTCACCTCCCTAGTTGCGCTATGGCGCAGGTGGTGCGATATTCAGTCGTCGGCCGTAGGCGCATCTTGGCCTGCGCAGTTTTAGAATATCGCACTTCTTGCACATGGGCACAGTGGACTTGTGCTTGCTCCTGCTGTTGCACACTTTTTGGGTGCAGTTTGAATATCTGGGCCATTGAGTATAAAAGAGCAGAGATGGGGTCCTATTACCTTTTCAACAGATTTCAACCATGTAGCAGGTAAAATTGGCAACGCCATCTGGTGTACTTGGCCAGTTCTTAGGGGTGAAAGTGTTGGGGCCGTATGTGGGGACACACCCAGAATTTATTTTAGGAAAGTATTAAGGACAAGTTAGTACACAGCCAATTTTCCAACCCACAGGTTTCCAGGGCCAAATGACTACCCAGGCCCCCACTAGACAATTTTCAATGCCAGAAGTGCAATGTTTGTCAGTTTAAAAATTAGGTCAAACATTTTGTCTGCCCTAATAGTTCTCAGAGGACTGAAATTAGGGACTTTATATCATCTTCCACCAGCTTTGTAGTGTATATTTTTTGGTACATATATAACCTCTGTTACATAGGTAGAACCATATGCCTGTTAAAAGAAGGAATCCAGAAACATGTAAGATTGATTGTAATCAAAAACCTGGAGACTCCGATAGGCAGACATTGTGATGGAGTGCACAACTAAGACTCCAAACATCTTAAATTAATGGGTCTAGAAGTTGTAAAACCCCCAAAAGCAAGGGGGACCTTTTGTTGAAAAGAGAAAGTTTCTCGATATGTATACTGAAGACTGTTAATCCAGATGACCTCAGTGAAAATTGGTATTTGAAACCCTTTTTAAGCAATGTGTAAGTTATGATAAAAGGTTCTGCATTCTGTTCAGGCCTTATTTATTTAATTTAAAATAGGAGGATCATTTGAAAGGTAAGAGATAACCTCCAACCCTAATAAAAAAAAATCAAGCACCCTGGGATATGTATTTTTGCTGCACGGTAACCACTGTTAAAGTTACTTTTGATATTTTTATTGTGTATTGTAACATGCTATTTTCTCTGTCCTCTAGATCTTGCAACCCTCTGGATTCTAAACTTCTTTTACCTTTCTCTCTGTTTACCATGTCTACCCAGCAGGGAGTGATCATGTAGATCCCCAGGATATCCTGGAATTCATGAGAAGGGAGATCATGGGACAGTTCAGGAGATGGGCTGTGATATGATTTTTCTATCTTTCAGATTGTGACAACCGACCTTAACTAACTTGACCTGGGGTCGTAAATTGGAAATAATTATGCACGCTGAGCTGGCCTCATGCCAGTTCCTCACTGATTGTTATAATGTTATATATAGTTTTTTTTTATTTCAATCAAGCTTTTGGCTTGATCAATGAGTCTATATTCATGGATATATTCACTGATGTTCTTTAAAATGATACTAAAGCAGCAGTGAAATGAAATTGAGCAAAAAATGTGACCCTACCCTTTTCCCTATAAATGATTCCAGGTATTTTCAAGTTATATTGTTTGGTGCAATTTTCTAATTCCACCAAAATATCAGTATTTTATAAATGTTTTAATTGTTTTTTTCCTCAAGAAAAAAGATGTCTGCCACATTTTACATTGAAATAACATTATAGACCTGTCAAGGGTTAGGACTAAAAAAGGTAAAAAAGACTAATGGTACACAGCAGATTAAGTTCCTAGACAAGTACATTTGGCAGTTTTGCTAATATTTTTCATAACTGTAGCTGAAACTAGCTTTTTTGGAAAAAACATTTTTCATTGCACTGCTATTTTAACTGATCAGGGTCATACTATTACAATGGAATGCTATGTGTGATGTCATCATTATGTGACTATTTAAGAACTGTCAGTTCCACCAGTCTCTGCCCCCTCCCAATGAAGCCTGGTGAGATGATGTGCTGGGGTAGTCTCTACTGTGTGACAGGCATTTTGCTCACCTTTAAGGTACTGGCTATTGATGTCATTTGGCAATTAAACTAAGAAACTTGCATCAGGAAAGTGATGTTCTGGGGCGTGCTGCTGAGCAACCAGCAGAGAAGCAGCTCTACACGTGAGCTCTGGAATGGAATTTAAATAAAATATAAAATACTAAATGTTTCCAGCAATACACCTCAGCTTCTGATTGGTACTGTTTGGGACATTAGAGAGCACTGAAATATGGGGAAGCCAAAACGATCAGTGGCAGCTTTTGATGACTTATATAAGCCCAAAGACCAGAAGAAAGATGGATAGCCTGTGTAACACAAGGCAACAGGAGGCTCAGACACAGTTCCTACCAGAGAAGTGATGTTGTAAACTATCAATACCACCCTCGTACAATTGGTGTGGATAGTGCAGGACCTCGATAAAAAGCTTGATACCCTCCATCCCAGGGTAGCTGCCATAGAAGCTAGAGCTAATCAATTTGAACAAGGGCTGCAGAGATTGGAGGCATTGGCACTAAAATCCCTGGATGCCACGTAATGCTTAATTAAGGAGAACTTCTTGCTTCATCAGGGACTGGAAATTGTTGAAAACCAGACCATTGAGTGAAATATCTGAGTTGTAGGGCTTACTGAAATGGCTGAAGGGGAAGATTGTCTCAGTTTTGCCAGAGTTTTCATATCTGCAATCTTTGGTTTATCAGAGGCAGATTAACTCCCATCCCTTGAAAAAGTCTACAGGGTTACATTGAGGAAAGCAGCGACAGCAGCTTCAGCACCATGTGCCTTTATTGTAATCTGCACTAGAGTTGGTTACAGAGATTAGATTTTGTATATGAGATGGAGGAAGTATAGCTTAAAGTACGGAGAGGACAGCATTCTGATTTTCCCAGACTTATCCTACAGTACACATCAACATAGAAAAGCCTTTGATGGTATTCATGGCTGTGCGGGTGGTGAAGCTAGGGTGCTCCACATCATGGAATTCAATCAGTGGTTGAAAAACTGGTGCAGAGCTCAGGGATTTGGCTTCATTGGGGACTGGTGGTCCATCTGGAGGGATGCAGGCCTATACTGGTGTGATGGTCTGCATCTGTCCAGGAGTAGAACCAGAATCCTAGGTGATAGGTTTAAATGCTTCATTAGCAAGCATTTAAACTAGCCAAGGGGGAGGTACTGGAGAGGAGCAGGGAAATCCTAGCCATCCCCAAAAATCAGGGTACTATGTGAGGTAGACACCAACATAGAGATGTCAATAGGGAGAAGGGCAGGAGTAAAGGGAGAAAATGACAAATGCAATAAGGACAGGGATGGGGCAAAAAGGGGGTAAGGCCATCAAGAAATGGAGGGTAATGAGTACCAACGCCCATAGTCTGGGCAACAAGCTCCCTGAACTGGTGGCCTTGATGGAAGAGGGATGCCTGGATATCATAGCAGTCACAGAAACATGGTACACAGAGAACCATGACTGGGATGTTAACATACCAGGGTACACAACCTACAGGAGAGACAAGGATGGTAGAAGAGGGGGAGGAGTAGCTCTCTATGTAAGGGAAGGGATAAAAGCAATGGAACAAAAGAGTAAACAGGGAGGATAGGAGGCACTGTGGGTCACCTTAGAGACTGGAAATGGCACCACAATCTGCACAGTGGTTGTATATAGACCCGCATGTCAGGGGGAGGGAATGGACAAGGATATGATAGAAGCCTTACTTAGGATGGCAGAGAAAGAGGAGATACTGTTGATGGGGGACCTTAATATGCCAGATGTTAACTGGAGCACATTTGCTGCAGCCACATCCAAAAGCAGGGCCATTCTCGATGCCCTTCAGGTGTCATGCCTCAGACAGCTAGTTTTGGAACATACTCATGAGGGAGCAATCTTAGACCTCGTACTCTCAAATGGGGACAGTGAGAGGATCTCAGATCTAGAAGTGGGTAGCCATTTGGGAACAAGTGACCACCAAACAGTGTGGTTCACGTTAAACACAGCTACAGAGTCAGGCCATACAAAAGTGAGGGTTCTGGCCTTCAGGAGGGCTGACTTTGACAAGATGGGAGAGTGCCTTAGAAAAGCACTGGCAAACAGGCTAGAAGGAGGGGTGAAGCAACAATGGGGAAACATCAAAACTGACATCACAGAGGCAACAAGCCTTTGTGTGAAGCAAATAAACAAATTAAAATAAAAAAAAAAGCCACTATGTTTCTCAAAAGAGGTGGCAGTGAAGGTTAGGGAGAAAAAGATAGTATTTAGGAAGTATAAGGTAACACAGAAGGAGCAGGACAGAGAACAATACCAGTTAAGGCAGAAGGAAGCAGGGAGGGTAGTCAGAATAGCAAAGGCCCAAACTGAGGAAAAGATAGCCAACTCGGTTAAGAAGGGGGATAAAACCTTTTATAGGTATATCAGGGAACATAGAATGACAAAGGGAGGGATAGTGAGGAGGAATAGATTGGATGGTGGGTGGGCAGAGAGGGACGGTGAAGAAGCAGGGATACTGAACGAATACTTCTGTTCAGTATTCATAAAAGAGGAGGAGAGGGAGGTGCCTAATCATACTAACCAAAGCACTCTGGATAGGGGGGTCGATCCCAGTCCTTTCACAGAAGAAAGGGTTCTGAAAGAACTCCTAAAACTGAAGGTGGACAAAGCAATGGGCCAGATGGAATTTACCCCAGAATTCTAAAATAATTAAGGAGAGAACTAGTGACACCACTGACTACCCTTTTTAACAAATCATGGGATGATGGTGTGGTACCTGAGGACTGGAGGAAGGTGGATGTGATTCCCCTTCACAAAAGTGGGAGCAAGACAGAGGCAGGAAACTACAGACCTGTCAGTTTGACCTTTGTGGTAGGGAAAGTGATGGAATCACTTCTGAATGAAAGAATTGTTGAGTACCTAGAGGCCAGTGGGGCACAGGACCCAAGGCAGCATGGGTGCACAGTGGGAAGGTCATGTCAGACGAATCTAATTGATTTCTTTGACTGGGTAACCAAAGTAGTAGACCAGGGAGGGGCTGTGGACATGGCCTACCTAGACTTTAGCAAGACATATGACACAGTCTCACACAAAAGATTAGTAGTCAAATTAGCTAGCCTGGGAGTGGGCCCCAGGATGGTAGCCTGGGTAAAACATTGGCTGGACAACAGGACACAGAAGGTAATTGTAAATGGAGTCCACTCTGAAGAAAGAGGGGTTACTAGTGGGCTACCGCAGGGTTCAGTACTGGGCCCAGTCCTTTTCAATGTCTTTATAAGTGACATTGCAGAGGGACTGGAAGGAAAAGTATTCCTCTTTGCAGATGACACAAAGATCTGCAACAGGGTTGATACTCAAGGAGGCATGGAAAGGACGAGAAGGGACTTGGCAAGGTTGGAGGAATGGCCAGAAGTACGGCAGCTTGGATTCAATGCAAAGAAATGCAAAATAATGCACCTGGGAAACAAAAACCCGGGGAAAGATTACACAGTGGGGGGAGGAGGTAGTAACAACAACAAAAATGGAAAGGAACCTGGGGGTAATCATATCAGATGACCTTAAGGTTGGCAAGTAATGTGACAAGGCGGTAGGGAGGGCTGGGGGGATACTGTGATGTATAGGGAGAGGCATCACCAGCCGAAAACAGGAAGTTGTTATCCCCCTGTCCAGACAGTTGGTGAGACCCCATCTGGAGTACTGCGTCCAGTTCTGGAGACCCCATTTCTGCAAGAACATAGACAGGATGGAGACAGTTCAGAGGAGGGGAATTAAAATGGTGCAGGGTCTGCAAGAGAAGCCATATGAGGAGAGACTAAAGGAGCTTAAGATGTATATCCTTGAGGAAAGGAGGGAGAGAGGGGACATGATAGAAACATTTAAGTACCTCAGTGGAATCAACAAAGTCCAAGAGGGTAGCATCTTTCAGAAAAAAGGATGTGCAAGAACAAGGGGGCACAATTTACTAGGTTTACTAGGTTTTAATGGAAAAAAGAAGGCTGTAGCCCATCGTGATTTTCCCCAACACAGTGTGGGCTCATTGAGACAGAGATAACCCTTCAAGCCAAATATCCAGTCCTCTTTTAAAAATATTGACTATCTGAATCAACCAGTGCTTGAGGCAATTGGTTTCAAAGTCTAGGTGCCCTAACAGAGAAAAAATGCTTTCTAAGATTGGTTCTAGCAAATGGAACAAATAATTGTTTGTTATGGCTTCTTGGCACTATACGGCGGTTTGTAAAAGGGAGGCCACACTTTTTCATAAGTTAGGTGTTTTGCCAAAGTTTTTAGATTAATATTTGATCTCCCCTAATTCTTCTGTTATACAGAGTGTGCAATCCAGTCAATTTGAGTCTATCTGGGTAAGAGTAATTAGACAGTTTTGAAACCATCTTTGTAACTCGTCACTGGACCTTCTCTAACCGCTTTATGTCACCTTTCAGATGGGGACTCCAAAAAGGAGAACCATAATTGATCAGGCGGTGAATACATGCCCTGTAAAGAGGTATTAAGCACTTTTCATTTCTAGTGACAAAGGAGCGCCTAATCTTTTTAAGTATGCCATTTGTGGTATTGGCTATTTTTAAACAATGGCCCAAAAAGGTTAATGAAGAATTCACCAAAATACCTAGATCCCTTTCTGTAATGGTTGATTTAATCAAGTTATCATTTATATAGTAACTATATACTGAGTTTCGGACATCATAATTTGAAGATAGAGGGGGGACGGCTCAGGGGCAATGTGAGGAAGTATTTTTTCACAGAAAGGGTAGTGGACGTGTGGAACAGCCTTCCTGAGGAAGTTGTGAGGTCTACAACTGTGGGAGAATTCAAGAATGCATGGGACAGACATAAGACAATTTTTGTTGGGGGTAGGAAGAAATAGGCTGTTGGTTAAATAGGATCTGCAGCTTATCCTCTAGGTAGGGAAATGGGCAGACTAGGTGGGCCAAGCGGCCCTTATCTGCCTTCAAAGTCTATGTTTCTATGTTTCTATGTCTCTGCCACCTTAAACTCTAGCATCAGCTACTGCTACCTGCCAAACTATGCCTAAACTGAAACAAAGTTATTTGTTTTCTGAACCTAAGGAGGCAGAAAAATGAATTTCTAGGTTTGAAGCCAAAATATCAACTGTAAACAGTGACAAAGTTTCTTTGACAGATGAATAAATGAACTGATTGGGACTGTAAACTTATTATGTAGGTTTGACTAGATAGTAAATTGTTTGTGTTGTTATTATCTTAATATTCAAGTTCCACTTGAAACAAGAAAATGGGGGAATTCATGCAAGACTTTTCCTTTTTCTAATATGGCTGAATTAAAATGGCTGTTTTTTACTGCATGGACTGTAATGCATCCCTCTCCAACTCTTGGAGTTTCTACATGTGGTGCTAGCTCATAGTGGCCTTTTCATTCGGAAGAGCAGTACCTCTTCTTCAAACATTAAAATGACTGTCCAATGTTTTTTTAAAGTTAAATTCACTGCTTTATACTAAAATCTGTTATACTGGTCATAATATCTACTTTTAGTCCTCGATCTAACCTTTCATTATTATTTTTTACGATCTAATATGTACACACTTGTTGGTATTTGTGAGAGGGAACACATTTAAAATGCTGACTAGAGCCTGAGTTCCGAGTCCGGAGTTTGGGGAAATCTACACAGTTTGTTTTATTTGTTGATACATAAGGGCCCAGATATTCAAACTGTGCCCAAAAAGCGTGCAATAGCAGGAGCAAGCGCAAGTTCATTGCGCCCATGCGTAAGAGGCGCGATATTCAAAAACTGAGCCGGCCAACATGTGCCTACAGCCGACGACTGAATATCGTACCACCTGTGCCATAGCGCAACTAGGGAGGGGAAGCTGAGCAGATCTGTTGCGCCATAGCGCTACAAGGGGTGTTCAGCTGAGCAGTCCAGAGGCGCCATAGCGCAACCAGGAATGCCCCCCCAGCAGCAGTGCAGCAATGCAACTGCACAACCAGGGATGTAGGGGCCCACCACCCATGTCACAGATGGGCAGAGGAACACACAGCAGAACAGACATCGTCTCCCTACACCCCATGCACTGCACAACTGGGGAAGGGCTGGAATAACCACTGGCCCATGGAGACAAGCAACCAACCCACAGCCAGGCCATGGTGCCCATCACACCCCCTGGCAAGCTGTGACTGGCACACAAGGAGGGACAGCCACCCCGTGCCACACCATCCCCCCATTGCAGTGCACACCCTGCACCGTGACCCCCAGACACCCTGCCCAGGAGCAGCGTCCACCACTGCAGGAAACCCCATGCATGCCACCACCCCCACTGTGACAATGCAACCGTGTGCAGCACAGAACCATACAAGGCAGCCCCACCATGAACACCCATCAATGGGTGGCAGCACACAGCGATGCAACAACAGCATACACAGTGCCACCACACACAGCCCACCCCCCCCCGAGGTACAGCTGAGAGACCGACAATGTGTCGGCACATGAGGTACCCCACACAGGACAGGGCATGCCCTGGACACCACCACCAGTGGTACAGCACCCTGCACACCCTCCCAAGGACACACCCCGACCCAGCACTGGCCACAACAGCCAGCGCAGACACCCACAGTGGTGCGTGGAAGCATGCACCACACCGGATGCCACACAGTGCATAGACAAACACCCACCCATCCCCAAGGGCACAACAACACAGGGACGCAGTAGCGGGGAAACCAAGCCCCCAGTGTGGGCCCATGGAAACCGTGTACACACAGCCTGCAGTCCTCCATGGCACAGGAGTGCCAGCCACCCTGCGCAGGCACTGTGGACCTGTACGCCACCATCATTTGCCCGGAGCACACGTCACAGACAGTGGTGCACATCCCCTGCAACACACACAAGCCACAGCATGGAGGTGGGACAACAACTGCGGAGGCCACAGTGACACCTGAGGCAGACATGCACCACACCAGTGACAGGAGGCAGCCCAGCATTGTGATGGGTACAGTGGCTGCCCTGCATGGACAGCCACCACTGATATGCCAGCAGACTGTGCAGGTCACAGACATGCAAGGGTGTCAGCTGCACAGGCCATGGATGGGCTGACAGGGGCACCATGGACACAGAGCATGCACCATGGACCACTGCACACAGTCATCCAGTGCACAGGGCACAACACACACACCACAGACACTGACTGATAGCTACCCCCACACCATAGTCACCTCCCCATGGACACACACACATACCCATGACTGCACCACCCCTGACGCCATGCACACCACTGCAGCTGAGCACCTATAGCCCGCTGCAAATCAGAGACTACCACAGTATTCATATCAAAAGATTTGTATTCAAAAAACATATCAAAAGGAACTATATACAAAAATATGTACAAATGTGGGGGGAGGGTCACAAACAAGGTGGGGGTGGGTAAGGGGCAGGGGTGAACAAATGGGACAGGAAAGGAGGGGTGTGAGTGGGGTCCAGGGGTGTAGGGGATATCAGGGGCAGAAGGATGAATAATGGGAGCCCCGCTCCCCTCTCCGGCTGCTCTGCCTCCGGTGTCTTCTCAAGACCCCAAGCCAGTGAATCCTTTGCAGGATCTCCAATGATGCCCAGTCCACATTGAGGATCTCCTGCAATACCTCCCTTATCTCCTGCAGCTGTCGGACACCTAGGACAAGGGAGCACAGTCAATAGGTGTGAATGCACAGCCCCATACAGCCCACCCTCTGTGCATGGCATACGGCCATGGGACATGCCTCTGTGATGGTGTGTGACCACCCACAGTGATCACGTCTACAAGACCTGCCCACCCAGGCGCATACAGCCATGCGGACTGCTGCACACACCCACTGGCCAAGTCATGCACAGCACCACTGTGGCCGTTTAGTGACATGGCTATGTGGTGTGAAGGCAGTGGCACAGCCATGTACCCAGTGCACACATGGACCACCATCAACGCACTCCCAGGCATGCATTGCCACTGGACAGTGCTGACTGTAACAAGTTGCATGCATGGCAGTGGTGTCAGTGGATGATGGCCATGCCCCGCTGCCCACCCTGTTACACAGCATGCAATAGTAATCATGGAGGTCTGGCACTCACCATCATCAGGCCAATCCCTCGGGCGCTGATGACCGTCGCCCCTCCTAGCGGCCCTGTCGTCCTGCTGGTGCCGCATCTCCTGGGCCAGATGCCTCTCCTCCAGCCCTATGGTGCAAACATGGAGAGAGGAACATCAGTACAATCCTGTAGCAAAGTTCCCCTGCCCCCATGTGTGTGTCCCCACCCAGCCAGACCCACACCCCACACCCTGATAACACCACCACAGCAACACCGGATGGTCCCTCCCCATGTTCTGGACACATACAACCGTGATACCCATATGGAAGATAAAAGTGTGTGGACATAACACCTACCTGGCCGTGGCACCGTGCCCCTCCTGGCACGTGCCCGCAGGCGGGCAAGCAGGTCTGGTTCCCTCCTCCGCAGGTCGCCATACCTGTGGTGGCACTTCTCCGCCATCTGCCCCCTTCCTGTGGCCTCCTCCAGGGCAGTGGCCACCTCCTCCCACACCTGGCTCCTGGACCTGTCCAGGGGTGCCTCCCCAAACAGTGGGCCATAAAGTAGCTCTACAATGGCCACCAGGTTGGCCAGTTCAACTTGGGTCCACTGTGCAGCCCTCCTCCACGCCATTCCACTTGCTCAGTTGGCTCAAAATGGCACTCTGCAGCGTGGCTCCACCACGTGCAGATGCTGCATGGTACAGCACTGCCATTCCCTATCACACTGTCACTGAACAGGGCAATAGTGGTGCACCCATGCCTGATGCATGGCGCCTAGGGGGCAAAGGTTGGGCACAGGGTCAAGGGTCTCTGGCGCATGGACAGGCACAGCGCCATTGGAACCCAATGTGTGTAGCACGATTGGATGCCTATGTGCTACCTCCAGTAGCGGCCTACCGTGCTGTTGCCCCAGTGCGCCTGTGATGGCCCAGTGCCACAGCGCCATATAGGTGAACATCGCTGTAGCGCCACTGGCACAATGGTGGCCATGCCCTGCATTGCTTCCCATGCACAGCATGCCAGCAGCATGGCAGATGCCTGCATCAGCAACCTGGGCATGCGCAGTGAGGTGTGTACTGCGCATGTCACAGAACTGCACCCTTGGCTCAGCACGTTCAACACAATTGCGCAAAGCGCAACAGTGCGATATTCAGTCATCATATGCTAATCAGCTAATCAGCCATTCAATGGCGCAGCACTGCAATTTGCATCCACTTAAAGTTGTCCCTTGCCTCATTTGCATGGGTTGCACTATAAAAGTGTGACATTGGGCTGCACTGGCCATAGTCGGTTACTGCAGTCTATTGGTGAGTTGCATGCTGTTTGGGAGTGTGGACTGTGGATTCTGGGACATGCATGGGACTGCACAGTCACAGGTAACAACTTTCATTCTCACAGGCTAAATAATGACAGAGCGAGTTGTGGGAGAGGAGGAACACAGTGGTGGGAGGAGGAGGAGGAGGTCTAATTTCACCAAGCCCGAAATGGATGCCCTGTTTGAGGCCTACCTGGATCAGGAGCCGCTTCTCAGCGGATGGCAGGGAACACCACAGGCCCGTGCTGCTGCATGGGAGGAGGTGTCGCATGCAGTGAACCTGCATGGCAGCCACCAGCGCTTCATGCAGGAGTGCAAGAAGAAGATGGGCACAGACAGGAGGAGGATAAAGGAGAAGGTGGCTGCCATCAGGGCAGCATGAGCTGCGACAGGTGGGGACAGCCGGAGGTGCTACACCTGACCCCACAGGAGGAGAGGGTTGCTGGAAGCATGCAGCATTGTGCCATTGAGGGTGTTCCAGGTGGTGGCTTCCAGACTGGTGGTAGCCCGTCACTGCATGGTAGGTCATGGTCTGTCTATTGGGGGGGCAGGGTAGGTCACATGCAGTAACGCAACTTTGTTTTCCCTTACAGATCCTGAGCATCTGCATGGGTCAGCGGTGGTGGGCCTGTCCACTGAGGACAGTCAGATGGAGATGGAGGAGGGCCCATCCACCTCCACAGGTATACATGGCTCAGTGCAACAGTGGGCCCGCCTGGCTGTCCAGACTGAGGTTGTTTGAACAGGTGTGGAGGCCCTGCCCATGTCCCAGCGTGCCAGCATCCATGGATGCCAGCATGCTGTGACTCGGGCTGGTGCCGGGTCCGTCACCGATGATGATGTCGCTAACGGCATGGGCAGTGACACATGTGTGCCACGGGATGGTCACACAGTAGGTAACATCGCGGCCATGGCTGTGGGTGGTGCCGCTGTGGAGGCCTGCATGTCATCACAGTCCCAGCCTGTGCCTGTCAGCACCAGTGGGGCAGCACTGGTGTGTGTACAGGACAGTGGGACTGTTGTAGCCACTGCAGTGGCACCAGTGAGCCCTGGTGAGCGGCAGCCAGAGGGGCAGCATCAGCAGTCGGCCAATGGGCTTGGGGGTACAGGGTCAGGGGCCGGCATCAGTGCACTGCCTGTGGACATGCCCAGACCTGGTCCCAGTGTGCAGCGCCCACCCTCAAGGGGCGCTGGGCATCAGGGCCATGCACACACTGAGGGACAGGATGCTGAGGAGGCAGATGACCTCTTGGATGAGCACACCAGCATACTACAAGCATCAGTCAACCAGCAGATGTGGCTTGCGACATCGGTGGATGCACTGCATGCGGCTCTGGAGCGGGCAGAGGAGTGTCACAGCAGAGACACCACTCTGATCCTGGCAGGGATAGACCGGTTGTGGGAGGATGTGACCACTGCCATTGACAGGCAGACACAGGCATTCACTGCTGTCATGGCCACAATGAGCACACAGTCATGTGCCCATGCGTCGCAGACACCACACAGTGCACTGTCCACCCCCCGTTCCTGGCGTCATGCGACACACTCCTTGTCGACACCGGGTTCAGCTGTGGGCATCCCGAGCATGCCTGGCACAGGCATGTTTGCTGTGCTGCAGACCCCTGCGTGAGCACGGTCGCGGTCACGCAGTGGAACCCTTGGGGGACCATCGGTGCCACCCCATGAGGCTAGTGGTCAGCCTGTCAGTGCTGGTGGGTCTTGGTGGGGCCGCCCACGCGTCCGTGGTGGACAGGGCACTGTGGCATGTGACTAACCTGTCTCCCAATGCAGCTACTGTCTGGTGCTGCCCTGTGTGCATTGTGTCATTCAGCGGGCATTGCACGGGTAGGTACCCAGCCCTGCACGCGGACGCACAGTCCATTTGCACACCCTCCCAGCTGCTGTCCGCAGTTGCATGTGCATGATGATGCCTGCATTGCGCTGTACACCAATGTGCAATGGTGCTCAGCGTCTGACACACGCACAAGGATAGGCAGTGGGCGTGGTGGTCTGTGGACATGTGTGTGGCTAGGGGTGGCGTTCTGGATCGGTGTGCCTCCTACCCTTTGTGCATGTCTGGTGCATTTTGTGTTTGTGTGTGTGTGTGTGTGTGTGTGTCCGCATGCCATGTTAGACCTCACCCATCCCTGGTGGTGTGTGTGGTTCCATGCCCGGACAGTTCCCTTGATGGCATGCACCCGTGGTGTGTGTCCATGCGTGTTTGTGGGTTGTGCCTTAGCCACTGGTGGTTGCACATGGCCCCATGACTTACCTGGGTTGGCTGAAGTGCTCCTCCATGATGGTGTCCCGTGCAGCTGTGCCAGCCGGAGCAGTCGGGGTCCTGTCGCCCAAGGGGGCTGCCCATCACCATTGTCACTGGCGTCCTCATCGTCCCCATCACTGTCCCCCTCTTCGACCTGTATGGCTATCCCACATTCATTGGCCATGCTGTGCAGGATGCAACAGGCCAGAAATAGCCCGCAGGCTTTTGAGGGGCTGTACTGTAGGGCACCACTGGAGGTGTCCAGGCAACGGAAATGTACCTTCAGCATCCCGAACACCAGCTCGATGACATTACGTGGTGGTGGCATGTGCCTCACTGTAGCGTTGCTGCGATGGGGTTGCGGGCGCTGGTAGGGTGTGAGCAGCCAGGGACAAAGTGGGTATCCACTGTCACCTTGTGTAGAGGGTGGAGGTTAGTTTGCGATCAGCATCGCCTGCCCCGGGCCATGTAGGCCACTACCCATGTCACTTCTGACCATGCCCCCCCAGGCCCTATGATTGTCCATGTGGTTTGCATACTCACCCACTAGGTGGCCAGTGGGGATATCCCTACTCTCAAATCTGTGGCACAGTGCCGACTAGTGCCAGATGAAGGCATCATGTGCTCCCCCAGGGTGCGTGGCACAGACATTGATTATGCACCCCCTGGCATCGCACACCACCTGAAGTTGATGCTGGCATAGCCCTTGCTATTTATATATGCAGCCCCCTCGGGGCCAGGTGGTGTGCGGATGGCCACATGGGTGCAGTCTATTGCCCCTAGCATGCCAGGCATACGTGCTACCCTGTGGAACTCCTGTATGTTTGCTGTGCACTCCGCCAGTGTGCTGGGGAAATGGATGTACTCCGCAGCATGTGGCAGCAGTGCGCTGAGGAATTGGGTGAGGTGGTGTGAGGTGGCCGACTGGGTTATGCCTGTGGTGTCACCAGTTGGTCTCTGCAAGGTACCCGTGATGAGCAAGCACATGCAAGCTGTCACTTTCGTCTCCACTGACAGGGCATGGCTCTGTCGTGTGAGTGCCTACATCACATCACTACACAGCTCACAGAGCAGCCTCAGAATTCCCCGATTCGGGTGGTACTGGCCCACAATCTCGGTATCACTGTATAGCCCGAAGCTGATGCGGGCTCGGTACTGCCTGTTGGGGTCATACCGCCGACGGGACCTTCCACGGCCACGCCCCTCTGTTGCCCGCCTTCTCACCCCCCTCATTATGGCCTCCATCTGGATGGTGGCACTGGCCATGTCCCTGGCTTGTGTTCACCCTCCAGCAGCTGTTTCTGTATTCCCCCCACTGTCCTGGCTGCTACTTCCTCCGCACCGGGAACACCTGCCTGTGCTGGCCTCACTGCTGTGTGTTGTACTTCCCCCTTCTGCACTGTGGCTCCCCACACCTTCCCCTGTGCCTGTTGCTTCCAGGTGCCCTTTCCTGGCCTGCCCTGTGTGTCCCTGCTGCCCAGTGTTTCCTGCTGTATTTGGCTCTCATGTGGCTTCCCTGTAGTGTTCTTGCACCTCTCCCTTGCTCCCTTTTATTTTGGCTCATTTCTGCTATGGCACAACTTCCACTGGCTCCCCTATTGCACATGGCGCATGTTGTTGAATATCGCACTGCGCCATTTATGCATGGTTCCTCCCCCTTCAGTTGTGCATGCATTCATTATCATTGCACTGTTGCTCAGTGTGATTTGGGGGGTGCAACTGCCTCCTGCTGAATATTGCAGAATGGTGCATTTTCGGACTTGCGCAGGTGCAACCCTATTGTGCATGGCTCAACTCTTTTGAATATCTGGGCCAAGGGATTTATAGACCCTGGAGTCGAGATGGTAAAAGGGTAATACTAGTGAGCCATCCTTTGCAGGATCCCTTGGTCTTCTTCTCTGGTTGTATGCATTGCAATTAAATTTGAAGTTTATATGTTTATTCAGTACTTTCCTTTACTCTGTATGTAATGAGGAGGTATCTGAGACACATATTCTTTCTAAGGGAAAGATAGTTGGAAAATTACTTGTTGTTTATCCTCCTGTAAGTCTTTTTCTTGCAAATTCAATAAAAATAAACTATAAAAAAAAGAAAGTGATGTTCAGACTTCATTCATCCATCTTCCTGTGTGAAGCCAAGTTGTTGCTTTTGGTCTTATGAGGTTGTGGGGTTAGCCACCCCTTTTCAGTGGCACCTCTCTGAGTTTCACTGCAGTGCAGCTGTAGGATCTTTTACTTCCAGCTGGATGGTGATCAGAGATGGGCAGAAGGGACCTCAGTTTAATGTCTCATCTGATAGGCAGCACTTCATCAATACAGCACCCACCTAGTACTACACTACAGTGTCAGTTATGGACCTTATCCTAAGTAGTGGGTGTGGAGTTAGAACTGATGAACTTTTGATCTTCAGGCCCAGAGGTGAGTGTGCTACCTACTGAGCCACTGTATACCATTGTAAGGGCGCTGTAATGTGGATGCCACAACAAGGTCATGAGTGACAGGTGCGGTCTGGATTTCAGAGCGTTCCATACTCACATCATGTTCACGTCACCTACCCTTCAATGAATGCTCAACCGAGAGATTGTTATATTATGTTTGGGGGGGTGTAGAGGTCACAGCCCCCCATGATGGGGGTGTGGTTGGCATAACATCCCCAAAGGAAAATCATGGAGACACCATGCACTCTGGCTAGGGGGTGACCAATTCCGTGCTGCTTGCCTGTCGTGGCACCCTTTTGCTTGTACTCTAATTTACCGAGCACTCTTTGTTTGTGCACCAGCATGGGTGAACCCTGAGCCATTGATGCTGATCTTCTTAAACTCCCCCCTTACAAGCAGGGATGAAATAAGAATGCGTATAAACATGTACCAGTTTATAGGGATTCCCTGCCCACTCTACTGCCCAGGGTACCCTGTGATTCTCTTGGTAAGCAGAAATTTTCAGGGCTTCCATTTATGGCCAGCATTGTCATCATATTCACTCTTACTGCATACAGCTTGTTTCATAGGTTTATCACTTTCAGAAAGACAAAGAATATCCCAACATTACCCCTGAATTTACCATCTGTGAGCCTCAGGACATGTCCCTGCACCCAACTGGATGACACCAGATTGGACATCTCAGACTGTTTGAACTACCCTTGAGTACTGTATTCAGAAATATGAAATCATGTCCCTCAGCCTTCTTTTCTCCAGGGTGAACACATAAAGGGCCTCCAGCCTCGTCTCATAGCTTTTGTCCTCCATACCCTTGTTCATTTTGGTTCTCCTGCATTGCAGCATGCTTTATTCGTTATTATTTCTCAAGTTTCATCTTCATTTTACTTTCAGAGTGGCTTTTTATCTTGCTCTCTTACAGTATCTCTTTATTAGTACTGTTTGTAGCATTCATTTGTGAGCAAAATTGTACCACTTCATGAATGTGATATTCTGTCCCCTAATAATATCTCCTACTTCTCTATATATTTTGTTTGTTAAAGACTCATTTTATAAGTACAATAACACACTCCAGAGTGTGTATTGAGCTATAATCACTGCACTTCTGAGGTGGTTGAAGGCAGTTGGTCAGCAGCATTGTGTCTCGCAACCTGATTGGGGCTGTGATTGCTTAGGCAAGGCTAGGCAAGGCAATTTTATTTGTAAGACACCCAATCCCAGAGGCTCTGGGCACTGTACACAATAAGACAGAATGCAAAATACATAAGAACATTACTGCAGTAGCTAAATATTAAAAGTTATATTCTTAAAAGAACAAATATAAAAATACATATATAGTAGCTGAGGGTAAAGTAGGGAGGAGATGGCTTAATCCCCAAAAGCCTGGCAGAAGAGATGGGCCTTAAGCCTCTGCTTAAAGACACCAATCGAGGGGGCCTCCCAGGCTGCATATGGAAGCGTGTTCCACAAGGATGGCCCAGAGACACTAAATGCTTGACCACCAGAGGTCTTGAGCTGAACCCTGGGAACATCCAGGAGGCCCCTCAAAGAGGAATGGAGGGAGCGGGAAGAGGTCACAAGTGACAGGGTGACAGGATGTCAGACAGGTAGCCAGGACCCAGCCCATATAGGGCCTTATAGGTGTACACGCCCACCTTGAAAAGACCCTCCACCTTACGGCAGCGAGAGCAGAGCATGCACATGGCATGAACAAGATAGTCCTACCAGTAACCTTGCCACCATATTCTACACCAGCTGCAGCCTGCAGGGGGTCCCTCCCATGACCTCAAAGTAAAGAGCATTACAGTTGTTAAGTCTGGAGGTCACAAAGGCATGTACCAGGGTTAGCAGGTCCTCGTGTGGAACAAGAGGCTTGATCCAGGTGATGTTCTGTAAGTGGTAAAAACCACTCTGCACAATAGATGACACCTAATCTTCAAAGGTCAGTCTGCTGTCCAGGATCACACCTAGATTTCGCACCCTCAGGGAAGCAACCAATGGAGTCAATCCTAGGAAAAAATCTGTGTCTGCTCCAGGTAGCAACCCAACATGCCCATGAACTGGCTTGACCACCAGCACTTCTGTCTTGTCTGGGTTGAGTTGCAGCCAGCTGGAAGCCATCCAGTCATTGATTTTAGCCAGACAGGTGTTAAGCACATCAACTGCACTGGATGTCCCGGGGGCAAATGACAAATACAGCTGGGTATCATCTGCAGAACAGTGAAATGCCACCCTGTACTTTCAAATGATCTCACCCAGGGGCAGCATATACACAGTGAACAGCATCGGTGACAAGATCGAGCCCTGTGGAACTCCACAAGACAGAGGCATTGGAGAGGAGGAGAAATTTCACATCACAACCCGCTGCACCCTGTCTGAGAGACAGGACTTACACCATCATATGACCACACCAGCGAGTCCACAAAATTCACAGAGCCAATCGAGAAGCACAATATGGTCCAAGTGTCAAAGGCTGAAGAGAGATCAAGGAGCACAAGAACTGACCTGTCTCCTCTATCTCTAGCTCTAAGTAAGTCATTATGCATCCTGACTAGTGTGGTTTTTGTGCTGTGTCTAGCCCAAAAACCAAACTGAAATTTCTCATAGATGTTGAAGGGCATGATCCAGTCCTCGAGCTGCTGTGCTACCAGTTTCTCGACAACCTTGCTCAAAAAAAGCAGGTTGGAGATAGGATGGTAATTTGCTAGGATGTCTGAGTCAAGGGAAGGTTTCTTTAGAAGGGGCCTCACCAACGCCTCTTTCAGGGGAGCTGGCAACACCATCAAACATTTGGCAATCCCAGCAAACACTGGGCCAACAGCCTCGGTGCATCCCATCAAGAAACGCATCGGGGCTGGTTCCAGTTCATAAGACGTATGCTTCAGCTTTAAGATCACCTGAGTCACCTCAAACACTTCCACTGGCCTAAACTCTTCCCTGGCAGGCAGACTGCCTCTGTTCCCAACAGACCAGTAACTGTGAGACAAAAGCCTACCTGATGGAATCCCTGACTGGATAGAAGACACCCTGTAAGAGAAGAACAGAGCAGACTCCTCAAACATGGTGAATGAAAAGGCTTTTTTCGGCTGAAGACAGGCTGGATGAAGAAGTCTGTCCACAGTCTAAAAAAGGCTGAGCAGGTCTGTTCCTCCCTGCCGCAATCTCACTAGACAGGAATGCTGCCTTCTAATGGAAGAGTGCCTCCTAGCACTCACAACAGTGGGTGCGCAGGACCAGTTTGTTAGCATCTATCTGGGACTTCCACCAGCAATGCTTCAACTTCCGACCCTTGATCCTTATCGCCTTGAGATCCCCATCAAACCAAGGGGATCTCAAGTGAAAAGATCTGGGTCACATACAAACTGGAGCTATGGCATCCAACGCTTCAGACACCACCTTATTATAGGTGGCCACTGCCTCCCTGGAGTTAAATGCACAAGCCGCCTCAACCCTAGATAGGTCAGCCACCATCAATAGTCTTTCTGGGTCTAGCCCCCTCAAAGGGCTTACTTACTGTGTGACCTTCAGCAAGCCACTAAACCCTCCCAGCACTTCAGTCTACCCAGCTGTAACAATGGATAGAAATAGGACTCAACTTAAAATGAGATTTTACATTGCAGCTGGATTATCTTGAGTAAATAAAATGTAAATAAATACCGCTCATGCTGCAACATCTGTGCTGATTGTAGATAACATACCAAACTCAAAATAATGCCCTTATAAAGTGCATTACAGAAATCAAGTGTGGCTGTTATAAACATACACAACAGTTATGTGTGGTTCATAGCTCAGTGCTTATGTAACATTGTAGCTGGATGATGTAGATGGTTGTTGGATACAGAGGCCAGCAGGTAAGAGGACAATGTTTATTAGGTACTAGTAGAATATGATTTGTGCTTAGGTACTTTAGCATGAGCATAATAGAGTCAATGAATATAGTACATATGAATCAAATATTTCTGAGCAATGTGCTTGGATGCTTGAATTGAGTCATTAGACATTATTTGATGGTTTTGGCTTTTCTCTGTATCCCACCTGTAGGGAGGAAGCTTGGTTTAGTATTATGAGACCCCAAAAAGAATATGATATCAACTATTGATCTGTAACTGACTGATAAAGTAATCGAGCAGGAATACACACTTAATAATGCTAAGAATAGATGATCTCCTCCTCCAACTACAGAGAGTGTGACCAGTAGCACACAGGAGAAGAAAAACCCCTTTGGGGGGAAACCTCTGAGGACCCATGGCTACTGACCTGCCCATCCTTCTGGGCATACTAAAGGAGAGAGATCCTAATTAACAACTAAATTAATCAGCAAATCTGAATTCTAAATTGTAGAATTTAATCCAGATAAATGGTTAAGAAAGTCCTGAATTGTAACATGTCCAGTGAAGCAATCTTCTCCTAGTAAAGTCTGAGTACAAAACTCCATGTACAATTTGGAATGATGGAGAGTGGATATATTGAAAGGACCGTCTTCCGGACTTCCATTGATAGAAGGCATAAGAATCCAGGAAATTGTATGATGGTGGAGATGAAGCTGATGACTGATGAATTCAATACAGATGACCAGACGAAGATAGTTGCATCCAAGCTTTGACGTAAACGAGGCAGGATGAACAGAAGTAGTATGACTTCCAGGTTTCTACTAATAGAGGGCTTGAATAGCACATGGAATGAGAGAAGGCTTTGAGCCAGACTACCGACTGATGAATCCAGTTCTGGTAAGTATGATAGGAGTAGAGTATAGTCTTAGGAACTGATATAAAGGCAACATCCGTAGAGCTGAGCTGGAATAATGGCAGGCTGTAGAGGATAATTGGAGACACTGGTGCGAGGTTAGGAAGCATCCAAGTATAAGAATATGGTGAGCCCAAAGAGTAAGCAAGGTGGTTGGACTGCGAATCCAAAGACAGAGGCAGTAGGTAGCAAGGAATGCATCAATTCAGGCAGGTGAGAAGGAATAGGACGTGGCAACCAGCCCCTGGTGAAAGCAAAGCTCAACCGACAGCTGGTGAGGTAGGAGAGAGAGGTGGCTGATTCCAGGTATGAGAAAGCACAGCCAGACCCATGGATGTCTGCTGGTAGAAATAGAGCATGATAGGTGGTCCCTCAATGAAATGTGCACCAAATCCATCAGCTGGTGATGTAAGTAGAAAAGCAACTAGCTCTAGGTAAAGGAAATGCAGCCAGACCTACGGAGGTCAGCTAATAGGAATAAGTGTTGCAAGCGCCTCCAGGAGATGTATCTTGAATCAGTTCAGAGCAGAAGAGTACTGTATTTGTAAAGCAGACCTAGAGAATGGAATGGTGCTGAGGATTGATGCATCCAGTAGATCAAGGATGGCAGGGATTGCATTGAAGAGACCGTGTCAGAGAGATGGCAATTGGACGAGATGAATAACATCCAAAACTGTAGGTATGCAAAGTACGAGGCAGAAAAAACAGACGAGACCTGAAAGAGTCCTAGATGGAGATAACTGAAGAGGCAGAATCAAACGAAGTAGCATTGTCACAGGGTCTGAGAAGTGGTAGCGCACAATCAAGATATTGAAGGTCTGCAGGAGACCTAAGTGTCCTGGAAAGGTGAAGCAGCAGTAATTCCATGACTGAGGCAGCAGGGAAAGGCATCCAAGAACAGATGAAGAATGAAGAAACATCCAGATGCAAATCCATAGTAAAGGAGCTTCCGGCTGGCTGACACAGCAGCAGGTAGGGATATAGTAGAATGTGGGAATCTCCAGGCCCCGAGCTGGGTGAAGCAGAAGTAGAGCAGAAGTAGGTAAACTTCCCAGCCTGATGGGTGAAGGCAGGACATAGAAGCAGACAAGTAGAAGGTAAATCTCCTAGCCCGATGGGTGAAGGCAAGTTGTAGAAGCAGGCAATTAGTAGGTAAATCTCCCAGCCCGATGGGCGAAGGCAGGTCAAGAAGCAGGCAAGTAGTAGGTAACCCTCCCAGCCCAATGGGCAAAGGCAGGTCATAGAAGCAGGCAATTAGTAGATAAACCTCCCAGCCCGATGGGCGAAGGCAGGTTGTAGAAGCAGGCGATTATGGTGCAAAATATATAGGAGCAAAGGACCTCCGGGCCCATAGGGGCATAGGTCTGACTAAATGTGATGGCTAACCTCTGGCCCCGCAGGTGAGGCAGGTTGCAGAGTAGTGGTAGACAATGCAAGTACAGCTGGACCACATAGGTTAGTTGGAAAGTAAGAAAGGAACAAACAAAACGAGCATCAAGATAAGCATCCAGGGACAGCGATGTAAAATCCCAAAACACAATCCGAGAGGAAATCCGTGATGGAGCACATATGATCCTGGACGAATGGAAAAATATGAATAGGCAAGGTGAGTTGCAGCGTTCAGGACTCGAGTAGTAGGATTGGAGATGAGATATCCTGGAGTGTGTCCAAACCCGATAGAAGCCCAGATGGTCCACAAGAAGAGTCGGAGCTGGCTCTGAGAGCAATGACTGGGTGCATGGTTGAAGTGCAATGGCTGGAGGCTAGAATTCGAAGGTAAGGAAGGGACTAAACTCGAATGCAGATGAACAGCTGAACCCCAAGTAGGTCAGCTAGTAGTGCAGATAGAGAGGCGGTTAGCCCCACGTAGGCTAGCAGGCACAGCCGGAACTCCACGAAGGTCAGCTGGTAATATAGTAGAAAATAGCAGTTAGTTAAGTATAAAGAGTAGGTAGCATGGGAAGGGCATTGGAATAATGGTGGTGAAAGGAATAACAAAGTGCAGTATGAATGTAATGACGAATGCATGCCCAGAAGAGCTTCAGCTTGAAATGAGAACATCCAGAATCCGATGCGGGCAAGGGAAAATTATCTGAGTGCAGAAAACTAGCAGTAACCAGTATTATACCAAAGTATGTAATCAGAAACTATGAGTGCAAGGTCAGGTAAGTTTAGCAGCTGAGAAGCTGGTCAGGAGCTTAATAAGGCAGGCCCTCCATGATTGAATGGGTTGAAGGTAATATGCTGAACAGGTGCTAGTAGTAGCATAGTAGTCACCACCTCACATGGAGGTGGTTAGCCAAGTAGAAGAACCTCTGTCTGAAATTCATGGCCAAAGTGACATGTCATTGCGTGAGTCTTGAATGTACTGCAAGTGAGCTGGAGTGGATTAAATACATATGTTCACATGAGTGCAGGTTTCTGAGTCATACTGAGAAGGCTCACGCAGTAAATGCAATCAATGATAAGCATACTGAGAAAGAATCCAGGAAGCATCGAGGGAAAATGGCATGTCCATTGTAATACTGCCAAGCAGTCTGAGGGATGTGCTAGTCAAGCATATGGTGTTTGCGAGTCTCCTGTAAGTTGGAAGTAATCATCAAGTCCTCCCAGTATTCCCCCCAAAATATTTTGGTTCCAACAATGATATAGCATATGAATGAGGCAATTAGCAGAGAGAGATGAGGCATCCAGCAACGGAATTACGAAACTAAATTTCAAATTACATTTCGGCCACAGGTGCCATTTGCAAAGAGCTGCAACCTTACTTTCTGCCAGTCAATGATCTGCTAGGCGCGGTAGACAAGGTGAGCAGGCCAGTCAAAGTTCCCCTGAGTGTACGTCCTGCATGAACTGGATAAGCAGCACAGAAACCGAACTGGAAGTCAGAATAGTGGCTCAGATGTAAACGGCAAGGAGGTCGGTGAGTGGCTAGGACTGTAGCAGTCGATCGAGGTACAAGGAGTAGTGTTGCGGCTGTGAGCAGAGCAAAGGACAAGCAGGCGAGGTACGGAGGTAAGGAGGAGCGGCGGACGAACTGAAGGTGCGGATGGTGGACCCCCCCAAAGAGAAGGGACACAAACAACAATGGAACAGAGGGGTACAAGGAGAAGGGAGGCACAAGGCAACAGCTAAGGCGGGGAGAGGACACGGGGACATAGAGAAGAGGGAGGAGAAGGGGGAGGGGGGACCAGCCGCACCAACGAAGTGAGTGCGACTTGCTCTAAGCAGAGTGGAAGTCTGCTGCTTGAATTAAGTAGTATGTGGGGGAAGAGTTCTTCCCCCACATAACTACAGGCTGCGCCCTTCAATTATCAAGTTGATGCCAGCAGGTGATAGTTTTTAAATACTAACTGCTTCAAGCAACACCTGGGGTCAGATTTTCAAATGGCCACAATTCCCACACTTGCAACAGGAAGACATGGCTGCAATTCCTGCTACAAGTGTATAAATTTCAAAGAGGGTTCTATTTTGTGGCCCTTTCTTCCTCTTTATGGCAACTTGCCATTTTCTGTGCTCTTGCAACATCCGTTATGATCAAAGTGTAACATGTGAGCAAAGCAGTAAAATTGGAGCCTCTGTAGAGAAACTGCTGAAAATTGCATTTTGTTGCATGTCACCAGAAGAGAGCTTTTTAATTTTTCCATTGGTGAGTTGTGCACTTGCCACCTGTTCCAAGCCATTGGGAAACTCGGCCCATATCATGGAAACATAGACTCTGATGTCAGAAGGAGACTGAAGGTCCATCGAGTGTGCCATTACTATACAATGTACTGTATATTCCTAAGTAATATACTTTGGTCAAGACACAGTACCTAATTATGTGCCTTATTAGTCCTCACTAGAGACAGCACATCTAAAAGTAGGAGTTTCAAGTGCTGACCAATGTCTGTAATCATTTGACTTGTCCCTACCAGCATTACCTCAGTCTTGCCAGAGTTAAAGCAGCAGTAACAAGACAATCAGGTCCTGATACACAGCTGCAGTCAGTGGTGGTGCAGTTTCAGTTTGCGAAAAGGCACTCTATTATACCACCACTCAAAACTGCCATACAAAAAGCTCAGAATTAGCCACCTGGTGATAAGACTCAGTGGCAAAGTCACAGTGCAAGTTATGGTTCTCAGATGTTTGTGATCAGAAACAGTGTCTCACATGCAGGGAAAAAATGTATATGGAAAGCCTATAAACTGACCATCATTGAACTCTTGGCATGGCATGTGACTTTACTACTTTATGTAAGCATTTTTTAGATATGGAAAAACAAATCTATATGGTTAAGTTAAGTGTAAAATAATCCTTCCACCTGCTGAAACTTGATTTGCTTTAGAACAATTGTACTGTCTTGACAGCCATAGTTGTAGTTTCTTTCTTTCACTGCCAGGCCCTCCACCCAACACACACATTATGCAGAGAGACAGATGTAGTATTTCTTTGTCTAACTTGATTGTATATGATAGCTCTAAGGAGAAAGTTGATGGAATTTGTGTTTGATATTGCAGCAAGAGAAAGAAACAGCTTGATGGGGATGATATAGTTGCAAATGTTTTCTTTGATGTGAGCAGAGTGTGGACTGTAGGAACAGGAAACTGTGTTGTGGTGTTCAGGGGGTAAAGCACACAATAAGCAAGAAAACTAGCAATTTTGTTCTAAATGAAAAAAAATCACTTTATTAGTATTTCTCATTTTTATCAGGTCACCAAGATATGTAGCTGTGTTTTAGAGTGCAAAATAGCAGCAAGCGAGTGGTATGGCTGGTCGACAGGTGGGCTGGTGGGTGGAAGTGCAGATTGTGTAAGCAGAAAACAGAATAAGCTGTAAACAAACAGTTATATTAAATGACAAGACAGGCATTAATTTACTTTGAGTACCATAATTCAAATACTCAGTTCATGCTTGCTACTGCATGATAGGAAACTGATAGAGAGCTGAGCTGTCATAAAATGTCAGTAAAAAAAAGTAAAAAAATCTGCTAATTATGTTTGTTTTTAAATTCTAATCTGTGGCTCACGGATTTCTGCGATGTCCTGCATCCTGGTTTGCTGAACTTGTTTCTACCTGTGTAATAGACAGATGTAATGCATTGGTATCAACCAATCAGAATGCAGGATTTTCATTTCCCATTTTACAAGACTGTGTATTGGGCCCCTGTAGAAACATTTTATGTATTTTATATGTGATATATTTTGTGTTGCTTTCATTTTCATTCAGAAGATGGGAAAGAGGTTTAAGTTTGAAAATGCAGTGTGGTTTGTCAAAGAGATTGGGTGTGGAATTCCTGTCATCAAAAGTCATTTGTTTTGTATCACAGCAGGGGCTGCTTTACAGTACTGGGTGGTTATTTTGGGAATCTTCACAGGAAGATGAGCTCTTTTCATATCAAAGGAGCTGTTGTGAGTTTAAACAAGGCGAGGTCCAAACAAGATGGTGCCATATGGTGAGGACAGCCAGGAGGACAATAGGCTGAAAATATAATCCACATACTTGGACTAGGAAATGACAACTCTGGTTTGGACCAGTTTTCCAAAGAGGGGGTCCTTTAGGGATCAAAAGAGTTGGTCGAACCTGTGATGTCAGAGTGACATGCAGGATCATGTGGCATGGTGGGCTGGTCTGCCAAAGGCTTTTGTAGTCTATAGTTAGACCTGCCAAGGCCAGTAAAGTTTGGGAATCTGAGTGAGAAACATCAAGGGTTCAGGTCTACCTTTACATACTGAGTTCCCAGTTTGGGTAAAAGTCTACTCTGTTTATTAAATAGAAGGAGTTAGTTTATTCTGTGTGTTTTCTTTCTGTTCAAAAACCTCCCTTTTTATTTCTGTCGATATACTGTATTCCTTGTAGTCTTAGTGTGTATTACCCTGTAGCACATGTAAATATCTTGGAGTATTAAATATAATTGTTATATCCCTCAGGTTTTCTGTGATTGATTTTTTTCTGGTACAGATAAGTGGGTTATTGACAAAAACTGTAATCTATCTTTGAAGAGATGCTACAGTTACCATATTTTAAAATGAAGTGTCTCAGTGGTGACAAAAGAGGTGGGTCGTTTGCCCTTTGATATGGAGTACTATACTGTGTGGGCAGCGGTTCTGGTGGGATGTGGACCTAGAGATACCCCGAGTGTGAGTCATATTGAGAGTTTGGGAACAGTATTCAGTACAGCCAACCTCAGTAAAACAGAAAAATATGAACAGGTGTAAGCGGAAGAGGCCTCAAACCAATAAGCTGCAAACAGATTGGAATAATGAGCCCACTCACCAAAGCAACATTTCTTTATATATATTTTTATTTTCTAGTCAGTCACAGACAACACAATTCCCAAATTCCTTTTTTTTTCAAAGAAAGCACCTTTTTATCAGGGAGTCTGGTAGTGCTCTAAACATACAAAAAATTATTTTTGTGCAACCTATTCAATACATGTACATCTTTTAAATTAAAACCAAATCAAAAAAGCTCCACTTATATAAATTTTTCAGAGTTTCTCTTTAACAAATAGTTACATTTGAAAATCCAGCCATTAATATCAATTTTCTATCCTCAAAATACACAATAAACTTATTTATAGAAGAAATACATTATTGCATAATTTACATATTAATACGGAGTTGTTTTGTTACATAAACAGCCACACCTGGCCATGGCATCCCATGTGTATATTTCTAATCTTAATCTCTTACTATTGTTGTTCTTTCTAAAAAAGAAACCAGGTATATCAAACATGTATACAAATATATTAACTGGTTTCACCTTAAAGCAAACCACCTTAAATAAGTGAATGCTTATTCGATATTGAATTAAATATATATTTCTCTTTCTTAAGCCTTTTATTTAACTAACTATACTTAATTTTTTTATTTACCATATTTTTCATTCAGTGCACGTGATTCTAAAGAAAAACTTAACGACTTACTGTACCAAAAAAGTCAGCAGGGAAGCAGTGAGAAAGTGGTCACTACTAGCAAAAGTCAAGAGATGGAAGTTAGGGAGAGTGTAGATGATCTAGAGTCTAGAAGTGGAGTAGCTGTGCAGATAGAGATGTTGCTGCTGGAGCTTACCCTGGTTAAGGTGAACATAGATGCTGAGCTGCAGAAGAAAAAGCTAGAAGCTGAGGAGTGAGAGAAAGAGCAACAGGAGCAAGAGAGGCAGCACCAGCATGAGATCCAGCTG
Organism: Neoceratodus forsteri; assembly: GCA_016271365.2. Taxonomy (NCBI): domain Eukaryota; kingdom Metazoa; phylum Chordata; order Ceratodontiformes; family Ceratodontidae; genus Neoceratodus; species Neoceratodus forsteri. The sequence continues at coordinate 395,899,576 of CM028136.1, read as the reverse complement.
AGTGAGCACGAGAGAGTAAGAGTGAGAGGAGCATGAACACAAGAGGGAGAGGGATATTCGGCACCAGAAGACAACGCCACAAACCTTCAGTACTGGCAACAGTGGTTCAACTGAAGAAGTCAAAATGAATTCCAAACTCTTTCACAAATATCAGGAGGGAGGTGATCTTGATTTATTTTTAAAATCTTTTGAGAGAATTTGTGAACAATTTAAATTGGAGAGGGCAGCTTGGGCAACTCACCTTTTGCCAATCCTTAGGGCCAAGGCATTAGAAGCCTTTGCCAAAATGGACAATGAGGACTGAATGAATTATAACAAAGTAAATATACCTTGTTAAAATGTTTTGATATGACTCCTGAGGCCTATAGACAAAAATTTAGTGGTTTAAGAAAGGTACTAGGAGATGGCTATTCTGACATCTGTGTACAACTAGACAATACTAACATACTAACATACTAATTGCCAGCAGATTAGGCCTTACGGTCTATCGAGTCTGCTCGAACCTCAGATCCCTAGTTGGGTGCCCTCCCCCCCTTGTGTTCCAGAAACCCCTATCATCCATCCCCATCCCCCTGGGCCAGGCCATCATCTGATACATCCACTTTCTGTGTCTGTCCCACCCTCTCTTTAAGCCCTCCACTGTGGATCTCTGAACCAGCTCGCCAGGCAGTGCATTCCAAGGGTCCACCACCCTCTAAGTGAAAAACCTCCTCCTCTTTTCCCTCCTCACCCTTCCACCTTCCAACTTCAAACCATGCCCTCTGGTGATACCTCCCTGCTTTAGTCTAAAGATCCCCTCCATGTTTATCCTATTTATTCCCTTGAGGTACTTGAAGAACTCAATCATGTCGCCCCTGTCTCTCCTCTCCTCCAATGAAAACAGGCAGAGCTCCTCAAGTCTGTCCTCATACGTCAAATCCCCTAATCCTCATATCATCTTAGTTGCCCTCCTCTGTACCTCTCCAGGAGCTGTATGTCCCTGTTCAAGTGTGGTCTCCAGTACTGTACACAGTACTCAAGGTGTGGTCTAACCAGTCCATTGTACAGTGGCAGAATCACTTCCCTGCTCCTAGAGGTGATCCCCCCTTATGATGCATCCCAACATCCTGTTTGCCTTGCTAGCTGCTCTTCTGCACTGCTCAGAGTTATTCATACATGCATCCACCATGACCCCTAGGTCTTTTTCCCCTATTGAGGCCTCCAGCGCTTCCCCTCCCAGGGTGTACCTGTGTTTAGGGTTTCCCGGCCGCCCAAGATGTACTGTAACACCTTGCACTTGGTGATATTGAAATTTAATTTCCATGTGTGAGCCCAGCTTTCCATGGTGTCCAGGTCCCCTTGCAGGGCCAACTTCCCCTCTTCTCCCTCAACTACTGCTCCCATCTTGGAGTCATCAGCGAAGAGATTCATTTCACACCCTATACCCTCCCTGATGTCTGATATGTATGCATTAAACAGGATCGGACCCAGGACCGTTAGAGTGATGGTTAGAGTGATGGTTAGAGGGTGCAAAGGCTAGCTCTGTGGAACAGAGAACAGAGAAAAGATTTGTTCCTCATGGAACAGTTCTTAAAGACTGCACCAGAGGAGCTGAGAACATGGCTGCTGAATGGGACTCTGTGCTCCACAAAGGAGGCAGCTGAGCAGGCTGATCAGTTCATATCTAGCTGACCACCCACTCAGCGCAAACATAATGGGGAAGGGACATCAGATGGTTTAAGAGAACCCGTGGGGTACCTAAAAGGGAGCCAGCCTGAGCCTGAACAGAAAGGAGAGGCAAATGGTTTCAAAAGTAAGGCGTCTGGGGAATGCAGGTGCTATATTTTCCAGAAACTGGGACACCTGTCATATGACTGTTCAAGAAATATGACAAAAGATGTGAGTGCAGCTGGAGGGAGTAGCTCTGGAAGCTCCTCACAGCTAGTGACCTGTATGCAGCATGCAGTTCTCACTAACTCCACTGCATGCATGCACCCTCTGTTGGTAAATGGGATGGCAGCCCATGGATTGAGGGGCACTGGGGCCTCCATTTCAATGGTAAAACAGGATTTTATTCATAAGGAACAGATCCTGCCAGGTCAGTTTTCCAGATTTAGAAGAGTGATGGGTCCTGCGGTCTCAGGTGCCAATGACTCAGATATTTCTGAGCTGGAAGAGTGGCCAGTGAATATAGGAAGTGGGTGTTGTACCAGATCTGCCAACTGATGTAATTATGGGTAATGACTTTGCTAGTTGAGCCAACATTGTGTGTGTCACTACCCATAGTAAGGCTAGGGAATCTACTCCTGAGGACACAGAGGGGGCAGTGCAGCTAGAAGCAACCCCTTCCTCAACAGCATCGGAAGTTTTAGCTGAAGAACAAGCTTCAGTTCTGAGCCACAGCTACAGACTGAGGAGAGCTCAGCCACTGGAGGCTCTCCCACAGGAAAGTGTGTTTTAGGGAAGATCAGGCATGTGCATCTGGAAAGAGTTCAGCAAAATTTTCTGTCCCTACAGTAACTAAGGCAGTTAGCCACCAAGGTGGAAGGTGACTCCCAGGGTTCAGGAGAGGGAGGTTTACTGGGAGAAAGGTCTCATATAGTGTGAATGTGTTCCAAAGGGAGGACTGAGGAAGGGGTACTCCAACAGATAGTAGTACCTCTGGAATATAGGAAGCAGCTTCTGACATTAGCCTATGACATAACCTTTTTAGGACACCTAGGGGTCAGCCGTATGAAAAAGCAGCTGACGTAGCACTTTTTACTGGTCTAGTATTTTTAAATATTGGCTTATTACTGCTGGACTTCTCCACAGTTGCAGAGGGTGGGAAAGGTTGTGGATAAATCTAAGGCAGCTTTGATTTCCCCTGCCTATCTTTGAGTAGCCATTTTGGTACGTTGCTCTGGACATTGTGGGGCCACTCAGCACCCAAAGTCACACAGGCAAGAGGTACATTTTCATGGTCATACACCATGAGGTACACAGAGGCAGTGCCCTTGTCCACCACTGAGGCTAAAAAAGTGTCAGATGAACCGCTAGGATATTTAGCTTGGTTGGCTTTCCCCAGGAGATTCTGTCAGACCAGAGCACCAATTTCATGTTGGACCTAATGGTTAACAGTCTGGTCGCACAATTTAATGCATCTCTTAATACAATATTAAGGGCATTCAACAACCAGCATGTGAGAGGGGGGGGACAAGTACTTACCCCATCTCTTTTTCACATACAGGGAAGTTCTCCAGGAGTCCACATGTTTCTCAGCCTTTAAGCTCCTGTTTGCCTCTAGGGTACGGGGGCCCTCTTGATTTGGTAAGGGATTAATGGGACAGTGAGCTTGCTCCCAGATTAGAATCTGTTGAGGAGTGCATTCTGAATTTCAGGTCATGGCTCAAGGAGCTCATTGGTTCACTCAGGAGCATCTAGGCACTGCACAACAAAGACAGAGCAGGTGGTGCACCCATGGGGCTGAGTCTGGGAGTACAAAGTCAGGCAATGTGTGATGGTACTCATCCCAATTCAACAGAAGAAATTACAAGCAGCTTGGAGAGGATCATTACTCAGTGATCAGGAGGGTGAATGATGTTAGTTACATGGTGGAGCTACTAGACAAGAGGCACAAGTAAGGAATCTACTATGTAAACATGATGAAGCTCTACAGTGACTGGGATGAGATCATTCTGGTTGTGTGCAGCTATGTGGAGTAGGCAGAATCAGACCAGCTGGTGAATCCCCTGGGAAACATTAAGGGAGATTCCTCCATGGATGCTGTCACCCTCTTGGGCAGCCGACACTGGCACAAGCTGCTGAAATGCTTGGGGTTCTGCATACATTTGGTGAAATTTTCATAGGGAATCTGGGGTATATCAGCATGGCAGAGCACCATGTGGATACAGGGTCCCAGACCGCACTGAGACAACCACTGTAGGCAGTTCCCGAGGGAATGAAAAATACCATTGTGTGGGAGAGTAAGGAAATTCTGGCTGCTAGGGTATTCCATGAGTCCAGTAGTCCCTGTGCCTCCCCAGTGGTACTCCCCAAGAAAGATAGGACCATGAGATTCTACACTGATTACTGCAAGCTCAACAGCTGTATGGAGTAGGATGCATACCCCATACCCAGGATGGATGAGGTCCTACAGAGGTTGGGGGAGCCCTGTACCTATCCACTATAGACCTGACAAGGGGCTATTGACAGGTACCCCGACCCTTGAAGCAAGAGCAAGGTTGGTCTTTGTCACTCTGTTTGGCCTATTTGAGTTCAGATGATACCATCTGGGTAAAGAATGTGCCAGCCACCTTTCAATATCTCATGGATTGCATCCTGTCTGGAGTGGGAGAATATGCTCTGGCATGCATGGATAATATCGGCATGCACAGACATGGGAGGATCGCATCCAGCACCTGACCAAGGTGCTTCACTGACTGAAGGCTGCTGGGCTGACAGTCAATGCTGAGAAGTGCCAGATTATGATGGCAGAGGTATTATACCTTGGTCAAAGGGTGGAGAGTGAGTGCATCAGGCCTGAGCCAATAAAAATTGAGGCCATACAGGGATGGGTCATACCTACAACCAAAAGAAAAGTACAGACCTTCCTAGGAATGGCAGGGTATTATTGAAAGTTTGTGCCAAACTTCAGTAGTATGGCCAGACTCCTAACTGATCCCACAGGGAAGAAAATGCTGGAAAGAGTTCAGTGAATCGATCGCTGTGAAACAGTGTTCTGCTAGATGAAGGAGACAGTGTTGAGCACCTGCGCTTGAGAGCCCTGACTATTCTTGGAGGTTCACTGTGCACCTAGATGCATTCAGTTATGGGTTTGGCACAGTTCTGAGTTAAGTCATGCACATGGGGGAGGAACACCCAGTCAAATACCTGAGCAGGAAGTTGCTGCCCAGAGAGGAAGCCTACACCACTGTTGAGGAGTGTTTACATACTGACTGAGCTCTGCAGAAGCTGCAACCATATTTGTATGGGAGGGAATTCACACTGGTCACTGACCACAACCTTCTCACTTGGCTGCATAGGGTCATTGGGCAGAAACCCAAACTGTTTAGATGGAACAGTCCTATAATATGGAAATCATTCACCACAGTGAGTCATAGCATGGCAGCACTGATGAGTTGTCTTGACAATAGCTAGTGACCCAGTAAAGAAGAAGAAAATCAGCATTTATTTAGTGCTTTTTATACACTTTGTATCCCAAAGCACTTTACAAGAAATGCTAGACTGGTAGTGAAGTGACTGAACATGTAGTGGCAGCCATTTTGCACATCAACCCCCACACACAGCCTTGAGACTAGATAAGCCAGTTTTGGAAGAGGACTATAGGAACTGAAAGTCCTCTCGCTCTTGTGAAAGTATTAGTATACTAACATACTAGTATGTTAGTACTTTCACAAGAGCAGATGACTTTCCTTGGTGTCCTGGCCAACATTCTTTTTTCCCATAAAACTGCCTTGCCTTGGGTTCTTTTACTTCCACCTGGTCACTCACCAGGACAGCATCAGAGATAGGTAGAAGGGATGTCAGTTTAATTTCTCATCTGAAGGACAGCACACCCCAACAGTACAGCATCCCCCATCGTACTGCACTCAGGTGCCAGCATTTTGGTATGAGCCCAGTCTTAGTGTGAGACAAGAACCCACAACCTTCTGGCCAGGGGCAAATGTGCTATCAACTGAGCCATACTGACACCTGTAAGAAAGGGATGTGCTTCAAAACATTAATGTCTTTTTAGAGACAAAGAGAAAGCTGGGGCATTGCAGATGAAGCAACCCCTGCTAACATGTAAAAACATAATTTAGGACCACTAAAAAATGTGTTATCCATTTTTCTAGGGGATGAAGATGTAGCAACTTTTACTGTATTTTATTACCCTGTGAATTTTGTTTGTGCTATTTTAATTTTCATTTAAACAGTTTGGACTCTGTAGGTAATTCAACAAAGGGGAAAGAGTCAACTTTAAAAATCCAGTTTGAGCCGGCCCGGTGGCGCTGAGGGTTGAAGCACTGGACGCCACACTGCACTCACGCCCGCGCGACCCGGGTTCGGGAGCGGACTCGGCCGCGTGGTCGGCTGGGGGAGATAGGCTGAGCCGCCCAATGACAGCTCGCCTTCTCCGGGGAGGGATTTGGCCGATGACCGACACTTGCATGACCCCGAGCGGAGGCTCGAGGAACTGCAAGCTCCATTTGAGGATGGCGGCCATTGAGCAGCATGGATGTCGGTGCACACGTCATGATGTCGGGGGAAGTTACTTGCTGCTCGGGGAGGGAGAAAACGTGGAAAAACAAGCCTGCCTCAGCCGGGAAGATGGGAGGACCATGGCCGTGCCCACAATTTGCTTGTGCCCACCCAGCAGACCTCAGACCGATGAAATGTAAGTTATGGGTCTGAGTCCCCCGCCTGGTCCCCACCCGGGGGGTAATCCGCGGCTCCATGGGGCCTAGGGGTCTGCTTGGATAGGGTTCCGGGCAGTGAGATGTCCAGTTGTCCCCCCTGAAGGGTCGGAGGTGGCAGGCTGGGGAGGAGGAATAAATAGTAATTAAAAAAAAAATCCAGTTTGAGTTCTCAGAGAGGGTGGGTGTGGAAATTCTGCCATCAAATGTCTTTTGTTTGTATCACAGCAGGGGTTGGTTTTTGGTAGTGGGTGAGTGTTTTGGGAATCGTCACAGAATGATGAACTCTTTTCATATCAAAGGAGCTGTTGTGAGTTTAAATAGAGCTGGGTCCAAACAAGATGGTGTCCTACAGTGATGACAACTAGGAGGACAATAGGTTAAAATTACAATCCACATACTTGGGTTAAAAAATGAAAAATCTGGTTTAGGCCAGTTTTCTAGCAAGGTGGTCCACTATGGATCTAAAAAGTGGGCCAAACCTGTGATGTCAAAGTGACATGCAGAATGATGTGGCATGGTGGGCTGGTCAGCCAAAGGCTTTTGGGGTCTGTGGTAAGACCTGCCAAGGCCAGTAAGGTTTGAACTCTGAGCAAGCAACATCAAGGGTTCAAATCTGCTTTTACTTACTAAATTCTCAGTTTGGGTAAGTGACTACTCAGCTTATTAGATAGGAATTCGGTTATTCTGTGTGTTTTCTTTCTGTTCAGAAACTTCTCTTTTTATCTCTGTAGATATATTGTATTCTCCATAATCTTAGCAAGTATTATCCTGTAGCATATGTAAATATTTTGGAGTATTATATATTATCTTGTTATTCTTCCGTCTTTCTGTGTCTGAGTTATTTCTGGTAGAGATAACCAGGGTAATTGACAAAAACTGTAATCCATGCTCAGAGAGAGGCTACAGTAACCATATTTTAAAATGAAGTATCTCAGCATGACGAGGGATGGGTCATGTGCCATTTGATAAGGAGCAGTATACTGTGTGGGCAGTGGCTCTGGAAGGATACGGATCTAAAGATACCCCAAGTGTGGATCACATTGAGTGGTGGCATCATCCAGGTTCCCTTGCAGTTATCTGAAGGGTTGAGAAACTTGCCAACAATTGCAAACTGAGTTCTAGGAGAGAACCAGTTTGACAGCCCTCAGCTCCTAACCTTAATCTTACACTCATGCAGCCCATGACTGACAGATCTGCCTCAGGATTATTGGAACACATGAAAGTTGAGTGAGCACTCAAGATCACACATTAAGTGACCAGGGAGAAATCTCTTGATTCTCAGGCCTGCCTCTAACCATTAGACTGCACTGCCTCCTGTTTTGAGTTGCAAAAGATTAAGGGTGTGGATCCAAACCCTTGTCAAATGTTATCATATAATTGTGTTCTCTAAATATTGTTGACTGTCAATTAATTTTTTCCTTTTTTTCCTAGTGAAATGTTTGCAGTTAATTCTGCCCATTGTAAAGAAAAACCTGTGTGCTCCCAAGAAACATGGTAGCTAAAAACTTACATAATACAATGCAGAACAAGAACTGGTTGAAGTTAAACCAGTCATAAAATTACATGTCAAGAAAAGCACAACTATAGAAATGCTTTACTAAGTTGGGAGCAGTTGAACCAAGGAGCATAGTCTAAATACAGATGAGTACAGTGTGGAATTCAATTACTCTAAAACAAGAGTTATTGGGAATAGCATGGAGAAAATGTAGCAATGAATCAGGAGTGGCATAAAACTGAAGCAAAATAACAAAGAAAACATATTTCATGAATAGAGCTCTGTGAGTAGGTGCAGCTTAGTAAATCCAGCTCTACACTGAAAACCAAGCTCCTGCTTTCCATTGGGAACACGACAACCAAAGCTCTTCCTGTTTTAGTGAAAGAAATTTAGGGCAAAGGTAATGCTGAGGCTGCTCCTAAAATAAGTTAAACAGTAGTACATTTATCTCAAAAATATAATTCGTAATCATTAAGTCGGGATATTTTAGTTTTTGCTTTGCTGTTTAGAAGGAATGAGTGCTTTACCTTAATAGGAAAATGAGCTTCTGGACAGATGCTTTTAATAATCCATGCTCAATGTCAACATCTTCTCCTTAGAACTTCAAGAGTAGGGCAGCCACAGTACTGTACCTTTCTGGTTTCTGCAATTTTGTATTAATTTAGTTTTGGCAAAAATAATACTTTCATACTACAAAAATATTGAAGTTTAATCAAAAACAGAAAAAGAAAACAATTTTACAGTTACAGTATGGCACTGGAATTTTAAAAGGTCTCCCTGGACTTCTTCATTTGTACAAAAAAGGAAACATAATATCATCAACCATGTGCACTATTTGTGAGCTTTTTTGTGCTTTAATTATTTAGTGTGTATGCTAGACAAACAGAGAGACTTTTTCTTTAACAGGAAATGCAAGTAGGATTAACCACTTCAGGAAATGAGAATGTTTCTTTAGCGAAGACACCATGGCCTAGTGGGTAAAGCACTGAACTGTAAAACTGGAGAGCCCACCAAGCAAATCCTGTAACAGCCACTGGTGTACTATTTGATCCTAAAGGGAACATAAACCCTGCTGTTTACATGTCTTGGGTATGTGGGAAATCTGTTTAATAACACCAGGGTATTGTTTTGTGGGTTGTTTTAAAACAGTCCCAGTTTTTCCATGTTTGGGGCTCCATATTAATGTTGCCTTTTCTCACCCAATATTCATTTTTTGATTGCTTAGCAGTTCCAGAACCCAGTAGCATTAGTTAAGTTGAAGACTATAATGAGGCTGAACACGACATCAGCTGAACTGATGGTTCCACTTCACTGTAGTCTTCAGATCAAATGATGTTATCTGTTTCAAGAACTGCAAAGTAAATTAAAAAAAATGAATAATGGGTGGGAAAAAAACAGGATTAACAAAAGACCTAGGTATGGAAAAAATAGGACTATTTTAAAACAAATGCTCAAGACAGTATTAAACATGCAAATAACGAGGTCATGTTGCCTGTATGCAAATCACTTGACCTTTGTGAAGGGGAGTGATGTAAGTAAGCTATTCCTCTTCAGTGTGCAATAATGAGTCCTTCATGCACTGCTAGAATGGCACCAGGCCTTGGAATATGCTCCTGAATATATTTGTTTTCTTTTTTCTGCCTCTTTATTCTTTGTTTCTCTTTCTTTTCTCCTAACGCTCTCTCTCTCTCTCTTTTTCATGGGGTGCATTCTGAGCTTTCCGCAGAGCTGGACTCTGTTTTTTTTTCAGACATTTAGTTAGCTGTTCAAGTATTCATGGAAACACAGGGTGCGTCTGTATATGGCTGAGGTGGTAGGAATATCTGTTATGTTTTTGTTTGTTAAAATTTAAAGCGTTCTCATAGAAGATGTTTGAGAAGCGCCTTGCGTTTACTGTGCCTATTGTGTTTCCAGCTGCCTGCCTCACAGGGGCAGGCTAGAGAGATGCTGCTGTTGTGGTGGGAAAAGAAGCAAGTGGCAGCTGTTGGTAGTTGATACTGTAGTAGTTTGGCTACACACTCTTCACTCCCACCGCTTTGGTAGCTGGTGTTTTGGGGGAACAGAAGAAAAATGTAATGGTCCCTTAAAAAACGTCACACAATATAAAGGAAAGGATATGGTAGTGAGAGAAGACTGCCCAATAATGTGGTACTCCTGTTAATTGGGAAAATGCAAAAACAATGACTACGTGTTGTACTGCAGTTGCAGCATGTCAGTGGCTGAGCTGGAATCAGCTGTTGTGCTTTGATAGATGCTGCCACACTGTTAAGGACCAAACATTTTTTTTTCAAAACTATTACCAATTCCTAACAGCTCATTTGTTCTTCATTATTGCACTTACCTATTGAGGATGAGGGTCTATTTCTATTTCTCTTTCTGCTCCCGCTTCTATTCTCCTTAGGGGATGGCTGTCCTTTCTGTTAACATTTAAATACTACCCCGGGTAGAGATGCAGCGAATTTAAATTCCGCAGGCGAAGTGAACGTGAAGTGGGCACTTCGTGTTGCCGGGAATGCAAAGTGCTCACTCCGCCTTGTCATTACCACTTCGCGTTAAGGCGGAATGGCAATGCGAAGTAAGGCGAAGTCATTGTTTTTAATGGACTTCGCATTCCTCATTATGATTCTAAGTGATCCACTTGGTGTTTCAGATTTGGCAGCCCCCCACACATCACATGGTTTACAGTACTGTAAGTCACATGCTCTTTAGCTAGGCAGGAAGAAAGTGAATCATACAAGCAGACACTTTTACTTTCTCCTGTGCAGATGGAGAGAGAGAGGAGTGTGTTTTGTGACTGCTGATACTTTGAGATCAGAATGAGGAGGAGATTTAAACTTTGATTTAGACCCAACAGTTTTTTTAAAAGCTACATTTTTTTTGTCTTTTCTGTCTGTGCTCTTTTTGACTTAATTTTTTCATTCTGTAAATTTTATTTTTCTTACATAGAGGGACATCAGCTGCAAATTATGTCCATGCTGGAACTGCTGCTGGATCACCATGGGATCCCAAATTAGTTTTTTTTTCCCTCACACCATGTACCCCCCCAACACCTTCCTTGCTGTGTTATAAAATATATTCCTCCACCATCCCCGACCCTTGAATATAATTATGCCCTTTTCTTGTTGTCTTCCATATGTATTCTGAGCAGTGGAAGTATACTGTGCTAAACTGCATGTGTGCAGTTTTCTTTCCAGTCTGTGTATGTACTGCAGACACTGTCCAACTCCCTGACTTAAAAACACTTATTAATGAGTACAATGGTGGGGTGGTGAAGCCTGGAGAGATACTACAAAACAGGCTTACAATACATCTAAGTAACCAGTAAAAATATTAATGCTGTGATTCGTGATGTAATCGTAAATCATGATTTGTGACTGTGATGATAAAGAAATGCAAATGCCTACAGCTGTACTTCCCCGGGCACCAATGAGGTGTGGCACAAAACTTCCCGACTTAAAAACACTCATTAATGAGTACAATGGTGGGGTGGTGAAGCATGGAGAGATATTACAAAACAGGCTTACAATACATCCAAGTAACTAGTAAAAAAAACTACTGTTGTGATTCGTGACGTGATCATAAATCATAATTTGTGACTGCATTTGTGACCGTGATGATGAAGAACGTGATTTGTATCACGAGTGACTCCTGATGATGTTCCTGACTTAAAAACATATATTAATGAGTACAATGTTCATGCTGAATTATGCACCACACCTGTCCAGTACTCTGAAGGGAAACCAAAGAAACAACTGTGACTTAAGTTAGAGATGGAGATTGGGCCCTAAAGAGATGTAAATGTACAGACAGATTAAGATTGCGCTGTGCACTGAAGAGATGCAGATGCAAAGGCACTTCACCTAACCAGTGCTCACCATCAGAAATTCAAATCTGGAAAAGAATATCTTTGCTGGTTGGGGCGGGCCGTGGTGGGGGGGCAGTGTACTGCACTGCTGCAGTAAGAGTCACTAGTACGAGTACCAGTATAGATACCACAAAAAAGTACAAAAAAAATCACACAGCTGCAGTGGATAGCAGGTTCACATTGCTCAAATTATGTGACACAATAAAAGGTGTCTGATTTGATGATACACGTCACACACATACTCACACACACTCTAAGTAATGCGTAGCAAATTGAAAACTTCAGTAATATAACCACATATTTTAATCAAACTAAAATTATGCACTGCAGCACCACAACAGTCAGCAAAAAAATGGCAAGAATTATTGAAAATATTACTGTGTGTACATTAACACAGTTATACAGGAAATATCACCAAAACAGAAAGCACTGTCTTTTTCTCCAAGTTAATCTACCTACACCACAGATATGCCCCTCCCTCAAAGCACACTTCCACTGTCTCTCAGTACACAGACTGAATGTTGTACATTAACATTCAAAATACACGCACAAACAATAAGCGCTCAATGATATGAGCACAGGAGGGTTTCCTATAATCGATGACTAAGTAACTAAAGTTTCAACAAAAAAAAAAAAAAAGACTCAAAAAGGCTTTTTTAACAGCTTTTAGAAGGTTTGAATCACAGAGAGCTCTCAGAGCAGATTGTCTCCTACAGCTTCCTACACACACTACCCCAAACTGAGGCTGTGCAGAACAATCTAGAGCCCATGTGATCTGAAATCCCATGAATCACTGCAAAATTTGCCTTTGGAGCTTAAAAACAAGGCGAAGTAAGGTGAAGTACATTGTTTTCAATATACTTCGCCATAAGAATTAGTGAAGAAGTGGTTTGGGAAGGCAGAGTAACACAAAGTCATTGTTTTCAATGGACTTTGCATTACTTATTAATAACTCAAAGTATTCTGCTTCCCGTTGCGGGGCGCTCTGCGAATTCGCTTTCACTCTGCGTTCCACTTCATGGAGCGAATTGGGGCCACTTCGCCCATCTCTACCCCTGAGGGGGGGATTACTGCAGAGGGAGGTAGAGTTTGGGGACGGCAATTTATTATCCCCCCTTCTTCCCCAGAAAAATTAAAATAAACATCTCAGTTGGTAAAACTATGTATTTCACCAACTGATATTGTCAAAAGGGGGAATTACTGTTTTGTGTGAGTGATGTTTTGTGTATACGTGATATGAGGTCTCTGTTGTTTTAATAGAGTAATATATTAATATGTTAAAATATGCTAAATATGCAAAAATATGCTAACACATCACTGAGGTGGACCGATGAGATTATAGTCAAGAGTATATAAGGATGGTTTCTGCCAGCAGCACTTCAGAGTTTGCCTCTAGCTGCTGCAGGAGATTGAGCTCTGCTTCTTGATGCTCTGGCTAAATTCTCCCAGGGACCACTTCAGGTATTAGGAAGTACCATTGTACCTATGTGATAGCATTTTTGCTATTGTGTTGTAACTAGTTTGTTTTGCTGTTTGCTTTATTTTATTATTGTCAGTAAATGTTACATAGAAAGTGAAAAAGTCCAAGAGTCTTCAGTACAGTGCACCATGAACCTCTACAGGTGTGGTAGTGGTAGTATCTTGGGGAGGGTATTGCTCAAGTACCTGTGTGGACTAAGTGAATATCAGGAGCGAGGAGTGGAAGAGTTATAGGATGAAAGGTTAATAGTAGTAGTAGTAGAGTTTATTTGTATTTGGCGCCCTTCTCCTGAGACCCAGGGCACCATTACAATAAGATACTTAACTTAAATCATAAAATACACATAACACTACAAACAGCAATCAACATATAAAAATAAAGCAATACAATACAAATCAGATAAAATAAGCAAAGAATTCCTTTTAAAAAATCATCCCATAAAATAATAAAATACTAAAAACTCACTTTATACAGTAGGACTACAGATGGATGTGCTGAAGCATTATATTTGTTTCTCCACAAGCGTGCTGGAAAAGATGAGTTGTAAGCTCCTTTTTATAAGTGTTCACCGAGGGAATCTCCCTCAACATCCTGGGCAAGGAGTTCCTAAGCGCTTGGCCCACTACTTTGAAGGCCCAGTCACCTGAAGTCAAGTAAGACCCTCCTAAGGCTGACTTCCTCCCTCTGGGCTGAGTTACAGGTATGGCACACTGATGAGTCTTAACAAGGATGAAAGATGTGTCTGTGTCTTATGTTCATAGCCTTTGCTGGTTGCATTGTTCCCTTCAACCTCATTAGTGTCACTACCTGAAGCATTGAAACATAGATTTTGACGGCAGATAAGGACCGTTTGGCCCACCCAGTCTGCCCATTTCCCTACCTAATGGATAAGCTGCAGATCCTAGTTAACCAGCAGCCTACTTCTTCCTACCCCCACCCCCTAGAATTGCCTTATGACTGTCCCATGCATGCTTGAATTCCACCACTGTTTTTGACTCCACAACCTCCTCCGGAAGGCCATTCCATGCATCCACAACCCTCTCTGTGAAAAAATACTTCCTTAAATTACCTCTGAGCCACCCTTCTATCTTCAAATTGTGCCCCCTTGTTCTTGCACACCTCTTTTTTTGAAAGATGCTACCCTCTTGGACTTTGTTGATTCCCTTGAGATACTTGAAAGTTTCTATCATGTCCCCCCTCTCCCTCCTTTCCTCGAGGCTATACATGTTCAGCTCCTTAAGTCTCTCTTCATATGTCTTCTGGTGCAGACCCTACACCATTTTAGTTGCCCTCCTCTGGACAGCCTCCGTCCTGTCTATGTCCTTGTGGAGATTGGGTCTCCAGAACTGCATGCAGTACTCCAGATGGGGTCTCACCAACTGTCTGTACAGAGGGAAAATAACTTCCTGTTTTCTACTGGTGATGCCTCTCCCTATGCATCCCAGTATCCCCCCAGCCCTTCTTGCTGCCCTCTCACATTGTTTGCCCACCTTTAGGTCATCTGATATGACTACCCCCAGGTCCCTTTCCATTTTTGTTGTTGTTAGTATCTCACCCCCCATTGTGTACTCTTCCCCTGGGTTTTTGTTTCCCAGGTGCATTATCTTGCATTTCTTAGCATTGAATCTAAGCTGCCTTACATTTGACCATTCCTCAAACCTTGCCAAGTCCTTCTCATCCTTTCCATCCCACCTTGTGCATCAACTCTGTTGCAGATCTTTGTGTCATCTGCAAAGAGACATACTTTTCCTTCAGTCCCTCTGCAATGTCTTAAACATAAAGACATTGAAGAGGACTAATCTCTTTCTGAACCCTGCGTGCTCCCACTAGTAACCCCTTTTCTTCAGAGGACTCCATTTACTATTACTCTCTGTGTCCTATTCTCCAGCCAATTCTTTACCCAGGCTGTCATCTTGGGACCCACTCCCAGGCTGGCTAGCTTGTATATTAATCTTTGTGTGGGACTGTGTCAAATGCCTTGCTAAAGTCTAGGTAGGCCATGTCCACAGCCCCTCCCTGATCTACTACTTTGGTCACTCAGTCAAAGAAATCAATGAGATTCATCTGGCATGACCTTCCCTGTGAATCCATGCTGTCTTGGGTCCTGAGCCCTCTGGCCTCTAGATACTCAACAATTCTTTCCTTGAAGTGATTCCATCATTTTCCTACCACTGAGGTTAAACTAACAGGTCTGTAGTTTCGCTTCTGCCTTGCTCCCACTTTTGTGAAGGGAATCACATCTGCCCTTCTCCAGTCCTCGGGTACCACCCCATCCGCCCATGATTTGTTAAAGAGGGTAGTCGTGGTGTCACTAGTTCTGCCCTTAGTTCTTTTAGAATTCTGGGATGAACTCATCAGGTCCCATTGCTTTGTCCACCTTCAGTTTTAAGAGTTCTTTCAGAACCCTTTCTTCTATAAATGGGCTGTGACAACTTCGTATCCAAAGTGTTTCTACTGTTTGTTTTAGGTACCTCCCCACTTCCTTTGTAAATACTGAGCAAAATATTTGTTTAGTATCTCTGCCTTTTCACAGTCACACTCTGCCCACCCTCCTCCTCTTTATTAAGCCTCACTAGCCCTCCTTGAGTCTTCCTTGGCTCCCTGATGTACCTATAAAAGGTTTTATCCCCTTCTTAACTGAGTTGGCTATCTTTTCCTCGTTTGGGCCTTTGCTGTTCTGACTGCCTTCCCAGCTTCCTTTGCTTTAACTGATACAGTTCCTGTCCTGCTCCTTCTGTGATTCCTTGTACTTCCTGAATGCTTTTTTTCACTTGAACCTTCACTGCCACTTCCTTTGAGAACCATAGTGGTTTCTTACATCGTTTCATTTTGTTAATTTGCTTCACACAAAGGATTGTTACCTCTGTGATGGCAGTTTTATTATTCCCAATTGTTCTTCCACCCTCCTTCCTGCCCATTTGCTAGTGCATTCCCTAGCACTCACCCATTTGGCAAAGTCAGCCCTCCTAAGTCCAGTACTTTGCCTTTGTATGGCTTGACTCTCATTGCTGTGTTTATGTAGAACCATATTGTTCGATGGCTTTAGTTCCCAGATGGCTACCCACTTTCTACATCTGTGATCCTCTTCATCTCCATTTGAGAGAACCAGGTCTAAGATTGCTCCTCTCGAGTGGGTTCCAATACTAGTTGTCTAAGGCATGCCCCTTGTAGGGCATCTAGAATAACCCCACTCTTTGAAGTGGCTGCTGCAACTGCACTCCAGTTAACATCTGGCATATTCAGATCACCCATCAGCAATAACTCTCCTTTCTCTGCCATTCTAAGTATTCTTTCTATCATTTCCTTGTCCATTTCCTCCCCCTGAGAAGGGGGTCTGTATACAACCCCATGCGGATTGTGGTGCCATTGCCAGTCTCCAAATTTACCCACAGTGCTTCTTCTCCTCCCTGTTTTCCCTTTGTTCTGTTGCTTTGATTCCTTCCCTTATGTGAGAGCTACTGCTCCTCCTCTTTACCCTCCTGTCCCTCCTGTAGATAGTGTATCCTGGTATGTTTATGTCCCAGTCATGGTTTTGTGTGACCATGTTTCTGTGACTGCCACGATATCCAGATGTTCCTCCTCCATCAAGGCCACTAATTCAGGAAGCTTGTTACTCAGACTACGGCATTGGTACTCATTGCTCTCCATTTTTTGATGGCTTTACCTTCTTTTGCAGCATCCCCCACTAACCTGTCTACCTCGGTCTTTTTCTCATTTAGTACCCTGTTTTGTAGGGAGAGGCTGGGATTTTCCTGCTGCTTATCAGTGCCTTCCCCTTGACTAGTTTAAAAGCTTGCCAATGAAGCATTTAAACCAATTGCTCAAAAGACTTGTTCCCTTCCTGGACAGATGCAGACCATCCTGCCAGTATAGGCTGGTGTCCCTCCAGGTGGAACCCCAGTCCCCAATGAAGCCAAACCCCTGTGCTCCACACCATTTTTCAACCATTCATTAAACTGCATGGTGCAAAGTACCTCGCCTCACTCATGCCATTGACAGGCAGCACCTCAGAGAAGGATATTGTGTGTGCTACTTGTCTTAGGCCCTCCCATTTCTACAAAGTCCTTCTGCACTGCTCTAATCTCATGATTAGCCAAGTCATTTGTCCCTAGGTGGACAATGACATCCAGCTCAGAACTCCCGTGCAGCTGTTCTCGTGATCCTGAGGATCGCTTCCTGTCTCTCCAAGCCATGGCACCAGGCAGGCACCTTACTTCAGTTTTCCTGCTCCCCAGTTCTATCCCACACATTGAGTCCCCCACCAGGAGCTGCTTCCTTCCTTGTGGTGTCCTCTGCCTCCTTCCTGTGGGCCTCCCTGTGACAGTTGTCCTCAGCCTCCTTAGTCTCCTCTGTGGTGCATCCATAGGGGATTATGCTCCCAGAATGGTGTATGGATTGTGGTGTGGAACAACTGACTGGGTGTGCCTCTGTTCCACCATCCTCACCCTCCCTGAGCCCACTGTGGTCCAACTGCTGTGCTTCTTTGCAACCTCTGAGGTGTGGTGGTGGTTGGTGCTTCCTGGATGGGGAGGTTCCCTTCCAACCATCCAGTGTGGCCTGGGGAAGGTCCCTTACTACTGTCCAGTGTGGCCTGAAGACGGCAACTTCCTCCTCAAGGCAGAGAGTTGTCTGCAAAGGGAGCATCTCAGCCTCCAGAAAGACTCCCAGAAGACTGCTGCCCCACAGCCATTACATTGCACTAGTCCCCACATTTTTTTTTTTTTGTGTGTGTGATTGGTTTGTAATATAGAAATATATATATATATATATATATATATATTATACAATGTGTATGCTTATATTGTCAGTGCAGTGTGCTAGAGAGGATATGACAGTGATATGCACCTTGCACTCTTGAGGAAATGATGTCAGAACCCCAGGTATAAAGGAACTATTTCCAGGGGTGGGTGGGGTGAGGGGTGGGAAGGGGTTGGGCCTAAACTGTGCCCTCACAAAACAATCAGCTAAAAGCTCTGACCCACCACTGCGATGAGTGCCTTCCTGTCAGCAAGATGCCCTACACAACAATTTGACAGAGAAAATACCCTGCTAATCAAACAGAGAAAAATCCACACATCCAAGTCATTGGTAAGAAGAGGGTTAGGTGCTCAGGCCAAAAAGCCTAAAGAGCCCAAGGAGCCAGTCCTGAGTAAACATAGGGAAGAGGAAGGAGAGGGGGAAAGGAAAGATGTGCTCAGTAAAGAACTGACAGACTTATTACAATGGCTATCTTTTCACCAACTAGAGGCAGATAAGAAAATGCAAAAAAAAAAAATGGAGAGACAGAATGCCAATTTCAAGGAGCTGATTAAAACCCTGTAAGAAAAGAGAAAAATCTCTATTTCCCCTTGGAACATATCTGTACATCCCACAGTTTCTGGGGATTCCCAATCTTCTGTAAGAGACATAGAATTTACCAAGTTAGGCCCCGATGATGACATTGAGGCCTTTTTGACCATGTATGAATGAGTTGCCAGTGTGTGTGGGTGGCAAAGAGATCATTGGGTAGTGAGCTAGTCCCCTACCTTACGGGGAAGGTGCAACTTGCATATGGCAACATGGAACTGGATCATTCCTTGGACTATTGCAGAGTGAAAGCTGCCAATATTTTTGCTCCAGTACATCAAGGATTACTGCAGCAGTGGGGTACGATCTAACATTCACATGGACACACGTCACCAGTTTGGGGCCCAACACAGATATTTAGTTATATTAAATTGGTCTGAACTAATGTCTGCCCTGAGTCCAGTAGCCCTTTTACTTTCTCTCCAGCCACAATGGCATCAAGCAGAAATTCATCCCAATTAGCCAATGCCATAGTGACTTTAGAAGATTTTATGTTGGGGCACTTCCACTTAGTATGACCCTTCTCCCCACAAGTGAAACATGCTATGTCAGATTTGGGGGCCCCAGTTCTTACTTTAGACTCTCACTTTTCTCACTCTTTTCAGGTTTTGGGAAGCAGAAGAATGGAAAGTTCTTACTGGCCTTGTGTTTTCCCTGTGGTCTCTGTGAGGTGCTGAATTTCTAGCAAGCTGATTATCCTCGGACAGTTTCACTATTTTCTCCTCAGTGTCTGGTCTGTGCTCCTGGACCCAAACCTGAATAACATCTAGGAGTACATTTAGGAGCTGTGTTCAACCAGCAATTCCTCAATGACCTGCTGAATTGTCTTTCTCTCAGGCTGTATCACCTGTAATTGCAGTTCCTCTGTTTGTAACTCTTCTGAGTCGTGCCTGAAAATAGACAAAGCTTTTGTCTAGTGCACTTACTTGGTAAACAAAAACTAACTAATAACTAACTAACTAACTAACTAACTAACTAGCACTAAATATTGTCTGGTACTGGCCCTAAAAGCTTGCCAAGTTTCACAACATTTGGATGAAGGATGGGGAAGTTACAGGGGCTCAAAATCTAGCAATTTAATATTAATGTGAAAATGTCTGAAATTATTTCTGTGCTTACAAGTTAGCCACCTTTGGCGCTAGATAATTGAAAATGTTGATGTATACTTTCTTGGAAGATTCATAGAAACTGCTAAATAGAGATTGTAAGATTTAGCTATGACCTGCCTCCCGACACGACTTCTAGGGGTTTGCTTCTGAACCCAGGGTGTCAGCATTACAGTGTGTGATGTTCTGATGCTGAACCATGGTGGTTGCCTTAAAGCCTAATATTTAGGGTCAGTGAACCTAATAACATTGGTGATATTCTGTTCTCTACCTTTAAACTTATAGAAGCTTAAAATCCAGCAATTTAAGTAATTGTAAAATGTAATTTTAAAATTTCTGAAAGTTGATAGGCTTATAACTCAGACACCTTTAAGGCTAGAGATCTGAAACTTGGCATGCACATGTATGGCCAGGGTAATGTCCCCTTACCAAATTTGGTGCACTTTGCACAAATGTTTTTAGTTTGCATAGTTGTTAACTGTAATTTTAAAATTTTCAAAATGTGTGAGGCAAAGACAGAGACATGAAACTTGGTATGCTTTTGTATGGGCACTGGGACAGCCAATTTAACAAATCTGGTGCAGTTTGAACAAATATTTTTTAACTTAGATGGCAATAACTGGAATCACAATTTTGGAAATATTTCACAAACATTTAATGGAAATGTCACAAAATTTCACAGAAACAGTGGAAGCAAAATCAACATTTTGCCACAATTCTGCTGGCAGAAGATAAAATTCCTCCATCCCTAGTTATAGCAGGATAGGAATCCCTAAGGTAATCCTCATAGATCAGGGTACCACCTTTAATTCTTGCATTTTACACTCTCTGTATAAATGTTTAGGGATCCATGCTATCTGCACATTTCCTTACCATCCTCAGACTGATGGCTTAGTGGAGAGGTTAAATTAAACCATTAAAAAAATGCTCTGCTGGTCCAGTGGTGTAGAGGGCTGAGGCTCCTTGAATGCCTTATCTCTCACACACTGGTGAAGCTGGTTTGGGAATAAGCTTGGGCCATCAGGCATTGGTTGGGGGGAGGGCTGGGAGAGGACTGAGTGGATGCTTGGCAGTTCTCCTCTCCCAGATTGGGGAGGCAAGCCTTTCCGGCTCTTAGTTGCCACCCAATGAAAGGTCAGTGGTAGCATTGGGCAAATGCGGGGGCTGGCACTAGGCCAGGTGAGTGGAATGGGGTTGCCATTTCTGGCATGCATGTGTACCACCATGTGCATGTGCAACCATGTTGAAGATGCCCCGTGCAGTTAAGAGGAGAAAATGGGAAAAATCCATGTCCCCCCATCACCATGTGTGATGGCCCTCTGGACTCCTGGATTCTGCACTGTATGGATCCTGGATAGCTCAATGGCCAGGGGAGTTGCAGATGGGACTGGGGGTCCTGAACCAGGGGCTGAAGACAGGAGTAGGTGGCAATGGGTGGGCAAAAAGCTGGATTAAAAAAATGCCCTGCAAATTTGTAACTGAGGAAGGTAAAAATTTGTGTTTGTTGTTACCTTATCTCTTGTTTGCATACCATAAAGTGTCTCAAGGCTTAACTGGACTGTCTTCATTTGAGTTGCTTTATGAACATAATCACAGAGGGCCCCTTGGTCTAATTAGGAAAAAATTGCAAGGTGAGGTAGGTCATAAAACTCCTGTGATAGGATACATCACCAAGTTGAGAAAGAACATTTTTGAAGATTGCCCACCAGATTGGTTTGGAGAAACAAGAACATCAGAAAGCTTACTATGATCATGGGCTGGGTCAGAAATCTTTCCAACCTGGTGATAAGGTGTTACTTCTACTTCCATCCCAAGAAAGCAAATTGCTCACCAAGTGGCAAGGCCCATTCCATAGTGCAGCTAACAGGCCCTGTGATGTATGAAACAGACCTCCCTGGCAAAAAGTCCAGAGCAAGGGTATACCATGCTAATTTGTTAAAAATATGGAGGGAGAGACTTGATACAGTCACAGTCGATGTTGCAATACCTGAAGAGGAGGGGGATAGTCTAGAATGGGCATATTAAAAGACTAGACCAACCATTTGGGAATGTGGAGGAAATGTTGATAAATGTCTTATTGTCTGAATCTCAAAAAGAAGAATTGCTGGCTGTTCTAGCTGAGTGTCAGTGTATTTTTACTTTTGAACCTGGGAAGGCAAAGAGTGTGGAATACAGAAAGTCATAGGGACTGCTAATCCCATAAGAGTAAAACTATACAGGATAGCTGAACATATCAAATCTGATGTAATAAATTATGTTAAAAACATGCTGAATATGTGAGTGATTGAACTGGGCTATTCACTAAAGTGGAGTTTAGGGTTCCGTCTTACCAATGACTTACAGTACCATCACTAAAAGAATGACTGAAAAACATGCGTATTTCATTGTCATCGATTTAAGAGTTCATTAAAGTGATTGTAAAGCATTGTAAAGCATTCAAAACAAGTAACATACTAAAAACAGTACTGTGCAGGTGAAATCAAATAAATCTTAAATACTGCATACAGTTCTGAGTTTTAAAAATCATTAAAAAACAGTTATAAAGCAAACATCTCTGTAAAAATGAGCTGCCTTTTTTTTAGCAAAGTTTGCTTTTATACAAATGTCCTCAAGTTGATAGTACGGCTTGAAGTTATCCTTTGTAGCAGCATTCATTTCTAGGGATTTGCAAAGCCGTCTCAGGTAGCTCTGTGCCTCAAGTGCAGTTGTCGATGGTTCACCTTTGTCCCCCTCCTTGCATTCTTCATCCTCATCTGGTAACACCTGTGAGTGAAGGACTTGTGCAGCAGTATCATTGTCTATGAGTTCACCATAGCAGGGTAGATGATCATCAGGGCTCACAAACTGTTCAAATGCTACAGGGTCCATGTCTGGGGGGGGGGGGCTTCATAAAACTCTAACAGGTCTGTGCTCTCAGACACTACAAAGCCTGCTTTTCTGTAGCAATTCTGAATAGATTCAGGCTTCACATCAGACCAAGCCTGTTGCATTAAATGTATGGCATCTAGGACTGTTAAACGGTGAGCCAGTTCATTGGAGTTTGTTATCTCATCTTCATCATAGCAAGCAAGGATACGATCTAACATTCTATGCCTGTACAAACCCTTGAAGTTCTTAATAATGCCCTGATCCATGGACTGGATAAGGGGTGTCATATTGGGTGGCAGAAACACAATTTTTATACTATGTAGTCTGTATGTGGGGTGGGCACTGCAATTGTCTAAGAGCAGACAGACATGCTTTCTTTTACACCTCATTGTCTGGTCCAGTTCTTTGGCCCATTCAGTAAATGCCTCAGCAGTCATCCACATATTTTGATTGGCTCTGTAGTGGACAGGTAGCCGAGCAACAGTAATGCTTTTAGAACAGTGTGGATTTTTACTTTTTCCTATCACAACCAGCTTTAATTTGTCACTGCCACTCATGTTCGCACAGGTCAGTATGGTTAACCTGTCCTGCCTTTTTACCTCCAGCTATATACATTCTTTCTTGAAAGACAATATTACATCCAGTGTGGCACGGTAGAAAATGCCCATTTCATTGGCATTAAACAGTAGGTCTGGGGTGTAATCTTCAAGGATCGTTGGAAGAACAGTCCTCACCCAGTCGTCAGCTGATAGGGCATCAGTGTCTTTCTTACCGTGTGCTCATTTAAAAATGATGTTATGGCAAGCTTTAAAATGGCACAACCCTCCATTAGTTGGTTCAAAGTCTGGCTTGTTCAGTGAATCCACAAGCTTTCTTGCCTTATGCAGCAATAGAGGGCTGGACACCGGGATGTCAGAAACTCTGGCGTTCTCAAACCACATAAGAAGGGCATCATCAACCATGGAGTTTTTACTTTCTCATTTTCTTTTCCTCACCAGGTTGACACTCCCTTCAAACTCGGTAAGGACTCACTCCCGGTTTCTTTGCAGTCTGCATATTTGAGGTGGGGAAACACCCCAGTGTTGAGCTACTGAAGACTGGGTCATACCCAGCTCAGCCAGCATTTTTAGTGCTTCAACTTTTTCTTTGAGCATGGGCTCTTTGTTTCTTCTCGATGGGCTGCTCAAGCTGTCAGGCTTCCCAGGGCTCACCATTGTTTAAGTGTGAGAAGGCGCATTAAGTGTTATATCAGGAAATGAGATTTAAATGCACTTGTAATGGACTAGTAATGGCCCCATTCACACCTGAAACCAATACAATCAGTATGTAATAGGCAGGTAACAAAGCGCAAATGATTTACTAGAGGCATTGATAGGCAGTTGATTGAAAACACTGACTGAAAGCCTGTTTAAGAGACTACCAGAGGCTAAAAAAAATATTCAATTAAATCGGTTTCCTTATTCAATTATACAGGCTTGTTAACGCTAGATGTATAGTAAAGGAATCAGGAATTTGGATTTTTATTCACTTAAGCGGGTTATTCACTTAAGCAATATTCACTTAAGCAGGCTCAACTGTACAATCCTTGAGGCGGGCAGATTGCTGCAGGGGGAGGTGGAACTGGGGAGGGCAAATCATTACCCCCCCTTCTGCCCCAGAATAATAAAAATAAACGTATCAGTGGATAAAACTGTATATTTCGCCAACTGATATTGTAAAAATGGGAATTATTGTTTTGTGTGTATGATGTTTTGTATATATGTGATGTTGTGAGGCCCCTGTTGTTTGAATATATTAGGGGAAATTGTTTAACTAGGAAAGACACACTAAGCCAAAGCTTGTTTCCAGGTGCGATCTGGGAGCACAAGGAAGTTAAGTGACTTGCTCAGGGTCGCACAGTATGCAACTTAGGGCTATAGGATTCTAACCCAGGTATCCAAGTTTGCAGCTCAGTGCCCTAAACTACAGCACCATACTGCCTGCCTTTTTATCTATTAATGATATGTTAAAATATGCCAAATATGCAAAAATATGTTAACACATAACTGAGGTGGACCAGTGTGATTCTAACCAGGATTATATAAGGATGGTTTCTGCCAGTAGCACTTCAGAATGTGCCTCTAGCTGCTGCAGGAGATAAAGCTCTGCTTCTGGATATTTCAGCTAAATTTTCCCAGGGGCCACTCCAGGTATTAGGAAATAACTTTGTACCTGTTTGATAGTATTTTTATTTTGTCATAGCTAGTTCATTTTGCTGTTGCTTTATTTTATTATTGCAATAAATGTTACATAAAATGTGAAAAAGTATACCCTTGGCTCCAAGAGTCTTTACTACAGAACACTGCAAACCTCACAACCTCACAGTTCTTCATGTTTTAAAAATGTAGAGCATCAGGAAATCACCATAAATGAGATACTGGACTACAGATGAGCTATCTTGATTAATTTAATTATAACAAACTGCCCTATGCTTACACTGCTCTACCCAAACAAACCTCGCAGTTATAATGTGGATGTATCTGCAAATATAGGTGTTCCTGCTATAGGGCCCAATTCTAGAAGGGTTACGCCTGGCATAACCTGACTTGTGCCACAATAAATGGTGCAAGTAGCAAGTTATGCCAGGAGTTGTGACATACGGTATTCTACAAAGTGGTCTGCGACATGCCGCAGGCCACTTGCACCAAAGTGGACTTACACCAGCACTTATACCCTAACCCCCCTGCAACATGGTGCTAGGGGATTTACGGCAGAAGTTGCACCCAATTCTGGTAGGGCAGCAACAAAGTCACCAAGGTCGGGATTCTACAACAACCCCCAGAGGAGAACTGGCAACGTAAGTTAGACCAGTTGCCAGCTGGGTATGGGTGGGGGTGGGTTTGGGGTGGAACGGAACTGCTGGGTGGGGGGCCACTAGACTATCAGGGATTATGGGGAGTTATTAATTTTGTACAGTTTGCGGCATTGCAGGGACCTGGGATTTGGGGTTGGAGATCCTGGGGAGGACACAGCTGCCCTGTGGGGCATTCCCTTTCCCATGTGTGGGGGCTGGGGGGACACTGCTCCCCTGTGGGGGCACTTGTGCTCGCTTGGGGGGGATGTGACTTGTGACATGCCCCTCAGGTACACTCTTAGTTTGGCATAGCATTAGGCATGTCACAAGTCACAAGACATAGCCGCGGGGACCCTGCCTCTTCTAGAATAGGGTGCAGGATCCATGTCGCAACTGCATTTGATGCAAGTCACCTTTTGTGGTGACTTGTGCCAAGCTTCTAGAATCGGGCCCATAGTGTTCAACTTAGGGGTTTTTCATAGTGTAGAGGCATTTCATGGGTTGCATAGTTTTGACCCTTTCAAGTTTCCATAGTGCAGTGGCTTCCTATAAAAGGAGGTGTGGTTTCAGCACTTTTCCTTTAGTTTTTTTTTCAGAATAGCAATAAAGGAGCACCTTGGAAGGGAGCAGCTGAAGTGGTTGGTAAGTTATTCATCGGGCTGACTTTGGCTGTGTCAATCTAGTGTGGCAGCTCCTGAAACTGTTGCAAGTCTAACAATGTATGTATAGTCCAGAGACACTGAGCACTCTCTCTAAAAAGTTAAAAAGGCTCACTTAGTTTGTGATCCAGTTCTTTAATACATGGCAGATACAAAACTGACAGTATACAGACCACTCCCTATACCACTCTCGCCAACAGTTTTGCACCAAATGCAGTTTGTTAAGGCATGATCTGATGTCTATGCATCACCCTTTTATCATGACTAGTTTAAAGTGACAGTGCTAAACAATTTAAAAAAAAAATATTTGATTCATTTATTTGAAGTGTCAGACCACAGATATTATTATTTACATTGCCATGTTACTAAATGACAATGTTTAAAACCAGATGGTCAATAAATATAAACAGGACAGTCTGTGGGGGTGGCAGTGGGAACATGTTCTGGCCAGAACCGATAGGGCTGCAGATGAAGAAGCTGGGGTAAAAATATTGAAATGTATCAAAGTTAGGAGCCTATGTTTGCAAAATGTATTGTAGGCTCATAAATGTATTTTGTAATATTTTTACAGCAAAGTTTCAACATAGCCTTGTTATAAAAAGATACAAAGTAAGGTACATTAGGGAAGTATTTTTCTGGAAAAGAGGCACTCGGGAACAAGGGGACCTGATATGAAGCTGGGGGGTATTTTAGGAGATGTGAGGAAGTACTTCTTCAAAGAGAGAGTGGTGGATTCCCGGAACATTTCATTGGAGGTGGTAGGAGCAAAAACGGTGGTGGGGTACAGAATGCATGGGATAGGCACAAGGGAGAACTGACTGGAGCTCATGTAGGATCTGTGGTGTTATTGTAGGCAGGGAAAAATGGGCAGACTAGGTGGGGGCAGATGGTCCTTATCTGCAAGCAATCTCTTTGTTTCTATGTTTCTGGTTCCAAAAGGTGGGGCACGATACACGGTGCAGGGTCGGTGCTCAGGGAAGTAGGGCGGCCAGCTCTCAAATGCAGAAGGGAGGAATCCAAAAGTCCGGAGCACTCACAAAGGAAACTAGTAGCCAGGCACAGCATACTGCTGAAAATTCTTTAATGGCAGTAATATCATGAACCGCATTACGTGCAAATATAATCCAAAACAAACAAGAAAGCTGACAAATGCTGTAAATGCTAGATGTAAAGGTATGGCTACAGGTAAAAAAGTCTCTATGGCTGTAGGAAGCCCAAGCACTTCGACTCTCGACAAGTCTTCCTCAGCTAGCGTGGCTAGTTAATGTTTTAAAAAAAGATTTCAAATCCCATTGCTTGTTTAAACCAACAGGTGTAATGCTTTGTAATTCATAAATCCAAGGTGATTTTTTCCGCAGTCAGAAGTTTATTCACTCATTCTCTGCACCCCCCCCCCCAGCAAAGGACCCACTCTCTCAATGCCTATGAACTTTAATTCTCTAGGATTTGAACTATGGTAATCAAACAAATGACTACCAAGTGGGGTGTCAAGTCTCCTATTAATAATACTGCTTAATGGTCTTGTGTGCTAGTTTTCAAGTTGGGCACTGTTCTTCGCATTTATAACTTATTGCAGTTACACCATAGAGCATATGTGACAAAGTCAGTACTGCAATTAATAAATTCACATGTCTCCAACTTTAAATCTTCATGAAGGGTGTGTACAAACTCTTTACCAGATTGTGCACACGTGCACACATTATAATTGTAGCATTTGAAGAAACCTTTTGGTTTGTATAGTAACCATTGGTTATTAATGATAGCTGCCTGATTTGTCTCAAATCGGCTATGGACTAACTTGTCTCTCAGACTGTTCGCTCTACTTAAATTAATGCATGGGGTATCACCCACTGCTGATATCACATCATTGTCACCAAGCAGGATAGGGCTGTTACAATACATTATATTGTCAATTTTACCTGACAAATGATTGAATTTACTGACAAAAGTAACAGGGCCATGTTCATGAATTTAATTTTTCTAGTGGCGTTTCATTGTTGTTTTTTTTTTTTTCAGTAAATCAGCTTTATCCCTAGCCTTTCTCAGTAATGTTTTGTTATAACCCCAATTGAGAAATCTCATCTCCAGTTCATTAGTCTGTCAGCCATATGGTTCAGATGAACTACATTTTCTTTTTAATCTTTTTTTTTATTATTTTTTCTTCCCTGTCTCTGGTGGGCCATGTTCAGGAGGGAACCCTAGGCCCATCCCCTTGAAGTCCACCATCAGCATCTTCCCCCAGGGCTTGCTCCCTCTGGCAGGGTCAGTGGGGGATCCCCAGGCCCCCACTGAACACTGGATCCAGTTCTAGTCAGTGCCCAGCCAATCGAGGAGTGGGACCTATGAGCCCCTCCATCATCCAACCACTGGAGACATGTTTCCTCTTTTTTTTCTCTTTTGGAGGAAAGGGGGTGAAATGATGCTAGTTGCAGTGTCATGCATGCTCTTGTGCATGGCACACTGGGCATCTGTCTCACCTCCATCCACCTTGTAGAGTGTCGGTGTGCCATCCCCATCCTCCTCTAGGGGTCAGGCAAGCACCAAATGCTGGTCCCCCCCTTCCCCAGAGAAGGAGAGCTGTCCTTGGGACACTCAATCCTCCTCCTCCTCCCTGGCCAACCCCTGGCAACCTTATCACACTGCAAACACAGGTCACCGGTGTGGCAGGAGGTAAGGCATGATGCCTCAGCCCTCCATGCCACCGGGCCAGCTACTATTTTCTTTTTAATCTTAAAAATTGACTATAAGAGATATCATTTTTCAAAGGCATCGAGTGTGTACTATCTGTGCTCAGGATCGCATTTGTAGCAGTGCTTTTTTGAAGCACTGAGTTTCAAATATTTCTTCATTGCCATGTTTCTCTCATGCTTCCTGTCAGTGGAAATATCACTTCTGAAAAACAGGAGTATTACAAGCAGCTGCCTTGGAAATACTTGTGCCTTGAATTATGACACAAATCAGTGCTGTTGTGGTAGTCACTAAAATTCATAATGATATTCAGAGTTATAGCAAGCCATGGCTAGTCATCGTCTGTTCAATATACTGGGTAAAGGCCATGACTGGATATTATTATGGATCCCTTCCTATTTCCCCTCCCCAATTCTGCACCTTTTAAAATACTAAGTGTATCAGTATCTTGTTTAGTTCTCAAGTTTGCTACTTGCCTTTTTATTTCCATAGTAATCAGCATGATGGGCTTATAAGAACATTTATAAATACTGCAGTAGAAAGGGCTTTAATTGCCATTAAACTGCATTGTTTCCTGCAGCATTTTATGATATACCACAGTATTACTGTATTGCTTCCTAGCTGGTGCTGCTATTAATTTTTTAGGTCCAAGCCGATGACCTTAATGAAATCAGCCTCTCATCATACCAGGGCCCCCAACCTTGTATTTCTTTTTGGTGCAGGGCTGACTGTGTAGGTCTGGGAGAGGTTTTGCAGGATTTTGCAAGCAACTGGGTGGCCAGCTATGTCATCAGTAGAGCATGATGTCATCACGTTCTGTATAATGGCATGGTACATCAAGTGATGCAGTGATGCCTGGAGCATCATTTGTTCACTTGACATGGTAGAGGTTGGTACCACCATTAAAAAGGGCAGTGAGGATGGCCTGGAACACATGTAGCATCACCCATGGCAGATGGTGACCCTGTGTAACTGAATAGCCTTGCTACAGTATAAAGTTGCCTTTTAGAATCTTTAGTTCAATTCAATTCAATTTCTATTTTACCAAGAAAGACATCATTGAGAAAAACTCATATACAAGGTGGTTCTGGAAGGACTAGTACATAAGGACAAGGGTAAACAACCATACAATTACATGAGAAGAACAATATTATATACAATAATGCCATATCCTTTATACAAAGATTACCTATAACCACAAGCAAAAAAAAACAATAGGTTAAGGGACAATAGGTAGAGTGAAAAGGGCACAAGAAAAGCTGAAGATTATAGGAGGCTAGAACAGACAAAGGGGAAAGGTAGAGAGGGCAGAGAAAAATACAGGGCAGAGTAGGTAAAGAGGAAAAGAGCAGACAGGGATAAGGGACGGTAGCGTACTTGTTTGAGGAAAGGAGAGAAATGTGGGGATTCAAATGTAGTAATACTAGATTATACTAAACAGTGAGAAACGTCATTCACGTGCCATCTCAGCAAGGCCTTAAAGTGAAATATCCCAATCTAGTGAATGAATTTTAGGGCGTTTTGGAGTAAATTCCATAAAGTAGGAATGGCATAGCACAGTGACGCTGAGCCAAAATGTGATCTTACCCTAGGAACATCAGGAGTGATGTAATCATATCTTCTGAGCCGGTAAGTACAAGGTGTACATTTAAAAAGTATAGCGATACAGGCAGGAAGTTTATTAATGATGACTCTGTAGGCCCAAAGGGAAGCATTCCGCGATCTCCTGGTATAAAGTGATATCAAGCCAATAAGAGAATAAAGTGAGCAACGATGGGTGTTGAAAGGAATGTTAGCTATAAATCTAATAGCCCTGTGGTGCAATGTGACCAACTTTGATAGCACTGATTTAGAATTATGACTGTAGAGGAAGTTGACATAATCGAGTAGGGGCAGAAATGACATCTTTACCAACCTTAATTTTGCATCCAGGGTAAGAAAGTATTTAATACAAAAAAATAGACTCAACCTTTGTCTTAACATTTTTGCCAGCTCCTCAATGTGAGCAGAAAAGGAAAACTTGTAGTCAATCCAGAAACCTAGGTATTTGAAGTTGTCCACATTTTCCAAGACTTCCCCTAGGATTGTCTTAATCTGTGGAAGATTAACTGAGGGGTAGGTAATAATTTTTTGGTGTGTGGAGAAAGAAACATTACTTTTGTCTTCTCTGCATTAAGCAAAAGTTTTACGTGAATAAAGTTTTGCTGAAGTAAGTCAAATTCCTGCTGTAGCTCCAGGCATGCAGACTCCAGGGAGGGCTGGTCAATGTACAGCACAGTGTCATCTGCAAAGAGATGGACACTTGCCGACCTAATATTAAAATCAATGTTACTGATATAAATAGCATAAAATAGGAGCTCAGGATGGAACCCTAAGACATGCCTTTCAGCATACATTTTAAGGGTGAGAGATTACCCTGGGCTTTAACCTGCTGACTGTGACCTATGAGGTAGCTGGAGAACCACTTTATGGCAGTTTCATCAAGACCAATGTTCTGCAACATACACAATAGTAGATCATGGTCTACAGTATCAAAGGCCTTGCATAGATAAAGGAACAATGTGCATATGTGACTTTTAGCATCAAGGGCAAGTTGTCAATCATTAGTGACTTTGGCCAAAGCATTACAGTACTGTGTTTAGGTCTAAAACTGGACTCTACCAGGCTGAGAGTATTAGTGGACTCCAGATATTCTCTCAGCTGAGAGTTAACAATTTTTCCAAGCATTTTGGATAAGATAGGAAGCAACGAATTAGCTTATAATTGTTGAGGTCACAGGGGTCTCCAGATTTAAAAAGAGGGAGAATATGTACTGTTTTCCACATGGAAGGAAGAGCCCCTTGCAAGAGTGAGAGACTGAAGAGATGAGTATTAGGAGGCACCAGATGGAAGACACCAAGCTTTAGAAAAAGAGGTTCGAGGTGGCCAGCACCTGCACTTTTCTTAGTGTCAAGAGTAATTAGATCTTCCACCTGCTTAAGGATGATACTAATAAAGGAAAATTTAGATAAATGGGAAGTGGCATTTGGGGGTATAAAGTGGGCTATTGTTGTCCAGTTGGTATAACAGAGTGCTTACTGGGGAGGTGTTGAAGGCAAGTCCAGCAGTGGCAAAATGATTATTTAGTTGGTTGAGGATGCTATGTTTGCCAGAATAAGTGCAGTCGTTGGTAATTATTTTATTAGGTAAGGCCGAAGAGGAGCTGTGCCCTTCAATTTCTTTCAGTGTTTGACAGAGTTTAACTGCATAGTTTTTGGAGGAGTCCAGTGCTGACTTGAAATATTTTGCTTTTTCTTCACAAATTAGTTTTGTACATTTGTTCCTGACTGCTCTGAAGGCCGCCCAGTCTGTTGGCTCTTTTGATTTGTGTTCCTTCTTCCATAGAGCATCTCTGTTATGCAAAGCACATTTTAACACACTAGTGAACCAGGGGAAGGATCTTTTTCTGGTACTCATTTTGACCAGAGGGGAATGACAGTTAATGACTTTTAGAATGCAATCATGGACTAGATTATAGGCTTCAGAGACCGATGAGGCAAGGTAGAAGTCCTGCCATCTGATCCTGCCTAAATCAGCTAGGAAGTCTTGGGTGTTGAAAATCTGAAAGCTCCTTTTATAAATAAAACTATCGGAGGAGATGGGTTTGGGAATAAACCTTATGCAAGCAATGGCCCTATGATCACTAATATCATTGTGAATAGAGATGCAGCAAAGTTTTAATTCCCTAGCAAAGTATGGGTGAAGTAGCCCACTCCGCATTCATGTGGGACTATGTGAAGTCCCCACTAAAATGAGCTACTTTGCCTTTAATGACTGCGTTCCTTCGCATTGTGATTAGACAAGGAGAAGTCATCAAGAAACAAACAGACCACTGATCAGTGAACACATGGCTGACTGTCTCTGCAGGTCTGCAGGTCTCATGATTCAGGGAGGCAGTTCCATATGCAATGCCAGGAAGTTAGTGTTTTACTTTCACTTCCTCTAATGGGAAGAGTTTGCAGTCCAGGCGGTTCTGCAGTATGCAGTCTGACTCCGTTCTGTGTGTTTCGGAGCTAAAAAAAAAAGCTATAGTTCTTTTTTTGTGTGTTAAATCTTTGCGTATTTAGTTGTAGTTCTTCAGGAAAGTTTTATTTAATTAGAAAGGCTTTTTTTGTTAAAAAAGTATTTTTTCTGTGTAGTTATTTTTAGGTACTGTACTTTATTTTACTAGTACTTGTAGCAATGTTTTTCTTTTTTGTTTATTTGCTTTCCTGATGGAGCATGGATGTGGTGGACCAAGTGGTTGCCATCATGGGCCACAAATGTGGGGTGGTTGCCCAGTTAGATTAAATCAGCAGGCTTTGGGGACCCCACCTGCAGCCACAGTGAGCCCAGCAGCTGTGGTTGTCATCCAGGAGCAGCAGCAGGAGCAGGTGGCACAGTGGCCACTGCAGGATCAGCAGGAGGAGCTGCAGCAGGAACTGCAACAAGTTGTCGGCCCTCAACCACCAGCAGCATAGCAGCAGATGTGTCCTGGTACTCTGCCATCACCTGTACTGGGCCCTGCCTGCAGCTCCCCTGGGTGGGCCTTTTTTTCTCCAGCATGGTGTGTTGCAATCTTTGTAATGTGGTTGTTCGCCAGTGGCCCAAGGGCAGCCACCTGGGCATGGGTGGTCAGTGCACCCATCTAGCTGTTCATCATTGTGCACAGTGGGAAGCAAAGCTGCAGGAGGGAGCAGCCCCTCCTGCAGCTGTGGTGGCACAACCAGCTCGTCTGCCTGTGCATCACTGTAGTAGACAGGAAATGGCATCAGGTGAGGTGGTGGCAGGTCCCAGAGCGGCCCGTGATGAAGAGAGGTCGCATCAGCCGGTGACACAGGGGGACCTTGCTGAGATGCGTGCCGAGCTACAGGGGCTAAAAACATTGGTGGAGACAGCAATGCAGTGGTTGATACTTGTTGAGGGGCAGAATGATAAAATACTACAATTGCTGCATAGTAACAGTGGTGGTGATGAGCAGCAACAGCCCCCACAGGCCCATTAAGAAAATTAAATTGATTTCCAAATTGTACCCCCACAAAAATGTCTCGCTCCTCTTCTTTTAATTTTTTTCTTAATATTTTTCTTTTTCTGTATGAAATATATGTTCAGGTAATGTTTTGTTTGTGATTTTTCATACTTGTTACTTAATTTACTTTATTTGGAATTGTTCTTTTTGTTACATGAGCGATGGTTGACAAAACAACGGATGCCGCGTGCTTTCATTCCAGGTGAAACTGTCGTGCCGTCATGCACGCTGCAGTAAAAGTGGCTTGAAGATAGCTTTTTGGCAGCACAATTTCAACTGCAGTGAAAGCACATAGTGTCTGCACAGTTAGCACCCACATGACTTATTACATAAAATTAAATAAAGATGATGATGATAGACGAGATGAGTAAGAAGTTAAGAACAAAACAATTTGTATTGTAGAATTGTTTAATGGTGTGGTCGGGGGAATATTTGTGGGAGGTGGGATGGGGAATCAGTTTTACCAGTATGAGGCAAAAGAAAGATCAAGAAAGCCAGTATTAACAACACCCCTCCAAAAAAAAATCTCTGCTTTTATTTATTTTCTTAAGCCTTATTTTTTTCTTACTTATAACATTTATGTTCAGTTAATGTTTTCTTTGCTATGTTATTTTTGTTAATTCTGTATTTCTTCAGCCTTATACTGGTAAATCACATTCCTCACCTCCCCCCAATGCCCCCCCCACACCATTATACTTTCAGCAATAGAAATTGTTTTGTTATTAGTTTCATTTTATGTAATAAGTCATGTTTCTGCCCACTTTGTGGACACTGTGTGCTTTCCTGTAAATAAATATTGTGTCTCCAAAATGCTGTCTTCAAGACATTTTTGTTGCAGCGTGCATAGTGGCACCAGAGTTTCACCTGTAAAGAAAGCACACAGAATCCGTTATTCGGCCAACCATCAGTCATGTACGAAATAAAGTAAATTAAGTAATAACAACTATGAAAATACTTGTTAATTTTCTGAACATTTACTTAAAAGGAAACTAACACGCAGGACTACATTGCTCAATATTGTTAGCAATGGAAATCTGCTTTCCACAAGCTATTGACTGAACCTGTAACACTTTTTTTTGTTGGCATCATGTTCTGTCATTTGTAGGAGTGCGATCTAGTGGCTAGAGCAGAAGTTTAAAGCCTACAAATGGGTTATAAATAATTATGGCCCAGAAAGTGTTAAGGATTCAGTTAAAATAGCTTATGTAAAGCAGCTTTCCATTGGTAACAAGAAGATTGATAAATGTAGTCCTACATATTATTTTCCCTTTAAAGCACCAGCACAATTACCACAAACAATATCATTACCACACCTACCATGCCGCCCACTAATGTGCATCTTTCGTGCTTTTGTCCCACTCTTTTAATGTCATGAAAAGCCCAGATTAAAGATGAAATGCCAGAAAGGCGTTGCACAGTGTTGTGTCCCCAGAGAGAAAATGCTTCCTTTAAGTCAAATATTTTTGCCACACACACCTGAGAAGGTGGTGCAAAGCACATGTGAAGCTTGCCAGAGAACTTAAACATATTTATTGGACTAAGAATTTTTGGGCCTATCACCCCACTGCTTGCTAAGTGACATCATTGCCTAAGTTATGACACCACCTGCTGCTGCTGTTCTCCTGCTGATGTAATTGAAAGACAAGTCAAGATGAAGATTAAAATGCCAGAAATATGTCTCTTTGTCCCAAGTGAGAGCATTGCCTGTGTTGATGCCTGCTGCATCACCAATACATGCTGCCCTTTGTGTGTGCCTTGCCTTCATTCCACAATGGTAAGTTATTATGCGTACCAGTATAATTTTTTGTCCAGAGACACAGCCATTTAATCTCTAGCTAAATAATCTTGTTCTATTTTGTAAGCAGTCTGTCATATTGCTCCTTTTCAAGGAATCTTCACACTTTACCGTGGTGGGCATGATGATGATCAACTCACGTGAACATGCGAGCATCACATATGTTATGACTAGAGCCTGACAAGTAATGTGGTATTGTCAAATTCAAATGTTCTTTTTTTGGGGGGCTGTGGTACACTGAAAGACAATAATTTATGATTACTTTGTTTTCAGGTCGTCATAGGCACAGCATCAGTGGTCCACCACAAGTTTCAGATGTCTGCTGCTGAGTTTGGCTGTACGGAGACTATCAACCCATGAAAGGTAAGTATTTTTTGGGGGGCATTATTTAAAAAAAAAGCAAAAAAATGGTTCATTAATGTTTTGGTCATCTTTACAGGTCCCCAGTGTATCATCAGAACGGAAAAAAAAATGAAACTGCTGTGATTCGTGAAGAATGTGATTTGTCTCGTGATGAGTGACTGGTGTGACATGACTAATGAACTATTTGCAAATACCTACGGCTCTACTTCCCTAACCTGTACCACCCCAAATACCCTGACTTGAAAATGCGTATCAATGAGTACAATGGTCAAACTGAGATACTGTCTACAGAATTAAATAGGGCTGGCTTCTTGTGAGCACAACGATTGAAATGGGGCTTCCTACAGAATGTGACCACAAACAGAAGCATCAGAGTACACCAAGGATCTTGAGTGATGTGACATGATATACCTGGGCATCCCTCATTCATTTTCCTGATTTGTGATGAAACCAAAGGCTTTATAAAAACAAGGTTACATACAATTTACACCCCAAAAACTTAAAGTTGTGTAATTTGTGAATCATTATTGTGAAGATGAAGAATGTGATTTGTATCATGAGTGATTCATGATGATCACCTTGATTAAAAAATGCACATAAATGAGTACAATGTTCATGCCAAGATGTGCACCACACCAGTATTCTGAAGGGAAGACAAACAAACAACCGTGACTTAAGTTACGGATGGAGACTGGGCCCTAAAGAGATGCAGATGCACAGACAGATGGAGATTGCACTTAAGAGATGTGGCTGCACAGGCACAACACCATGTTAACCAGTGGTCAAAATCAGAAATCCAAATATGGAACAATAATATATTTTGCTCGGGGTGCATCTGCAGTAACAGTCCACAACTGACCGAGATAGAACAAAGCCATAAAAAGTACCACAGACGGATAAGAGATTCAAATCAGAGTCCTGTGATTATGGTGTGGCACAATAAAATGTGTGTGACTTAACAGCATGCACACATTACAGGTAATGCACAGAACATTTTAAAGTTCAGTGTAGTACAACCAAATTTTTTAAAACAACTGAAAAAATGCACAGCACCACAGCAAACACCAAACAAAATATCAACACTTACTAAAAGTAATAGTGTGTGTACAGGAACACACAAATTTGAACAAACTAGTTACCCAAAAATAGAAAGACTGCCTTTCTCACTGAGTCACTCTGAATCTCCCTTCACCATGCTCCTCCCTCGAAGCACACTTCTACAGTGTCTGTCAGTACACAGGCTGAATCTTACAAATTAACATTCAAAATTCACACAGAATCAAGAAACACTCGATATAAGCACAGGAGGGTTTCCTACAATCGATGCACTAAATGTTGACCAGAAAATTGGCTGAAAAATGCTGTTTAAAAGGTCTTTTAATGGTTTGATTCTCAGAGCTCTGAAAGTAAACTGTCTCCAGCTTTCCACTACACACGCTATGCAGAACTGAGGCTGTGCAAGACAATCTCGAGCCCATGTGACCTGCCATCCCCCATGATTCAATGCAAACTTTGCCTTCAAGTTCAAAAATAAGGCGAAGTCAACATGAAGTCCATTGAAACCAATGGTGCCTTGCATTACTCATTATGGTGAATTACTTTGCTTCATATTGCAGAGTACTTCATGTAATTATCTATATACACAAAGTGCTTGTGAAAAATCCCAATAGGTGAAATTTTGCAGGGTTTGTTAACAAGAATAAGGTCCAGTACTATGCGAAAGATTTTTAACATTAGGATGCGTAATATCTGAAATGAGCTGAAATAGGCCGAGGTCATTACAAAAGTTTTTTAAAGGTTTGGAACCAGGGGAACACCAGTCTAGGTTAAAGTCACCCATAACAATTGCTTCTGAGTTGATGGACTGTAATACTTTGCATAGATGGAGTGATAGCGCAAGGCCCCCAGATGATGATCTGTAACACCCTGTTATATACAGAGCCTCATTAGAAGGAAATGAGACCTTTAAAGTGAGGCTTTTGAACTCCTTAGGCATAGAAGTTGAATCAATGACAGAGACCGTAAACTTGTCGGACACATAGACAGCAACCCTTCCCCCTCTGGCATCTCTATCAGCCCTGAAAACATTATAACCAGGAATGACAATGTCAAGATTTGAAGTGGAAGTGTGGAACCAAGATTCAGAAATTACTGTCACATCAGGGATAGTATGTAAAGCTCAGGCTTGTACCAAGTATAATTTTTATAGAATGCTACAGGCGTTGATATGTAAAAATGTGATACCTATGAGGCTGGCCATATCAGAGGGGGTTGCAATGGGTGAGGGAGGCCCAGGGTTAGTTCAACGTTCCCAGAGCAAAGAAGAAGAATAAGAAAAAGCCTTTTAAGGCTACGAATGATGACTTTGATAAGAGGTAATCATCCCTTTTTGCTGGGCACAGGATTACTAACTGGTCCATGTTTAATAGGAGTGAAACAAGATATTGACAATGCATACTGTTGATTCCCACACTTGTTAGGACTCTTAACGGTGTTGCATCATAGGATGTGGGCATTGGATGTAGGTGACCGACCTTAAGATCCAGCACATTTGTGCCTGTAAGATGGTGAAGGCAGATGTGTTCACCAAAACCATGTGCAGGAGAGAAGCCAATGACCTGTGGGGCAGGTAATGTTCCTAACTTAAAATGTTGGGACCCAAGAGCTGGCATATGTGTGCTGACAGTATGATACATGCCTAACAACATTAAACATACTAGCAAGGAACGGTGGGCAAACCATGGAGAAACTAATATTATTGGTATGCTCATTATGACTGTCCTATATTATAAATGAAGAGAATAAAGAAAAGGAGAAAAGGTGAGGTATACACCTAGTAATGGAAGATAAAAAAAAAAAGTGTCAGGACAGTTAACAAATTAAAGGATCCTGAGTCTGGCAGAGTCTGTTATAGCAGGGACTTGGTCCCTCTGGTGGTGAGTTTGTATAACAGGCAAATGGAGAAGAGGACACTTTAAAACATTTCTATCCCAGTCTTATCAAGTGACAACACACAGCATCAAAGGAAATGCACCAGATAGTGCAGGTGGGAAGGAGACGGATGGGGAGCTGGCGCAAAGCAGCGGCGGGAAGTACAGGAGAGTAGCAGGAAGCAGATCAGGTCTGTACCTTGCGGCTTTGGCTGGGCTTTGGTCTGGGTGGGCGGATAGTGCCTGTAGTGGAGCCACTGAGGAAGCGGTCCACTGTAGGGCACCCGATCACATAGAAACATAGAAACATAGAAGTTGACGGCAGATAAGGACCGCAAGGCCCATCCAGTCTGCCCATTTATTTTTCTACCTTATAAATGTGCCATCGGCCTTTGCTATGTCAGTGACCTATCTATTCATAGTCATTTGTATTGCTCCCTTATGCCTATCCCATGCCTGTTTGAAGCCCTGCACTGTATTCATAGCCACTACTTCTTGTGGTAAGCCATTCCATGCATCTACCACCCTTTCTGTGAAAAAGAATTTCCTCACATTCCCCCTTAATCGGCCTCCCTCTAATCTCATGCTGTGTCCTCTTGTCCTGCTATTTTTCTTATATTTAAACATGTTAGACTCTTTCACCTTGTTTATGCCCTTAAGGTGTTTAAATGTCTCGATCATATCACCTCTCTCCCTCCTTTGCTCAAGGGTATACATATTGAGCTCCGTTAATCTGTCCTCATATGTCTTCTGATGCAGTCCCTGCACCATTTTGGTTGCCCTTCTCTGGACTGCCTCAATTTGGTTAATGTCCTTGTGAAGGTGTGGCCTCCAATACTGCAGCAGTACTCAGATGGGGCCTAACCAATGTCTTGTACAGAGGGATTATTACCTCCCTCTTACGACTTGTGATACCCCTACTAATACCACCCTAACACCCCCTAGCCTTACCTACTGCTTTAGAGGTCTGCTTGGATGATTTCAGGTCATCAGTGATGATGATGCCCAAGTCTCTTTCTTCCTTTGTGACTGCTAGCAACTCCTCCCAGCCTATAAGTGGCTTCAGGGTTTCTCTTCCCTATGTGCATGATTTTGACTTCTTTGCATTAAATCCCAGTTGCCACTCTTCTGACCATTCTGCTAGTTTATCCAGATCTCTTCTCATTCTGCCCACCCCATCTGGATCATCTACTCTGTTGCAGATCTTGGTGTCATCTGCAAACAGACAAGCCTTACCCTCTAGTCCATCTGCTAGGTCACTAATGAAGATGTTGAATAGGACTGGCCCCAGGACTGATCCCTGAGTACCCACTTGTGACTTGCATCTCTTCTGACTGTATACCATTTACCACCACTCTCTGTTTTCTGCCAGTCAACCAGTTTGCCACCAGTTGACCAACTTCTGACCCACCGAGCCTACCTAGCTTATTTATCAATCTTCTATGTGGAACAGTGTCAAAGCTTTGCTGAAGTCAAGGTAGGCGACATCAACTGCTCCCCTTGGTCCACCACTTGGTTACCCAGTCAAAGAAATCTATGAGATTAGTTTGACAGGACCTTCCTTTGTAAACCCATGCTGTCTTGGATCCTGTGCCCCTATGGATTCCAGGTGTTGCACTATCCTTTCCTTAAGGAGTGCTTCCA
Source organism: Neoceratodus forsteri (assembly GCA_016271365.2). NCBI lineage: Eukaryota > Metazoa > Chordata > Ceratodontiformes > Ceratodontidae > Neoceratodus > Neoceratodus forsteri. The sequence goes on along the minus strand of CM028136.1, from coordinate 395,859,077 downwards.
TAATCTTGCCCACTACTGAGGTAAGACTGACCGGTCTGTAGTTCCCGCCTCCTCCCTGCTACCACTCTTGTGGAGTGGGATCACATGAGCCCTTCTCCAGTCTTCTGGGACCTCTCCTGTGCTCAGAGACTCACTAAACAATTCTGCTAATGGCTCTGCTAGTTCCTCCTTTAGCTCCTTAAGTACCCTGGGATGTATGCCATCAGGTCCCATTGCCTTATCCACCCTGAGCTTAGCAAGCTCTTGTAGGACCCTTTCTTTTGTGAAGGAGTAGTGCTCACCTCCCTCCCCCTGTGTCCATGATGCTGAGCTGTGGGCCCTGCCCTACCTTCTCTTCAGTGAATACTGAGCAAAGTATCTATTTAGGATAGATGCCTTTACAGGGTCCTCCTCCTCACATGCTCCCTTTTCTCCATTAAGCTTAGCAATACCCCTCTGAACTTTCTCCTTTCACTAATGTATCTATAGAAAGTCTTGTCACCTTCTTTTACTGTTTGTGCTAGTGTTTCCTCAGTTTGGGACTTTGCCTGCCTTACTGCCTTACCTGCTTCCCTTAGGGCAGTTTGGTATGCCCCTATCTTCATCCCGCTGTGTTCCTTATATTTTCTGAAGGCCAGCCTTTTGGCTCTGACCTTTTCTGCTACTGTATTTGAGAACCAAAGTGGTTTCCTTCTTTTTGCACTTCCTTTTCTGTCTAACACAATGGGATGTTGCTTCAAGTATTGTATCCTTAATGCTTGCCCACTTGCCTGTACCTCCTCACCTGTGTTTCTTTTTGCCAGGGCTAGCTTAACTCTGTTGGCCATCTTATCAAAGTCAGCTCCTCTGAAGTCCCATATTTTTGCCTTGGAATGGGATGATTTAGATGTAGTAGCCAAATTGAACCATACCATGTGATGGTCACTGGCCCCCAGGTGACCTTCTACCTGGAGATCTGTGATCCCTTCTTTGTTAGTCAGTACTAGATCTAGGATAGCCCTGTCTCTTGTGGGTTGCTGTACCAGTTGTTTGAGGCCCTCAGGGCAAGATCAGGGCAAGATCCAACTGCCTGGGAGAAGAGAGGAGGCAGTTAATTTAAAGAGCCTGGGACAAAGGGTAGATGCAGGTTTAATCATTGAGAGGATTGCTATCAGGGGAAGGGTCTGCAAGCACAGACAAAAGAGAGGCAATTTAGAAAAAAGAAAAAAGGTAGGGGTTGGAGCAGGTAGAGAATAAAAAAATGGTGGAGTTCAGTAGAAAATCAAGTGGGAGGAAAGCTCATAGTTAGCAGTCTGGTGCCTGCATTAATAAATAACTGCAATTACTAAATCACAGGATCAAGGAAAGAAAAATACAAAAAATACATAGCAGGCTATCACTGTTTAAGAATACAGAGCAAGTGTGTATATACAATAAAATGCTAAGTTAGACACAAATTACTTAATTTATCTTTGCTCTGAGCAGACAGCCATTTAGTAGCAGGAAGAAAAAAAGCACCAAATTCAAATGGCACTCACTGCAGGAGAGCAGCAGGAAGCAGATTGGGTCTGTATCTTGTGGCTTTGGGTGGACTTCTGTCTGGGCAGGTGGGTAGTGTCTGTGTGAAGCCACTGAGGAAGTGGTCCATGGCGTGATGCCTATTCAGGGCAAGATCCAACTGCCTTGCGGCTTTGGCTGGGCTTCGGTCTGGGCGGGCAGGGTTGTGTCTGGGACGGAGCCGCTGAGGAAGCGGTCCACAGTAGGCTGCCCATTCAGGGCATAATCCAGCTGTCTTTTGGCTTTGGCTGGGCTTCAGTCTGGGTGGGTGGGTAGTGTCTGTGATGGAGCCGCTGAGGAAGCAGTCTGCAGTGGAATGCCCATTCAGGGCAAGATTTAGTGCTTTGAGTGCAGCAGTCTTACAGATGTGATACTGATACAAGCTAATGAGGTTATTTGATTATTAATTTAGGTGAAGTGTATTAGCAGCACTAAACCACCAATATTAAAGATGTCATACAGTGACAAAATAATAATGGTGTGTTAGTTACTAACTGAATCATTTATATTATTATGAATAGTTATATTAGAACATGACTAATTTGGGGACCATTATTTTACTGTTTTAACAAACATAACAGGCACAGCTTATGGAGTGAAAGGGAACAGAACATCTACAGACATGTATTAAGAAGTTAAAGGGAAGAAACCCTCAAATTTTTTGGGGAGGGCAGCCCCCAATCCTTACTCAGCTCCTGCCTTCTGTTCACCCATGGCCAGGCTTACTCCCTGGGCGGGGCCACAGGGTTGGTGCCCCCCTGAGGACACTGCTGGCAAACCCCAGCTTATCTCCCAGGCTAGGGCCACAAGAGTGAGACCCCCCTGGCAGACATTGGTGGCAGTGGAGATGGTGGCAGAGCAGGGCATCATGCCCGGGGGCTGGCGTTCTTTCTGAATGCTGGATCCCTTGGGCGCGGATGTGCAATGATGTCATGCATCCACCCCACCCCCTAAGATGATGGTGCCAGCTTCAGCAGTATCCCCAGCCCCTGCCAGGGGCCTGTAAAGCACTGGACACTCTTTCCCCCCTCCCTCTGGAGAAGGAGAGCAGTCCAGAGGATGCTCAATCCTTCTCCCCCCAGGCCATCCCTACGACTCCCGCGTCCTCCACCAAACCTGAGATGTTAGCACCACAAGCAGACGCCTTGTAGCTGTGGTGGCCTGTGGGCCAGCAACTAAAGTCTCTATCAAACAAACATAAGGACATAAGACTAGAAGTGAGTTTTGAGAGTATGTATTGTTTACTTTAAGAATTTAACTAGTTCAAAAGGAAAAAAATCAGAATAAATTTGACAGTGCAGTAAACAAAAGCATTTATTGTGCCCCTTGCAAAATCATACTGGACTGTGGTTTGTATTGATTAGCAACCAAGAAAATATATGAAACAGCAGCTATATTGTACAATCTCTTATTTATTCATATTATATAGTTAAAAGAATAGATTATCACACAGAACAGTAGGCTGTTTTCTGAAAGAACTAACATTTTTACTTAAGGCTGTAATCTCATATGAACATATGAACATATGAAGAAGCCAACAGAATTAGGCTTTTTGGTCTATCTAGTCTGCTCGTTGCCCAGGGTTCTTAGCTCAGGCTGGTGTCCATGCTGCCCCTCCTCTACCATTCTTCTACCATCCTCCCCTCCTTCCATTACCTTTATCTTCCACCTATATCCATCCCAGCATCTCTTGAAGCTACCCACTGTCCTCAATGAGATCACCTCTTCTTGCAGCGCATTCCATTTGCTCACCACCCTTTCTGTGAAGAAGTGTCTTCTAATCTCCCTCTTAAACACCCACTCTGCAACTTTAGGCAGTGCCCCTTTGGGGTTTTGCTGCAGTTTAGCCTGAAGGTACCCTCCCTTTTCACCTTATTAATCTCTTTCAAGTACTTGAACGTCTCAATCATGTCTCACCTCTCCCTTCTGTCCTCCAGAGAGTAGATATTTAGGACCCTCATTCTCTCCTCATATGATTTACTCCGCTGCCCCACAATCATCTTCATAGCCCTGGCTAGATGCATCTTTTATCAGGAGGGGAAATATTTTAAACTGTTGTTCTTGTCAGGATGGAAACTTTTTTCATAGAAGGGGCCTCTGTGAGGAAACACCTCATTTTCCAGTACAGATACTAAGATGCTTCATCTTTAAAATTGTTAGGAAGTTAGTTTAAATATACATATTTTTTCTGTATACTATTTATCCCCATCAGCCTGTAGGCTTACATCCGCCCTCTGTATAGTTTTCTAGCCACCTTCCCCCTAACACCCCGAGCCCTAGTTTCCCATGGATTACTCCTTCCATGGTGTGGCAGGGAGGTAGTCCTCTCCCACCCCCTTGCACATATCTGGAGTGGGCAGTTATGGGTTGTGCCTGAGGCAGTGGTGCCAGCATGCTGGAGGGGCTTCACAGAGCTTGCAGCCATGATTGTCATGCTTTTCTGTCGCTCCTTCTTGCAACCACATTACTTGTCTCCATTAACTCTTGTGCTGCCCCCTATCCTGCACCAGCAGGCACCCAAGGAGTGGGATGACATGCCTACTCACCCCTGGGAAAGGACAGCTGTCATCAGACGCTCAATCCTCTCCTTCCCCTGCTGACCCCAACAGTCTGAGCTTGCTCCTGAATCCAGGTTGCCGTGTGACATGTGGTGTGGTGTCCAGTGCCTCAACCCTCAGCGCCACTAGGCCAGGTAGTTTAAATATCTTTAGGAAGATAGTACAGGTGTAATGTTTCAAAAATGGTGGAGTCAGCAGCATGACTTTCCTTGCTTCCTTCCTTTCCCTCTCATTGTAAGGCAGCAGGTAAAGGTACAATTTTTCAGAAAAGGTGAGGTTAATAGCACACATATGTGTAAGTATGGGCAGCAGTCAGTGGTTTTCAGTTAACAGGTGGAACTGGCTAGCAGCGGAGCATCTTCTGTGCTGTAAGTAACCTGATCTTGAACTTGAGGAGGAAAAAGAAGATGCTGCAAAGGGCCCTCATCTTATTTTACTGTATTTGTTGCAAATCTGTATTGCAAGGTATTTGTTTTATTCTGGACCCAACAGTAGTTGACTGTTTGGAGTTTATGAGAGATGGGGTGGGGTAAATATATAGGCCTGTATTTTCAAAATATGCAGGCCTGTATTTTCAATGATTTGCTGCAGTTGCAGCAGCAAGTTGCATCACTTTTGTATCAGATCACAGCTGTGTCTGCATCAGAAGGGTGCACTACCATCAGAAGATGGATGCACCACATTCTGCTGCCTCTGCACTTGCATCTACTGTATATTAATGATTCAAAAAGTGACACAGATGTGATGCAGTAGTGATGCATCCCACAAATATATTGCAAATATGCTACAATTAAGATGCAAATATAAGTGTTGTTTTGATGCAGCAAGAAAATATGGTGCAATTATATGCTACATCTGCATGATGCAAATGTAGTTGTCTAGACACAACTGTATCATTTTTTCCTTTGAAAATACCACCTGCTATGTTCTATAGTGTCTTTAAAGTTCTCCCAAAATGTTATTAGCATTAAAAATAATCTTCATTCTTACTGAATATAGGAAAATAAGTAACACTAATGGCAATAAAACTTCAAAAATAAGAATTTGATTTTGCCAAACAGGTTTTACTTTTGTCTTTATAAATGATGCAGGAATTTTAAAATGATTCAGGTCCATGGGACCTGGTGTTGAATGTCTGTAAGCTAAAACTAACCAGGACCATTCACATTCTTCCAGATGTAGGAACTATTTAAAAAACATGTTATGCTCCAGGATAAAATTGATACATAAAATGCATACTTCTGCTTCTCTACAATATTAGAGTTTTTAGCAGTGATAGAATCTAGCACCAAGTCAATGTTTGGAACAGCTTTTTTTTTTTTTACTTATATATATAGTATTGAGACGGTGTAATGATAGATCATAGTACAAGTACAAATGAGAATAGCACCAAACTTCTCCACCCTTCCAGACTTAAATCAGATAGTTATTACTCTCACCCCCCCACACACACACTTGACATCAAAGATGTAAGAAAGCTGGGAATGTCTGTAAGGTGAGTAATGTCACACTAAAGCAGCCCTGGCCCCCAACCCCCCACTGATGCAGACATCTAGAATGAAAGAAAGCCAGGAATCTTAGTAATGTGAGTCAGTATAATATCAAACTATACTTGCCCCCACCCCCATCCCACATAACAAAAAATAGTGCCTATAAGAAGACTGCATTGACACAGCTGAGGGTTTCACAGATTGCGTCGGCAACTGTGATGCCACCGTTGTTAAGAAGGAAAGAATGCAGAGTCCCCTTTTTCTGAAAGCAATATGACTGCAGGGCTCTGCTCACTGCAGCCCTAAAAATAGGGAGAAGAAATACAAAAGAGGCAAACAGCAGCTAGAAAATAAGGAAACAGGAAAGTATTTAAAAAGAGGGGTAGGGGTGGTTTAGGGAAAGGAAGCAAAGGGACTATTGGCATTAAACCAATTGCAAATGCAAATGAATATAACAGAGCAAAATGTCTCAAGTGTGAGACCATAAATATGTTAAGAAGTGCATAAGGCACTAAAATTTAACAGCCCCATAAAAATATATTACTGAGATAAATAAATAAACCAATAAAATCTGCATAAATAATGCAGAAGTCTAGATTTCAAAATTCAGAAGGCAATCAGTTAAATACTAACACTGTCCTTAAGCAATGTATGATCATTTTAGAATAATACAGGAGACTGCATGTTTTGCGAGCACAAAATCTGAACTCATTAATTTTCCAGGTAAAGGACCAAATGAAAATGTTTGTTCAGCGCTTCAAGTTTGAATAGCCAGAAAGACTCCCACCTCATCAATATCATTTTGAGATATCCACCTCTTGGTCCAAGGGAAACTTCCTCAATACCTTGAAAAGAGAACAAATGAACTACATTATTTTTTATGATGTGCCGTGCCAGAGCAGTTAAGTCTTTGTTCACTATTGCTCTAATGTGTTCTTTTATTCATCTTTGGAACTGTTTAATCATTTTACCAACATATGAACATAAAAACATATGAAAATTCCAGCAGATTAGGTCTTGAGGTCTATCTCATCTGCTTGAGATACAGCTCACAGTCTGGTAACTGCTGCTGCCTCCCCCCCCTTCTATTCCACCCCTGATTTCCATTCAGAGTCCCCCCTGGTCTCTACCCACCCTACCTATACTCTACCCATATATCTATCCCATCCCTTCTTAAAACCTCCCACTGATTCCCTTGATACCAACTCCTCAGGTAGTGCATTCCAAGGCATCACTACCCTTTCCATGAAGTAATGCTTTCTCAGTACATAGTATGCTTGTAAGATGCATGTGACTAGGTATACAACAGAATCCATTGCACAAGTAATGAAATCTCTGAATTCATACACTCTATTTTTAGGACACGTGAACTTATCTCTGTTCACATACCTACAACTAGTACAATTCTCACAAGTGTGTGTTCCTTTTAGTTGTCTTTGCATACTAATGTTGTTGCTGCCAACTCTAATTTTGTCACCATGGTAACTATGAGTGACCAAATTCCCTATGTTCGAATCCCGCCTGTATGTCATTCTGAATCCTTCACTCAAGACGCCTCTCGATTTAGGATCTGATTCTAGCATGTACCAGTGTTTTTGTCAAATACTTAGCTCTTGATATGCTTGAGTCTAAGTAGTGATAAAATTGGTTTTATTTTCTTGTTGTGTGTCAGTTGTGTCCCTTGTATTATGTAGCAACTCATCCCTGTTTTTACAAACTGCTGAATTCCTTGTGTTGTCAATGACTTCCTGTCGGTACCCTCTGGCTGGAAACCTGACATCCAGATCTTATGCATTTTTATTGCAATTGACTTCTTCACTAGTTATGTCTTACTCTAAGGTATTGACTTTTAGGAACATTCTTTTTAGTATGCATTGGATGACAGCTTGAAAAATGTAAAATAAAATTATGATCTGCCAATTTCCTGTACAGATCAGTTCCAATGTTATTCTGTTTCATAATTCTGATGGCCAAAAGGTGAGCTGCATTCAAATCGGCATGCACTGTTAACTTAAGTTTCTCTTTGGTTAATTCCATGAAAGCCACAAATTCATTGAGTTCTTGTCTGGTTCGTTTGCATTTGAGGAACAAATTATCTATGTATTTTTTATAGATATAAATTTTGTCAAGATATGGAATTTTTTCTGATGACAAGATTAATTTGTTCTCCCACTCTCCCAAAGATACACATTTGCATAATTGGGCTTAAATGATGCACCCATGTCAATGCTTTTAGTTTGCAAATATTATCTTTCCATAAATAACTGATTACATTTCAATCAGCATCCACTATTGGATAAAACTGTTTTCATTAAAGAATGTATTAATTGTTTGACTATCTTTGTTGTTTATGTTCTAATTTGTTCATGTCTAAAAATTTATGTTGGAGACACCATTTCCGCACTCAAGGAAAGGATGCAGGAGCACATATACTCAGTTTCCATAGCAGAACCAGGCACTCCCGTTGGCATACATTTTACCACTTCTCACAATCACAAGCTCAAAAATTTCAGATTCATTGGCATGAAATATAAACCACCCAATCCTTGCAGGAGTAAAAGACTTAGATGTTTGTCTCAGATTTCCTCCTTTTCCCTCACAAAAAGACAGAGACCATTGTTGTTGTTGCGCTCAGATTGGCAATTAATTTATTTATATATCATAATTCCATGGTTCATTTCATCATCTTATTATTATATCTGTCAGAATTTCATTTATTTTCATCCATATATCAAACTCTGATCATCCGTCTTTCTTCCTCTTTTTCTCCCCCAGGGTGCCTTCTTCTTCTCCATTTCTGTTGGGTAATGGTGAAAACTGACACCGCTTTTTCCTTCATGTTCTTCCTCTTTTGGTGTTATTCCTTTTTCTCCCCCCTTCCCCCTTTTTTCCCCCTTTCTCCTGCTATCCACCTTTGGCAGTCCATAACCATATTATTATCTGCCATCCACCTTTGGCAGTCCAAACTGTCCAACTGGGCGATCTGTCATCCACCTTTGACAGACCCACCATACAGATCCCTTCTTGACTGTCTTCCCTCTTGCTGTACCTTGTGGGGTGGGTGGGAGGGACCAAAACTCCAGCAAAAGTGGCTGAAACCCCTTCATGCTGTCCATTATGTACCTCCACTTGCCCTTCCCCTTCCTGTTACCTGGCCATTGTTCTATCCCCTGTCCCCTCCGCTTCTTTGCCCCCTCCTTCTGAGCACAACCATCCTAAAAAAAGGGAAGAGGTGCACCAGGACAACCTGGTCTGCCCCTTAAAGAGAAAACTCCATTGTCTTGGATTTCCCTCTTTTCCCTCACAAAAAGACAGAGACCATTGTTGTTGTTGTGCTCAGACTGGCAATTCATTTATTTATATATCATAATTCCATGTTTCATTTCATCATCTTATTATTATATCTCTCAGAATTTCATTTATTTTCATCCATATATCAATCTCTGATCATCCCTCTTTCTTCCTCTTTTCTACCCCCAGGTGAAAACCTGGGTGCCTTCTTCTTCTTCTCCTTTTCTGTTAGGTAATGGTGAAAACTGAGACTGCTTTTTCCTTCATCTTCTTCCTCTTTTGGTGTTATTCCTTTTTCTTCTCCCCTTCCCCTCCTCTGCCCTTTTTTTCCCACTAGCCAGTCTCCAGCTTGTGTTGGATGACTGGCTTTCCCCTCACTTAGGGTATTACTCTCCCTTACCTCAGGGGAAAACCTTCTTAACCCTTCTCTTGGCCCTTTTTTTTTTATATTCTGTTTTTTGCATGTCTTGTCCATGCTTCTATAAAGCCCATCATTTCTGTGTTACATGTCTATGGTTAGATCCAACAGGTGCACCCCATCTGATCTGTAGAAATCTTCTGCCCATTCTTCTACACTTCACAGTGTTACCTGTCCTCCCATATTCCTTACCAATGTCCCTACCCTTCTGTTCATCTTTTTCCCAGCCCTATCCACAGCTCTATGGCTGTGATCCTGCCTCCAAACCCTCCTTGGTATCATATCCGACCAGGCAAGACTTACCTGAGGCCACCACTGCTGTATTGTTTCTAGGTCCCTTTTTATCTGCAAGTATGTGTTTACCCACGGCTTGTCAGCAAGATCATTGCCTCCCAAATGTATAATAATTAAGTCTGGACTGGGTCACCGTTCCTTAAGTTCCTTCAAGATGGGAAGCAGTTGTGCCATCTCATCCCCCGGATGCCATGCCAAACCTACCTACACTGTTTCACATCCTGGTACAGCTGCTTTCCCCCAGCCTTCTTCTCTGCTCTCCTTTCTGCCCAATAAATATAGAAGTGGCCTCAGATCCAGACTTCTGTGGTCTTCCCTCTTCCTATGGGGTTTAAGCAAAATTAATTATCTCATATACAATATTGCCTCAATTTCATCACCACTGTATCCCCCTCCCTGTCCTCACCCCAGCCCCATTCATCCCCACATTTGTAACAAAACATAGGCAATACAGTACTTTTTTTTTTTTTACTTCAGTACTCGGACATATCTCTTATAACTGGCAGACCGCCAGCGTCCTTTTTCCAAAATACTCTCCACAGTTTCACCTGCTGCTGCCCACTGCTAGGCATCCCCAATCTGCAAGGAGTGGGATGAGTAGTTAACCGGGTCCACTCCCAGGAATCGCATGCCTTTCTTGAGCAATGCTGTGATTTGATAACCGGTGACCCCTCTTCCATCACCATGAACAAATAATCTCCCTGTTCTGGTCCCATGCTCTGTGGCAAAAGCCCACAAAGTCTGCACTGGGTATACCGTGCCCTCTACCTGTCTCTTTAGTGTCACCATGCAACCCTGACCCTTTTGATCCATCTTTGACCTTTTAATCTTGATCTGTATCTCTTTCATCCCCCAACTTATATCTTCCCATTCTAATCCCCCTTTCTTGTCTTTTTTGCCATGGCCTACCACCTCACTCACTCTCATAACCCCTGCAAACATTACAACATAAATCATGTGAAATAGCTGGGCCTCGGTCTTTGATCTGCATATTGCCGGTAGCACATCCTTTAGTTTTGCTAGCCACTGTTCCCCTATTAGTCTTCTATTGTCTGCTGGCCCTTGCTTCAACCTACCCCATCCCTGCATCATTCTTCTAATAAACCATGATTTTGTTGGGTCCTTCCATCCCTTTAGGCTGCAGATAACACTAATCCCTGCTAAATAGACCCCCATTGTGGTGTGGGCTATTCCTTTCTGCCATTGCTCCATGGTGAACTTTCCCAACTGTTCCTCTGTGAGTGGCCTACTTACCTCCATATGGTGTGTTGCCCTGAATGTTTGAAACACTCACCAGGCCCCATCTTAGGCCCTCAGAGTTCGAGGTGCCCATGAGCTGTGAAACAACAGTTCTGCTCTTTCTTGCCAATGTCCCAGATGATCATTGGTATCAGTGTTTTTTGCTCCTCCACTGCTGGTGCCAGCCTCTGGAAACAGTCCAGCTGCAGACGGGAAAGGCTGTCAGCCAGGGTGTTGTGTACCCCTTCTATGTGTTTTTCTCTGAATGACATGTTCAGCTGCAAGGTCCTTAACACTAAACGTTGTAAAACTTCCATGACCATTTCTAACCTGGCCCCCCTGTTGTTTAAAACCTCCACCACTGCTCTATTGTCACACCAGAATGTCACTCTCTGATTTCGTAACTCTTCCCCCCACACCAGGGTACATGCCCAGATGGGCATGATTTCTAGCAATGTTATATCTTTTACCTTGCCATCCCTTACCCAGTCAGATGACCATGGTTCTGCAAACCACCTGCCCTTCAGGTAGCCCCCCATGCCTATGCCCCCGGCTGCATCTGTGTACAGCTCAAGATCTGTGTTATACACCCACTCTTCCTGCCAGAAAGAGCAGCCATTATATTCCCTGAGAAATTCCTCCCATATGCTAAAGTCCTCCCTAACACCTCTTGTCAGGTCCACCCAATGGTGTGGTTTGGTCACCCTGGCTGTAGCCCTTGCTAGCCTTTTTGTGAATGCCCTTCCTGGTTCAATAGCCCTGCAGGAGAACTTTAGGTGCCCCAGTACCTGCTGTATTTGTTTTAGTTGTACCCTTCTCCTGCTGGTATGTACTAGGATCAATTCTTTCAGTTTCTCTACTTTTTGGGCCGGCAGCTGGAATATTTCCCTTGGGGCATCTATTTCAATACCCAGGAATTCTAGCACCCTGCAGAGCCCCTCTGTTTTTTCCAGTGCCAGTGGAACCCCTAATTCCTTGCACAGCTCTTGAAATTTGACCAGCATTTTTTGCGTCTCCTTTTTACCACTACCGACAAAAAGGAAATCATCCAAATAGTGAATAACCATTCTATGACCAGTTTCCTCTTGATATATCCACTGCAAACAGGTGCTGAATGCTTCAAATGTTGCACATGCTATTGAACATCCCATGGGCATGGCTTTGTCAAAACAGTACTGACCCCCAACTTTAAAACCTAAGAGGTCCCAGTCTTCTCTCCTGACTAGCAGCAACCTAAATGCGGATTCGATATCCGTCTTTGCCATCCATGTATCCTTAGTAGCCCAGATTATCTGGACTGCATCTTCCAGTGTTGAATATGTTACCCTACTATACTCCTCCCTGATAAAATCATTCACCGAATCCTCTTCTGGAAAGGATAGGCGGTGAATCACCCTATACTCTCCTTCCTGTTTCTTGGGTACCAAACCTGATGGCAATATCCTCATGTTCTGTAATGGGGGGGTATCAAATGGGCTTTCTACTCTTCCTGCTACCTTTTCCTTCTCTATCTTTGGTCTTAACATCTCTTCCTTCCCTTTTACCGACCCCAGGTTGCGTGCCTCTCTCACTTGTCTGGGCCCATCACACTGCAATGAAAAACCTGTGCAAAAACCTTTTTTGATCATCCCTGCCACTTTTTTGTTTGGATATCTGTCCAGCCAACCTCTCCATGCCTCTATCCTGATGGGGGTTCTGGCCATCTCAAATTGCTCCCTGTCTTCTCTCCCTTTTTCCCTCCCCAGTCCCTGTCTCTCGCTCAGTGTTCGGCTTTTCTGATCAGTGATTCTGACCTCCTCTGCTCGAGTTCCCCCTACCCCTCCCACCCCTGTTCCATGCCTGCCCTTTAAACCCCTGTCCTTAATGAAAAAACTGTTGACCTGAAACCTGACTCCTGGATCCTTGTGCTCCCTGGGCCCATGTCGCTCTGCATCTATTTGCCTGGTGCGTTCCCCCGCATTTTGAACATGCATGCTGAAAGCAACATTGAGGCCATGAACAAAAGGCCCTATTGTAAGCCCAACAGTATCTCTGGGGCTCGACACCTTTCTTCCCCCACTTCCCTTTGGTGTGGACTGATCCATTGCGAAGTCTGACCATAAGTCTAGCTGCTTCTTACCCCATCTCAAATCCCTGTATGTTGCCATTCTCTGCAAAAAAACTACATCATAGTATATCCATGCCACCCTCCCTTTTGCTTTTGCCCACCTTATTATTAGGGAGTATGTGATGAGCAGGATGCCCAATTCTGGCCTTTTTTCTAATACAATGGCTGAGAAAGTGGCAAAACCTACATACCACCCATCCAAAGTCTTCCCCTTTTGTGAATTTTTCTTCCTCCTTCTTCCCTAACAATACTACCGCTGCTGCCATTTCACTCTTCCCTATGTTCTCCATTTCCTCATACTTTGCTGCTGCTTCCTGGCTCACCAATGCAAATATATCCACATACTCTCCTTTCCATATCTTTTCCTTTGTGGCCAGTGGAACATGTTCGCCTACCCTCATCCCAGGGGCACCTATCTCCCTGGTTCCTTTTCCTTCTTTCTCTATACCTCCCTCCTTCCCTTTTGGTACCTCTTTCCCCATCCTGATCTCTGCCAGGGCTGACCTAGGCCTCCTGTCCCAAGTGCTGACACAATTTGCCTAATATGCTCTTTTATACTGTCACCCACTGTGCCGGATGCATTACCTGGATCCTTGTCTGAGCTTTGTTGCCTGCCATCCTCCTGGTGCCCTGTTACGGCACCCAGTGGTTGAGGGGGTGGGTGCGCTACTAGCGGCTGTGGGGGAACCACTGTGTTCGGGAGATCCAGTCTGGGTTCCCCCGGGGGGATCCTGACTTGGTCTTGGGGAGGAACTGGCGGTACCGGGTCACTAGGGTGCAGAGGTACTGGATCGGCTACCTTGGTGGGTCCCACTACCATTGGTTGTACCCTGGTGTGACTGCGTGGCCCTTCGGCCGGCCGCTTCCCTTTGCCCCCTTTTTCCCTTCCTGCTTTCCTCTTCTCCCCTGGTCTCCCTGGTTCCTCCCCTTCCACCAGCTCCCACATCCTGTTGGCTTTTTCCACCAATTCGACTATAGCCCTGTAAGCATCTTCCTTCGAGGGTCTGCTCTTCCTAGGTGCCATATCTTTCATTCTCTTGCACTGTGAAGACAACTGAAGAGAAGAAAACAAGATTCTGTTGTTAGCATATGTTTACATCATGCCCTCGTGTGGCCATCCTACATTGCACTCGTACCACAGGCCCCTTCCAGCTGACCGACCTCGGTCGCCCGCTCACCCCCACCTTCGCTCCCTGTCTCTCCTCCCCATTACCTGACAGGCCTCTTGTCTCATCACCAGTCCCACTCCTGTGGACCTTGGGGTGATTGCACCCTCCACACATCTCTGGTGTCCTTTCCTGTGTACTCCTGGTCCACACACCACCTTTTATATGTTTTTTTTGGGTTGAGACCCCTTCAGGCCTCTCCATTCTCCTTGTCATGCCCGGCCCTACAGGCCTTGGCTTGCTACTAGCGAGCACGTGGTTCAAAATCCCTTCCTGACCGCCTTTTTGGGCCTGCCAAGTCTCCCCTCCCATTTCATGCTGTCGGGTGCCTCCTCGTGGTGCCCTTCCAGGCCTGTCTTTTTGGTCTTGTCCCCTTCAGGCCACGCTCCTCTGGCTCACGGGCTGATCCCAATCCCCCATTTTGTGGACCCTGACCCCTTTTGGCCTCCTGCCACTTGTGGCTTTTGTTGCTGCCTTCCCTGTATTAGCCCCTTTCCTTCCCCTGCAACTCTGGTCTTTGGCTGCTCCCTCCCCCCAGTGCGCGTTGTCCAGGCCCCCCCCTTTTGTTTGGGCGTCGTTGCCTGCCTCCTGCTTCTCCATGCAAACCTGTGTCCTGGACTGTGTGGTCCTGTGGTGTGTGATGTCATTTCATATGCCTCGCGGCCTACTCCTTGCAGGCCCCCTTTCTCCACACTCTCCCAGCCTCCCCCACCCTGCCTTCCTCTGCCTGCTATCTTCTGGGCCCTCTCTCCCGTGCTTCCGCTCCCATTCCTGGCCAGTCTTAGGTGTAGCATGTGACGTCACACTTTGCGTGGCTGCCCACATCCGTCCTTGGTCCATATCCGTGCTAGGCCTCGCTGCTCGGGCCTCCTACGTGCGCCTTCTCCCCGTGGTGCTCCAAGCCTCCATCGGGCAATCAGCTGCATGCACACGATCCCTTGCTTTCTGCAATCCCACCGCTGATTACCTCCCGGTTTTCCACTTTTCAACCCCCCTTTTCTTCTGGGCCGTCCAGCCAGGTACCTTACCATGTTTTCCTCTGTTCCCTGCTACGAATCGTCACCATTCTGCAAAACCAACTGCAAACCCTTCTGTACTCCAGTGCCCTGCACCTTCTTTTTCACCGCAGAGCGCTCGCAACCCACCGTTAATGCACACCTCTTTACACTTCTCCCTAATACTCCTTTACCGCTGCCATATGCATCGCTCCATGAAATAACAACTGCAGCCTGTGCCAATAACCTCAAGTTCCTTCTGTTACAAGCCTGCTTTGCCACCATTGCCGTCTGTACCTCATGCTCAAAAGAACAACACATATGCACACTATCCTGGAATATGCCCTTGTTTTACCATACTTTAAAAAACTTATTTTTTTTCTCTCTGACTCCAACACTGTCCCTTGTACCTCTGTACTACCCTTCAGATGTGACGTATTGAATATTCTGCTATGGGCTTCAGTCCCAAAATCATACATCACAGTCAAACCAAAAGCCCCCTACCCTTCTACCTTCTCATCCTTCAGGTTTTACATTCTCCTCTCCCTCATTCCTTTCTTTCTTTTGTCTTCTTTTTTAAACTCAAACACTTCTACCATACTGTTTGTTTTTTTCTTACCTCTTTCCTTGTTGCACAAACCTTCCAATTAATCTGCCAATCTGACGTACTGTAGTTCCATAAGACCAAAACTCCAGCAAAAAGTGGCTGAAACACCTCTGTGCTGTCCATTATGTACCTCCACTTGCCCTTCCCCTTCCTGTTGCCTGGCTATTGTTCTATCCCCTGTCATCTCCCCTTCCTTCCCCCCTCCCCTTCTGAGCACAACCATCCTAATAAAAGGGAAGGGGTGCACCAGGACAACCTGGTCTGCCTCTTAAAGGGCAAACTCCATTATTGCAATGTGAATCTAAATGGAGTTTTACATAAAAAGCAACATCTGAATTTGGTTTGAATGACAGAATTTTTATTCTGCCATTTCTTTAATTCTTTTACATTACAGATAGCCCAAGACAGGATCCCCTCAATGTGTTCAGTTCTAAGCTTTGAACATCATAAGGACCTTATATTGAATTAAAATTAATGTCTATATTTAAGTTTTAGTGATGATTTCATTATCTAAAGCATTATGACCATTAGTTCTTTAATTCTGGTTTCTTTCCCCTTTTTCCTTCCTTTTTCTTTTATCTGGATTGCTAATTTAAATGCAACGTTTACATCTTGATTTATATATTTTTTGATTTGTGCTACTTTTTTTCTTTAGCCCTCCTCCCCTTCTCCTTCCCATTTTCTTTATTCACTCCATCTGATTCTATACTTTGGCTGTGATGTTTTCAGTAAAAAAAATCATTATAATTGTTTTCTTTTCCCTTTCCCCTCCTTCGTTTTTTTGTCCAGTATTTATATTTATAGCTCTACTTTTAATACTAGGGTTACTTGTTGTTTCTACACACTGTCAGACTTCTGGCAGAGAGCATTTGTATGCAATCAAGCCCTGCTTCCTCTTATCTCCCTCCCCTTTATTAATATTTTCAAGTTTTACTTCCAGCTCTAGGACTGCATGTTACACACTATTAGACCTCTTATATGGAGCATTTATATGTTTTCAGAGTATCATAGCTTTCTTCCACTTCCCCATCCTCTCCACCCCGCCTTTTTGTTGACACTTTTGTATGTTTATTAATTACTGTAGGTTGCATAACATTTCTACAGTATATATATATATATATATATATATATATATATGTATATAGATAGATAGATATACATACTATGGAGCATTTACATGCACCCAATAGTTGATCTAATGTTTTATGTTTTGTGGTTTTCTAATTTTTTCTTTCTTTCCTTTTTTAATTTCTTTTTATAGCCAATATTATGGTGTCTCTTATTGCCATGTTTAATTTTTAGTATGTTCTTTTGGTTTCACTGTGGACTTAATTAAGGAGCACATTTGGTTTGAGTTATAGGAGCATTTTAAAGTGCCTGATTTGATATGCTATTGTTTGCAGGTATAAATTGCTATTGATGTATGTACCTTTAAATTGTTTAAATAAATTGCTGACCTTAGCATCATAGCCTCACCCTCTGGTGATGCATCCCACTAATGAAGCATTGGGGCATCAGTGCTGTGGTTCATTTAGCCAATAAATTCTTAACTGAATGGTGATACTTTTGTACTTGTACGTTTCATTGTTCACATATTCCTTTTTGGGTGCTGACTTGTGCTTTGGCTCCCTTACAATGAAGTATGTTGTCAGTAAAAGTGAGTAGAAATTCAATAGAGCCAGCTGAAAAAACTGAATTATTGTATGGGGTGTCACCCAGTGCATCAATGCCCCCTTGGTGTGACAGTTTAGTGTACAAAGACGAAATGTCCATGGTGGTATCCCATAACTTTGGCAACCGTGATTGGGTGCCTACCGAAAGGGTGACTTAGTCATGATGCCTGTCATCAGGGTGACTGGGGAAAGTGGGCAATTGGATGGGGGGTGTGAGATATAGCGACATCCTGTTGCTACATGCCTATGTGCAGAGGGGGCGAGCATGCTGAGTGTGGGGTGGGAGGGGATGGAGGGGTTGTAGGAGGTGGTGCCACTGCGAGCGGCTGAGCTGCTTCCACTGGGTGGTGAGTGGGTACACGGCTACAGTGGGAATGGTGCTGAGTTCAGGCACAGATACTTTTTGTTGCACCTGGCCTGGATTTTTATTTGTTCTGTGTTTGCAACCCCCCCCGACATACACCCCACCGGAGTTGAAAATCTTTAAGTAGAGAGGTGTGAGTTGAAGCTCCCAGTGGTGGGGGTGTGGGGACACAGCCCCCACATAAAATGAAAAATCCAACTCCCCAGTGCCATTTTGTTGTGCACCAAGGAGTACATCACCAAAATATTTTTTCAGCGATGTGCCATCACCCTAACGGTGATCGTCCATCGGCCATCACCGTTATGTAGATCCATCCATGTTGGCTAGTCATCAATTGTCCTCAATATGTAGCTCTTTGAGGATCTGTAACAACTGATTCGTGTCCCTTGTGTATGATTTGTATGCTTGTGCAAATTACAGAATCCATTTATCAACAAACTGGCCAAGTAGTTCAGTCAGGGAGCCAATGCTTGCCATCACAGGTCTCCCTGGTGTTACCAAAAGTTGTTATGTACTTTTGGTAGGCAGTACATAGTGGCACAAATGGGAGTTTGAACAGTCAGAAATTCACAGTTTTTTTTTGAGAAATGATACTGTTCATCAAATGTTCATAAAGATATACATCAATGTGTCTTTTAAATCTGTTAGTCATATCAGTCTCTATGAGTATAGAATTTGGTGTGACTGAGTTGCCTAAACACTTCTTCATATGTTTGTCTATCTACTGCTTTGATTATAATTTGACTATTGTTTTTCAAAGCAGCTAGTGCTGTTTTCTCATGTTTAGTGAGGTTATGGAACCATGGATGTTGGTATTCATTGCATAAAGTTTTTATTTCATTTTCCACCAAATTCTCAAAGACTGATACCACATATACATATTGAGGCACATAGCTGGTCCCTGTGTTGATAATTGCTTCTGGTACTCATTGTCCTGGATGCACTGGAGTCATCCCGAGCACCTGCCATAGAGGTAGTACAATGTCAGTCTAGTGTGGTGGCTCCTGAGACTGGGGCTGCTGAAGTCTAACAACATAAAGTCCAGAGACACTGAGCACTCTCTCTCCAAAAAGTTTAAAATACTCAGTTTCATGATCCAGTTCTTTAATACATAGTAGATATAAAAACAACAGTATACATACCACTCGCCTGAAACCACACTCATCAGTTTGCACCAAATGTGCCTTGTCAAGACATGATCTCATGTCTGTGTGTCACCCTTTTATCATGGCTAGATTAAAGTGACAGTGCTAAACAATTTTTTTAATTACCTGACAGATAATGAACAAGTGTCAGACCAGCAATATTGTTATTTACATTTCTATGTTACTAAATTACAATGTTTAAAACAAGATGGTCAATAAACACAAACAGAAAGGTTGGGGTGGGGTAGGGCTGGAACAGGGAGAAGAGATATCATAGAGGCAAGCAGCAGCTACCTAGAAAGCAAGGAAACAGGAAAGTATGTAAAAAGAGGAAAGGGTATGGTATTGGGAACGTAAGCAATGGGACTATTGAAATTAAACCAATTACAAGTGCAAAAGAATATAATAGAGCATAATGTTTCAAGTGTGAATCATATATGCTAAGAAGTTCTTTTTATGGGGCTGTTTAGTTTTAGTGCCATTTGCACTTCTTAACCTGTTGTATTTATGGTCTCACACTTGAGACGTTTTGCTCTGTTATGTTCTTTTGCACTTGTAATTGGTTTAGTGTTGTTAGCCCCTTTGATTCTTTCCCAAAACCACCACCTCTGCAATTTTCACATATGCTCCTGGTTCCTTGTTTTCTAGGTAGCTGCTACTTGCTTCATTTGTAGCTCTTCACCCTGTTTTTCCCCACTGATCAAAAAAAACTTTCTGTTCCTATTTACTGAGCATCTGGTTTTAAAATTTGTCCTTTAGTAACATAGAAATGCAAGTCATAATATTGGTGGTCTGAAACTTGTTCATGGTCTGTCAAATTCTTTTGTTTAGCACTGTTACTTTAAGTTAGTCACAATAAAAAGGTGATGCACAGACATGAAATCACACCTTGACAAAACACATTTGGTGTAAAACTGTTGGTGAGTGTGGTATCAAGGGAGCAGTCTGTATACTATAATTTTTATATCTACGATGTATTAAATAACTGGAACACAAAACTAAACCAATCGTTTGAACTTTTTGGAGAGAGTGCTCAGTATCTCTAGACTTTACATGCATTATTAGACTTGCAGCACCCACAGTCTCAGGAGCCACCACGCTAGCTGACATTGTACAACCTCTATGGCGAGTGCTCTGTAACTTCAGATTATATTGTGCTTGGACATTATTGTATCCAAAGTGCATGACTTTACATTTTGTGATATTAAATTCCCAATCTATGTTCCTCTGCCCAGGTCTCAAGATAGTATTTTTGCTCTTGGAACTTCATTATAGCCTCATTGTTATTAACTGTAGTGCCAGTCTTTGCATCACCTGCATACTTGCAGATCCAAACTCCCTCAGATACCTGCATACTTGAAGTTAGTACATTGAAAAGCCTTGGCCCCAGCACAGATCCCTGTGGAACCCCAATAGTCACCCTCACCTCGGTTGACAAATAACCTCTAACTTGAACCTGTTGATGTCTATTATGTAACCAGGCTGCCACCCATTTTACGAGGTAATATTCCACTCCCAACTTCTGGAGGATTCCAAGCAGGACACTAAGCAAGATAGCATCAAAGGCCTTCCAATAATCCAAATACACCACATCAACTGGCAGCCCAGCATCCAAGGCCTGGCTCACCGGCTCAAAACAATGTAATAAATTAGTGGTATAAGAGCTCCCATTGTCATGATGGTTCAATATCCTCAGTTTTTGTTTCAAATAATTCATCTATAAAACTCTCTATTAACTTGCCAATAATGGAGGTAATACTTATTGGCTGATAATTCTCAGGCTTTGTCCTATCTCCAGATTTGAGGATTGGTATGACCTATAGTGTCAGGGATTAATTCTATTTTAGAGCCATTATCAGTCTTTATAGATTTTCACATAATACCTGTAGCAAAGCAAATGAAATCCTATTTAAGAGATTCAACTGACATAATAGAATAATAGAAGAATTGAATGAAACAGATTTGCAAGTGCAACCATGCATACTGGTGACACGGGACCTTAAGGACCTATACACATCCATACCCCATTTGAGGGGGTGTGAAGTCCTTAAAAAACATTGAATAACCTGAGGACAGAAGAGAAACCATCTAATGAGCTCATTGTAAGAATGGTCCAAATAGTTCTAATGCAGAACTATTTTAAATTCAAGAAAGAGTATGTTTTCAAAATTAAAGGAACAGCAATGGGATGCTAATTTGTATATGAATGATTCTGAGATAGAGGATATATTCAATGAAAACAATGAATATATCAATAAACTGATGATCTGGAGACATTTAATAGATGACATTATAGTCATATGGACAGGAACAGAAAAGGAACTGTTATAATTTATTGAGTAACTGAATACAAGAACAAACCATTTAGTATTCAAAATGAATTATAATAAACTAGAAATTCAGTATTTAGAACTGTTGATTAATAAAGAAAATAACAGATTGGCTACAAAATTATTTCTTAAGCCTACAGACAAAAATGCAATATTGCATGCTGATAGATATCATCCAAAATGACTCATAGAATCAATAATTTATGGACAGATGGTCATGGCAAAGAGAAATTGCTCAAATCAAACAGAATTTGATCTAGTGAGACAAGAAATGACACAAAGGTTTCAATATAGAGGGTATACCAAGATAACATTGGAGGAAGCAAAAATAGAAACTAGAAATAGAAAAGAGTTACTAGAAACAGGTAGAAAAGAGCAAAGAACAGGAGAAGGAAAAATAGTTATGGTTACAGTCTATAATGAAGCATTCCATAAAGTTAAGGCAGTGATTAATAAACATTGGGATATCCTTAGAGTGACTTCTATAGGAGCAAGTGTCTTTAAAGATAAACCATTAGTAGTAGCTAAAAGAAACAAGACATTAGGAAACAGACTAGTAAAGGCAGAACACAAAATGCCACAGAAAAGACATCAACAACATTGTATGAACCTGAATTAAGTAAAAGGGAATTATGCATGTGGCCACTGCACCCATTGCAACAGTACATATTGAATAAAAAAAACCAAGAATATAGCTAGGAATGAGTTTATAAACATAGAACAATGTACTAAGTGTTCTACAGAAGGTGTAATTTATTTACTTAAGTGCCCATGTGATAAAGCATATATAGGCAAAACAGAAGGAATGCTAATGAAAAGAATTACGGAACACAAAAGTGATATTAAGAGAAAAGATGGGACGTTCCCAGTGGCACGTCACTATATAGAATGTAATCACCAATTACCACAACTCAGATTTTTTGGTTTGGAAAAAGTTCTGCCAGACCCCAGAGAGGGAGACTACAGAATGAAAATTCTAACCCAAGAAGCCTATTACATAGATCATTTTGAAACCATAAACCCTAAACATGGACTTAATGACTCTATAGACTGGCAGCCTATTATTTAATAATATTCTCTATCCCTGCCAACCTATCTCCTAGGGTGCACTCTGTGTAATTTAAACTATTTTGAAACTAGATACCCAGAAGGTACATAAGAATTCTAGATGGCTGTTATATATTCACTCATACTGAGTAATTTAAACACTATAAACAAAAGATCAGATTTTTAGATTAACATTCCTGATTTGCTCAGGTTAACCCAAAATGACCTTCCATTTACAAGGACAGTCTCTTTTAGACATGATCAGAAGTAATGAAACTTGACAACAGAGTTAGACCCTAATGAAAATAGAAAAGATTTTAGATCTGAAAAGAAAAAACAACTAACTTGGGGTTTAATAACAAGTGGAGTTCCAAGTGTTTAATAGAATTGAACAGATGTAAACAACATTATTTTTACTTGTGGCAACATTCGATACAAGTCGAACACTAGGACCTGCTTTTCCTAGTACTGCATGCTGCAGGTTGGGTGCACAGCGCTAGCACTACTCATCGCAAGCATCAGATGATGTCATGCGATGATGTGCAATGCTGCTTGCCTGATTCCAATGAGTACTATTCAAAAGAAGTGTGCAGAGCTGGCGGTGAGTTCCTCCACTAAACAAGAGAATCGGAGAGGACCTTTGTCACACAACTAGTCACTAAAAAGCAAGTGAAAAAGAACTTTCAGCCTTAAAAACAGAAGCCTCTATATGGTAAATGACAGATAATTAAATGACAAATAAGGAGAAAAGCTTATATAGACCTGTTTGTATTTTTATTTAACTGAACTCTAAACTAAAGAACAGAGAAAACAGATACCATACGAAAAGGGAATAAAGAGTATCTGGGAATAAGAAATGAGATAACTAGTGAAGTATAACAGATATATTGCCTGCATTAATTTTAAAACATATATATTACACTGAATCATATAAATGAGAAATGTTTAGCAAATAAGCAAGTCCTTTTCCCACTTGAATTTTAGATGGGAGAGTGTGATGTACTAAGAAACAGTAAGGATAAGACATTATATGAAACTTTTCTGGAAAGCATTGTAATCTTCTCAGAAAATAGAATTATTTGCAAATTAATAATTAAAAAAATTTAACAAAATGGAAAAACATGAACTATATACAATAAATTTTGAATAATAGGATACAGTTTAGAGCACTGAAGAAGGAATTTATCTGAAACATCTGCATAAACTAGCTGTATCACAGGAAAAGAATATTATTTTGTACAATAAATTGAATATTTGAAATAGAATAACTGGGTGAGTGGGCTTATTAGTCCGATCTTTTTCATTTTGATTGTCTGCACTTTAAGATTTGTTTAAGTTCCTCCCTGAAGACATATTTGTTTATATCAAGGTTGGCTGGATTGGACACCATAATTTTGTGTGTTCACACTGCTGTAGCACTTACAGTGTGAATGCTCTGAGCCTGCCCACTGCTTCTGTCTTCCCTGAGTTCCTGTTCGAGCCCCCCTGCCAGCAAATCACTCCCTCCCACTGCTGCTATCCTCCCCACACCTGCATTCTGTTGGAGGGCCCCCACACCAGCAAATCACTCCTGCCCACTTTCTCCCACTCAGGGCCAGCCTTAGCATCATACCAGCCATGCCCCAGCACATTGGGGGCCTGCCTCACTCACCACCACGGTAAGCAAGCTGCTGCAATATTGATTGTTTTATTATGTTTTTAATATAAGCTGCTCCTCATCAGCCTCCTTGCAACATATTCTGACCTTCCTCCTGCTTCCAGCAAGGCCCCCCAAAATCTTATCCACCATGCTCCATTCAGATCTTCAGTTTTCATAAATTACTTTTAGAGTATATGCTAATGCTTTCTGACCTGGCTGCCTGGCTCCCTTGATGAGATGATGAGTGAATTATCGATTATGGTGAATCAATTAATTTAAGTAAGTAAATTAAGTGTTCATGTAGCCATCTGGCACTCAGACCAATGTTTTTTTTTTCTTGTAGCCAGCACAACAAAGGAACTGCTGTGTCTCTGTGAATTGAACCGCTCATCACCTGGGATCACATGATGATTTAGTACTTACTGAGTGGTCTGTTTAATAATGCTTTCATCCAGTTAAGTGCTGCCCTTAACTTCAAATGAAAACTTCATTAAACAGACCACTCAGTAAGTATTAAGTCATTTGTGGTGATCCCAGGTGATGAGCCATCTGATTCACTTAAAGTGCCTCACAATTATCAGCTCACCAGGCTCTATTCTCTTTCACTCACCCCCTCATAAAAAGTTAAATTATTTAACTTGTTTCCAAATTGGATTATCTGAGGTGTGCATGGGTGTCTGTCCTCCTATGAAGCGTGATGTCCCTGAGTCTGACAAGGGACCTTGGTTAGTCGAAATAAATCAACAGGGCTAGAATTTGTAAATTTAACAACAAATAGCATGGCAAGTAGCTTTGTAACTTACTTTGGAACACCTCAGAGGGAACCCTTGTCTGCTGCCACAGCATTTGGATTTCAGTCAACGTTCTGACCAGTGCTCAGTATGGAGAAGGAAGTTTGACTACCAGTTACAGAGAAAACATCTATCCTGGGCCCAGTATATGGTGCAGAGAGAGAGGACGACAGTGGTGGTGAACTAGGTGCATTGATAGTGCCGAAATGCTGTTTTCCCCTTAAAAAAAGGTAAACTTGCCATCTGTGCATGCAAGTGGTATCATCATTCTGGATGATTGGAGGCTCTGCTAAAAGAACACCATCTGAGGAATGTTGGACCCTAACAGGCAAAATAGACCTCCAGGATTTTCAAAAGGCTAGATGTAATTGATCTGTTGGTGGTGTTGGAGTCTGGTACAGGGAGATTAAAAAACAACAAGTGAAATTTGCCATTCAAGTAACGTTCTGTGTCGTCTAGTGAGACTAAGTTGTGGGTATGTTCCCTGGAGTCTTGCGGAGGTACTCTTTCCAAATTTTCTCTCAGCCCATGATTAAATACTTAGTTCATTGATGAATTAAAATTTGACCCTAAACGCTTTGCCATTGATCCAATTACTGGATCTTAAGTGGGGGTTATATCTAATACATTCAACATTACCTTTTGAAAACACTTTTTTTTTGGCTGGTTCCCTTATGCTGTGACTTCTGTTAAAACTTTCATACAACTGTGTGGAGGGTAGATGAATTTGCCTGAAGGGAAGAATTCCTATTATGGTGTCAACATGTTATATAGAAGTATAGTGTAATATGCATTTCTTAACATAAGAATGCCAAGTGAGACTCTTATGCCTGAGACAGAGTCATTTATATTTGTATACTTTGCGTTTTTGGCTGTGACTCCATGATTATTGCTGTGCACTTGCTTAGGCAGTAAAGGAATGACATTCTTGGAATGCTGAACTGCAATACACTGATTAGAGGAACTATTGTCCTGACTGAAACACAGCTGTCTCGGTTTTACCTGAGTGGCTCTGTTTTGAGTCCGCTGACCTGAGGTCAAATTAATGAAGCAAGGCAACTGTGGGTCATTAGTCCTAGGCTATAAGTTTCTTAACTTCTGTAGCTTTATTGCCATATAAGAGGGAACATCACAGCTTTCAAAAAGTTTTATAACTACTATAAAAGCTGGGTCTCTGGCTGCATGATGTGCATATTATGACTTCCTCTGAAAGAACCTGTTTTGAGATGTGGTGTTTGGTTATTTTATTTGAGTGACATCTTGTCTGGAAACCAAATGCTTTATACTGGACTCGTCATGGATCTGAGACACCAAATGCATTACCTGTGGCTTTGAGGCATATTGTCTCAAGTTCTGGACAGGCCTGTCCTGCTTTTTTGATCTGTACAATGGTTGAATATAAGGAGCACAAAACACGTTTATGTTTACCTTAAAATACTAAAATGGAACTCCTTGCTATGGAGCCACTGTTGTGGATATATGATTATAAAAATCTCATTTGCACTTATCTGTTAAGCCTGGATGGAACATTTAATGAGTATTTTAATAGGTATTTTTGCAAATGAACAGGTTCTAAATGGGTTTATGATAGTGAAACACATTTGTGCTTCAACTCAGAACAGGTGGGGTTTTCAGACAGACTGTCTAACTTTTAAATTGATATCCTTGTGTTTTCCTGTTGTGTTACTGTATATGTTGTTTTACCTGTATGTTACAAGTTTTTACTGTATCACTGTGACAGTTTTGCAGATTGGAACCAAACAGGCTTACTGAATTAGTTTTTATACTTAGAAAGTAGCTGGTTTTTAGTTATCAAATTTAATGTTGAATTTTATAAGTACTATGACTAGGAAGAAGTGTGCTGTAAAGACAGATATTATTATTTAATTTTCCCTGAGGGCTTATAACAGGTTCAATACACTGTTTTGTGGGTTTTATGGTGACTTGCCTTAAATGAAGTGAATCTTAATTGATAAAAATGCAAAATGAGTTATTTTATTTGTAAGCAGCTATACCTTGTACCTATTTAAATGAAACTAGGTGCTAGTATTAGACAAGATAAATGTTACAAATAGTTGTCTAAAGTTCTATAGGCTGGTCTTCTAAAGATAATTATATGATATAAGTAATTTTGGTTATTGAATATTATGATATCAAATCAGGGACCTGCTCTGAATTTGATTTTGAGGTCATTCTCTGCTATGCTCTTTCTTACCTATTCTTTTTTTTTTTTTTATACTTTATTTTTTAAGTTATCTCATATCATCTTACAGACAGTTTTACCATGTTTAGGACATACCAAAGGTATTAATACAAAGCAAAGAGAGAGAAATAAATTATCTCATTAATCGTAGGATTAGTGGTTCCCAAATATTTTGATACCACATAGGAGGGGTTACTAAACATTTCACTTACAAGTACATTAGTATATTAAAGCTGCCTATATGAGCCCATGAGCAGTGTGACTATTTCACTCTCTAAGAACTAGGATTTAATGTCCAACAAAACAAACGTCCCTGATCTGGGACTAATTACAACAAGACAATAAAGGCAGCACCCCCCAGCCTCATCCAATCTAACTACTACACCCCTTAAAAAGAAAAAAAAACAGGTGGACAAAGGCACTAGTACCGACAGCATTGATTGTACTGTGCAGAGTAATTATTACAACCCTGTAACACTTAAATAGGCTGCATAAAATTAAATGTTTCTCCCCATCAAATACAGTTATTGTAAAGGCAATCGTAAGCCTTGTGTTTCTAACAGTCAATTCCGAGTATAAAATGTCTTAGAAAATAAATTCAAGTTCTGGCCTGTCCATGCTTTCCTCAGCCATCCTCATGGTCTTCTGACTCGCTGGATTCCTCGCCACAATCTCTTCGTCGTTTCCGACTGGATTCAGTAAAGCGTGTGGCCCACTTGCCAGCCTCAGTAGGGTCTGAAAACACCCATATTTTCCCCCTGTGCACTATTCTCAGCCGAGCTGGAAATACCATTGAATGAGTAATATTCGCTTGCTTAAGCCATTTTCTGATTCCATCAAACCTTTTCCGTCTGACGCGGGTGGCGTAGCTGATATCTGGGAATAAATAGATAGCTCGGTCATCCTGTAGAATAGGACCTGCTTGACGAGCATATCGGAGGATCTTATCTCTTGTGCCTATTCCATCCGTTACAATTAACAGGGTAAGTGGTGTTTCTGTGTCTTCTCGATGTCCTTGAGGGGTAATTCTATACACTTTTTGTAAGTCAAATGAGGTTTCTTGAGCTTCTGGGGCTAGTTTTTCTACCAGCCATTCCTTTATAAACATCAAAGGGTGGTCCCCCTCGATTACCTCTGGCAAGCCTAGTACTCGAATGTGCGAAGAGCGGGCCTGATTTTCGAGAGTCTCAAGCCTGGCCCTCAAGTGCATATTTTCCTTAACCAGCAGTGATGCTGCCGACGCCGATGCTTCAATCTGCTTCTTAATGTCCCCAACTTCGATCTGCATGTCCTCCACGGTCTTTTCAATAACTGTAACTCTCGTTCCAAAAGAATCTATCTTGTTATTCAGATCGGACACCGATGTAATCAGTCTATTCAATTTAAGGCCTAAGGAAGCCATTGTTTCTTCAGACTCCTGTTGTGGTGTGGCCTGCATCTCAGTAAGATTTCTTGCATGCTGAGATGAACCAGCTGTTTTAGTGCCTGTGCCTCCACCTCTGTCCTTACGAGGATTGCCCATTTTTATATTTAGAGGGATCCTCTTTCGAGTGGTACCGTTTATTAGGGTTAATTCCCGATGGTTAAAGGGGTTTTTAATAATTATAGAATTCGATTCAGGAGCTGTTGCTAGATGCTGCCATTCTGCTCGGGCTCCACAGCACCCCCCCTCTTTCTTACCTATTCTTAACAAAATGTGGTCCTTTAGGAATTAAACAGATAGATGGGTGTTAGCCTAACGCTCATAGCCCTTTAAATTTAAAATATTAACTTGTTAAAGGGAAAATTAATTTGGAACAGAAGCATTTCATCTAGAATTGATTTTATCTGTTGCTTAATTATTTACTAGAAATTGTTGAACCAGGGAAATACAGTTTCTATTTATTGCCTAGCAGAAAATGTTATGCATTGTAAATGGATTGATATTTTTATGTAAATTTTAACTTTTGAAAACTGAAAAATGTTTTTCTTGTTTTATAATGACTTTTTAGTTGAACCAATAAACTAAACTAAATAAATTAATGGTATAAAAAAACACACATCTGACAGATAACAGATCTACACCTACTGTATACTTGTGCCTGTCCTCCTTATGACTTTCATTCTCTGTGCCATACTGTGTAGTAACCTCTCTGCCTTATTCATATGCAAGAATATTTATTCAACAATTTAATTTTAATATGAAAAGTGCCACTAAAACTGGAATATACCAGCAAGAAAACAAAGTAATACAGTACCCAGTGCACATTGCATTATTCCTCCAGTGTCCCTGTCTGACATTCATGTAATGTCACTAGCTCTGATATGTATGAGAGAGTGAAATTAACTGATTACTTTGTTCACATGTTCTAGTTGAGGAGTAGTATATTTCTGTAATTTATTTATTTTAAAATTTGTAAAAGTAAAGACACACACTGCGCCAAGGCTTGTTTTCAGGTGCAACCTAGGGGAGAAGGACCAACGAAAACAAAAGTACAGTATACAATAGTAAAACTTTGGTACAAATACTTGTATAAAAACAGCTTGTCTCTGTTGGAATAACCACAAGCAATGGTGTTGCCCAATTTGATACTTCAAAACGCAAAAAAATCACTGAAAATGCTGGTATTATATTTTGGCCACAGACACAACAAAATATCAGTGCGTTGTACTTAATTCCCTTAAATTCTTACACTGCTGCTAGCCTAGATCATGTATGTAAGAATTTCAAGAAACTTTCAAATTATTAAATCAGACCTGAAAAGACAGACTTGTATACAGTATTTGGGAAATGGGTATCACACCACCACTATCATGTTTCTGTTCTGTTCACCACAGCACTAATGCCTGTAGTGGTGCACAGAACAGAGTGGTGATACCATTTCCCAAATACACAATTCTGTGTTTTCAGGTCTGATTTCATTAATTTTAAAGCTTCTTTATTTTCTTACATGCTCTAGGCTATTAGCAGTGCAAGGTGCAACATGATGATGCACCAGCCAGGCTGACAATGGGAAATGGATGGGTGCAATGTAATAGGCACTGCACTTGGGCACACACGTAATGTTCCTTTTTTATAAATACAGTATGTGTCTCTTGAGTCTTACCCCCATCGAGTGTGCATTCACCTCCCCAGTCAAGACTAATGTAATGAATTTCCCACCATCCTATATTACTATAATTCATTGTGCTGTTCTTGATGCACTTGTTTTGGTCACTACATCTGTAACCCTGCTCTTTGAAATTGTTGTTAAATTTGTAACCTATATGATGTATACTGTATATTGAACTTCCCTTTACTCTGTATGTGATAAATATTTGTATATCTGCCTTTGTCTATATGTGTGCCCAGTGCCCTGCTACCTGTTCACCCAGAATGCACCAGGAGATGAACATGTTGTTCAACGTGCCTTTCCAAATGAAACATTTCAATAAATAAATAAATAAATCTTATTGAAGCTAGTCAGGATGCAATTTTAGATGAGTAATAACATGCATTATTTGTTTTTTGGCATGGGAATGAGAAAGTCTGTGTTAAACAAAATGGTGATGCCATCTGTTACAAGGCAATGATGTATCTGTGTTTGATCAAGGGATCCAAGGGCCTGTAGGTCATCACTCACTCACACTGTACAGCTGAGTGAGTGAATAGAAACATAGAAATTTAGAGGTTGATGGCAGATAAGGACTGCAAGGCCCATCCAGTCTGCCCATTTCTTTTTCTACCTTATGAATGTGCCATCGGCCTTTGCTCTGTCAATGGCCTATCTATTCATACTCATCTGTTTTGCTCCCTTATGCCTATCCCATGCCTGTTTGAAGCCCTGCACTGTATTCATATCCACCACTTCCTGAGGTAGGCCATTCCATGCATACACCACCCTTTCTGTGAAAAGAACTTCCTCACATTACCCCTTAATCAGCCTCCCTCTAATCTCATGCTGTATCCTCTTGTCCTGCTATTTTTCTTATATTGAAACATGTTAGACTCTTTCACCTTGTTAATGCCCATAAGGTGTTTGAATGTTTCGATCATAGCACCTCTCTCCCTCCTTTGCTCTAGGGTATACATATTGAGCTCCATTAATCTGTCTTCATATGTTTTCTGATGCAGTCCCTGCACCATTCTGGTTACCCTTCTCTGGACTGCCTCGATTTAGTTAATGTCCTTGTGAAGGTGTGGCCTCCAGTACTACACATAGTACTGCAGATGGGGCCTAACCAGTGTCTTGTAAAGAGGGATTATTACCTCCCTCTTCCAACTTGTGATACCCCTACTAATACACCCCAACATCCCCCTAGCCTTACCTACTGCTTTAGTAGTCTGCTTGAATGATTTCAGGTCATTGGTGATGATGATGCCTAAGTTTCTTTCTTCCCTTGTGACTGTCAGCAACTCCCCTCCCAGCCAATAGGTGGCTTCAGGGTTTCTCTTCCCTATGTGCATGATCTTGCACTTCTGTACGTTAAACCCCAGTTGCCACTCTTCCGACCATTTTGCTGGTTTATCCAGAACTCCTCTCATTTTACCCACCTCACCTGGATCATCTACTCTGTTGTAGATCTTGGTGTCATCTGCAAACAAACAAATTTTACCCTCTAGTCCATCTGCAATGTCACTAATGAAGATATTGAAGAGGACTGGCCCCAGAACTGATCCCTGAGGCACCCCTCTTGTGACTTGCATCTCTTTTGACTGCATACCATTTACTACCACTCTCTGTTTTCTGCCCGTTAACCAGTTTGCCACCCAGCTGACCAATCGCTGACCCATCCTGAGCCTACCCAGTTTATTAATCAATCTTATATGTGGAACAGTATGGAAAGCTTTGCTGAAGTTGAGGTAGGCGACATCAACTGCTCCCCCTTGGTCCATCACTCTGGTTACCCAGTCAAAGAAATCTATGAGATTAGTTTGACAGGACCTTCCTTTTGTAAACCTATGCTGCCTTGGATCCTGTGCTCCTATGGATTCCAGGTATTGCACTATCCTTTTCTTAAGGAGTGCCTCCATAATCTTGCCCACTACTGAGGTAAGACTGACTTGTCTGTAGTTCCCTGCCTCCTCCCTACTACCAATCTTGTGGAGTGGGATCACATGAGCCCTTCTCCAGTCTTCTGGGACCTCTCCTGTGCTCAGAGACTCACTAAACAGTTCTGATAATGGCTCTGCCAGTTCCACCCTTAGCTCCTTTAGTACCCTGGGATGTATGCCATCAGGTCCCATTGCCTTGTCCACCCTGAGCTTATCAAGTTCTTGTAGAACCCTTTCTTTTTTGAAGGGACTAGTGCACAGTTCCCTCTCCCCTGTGTCCATGGTGCTGAGCTGTGGGCCCTGCACTACCTTCTCTTCAGTAAATACTGAGCAGAAGTATCTATTTAGGATAGATACTTTTACATGGTCCTCCTCCTCACATGCCCCCTTATCCCCTTTGATCTTAGCAATACTCCCTCTGGACTTTCTCCTTTCACTAATGTATGTATAGAAAGTCTTGTCATCTTCTTTTACTGTTATGCTAGTGTTTCCTCAGTTTGGGCCTTTGCCTACCTTACTGCCTTCCCTGCTTCCCTTAGGGAAGCTTGGTATGCCACCCTATCTTCATCTTGTTGCATTCCCTTATATTTCCTGAAGGACAGATTTTTGGCTCTGCCCTTTTCTGCTACTGTTTTTGAGGACCAAAGTGGCTTCCTTCTTCTTTTCCACATCCTTTTCTCTCTAACACAATGGGATGTTGCTTCAAATATTGCATCCTTAATGCTTGCCCACTTTGTCTGTATTCCCTCGCCTGTATCTCTTTTTGCCAGGGCTAGCTTAACTCTGTTGGCCATCTTATCAAAGTCAGCTCCTCTAAAGTCCCATATTTTTGCCTTGGAATGGGATGATTTAGTTCTAGTGGCCAAATTGAACCATACCATGTGATGGTCACTGGCCTCCAGGTGACTTTCTACCTGGAGATCTGAGATCCTTTCCCTGTTAGTCAGTACTAGATCTAGGATAGCCCTGTCTTATGTGGGTAGTTGTACCAGTTGTTTGAGGCCCTTCTCTGCAGGGAATCTGACATGTGTCTGGTTCTGGCAGATGTTCCTGCTGTTATTGACCAATCTGTATCTGACATGTTGAAGTCTCCCATTATCATAACCTCCCCTTTAGCTGTCATGTTTTGTATATCTTCTAACAGTAATGTGTCTGTGTCCCTCCCCCGGTCTGGAGGCCTGTACACAACTCCAGTTCAAATGGCTGTCCCATTTCCTGTTTCCAGGGGGACCCACAGTTCTTCTGGCTCCTTATGTGTATTCAGAATTTCTGTAGCTTTGATATTTTCATTGACATAAAGGGCCACTCCACCCCCCCTTTTTGCACCTTGGTCTCTTCTGAACAGTACATAGTCAGGTACGGAAGTCTCACAAATGTGGTTATTGGTAAAGCATGTCTTGCTAATGGCTACTATGTCCAGTTTAGCCTCTATCATTATTGCCTGTGGGTCTGGTATCTCATTTCCCAGTCTGCGAGCATTTTTATACATGATTGTCCATTGGCCAGATTTCAGTGTGTTAGTTGTTGGGCGAGGTCTGGCATTTTCCCTGTGCATCGTATGGGGAGCTGGACCTTTTTCCTTACCTGGTGATACAAATGAACTACAAACATGCTGAACTACTGTTTGACCACTAGCTGGGGGGGGTGTTCTTCCCATTTGATGTATGGGTTGCTGCACCCCTCTCCCCATTTGCTAGTTTAAATATTCTGCAAAGACATCAAACTTCTGTCCCAATGCACTGACTCCCTCCTTAGTCAGATGCAGTCCATCAAATTTAAAGAACTTTCCCTCCCAAAACTCTTGCCAGTTCCTTACAAATTTGTGTCCTTTTTTCTGGCACCAGCCCTTGAGCCACGTTTAGCTCCCCTATCTCCCCTTCTCTGATCTTCTGTCCATCTGCTCCCCTCTCCAAGACTGGCAGGATCTCAGAGAAGGAGGTGCCAGACCAAATGGATGATAGTTTGTCACCCAGCCTGGTCAGATGTTCCTTGGTCTCCACAACTGACCGGCTGGCAAGATCATTAGCCTTATGTGTACCAGGATGTCAATGTTTTCTCCTGCTTCCTGAACAATTTTATCAATGCGGTCAGTGTCTCTCCATGCTGATGTACCTGGGAAACATCTGACCAGTACCCCTGGCTGGAGATAGGTATCAACTCCCCAAATCATGGAGTCTTCTATGATCAGAAGTTGTTTTTATTTCCTTTTTGCTTTTTTTTTGTTTTGGTTCCTGTTTTGGGTGAGTTTTGTTGTGCAAGCTACTGTGCTGCAGTGTCCTGCTCTGCAATGTCCTCTGCCCCTTTGTTTGATTTCAGAGATAAAAGCAAATACCTGTCTGTAGTTTTTATATGGTTTGTGGTGGTGATAAGTTGGACAGCACCGAGTGATGGGGCACCCAATTTTCCCCCCTAACCACCTGCCAACCTCCTGTACCAACTATCCTCTGCAGTCTAGGTGCTTCTGTTGGATGCTGGGGAAATGGTGGGCAGTTCTTATAATATATTTCCTCTTGAATATGCAATTTGAGGTGCGCAGTCTCTGCCCAGGCTGCCTGGAGCTGAATCCTTAGATCTCCAATGGCCCAGCATGTAGAACAGTGTCCTAAATCCTGTAAAACTGCCCTTCTGAAAAGTGTTCTGCAGTACCTGCTGCAGTAAATGATATCCATTCCAGATAAGTTGCTGGGTTTATAACCTGGTCAGAGTAATTAGGAGGAAGAAAATTAAAGCAAAAGTTTGATTTTGTGTTTTGTTTGTTTGTTTTTGTATGACTTGTTATAACAAGTTAAATTACAATTGCCCCTGTAAATGAGGTCACTGTGTGGATACCTCTCTGATCCGCCTCTTCCTGCTTTGCTACAGGAAATGTCATGACTGTGCTACCCTATAAAAGGAGTGTAGTGTGGGGTGGTTGGGGATGGGGGTGGGTGGCTGGGCTCTTCCCCTGCCAAAAAAAGAACCACGGATGAAAGAATCAAGGAGGTAAGAGCAGAAACAATCAGCCAGCAACAAATGCAGTAGCTCTGAAAGCTTATCCTAATGACAGATAAAACTGTAAAACCTGTAAAGCACCACCTGTAATAATTTCACAGAAGATATACACTGTAAGAAACACTGCTACAGAGAAAAATAAAGCAGTAACAGAAGATATATCTTTCAAAAGACAATTTGAATCAGAAGATTACAGCAGTAATCTGTAAGCACACACGTGTAAGCACACCCTGTAATAATGCAGCAGACGGTATACCCAGCAACAATTTGAATCAGAGAAAAAAAGCAATAAAATGTTAGCAACAAACAGTAACAATTCCTGTGAGTACAAAATAAAAGTAACAACGCACAATAAATCTGCATAGCCAAAAGAAGCCTTAATCCTTTCCTTGCTCTGGTAAGGTTCTTTGCTCTGTACTTTCAAGAAACCTAGAAGAAAAGAGCTCAGGTGAAGGTAGGTGACTATGCCAGTAAACCTTGTCTTCCACCTCCAAAATATCAACTAACCTGACCTTTTAATCCTTCCTTCTGTTGGAAGTTACTGACAGTTTGTCAGCTCCACCACTCCATATACATACCTAATCCCCTGGAAGAGCTGTGGGAGGAAAGCAATTAGCTCATTCAATGTGAGAAGGAGACTGCAACACTTCTGAGACAAACAAAAAATCTTTCAGCAAAAAAAAAAAAAGTAGCAAACAGTAATTTTGCTTAGCGTAATGATAAAAAGTAACAAAAATGTAAGCACCACCTTTAATAATTTCACAGAAGATATACCCTGTAAGAAACACTTTGTTACAGAGAAAAATAAAGCAGTAACAAAAGATATACCTTCCAAAAGACAATTTGAATCAGAAGATTACATCAGTAATCTGTAAGCACACACCTGTAGGCACACCCTGTAATAATGCAGCAGAAGGTATACCCAGCAACAACAATTTGGATCAGAGAAAAATAGAGCATTAACATGTTCGCAACAAACAGTAACAATCCCTGTGAGTACAAAATAAAAATAACAACACACAGTAAATCTGCCTAGCCAAAAGAAGCCTTAATCCTTTCCTTGCTCTGGTAAGGTTCTTTGCTCTGTCCTTTCAAGCAACATAGAAGAAAAAAGCTCTGGTGAAGCTAGGTGCCTTGGCCAGTAAACCTAGTCTTCCACCTGAATGAATGAAACATCATAGCAGCCACACCTGCCAGCCTCAGCCCCCTCTCTTGACCACTGAGTGATGACCTACAGGACCTTGGAGCCCTTATCTAAGCAGAACTGTGATGCTGAAGAGGTATAAACATTGGATATGGAGGCCAAACAAGGAATGGAGTGGTGGGGCCTGACAGGGGGCTGCACAGGTGCCCAGAATTGTAAAGGCTGGCCCTGTTCAAACTGCTGCTATCCTCCCTACACCCACATTCTGTTGGAGCCCCCCCATACCCCCACCAGCAAATCACTCCTTCCTGCTTCCTCCCACTGCTGCTATCCTCTCCACATCCACATTCCGTTCGAGACCCCCCCACACAGAGCAAATTCCTCCCTCCCTCTCCCACTGCTGCAATCTTTCCCACATCTGCGTTCTGTTGGAGGCCTCCCCACCAGCAAATCATTCCCTCCTGCTTGCTCCCACTGCTGCTGTTCTCCCCACACCCATGTTCTGTTTGAGCCCATGCACACACATATACATGACACAGCAAATCCCTCCCTCTCCCTCCCACTGCTGCTGCTGTCCTCCTCACATCCTCCATTCCTCTTACCCAGACACTGGGGAGCACACTCCAGTGTCCACATCCTTTCTATATATATATATATATATATATATATATATATATATATATATATATATATATACAGTATATACATAAAACATCCCCAATGCCTTAATTCTATAAACCTGAAATAAAATGATCCTCATTTTCTCCCCATCCCTCCCCATCCCGACCCTCCCACTGCACACCCACCTCCCCACACACACACCCTTACCCATACTTACCTCCAGATGTTGGGAGAAATGATCTTCTGTGGACAGTGACACGTCTGCACTCTTCAATGCTGACCGGCAAAGTGAAGAGGTAAGCCACATAATGGGAATCAGTGGGGGGGGGGCAACTTAGGTTGACATCTCTCCCATTTTTAGGAATTTTGGCCCCAAATTTTCAACATGGGGTTCTTGGGACCCCACCTCCTGAACACTGTCACTGTCATTTCATTACTTGGTCCCAACAGGTGATTTAGCGGTTGCTGTGAGGAATCAC
This sequence comes from Neoceratodus forsteri, assembly GCA_016271365.2. Taxonomy (NCBI): domain Eukaryota; kingdom Metazoa; phylum Chordata; order Ceratodontiformes; family Ceratodontidae; genus Neoceratodus; species Neoceratodus forsteri. The sequence goes on along the minus strand of CM028136.1, from coordinate 395,821,956 downwards.
CTTTCGGGACAGATTAATGAAACAACAGTGCCACTGGTCAAGAGGTGGGATCCCAAAAAGCCCATGTTCCAAATTTGGTAAAAAAAATTCCAAAAAATGACTGTGTTATGAGCGTGCAGTGTACATTTTCTACACACGCCCCTAACTTTGTCAGGTTTTAATATTTTTACTCCAGATTTTCAACATTGCCATTATTTCACACCTCCTTACGAACAGCATAGCTGTCATTTTTCACATCCTGCCTGAAATTTGTTTTTGCACCAGTTGTGCAGAATGGCACAGTCTCTGTATGAAATCCACTTTCAGGATGGAGTAGCAAAATCACAGGGCCACTGTTCATGAGGGTAGGTCCCAAAAAGACCATGTTGAAGATTTGGTGGAAAAATTACAAAAAAATGACTGCGTTATGGGTGTGTGTTGCACAGTTTCTATGCACGCTCTTAACTTTTCCAATTTCTCATATAATTAACTCAAGAATTTCAACATTGCCATTTTTTCGCACCTCCTCATGAACAGTACAACTGTCATTTTTCACATCCTACCCAAAATGTGTTTTAGCACCTGTGGCACCGTATAATACAGTCACCTCTGCAAAATCACCTTTTGGGATTGAGTAACAAAATGACATTGCCACTGTTCATGAGGTAGTGACCCAAAACAATCATGCTGAAAATTTGGAGTGAAAATACCAGCACACATCTGGGGCATTAGGGTTTCCAACTGTAACACCCCTCCCCACCCTGTAGAGACTGACAGGCGTTGGGTGTGTGCCTTGGGGTTGTCGGCCATAATGTCACACCATTCAACCCCCACTCTACAGCCAGTGACAGGCATCGGGGTGTGCCTTGGAGTCTTTGGCACAAACGTTCACCGCATTCTCCTATACTGCACCAATCTCAGCTTATTTCATTATGGAATGGAATGAGTGTGAGGGCCAAAGACCTCAAGGCACACCACAATGCCTGTCAGTGTCTGCAGGATGGGGGTGGAATGGCATGAGTGTTACAGCTGAAGACCCAAAGGGAAACCTGCAATGCCTGTCAGTCTCTGCAGGGTGAAGGTGGGGCATTAGGGTTGTAAACCTTAATGCCTCATTAAGAAAGTAAATCTAGGAGGGATGTTTGATGTCACCTACAGTACACTGATTTCAGCAAAGCCTTTGACAACATCCAACATAGAAGGCTGATTAACAAGATGAGTAGTCTGGCAATGGTGCGGAAGCTGATAAACTGGGTTAGAAACTGGCTGATGGACAGCAGGCAGAGGGTGGTGGTAATGGGATCCAATCCGGGGAGAGGGGTGGCCAGTTGGGTACCTCAAGGATAAGTCCTGGGACCAGTCCTGTTCAATGTCTTCATTACAGATATTGCAGAAGGGCTAGAAGCCAAGGTCTGTCTATCTGTTTTCAGAGACACCAACATCTGTAACAGAGTAAATACTCCAGATGGGGTGGAGAAAATGAACAGGGACATGGAGAGGCTTAAAAAATGGCCTGTGGAGTGGCAACTGAGGTTCAATGCAAAGAAGCCCAAATAATGTACCCGAGAAGAGGGAAACCTGTGGTGAGTTACAGGATGGTGTGAGGTGCTGATGATCACCAAGGAAGAAAGGGACGTAGGAGTTATCAGTTCAGATGACCAAAAGGTGTCAAAGTAGAGCACACATTTTGCAAGGATGGCAAGTGGCATGCTGGGATGCATAGGCAGAGGTATCACTAGCAAAAGGCATGAGGTGGTGATGCCATTGTATAATGCTCTAGTGAGGCCTCACCTACAGTACTATGTGCAGATCTGGAGGCCACAAATGCACAAGGCCATTGACAAGGTGGAGGCAGCCCACAAAAAAGCAACAAGATGGTACATGGCTTGCAACACAGAACATATCAGGAGAGATTAAAAGGACCTCAACATGCACTTATTGGAGGAAAGGAGGGAGTGGGGGAACATGACATATACATTCAAGTAGCTCAAGGACATAAACAAGGTGCAGAGGTGGACATCTTTCAATATATCAAATGTTCGACATTGACAATTGCTTGTTTTTTATCCCCCCAAAATAAGAAAACTGTCCTCCATTGCCCGCTGTGTAATCCCCCCTTCCCTAAACAGTATACAAACACTGGGAATGCCCAATCCCCCAGTGTCCTCATCTGTCTGTCCATTGTTGTGCACTGTGTAAACCCCCCAAACAGTATGCAGACATGGGGTGCCCAATCCCCCAGTGTCCTCATCTGTTCAGCAAACTCCCTCAAAAAACTAAAACTGTCCCTTGTTTTTTTCCCCTGTAAAAAGAAAACCATCCATCTTTGTCCATTCTGCCATTACCCAACCCCCTACTCTGCCACTCAGAACCCACCACCCCACACCCCACATACCCCATACTTACCCACCAGAGGTCCGTCGCCATAATCTATCTTGGACTGCTCTTCAAAGCCCAACTGCAAACTGAGGTATGCACTTTAATGTATTTCAAAAGGGGTTTCACCTTAGTGGCATAACTTGCCCATTTTTAAATATTTTTGCCCCGTATTTTCAACATATGCTTTTTGAGACCCCACCTCACAAACAACTTCACTAAAGGTGTGACCCTGAGCAAGCCACTTAATTTCCTTGTGCTCCCAGGTCGCACCTGTAAACAAGTTGTCAGCTTAGTGTGTCTCTCCTGGTAAAAAAAAAAAAAATTTCAGACACCCCCCCCATGACACCAATGTACACATTGAACATTTGGAATTGACAAATGCTTGTTAACATCAGAATTATGAAACAAAATAACAACATTGGAACTGATCTGTACAAATTCCATTTGACATTTTGCAAACTGTCATCTGATGCATATTAAAAAGAATGTTCCTAAAAGTCCGTACCTTACAGTAAGACATAACTGTAGTGAAGAATCCAGTTTCAATAAAAATGTGCAAGATTTGAATGACAGCTTTCGAGCCAGATGGTACCTACAGGAGGTCATTGACAATGCAAAGGAATATGACTCTTGGTAAAAATCAGGGATGAGTTACTGCATAATATGAGGAAGACAACTGCCACACTACAACACGACAAGACAATAAAATCAGTTTTATCACTACAGTGTTTATTCCCCTTAAACATATCAAGTGTAACATATTTTACAAAAAACAATGGCACATACTAGAATCAGATCCCAAATTGAGAGACATCATGAGTGAATGATTCAGAATGACGTACAAGTGGGATTAGAACATAAGAGATTTGGTGACCAATAGTTACCATGGTGACAAAAGTAGAATTGAAAGTAACAGCTGGATTATTCAAAGGTAACTAAAAGGATCACACACCTGTTGGAATTGTACAAGATGTAGGTATGTAAACAAGGGAGGTAGGTTTGAGTGCCCTAAAGCAGAATGTATGAAATCAGAGATTTGATTATTTGTGCAATGGATTCTGTTGTATACCTAGCCACATGTACTAGCCAAGCGTAATACACTGGAAAAATTATTAGACAATTCAGAAGACAAGTAAGACAACACGTCAGAGCAATAGAGAACAAAAACTTAACTAATGCTCTGGCACAACACATCACAAAAAATAATGCTGCTCATTCATTCTCTTTTCAAGGTATTGAGAAAGTTTCCCTTGGACCAAGAGGTGGAGATCTTGACACAAAATTAATGAGGTGGGAGTCTTTCTGGAAGTACAAACTTAAAGCACTGATGGAGCCAGGTTTGAACGAACATTTTCAGTTGGCCCCTTACAAGTCTGGACTTTGTGCTTGCAGAACATGCAATCTCCTGTATTATTCCAAAATGTTGATGCATAGTTTGACTATAATGGGGTCTATGCACTAAGATGCGCCAGGTATGCACTGGAGGTAGGTACCCAGCACGTGCAGCTGTGCACCCATGGACAGACATGTACCAGCTAGCATTCACTATCACCAGCTGTCTGTCAATGGGTCTGCCTCCAGTGCGCAGCTGTGTGGTGGCAGATTGTGGGACACAGGTAGACATCCAATTGTATTCCTGTTGTGGATCCTCTGCCCCGCGTGAGCAGAAGATTGTGGGCAGGAGCAGGTCCTGGGATATGCAAAGGATGGGCAGGACTGTATATAGATGATGGACATAACTACCATATATGGCCGGCTACAGGATGGGGCCATGAGCCAGTGCAATACAGAATGCCACCATGCTATGATATTTGTCATGTAAGCCTGATGCCATACCGGATTGTAGTTATTACAATATCTACTACAACCATCTATCTGTGTGGCTACTGGTGCTGCTGATGTGGCAGCATAGTGCCCAAAGGGTTGCCCCCAGCCCTACCATGCAACTAGGTGAGCCGGGGCATCACGTTGGGGTGATTCCAAGGCCTGATGTTGAACCCTCACTGTGATGCCGCAGCCCACCTGAGGGCACTGTGCTGCCACAGCCCGTACACCAGCAGCCACACAGATAGATGATTGTAGTAGATATTATAATAACTACCATCTGGTATGATACCAGGCTTACATGACAAATATCATAGCGTGCTGGCATTCCATATGGCATGGGCTCACACCCCTGTTCCAGTGGTATCCATGGGCACTTCAGTATCTATGGTGCTGCTTCCAGCCCATGTCTACCTGTCCTACTGTGCAGAGGCAGGGGATGTCTTTGTTGGGGGTGCACACTACACTTATGGCAAGTTCTTCGCTACTGTAACCTGTGCCTCCTGTGCCCTGCACACCACACTTTTGTGCATGGTATGGAGTGTGGGCACACCCTTGACAATCCCCCAGGACCACCCATGCAAGTAGCCACAATGACAGCAGGGTGATCCACTGGGCAAGTGGCTCACACAATTTCTGTGAATGCTGTGGGGGGTTCGCTGGACCCCACTGTATGGCATTCCTGTGAGAATTGCCTGTGCACCTCCATATAGGCAACCAGCACATTTGTGCATACGGCCCAATGTTAGTATTTAACTGACTACCTTATGAAGTTTGGAATCTAGACTTCTGCATTATTTATGCATATTTATATCGGTATATTTATTTATCTCAGTTTATATCTTTTTATAGGGCTTCTAAGTTTTAGTGCTTTTTGCACTTCTCAGCATATTTATAGTCTCGCACTTGAGACATTTTGCTCCGTTACATTCTTTTGTGCTTGTAGCGCGTTTAATTTTGATAGTCCCTTCGCTTCCTTTCCCCAAATCACCCTTTCCCCCTCTTTCACATACTTTCTGGTTTCTTTGATTTTTTAGGTAGCTGTTGCTTGGCTCTTTTGTATCTCTCTCTTGTTTGTCCCATCGCCCCCACAAACGCCTTTTCGTATTTATTGAACATCTGATTTTAAACATTGTGATTTAGTAACATAGAAATGTAAATAGTAATATTGGTGGTCTGACACTTGTACATGATCTGTCAAATTATTTTTCAGAAATTGTCTGTCCCCTGAACCCCTCCCAGGAATAATGGACACTATACTTAATTTAACTTTTGGCAATATTTATTTTGGCACAAAGAATATTTACATCCATAAATTTATTACTTCAAATTCACATAATTCATTCAAAGTTTTTCTGGTTCTGGCCTCTTCCTTCTTCTGGCTGTTCTTCCATTTTGACTTTTCAGGGCCCAGACATTGTGAATCCAGCCCCCTCCTCCACACCAGAACCAGGCCGGTTCCACCTACCTGGGCTTTCTCCCTCCAGGCCCGGACACTTCTGAATCCAGTGCCTGGATCTGTCCCCCTCCCAGCTTTAAAAACACATCTGGGTTCCTTGTCCCCAGCCCGTATATTCTCCCTCCCTCCCACCTTCCCTCCCCCCCGCTTCCTTTTCTTTCCACTGCCCTCCTCCAGCTTGCAATGGATGGAGGGGCTTCCCCCTCGCGGGCTAGTATCTCAGACCTCTTTTCGATATCTAGTCCATTAGTTACCCTATAGGCCTCAGGAACAGGCACATGCCAAACTTTGACCGGTGCACCCCGTCGGACCTGTACACTGCAGCTTGGTCAAAGTTAATGTCCTTGTGCTGCAAGTGTACATGCCCCATTTCAATTACTGCCCTTACTACCCTCCTATTCAGAGCCTTCTCAATCAGCCTTACATCTCTGACCCCCCTCCAAACTCGCCAGGAGGTGATGTTGGACCAGTCAGTCATCACTCTTGGCCACCACCCTTTAATCTTTTCTAATTCCCCCAGGATGATCTACCCCAGTTCCCCCCATGGCAGGACCCCCAAATTGTTGCCCCCCAAATGCACAATAATGCAGTCTGGTGTACCCCATTGTACCCATAACTCACCCTACAATGGTAAAAGCTGCACCCATCTCATGCCTCTAATGCCCTTCCACAACACCCTGGTGTTCTCAGTGTTGTAACATAATTCTGCTCCTCTGGAAGTGGTGACCGCAAACCTTGTCACCCAATGTATGAAGGAGTGCCCCACTATCCAGACTTTCCTCTTGGAACCTGCCATGGAAACAAGATAAAACAGTTTGAGTCACTTCTATATACATCTGACATATCTCTTGTAGCAGCTGGATTTCCAGTGCCCAACCTTCTTCACCTCCTCCACTGCGGCCCCTTTTTCTGCTGCCTCTGTGGTTGCCCCAATTCAAAAAGAATGCAGGGCAAACTCACCTGACTCCTCCCCCAGAAAAGCCAGGGCCCTCTTGAACACCACTCCTACCTGGAAACTGGTGATCAAGGAGCCGTCCCGTTTATTTATTTATTTAGCTTTTGTTGACCGGGTAAGTGCACTAGACAAATCCTGCCTATTTTCAGGCACGACCCAGGGGAAGGGGGATACAGATGTATGCCAACTGACCTTGAACCAGATTAAGCTGTTGGTGGTATTTTTAGTGAATGAGGGAAATTTGGCCAGGACACCAGGGAAATTCCCCTACTCTGATGGTGCATGGCCGCCAGCAGGAGTGCTGGTCAGCTTTTCAAGATGGACGCTGTAGAGGAGCTACAGCAAGTTCAGTCTGCAGATGTGAAGGAGACCATAGACAAGGATTCTACAAGGTTAATTTTCCTTTAGCAGAGCTAGAAGATGCAGAGTTATTTCTGGATGCCTTATCTTCTTCTGAGGATTCAAAAGTTCCTGTAAGCCCTACAGAGCCTGAAAAAGTAAAAATGCTGCCTTTAAAGTCTGTTCAGCTACTTTCTTGTACAAAACCTATAGATGGTGTTGCCCCTTTAAGACCTGCACTGCCTATGGATGATGTCATGCTATTGAACACGGAAGGGATTCAGCTGGAGAATGGTGTTTCTGCTGTTTGCAGGAGCAATGGCAGTTCTAAAGATCAAAAACTTTCTGCTCCAGCACAAAAAACAGGTCAGTTGGGGGTCTCCCTGCCTAGCACTGAAGCACTACTTGTTTCCAATAGTTTGGGGGATTTGTTGGAAGTGGGGAAAATGGACTGCAGCAAGATAAACAAAGAAACTGAAACCAGGGAAAAGTATGTGGTGGGAACTGCTCCAACACTGACTAAACAAGCAGGGTTTGTTTTTCTTCTTCCACTGCTCAGATTATTTATCAAAACAGCCAAATGAACAGGAGAAAGCAACTGTTTTTTCTTTTGGTGACCAAATATGGGGAATGCTTCTACATCTTTGCAGCAGGTTAAATGTTCTGTTCCTCAGCCCATTATGCCTAACTCTGATATTTTGGCTTCTTCTACTCATGAGAGTGACTGGACTCCTGCTTCAGCTTTAATGGCAGCAGGGTGGAAACAAACTCCTTCAGGAGAATGGGCTGCTGACTTAACCTGGGATTCTTCATTTGACATAAACTCTCATTCCCTAAGTGGAACCCAGAAAAGCCTGTTCAATCTGCTAAAAGGGGGCTCGGACTCTAGGGATTTGGTTCATAATATCTCTAATGATACTGTTAGTCATGTTTCTGCAGAGTCTCATAATGCTGTATCTGATAAAGACCTTTATTATCTGACTTGTTGCAAAAACAAGCGTGAATCGCTCTCCCAGGCGAATGCGATGTGATAGATATACAGGGGCATGGCTGAAAGGCCTAATAGAAACTATGTTGGAGACATTTAATTAAGAACTTTGCATTTTCTCCTAGAGATGTGTTTGCCATCATCAATATTTCAGGAGAGGATAATTATGATGTCAGTTTCAGATCAGCTGCCTTGTTAGAATTATTTTGGATTAGGTATTCCCAGGTAAAGTTCTCTCCCTTTGGTCCCGCTTGTGATTATTCCTCTCTCAACCAGCCATCAAGTTTGTTACAGTAATGTTCCGCAATGAAGGGGTGTCAGTGGATGATATTACATATTGGTTGTCCAATAAATGTGATGTACAGGGGATCCAGAGCCTATTTTAGACTCAGAGGGCTTTTGGACAGGCGGATGGAAATATAAGGTCAAATTACTCACAATGAACATGGTTTTATGCATATCCCAAACTCCTTCTTACTAGGCCGTGATAGAGGTGTTTGTTTTATAGTGGTCAGCCAAGGGCCTGCTATAAATGTGGCTCACAGACGATTTGTCTAGTGTTTGTGATAGTCCTAGATGTGACAATTGTGGTAAATTGGGTATTCACTAATTCAATGTTCTAACCCAAACTAAATGTGATTTATGCGAGGGTAGTTCTCACATTCAACACATGTCCGTGGCTGCAAAACAAAGTATCAGGGAATTGTACTGAACAGTTTTACAGAAAGCACAGGAAGACCTACTCTCATTCGCCTCCCACTTTTCCGGGAACCCCTCTTGATGTAAGAAAACCTGTAACTCCTGTGACAATGAATTTAGTTCTCCCCCTCCCTCTTCATCATTGTCAAGGCCTGTACAGCCTAATAGTTCTGCTTTGCAGGACCCTCTGCTTGTCCCAAGTGTGAAATCGGGTGGTATTGCTAAGACTTTAGATCAGAGCGTAGAACCCCCCCCCAAATTGACCCCTCTCTCTCTGCCTCCTAGAAGGTCCATGAGGAATGTGAAATCAATACCTGATGCAGTTACAGATTCAGTGGAAACTTCTAATCCTTTCTCTCTTCTTTCTTCTTGGGGGGATACAGCAATGGATGTTGTGGATTCGGATTCCCAAATCTCTACCAAGACCCCATGGAACCCTCCCAAGGTTCTTATAAGGAAAAAAGAAAAGAAGAAAAAATAAAATAAATTCCTTCTTTTTTGGTACTCATATGGGTTTTCTGTGGGCTTCTTTGAATGTTCATAGCATTTTAAATGGAGCTAAACGAAGGCTATTTTTCATATGTTGCATAATTCTAGAATTACTGTTTGCTTTTTATAAGAAACTTGGATGTTCTCTAAAGAACATGTTACTGCCTTTAAAAAGGATTGGCCTTGGGGCCCTTCATATTGGTCATTTGGTCAGGATAAAGCTGACGGCATTGGTATTCTTTTTTCCACCTTCCAGTTTAAACTTCATAAATTAATAGACTGCATTCCAGGGAGGGTTTTGATTGTGGACTGTTTTCTTGACTCTGTCCTATATAGACTTATTAATATTATAATCCACAGGTAAAAACAGCCAGAATAAAGTGTATGAAAACTATACAACCTTTTCTGCTCACTACCAGGCCAGTACTGTGGGTGGGATTTCAACTGTTCTCTTACTGACAGGAGATCTAGTGGAAAAAAATGTATTGTGATGCTAACTTTTACAATCTGTTATTAGAGAGGCAGAACTCCGAGTCTGCAATACTTTAGAATCCAACCCCTAAAATACATTTTATAAAGGAAGACTAGTACCTGTATTGATTACCTTTTCACCTCCAAAATATATATATTTCACAGTTTCTAGACAGCCTTTTGAATTTTCAGACCATCTCCTACTTAAAATTGCAATAGAAATCCCAGTAACTTATAAGCCCTACAAAAGTAGATGGCGACTAAATACCTCATCATTACAAAATGACTTTGTCAAACATATCTATAGTTCAAATTCTAACTGCCGCCTATCGTGCAATGTTTATATTCGGACTTAGGGATCTGGTGGGAAGAAACTAAACTAGACTGCATGGATTGGTTTAGAACTTATGGACAAAAACCCAGAGCGATAATTTTCTTCATTACCTCACATTACGTTCAAAATTACAGTCTCTATTAACTAGAGCTAACACTTCTTCAGAAGATTTATCTCCTTTAATTAAGCATGTTAAATTACAGATGAGGAAGTTTCAATATGATAGAGCCAGATCCCTGCAAGCCTTAATTAACAACTACACGTCCAAAACAGTGATAGGGGACCCCTATAGTTTGTGTAAAACCGTACGAGATAATTCTACACTAGATTGTTTAGTCAGTAATTCACAGTATTATACTGACCCTTCGGATATAAGTCATATTATATTCCGACATTTCCAAAATTTAGGTCCTCATATAGACTTACAAACTGACGTCTTTCAGGATTTTCTGAAAGGTGTTACAGGCCCTGTCATTGATGCCTCAATGGCAGCTGTTCTTTCTGAACCCTTTTCTTTACAAGAAATTGTGGATGTTATTTCTAAACTTAAGCTTAATGTGTCTCCTGGGTAGATGGGTTATCTAATGCCTTTATAAAACTTTTGCAAATGAGCTGGTTCCCTGTTTAGTTGGTGTTTTAATTCCTTTCTTTCTGGAGGACAGATCTATCCTGCATTCACAAAAGGGTTACAAGTTTATATCTTTAAAAAAACAGGAGATAGAAGTGAGATCAAAAACTGGAGACCTATCACATTGTTAAATTCTGACTATAAAATCTTTGCGATGCTGCTTAATAACAGGCTTCAATCTTGGGCTACTCTAGTGATTCCTCCAGTTCAGTTCTGTGGTGTTTCTCAAAGACGAATACATGCGGTACTTTGTTATATTAGAGATTTTATTGAAATATTACATCACAGCAAACAAACTGGTATTCTACTATCATTAGACTTAGAAAAAGCCTTTGATAGGGTTAGTCATTCATTCCTTTTCCAAACCTTGGCCTTTTTAGGAATGCCCCCTGAGATTCTTACAATTTTACAAAATTTATATTCTAATTCAATAATCTGTCCAGTTATTAAAGGGAAAATTGGGAAAGGTTGGACGCTAAAAGCTGGTGTCAGGCAGGGCTGTCCGCTGAGCCCTTTATTATATATTTGCTCCTTAGAACCCCTTATTAGACATTTACAGTCGGTTTCTGGTTGGGAGGGTCCAAACATTCCCTTTTCTGACTCCTTTAGAAATATACAAGTTTTTACGGATGACATCTGTTTATTTTTTAAACAAGGCCAGCTGGAAGTTTTCTTTAAGTTATTTCCTCAGGTATGAACTTTGTCAAACGTAAAATTAATTTTCAAAATCTAAAGGGTTGTTAATAGGAGCGAATACATTAACCCCTTTGTGCACAGAACTATTTCATTCACTACAACACCTATTTCCATTTTAGGGGTTCTGTTGGTTCCCAAAATTTACCTGAGCAGAATTGGCTTGCAGTTTTAAATAAAATGGATAATAAAGTTCAGAGGTGGAAACATTATAAATTCTAGAAACTGAAGAGAGTTCAGATTTTTAAACAATTCCTGTTACCTTGCCTACACAATATTTGGCATTTCTGTACCCTGTCCAACTACCTTGAAGTGAAACTGTACAGTATTAGTTTTCAGTTTTTTTGGGAAATAGGTTAAATCCCATTAAAAGGTATTATACTTACCTGGATAAAGTCAAGGGAGGGGTCGGGATGGTAGATCCTGTGGTTTTCTGTTCTTCCCTTTTTCTTGCTTTTTCTTTTGGAACTGTACTTAACTCCCAATATTCCAGAATTTAGCTGGTTGAAATTTTACTATCCAAGTATTCATCGAAATGGATTGGATTGGCTCCAAAACCTAATATTTCCTTTTCTACTCCCCTTTCTTTAAACCGATTGTTTGGAAATTATATATGTGCAATTGTCCAAATCACAAATTATTAATTCTCCAACAAAACTATATTCCACTATTATTTCTCAAATCTATCCTCATTCCCCATGTTTAAAACTGCCCAGTACTATATTATCTGGTGTTGGCACAATTAAATAACCCCGTTTACCTTACATGTGGGAGAGCATAATGGCTGATAATGTATGGTCGGTTACAAGTTAGAGGGACAGCTAAGTATAAAATGAAGGAAGAAAGGTTTTGTCCTTATTTAGAGTGTACGGCACAAGAAGAAACCATGGAACATTTTTTTATTCATTGTTCTTTTGCCTCTAAACTATGGGTGTATTTGGCAACTATCTGGCACTTCCCATGGTTGAAACATATTTCTTATGAATTGTTAGTATTGGGATCTTTACCCCATGTCTTGCTACATTTCTACTTCAACTGTACAAATTTTCTTAGCATGTCTTAGATTTTGTTTATGGCAGTTAGATGCCAGTGGGTTTTGTATCAAAAAAGCCAACTTTTTTAGGCTTCAGCCACTATGTTATTTGTGAATTAAATAAAGTTTATCTAAAAGATGCTCAGATTTATGGGACTAGGAAAGTTCAAATCTGGTGGAAGGGGTTTCAGCATAAGATAAAATTTAAATGACGGATTACTTTCTTTTCTTTTATGCTTTTTGTTAAAAGATAACTGTGTATCACTTGCTTTTTGTTCAGTACCTTTGTTGATTTGTATAAGCTTTTGTGCTTTTTGCTGCTGTTTTTCTTGATGTGTTTTTTCCATGCTTTATTTCAATAAAGAAGCAATTTACCCCTACTCTTTTCGATATGTGCCATGGGATCTTTAACATCCACCTGAACTACCACCAATCCAGGCAGATGGGACCTCGGTTTAACATCTCATCCGAAAGACGTGCCAGAAGAAGGCCCCCAGGACCTCCTCCGGCTGTGGCTGCCTCACTATCGAAACCTTGGAGGAACAGAGTGCAGGAATACACTATTTTTAAGCGAAAAAGATGTTCCAGGACTAGAGGGCATGGGATGAAGTTGGAGGGAGGATGATTCAGAGGAAATGTGAGGAAGAATTTCTTCACAGAATGGGTGGTGGACAAGTGGAACACCCTGCCAGAGGAAGTAGTGGGGGCTGAAACAATAGCGGGATTTAAGAATGCATGGGATAGACATAAAAGAATTCTGGAGGTCAGGGGTAAGGGGCAACAGACTTCTAGGAAAACATAAACTGAACTTACAAGCTCAAATGGGCAGAATGGGTGGGCCATAGGCCCTTATCTGCAGACATTGTCTATGTATCTATGGTCCCTTTTCCTTTCTGGTAAGTTTTGGACCTGGCCAGGTTAATGACCACTCTGTCCAGCCCACAACAGATGTCCTTGTGTTGCAACGCTTGCCCAGCAGCCATTTTCTGTGGGGCTACCACCTCCCCCAGCCAGAAGACCCCTGCTGCCATGACCACAAAAATGGCCCAGAACAGGGCCACCTCCTGTGCCAAGGTGCACACCTGTTGTGTTGTCCCCAGCATCTTTTCCAGCAGCTTCCCTCTTATGGAGTGCCTCCAAACTGCCCTTGCAGCCTGCCCCCTCTGCCAGCCCACTGCTATCCATTTGATTGCCCTGCTGGCCTCTTCGCTAGGCCAACCCCTGTCCTGGCATGTCCAACTGATACCTGCCAGCTGCACCACCACTGTGGTGTGTGCCAATCCTTCCTTCCACTTTTCCACAATAAACCTCCTTACCTGCTCCTCCCAGACTGGCTTGTCCCAGCCCCACTCATGCTTCCTTATGAATTCTTGAAATCTCATCCACCCTGCCTCATACACCCTTAGCATGTTGTCTGACCAGGTGCCCTGGTACAGCGCCTTGGCTGTGTCCCTCCAATCTCCCATAACTGGTCCAGGATCCTGGTCCTGTGTGTAGCTGCTTGCGGCCTCAGCTCCTAAAACTTTCCAAGCTGTAAACGGGAAGGACTGTCAGCCACATCGTTCTTCAGCCCTTCAATATGCTGAGATCTAAAAGACAAGTTCAGCTGCAATCCCAACAAAACCACGTGCCTGAGCAGCCTGCCTACTGTCTCTGTCATCGTTCCTTGCCTATTAATAACCTCCACCACCCGTTTATTGTCGCACCAAAACAGGATCTGCTTCCCCTTCATCATATCACCCCACACTTCCATGGCCACCCATATCGGAAATATTTCCAAGAATGTGATGTCTTTTTATACCCACACTCCTTCCAGTGCACTGGCCATGCTTCAGGCATCCAGCAGCTTGGAAGTATGCCCCATCCCCAGGGCACCTGAAGTGTCCCTTGAATAACTCCAAATCCGTATTACACTCCCACTCATCCTGCCAGAATGTGACCCCTTTATAGCCATCAAGAAACTCCCCCGATACCTGAAAATCCTCCTGTACCCCGTGTGACACATCCACCCAGTGGTGCAGTTGCTTGGCCTTCCTTGTGGCCCTCCTCAACCTCCTTGTGAATACCCTTCCTGGGCTGATGGCCTTGCAGGCAAAATTAAGGTGCCCCAGCAGTAGCTGCATCTGTACTAGTGGCACCCTCCTCCTCCCAGTCACCTGGGCCAGCAGGCCCTTAAGGCATACAACTTTGTCCCTGGGCAGCCTGAAACAACCCTCCTCTGTGTCCACCTCTATGTCCAAGAATTCTAATCTCTGGTCGGGGCCCTCTGTCTTGCCTGGTGCCAGTGGTATCCCTAGCCAATGGCACATCTCATTGAAGTCCCCTAGCATCCCCTGTGCCTCCTCTCTTGACTCCCCAGCGAGGAGGAAATCATCCAGGTAATGCACTATCCTGCCCCGAACACCCACTGTACCCAGGTGCTGAAAGCTTCAAAAGTGAAACAAGCCACTGAGCACCCCATTGGCATGGCTTTGTCAAAATATATGTTCCCCTGGACTTGGAAACCCAACAGGTCCCAATCCTCTGGCCTGATGGGCAAGAGTCAAAATGCTGACTTGATATCCATCTTCGCTAACCATGCCCCATCAATTGCTTTAATGAGTGTTATGGCCTGCTCCAGCGAGGCATACAACACTGCCCTAAGGTGACCCGGTATGCCCTCATTCAATGACACACCATCTGGATAGGATAGGTGGTGGATCAATCAGAATTTTCCTACCACCTTCTTGGGAATGATGCCCAATGGGAAACCCTAAACTGTGCATGAGGGGCCCTAACGGCCCCTCCATTCAGCCCACCTTGACCTCCTTGTTAATCTTGGCACCCACTATCCTCTTTCCTTTAATGACCCCAAATTCTTTGTCCACTTCTGTGCCCATCTCCCTTAGAAACCCAGTTGGAACCCTGCCTGGAACCTGCCCCTCTGAGCAGTTCCACGGCTCCCCTATTTCGGGTAGTCTGTGGTCCATTCCTCGACCACTGCTAGGGAAATGGGTGTCTGTGCCAGCACGTACCCCCACTATCCTCCCTTTGCCTCTTCACTGATGCCAGCCACTGGAGGCATAGTGCTTCCCCCTTTGGCTACCCCTAGCCCCCGCTTTGCCCCCCTGTGCACTCCTGAAAGGACAGCTCATAGTAGTGCCCCTTGCTCATGCCCCCTCTCTTGCCACCCTGCCAACAGGTGGAGACTGGGTGAGACCTTCCACATTTTGAGCAGACACGCCTGAACTTACATCCATTCCAAGTGCAGGTCGCCTTGTTAAACCCTCAGCAGGTCTTGGACCCCACGACCAAAGGGTTCTTCCTTGTGGGCTCCACCCATTGCCCGTTCGCCTCCCTGAGAGGGTCCTCACCCACAACTCCAAGTGGGTGCAGTCCCATCTGAGATCCCTTTTCACTGCCATGCACTTCTGAAAGGCCTCATCATACTTGAGCCACCCGTACCCTGCCTTTGCATTGTACGCATCTCTGATGATGGACATGTATGTCAGTAAGGGGATGGTGAGCTCCAGCTGCTTCTTGAGCACCAACACGCTGTATATGATGAAACCCCCTTGACAATTCTCAATGGTCTTACCCTTGTTTTTGCCTCCTTGGTTGTGTGCCCTATGACTGACAAAGCCACTGCCAACTCTGACTTACCCACCAACTCCTTCTGTTCATATTTTTTGGCTGCATCTTTATCCACCAGTCTGAAGATGCCGATGTATTCCTTGATTGATGTCAGGATGTGGTCCCTCACAGAGCAGTCTGAAGGGCCCCTTGGACAGCTTCTTGCTCGTCGGCTTTGCCCCCACCCCCTCAGTTCCTGCCCCAGCCCCCTTTGTCTTTTAGGCCTGCATGGCCCTCTCCATCTTCTCGATCCCGGCATCCCCCAGCCCACCCAACAACCCCTCCAAATATTCCCTCAGATTGTTCTCATTAGTGAGGTCCACATCATTCTTACCCCTGTCCGGGCTTTCCTCACCCAGCTCTGGTGTGGGCAGAGGTGCTGGGATGGGGGCAGGGGGTAGCACTTCCTTCCTGGGTCTCTTGCCCCCCTTCCTCTGCCTGGCGCTCCTCTCACTCCTTCCACTTTCTCTGTGCCTCCTCCTCTGCCTCCCTCTGCTTTGCCACCGCCACCAACTCAGACATCTGCCCCATCAATTTAGCTGCCTCCTGCATCATCCTTTCACTGGACATCTGGGGTTGCTTGAGTGCCATCTCTGATATTCTGACACTGCATTGTATATGGGTGAGAAACACCTGTTCAGACCTGTACACATACCTCCCACCCAGCCAAGACTGTAGCGACCTCAGGCCATCATCTGTTATTTTGCTCCCCCTTTGGAGCCTGCCCCCCCATGCAGTCCACTTGGCTTTGTGGCCCGGCTTATGAAGGAACATCGCTGTAAAAGTCCATTCGCTTCCTCGGCCTTGCTCAATGCTTCCCCTAACCAGCAAAGCCCTCCTTCACTTATCTCCCTCCCCGTGAGTTGTTTAGTTTTTTTTTATTCCTCTTAGCTGACATCCATGCCCTGTTCATAGCCAGTCTGGCTGCCAATCGCAGGCTGTGCACCCCTTAAAATCTGTCCTGTGGGAGCCCTAGGCTCCCCCATGACTCCCCGCTCTCCCTTTCAGGCCATACAAGCCCCTCACTCCATGTGTTCAGGGTTATCCCCCCCAACAGGCCACTTGCTGTGTAGCCCTAGCACCCCCGCTGTGGTATCGCTAGGAGGCAGCCCACCTGGTAGAGCCGTTATGTTTTGTTTTTTTTTGCACCCGCAGCACCCTTTGTCCCCCATCTCCATAGGCTGCCATGTAGAAAACTTCATATTCCTGATCCATAGACGGCATCAGTTCCCCACACGCCACGAGAAGGTAGCTCCTCAAAGTAGATGCCCTGTCCTCCTCTTCTTCATGGTTGCTGTGTCTTGGGGTTTTCTTTTATTTATTTATTTTTTAAAAGAAAACAGTCCCGATCCAGGCCTCAGCCTGCTATGCCATTTTGGCCTGCTCAGCCACACTCATGTCCCGTTGGCCCACTACCTCAGGCTGACCTCACCCACGGCCAGATAGGCCCAGTCCATGGCCCCACATGGCTGCCAGCCTTCCACCCATGGAAAACCATTGTCTCCACGTGACTGTAATGCCCTCACTGGACTGTACAAACAACCACCAACCATGCAGTAAAAGCTGCTCCCTGGCCCTGATCATGGCATTATCGAGATCCCCCTTCCTATTCCCGCCGATGCAGGCAGTTCCGCCCTCTAACCATAATAGCTACTCCCAAACCAATAAACACCCCGACTGGCCCAGTCTTTATCTTCTGCTTTTATTTCATCCAGTTTTTGCTTTATGCTTTTTAAACAAAAAATGCTGAGCAGCACCGTCACAGCCATCTGACTCCAACTCCCACACCAGCTTCAGCTCCTGCCTCCTTTGTGGGCCCAAATGAATGCCATGCTCCACCTAGGCTGCCCGCATCATGTGGCCCTCCCCCAAGGCCTGTAGGCTGACCACTCAACTGCACATCTTGTCCCACCATGCCACGCCAGCCCAACTGTCCAGCAACCACCATTGCTGCAGAAGTGACCACCATGTGCACAGCATCCGCAGGCTCCAGCTGCTTCCCTTTACTCCCATGCTGGAGTAAATTGCAGACCCCCAGCCAAGGGATTAGGCCCCGGTGGATGCCATGGTGCTGAATTGGCAGGAAAAACCCTGTATGCATTTCCTCCATTCCCCTTGTTGCTCAGGTTCCTGATCAAGCTCAGGACCCAGTCAGCCACTATGATTCTGATAACTCCAGATTGGGCCAGGCAGCCTTGGCACTCACTGCTGCTTTCTCTGCCAGTGACCCAACCAATACACCTTCCACACAAATACAATCTCCTCACATCCTCCCAGGGGAGGATTCTGTACCCAAACCTCAGGTCCCTCGGACTCAAGGCATGGCTCTTGAAGACCTAGAGTATGCTGATTTACACCTCTCAGAGGAGTACTCAAAATGGGTGTCATCCCAGAAGACTGATGGGGGGTGCATGTAGTCCCTCTGAACGAAAGTTACAGTCGGGAGGAGGTGGGGAACTACAGGCCAGTCATCCTCACCTCAGTGGTGGGAAAGATCATGGAGACACTGCTGAAAGAAAGGATAGTGGCACATATGGAATCCAGCGATGCTCAGTATCTGAGGCAACATGGATTCACAGCAGGAAAGTCATTTCAACTGAATTTAATAAATTTTTTTGATTGGGTGACTAGGGAAATAAATGAGGGAGGGGCGGCAGATGTTGCCTACCTAGATTTCAACAAAGCCTTCAACACCATTCCAAGTAGAAGGCTGATTAACAATATGGGTAGTTTGGGCATGGGAGACAAGATGGTGAACTGGGTTAGGAACTGGTTAACCGACAGGAGACAGAGGGTGTTGGTAAATGGGGTACAATCTGGGAAGGGGAGGTGACCAGTGGGGTAACACAGGGATCAGTACTTGGACCAGTCCTGATCAATGTCTTCATTAGTGACATTGCAGAGGGGCTGGAATTAAAGGTCTGCCTGTTTCCAGATAACATTGACATCTGCAACAGGGTGGATACTCCATAAGGGGTGCAGAAAATGAAGAGGGATCTGAAGAAGCATGAAAGATGACTGGAGGTGTGGCAACTGTGGTTCAATGCAAAGAAGAGCAAAATAATGCACCTGGGTTGAGGGAACCCAGGGGAGAGCTACAGGTTGGGGGAGAGGAGGCGAAGGTCACCAAAGAGGAAAGTGACCTAGGAGTTATAATATCTGATGACCTTAAGGTATCAAAGCAGTGCACAAAGGCAGCAGGGACTGCCAGTGGCATGCTGGGGTGCATAGGCAGTGATATCATTAGCAGGAGGTGGGAGGTGGTGATGCCATTGTATAAAACATTGGTAAGGCCTCACCTGGAGTACTGCATGCAGTTCTGGAGGCCACACCTGCTCAACAACATAGATAAGATGGAGACTATCCAGGGAAGGGCAACCAAGATGGTACAGGGCTTGCATCACAGAACGTATGAGGAGAGACTAAGGGACATCAATATGTACTCACTGGAGGAGAGGAGACAGCGGGGGGACATGATTGAAACTTTCAAGTACCCCAAGGGCATAAACAAGGTGCAGGTGGGGGATCTTTTCCAAAGTAGAAAAAGTACTAGAACAAGGGGGCACAATATGAAATTGGAAGGGGGTAGATTAAAATAATAACAATTTGATTTAATTAAATCCCCCTTTTTGTTCCCTTAAGCCAACTGGCAATGTCTAAAAATACCAATGAAAATAGAAACTGAACCATCTGGTTTAAAAAAGATTTTGTACCAGTGAAAGACCAACAAACAACACAGTACTTCCTGTACTCATATAAATTGGTTCTGGAAAGGGAGGTAGGCTTGTTTTCAACTGCTTAATTTGCTGCACTTATGAAAGATGTACTGTTTGTTTTTAAACAGTTTTGTGACACTGCTCTATTTCTTGATCTGCTGCTATCATACAGCTTTCTCCTTGCTACAATTTTCCCCACTCTGTCAGAATTTTTCAATGGCTCATGTGTTGTAACTGTCACCTTTTACATTGCAAATTGCACTGTTTCACAATTGTAATTTGTACTCTCCTGGATCATGCCCGAAAATAGGCATATTATTGTCCCATATACCTACCCGGTAATCAAAAGCCAAATAAATAAATTACAGCCACCAGAAAATTTAAATTTATGCACCAACAGACTTTATGGGAGGTAATGCTCTTTTGCTGTGTCTGGGGGGAAATTTATGAAACAGCAGAAAAAGTGCTCTATAAGAGTAAAACAAAATCTGTCAAGGGAGAGTCAGATTAAAAAAGATCTTGAAGAGAACGCTGAATCTAGTAAGAAATCCATCCCCCATCAGCTGAGCAAGGCACCACAAGTGTGCATCATCAATTACTTATTCAAGCAGTAAGACAAAGTTTCACGCAAATATAAGATTCAATTTTGTCTCTGAAGAATTCTGTTACTAGGCTGGTTATTAAAATGGATTATCTTGATATGAATATCAAGGATGTAGAACAAGGATTGGTATAACCAAAGATAAATTACCCCATAGTGAAATGTCTGTTAAAGCCAATATGCAAGTATTAGCTGCCTAAACCACAAAAGTATTGGAGTTAGAGACCTGAGCAAGATGCAGCAGTTTTACATTGGGGAGAGATACCAGAGGGAGTGGAAGGATTTCAGCCTGTTCTATACAATGTACCCAGGAATATGATACTGAAAGAATTTTTCACGAAATTTGTGGAATTAAACTATGATCCAATCTTCATTCTGTTACATCCTAAAACTGAAATTGAATTAGGAATGATAGCTACATTTTTATCAGCTTTTATTATAGGTAAAAATAAACAGAATATTTAGTGCATACCATTATTACATACAGTACTAACATATGGAATTGTAAATTGATTGTTTTGATCTGTTACTTATTTATGTTCTTTTGCATAAATTAATAATCTTTTCAACCTATTTATAACTATGTGATAGTAATGTCCTCAATGTTCTTTGGATGAACAATAAAACCTTTTACTTACTGTTCTATTTTTTTAATTGCTTTCTGAAGCTATGAAAAGGCTGTTCCCAGAGTAAAAAGCCAGACTAGATAGGGCTCATAGAGCTGCATATAATCTGAACTACAGAGGTAATTTACTAAGATTTATTTTCATAAAGCCCCTCTGGTACCAAGATAGGCAATTTTGAAACATGTATGAATGGATAAGGGGCTACTTGTTACAGGATGGGTTATACAGGTCTATCCAGATTTTCCTGCACAAGTGATGGCAAAAAAAGCAGCATTTTCAATAGTTAAGCAAGTGCTTCTATGGAGAGGTATTGGATTTACAATCATCCCCAGCTAAACTGAACATTTATCTGACTGGGAGGCTAAGGATTTTTGCCTCCTTGCTGGAAATGGAGCAAGGAATTAGAGCTGCATTTTCAGAACAATCTGGCTTGGACTAGAGACAGCAACATGAATCCTCACATTCTTCTTCTTCTCATCCTACGTATCAAAAGAAGCCAGACGAAGATGATAGGGAAAAGAATTCCATTTCTAAGGATAACTCTCCTTCTAAGGATTCAGCACAGGGTTCTCAAGTTTTGAATTCAACTGAGAATCAGCAAATTGATCCTGCAGCATTTGCTCACTAAAAACATTAACATGTCTCTAATAGTACTAGTCATACAGGCCTTAGAAGTTATTCTAGATTATGAATCATTGTCAGTTATTTACTTTAATTTGTTCTAAAATAGAAGAAGGATATAGCATATTAAAGTAATTTTCTGAAGGGGTGTGGAGACTAGTTAAAAGAGAAATGTAACTTAAAATAAGCTCTAAGGTACTGTTACTATGTCTCTTTTCTGATTTGTCATACACGTACTGGTGTAAGGATACTGTTTGAACTGCTACACTTGTACCACCTTAGTCTCACTCACTGGGCACTAGCTGCAATGACTATTTGTAGCTAGAGGGAGGGAGGATGGGGTATAGACTGGGCATTAAACTTTGTATTAATTTTTTCTATTGTTTGTTAGGGTTTTCACTAGGAGGGACTTCTGGGGATTTGGGGGGCATTAAAACTTTATTTGTTCAGCAAATGCTAAATGCTGACATCTTACAGAAACATACTACTCATATCAGTGTCAATGTCAGTGGCTCAACAGGTTGCACACCTGCCTCTGAGGCCAGAAGATTGAAAGATTGTGGATTCAAGCCCTACACCAGGCACTTGTGGTAAATCCCAATACTGACACTGCAGTGCATCATGAGGGGGATGCTGCACTCATAAGGTGTTTTCTTACAGATGAGACATTAAACTGAGGTCCTGTCTGTCGGTTCTGGTGGTTGTTCAGGTTGATGTTAAAGATTCCATGGCACTTTTCGAAAAGAGTAGGGCCATTTTTTATTAAAGCAAATATAATGCAGTCAATAAACAAAATCATACAAACAAAACAGTTCTCTTAGTTACAAAAAATGAAATTAACCAAAAAAAATTGAAAGGGCAAGTAAGTAATCCACTGCTGAAGAAGAAGACAAAAAGCAGAAAACATAAAACAGGTTAGACAGTCAAAAACCAAGTACAGTGTCTCCAATGCAACATAAAAGTCGATACAGCAGATATCCTTTTCTCTTTATTAAAATGGAGGTTAAACTAAAGGATATCTTTGATAATATACTTATATCCAACAATTATTTTTGTTGCAATAGGTAAGTACACCTAGATTGTCACAGAGAAAAGCAACATGAAGCAAAAATAAACCGCTAAGTGCTGGGATGAAACTTAGACAGCATAGGCGGGTATAACCCCAAAATAAGAACTTAATAAGTAATGGGGGAGAGACACTGTTCTCCCCAGCTGTCCACTAATAGGGTCCAAACATTTTGTGAAAAGGGGCAATGTAAAAACAAATGTGTCATGGCCTCTAATATATTAGGACACAAAGCATATGGACACATTCATTCTTCCAGTGCCTTATGCTTGTGCATGTCATGCACCCCAAGTCTCCCATGGCAGGAAAGCCAAGTCACATCCCATAACTTCAAAGGGATCCTTTTATCAGTGAGTGGTAAAAATATTTTAGCAAGATTTTCCTCCTGGTCACCTGGTACCCAAGGGGGTTTGTAATACCAGTCCCAAAGGCTTGTAGAATAAAATGTCTTCCTGGTATGTGCCATTATAAATTGTGGTATAAGCTGTCACTGTCTTAATTTAAGAAGGGATGAATTCAAACAAGGAGGGATATGTAAGGCTCTAAATTTTCTTGGAATCAAAAAGGGTTCTTTGTTCCAGACATCCAATACATTTTGAAGCCTAAATTTTAAAATAACATACCAGGGAAGCAGATCACCCCTAATAATGGAAAATAATTCCAGTATATAAACAAATTAGAAACAAATAATATAGGGTGGAGCATATGGACCTCACCATAATAGTAAACATGATAAGTATAAAGTTGTTTAATGATGTTCAACCAACTGCCTCAAAAACCTGTGAAGAACAAATTATTAATCTTTGCTTCAAAAGTCAAAGGAAGTGGGAAAATGTAGGCTAAATGCAAAAAAATTGGAATATCACATTTCTCGATAAGAAAACTCATTTCCATTTTGAAATGGACATATTTACAAGACTGAATAATTCCTGTAGCTGTCTCCACTATCTTGTTCCAATTAAATGAGGCATCATCTGGACTGCTGAAATATATTCCTAAGATTTTGATAGGTATATCAGATATTTCAATATTGGTGATGCGTTGCCCTGGATCCTGTCCATCAGAGGAAAATGATCGAATCCCTCTACTTTTATCATAATTCAATTTTGCTCCCAGATACTGATTCACAATCAGAGATTAGTGCAACAAGTGCAGGACCCCCAATATAAATGCAGACATTGTCCACACACTGAGGGAGTCAACTGCCTGTTAGAAAGCCATATTCTGGGTATACAAGGGTGAGATAACATTTTCTAAAGAAAAGTATCTATTTGAAAAACATAAAGGAAGGGGCTTAGGGGACAGCCTTGGCAAACCCCTTTTTGCCCCAAAAGATTTCTCCCAGGGATCCTAAATTCAGGCCTTACTATATAACATACATATCCATGTAATAAACGCCATTGAAACATGATATCTATACTTGGTATCTATGCTTGGTTTAGAACAGTAGAAGACAATATGCCCATATAAAGTGTTCCCCACCTTAGTGGGTACATGTTGATCTATTCCCCATCAAATATTTATCAATCTTTCTCTTAAATTCTGTCAATGTTTTGCTATTTACCACCTCCATTGGTAAAGTGTTCCAAACTCTCCCTGTTCTATTTATGAATGAATAATATTCACCATTCTTTGTTACAGTTTTTAACCTAATCTGCTTTTCATACCTTCTCAACCCCTTTGGCTTCTCTTGCATCTCCAACCCCATTTCACTTATCAGTTCTTTATCATTTATTATTTTAAATAACATCATCAAATCCTCTCTTACCTTTCTTTGTTCCAAAGACCAAAGTCCTGTCCTTTTTAATCTTTCACTAAATTCATATCTACCTAAAGTTCCAATCATCCTTGTATATCTCCTCTGCACTCCTTCGACCCTTTTTTTCTCCATCTTAGTATGTGGATTCCATAACTGGGACCCAAAGTCCAAATATGGCCAAACAGAAGTTCTATGTACTGGTACCATACATCCAACTGACTTATTTATTAAACTCTTTTTAATATTTCTCACCATATTACTGGCTTTTTGTATAACCACTGTTTGTTGTTTATTATAGTTCAGTTTCTTATCAATTACTATCCCACAGTCTCTTTCTTCATTAACTTCCTTCAATTCTTTTCCATCTAAAAAATATCTGTTTTTACTCTATTTTCTTTTCCTAGGTACATTAGACCTGCTTTTTCTATACTGAATTTTATCTTATTCTTTCTAGCTCACATCTCAATCTTTTTTAAATCCCCTTTTAATCTTTCCTGCTGCTCCAAGGTTCTTACTGATATGCTTTTAAAACTTGAAACAAATAAAATTGATCAACCCAACTGAATGCTTTCACCTGGTCAAGATGAGAGCAGGGACAACCGTATTTGTACAAAGGAAAAGGTCCCTAAGAAAAATAAGATTGTGGAAAATAGACCTGCTTGGAATCATGCAACACTGTACCAGGGATAGTACTGTATCCACATTTGTGGACAGTCATGCCAGCAGGATTGAAGCCAACATCTTACAATCCACATTTAGGAGACTTATTAGTCTCCAATTTGTGAGATCAGATTTATCTCCTTTTTTAAACAATAATATCATAATAGCTTGTGCCATAGAGCCTGAAAAGTAATTTTATTGTAGCATAACATTGAATTCTTAAGTTAAACAGGGCAGTAAATAATTTGTAAAGGTCTGATAAAATTCAGCCATTAAACCATCCTGCCCAGGAGAGGAACATTTATATAAAGCTTTAATGGGCTGGGTAATTTCTTCTGGTGTGATATCCAGCATTAATTTTACCTGCATCTCCTGTGGGATATCAAGTATATCCACCTCCCATAAATACATCTCATCCCAGACTGCCGAGGAAAACATGCCAAACATAGTTTCCAGATAGGATTGTCCAATCTCTTGAACCCTATCTTGAGCTACCTGTAAGATCTGCAAGAATGGATCTCTAATCACCTCTAGCCGTGTATAATGAAGTCTATCTTTACAACTCTTAAAGATATCCAGAGCAGGTTTTTTGCCTTGAGTACCATACTGGGTTTCCATCTTTAGTGTATTCACTCTGTTATACTGCTAAGAGCCCATATCTGCCTTAATACCATCGATTTGTGTTTTAAGGTCCAGTTTTAGTTCGTGAGCCATGACAATTAGATCAAATAACTTTTTTCTTAAAGTTAAGTATTTAAAATTGGAATCATGGAGTTTCTTTCCAGCTGAGGCCACAAACAAGGGTCTAACAATAAGTTATTATTTAACTTATACCTGGACCTGGCAATGCTTCCTCAGCTCCCAGCATTGTGCCAGGTGTACAGTAATACATAGCTACTGTTACAATTGTAGTCAAAACTAGGTCCATAGGTTGAATAGTCACAATTCCAGTTCCAACAGATTCAACAGCTCAAATTCCTCCAGCTCCTCCACCAACCTCCTCTCAGTCTGGCATCTTGGAAATGGCTGACAAAGACTCCCCCTACAAAAGAGTAGGGGAATTTTATTGAAATAAACAACTATAGTACATCACAGTATGCTTGTCACAATTTGAGACTAGTACAGATATAATCAAAACAAATCCATTAGTAAGCAAAATAAACACAAGAGTAACACACTTTTAAACAGTCGTTTGGTGTAACTAAAAAACAATTCCTTTTACCTAATTTCTTTAAGGAAAAAGAATAAACTATTTGGTAATGAGACAATATTCTATGTAATTGGAGCATCTGAGTTTGTAAACCAAGGTAAACATTTCCATCTTTCAAGTAGGACTACTCTATTCACTGTACTCATTTCACTGTAATATATATATATATTTTCAAATCATTTGTCACTTTTTCAATAACTCAAAATGTGTGATATTCTTTTGTTGTAAGGCAAACAGGCACCTGGCATTCCAAATATGCCATTTGAAAAGTAACATAATTAAGCTAATTGTTTGTATGTTCTACTTCTTCCACTGTCCCAGGAAATACTCATGCATAATATTTTCATAAGACCCTTTCTGAAGCAAAGGTTCTGACCATTCTAAGGTCACTAGATCCCCAAACCCTGAGATATAGGAACACTGAAAAAACAGATGTAGTATTAGTATCATTTCCAATTGTGTCACACAGTGTGGTCTACTTCATAACTTCTATTTTACTTTTTTAGGTTTATGGTTGGCCTTGACATTTAGCATTTCATGGCAGCTAAGCTAATTGAATGTTCCACATATGTGGAAGAACTCTTGGGTTGTTTAAAAGTTGGTGTAATGACGGCTGAGTAGCAATAGGACAGGGTGAGATATATCTCACCAGGGGGACATGTGGAAGTCAATATTTTTGTATATAGCTTTGTTCTCTGTAGTGTCACCAGCTTGTGGCTTGTAGTCTTTCATTGCCTTAATCTGGAGAATGTATCTTTTACATATAGTGGAGCCAAGGCAGATTGCTTAACCACTTTCAGTGAGCCTAATTTCCTCTGTCTAAACCAGGTCTGACAGCTATTATGTAGCCATGGTTCCCACCCAATGTCCTGGTTGACTAGTAGTGGGTTTAAGTTAGCAGTAACAATATGCTTTTAAAAAATGTGATGGGATCCACTATGTTCAACCCTCCTTGTTTTATAGGGAGGTATGCAATATTTCATTTAATCAGGTTGAGCTGACTCCCCCATAAGGCCTGAAAAAAGAAATTCTAAGCACCGTTGTTTTCATACTTCTGGGAGGGGGGAAGATGTTGCTGATGTAGAAAAATATAGGCATTAAGAATGTTTTAAGCAAGTATACTCTTTTTTTCTTCCCCATTTTCCGTTTGTTCCATTGTGCTATTTTTTTGTTCCCTTGCTCAATTTGACTTTCCCAGTTTAAAATGTCTAAATTACTATTGCCAAATGTAACCCCTAATATGGTTACAGGGCCTGTCTGGATAGATATACCAGCTATGTGTGGGATTGTTACCTGACTGTTTTCTAATTCTCTACCTACACATTTATGAAGGTTAAGAGATGCCCCAGAATATTTTCTAAATGTCTGACAAATGTTTCTGGACTCAGTTATTGAGTCTTCTATTTGTATCAATTAACAAATATCATCTGCATAAGCAAGTACCTTATATGGAAGAGTACCTTCTTCATTCTTTAGTGGTTTTAATAAAGTTGAGTTGTTCGAAGTTCTAAGTAAGAAGTCCAAACAAAAGCCATACAAAATGGGGCTGAGGGGGCAACCCTACCTGACACCTCTCTTGACACTAATAATAGGCCCTTTCCAGCCAATAGCCATGCAGTGTCAGTGGCTCAGCAGGTAGCACAATCACCTCTGAGGCCAGGAGATCAGTAGGCTGTGGGTTCTATCCCCACACTGGGTATTTGGGTTAATATTCCAATACTGACACTGTAGTACAGCATGAGGGGGGTGCTGCACTCCTGAGGTGCCGTCTTTCGGATGACATGTTAAACCAAGGTCCCATCTGCCTGTTCTGGTGGTAATTCAGGTGGATATAAAAGATCCCATGGCACTTCTCAAAAAGAGCAGGGGAATTTCCCCAGTGCAATGGCCAAATTTCCTCCATTCATGAAAAATACCACCAGCAGCTTAATCTGGTTCAAGGTCAGTTGGCATTCATCTGTATCCCCCTCCCTCGGGTCGTACCTGAAAATAGGCAGGATTTGTCTAGTGCAATTACCTGTTCAACAAAAACTAAATAAAATAAATAAATAAAATAACAACTGGTGTGACAGTAGCCATTTTGTATAAGCTTTTGATCCAGCATATAATATTGGCTGGAATACCATACCTACCCAGAGAATACCACAAAAAGTTGTGGTTCGCTGAATTGAAAGCTTGTTCCTGATCCAGTGAGACCAGGAATTCTTTTAGCCTATTTGTATTCCCTCTTTTAACTATTTCATGTAATAAAATTTAATGATCTGTGATACGTTGACCAGGGGTTGGTCAAGATTGCGCTTTTGTAATTAACTGTTTGGTCACCAGTTGTAGTCTATTTGCAATAATTTTAGCTAACATTTTCAAATTTGTATTCACTATGTTGATTGGCCAACAATTTTGAATCCGCTGTTAGTTTTTCTTTTTGTGCAGATAAGTTAGAATGCCCATGTTCATATAGAAAGATATACCTTCAGTCTGCAGGATGTGATTGTAAACCTCGACTAGTTCTGTAGCAATATCAGGCCCTTTTTTTTATTTCACTAGACAGCCCGTCTATTCCTGGTGCTGTTCCATTTTTTAAAGAGGAGGTAACCATGCTGACCTCAGCACTTGTAATGTCTTCTTGTAGGGACTGCACTGTCTCATATGGTAGATAGAGTTTTGCTAGATTTTGGAATACCTGCTGTCAAGCAGCAAATGGGTCATATAAGGTTGCTGAGTAATATGTTATTATTTTTGTAATCCCTTCATTTGTAACTTGGGGGGTACTATTTGTATCAACTGAACACTCAATTGTTTTTTTTTTTATTCTAGCCAGACAAATTTCATAAGGACAAATTATGCCCCTTTTCCCTTGGGAACCAAACATCTGTTGTTGCTGCAGGTTTTTTGCCTTTTGCATATGACATTGGGTCAATTCCTTTTTTAGTAAAGTTATTTGTTTATAATAATCTTGTTTGATTTTGTAAGACAGTGGGCTGGATATTCAAACTGCACCCAAAATGTGCGCAATAGCAGAAGCAAGCTCAAGTCCAATGCGCACATGCGCAATAGATGCGCTATTCAAAAATGGAGCAAGCCAAATTTTGCAAACAGCCAACGGCTGAATATTGCACAACCTGTGCCATAGCGCAACCAGGAAGGGGAAGCTGAGCAGATATGATGCGCTATAACGCAACAAGGGCAGCCCAGCTGAGCAGCCCAGAGGTGCCATAGCACAAGCAGGGAGCCCCCCAGCAGCAGAGCAATGGAACTGCACAACCAGGGGGGTAGGCAGGGGCCCACCACCCATGCCACAGATGGGCACAGGAACACACTGCAGAACTGACAATGCACCCCCACACCCCAAGCACAGCACAACTGGGGGAGGGACGGAATATCCTCTGGCCCATGGGGACAAGCAAACAAAGCACAGCTGGGCCATGTTGCCCCAGCACACACACCAGCAAGCTGAGACTGCCACACAAGGGGGGTGGACCACCCCATGGCACAGCAGCTCCCCCTGTGCACAGCACACCCTGCACCGTGACCCCAAGACACCCCCCATGAGCAGTGACCATCACTGTAGGAATCCCCATGCATACCCCCCACTGTCACACTGCAACCTCGTGTACCACAGAACCATACAAGCCAGAGCCACTATGAGCACAGAGCAGTGGGTAGCAGCACACGGCAATGCAACAATGGTAGACACAGTGCCAACACGCACAAACCCCCTGAGGCACAGCTGAGAGACCGAACATGTGTCACCACAAGAGGTACCCCACACAGGAAAGGGCATGCCCCTGACACCACTGCCATTGATACAGCACCCTGCACAGTAGACAAGTGTCACAGTGTGACCCACCATGAGCCACAGCAGCCAGCACAGACACCCACAGTGCTGCATGGAAGAATGCAGCACACCGGATGCAACACAGTGCAGGGGAAAACACACACCCATACCCTCGGGGACAGCAACACAGGGACGCAGTAGTATGGCAACCAAGCCCCCAGTGTGGGCCCATGTAAACTGTGCACATACAGCCTGCAGTCCACCATGGCACAGGGGTGACACCCACCCTGTGCATGAACTGTGGCCCTGTATGCCACCAGCATATGCCTGGATCACAAGTCACAGACTGTGGTGCACAGCCCCTGCAACACACACAAGCCACAGCATGGAGGTGGGACAGCAACTGTGGAGGCCACAGTGTCACCCGAGGCAAACATGCACCTCACCAGTGACAGGAGGCAACCCAGTATTGTGACGGTCACAGTGGATGACCTGAAGGGACAGCGACCACTGACAAGGCAGCAGACCTCGCAGGCCACAGACATGCAAGGGTGTCAGCTGCACAGGCCAAGGACAGTTTGACAGGGGCACAATGGACACAGAGCAGGCACCATGGAACACTGCACACAGCAATGCAATGCACAGAAAACAACACACACCACAGATACCGACTGATAGCCACTTCCACACCAGAGACACTTCCCCATGCACACACACACATACCCATGACTGAACCACCCCAGATGCCATGCACACCACTGCAACTGAGCACCTATAGCCAGCTGCAAATCAGAGACCACCACAGTATTCATATCAAAATATCTGTATTATAAAATATACAAAACAACAACAACAACAACAACAACAACAACAACAACAACAACATCATCATCTATATACATATATACATATATGGGGTGGAGGTACAGGCACAAGGTGGGGGTGGGTAAGGGGCAGGGGTGAACAACTGGGAGAGGGAAGGCTGGGTGTGAGGGTCAGTCAAAGGGGGGAGGTAATGTTCGATTATTGGCATCCAGCCTGCTCCCCTGCTGCCTGGGGCCATTCCCAGGGTAGCTGTCTCCTCCTCCTCACCCCATGCTGCTGGAGGTCCTGCAGTATTGCCAGGGATTCGGCTGCCACACATACCAGCTGCTGCATGGAATGCTCTATGCGTAGGAGTATCCACACACGTAGGACAAGGGAGCAGAGTCAATGGGTGTGACTGTACATCCCCCTGCAGCCCACCCATCATGCATGGCATACAGCCATGTGCCCCGCTCCTGTGATGGTGTGCACCCACCCACAGTGACCGTGTGCACAAGACATGCCCAACCAGGCAGCAACAGCCATGTGTACCACTGCACACACACACACACACACCGCCCATGTCAGCTACAGCACAGCCAAGGCCGTGCAATGGCGTGGCGGTGGTGAGGCAGTGCCACAGCCATGTGCCCAGTGCATGCATGGACCACCATTGACGCACTCCCAGACATGCAGTGCCACTGGACAGTGATGACTGTCACATGTCGCGTGCATGGCAGTGCTGTCCATGGATGGTGGCCATGCCCTGCTCCCCACCCTGTCACACAGCATGCAATAGCAATCATGGTGTCATGGCACTCATCCTCATCGGGCTGTTGCTGGCGTTGTGGTTGTTCACCGACACGATCCAGTTCTGCAACCACCACCCTCCGCTGCTGATCCATGGCCCTCCTCCGCTCTGCCACGCCTGTGGGAAACAAAAGGTGAGAAACACATCAGTACAATCCCAAAGCATATTTCCCCTGCCCCAATGTGTGTGCCCACCCACCCAGCCAGACCCATCCATCACATACCCTGTAAACACCACCACAGCCAACCCTAGACCATCCCTCCCCTATGTGCTGGACACAAAAGACAGAGTTACCCATTTGGACCATACAGGTGCATAGATGGATCACCCACCTGGATGAGGCACCACGCCCCTCCTGGCAAGTGACCGCAGATGTGCCAGTAGCTCCGCCTCCCCCCTTCTCAGGTCCCCATAGCGATGCCTGCATTGCTCGGAGGTCCTCTTGCGGCCAGTGGTTGCCTCCAGGTCAGTGGCCACCTGTTGCCACACCTGAGTCCTGGCCCTGTCCAGAGGAACCTCACCATACAGTGGGCCATAGTGTGGCTCCACAATGGCTACAAGGTTGGCCAGCTCGAGGGCACTCCATTGGGGGGCTCTCCTGCGTGCCATCTCCAGATCTATAGTAGGCAATATGGCACTCCACAGCACGGCAACCCCACGTGGAATTGCTGTGCAATACACCACCACCATTCCCTATCTCGCTGTCGGCACAGCGCCGCCATTCCCTATTGTGCTGTCACCGAACAACGCGATAGAGCTGCAGATATGCCATGCATACAGCTCCAAGGGGGCAAAGGTCGGGCACAAGATCATGGGTCTCTGGCACAAGGACATGCACAGCGCCATCGGATGTCTATGTGTCTAGCGTGATTGGTTGCCTGTGTGCCATTGCCACAGCGAACTATTGCACAGTTGTGCCACAGCGCCATGTAGTGACCGTCGCCGTAGCGCCACTGGCACAATGGTGGCTGTGCCCTGAATTGCCTACCATGCACAGCACATCATCAGAGTGGCAGATGCCTGTGTCAGCTACCTGGGCATGCACAGTGCGGTGTACTACGCAGTCACAGAACTGCGCCATTGGCTCAGCACGTTCAACCGTATTGCGCAAAGCACAACAGTGCGATATTCAGCCGTCATATGCAAATCATCCGATCAGCCATTCAATGGCGCAGCAACACGATTTGCATCTCATTAAAGTTGCACCACACCTAATTTGCATGGATTGCACCATAAAACTGTGACACTGTTCTGCAGTGGCCATAATCGGTTACTGCAGTTGATAGGTGAGTTGCATGCTGTGTGCTGTACTGGACTGTGGTCTCAGGGAATTGCTGTGTACTGCACAGTCACAGGTGACCACTCTCACCCATACAGGCTGAGACATGACCGAGCAAGGACTGGGTGAGGAGGATGATGGTGGGCGGAAGAGGATGCCTAACTTTACTAAGGATGAGACGGAGGCACTCTTCGAGGCCTACCTGGATGAGGAGCCACTGCTCAGTGGATGGCGGGGCACCCCTCAGGCCTGTGCTGATGCATGGGAGGGGTGGCACATGCCATCAACCTGCATGGCAGCCACCAGCACTCTGTGCAGGAGTGTAAAAAGAAGATGGGTATCGACAGGAGGAGGGTGAAGGAGAAGGTGGCTGCCATCAGGCCGGCACGTGCTGCAACAGGCGGGGGCCAGCCGGAGGTGGTGCAGCTGACTCCAGCAAAGGACAGGCTCGCTGCAAGCATGCAGCGCAGTGCCATTGAGGGCATTCCTGGAGGTGGCTTTCAGACAGGTGGTAGCCCATCACTGCATGGTACGTCATGGTCTGTGGGGGGGAGGTGGATCCCATGCACTAACGTGTCTTTGCTTTCTGTTACAGATCCTGTGCATCTGTAAGGGTCAGCGGTGGAGGGACTGTCCACTGTGGACAGCCATCTGGAGTTGGGGGAGGGACCATCCACGTCCGCTGGTAGCCGGCATGCATTGCAACAGTGTGCACGCCTAGCTGCCAACACTGAGGTCGTTGAGACAGGTGTGGGGGGTGCCCTTCCTGTGTCTCAGCGGTCTGGTGTCCAAGCATGCCAGCATGCTGTGGCTGTGGCACAGACCTGCACCGTTGATGATGCAATGACCATTATGGGCGTTGACATGTGTGTGTCACAGAATGGACACACAGCAGGACAGCACACACCCATGGACCTGGCTGGTTCCAACGTGTGTGCCAGCATGTCAGCACAGTCCCAGGCTGTGCCTGTCAGCACCAGTGGGGCAGCACCGGTGGCTGATCAGATTAGTGGCACTGTTGCGGCCACAGCAGCGGAACAACTGATCCCTTGGGCACAGCAGGTGGAGAGACAGCAGCAGCAGTCACCCACCGGGACTGGGGGTACAGGGTTCAGCGATGGTGTATGTGCACCACCTGTGGACTTGTCCATACCTGGTCCTGGTGAGCAGCGCCCACCCTCAAGGGGTGCTGAACATCAGGCCCTTTCATACCCTGAGGGACAGGTTGCCGATGTGGCAGATGACCTCTTTGACGAGCACACCCGCCTGCTGCAGGCATCAGTACAGCAGCAGATGCGGGTTGCAACATCCGTGGAGGTAAAGTGTGTGGCTCTGGAGTGGGTTGAGGAGTGACACAGCAGGGACACCGAGAGGATCCTGTCATGGATTGACCATTTGCGGATGGATGTGACCGCAGCCATTGACAGGCTGACACAGGCGTTGGTCGCTCTCATGGCCACATTGGGCACACAGTCAGGTGCCCCTGTGCCACTCACACCATGCAGTTCACTATCCACTCCCCACTCCCGGCGTCGTGCGACACCCACCCTGTCAACACTGGGTTCAGCTGTAGGCATCCCGAGCACTCCTGGTGCAGGTATGTTCAGTGTGCTGCAGACACCTGTGTGGGCATGGTCGCGTTCGCACAGTGGAACCCCTGGTGGACCATCAGTGCCACCCCATGAGGCCCGTGCTCAGCCTGCCAGTGCTGCTGGGTCTTGGAGGGGCTGCCCATGCATCCAAGGTGGCCGTGGCACTGTGCCGCAAGACTGAGCTGTCTCCCAGTGCGGGCTCTGTCTGGTGCTGCCCTGTGTGCAATGTGTGTTTTGGTGGGCAGTGCACCGGTGGGTGCCCAGCCCTACACGCAGACACACGGACCACCTGCACACCCTCCCGACTGCTGTCCACAGGTGCGTGTGCATGATGATGCCTGCATTGTGCTGTACACCAAAGTGCGATGGTGCCCAGCATCTGACACATGCACATGGACTGTCAGTGGACATGGTGGCCTGTGGACATGTGTGTTTTTGGTGTCTGTGTTCCAGCTCTGTTTTGCACCTGACCCCTGTGCACCTTGTGCCTATTGTGTGTGTGTGTGTGTGTCCGTCCATGTGGCGTGTTACTGTTCACCCCTCCCTGGTTGTCTGTGTGTGCTTCTGTGCCCTGCCACTCCCCTTGCCATTACGCACCCCTGGTATGTTTCCATGTGTGTACGTGAGTTGTGCCCTTGCCACTGGTGGTTGCACATGGCCCCATGACTTACCTGTGTTGGCTGAAGTGCTCCTCTGTGATGGTGCCCGGTGCAGCTGGGCCAGCCGGATCAGTCAGGGGTCCCGTCGGCCAAGGGGGCTGCCCATCCCCATCATCACGGGTCACCGTTGTCCCCATCGCTGTCCCCCTCTTTGACCTGTACAGCTATCCCACAGTCTTTGGCCATGTTGTGCAGGATACAACAGGCCAGGAATATCACACAGGCCTTTGAGGGGCTATACTGTAGGGCACCGCTGGAGGTGTCTAGGCAATGGAAATGTGCCTTCAGCATCCCAAACACCTGCTCAATGATGTTGCGTGTGGCGGCATGTGCCTCATTGAAGCATTGCTCTGATGGGGTCGTGGGCCGCCAGTAGGGTGTGAGCAGCCAGGGACAGAGTGGGTATCCACTGTCACCTGTGTGGAAATAGTGGAGGTTAGTGTCTTGTTCAGGCTCAGACTGCCCCTAACCCTGTGTGCCACACCCATGGCACCTGGGGCTTACCCCCCTTGCCCACGATTTGTCAGTTCTATATGCATACTCACCCACTAGATGTCCTGTGGGGATGTCCCCACTCTTGAATCGATGGCACAGTGCCGACTGGTACCATATGAATGAATCGTGTGCTCCCCCAGGGTGCGTGGCACAGACATTGATGATGCACCCACTGGCATCACACACCACCTGGCAGTTGACACTGGCATATCCCTTCCGATTCATATAGGCGGCCACATCGGGGAAAGGTGGTGTGCGAATGGCCACATGAGTGCAGTCTATTGCCCCTAGCACACCAGGTATATGTGCTACCCTATGGAACTCCTGTATGTTTGCTGTGTGCTCCGCCGCGGTGCTGGGGAAATGGATGTACTCCGCAGCATGTGGCAGCAGTGCGCTGAGGAATTGGGTGAGGATGCGTGACGTGGCCAACTATGTTATGCCTGTGGTGTCCCCTGTTGGTCTCTGGAAGGTACCCGTGATGAGCAAGCACATGCAGGCTGTTACCTTTGTCTCCACTGACATAGCGTGACTCTGTCATGTGGCTGCCTGCATCACATCACTACACAGCTCACAGAGCCGCCTCAGTATTGCCCTGTTCAGGCGGTACCGGCCCACTATCTCGACATCTGAGTACAGCTCAAAGCTGGTGCGGGCTTGGTACTGCCTGTTGGGGGTGTACCGCCGACGGGCCCTTCCATGGCCATGTCCCCCTGCAGCATGCCTTCTCACCCCCCTCATTACGGCTTCCATGTGGAAGGTGACACTGTCCCTGTCCCTGGCTTGTGTTCCCCCCCCAGCTGTTGTTGCTTTGTTCCCTGCTGTCCTGACTGCTACCTCCCCTGCACCGGGTACACCTACTGGCCTCTGCACTCTGTGGCCCCACACACCTTCCCTTGCCCCTATTATGTCCTCTGGTTTCCCTGGCCTGCCCTCTTTGTCCCTCTTGCCCTGTCTCTCTCCCTGCCTCATGTGGCTTCCCTGTAGTGTTCTTGCGCCTCTTCCTTGCTCCTTTTTATTTTGGCTCATTTCCGCTATGGCGCAACTTCCGCCTGATCCACTGTTGCGCATTGCACAAGTCTTTGAACATCGCACTGCGCACTTTATGCATGGTTCCACCCCCTTCAGTTGCGCATGCCTTCATTACCATTGCGCTGTTGCTCAGCATGTTTTCAGTGGCGCAACTGCCTCCTGCTGAATATCGCAGAATGGCACATTTTCTGACTTGCGCTGGTGCAACCCTATTGCGCATTGCGCAACCCTTTTGAATATCCAGCCCCGTGAGTACAAATTTTGTAAATGCTGTCTTTTGGTAATATAATTTATATATTTATCTCTACTTATCGATTTTCCTGCTACACGTAACATTTTCTTTAATTCAAATTTTGTATCTTCCCACCATACAGAGGGTTCATCATATAGTATTAGAACAGATTTTCCAGCAGCTATTAGCTGATTAATGGCCTGAACTATCGAGTCATTTGTCAAGAGGGATGTGTTACACTTCCAAACTCCTGGGCCTTTTCTTAGATCAACTTCTTGTCCTATCTGTATAGTCAGTAATTTGTGATCAGAAAATTCTGCTGGGTGCACTGTAGCTGTTTTAATTTGGATATGCTGTGATGTAAAGAAAAAATGTATCCTGGTGGCCAGGTTCCCTTTATGGAAGGTTGGGGTATGTTTATCAGTGGTAGCATGGTATGCATCTTTTAACTTTGCAGTTTGTATTAAAGATTTAAAAAAAATAGTGTAACAATAGATTTTTATTTTGTTTTGGTATGGGAATGTCTATCTTGCACTGAAAGGTTACAATTAAAATCCTACTGAACACTATGTACAGTGATGTGTACAAGTAGGGCTGAATAAGTTTTAGCATGTCTATTCTGTC
Organism: Neoceratodus forsteri; assembly: GCA_016271365.2. NCBI lineage: Eukaryota > Metazoa > Chordata > Ceratodontiformes > Ceratodontidae > Neoceratodus > Neoceratodus forsteri. The sequence goes on along the minus strand of CM028136.1, from coordinate 395,784,512 downwards.
AGTTTTCACCTGAGGTGCATATACATTTATAAATCCAAAAAGTTTATTATGGATTTTAGTATCCAGAATTAGAACCTTCCCAGGTACTAAGTCAATCAGTTTAAACACCTCCACCTTAGGACATTTAAACACAATCCCTACACCTGAGCACATTTCCTGAGAAAGGACCAAAAGGTAGGCCCTAGCAACCATGCTTTTTGTGCTTGTAAGGTTTCCTGTAATGTATGAAAATGAACATCTTGTAACAAGATAACTCTATTTTGGAGATGGTGTGAATATGAGAAGACAGTATTTCTCTTGTTGAGGGGGTTTTATGTTATTTACATTAACTGTACTAAAATGTAGTGATGAGGCCATATGTGGAATAAATTAAAGGAAAGGGAAGATACCTTGTATCACCTTGACCTACCTTTCCTAGTAACCACTTCCTTGTGCTTCTGTTTGTCTTTGGATTTCTTTTTATGTGGGCTCGAGTCTGTTTTCACCTCTGAATCAGTTGTCTGCTCAGGCTGAGAGGAAGCTAGAGAAGAGGTATCAGATTCATCTGAGGAGTTTTGGAGAATTTCGTATTTATTTGTCAAAGGAACAGTTTCAGTTTTGGACTGTTTTGGTTTGGAAGATTCCAAATTTGTCTGAGCTTGATTCTCAGAGTTCTCCTATTAGTATTAGGATTGGGGGGCATCATGTTGACTGTCTCCTGGACAGGAGCTGCTATGTTGGCTATCTCTGTGATCACTGAAACCTGTACCCCAGTTGGCATGCTTGATGTTTTATCCCTAAGGCCTGAGGCCCCTTCCTGACCCTTAGTAGAAAGGGTGATCTCTGTGTCCATTAGGTCCTGTGTCTGTATGTTTGTTTGGTTCTGATAAGGGGTTTGAGAGAGGTCTACCTGGGAAGGGGGAGGAGGAGGTTCTGCTTCCCCCGGGACAGAGCAGGAGGATCTTGTGTTACTATAGCATCCAACTGTTATTTTCTATCATTGTATTTCTTTGAGCTAAGGTGACATAGAGGCATTGTTCTGTCCTGTCTGGTTGCTCAGACTGGTTGTGAGTGACCCATGGACAATTTTGAAAAGAGTGGCCATTATCATCACATAAATTATATCTACCATTATTCTGACATTGACTATTGGTGTGGCTTATTTCATTGCATAAAGAGCAGTGGACCTTATAACATATGCTACGTAGATGTGCAGGTGACCCACATTTGTAACATGCCTTTGGTTGGCCAGGGTAAAACAGTACACCCCATTCCTGCCAAGAAAACAACTATTAGGCAGATGTAATACACCAGTATTAATAGATTTAAGGGTGACTTTTTCTTGCCATTCCCTGTCAAGAGATGCTCAGAATCAAGTATTGCCTCTGGCTCCCCCATCCCCATACATCTTTGTTTGTACCTGTAAACAAGGTCATTCACACTAACCCCCTCATTTCAAAACAGGACTGTAATAATTTTTCACGCCAGTTTGGTCAGTGGTATAGCTGTAATTGGAGACCATAGTGGAGTGTTTCTCAACGTGTTGTCTTAACCCAAAACCTATCTAAACCATTTAATGTTTTAAAGCTTACATCAAAGTTTGTTTCCCCAGAAACATGAATCAGGGCATGGAAATCGTTAACAAAAAAATAAATTGAGTTTTTGATAAGGTCTCTGCCACAAATACCCTGTCCAGGGGTTCTTCCATGTCTCCAACATATTTCAGTCACACTGCATAATGCCTCTTGTCTAGCAATAAGGGTGTATGAAAAAATGAGGCATATGGTCTTGAAGGCCACTGTCGTTGAGGTCCCTTGGGAGTTGTGTGTGATGTCTGTGAATGTTGTGTAGCAAAACAGACATTAGATCACTCTGTGTTAGGATCTTCAATATTAAGAGCAATGGTTTCCATAGAAATATTAGAGTTAGTGTTTACTGGGCCCCCAGTGTGCAGTTGTAAGACTGGGTTTTGAGTTAAGTTAAATTCAGCAGGTAAATCTGGTAGATCAGTGCTTGCACCCTTTTGCACATGTTTTTCCATTAAACAGTCATTATTTTTACCTATCTGGCTTGTCTGCTGAAAATTCTCTGTTCTGGGCATTTTTTTGGTGATGAGCCAGCCACCCAGTGTCCTGACTCCATTTTCCAACCAGTTGCTGGCAGAGCATTCTCGACTGAGCATCCTTCTTTTTTGTCCTGAGCTTGTGCTGGAGACTGTGGCTGTCTTAGACTATACACATCTCTGCTCATACATGCCATTCCCGACATTACCTGGTCACTTGTTTGTTTGGTTATTTTAGTATTAGTCTCTGCTTGTAGTTGCAGCCATGTTGCTGCGGTCTGTAACTTGCGGGTCCGGAGATTGTGAGACTGGCAAAGCTTCACTGACTGGTGGAGTCTCATTGTCTGTCAGAGCCTTTGATGCTCCTACGTCATTGACAGACAGCTATGGCAAGATGACAGCCACTTCCTTAGATTAAGCAGTTTCTCACTGTAGGGCAAACAACTTAGTCTGCAGCATTTTTTCCCTCCAAAGGAAATTCCATTCCTCCTCTTTCAAAATATCCTGTAACTGCTTTTCTGTTGTGCTGGCACCCAATTCACAAAGGGCTGTAATCTGGTCACTGAGATTCAGTGGCTCTGGTAAATCAGTGAGTATAGCTGCCTTTCTTAGTTCCATTCTTCTCTCCATTGTGCTATGTGTGTCCATTTGTTGCTGGTTCACTCCATTCAACTATTCTGCAAAGAATTCACCTGCAACATAGCTGTGCTTGATCTCTTGCTATACTTAGGCAGAGAAGGAGACATGCTCCTCTGCCTCCAAAACTTCCATCTGCTCCTCAATCCTACCGGAAGACACCATCTTGACAGCATGACAGACTGACAAAGATTCTCCTACTGGAGAGTAGAGGAATTTCCCTGGTGTCCTGGCCAAATTTCCCCTATTCACTAAAAAAAAAATACTACCTACAGCTTATTCTGGTTCCATTTCAATTGCTTACAATCTGTATCTTTTCCTTCGGGTCACCCCTGAAAAATGGACTTCTAGTTTTAGTGGGCCTACCCAGTCAAGAAAATTAAATAAATAGATGTTGATCTCTGCCTTAGCACATACCTGGATAGGGTAGTCTTGTTCTTTTGTGTTTTTATGATTTGGTGTGGTTGAGCAACTAAGATGTTTCTCCTGGAACATCAAGTGGGCTGAGATAAACCTAGAATTAGGAAAAAAAAACCTTACTGGAAACTAAAAGAAAAAGTGCAAATTGCAATTGTGTCAGAGAGGCAGCTTTAGCAGCGCAAACAGCATGAGACATATTGACAAATCAAATCCCACATAATTTACACACCATGAATAGTTAACCATTTCAGAGTCTTTGCTGCTTCTTCCAAGGGCTAACTCCATTCACTTTATGTTTTAGCTTTACTTAGCTGTGCCCCTGAATTTGTGTTCTGTGTATATTGCCATGTTTAATGTCATTTTCTTCACCTTCTATCTCTCACCACAAGGTAAAAGGGTCCCTCTCCCTGCAGGTATCTATAGCAATGCAGTCAGGTTATTCAGTGTGGAGGGGAGTTCATCATAAAACTGGTATTCTGAGAACTTTGACTGAATATAACCCTTGTGTAAAGATATATGCTGACTATTTCAAAATGTCCTCACACCTTCAGATTTCTTTCACTGAAAACATGAGGAGGCATTTAAAACATTGAATTAGATCAGTCAACCTGTCTATCAGCAGAGTTTGTCTGTTTTGGTTACTTGTATTATTTTTTGGTTTTTTCTGTCACTGTGTAATCCTCTAGCTTTCCTTCCCCATTCCCTCCCCCAGGTCATATCTGTAAATAAGATTCTTGTGGTATCTCTCTGTGTTTACCTGGTGAAAAAAAAAATAAATGAATAAATATGTCACAGTTGTTTATTTTAGAGATTGAATATGTCTCACACAAACAATCTGCAGTTAAGAGTTTGACCATGCCTGTTGCTGAACTTCAAGAGTAACTGTTAGATCTTCCCAAACAACCAGTTTAAAAGCTGTAACTTTTGAGGGCATGTTTTATGAACTGAATACACAATAGCCAGACTCAAAATACACAATTTGCTATCACTTGTAAGACAGAACAGGACTTTTTAATAACTCTTGAGTGGTGAAGCTGCTGCTCACTCGCTCACTCATGAAGATAAATTCCGTATTTTGAGACAAGCCATTTTAGATCCTATATATATACATTGTACTATAACTTGTATAATCTATGTATCAGATATGAACTCTTTCTTCCTACAACTATGAATCTATATCACGTCTACTAAATCTTGGGGAAGGTCTGAGGCAAACCCAATGTGTGCTTTTCTGGGGCATCTCCTGACATAGGCGAGTGAGTACCCAGTAATGTTGGCACCAGGCAGGATCTGTATGTAGGAGAAGCAGGGGACTGAGTGCCAAGCTTCATGTGGGTGCATGCCTTGCTAGGGTTGAGAAATGATCGTGGCTGGCAGCTCTTGAGTTCAATGGCTGAAGTGAGACAAAGCACTCTCATCATAACCTAAGTCAGACAACTCTGCCTCCACCTTTTTCTCCATATCTATCCTTTAACCCCCCAGTGCTTTGTAATACAGAAAAAAGCCTTCTTGTCTTCCTCAACTAGGAATTGCATATGTGGGAAATTTACAAAGTCTTGGAACGAAGACAGTAAATGTAAAACAGAATGGAACAAAGCATTTGGGAGATCACAGATAAACATGCAGAACGGCAAAGCAGGGACCTGGAGAGCAGATGTTAAAAGTAATGTGGATAGAGGTGTAGAAGCTGGAGCAGCACAAACGGGAGTGAGTGTTTGCAGGGGATGGGTTGGAACTGCATGGGAGAGCAGGAGCAAAATTAAAAGCTGAAAGAGAGGTGGAAGTAACAGTATGCAGAGGGAGAGCAAGAAGATGATGTACGCATAAAGGGTGGGGAGTCTCCATCTATGACATATAGAAAACTGACATGAAGTATGTTTGAGCCCATCCAGAAAGAAATCAGGATGTAGTAGTTAACAGAAGGAAAAGCAATGGCATGCCATATCGCCTTGCCAGGGACCATTTACTCCACTGCATACAGCTTGACTCCAGTGATGTTTTTTTCCAGTGCTCTGTCAAAGTATAACCTTGAGTAAAACCCAATGCTCAGCAGTGCACATACCTCTCAGCAATCTCTGATTTGCAGGAACATCCCTGATTTTGCCCCAAAACATGCTTGCTTCCACTGAAATTTCTCTTTTCTGTCATTGAACAGAAGGGATTTAAAGTGTTAAATTATAGCACTATTAATGTCAGTCTAGTTGTCCATCAGCAGAGTCTGCATGTTTTGGTTACTTATATCACTTTCTATTTCTCCTCTGATTGTGTGGTCCTCTTACATTCTGTTTCTTCTCTGTCTGTGATCCCCTATCTTTCCTTCCCCTCCCTCTCCCCCAAAGTTGCATATGTAAATAAGATTCTTACTGTATCTCTGAGTGTTTATCTGGTGAAACATTTTCAATAAATAAATGAATAAGTAGGTCACGGTCATTTATTTAGAGGTTGAATATTAACAAATATGCAATCTGCATCTGGAACTTCACAATGCCTGCTGACGAACTTCAAGATTGACTGTTAAATCTTTACACAAACAGCCAATTTAAAAAGTTATAACTTTTGAACTGATGTTGTACAGAACAAATACACAACAGCCAAACTGAAAATACTTTACTTAGCACCACTTATAAGAGAGAGCAGGACATTTATAACTCATGAGTGGCGAAGGTTCTGCCCCCTCACTGATGAAGATAAATTCCATATTTTGTGTTAGTGCATTTCATATCCTACGTATATAAATTGCACTGTGATCTGTATTGTTCATGTGTACCACAAATTAATTTTTTCCTCCTGCAACTGTGAATTTAGGCCACCTTTACAAAAGAGATCTTTCTGTCATTGGGACACAGCCTGGTGGAATAAAGGTAACAAAATAAATGACAAATATTCCATATTAAGTTAATTTAATACATGCGGGTCATGAATTATATCGTACAATATTAAAATATCACCACACTTTCTGTGATCTTCCAGTGTAAATAGCTATAAGTTTTGTAGTCTATCAGTGTACAGTATGTAATTTCCTTTAGCTCTGTTATTACTTTTGTAGCCTTACGTTGCACACTTTCCACCCTTGATATATCATTTTTCCCTATATGGGCATCATATTTTACTGCCACAATTACACAACGGACTTACATTTGATCTGTTAAGAGCATAATTACATCTGCTTTCCTACTTGTGACAGTCATTTTTATTGCAATCATTTCTTTGTTGGCTTTAGCTACTACAGTAGTACAATGATCCTTTAGATCTAATTTATCATTTATGATAACTCTCAAATCCCTTATTTACTTTCAACATTGTGTTGCATAAGGAGTACTGATTTTTGATTAGATTCTTTCTGAGATGTAATATGTAGCATTTTTCCAAGTTGAATCGCATGCCCCACTTATTGGCCCATCTCGTTATAGCATCTAAATCAGTCTATATACCATTTACTTGATCTAATGTATTGCACAGACTGCCTGACTTTGTGTCATCAGCTTATTTTGTTACCCAGTTTATAACTTCTATGCTCTTGTTTGATATGAAAAATCTAAAAGTTGGTGGGGGGCATAACTAGTCACCTACAAGATGGCTGCCTAATGTAAGAGTTCAGCAAACCCCTATCTCATATTTGTGGTAATCCATCCCAGAAAGTACCCACTCTAACTTTATCTGCACACAGTTTGGAAGTGCTCAGCTCGAGGAGCTCAGTACAGAAAGGTTTTCTAAAATTGGGTGTTTCTACCTTCTATTGCCATTGAGTGAGAATTGCTCTGTCATCCTCACTCTGTTTACAAGATGGTGACTGCTGAGCTCGGGCCTGCAGCAGCTACTATGACAGAAATAAAAAAATATTTCAACAGATGATAACCAAGATCAGCAGTTTGTAAGTGGCATCACAGTGGAATACTGCTGACATGGTGCAATTAGGACAGAATTAATGTAGCTGAGCAGTGGATCACTTATACAGAGGATAACTCAGAGCATATTGGAGTCCACCTCAGGGAGTAAGACAGAGTAATCTGGCTGCTTTTGGATAAAGTGGAGGACTTGGGAACCAGGTGGCACAGGAACAACTTCTGGTCTGTTAGTTTCCCAGAGGGTTGTGAGAGAAAAACTACCATTCCATTCCTGCAGCGAGACCTTCATGAAATGCTCAGCCCAGACTGCCCTCTTGCCCTGGAGATTGCTGGTGCTCATCACTCCCTGGCTTCCCCTCTAAATCCTGGGGAGAGGCTGTGACCAATGCTCACATGGTTCTTAAGATAGACCAGTTAAGAAGTTATTCTACAACGTGAAAGGTGCAAATTACACTGTCACGGTCACACCATCAAAATATTTCTGCACTTTACCTTGGAATTGTCTAATATATGAAAGGCACACATGCCTGCTTGCAAAGCCCTAATAGACCACAACATACTGTTTAGCTTATGGTACACTACAGCACTGAGGATCACTTGTAATGGGGCTACACAACAGTTCAAGGCTCCTGAGGTGTTGAAACATATACGCTGAAAATGTGGCCACAGACTGACTTCAATAAATACATGCCATGGAGATGCTCCAGTAGGTCAGGGAGCCACTACCAGGAAAAGGACACAACCCCAACTTCTGACTCTGGGCCTCTGAACTACACCTGCTACGCATCACCTATGCCTCTACCTCCTCAGGATGCTGCCCCTGGTACCTGTCTGCCTGTCACAAGAGGCAAAATAAGAATATTAAGCAGAAAAAAGACTCTCAAGTCCTGTCACAGCCCAGCAACAGGAGCCAGACCAGGAGTGAAGACTTGACACACTCTTCCCTCACCCACTCACTCACCTCTGGTGGGAACAAACATGTTTGCTCCTTTAATGATGGCTTCTCAGGACACCTTGACTATTCTACCCTGCAGCTCCATGGTGCTGGGTGCCTCTGATCTGAACTCCCACCCAATGTCCTGGACAGCCTGGTTGCTGCAGTGATGAGCCTACTGACCAGTGAATCCTCTGGTCCTTAAGAGCTATGTCTGGGACCTCTGCCATCCTCATTAAGTGTAGCTGCATTGCCCTTGACTACTTCTACACCCTAAAGAGTCTGAAAACATCAGGTCTTATTAGCCCTGGGACTCCCTCTATTAAAGACTTAAAGTGGGACTGCATGACCCACTTTCTGTATCCTTTGTATGGCACTGGGACTGCTTTAATTATTAACTCTGTGTCTTTTCTTTTCTAGTTTCTCCCTGTAGATTCCAACTCTGAAGGACTCTACCAGTCATCTCTCTTTTAAGGGCATGGACATACAGTACTTGAGTGGGAGTGCATGTTTGCAAAGTGACTAATGCATCAGCTATCTCTTTTTCTCACATAACAGACAGCTCCATGCTGATGACATAAATATATTAGCCTTAGACTTTGCCTTGATGTTATGTGTTTATTAATTGTACTTTTATTGTACTAAGTCACAGATGCCCTCTGTTTGCAGAGAATTGGGAAGGGGACTGGCACAGACATTGGTAATGGTGGAGTAGGTCACAGCACCCCAATAATACCACCAATTCACTAAAAATACCTCCAACAGCTTAATAAACCTGGTTCAATTTCAGTTGGTTACCATCTCTATCCTGCCTCCCCCGGTCACCCCTGAAAAAGGGACTTCTAGTCTGAGTGGGCCTACTGGGTCAACAAAATTCAATAAATAAATAAACAATAATTAAATAAATACATCTGATTGCAGGGAATTGGAGTGGGGGTTAGAAGGGCACTCTGTGTGGTGGGGAGTAACCTGAAGGCTAGCTACAGTGTACTTGCAAATGTTACGTTGCTGTCCCTATAGAGTCTTGCTCTGACTTTCTTTGTCAAAAGACCAGCAACATGTGGTTAAACTTCAGTATATGACCTGAAGAGCATTTCATTTCTCCAGCCAATTCTATTTAATCATATGTCAAAGGGGCTTCGAGGTGCGAAGAGGTAGTCTGCCTGTTCAAAAGTGGGCATTTTTTCCCACTGTTGTACGTTAGAGTCTTCCTCTGCAGAGGTAGCTGATGAGACACTCCTAAGGTTGTGCTGCTTGGCAATGCAGTCATGTGACCTTGGGGGAGGGTGGACTGAGGGAACCAATATCAATTTGTGTGTACCATGCTGTTACTGACAAGTGAGGGTGCTACTGCCGGGACCCTTCAGGGAGTGACTGCTGTTGGTTGAACTGGAGGCTGTTCTAGCTAAAAGCGTACAGTTTGAGCCCTCCAGAGTCTAACCAACAGAGCAAGGTGTACTGATTAATGTCACGGTTAGTGCCAAGCAACAGGGGACTCCTTTTGAATAGGGAGGGATTGGGCCTGCCTGTAACAGAGCATTAGAATATTGGGTTATGAGAGAGGGGGTACACCGGTATGTGTCACTGACACAGCTGCACTCAGGTGCCCATCACAGTTTCCATCTCAAGGTTCCATTAGTCTTCTGCTATACTGAGATGTTGCAAACACAGCAGCGAATGGTAGATTAGGTAGTGGTGTATCCCTGCAATCTGGCCACAAAGATACAAGGGATGCCCCCAGCTTGTAGCTCACATCTCTGCCTCCACTACTACAGATTCACATAACATCTCTGAGACTGATGATTGGTCACCCAGGGCATGCAGGAACCTTAGAATAGGAGCTGCGGTTGCCTGGTTCATCTCCAGTTATATAGGTATGCACCCTCTCACCCTCTGACCAGTCACTATCAGGGAATGGACATGGTCTACACCACGCCTCATCATAGCTATTGGGCGCACACATTGCACATGGACAATGAATAGAATCTGTGGTACAAAGACAGTCACTTCTACTAGAAGTAGGACCCTGCCCACAGCTATCTCACTAGGGGCAGCTGAACAAGTATGCTACAGTGACTCCATCTGGGCTGTGAGGAGGTTTATCCTGCCACTCAAAAAATGATTTCACACTATACTGCCAACTGGGTGAGTCCTAGGGTTATCTGAGGCCCCTATTGTGGGGAGCTTCTTTCTGTGAATTCTCTAATGGGGTGTGAGCACTCAATCTTGATGTCGCCCACTTAAGTTTCTAGTGCTAGGCACTTATGCTAATGGTGTTGCCTTGTGCTGATTATAGCTAGAGGCTGCAAGTCTCTAGGGGAGAGAGGGAGGGAGAGAGGGAGGGAGAAAGGGAAGGGGAAGGGAGGAAGAGAGGGAGATGGGGTGAGTCTGGAGGTCAGCTTTCGCACACAGGAGAATATTTGCCATGGTTTGACTACTGCGTATTCCATATGTAATTGTTCATGTTTTCTTTATTGAGTTATAAGAATATAAAATGGAAGCACATCCCTAGGACATCAGATACTGAATTCCTCAAAGTTTGCACTCCAGGAGCCTTGAAGTAAGCACACTCACACCAATAAACAGACACAAATAACAGCTTTATTGCTGATTGAGGAGAGTGTGTTCAGAACACACTACACACCACCTTGCCCTGGCACTTTGTATGTAAATCCTTCATCAGATATTGGGTTTGCTTCGCCCTCACCTGCTTAATATTCAGACAATCCATGCTCATTCTGAGTGGTTTCAAACTACAGATTATGGGTGATATTCATGCAGTGACTTGGAATATAATGGGTTTAAACTCACCCCCTCAAGAGGAAGAAGGTACTAACCCACCTAAGAAGGTTATGTACAAAGGTTTCAGGAGACAAGGCTCAATTATGCTATGGCCAGCAAACTCAAATGTGAGTGGGTAGGGGCACAGGCTCATAGCATAGCAACAGTGAAGAAATGGGATGCCTCAATCTTCCTTCATAAAGGCCTGCTGTAGTCTGTTGGGAAAACTCAGCTGACAAAGGTGGTCACTGGGTATTATTAGAGGCTACCACAGATCTTAGCGTCCCCTCATCTTAGCTAATGTCTGTGGCCCCAATGTAGGCAATCCTAATTTCTTTCACTTCCTCAAGCAGGCATTGACACAGTTTGCATCACCACTCAATCCAGTTATATGGGGGGGGGGATTTCAATCTGGTCATAAAAGACTGTCTAGACAGCAGTACAGGGCATGACAAACCCCACATTAGAGCAAAAGAGGCACTAGGTGAGCTACTGAAGGAACATGGTCTGATGGAGCCCTGGGGACTGCATTATCCCCAAAAGAGAGAAACTTTACTTGTTTCTCAGCAGCACACTTATCCTCCAGCTGGATTGATATGTGTCTCCCCTCCTCAAAAGTGACACACAGCATTCTGTTCACCAAGATTCAGCCAATTGTGATTTCACTTTGGGGTAACCCTCCCTCTCTTTCAAAGTCCTGGCAGGTTCTCTCCTGTTGCATAACTCACTTCATCCAATGAGCAAAAGAGGAGACAGAGGCCTTCATGAAATTCAATCACAAGGTTTACCTCCAAAAAGATGATTCGGGAGGCATACAAGATGATGATGATCAGGAAGATAACTAGTTATGCTTCCCACAGAAGGAAAGAGAGGGAGGCAGAGCTTTGTGCCCTGGAGACAAAATTAGTCTCACTTGAATCATTGTAGAAGCAGTAGAACACTCCCTCACAGGCTATCCTAGCCTATCTTACTAGCACAAGGATACAGCTGAATGAGCTCTTTTCCAGGAGAGTAGAAGTAGCACTTCTCTGCCTAAAACTGTCCTACTGGGAAGTGGGAGAAAAAGCTGGCAGACTGCCAGCCTACAAGGTGAAAAAAGAGCAGGCAGAGAAACACATAGCTGGGATCAGACATAATGCAGGCAAGGTCCAGTCATACTCTACAGCCCTGAACTTGATCATGCAGGCCTTCTATAAGAGATTTAACTCTTCCCCTTCCCCACCCACTTAACAATCCATCATAGGGTTGCTTAACATGCTACCAAGTTCTTTTTTTTAGTTAAATTTTATAATGCAATAATATAAAAAAAAAAGAAAGCAAGGGGGAAATAGAAATCCAAATACAAAATACAATCTAATAATTAAGGAATCCCCAATAAGAACAACAATCAAAATATAATGAAAAAAAACATGCTAAAACCCTCCCACCACCAATCCACAATAACCAATAATCCCCTCCACATAAGACCTATATCATGCTAACTAAAAGTAAAGTATTAGTAAGGAACCCAAAGACAGAAAATGTCTATTATACAATGGCAAGAAAAATCCTGGACTCTGATTGGTCAGTCTTGGGCTGGACCCATGATGTTAATCAGTACAACATCATGGGTTTAGTCTCAGCCTCACTGTAAATCTGCAGATGATCTTTTGCATGATGAGCTTTTTGTTTGCATCTCTTCTTAACAAACAAAATATTTTTCCACACTAATAAAAACATTCTTTAAAATTATTTTTTTACTTTATATATAACAATGAACCATTGTATAATAGCAATAATGCCCTCCAGGGTGTGTGTCATTTGGGATAACGTCATGCCTCGGTTGTTGGACGCACTTGGAGCCCAACCACCTGAGGCGTGACGTTATCCCAGCACAACACCCACCAAGAACCAATTACCAATAAGCCCAAACAATAAATGGTAAGGTATATCTGAATTCATGAAAGAGAACAAACAACAATGTCCACAGAAAAATATAATAAAAGAATAATGAAAGAAACAACCTATATTAGGGAGCAGATCCATATCAATTAGCAGTCACAGATTCATAGAAACATAGAAACATAGAACTTGATGGCAGATAAGGAGCGCTTGGCCCACCTAGTCTGCCCATTTCCCTACATAATGGATAAGCTGCAGATCCTAGTTAACCAATAGCCTACTTCCTCCTACCCCCCACTAGAATTGCCTTATGTCTGTCCCATGCATTCTTGAATTCCCCCACTGTTTTTGACTCTACGACCTCCTCAGGAAGGCTGTTCCATGTATCCACAACCCTCTCTGTGAAGAAATACTTCCTCACATTACCTCTGAGCCATCCCCCTCTATCGTCACATTGTGCCCCCTTGTTTTTGCCCATCAAATATTCATAGAATTTTCCCTATTTCATGCTGAAATCAGGCAAGTCATGTTTCATGCTAGTTAACATTCTTTCTGTTCTGAGATTAAGTAAAAGTTCTTGCCTCCATTCAGTAAATGAAGGTATTACATGCTCCATCCAATGGTTAAAAATATTTTTTTTAGCCAATAAACCATCATGATTAAATGGTATTTCAAATCCATGGAGCATATGTGGCTAAGATCACCCAAAATACACATTTCAGGACTAAGGTACTACTCCAACCCATGTTTCGTACTTAGATGATTTTTGATACCCATCTATAGAGGGCTAACCAGTGGGCACTCCCATAAAATATGGAGAAGAGTGCCTTCAGCATTCCCATACTTAAAACAGTTACCATTAGATAATAGACCAAATTTATATAGCTTGACCGGGGTAAAATATGCATCATAGTAAAATTTTAATTTGGATCAGCATCAGATTATTTCCATATCTTAGACCCATGTACCTCTTTTAAAAATTGGAGATTGCTGCCAATATTTGGAAACCATAGCATGTATATAGCAGTATAGCCTAGAGGTTAGAGTAACGAGCTATGAACAAGCTTGGTACATCCAGCAGACCAAATTTTGGTTTGATTCTCACAACCTCCACTTGCATACTGTGTGACTCTGAGCAAGACACTTAACTGCCCAGTGCTCACAGGCTGCCCCTGAAAACAGGCACTTATGCCTAGTGGGTCTTACCCATTTACCAAAGACTAAAATAAATAAACACTTTTCATGATGAAAGGAATTGATAGAGATGGGAAACTGAGTGAGGTTTTTTTTTAATCTTATGTTTTACCCCCTGAGGCCCCACAGGCAGGGTTCTCCACCCCAGCCAGCTGCCCTTATCTGTATCTGCTCTCTCTGGTACCCCAGGCCCCATTTCCCCCATGGATTTCCCCCGATGGCAGGGCAAGAAGGGGGAGATCCATCCTTCCCCACACACAGTACACAATCCAGATTGGGGAAATCATGGCAGACCAGAGACAAAGTGGGATGCTATGCAGTCAGCAAAGCTTCATGCAGCTTGTGGTAGTCCCTCTTTTTCCCACTTTTCTGATCCTATCCCCTTGTGGCCATGAACACGCACATGTGGAGGCACACACACATCATGTATCCATGCTCTTGCTTTCTGGTCTCTGACGCTACCCTCTGACCTCCACTGGGGACAGCTAAGGAGCAGGATAACTTCCTACCCTACTCCAAGAGAGGAGAGCTGTCATTGGATGCTCAATCTTCTCCTTCCCCTGCCAACCTCTGGAAACCCAATGTTGTTTCTGACCCTGGGTCACCAGCATGGTGCGAGGTGTGGCATCCAGCACCTCAACCCTCAGCACCATCGGGCCAGCTGAGTGATGTTTTCTACCTTCAATAATATCTTTGTTGTTATGTAACCAAGGTAAGAGCCCAAAATGTTAAGATAAAATATATTTTCAACTAAATAACTTAGTAAAGTAACCCTTACCAATATTTAGGTTAGTACTAATTGCATCTAAGGGAAGAAAGTATCCTTTAGAAAGAAACACAACCACTGTTAAATTTCTAATGGGCGGGAGAAAGTAAAAGGGGGTTAGCTTCTCATTTAGTCTAAAATCATATTTATTAAAAAAGGGTATATTAATGTTCTGTGATAAGGGCAAACCAAGATATTTACATAATTGTTCATGGACTCTATACAAAACTCCAGTTATAGTTTTTCATAGCTAAAGGCAGATTTCTGTATTTGATATACAAAACTCTTTGAGAGGCGATATCATATTTTTTAAGCATGGTGCATTCAATATTTAACAAAACAGGCTGATACTGTAATGAGACTTTTCACAACTGGTATCAGCCCACCTAACATATTTATTAACATCACTAGCCATATAATATAGGGCAAAATCTGTATTTTACAGCCTCCTTGTTGTTTAGTAAATGTCAGCTTATTATAAGCTATTCTGGGGGACTTATTAAACCAAAGAAACTTAATTAAAAGATATTGTAACTTATTAAACCAAGAAAGATATAAGAATAAGCTCAACATGTTTAAAGGATAGAAAATTCTTGGAAAATTATTCATTTTAATAATATTAATTTTTCCTATAAGTGAAAGGGGAAGTTTCTTCTACCTTTCTAAATCCTGTTTAATAATGGAAATTAGATTATTAAAATTTAGAAATCTCATTAAGGACTTATCTTGAAAAAGATATACACCCAGATAATTTAAGTGATGAGGGAACAAAGCAAATCCAAATTTAATAATATCATCCCTAAAAACCTTTTTGTTCAGAGGCATCACTACCTTTTTAGTAGCATTTAATTTATAATTAGAGACTCTACTAACATTTTCCAAAGTCTTTAAAATAGCTGGAATTGAGCTATTTGAATGGGAAATGTGAAGCAAGATGTCATCAGCATAAGCAGATAGTGTTAAGAAATGAGAATCAATCTTAATACCCTTGATATTTGGATTATTTTTAGGTAAAAGAGGAGAGGTTCCAAATAAAAATTAAAGAGTACAGGGGAAAGGGGACAGCCTTGCCTCATACCAGAAAATAATTATATAATTGAAGACAACAGACTATTAACATATATCTTGGCAGAGGGGTTAGAGTATAAAACTTTTAGCCAACTAAGAAAGATGGTCAGAAAACTGAATTTAACTAAAGTGTCTAATAAAAAGGAAATGATAACCCATCAAAAGCTTTCTTTGCATCTAGGAGACAAGGACCACAGGGGTTCCTTAATCGCTAAACACCGAGAAGATGTAAGCAAGTTTCCTAATATGGTCTGAGCGAGATCTACCCAACATGAACCCCACCTGCTCAAACGAGATTAAGCCCAACAAACAAACCTTAATCCTCTGTGTAAGGATTTTAGCCAGGATTTTAATGACTCCATTAATAAGAGAGATAGGCCTCTATCTACCAACTTGGTCATTAGGTTCATCAGATTTAGGAATTAAAATTATCAATGCCTTTAATAGAGAATTATCTGTTATCCCATGACCTAAAATGTCAGTATAATTTTTTTAAAGGATAAAAACAACATATTCAGCAAATGTTTTATAAACGTTCAGAGTGAGCCCATCTGGGCCAGGAGATTTATCCAATTTAAGAGAATTTATTACTGTTATACCTTACTGGGTAGTAATAGGGTGAACCAAATCAGACGCCATCTTGGGAGCCAAGGTAGGGCAATGAAAATTACTAAGATAAATTTGGTAATCTCTTTTTGTTAAGTTCTCATCTGGGAGTTTATAAATCTGTTTATAATATTGTTCAAACTCATAAATAATATCACTTGGAAGGGATACAGCTGAGTTATCAATACCAGATTTTATAGCCACAATATATTTGCTAGCCTCCATTTTTTTTAAGTCTGTGCACAAGACATTTACTAGGTTTTCTCCTTGGTCTGCATAAATAGCTTTAGTTTTTAAAATAGAATATTCCACATTTTCTCCAGTTATTTCAAAATAGTCATGTCTTAAATTTTGTAGTTTAATCAAATCTTGTTCACTAGGATTATTAACACATTGGCTCTAGCTTTTTAATGCTATCCATTAGTTCCACAAGTTTGCTCAGTCTGTGCTTCTTACATTTAGATGCAAAATGTATGAACAACCCATGAATAAAACATTTAAAGGATGATCATATGATGCCCATCTTATCTATAGAACTGAGATTGTATTTTATAAAAGTATTGATGTTTTGTTTAATGCAAGATACTACATAGTTATCCTTCAATAACTGATTATTCAATCTCTAAATTGCAACATTCTTTTGCAGGGACAGTCCAAAAGTCAGTGATAACTTAACAATGGAGTGATCTGAGATAACTCTAGGTGTAATAATTGATTCAGCCACACTTGGAATAAGTCTGTTGCCTAATAAAAAATAATACATTATAGAAAAAACTACATACACAGGAGAATAAAAAGAGTATTTCTTAGATATCAGGTAAACAATTCTCCAGGGATCTGTTACATTAAAACAATCTAAAAATTCCTGTAATGTCCCATGGTCAGAGAGTGTTCTAGGGGCTGGCCTGGAAGACCAGTGTAACTTTAAGTCCAAAGTAAGGTTCCGATCTCCACCAAGGATAATATCATAGGAAGCATATGGAAGTAAAGTTTTGGTCAAATCAGCCATAAATGAAGAGGTATTAAAATTAAGATCATAAATACTACCCATCAGTAATTGTGAGTTATAATTAGAACCCCCCACAAGAATACATCTGCCATCTGGGCCAGAAATCATAACTGAACGACTAAAAGAAACATTAATGTTCATCAAAATTGCCATATTTTTCTTTTTGTTGAGTCTGCTACACTCAATACTTGAGAACAGTCCAATTTTCCTGTAAAAATACAATATGACAGTTCAAATGTTTAATATGTTTGAGTATTTGCATTCCCTTAGATCTAGATCTGGCACCCTTAATGTTCCAAGTAGCAAAATTTATAGAATTATACATTGTAACACCTGAATAACCATGATAGACCAATATGGAATAAATGAGTATAACAGCTGTACCAAGGGAGATAAAAAGGTTTCAACAGAATAACCCACCCCCCTAAATCGCAGATAACCCCAATAAGTATAGTTGAAAAACAAAACCCAATAACTAAATCCTAAAAACATCACTCCCGGTCCTAAACAACCAAACTCCAACTAATCACTCCTAAACAGTGATGCTCAAAACTCAGCCCTCAAGCTCCCAAATTCCCCAAATAAGATGGTTATTAATTGAATACTCAAACAGGTACAATAAGTTGAATATAACAACAGAAAGATCAAGGCCTATATTTCAGAGAAATACACCCCTTTTATGTGTAAGTATCTATCTGTGTATAATGAATGCTTGTTATTAGCTAGATTCACAAATCTTGTAAGGTTATGCCCCAATATATTAAACGATGAACAGTGTTGGGTAAGTTACTTTTTCTATTACTTTCTGTTACATTTTGAAACTTGTTCCAGGAAGCTCTGTATAGTCACTAGCAAGTCTGGAGAAGTACTAGAAAAAGTAATACACCTTACAGTTACAGTTACTTATTTCTTTTTATACAAAAACAATACAGAAATAATAAACAACTATAACAGATTACATGTATTTGAGAGTAATAGGTTAGTTACTAGTTACTTTCAAATAAATGTAATCGGTTACAGTTATGTATTACTTTTGTATAAAAATACATATGTTTTTGTAACTGTAGCTGTAAGGTGTATTACTTATTCCATTACTTCTCCATGGACATAGCTGCAGTAACCAAGACTTGGGCAACATCACACCATGACTGGGACCTTGCAATCCCTGGATATAAACTATGCAGGAGGGACAGGGTACTCAGAAAGGGGGGAGGGATGGCAATTTATATCAGGGAGGGAATAACTTGCATGAGGGAGGAGTCAGAGGAAGGGGAGGTAGAGGCATTATGGGTTTAGTTAAGGTCCAATAGGCAGAGAAAGGTGAGGTTGGGGTGGTTTATAGACCACCCAGTCAGTCAGTCAGGATGAGGATGAGGAGAGGGACAGGGAACTGAGCTCACAAATATTGGAAGCTGCAGGGAAAGGAGAGGTGGTAATTGTGGGCACTTCAACCTACCCAAGGTGGACTGGAGCATACCATCCATGACATGTGCTAGGAGTCAGGTGATCCTGGAAGGGCTGCAGAGTGGGTTCCTGACTTAGGATGTCACTAAACCAACAAGAGCTGAGCCAAGTCTTTATCTGGTGCTCACAAACAGGGAGCATGTACAGGAAATAATAGTCAGGGAGCCACTGGGAGGAAGTGATCATTGCACAGTGTGATTCCAGTTAGATATGGGCAGGGAAAGCATCCCGACTAAGACCAAAACCTTGGATTTCAGGAGAGCAGATTTCAAAAAAATGGGCAAAGTGCTAAGGAGCCATCTGGTGGGCATCAGAGCAGATCTGGAGGTGGACCAAAGGTGGTCCGTCATTAAGGAAGGCATACTGGTTGCCACAGATGAGTGTGTTAGGCTCAGGGGAAAGAACACAAGGGCCAAAGCACCCAGCTGGTTCAGTTCTGGGGTTGCCCAGGCAGTAAGGGAAAAGAGTTGGCCTACAGAAAATTCAGGAAGATGAAGAGACGGGTGGATAGGGAAAATTACCTAAGGTTTGCTGGTGAGGCAAGTAAGAGAGTCAGGTGAGCAAATGCACAGAAGGAGCTGCAGATAGCTGAAGGACTTCAGAGGAGCTGACTTTGATAAGATGGCCAACAGAGTTAAGCTAGCCCTGGCAAAAAGAAATACAGGTTTGGGGGTACAGGCAAAGTGGGCCAGTATTAAGGATGCAATACTTGAAGCAACATTCCAGAAAAGGTCAGAGCCAAAAGGCTGGCCTTCATGAAATATAAGGGAACACAGCGGGATGAAGGTAAGGAAGCATACCAAACTTCCCTAAGGGAAGCAGGGAAGGCAGTAAGGCAGACAAAGTCCCAAACTGAGGAAACACTAGCACAAACAGTAAAAGAAGGTGACAAAACTTTCTATAGATATATTAGTGAAAGGAGAAAGTCGAGAGGGGGTGTTGCTAAGATCAAAGGAGATAAGGGGGCATGTGAGGAGGAGGACCATGTAAAAGCATCTATCCTAAATAGGTATTTCTGCTTAGTATTTACTGAAGAGAAGGTAGGGCAGGGCCCACAGCTCAGCACCATGGACATGGGGGGGGGAGGTGAACACTAGTCCCTTCACAAAAGAAAAGGTCCTACAAGAGTTTGATAAGCTCAGAGTGGACAAGGTAATGGGACCTGATGGCATACATCCCAGGGTACTAACGGAGCTAAGGGTAGAACTAGCAGAGCCATTATCAGAACAGTTTAATGAGTCTCTGAGCACAGGAAAGGTCCCAGAAGACTGGAGAAGGGCTAATGTGATGCCGCTCCACAAGAGTGGTAGCAGGGAGGAGGTAGGGAACTACAGACCAGTCAGTTTTACCTCAGTAGTAGGCAAGATTATGGAGGCACTCCTTAAGGAAAGGATAGTGCAACACCTGGAATACATAGGAGCACAGGATCCAAGACAGCATGGGTTTACAAAAGGAAGGTCCTGTCAAACTAATTTCATAGATTTCTTTGACTGGGTAACTAGAGTGGTGGACCAAGGGGGAGCAGCTGATGTCACCTACCTTGACTTCAGCAAAGCTTTCCATACTGTTCCACATAGAAGATTGATTAATTAGCTGGGTAGGCTCAGGGTGGGTCAGAAGTTGGTCAACTGGGTGGCAAACTAGTTGACAGACAGAGAAGAGAGAATGATGGTAAATGGTATACAGTCAGAAGAGATGCAAGTCACAAGAGGGGTACCTCAAAGATCAGTCCTGGGGCCGGTCCTCTTCAATGTCTTCATCAGTGGCATTGCAGATGGACTAGAGGGTAAGGTTTGTCTGTTTGCAGATGACACCAAGATCTTCAACAGAGTAGATGATCCAGATGGAGTGGTCAGAATGAGAAGAGATCTGGATAAACTAGCAAAACGGTCGGAAGAGTGGCAACTGGGGTTTAATGCAAAGAAGTGCAAGGTCATGCACATAAGGAAGAGAAACCCTGAAGCCACCTATATTCTTTGGGGGAGTTGCTGGCAGCCACAAGGGAAGAAAGAGACTTGGGCATCATCATCACCGAGGACCTGAAATCATCCAAATAGACCACTAAAGCAGTAGGTAAGGCTAGGCGGATGTTAGGGTGTATTAGTAGGGGTTTCACAAGTCAGAAGAGGGAGGTAATAATTCCTCTTTACAAGACACTGGTTAGGCTCCATATGGAGTACTGCATGCAGTACTGGAGGCCACACCTTCACAAGGACATTTACCAAATTGAGGCAGTCCAGAGAAGGGCAACCAAAATGGTGCAGGGACTGCATCAGAAAACATATGAGGACCGATTAATGGAGCTCAATATGTATACCCTAGAGCAAAGGAGGGAGAGAGGTGATATGATCGAAAAATTCAAACATCTTAAGGGCATTAATAAGGTGAAAGAGTCTAGCATGTTTCAATATAAGAAAAATAGCAGGACAAGAGGACACAACATGAGATTAAGGGGTAATGTGAGGAAGGTATTTTTCACAGAAAGGGTGGTGGATGCATGGAACGGCCTACCTCAGGAAGTGGTGGCTATGAATAATGTGCAGGGCTTCAAACAAGCATGGGATAGACATAAGGGAGCAATACAGATGAGTATTAATAGAGAGGCCATTGACAGAGCAAAGGCCAATGGCACATTTATAAGGTAGAAAAAGAAATAGGCAGACTGAATGGGCCTTGTTGCCCTTATCTGCCATCGACTTCTATGTTTCTATGTAAGAAGGGGAGAAGGCTTTCTTTTGCTATGTAAGTGAGAAAAGGGGACAAAAGGAAGGGATTGTTAGGCTTAAGAAAGGGGTGGAGTGGATGGAGGACAATTAGGGAAAAGCAGAGATACTAAATGAATAATTCTATTCCATCTTCACCATGGAGAAGGATGGACCAGTGCCTTCAGGAGGGAAAAGAGGAGCAGGGGGGAGTGGAACACAGATGTAGTGATAGAGGAGGATAGAGTGAGTGAGAGAGGGGCTGCTGGCATTGAAGGTGGACAAATCACCAGGCCTGGATGGAGTACATCCAAGGGTACTAAAGGAACTGGCTGAGGAGCTGGCAGGGCCACTGGCAGACTCATTTAATAGTTCACTAGAGACGGGTGTAGTACCACAGGACTGGAGAACAGCACATGTAGTGCCGCTTCACAAAAGCAGCCCCAAGGATGACCCAGGGAATTACAGACCAGTCAGTTTGACCTCCATTGTGGGCAAGCTCATGGAGACCATACTAAAAGAAAGGTTGGTGAAATATCTAGAGGAGCATGGTCTCCAGGATGCGAGGCACCATGGGTTCATGGGGGGGGGGGATATCTTGTCAAGCAAATCTGATTGACTTCTTTGACTGTGTCACTAAGACAGAAGACAGGGGCCAAGTGGTAGACATCCTCTATCTTGATTTCAGCAAAGCCTTTGACTCTGTGCCCCACAAAAGGTTGATTAGGAAGTTGGTGGATCTCAGGGTTGGGAAAAAGATAGATGGGTGGAAAACTAGCTGAAGGATAGAACCCAAAGGGTGGTTGTGGAGGGAGAGTTATCTGGCACAAAACAGGTAACCAGTGGGGTCCCACAGGGATTGGTACTGGGGCCAGTGTTGTTCAATGTCTTCATCAATGATGTTGGAGATGGCATTAAGGGCAAAATGTGCCTATTAGTGGATAACACCAAGCTCTATGGGAAAGTAGACACAGCTGAAGGGATACAGGACCTACAGGAATATCTGGAAAAGCTAGTGATGTGGTCCAGGATCTGACAGCTTGGTTTCAATGCCAAGAAATGCAAAGTTATGCATATTGGAGCCAAGAATCCTAGGACTGAGTACTACCCGGGTGGAGTCTGAGTATCTGCATCAGAGGAGGAGAAGGACCTGGAAGTGATGATCACTAGTGACCTGAAGCACTCCATGTAGTGTAAGAAAGCAGCAGCAAAGGCAAACAAGATGGTGGGGTGCATATCTAGGGGGATCAGTAGTAGGAGAGAGGAGGTTATACTGCCCTTGTAGAAGTCACTGGTGAGGCCGCATCTAGAGTATGGAGTTCAGTATTGGTACCCACACCTCAAAAAGGACTTTAACTTGCTGGAGAAGGTCCAGAGGGGGGCTTCAAAGATGATATCTGGTTTTCAGGGTAAGGTATATGAAACGAGGTTAAGAGCACTCATGTAATCCCTGGAAGACAGGAGAGAGAGAGAGAAAGAGGAAATGATTGGGACCCTCAAGTACTTGAAAGGGCTAAATAAGGTTGATAAGGAGAGTCTCTTTAAGCTGAGTGGCAACCATAACATGAGGGGGCACAGACTTAAACTGGAGGGTGGGAGGTTTAGGAGGGAGGTCAGGAAGCACTTCTTCACACAGAGGGTGGTTAACACTTGGACTGCGCTGTCAAAAGGGGTAATCTCATTGAAGACAGTGGGCAGCTTTAAGAGAGGCTGGGACAGGTATTGGGGAGGGTAAGGGTCATGGGTAGCAAAGATGGGAGGAGTGGGCAGGGATAGTAGCTCAAGCTGTGGACCCTGCAACATGAGCAGACTTGGCAGACCAAATGACTTTCTTCTGCTGGCTTCTTCGTATGTTCATCTGTAATAGTAAGAGAAAAGATATACCCAAGCAATGATCCATTGGATATAACAAAATACTATGGTGAGAATTCTACTACTTCTAAGTGATAGAAATCCAACTAAAACAAAACTGGATAAACATTCATATAATGTATCAATCCACAGAATATAAATATCTATTACATTTAAATTCCAATGAAAGCCTATCTGGCCTTAAAAAATACTAGAACTAATAAGCTACAGTATGTAGATTTATAAATGGACATAATACTGGGTTATCTCATTAATGTATCAGTAACAAAACAGTATAGGCAATAAATCCCAGAAACCTGACTATATTATGTGAAACTAATCTCATAACAGAGAAAAAAAACTCAGAAAAAATTAAAACTGAAGGGAGCCCTTCCCTGTACCAACAGAATATTTCTTTATTCTTTATTTTTTTATTTTTTTCATTTGTTAACCAGGTAAGGACACTGGACCATAGGCCCTTTTTTTAGTTCAGACCTGGGAAAACAACAACCAACAAGACAATGCATTATAAACAGAATCTGTACAAATATTATTACACAAAATAATTACATACAGATTTCAACAATAATTATTGCTTCATTTTCCTTAAAACTCAGAATAGAGGTAGCCTGATGAACTGCTAAAGGTAAAGCATTTCAATAAAAAGGAGTTGCTATTGAAAAAGCATGTGACCCAGTTTTGAGTTTAGATAGAACAGTATCAAGCACAATCCCATTAGAATGGTAGCTAAGGAGGACAGTGTGACACTTAATCGAATCTTGTAACACAGCTCAGTCTTGCCCGCTGTAATGGAGTGCCAGGATTTGCCGAATGGCCACAGCTGAAACCGAGCGGGTATTATGCCGCAGGTAACGCCTGCTCGGTCAGTACCAGCTGTGGCCATGGAGGCACCAGAGGGTAGCAGCCCGCTCTGTCACCACCGCGAGCCCCCCTGCTGTATGTGTAGTGATTGCATTATTGTGGGAAAGGCAGGGAAAAGTTTATACATTTACGGAACAGAGTGGCATACACCTATTCTGTTGACTGATGAACTGAGTTGGAATTAATCAGAAGAGCTGCTCCATAATGTAAATTAAAACTTCAACGTGTCAGAATATGGGGAGATGTTTTATTTTTGTACAGCCGAAAAGTGAAGGCCCTTTTGAAACAAAAGCTGGCAGAAGATATTGTTTTCGAGACGGGCAGTTGTCAAGTACTTATATTATTTAACTTTGTTTATTCTAGAATTGTTACACACAACAGGAAACACTTAGGATACCACGTATTCTGTAGATCGAATAAATCATAAAAACGTAATGTGGATTTTTGCAGTGAGTGCTGCAGTTTTACAACACTCAGGTGAATCGTACACAAACAGTCTTGATGCTGCCCGCGGAGTGATGTCGGTAACATAGGCTCGCCGCTGATGCAACGAGCCTATAAACATAAGCGTGACATCACCTTCAGCGCCAGGTCTTGCCGATTAATGCTCGCTGGGTGGTTGAACCTTGGGCTGCGCCCTCGGGCACCAACCCCCCCCAGTGGGCATTAATCCACTGACAGAGCCCTCCTCTGGCGGTGATTAATGCTTACATATACCCCAGGGTTAGTAATTGAACCATTATTATTCCAGATCTTTATTGCTGATTTGGATGAAAATATTAATTGCACAGTAGCCAGATTTGCTGATGACAACAAATTATATGGTCCCTGTGGAACACATGAACATATCAATACCATACAAAATGCTATAAATACAATCATGCAATGGACCGATTCCTGCGGTATTCAACTTAATATCGATAAAAGTTATATCATTCATCTGGGGAAAGATAACCCTCAGTATACACATACATTAAAAAATGAGGGTCTACCAGCGAAAAAGTCCAAAAAAGATCTAGGAATTATAATTGATTCTAACCTTAACTTTAAAGAACAGTGTAATTCAGTTATTTCAAAAAGTGACTAAAATCACAATATGTCAAAAAACAGAAACATCAAGAGCAGAAAGGCAGAGGTTTATGACATTCTAAATGATCCATTACGCATGACAGTGTTGAACATAAAATATAAAACTGACATACATGTAACAAGGGGACATCCACTGAAGATTAAATTAGAAAGATTTTGCACAAACGTAAAAATGTTTACACTCTATGAGTGGCAAACTTGTGGAATAGGTTACAATTGGACATAATATCTAGTCCTAGCAAGGACCATTTGAAAATTCATCTTTTGAGAGTTTTTAGTTTTAGAGAGTACATATTGTCAGTCCGGGTAATTAAAAAATGTAGTAATAAAAGGTCTTGGTCTCTCAGCTTCAGATGGAATCAGCTTTAATGCTCTATACACATGTTCTATAATATACATTTGTCCATTAAGTGAAGGACCCACAGGATTTTCAGAAAAACTTGTGCAAAATGCACTGGATTAGAGCCCTCCGATTTTCCAGATAATCCAAAGACCACAATATTATTAAGACCACTCCTTCCTTCCAAATCCTCAAGCTTAGACTCAGACTTGGAAATCGTGTGCCTTAAAGCACGGAGCTCAGGATCCATTCTTGCACACAAATCTTCCACTGATGAAACCCTTGCTTCCACAGGGACATTTTTATAGTACATTCATCCCTTTTAGATCTAATTGCTCTGGCATCATTTAATGTTTCCAAGGCTTCTTCCAAGGGTGTAAGTTCCAAAAGGAATTTTTCTTCGGTCAGTACAGAGGCTCCAGGGTTAGTAACATGTTGCTTAGATGAGGTCTGTTTAGCCCATTTGGCACCGGACAAACAGTCAGGAGACAGAGGAGTGTGTCTAGCAGGTGGAGCCCTCAGTTTGGCATCCATTTTTTGGAAAATTCAGCCTCCAAAATATGTGGATGTTCCAATACAGTTATCTATCTTGGCTTGATGAAAATTATTAATATTTGTTCGAGTTATAGGTAAAAACAGGGGGCTGGAGATCCGAAAGTTGCAAAGGGTTTGCTACTCCATAAGAGCTGCCATGTGATCTCCTTAAGATGCTACCATTTTCATGGATAACACCAGTGGAAGCTATTGTATTAGATAGGTCACTCATGTTACAAGAGTTCCAGTTGACTGTGTGTTCATTGAATAAAAAAAAAAAAAGGCCCTGGCGGGGGAATAATTCTGCATTGATTATTAACAACAGGTACTGGAGGAAGTTAACCCTACCCTACTGTAGGTCTTTCAAGAAGCCTTGCAATCTCACACTCTGCCACCCACTATGCATGAAGTGATACAAACTGTGCTGCCAAAGAAAGGCAAGGATGGGACCCTTCCCAGCAACTATAGACCAGTCTCACTCATAAATACGAATATACGAACTTGCCAGCAGATAAAGGCCTTTTGGTCCATCAAGTCTGCTTGATTGTGCAGCTAGCAGCCCATGTACTGCAGCTGTCCCCCTCCCCTCCCTTCCCCCCTCCAGTGACCTTCCCCCTTACCCTGTCCCATACCCTTTTGAAGCAGCCCACTGTCATACTGGATACCACTTCCTCTAGTAGTGCATTCCACCCTGTCACTACCTTCTCCATAAAAAACTGTTCCTCATTTCCCTCCTGAACCTCCCCCCCAATCTCAAATTGTGCCCTCAGGTGTCCCTTCCCCTCCTTAATTGGAAAAGCCCCTCCATGCCCACCTTATTTATTCTGTTCATGTACTTAAAGGTTTCAGTCATGTCCCCCCTTTCTCTCCTCTCCTGTCCTCCAGGAAGTACATTTTCAGTTCCCTCAGCCTACCTTCATAGGGCAAGTCCCCTAGCCCCTGGATAATTTTTTATTGCTCTGTATTGCACTGCCTTCAGTAACCTAATGTCCTTCTTCAGGTACGGATACCAGAACTGCACGCAGTACTCCAGGTGTTGTCTAACCAGTGACCCATATAGCGACAGGGTCACCTCCCCCTTCCTGGAGGATATGCCTCTGGCAATGCAACCCAGCATCCTGTTAGCCTTTGCAACTGCCTTTCTACACTGTGTGGAGTTATTCATTACTCCCATTATGATCACCCCCCGATCCTTCTCCACCGCCTCTGTTTTGGCTACCTGAATTCCCCCCAGCTGATGCTGATGTAAAGATCCTGGCTTAAATCATGGCAATGGGGAGTCAGTCCTACAAGGGATCATTTATCCAGCGCAATCAGACATAATTAAAGGGAGGCTAGGCTCTGACCATCTCCAATCCCTTCTGAATATGTTCAGTGCCATGCAAAAGTCTCCCACACCAGCAGTCACCATGGCCATCAACTTCAAAATGGCCTTTGACTCGATGTAGTGGCAGTATCTGCTTACTACTATGGAGCAAATGGGATATGGCTCCACATTTCTCCAATGGAAATAGCTACTGATCTCTGGTCCCTCAGCAAGCATATTTACCAATGACCTCCACTCACTCTCATTCCCCTCCAGAAGGGGACAAGGCAAGAGTGACCCTTGTCACACTTGTTGTTCATCCTGGTCATATAGCCCCTTATTATAGCCATCCAACAACACCCCCATCTCCAAGGTATTACTTGTGGAGGGGAGGAGTGCTGGGCCATACCTTATGCTGATGATCTCCTCATACTTCAAGAGAATGGGCAGAATGCATTAGAACCCCTTCAGGACCTTCTAAGGTGGTTCATGGACATATTCGGACTTTGCATCAACCAGAACAAGAGCAAAGGTCTCTCCTTACAGTCCCTCACCAAGGAAGAACAGTTTGTCAACAAAGGCCTCAAATAGTCCTCAGAGGACATTACATACCTTAGCACCAGAATCCAACCCTCTACTGCCATGCTTGTTTGGCTGAACATGACACTAGTCCTGTCATCCACAATGACAGATTTAGTCAGATGGAAAATGCTCAGTCTGTCTCTTGCTGCCAGGATAGATGCCTTCAGAATGATCCTACCATCAGAGTCACCCACATCCTCTCCCACCTTCCCCACTCGATCCCACCCAAATGGTTTCAGAAGTGGAATGGACTTGTTAGGACATGCCTATGGGAGGGTCACCCACCAAGATATAGCCAAGTCACACAAAACCTAGGGCCCACTGGTCCAGAGGAGGTTGGGGGCTGCCCTGGTTTGAGGGCTACCATATGACATTCAACAATGTGCAAGTCATCTGGTGGTTCCACCATGTATAGCACAGCATAGAAACTGACCTCTGTGTATCACAAATAGCAGCCACCTGCCTATATGGGCCATTACCTCAATCTTTCAAAAATCATCCCGCCATCAGCTTTTCAGTTAGAGTCTGAGGATGAATGTTTAAAATCAGCAACTTGCCACCCCCCCCACTCACCCCTCTCTGGAGTAATGACACCCTATGTATAGGTGCTGTTCCACCTGTATGGCACTCCTGGGTATGAAAGGTTATCTTACTGGTTTGGGACATCCCTACTCCTGATGGATGCCCTGTGGACAGTTTTGCCAATCTGCAGGACAAACAAGACTTGTGGTGGTATTTATAGAGCAGAAGTATGGGGATGGACAACAGTCTCCAATTCCCCAGAGGAATCATCACACTCCTCAGTCTCACTGATTGCCAGTGAAACACAACTCAGAAGAGGGAGAACCAGTTTCCTACACCAACATCTTAGAGATGCCCTCCCAGAGCAACTGTTACCCTCCAAAAAAGGCATAGGAACAAGAACTAGGAGTCCAGATAATCAAAACCAATTGGGGAAATGTGCTTCTTCAGGGTGCACATTGCATTTTGGAACAGAAGAAGCCACCATATCCAAAACAAGCCCTACTCAAGTGGTATTATACCCCAGATTCCCTGCCTGGAATTTGACTCTTACAGGAGGACAAGTGCTGGTGATAACAAAAACCTGGGGCTTACCACACCCAGGTGCTCTGGGGATGCCCTGTGATTGCAGCCTATTGGGAAGCCATAAAGGAAGTGTACAGGTCTATTATAGGGGACAGGATCACGCAAAATGTCCCACTCTGTCTGTTGAGTCTTTCTACTACTCTGTTACCTAAACATTATCCTGTGATAAAGTGTCTGGTTGTCATCAGTGTTGTGACACAGAGGCTTCTCTTTTGTAAATGGTGAAACATGGAATTTCCTATAGTGGCAGTCCACTATGGAGCAACTTGCCACCTTTGAGAAAATATCCTACAGAACAGCTGATACCATGAATAAGTGCCAACAAATCCGGGGGGTCTGCCTCTCTTTAACTCCCTGCAATCTATCTTAGTTCATATAACACAGAATTAGTAGGCATCACCCCCAACATACTGAGTTACCCATGATCATGGGGCACTGCCATTCTCACACTAGGTGCATGGTATACCATTTGCTTGACAGACCTTTGCTACTGCCCCAAATGTATGTTGGGGGTGTTGGGGAGGGGAGGAGGTGAGAACTACTGTTATATCACCCCTATGTCTACTCTATTTTGGTGCAGATAGCACTTCTTTGTATTTGGAAGGATGGTGTGTCTAAATGTCACCTGGTATGTATTACAAAAGTTAGAATGCATACTCTTTATTAAGGTACTGCTGTTCTTCTTTGAAATCTTCCATAATGGGATTAACTAAAAAAAAAATCAGAAAAATGATTGGACCTAGCACAGAACCCTGGGTCACCTCACTGGTCACGCTACCCTCGGTTGACAGATACACATTAATGGAGACATTCTGAGAGGGATTACTGATTCAGTGTTCGATCCATGATACCAGTCAAAAAGCTTTATTTTTCAGCAATATGCCATTACAGCTTAAAAATGTTATACATAATAATACAAAATACTAATAAATTGCAAACTTATTGAACATAGACCTGCACTACATGTCATCCAAGCTCCATAATCTAATATAGTAAAATAATTAAATAACAAGACATCCTAGACTATTTGTTCTAACCACAATTAATATATATAAGCATATGTAAAACACATCTTCAAGTCAAACAGAGAGACAGATTCATTAGAAATGCATGTATATCAGAGCAATGATAATAATAACAATAATAATACTAATAAATAATATTATACAATGGCAAGAAAGAATCCTGGTCTGTGATTGACTGGAATGTCAAGATACCCATGATGTTATTCTGGCATATCATCACAGGTATAGTGCCAGCCACATCAAAACCTGAACACCAGATAAATATCCTTACACAACAGCTGACAGAGTGACAGCCGTCAGAGACACATTCCAGCAATCAGATGTTCAAATTGCCTGAGGTAAACTTTACTCTGTTTAAAATGGAAGACATCCAGCAGTGGTTTTGTTCTGAAAAAGAAAATACAGCACCACCTATGCAGCCAAAAAAGAAAACAGAAAAACAAAGACACATCCTGCTCCCTGACGATGACCTTGACAAGCTAGAATGTGACAGAAACGAGCTGTCCAAAAAGTGCCAAACAACATGGGACATCAATGCCATGAAGGACTGGCTTTCAGAGACAGGTACAGAAATAGATTTCAACACAATAAATGCCTCCGAGTTAAATACAGTGCTTTGCAAATTCTACGGGGCAGTCCGTAACTCCTCCGGTCAGCCGTATGGCATCAGCAGCTTTATAGGTTTACAAGCGGGCATCAACTGCTTCTTAACTGAGCCACCTTTAAGCCATAATATTAACATTTTAGCAAATCCTGACTTCCAAAGCATGAACAATGTGTTTTCTGCTCAAATAAAAAACCTCAGACGAGAGGGGAGAGATAAAGCAAAAAGCCACCCGCACCTCAGCAACAAAGACCTCACACAGCTCCGCCAATTCCCAGCTCTAAGTACAGAGACTCTCGAGGGATTGCTGTGCTGTGTCTGGCTTGAACTCCAAATACACTTTGCCAGATGTGGCTGTGAAGGCCAGCGTAAATTACAACCCAATTCGTTCGAGTTCCACACATCTGAAGACGGGCTCAACTATGTCTCCCTAAGTTTTAATGAAAAAACTGAGAACCATGGAGGCCCCATGGAAAAGGACCATGACAAGCACAGAGGAGCAATGTTTGTGCTGCCAGGTCATCCCCAGTGCCCCGTGACAGCCCTGCAGAAATATATCTCAAAGCTCCCACCAAAAGCTCCTTGCCTATACATGCACCCCTGTAGACAAACCACAAAGCCATGGGCAAATGAAGAAATCTGGTACAGCATGGAACCAGTTGGAATTAATTACCTTGCCTCAATGCTGCCCAAAATCTGTCATGCTGCAGGTCTTCTAAATAGCAACACAAATCACAGCCTGCGTGCAACTGTTATCCAGATCCTCAGCAACACAGGCTTAGAGAGCCGACAAATCATTTCAGTAACTGGGCACAAACAAGAGTCTTCCTTAAAGAGTTACTGTGGACTAAGTTTATAGGAATGCTGACAATGGAGTTCAGTCCTATCCGGTGCAATGCCAGAAGTCACAGGTCTAACTGAAACAGTACCTCCTGATCAGAACATGCATCATTAGCAACCGACGACCTCTACAGATGGTTCAACAGAAGCCCAACCAACACAAATGCTGCAAGCCAGTAACAATCACCACAGCATAACTCCCTCAAAAGAAAAAACTGAGAAGGAAGACAGCAGCAACACATAGTTCTTCATTCAAGGCATCAGTATGTGTGTTTTCAATATCTACAAACCATAGACTGCAACAACCTAAATAACAATTAGTCACAGAATTTATCTGTTGCATTTAAAAGTTAAAAAAACAGATGTTTTAATAGTTCTACAGTATATTTATTAACCTGTTAACTTAGTTTAATATTTCTACAGTTCAGAAATATTTACTAACTTAAAAATGTTTCAACAAAATGTAAAATAAAAGAATGAACTATTTAACCTTGTGGAAGGACATTATTTTTATTCATTAAAAATGTTTTAAACCTAAAACAAAAAGTCTCTTTGTTATTTATACACACAAGGGTCATTGTATAATAGGAATAATGCACTCAAGGGTGTGTGTCGTGCTGGGATAACATCACTTCTGGGGTGATTAGTGGCACTTGGCCTGCAGCCTTGTGCCTAATCACACTAGGTGTGATGTTATCCCAGCACAACACACACCCTGTCATGCATTATTCCTTTAATAACTTATCCTATAAGGAAATAGCCAGCTGGGATATAAAATGCAAACAACTTAATGGGAAACCAATATATCTTACTATAATTGGTGACCCATCAAGGTGGGGCATTAGCTAATGCAGAAACTTCATGTAATCCAAATTATGGAATTCTCAAACATAAGAAGGAGTCCCAGTAGACTCAAACCTTTCCTCTACTCATGGCTGTTAAAAATGGCTGTCAAGATACATATAAACAGTCATAGAAAAGTGAAAAACATGTTGAGAAATGTGTAATCCAAAACAGCTTTTCCCTGTTTCAAGAAAGGTGTACTCTTCCTGATTCTCTAAACAAACTAAAAATAATTTTATAATTAGTTGATAATAAATACATCATTTGCCTTGAAAAGGAAGCCCAGTGTGTTATCAAGAATGCAATTTAGACTGAAAATATACTTTTTATCTTTAACTTGTTATACCATGTACATTGAAATAGATCATTATATAAATATTCTAAACATCCAGCTACACAAGGGGCAGGGGTATCACAAGAATTTGGAATATGAGTAAATCTGGCATAAAGTGCATTACTAGAGAAGGTTTCAGACTTATAGCATAAATAAGCACTTTTTTTTAGGATCGAGAATATGATCCAGATAAAATCTATAACCATACCTCATTTCTTACATAGGATTTTATATACTTCTTTTGTCCAATTATTAATTAACTATTCTAATCTTATTCTTTAGGCAACTTTTGTACTTAAGACTGATAATACTTCACTTAAAATAATGGGAAAGATACAAAAGTTCATATTCCTTCAATAACAAGCACACCTGTGCTCACCAAGGGGATGATCTACACCCCAAATACTCCCAGCTAAGTATTTCTTCTAAGCTTAAATGAACTAGACTATCAGAGGCAACTCTAGTATATTTTATCCAGAAACCTAAGACTGAGGAATAAACCAAGGTTTTGTAACTATCCAAACCAAGATCTGCTCTAATATAGGCTGTAGGGATTGACTAATTCAGACGAAGAGATGATTTAAAAAGTTGGTTTACAAACTTTTCCAATTCTGAAATTTTGTATGGTGCCCAAATTTTCACTCCATACAAGGCTTGGGGGTAGCATGTCAATTGAGTGATTCAATTTGCGCAAAGGCATTTGAGGGAAAGAATATGAGCAAAAGCAAAATTAGCAACAGTCACTTTACAGAGACTGGCACATTATAGTGATTTCAGAAATACAGTGAACCCCAGAGTCAATGTGTGTCATAGAGTTAGAATCCTAGAAATAGGGGGTCCAGGGAGTGACCTGGGTTGCAGGGGGGGCACATGCCCCCCTGCAAAATATGGAGAAATGTGCATGTAAATATTTAGCTGAAATGTGCTTCACTCAACTGTAGCATCACCCAAATTGCAGCGCTATAAAATATTCTCTTAAATAGTAAATGCGCAAATATATTCACTCAAATGACATGGAACTGGCCTAGGGATTTACAGTAGTTTAGAAGTGATAACTTGCCTCAGGGGGTTAATACAGTCAAGCCCACTTTAGTGAATATAGCTTAAGTGAATAACATGATTAAGTGAATAAAAATCCAAAGTCCTGATTCCTTTATTATACATCTAGTTTTAACAAGCCTGCATAATTGAATAAAGAAGCCTGTTTAATTGAATATATTTCCAACCTCTGGTGGCCTCTTAAATGGGCTGTCAGCTAATGTTTTCAATCAGCTGCCCAGCAATGCCTCTAGTAAATCAGTTTCACTTTGTTACCTGCTCATTACATGCTGATTGTATCAGCTTCAGGTGTGAATGGGGCCATTACTAGCCCATTACATGTGCATTTAAATCTCATTTCCTGATGTAGCACCTATGTGCATTCTCACACCTGAACACTGGTGAGTCCTGGGAAGCCTGACAGCCTGAGGAGCCCAGCAAGAAGAAACAAGGAGCTCACGCTCAAAGAAAAAGTTGAAGCACCAAAAATGCTGGCTGAGCTGGGTATGACCCAGTCTTCAGTAGCTCAGCATTAGGGTGTTCCCAACCTCAAATATGCAAGCTGAAAAGAAACTGGGAGCGAGTCCTTGCTGAGTTTGAAGGGAATGTCAACCTGGTGAAGAAAAGAAAATGGGAAGGTAAAAACTCTACGGTTGATGATGCCCTTCTCATGTGGTTTGAGAACGCCAGAGCTTCTGACATCCCGGTGTCTGTCCCTCTATTGCTGCATAAAGCAAGAAAGCTTTCAGATTTACTGAACAAGCCAGACTTTGAACCAACTAATAGATGGCTGTGCCACTTCAAAGCTCACCATAATTTTGTTTTTAAATGAGCACACAACAAGAAAAAATACGCTGATGCCCCATCAGCTGATGACTGGGTGAGGACTGTTCTGATGACAATCCTTGCAGATTACACACTAGACCTGGTGTATAATGACAATGAAATGGTCATTTTCTACCATGCCACACTGGATGGAACATTGCCTTTCAAGAAAGAATGTGTAGCTGGAGGTAAAAAGGCAAGACAGGTTAATCATACAGATCTGTATGAACATGAGTGGCAGTGACAAATTAAAAGTGGTTGTGATAGGAAAAAGTAAAAATCCACACTGTTTCAAAGACATTACTGTTGCTTGGCTACCTGTCCACTACAGACCCAATCAAAACATGTGGATGACTGCTAAGCTATTTACTGAATGGGCCAAAGAACTGGACCGGTCAATGAGGTGTAAAAGGAAGTGTATCTGTCTGCACTTAGACAATTGCAGTGCCCACCCCACACACAAACTACAAATGTAAAAATTGTGTTTCTGTCACCCAATACAACATCCCTTATCCAGCCCATGGATCATGGCATCATTAAGAACTTCAAGGGTTTGTATAGGCATAGAATGTTAGATTGTATTCTTGCTTGCTATGATGCTGGTGAGATAACAAACCCCAATGAGCTGGCTAGCCATTTAACAGTCCTAGATGACATACATTTAATGCAACAAGCGTGGTCTGATGTGAAGCCCAAATCTGTTCAGAATTGTTACAGAAAAGCAGGCTTTGTAGTGTCTGAGAGCGCAGACCTGTCAGAGCTTTATGAAGTCCCCCCCCCAGACATGGACCCCATAACGTTTGAACAGTTTGTGAGCTCTGATGATAATCTACCCTGCTATGGTGAACTCACAGACAATGATATTGCTGCACAAGTCCTTGGCTCACAGGTGTTACCAGATGAGCATGAAGAGTGTGAGGAGGGGGATGAGGATGAACCGCTGACGATTGCACTTGAGGAGCAGAGCTGCCTGAGAGCTTTGCCGATTCCTAGAAATAAATGCTGCTACAGAGGATGACTTCAAGCCATACTATCAACTTGAAGACATTTGCATAAAAGCAAACTTTGCTAAAAAAAGCAGCTCACTATTACAGAGATGTTTGTTTTATAACTGCTTTTTAATGAGTTTTAAAACTCAGTACTGTATGCAGTATTTAAGATTTATTTAATTTCACCTGCACGTTACTGTTTTTAATATGTTACTTGTTTTGAATACTTTATATTCACTTTGATAAACTCTTAAATTGATGAAAATGCAATACACATGTTTTTCAGTAATTCCTTTAGTGATGGTAAGTCGTTGGTAAGAAGGAACGATGAACTCTGCTTTAGTGAATAATCTGGTTTAGTGAATATTTTTTATAGGAAAACAGTCAATTCACTTAAGCAGGTTACACTACTATTACCACCATATTTATAGTTAAACTTTTTTATGAGTGAGTGTTTTTCTTTCATTTTGTTTGAACATTAACATTATGAGAATACTAAGAACCACTGGAAGAAATGCATAAGCAAAGATAAACATAATTGTTTACAGTGGTAATAGTTAAATCCCTCACTTTCTATCTTGGATTAAATCTTCCTCCCCAAAAAACATCCACATGACTTTTGTTTTTATTAATAGCCAGGGAAAGTTTATGAGACACCCTAGCCAAACAGTCCAATTTTTGTGAAACCTAATTGAGACAATCAAAAGACTAAATCATCAGCATATGTATGCGGGAGGCAGTATAGTGCAGTGGTTTAAGGTTCTGCGCTGCAAATTTAGAGACTTGGGTTTGAATCCCACAGCCACCACTTGCATGCTGTGTGATTCTAAGCAAGTCACTTAACTTCCCTGTGCTCCCAGGTTGCACCTGTAAAAACAACTTTTCAGCTTAGTGTGCTAGTCCTGGTTAAATAATTGTACAAAAAAAAATGCCATAGTCTGAGATAGCCCAAGAAAGTTCATTCAAATAAATATTAAAAAGTGTAGGAGCAAATAAACAACCCTGCTACACCTCTTTTTTCATCAGAAAATAATCTGAAACATTGCCAGGAAGCCTTAATCTCACCCTAGCCCAGGACTGACTATACAGTTTAGCAACAACATAAATAAGGGCATAATCAATGCCCTTCTCCTGCATAAGGTGCCATAATTTATTTAAAAAAATGGAACCAAAAGTTGGACCATAGTCAATAAAAACAACATATAATTTTTGCTTGTGAACAAACAAATGTTTCTCCCATAAGTGTCTAAAAGGGAAAAAATTGTCAATAGTGGAAACATTTTATTTTAAACCAAACTGCAATGGGGAAAGCTCCTCCACACACACACACACACACACACACACACACACACACACACACACACACACACACACCAAATTAAGTTGCTTTCTCAAATGAATAAGAAGAATCTAGAGAATATTTTCAATGATATGTCTTGCAGACTAATAGGCTAATATATTTTTGGATCAAATTTATCACTGTTTTTAAAAAGTGGAACTATTTCTGTGCCAGACCAAGATTAAGGAAATGAACCATTCTTTAAACAGTAATTAAAAAATAGAAGAAAAATATGTGCCCAAACTAAAGGGGCCTGTAATATACCTCTTTCAGAATCAGATCAGGGTCATGGGTTTTATTATATTTTAATGAAGAAATTGCAAAATTTACTTCTAAAATAGAAACAACACTAACGGGACAATGTATCAGAAAATCATGACAAGTGGACTGCATCCTAGAATCATAAAATACTGAAGAATAATATTCTACCCAAGTTGACACCAAGATACACCAAGATATACAGTGTGGCCCAGATATTCAGAAGGGTTGCGCATGGCGCAATACTGTTGCACCATGCACAACCCACTGATGTGCCCCAGCACGATATTCAAATGGGGATTGAGCCTGGCACAAATCCCGATGCGCCAGAGCGCATCGGTAATGTATGCGGCGCAGATGGGGGAGGCATGCCCATGCATACTCCGCACATCCCGATATTCAGCCCGGGATGTGCTGAGCCCATGCATGTGCAACCTCTACTTGCGCTGCACACAGGTGAACCCTCAAAAAAAGGAGCAACAGCTGGCCACCCACAGGTGAGCTACCATATTGTAGAGTGCAACACGGAAGCTGCCACCTGTGGGTGGCCACCCGAGCTCCGGCTGCACCTTCTGGTGGCACTCCCCATGCCCGGCAGCGGGCATATGTAGGATATTGTATCGTCTCTATAGGTTTCATTTGTCCAGTGGATTGCCTGTCGATTGCAGCATATAAGCGAATGTCTCTATATCTCTTGAACCAGTGATTGCGATCGCAAGGCGCGGAAGTCCTGAGGCCCTGGTGGCCGTGGGCCCCCCTCCCACTGCGTTTGACCCCGCCCCATCCCCCAGTCAGTGGTGGATGGCAGTTCTCCACCCAGCACGCCCACCACCCGCTGACTGACTCCCTACGGTAGGGCTGTATGCTCATTGGTCCACAGTGTGAGCCAATGGGTGTAGTTTTGCATTATATAGTCCATAATGTGAATGGATCCATTCACATATCTGGACTGTGTAGTATGGTATGAGTTGCATGCCCATTGGCTCCTGCTGTGGACCAATGGACGAGTAGCCCCACAGTAGGGAGTCGGTTGGGTGGTGGAGTGGCAAGCAGGTGGGAGGCTGCCACCCACCGCTGACAAGGGAGGAGCGGAGCGTGGGGATTAGTGGGCGGTGGGGAGGGGGTACCGCTGGACCACCAGGGATATGGGACTAGTATTTTTACAGCATATGCCCACAATCGGGCTGCAAGTGGTCCACTGGACCACCAGGGATATAGGACTTACATTTTACAGCATATGCCCGCAATCGGGCTGCAAGCGGTCCACTGGACCACCAGGGATATAGGACTTACATTTTACAGCATATGCCCATGATCGGGCTGTGGGAGGTCCACTGGACCACCAGGGATATAGGACTTACATTTTACAGCATATGCCCATGATCAGGCTGTGAGCGGTCCACTGGACCACCAGGGATACTGGACGATTTTAAGATTCAACCTATGCCCGTGATCGGGCAGTGGTGCACTTTGCCGCACTGTGCAGGGGGCATTGGTCCCTGATGGCTGCAGCCTGGCAGGGCACCAGGCACAAGTCAGCAGGGATCAGCACACCTGCATGCAAATGGAGCCATAATGACATGCAAATGGGCCCATTTGCGCCTTGCATGCATTATGGCCCATTTGCATGTGCACTTTTGAATATCATGGTTGTTGCACCTAGCACAATGGAACTTGGCGCTAGCGCATCCCCTGCTCTACTCTGGCCACTTGCGCTGGCATAGTGCCACTGTGCCATGCGCACTGTGGGTGGCCAGGGTGCGATATTCAACACTGCTGTGCCATGGTGCAGCTCTGTTGAATATCACCCTGTCAATGCCCCTGCGCAGCCAAGTTGCACTGTGCCCAGGCTTGCACCACAGCCTGGCGCAGTCTGAATATCCGGGCCTATGTATCTAGAGAAACAGCAGAATTCAAAACGTGCTTTGCCACAAGAAGCCAAAAGGATCTGGAATCCTTTTTATTAGTAGTCTGGGTCATAGCATCCTGTTGCTTATGGTAATACTCCATTTTTTTTCCTTGAAGGAAAATCTTATATGATTTCCTGGCTCTATTTAGGAATCTAAAATTCATTTGTGATGGTTGCAACTTTGCATCCTTCACTAATGATAGGAGCTTTGATTTTTCCTATTTACAAGTCTGATCAAACCAACCTGACCTTTCCCTCAAGTATAGATTTATACCTATAGTATAAAGAATGGAGTACAATTGATTGTACACAATTTCTAACAACTGATAAAAAAGCTGAGGCATTCAGTCCCTCAGAGTTAAGTTGTAACAAAGAATCCAAGTTGGAAAATGAAGTCCGTTGTATATTGGAAGAACTCTTAGCCCCGCTAATCCTCTTCCTTTTTCTAATTTCATCATTAAAATGAAATTTAACAGCCACCTTATGTAACCCCCACCCCCCGCCTTTTTGCAAATGACAGGTGGTATGCTGTTTGAATCTGACAGCAGTACCAGGTGGGGACTGGGTTCGGGGAGGAATAGGTTACTCGGCACAAGGGCTAGGTTTGGCTACTCTGCACAGGGGCACCCAAGTAATTCCAAACACAGGAAGCAATAACTGTAATGTCAAATACCAGGAATGGGATTCTAAAGTGTGGCTTTATTCACATCCAAGCAGAACAAACAAAGCATAGATGGACCCCCACAGGGCTACGCTTCTGGTAATGCAGATTAAAAAGAATCAGAAAAACTTCTTCAACACTCCAGCCCTCAGGCTCTGAACCCACTGGGCACACAGCCCGGACTTGCATGCTGCTTTGGGTACACAGCCCAAACTTGTACACTGTTTGGGATTCCCAGGCTCGGCTCCCTTGCCGGCCACTCGGACACCTTCCATTTGTCATGGAAACATTTTCTGGTGGCTCCCTAAACCACCTAAGAGCACCTCAGCTCTATAAGGAAAACTTCCTTTTAATCCCACATCTGGGTACTTTCCTCAGGCACTGGCCAAGTACCTGGGAAAAAGTAAAGGTGCCACAGAGCAAATCTGTAGAGGCAAATTTGGTTACTACTGATGGGGGGGGTCTCCCACCTCTCACTTCCACAATTCATACCTGGCCATTTCTCTGGACATTAAACATCTCTTTCTGTAAAGCTTGGCAATGTAGATTAAGGGTAAATGTATGTCACATTTCCTCTACTTGTCTTACTTTCCCATTGTACTGGACTTGAACATACTTTTACTTGGCTTAGCCCATTGCTCTAGGCCTCCCACTGATTTAGCAGTCCAATCTCCACTTTACTCTTTGTAGTGGACTTGAACATACTTGAATTAACCAGTAATGTCTATTACCTTAGACCTCCTACAAATTAAGTAGTCCAATCCCCACTTTCCAACAGTTCAGGTGAAAACATAGGCCCTCAGGCAGAGCAAACTCACCCTTTAGTTGCAGGTGCCCCACAGGCGATTCCTCACAGGAATTTCTATCCCACAGCTACTGGTGCCACAGCACAACTTGAAATTAGGCAGCTTCTTCCTTAGCCAGAAACAGGAGGGTTGCTCCTGGAAGATAGGAAAACCCTTCCACCCCCATTCCCTCAGGGGTGGGGCACATGGACCAGTAACAGCGGTCACCACTTCACAAACAGCTTACTGTGTTCCTCTTTTGGTGGAAACACATACATCCCCTTACAGTAGCTCTATGACAGAGCTTTAGGCTCTGAGAGCCTGTCCACAGACTGCTGTGCTGCGCCTCTCTTCAAGACTACACATAGACTTTGTTCAAAAATCCCCAACATTCTATCCTAACTTCCAACTGCAGATTCCAGTGTGGCTCATGCAGCTGCGAGAGTTCTATGGTGATGTCATCCCTCAGTCTCAGCGGCGAGAACAGAGGAGACAGTGTGAAATCCATTTAATTGGAGTTTCACAAGCTGCCTTCCCTGCTTACCACTAGGTCTTACTGGGATTCTAATAACCCTGGGTAACAGGGGGATTACACTCACCCTGGGCTAGGAAAATGACTGTCTGCAGTCATTATTTACCCGGCTTAGGCCATCTCACCCTATGTGCTACCTGTGGAGGGGGGTGATCAGGCCCCCTCCTACCATGTGCTAGCACAGGCAGGCAACACTAAAGACCTAGAGGCCTTTGGCTGACATATCAGCCTCTACTCTACTCTACCCACTAACTATGGATGACTAGTGGCTCTGGTAGAACTGTCCAGAGCATAGCCCTAATAGATCAGCACTGCAACCCCTACTGCAGGTCAGGGCTACAGCCTGTCTATACCCCCTAGCCCTCTAGGGAAAACCTATCTGCCTCTAACTCAAATCCCAAAACAAAACAAACAGGGGACCTCCCCGACCTTGGGCACCTTGCAACCACACACCAGGAGCTAATACCAACCATTACATTACTCCCTCACTCCCCCACAACCATACCTGTGGAAGAAAAGGGTTACTACAGTAACAACAACAATAACAACAACAGTACTTTAAATACTACACACTAAAGTACTAGTGAGGAACTCCGATGAGCCACTCCTCCTCTTCTTGTCTTCTCTTCTATCTTCTTCAGGAACACCTGCAAGAAAAAGAAAGACAACACACACTCCTAATCTGCATACACAGTCTAGCTAAACCCCTACCATCAAAATACTGGAGAATCCCAAAAAGATTTTTTTAGAAAAGGTAGAAAAACAGTATATACACTAGAAAACAGTAGAAAAACAATGACATTATTTACAATACACATTTGGGGGATGGAGTGCTGAAACATTCTGTTCCTGACATGCTTGTTTGCACCAGGATGCACACATTTCATTGCTTCATCCCAAATCCAGGATTTCCTGCTGTTCTCAGTCTCCTCCCAGACTCTCCGAGGAAAGGTAGAAAAGGACATCCCCTAGATTTCATTTGCCTTCCTATGAACCAGTCTTTCCTCTTTACTAGCCTTGGTCAACCTGAGACAGCTGGCCTGGCTTGGGGGCAGCCAGTCCTGGTTCTGCCAGCTACGCATTCTCAACAAGACAAAAAATGGATCCCTGACTTCTTCTTGCACAGCCAGGGCAGTGGCATCACCACTCTCGTCCATGCATTCCTCTGAGGCAAGAGCTTGAGGCTGTGTACCCGTTCCTTTTTCACAAGGCCACATAGGTTCCCCCTCATCTTCCTCCTCACTGAGAATCTGTGCCCAGGAATGAGCAGTCATCCTCACTCCTGAGACTATCCACTCTTCACTGGGCGTGGAGGTCGATACCTCCCATTTAAAGGCCTCCCTTATCTTATCTTCTCCTATGAGACTTGGGCTAAGCCCCCCTCTCCAAGGGTCTACTGATGCTCTGCCTGAATTGTCTCTCTGTGATTCAGCATCTGAAACATCAGCATATTGTTCTGTCTGCAAATCTGCACCCTCTAGCTTTGTGCCACACTCCCCCGAGGGGCCTTCTCCAACAGGCTCTGCCTGGTGCTGTGTGCTGCCAACTGCAAATACTTGAACTTTTGTCCATGTGGGAGCCAAATGAATCTTGGGCGCTTTAAACAAGCCATATTTCTCTAAGCACCCCGAACAGTGAGGAACCATGAAGATGTCCCTTCCAGCATTTAAGCATATTAAGCACACTTGCACTGGGTATCCAGGAATTGCCACATGAGAAGGCAGTTGTCCTCCACAGTAACACCTTTCAATGTCCCTTAACTTGTTTACTTCTGCTGCTACCACAGCCCGGGCATGATCCGGGTAGTGGGCTGGTCCTGAGGCCATGACTGCAGGGAAAAACAAACAAATGCTCACTGTTATTGAAAGTCCCACATCAATGAACACTTTCTTTTACTTTTAAAACATCTCCTCTGCTGCTGTGTTTACATTACTACCCCACCCTGTAATGGTGGTGGCAGCACTCCTGTGCATCAACATTCTGAAATTGG
Organism: Neoceratodus forsteri; assembly: GCA_016271365.2. Classification (NCBI taxonomy): domain Eukaryota; kingdom Metazoa; phylum Chordata; order Ceratodontiformes; family Ceratodontidae; genus Neoceratodus; species Neoceratodus forsteri. The sequence goes on along the minus strand of CM028136.1, from coordinate 395,741,502 downwards.
GTCAAGCCACTGCGCATCCGATTTACACGCTGTACTGATGACTTTGCTCAAAACTGCACAAACTTGCACTGTTCTTTTCCTAGCACATTTACATGATTTGCCATGGACTTTTCACTTGCTGAAAACATTGCTCTAGCTCACAGTCCCTTAAAGCCTCAGTTATTTCAAGCACAGGATTGCCAGTAACAAGTGCTGCATAATTTGATACAACTCACAGTTTCTCTCATGGCTTTAAAAATTTAAACTGATGCTGACTCCATAACTATGCTCACAGTCGATGGCTTAACAAGCTTGCTTTTGCTGGTAAAACTTGACACAGTCTTTTGGTTGCAGTGCGATTACACTGCTGCACACAGATGCAGCTGGTTTTTGGCAAAAATCACTTGTTTGAGCAATTATTACTGTTAGTACTCACTGTTATCAGTAGCTGTTTGCTGCGATGGAAAACGGCCTGCAGCCAGTCATGGAGGCCTCTGGACTGAAGCGGGTTGGCAGTCATGCCGAACGTCCCTCTGAACACCACACTCACAATCCAGTCGATCGAGATGCGGGTTGAGCCTGATTTTAGATGGAAAAGTCAGTTTTTTGAAACTTTTACAGCGCTTTCAGTCACCGCGACGCTCCTCCGATAAGCCAGTACACGCACTCCACTCACAATCCCTCTCGAATGCTGGGCAGTTGCTGTAGAGCTGGCTGGGGGGGTGGGACTGATTGCAGTCTCACCAATCACATGACGCCATGCAAATGAGCCTCTTTCCCTCGCGAGTGCTCTTCTCCTTATGGCGATTGTCGAGCAGGCAAATTTAAACTGCAAAAAACACTTTTTTTCTTTTCGAACTGACTCCACGGCAGGACCCCATTTCAACCATTTGTCATGGCCATTAACACAGCAAGTCTCTCCATTCACTAGAAAGCATTTGCAATGTCCAGGGCACAATTTTCCTGTTGCTACCCCTAGTCTTCCACACTTTTCTCTGACACAACAGTTTCTTAAAAAGCTGGCAAAAACACTGCAAATTTTTGATGCAGGACAAGGGCATACTCTCTCAGGCTTTACTGCTCCTTGGTAAACAGGTGGCATTTTAACAGCATCATATGGACAACAGCACACAGCGACACACCAGTTAACCTTGCTTCAGCTTTTTGGGCTACCCACTGCCAGATAACCAAAATGCTAGCCCCTTGCCCGAGCACCTTTCCTCCCTAAATTAAAAATCCAAAGTGGTGCCTCCATTTTGTAACCCCCCCCCTGCCTTTTTGAAAATGACAGGTGGTATGCTGTTTGAATCTGACAGCAGTACCAGGTGGGGACTGGATTCGGGGAGGAAAAGGTTACTTGGCACAAGGGCTAGGTTTGGCTACTCTGCACAGGGGCACCCGAGTAATTCAAAACACAGGAAGCAATAACTGTAATGTCCAATACCAGGAATGGGATTCTAAAGTGTGGCTTTATTCACATCCAAGCAGAACAAACAAAGCATAGATGGACCCCCATGGGGCTACACTTCTGGTAATGCAGATTAAAAAGAATCAGAAACACTTCTTCAACACTCCATCCCTCAGGCTCTGAACCTACCGGGCACACAGCCTGGACTTGCATGCTGCTTTTGGTACACAGCCCGAACTTGTACACTGTTTGGGATTCCCAGGCTCAGCTCCCTTGCCGGCCACTCAGACACCTTCCATTTGTCATGGAAACATTTTCCGGTGGCTCCCTAAATCACCTAAGAGCACCTCAGCTCTATAAGGAAAACTTCCTTTTAATCCCATGTCTGGGTACTTTCCTCAGGCACTGGCCAAGTACCTGAGAGAAAGTAAAGGTGCCACAGAGCAAATCCGTAGAGGTGAATTTGGTTACTACTGGTGGGGGGTCTCCCACCTCTCACTTCCACAATTCATACCCAGCCATGTCTCTAGACATTAAACATCTCTTTCTGCAAAGCTTGGCAATGTAGATTAAGGGTAAATGTATGTCAGATTTCCTCTACTTGTCTTACTTTCCCATTGTGCTGGACTTGAACATACTTTTACTTGGCTTAGCCCATTGCTCTAGGGCTTCCACTGATTTAGCAGTCCAATCCCCACTTTACTTTACTCTTTGTGCTGGACTTGAACATACTTGAATTAACCAGCAATGTCTGTTACACTAGACCTCCTACAAATTAAGTAGTCCAATCCCCATGTTCCAACAGTTGAGGTGAAAACATAGGCCTTCTGTCAGAGCGAACTCACCCTTTGGTTGCAGGTGCCCCAGAGGCGATTCCTCACTGGAATTTCTATCCCACAGCTTCTGGTGCCTCAGCACAACTTGAAATTAGGCAGCTTCTTCCTTAGCCGGAACCAGGAGGGTTGCCCCTGGAATACAGGCAAACCCTCCAACCCCATCCCCTCAGGGATGGGGCACATGGACCAGTAACAGCGGTCTCCACCACTTCACAAACAGCTTACTGTGTTCCTCTTTTGGTGGAAACACACACCTCCCCTTACAGTAGCTCTATGCCAGAGCTTTAGGCTCTGAGATCCTGTCCACAGACTGCTGTGCTGCGCCTCTCTTCAAGACTACATGCAGACTCTGTTCAAAAATCCCCAACATTCTATCCTAACTTCCAACTGCAGATTCCAGTGTGGCTCATGCAGCTGCGAGAGTTCTATGGTGATGTCATCCCTCAGTCTCAGCTGAGACTGAGAACAGAGTGAGACAGTGTGAAATCCATTTAACTGGAGTTTCACAAGCTGCCTTCCCTGCCTACCACTAGGTCTTACTGGGATTCTAATAACCCCGGGTAACAGGGGGGTTACACTTACATAAAGAATATGTAATAGTGGAACTGGTAGGAAATACCCACCCTGTATCTAGAGAAGGATGACCACTTTCAGTTCTAGTAATTAATAGAACAGTGGCCCATGTCTCTATAAGCCCATTCCAAATAGCATAGTCAATGACTGAAGCTCTTTCAGACAACAATATGTCCACTGGCCTTCTTTATCACTTGATAATCTGCCATTATGTGGATATAAATTGTAATCTTGCATAAAACAACATATAAACATATGAAAAGTGCCAGCAGATACAGGCCATACAGTCTACAAAGTCTGCTCGAGTGTGCAGCTAGCAGTCCATTATACTGCAGCTGCACCTCCTTCCCCTATCCACTTGGTGATCTTCCCCCGACTTTGTCTCATCCACTCTTAAAACTGCCCACTGACTCTAAGGATGCCACCTCTTCCAGCAATGCATTCCACCATGTCACAGCTCTTTTGTAAAGTAATGTCTCCTTATTTCCCTTCTGAATTTACACTCTTCAGTTTCAGACTGTGCCCCCTAGTATCCCTCCCTCCCTTTTAGTCTAAAAATACCCTCTGTACCAACCTGATTTAAGCCCTTCATATATTTGAAGGTTTCTATCATGTCTCCCCTATTCCTCTGTTCCTCCAGGGAGTACATGCTGAGTTCCTTCAGTCTCTTTTTGTAGGGTTTGTCCTCCAATCCAATGATCACCCTGACTGATCTGTGCTGGGCCCCATCTAGCAGTTTGACATCTTTCTTTAAGTAGGGTCACCAGAACTGCATGCAGAACTCCAGATGCGGTATCACCAGTGACCTGTACAGTGGCAGGATGACCTCCCCTCTCCTGGAGGTGATTCCTCTCGCAATACACCCCAGTATCTTGTCAGCTTTAGCTGCTGCTTTCCTGCTGTGCACTGAATAGTTCATTAGCCCTGTTATTAGCACCCCAAGATCCTTTTTCTCCTCTTTAAGGGAAAACTGTACCCCCTCAACCGATAACAATTCTTAGAGTTCCTTGCTCCCAAGTGCATGACTTTACACTTCTTCAAGTTAAACCCCAGCTGCCATGTGTCTGACCAGCACTCAAGTCTAGCAAGATCACCCTGTAGTGCTTGCCACTCCATTGCATCATCCACCACTGCTCTTATCTTTGTGTCATCTGCAAAAAGGCTGATCTTGTTTTTTTTTTGTCAGTTCTGTTTTATGCTCTGGTGGAACCAGGGCATCTCTCCGGAGTACCCACGTGACCTCTGCCTCTACTCCCAGCCTGAAATCTGCCTCCTACTGGTCTTCCACCCAGTCCCACAGACTCATCCAGCCCCCCCCCGGATCACCCTCCAGGGGAAGGCCTGCCTCACCTACCAACAGTAGCAGCCACAGACACTGACAGATATTTCCCGAAATTTCTGTTATATTCCTAGAAATATCTCCTGCTTTCTGCATTTCCACAGTAGGGGCAGCAGAGAGAAACTCTTCAGAAATTTTGCAAAATATCTGGAAATAGCTGCCAATGTCTCTGGCTACTACTGTAGCAGCCTATCTGAAATTAAAGGGATGGTCCTGGGCTGGCTAGGGAGCTGGGAAATCCAGTGAAGGATTGGTCTAGCAGTGGAATGTGGGCATTGGTCATCTCCTTTGCCTCTTCTGGTCCACTGGGGTTTTTCCTTGGTGGTATGCCCTTGGAGAATGGATATGCAATGACGTCCAAGCACCTACGTGCTGATGTCCGCCACCACTCCACCCCCAATAACAGCAATGCTCTTGCAGGACTCCTGACCTGCACTGGGGGCCACTGGTGAGTGGTCTGAGCCCCAGTACCCACCCCCAGAGGGGAGAGCAGTCATCCAGACACTCAATCCCCTCCCTCCCTCCCTCACTGACTGCCAATGACCTGAGTCTGTTCCCAAACCCAGGTCACCGGCATGATGCAAGGTGTGACATCCAGTGCCTTATCCCTCAGTGCCACTAGGCCAACCTGATCTTGTTCTTAATCCCATGCAAGATGTTGGCAATAAAAATACCAAACAGCATTGGGACCAGTACTGAGCCCTGTGGTACTCCACTGGTTACAGTTCTTAGAGTTGAGAGTTCCCCTCCCACAACTACTCTTTGCTGCCTGTCCTGGAGCCAGTTTCTGACCCAAACCACCATTTTATCCCCTGCCCCTAGTATCTCAGCTTGCTAATCAGCCTCCCATGTGGCACAGATTTGAAGGCCTTGCTGAAGTCCAGATACATGACATCCACCGCTTGGTCCCTGTCTAATGCCCTGGTCATCCAGTCATAAAAATCAGCCAGATTTGTCTGGCAGGATCTGTCAGAAACAAACCCATGTTTCCTGCCATCCTGGAGACCATTCACCTCCAGAAAGATTACTAACCTTTCCTTAAGGATAATCTCCATCAGCTTCCCCACAATGGATGCAAGACTGATGGGTCTATAGTTGCCTGGCTCATCCTTGGGGACGCTCTCATGGAGGGGCACCACAAGTGCCATCCTCCAGTCCTGGGGTATGCATCCAGTTCCCAGAGAGGAATTAAACAGGTCTGCAAGTGGGTCCGCCAGGACCTCTGCCAACTCCTTTGGAACCCTGTGGCATATGCCATCTGGTCCAGGTACCTTATCTACCCACAGGGCTGTTAAGCCTTCCAACATCCTGATCACTGGGATTTCCTCATCTGTTATCTCCACCCCCCCATGCCCACCCCTGCCATCCCCTGTGGTATTGTCCCATGCTTCTCCCTGATAAATACAGAGCAGAAGTATTCTTTGGGTGCTTCTGCCTGCTCTGCCCCTTTATACACAGATCCTTCACCTTTCTTAATTCTGACAATTTAATCTTTACAGCTCCTTCTTTCCATTATGTATTTGAAGAACTCTTTTTCACCTTCTTTGATACTTTGTGCCAGCCTAAGGTCCCATGAAGTTTTGGCTGCCCTACTCATAACTTTCAGACTCCTCATATACTCTTCTTTATCCTCCCCCCATTTGGATCTCATAAATTTCCTGAAGGCTGCTCTTTTTGCCCTCACCTCTCCTAACAGCTCCCTGTTGAACCAACTCAGCTTCTTGGACCTGGCCTTTTTGCCCTGAATGTTTGTGCATAAGCTAGTGGCTTCTGCTAGCTTGAGTTTGATAACTTCCTATTTCTGGTTAGCACCCATGTGTGGGCAGATGCTGGCTAGGTGTTCCAACATTATGCCCCTAATCTTGCCAAAGTCAGCCTGCCTTCAGTCCAACACCCTTGTCCTGGTCCTGGCTGCCTCCTTGCCCATACTAAGTGAGACCCACACTGTGTGGTGGTCACTCCCTGTGAATGGGTCCTCCATCCACAGTTCCCTGACAAGCTCCCCATTAGTTAGTACAAGGTCCAGAATGTTATTTTCCCTGGTTGGTTCACTAACCATTTGGACAAGGAAGCTGTCCTGGAAAGCCTCTGGGATAACCTGTTCCCTGATGCCTGAGGAGAACAGGGTGCTCCAATTTATCACTGGCAGATTGAAGTCCCCCACAATCACAGCATTACCCTTCCCACAGATCTTTCTTATCTGCTTCACTAGCTCCCTGTCAATCCTCTGATTGAGAGGGTGGTGTGTACACCACTCCAAACCTAACCCTCCTTCCTGTTGAGTCTTGGATCTGAACCCCATAATGCTTTTGGCCCACCCACCTCCCCCTCCTCTCTGCTACACAAATATCCCCTCACTAACATAAATAGCCAGCCCCCCTCCATTCCCCTTTTCCCTGTCACTGCGGCACAAGCTGTATCCTGGGATCACCAGGTCCCAGTCCTGGTATTGGGTGGCCCATGTTTCTGATGAAACCAACGCCTGCTTTAATTGTTTTAGTATTTTGAAATTTCCTACATGAACATAATGGAGCCTCAGACACTGAATCTACTGCAGAATTAGAATGTAGTCAGTGATGGGGGCTCAGCCGCAATGGTTTTGGTGCTGGTTCCTCCATGGAGTCAGTGCTGGCTGCCGATTCCCTAGCTGCTGTGTTACCTCTCCTACTGTGATACCAGACTTCATGTTGTTCATGTCCTTCATGGTTACTCTACCTGCAACTCCTTTCAGGCTCTTTTGGTTTGGTAATTTGCCAATCTGTGTCTTGGTTAGATGCATCTGTGGTCTCCCCTACTGATTGAGATTTTAAGTCCCCTGTAAATTGTTATGTGAAGGTTCGTTCTGGTATTTGCCAATGTAGTAAAGGGCTTTCTTCCTTTCCCCAGAGAGTGTTGCTGCATATAGTTAGCTACTTCCTCTGGTAATCAAAATTCACTGTGTATGCCATTCCCCATAATTTTCAATGTGGCTGAGTACTGCATCTAATAAGGAATTCCCAGGGCTTGGAAATGCCCTTTATCTTAATAATAATAATGACTTTATTTCACAAAAGCACCTTTCCAATACCAAGGTGCTTTACAAAAGGTAAAATTAGAGTAATAAAATCGATCAATAAATATAGTATAAAACAGCAACAAAACTAAACAGAATTATTCACTCAACTCCATTAAAGGCCTGGCACCATAGGAAAGTCTTTAAAGCCTGTTTTAAACTTCCCACAGTCTTGCACTCCTGAAGCCAAAAGGGTAGAGAATTCCAGAGGGTAGGGGCCACATACATGAAAGCCAGGGCCCCGGAGGACTTCAACGACACCCTCGGAATCTCCATCAACCCCTCGTCAGCCAAATGGAGCTGTCGCTCAGGGCGGTAAGGAACTAGAAGCTCTTTCAGGTAGTCAGGGCCAAGTCCATGTAGGGCTTTATATGTCAGCAAACTGACTTTAAAGGTGATCCACCACTGAATCGACAGTCAGTGCAGAGTGCGCAGCACAGGAGTAATATGAGAACTTCAAGGAGTCCCATCAACAATTGTACTGCCGCATTCTGCACTAGCTGCAAGTGATGGATATCAACCCCAGGAAGCCCTAAGTACAGAGAGTTGCAGTAATCAAGGCGCACAGTCACAAAGGCATGGACCAGTGTAGAAAGGTCCCTGGACGGAACCAAGTACTTGATCCTGGCGATGTTCCTAAGATGATAAAAGGATGACTTGACGACTGCTGACAGCTGTGACTGTAAAGTCAGCCCATCGTCTAGCACCACCCCCAGGTCCTGCACCTGTTCAGAGGTCAGACTTTGGACCCCCCCTAGATAAATTTCAGAGGGCTGAACAGTCCTTGACCCCTCTATCCGATGACCTGGATCCACAACCACCATCACCTTGGTCTTTCCCACATTCAACTTTAACTAGCTTGAATTCATTCAGTCCTAGATTTCAGCAAGGCAGTTGTTAAATACCAAGAGCACACTATCCTGGTAAGGTGCAAAAGACAGGAAGATCTGGGTATCATCAGCATAGCGGTGAAACCTCAGCCCATACCATCTCACGTCTCTGAGGGGCAGCATATACACTGCAAACAATATGGGGGACAACACTGAGCCCTGAGGGACCCCACATGAGAGAGCAAAAGGGTCAGAGGAAAAAAATCCCAGACACCACTCTCTGAGTTCTACCTGTGAGGAAAGATGTAAACTACCTGAGAACCTTACATGTCAGGCCACAGATGGTCCTCAGATGCTCAAGCAGTACCCCATGGTCAACAGTGTCAAAAGCTGAGGAGAGATCAAGGAGCACCAAGATGGAGTGGCATCTGCAATCTCTCACCATCAGGAGATCACTTGAGCACCTGAACCAGCATGGTCTCAGTACTGTGCCTCTTTCAAAAACCAGACTGGAGTGGTTCATAGATGGTATGGATGGTCAAGTGGTTCTCTAATTGTACTGCCACTACTTTCTCAATAACCTTCCCTATAAAGGGGAGGTTCGAGATTGGTCTGTAGTTGGCCAGGGAGTCAGGGTCCAATGAAGCTTTCTTCAAGAGGGGTGTTACCACCGCCTCCTTCAGGGAGCTTGGAAACTCACCTGAGTCAAGGAAACACCAGACTATCTCTGCCAGGACTGGGCCGATAGTATCACAACATCCCATAATCAGGGAGGTTGGACCCGGGTCCAAACTACAGCATGTAGAGTGCTTACTCTGGACAATCCTCATGACATCTGTGAACTCTGGCAGGTCAAAGGAACTCCAGAATGCATGAGGTGGAGTGACCGAACACTGATCACCAGCATCCCCCATGGAGTGCGTCAAGAGGATCTCCGACCTGATGTCGACCACCTTATTCGCAAAGAATCGAGCACTCTCATTGCACTCCACTTGCGAAAAAGGTCTTCAGAGCTGCAGACAGCATGGGTTGCACAACCTGTCCACAGATCTGAAGAGCTGAGTTGGTCAATTCTGAGAGGCAGCAATCTCCCCAGACAGAAATTCTGCCTTCTTAAGGGAGATCACTGATTGGTAGGCCAGATAATGCTCTACCAATCTAAGGTGGTCAACCTCCAGGGTGGGTTTCCACCAGTGTCGCTCTAACCTTTGTCCTTGTTGCTGCAACTCTCTCAAGGCCCCATCAAACCAAGGGGCCCGAGGGCAAAGGGGAAGAGGATGAACATGGACAGGAGCAATCGAGTCCAGGGCCATTGAAATGTCTTTATTATAGGCCAGAACTAAGGTCTCTTGGCTTGTGCTGGCCACAGGAAACTCCAAGAGGTCAATGGCTGCCATCAGGCCTTTGGGACTCACCTCCCATAAAGGGTGGTAACTGACCATCTCCACGGGGCAGGCCTACGGAGGGGGGCACACAAGTTGAACCTCAAGGTGTGGTGATTGGACCAACCGACTGGTTCCACCCCCAAGTCGGAGGCATCAGTCCCCAGGAGGAAGACCAAATCCAGAGAGTGGCCCTGTTGATGGGTGGCAGTAGTAACAATTTGTGTAAAGCCCAGCGATGTCATCAGCTGGAGGAAGTGCTATCCAAATTGTGAGAATTCATCACTGACCAGGCGCTAAATTCGCCCAGAACCATCAGTCTATGTGACTCCAGCGCCATGTTGAACACGAAGTTCGCTACTTCCTGTAGGAATTGCCTCTCATCCCTGGGTGGACAGTAGACAAGAGATATCCTACAACCTACATCTGCCACAATGGTACACTCAAAGGATTCAGACTTCTCAACTGGTACACTCATGAGGCCCAACTCGGTCTTGAAACAGACCGCACCCCCCCCCCGCGGTCCAATCTCAAGTGGTGAATTACAGAGTACCCGGCTGGAATTTCTGCCTCAAATATGGGGCCAGCATTTTCATCCAGCCAGGTCTCAGTAATGCATGCCAGATCAGTTGTTCCAATAAGATCTGCAATAATTGCAGTCTTATTCTTAATAGATCTAGCATTGCAAGTTGGACGGGTTTCAGGTGCCGCCTCGGCAACCTGCCCACCAAAAGTGGTTGTGCCCTTGGGTATGGGAACTAAACATGGGGCACCACGCTCCAAACTCCATTTCACCCCAGGGCATCTTCTAGACCTAACAACCACAATGTGAGCAATTCGTTCATTCATCCTCTGATGTCCACACCCCCACCCCACTCCTATGAACAATACACAGTGCTCAACAGCACTGGTAAGTTTACCATATCAATGGGGGAAGGGGAAATGGGCTGAGGGAGTGGAGGGCAGAGGACAAATAGCACACAACTGGGGAAGGAGGCTTACACATCCTATGGAAATAAGCCACAGGACAAAAAACACACAACCCCGATAGCTAACCCAAGAAAACCCCCAAACAAACTAACATAAAACTGTCAGATAAACAAAATAAAATAGATAAAACAAGAAAAATTAGAATTAGCCACCCCAAAACAGATAAAACCCAGAAATTAAAATCTTCCCAACACTATATGAAGACTTCAATCTGATATTTGGCTCATGGAACGTGTAAGAAAAATAATATTAATAAATAAAACCAAGTCAAAATAAATAATCTTCGACAATCCCCTCTTACTGGGCAAACAAAATGATTATAAATCCCCACCCCCGCCCAGGTCCTCTCACAACCTGGAAATGGAGATAGTCAGAGCACACAAAACAAATACATGACCAGGAAAAAGAATCTTCATTCATAAAATTAACAGAAAATAAATAAATGTGGATAAGTGTGGACACCCAGGTCCTCTCATCACCAGGGAGCCACATGAAGCAAAGGGCACTCTCACTGTCCAAAATGTTCAGAGATCTTCTTTTACAGAGTTTGCAAACAGTAAATAAATATGGGCACCCAGGTCCTCTCACCACCGGGGGCCACACAAAAAGAAACACTCTCAGTGTCAAAGAAAAAGAATGAAGTCCCACATCCAAAGCCAAGTCAGGAAGGAGGTCTAAAAAGTGAAGGTAATCCAAATAGGGAATCGAAATCAGGAGGAAACCAACCAAAGGTTTAGGTCAGTGATTGGCGACACACCGTGGTCCACCAAACTCCCTTACCCATGACCATAGCCGGAAATAATTGCTGCACCACCTTCAAAACTCAGGGAAAAGCCACACCTGTGGCTGGACCATAAGAATTTGGGAAAGTTACAGGCCCATCAGCCAGTTCACTGGCAGATCAAGGGCCCCAACCCCCGTTGAAGCAGCAAATCCAGTTGTTTAGCCGTGCAATAGAGATGGACTCACTCGTATCACTGACAGCTGACCTTACAGAATACGGTCTGAGCCATACTCAGGTTCTGCACCAATAATTGGGCCACCACACACCTGATGTCAGAGCAAAAATGTAACTGACCAATCTACCCACAAAACTCATCCAGGGGCAGACTCCACTCTGAACCACAGTCTCTTCCCAGTAACTCCAAATAACTCTTACTACCGCACAAACTCTTTCTGTCATAGTCCAGGTTCCGCCAGCCCATCCACGACAGACACTTCATGCCATAGTCTTCTCCCAGGAATTCATGCTCCCTCTCATTCTCTTTCTTCGGAATCCCAATTTCCACCAATGAACGAAAAAGTCTTATCTCATCCACTCCAGGGAAATAATTTTATCCGGTCCCAATAAGATTTTAAATATAGGTCCCCTGAATTAATTAATCACGAGGCAACTGAGCGAGCCATTGAATGGCTCTTGTATAAACAACTGAGCCATTTAGGGGAATCCAGTTAACGCTAAAAAAAACCCAACCTACTACCTCGCTTAGAGGCCATAGCTAACTCGCGGCTTCAGAGAACATCAAAATAAAATAAAACAGAGAACAAGGGACAGAACAAAATGCATAAAATAGCAAACAAAAGGCAAAAACAGTTTAAACAAAAACAAAGTTCAATCACAGGGAGTAACTGGCAACAAGCCCAGAACAGAGGCCATCTTTGAGCATCATATCAACTCTTCTATAAAGCACTTTCTACAATGGGCCAGTTCTTGAGAAAAGTCATTAAAAACATGCATTTTATGTCCATTTCACATTAAAGGACCCTGATCTCAGGCCAGAGTTAAACTTTTTCTTTATGTGGGAGTTGGAGGAATCTAGCAAGTGTAGGTTTTGGACAGCCTAACTGTTTTGGTGGTGGGGCAAGATAGCGATATGCCATCTCTGTCTCACATCTTTGGGGCCAGTTATGTCAGAGAAGTTTTAGGAGTTCTTTTGGTAGAAAACCAGTAACATACCTATGTTCTGCTCCCTCAGGGAATACAATAAGCCTTAACTTATTCTGATGATTCCTATTTTATGCATCTTCTGCTCTGTTACATAGAATGCCCATTATCCAGTCTAATTCCTCAATTCTGCCTTCATGCTGGGAATCTTTTTCATCAGTATATGACAAAAAGGTTTCTGTGTCTTTTGTCTTCATCTTCAGAGTTTTAACTTTATCTTCTAGGGCTGAGACAGCAGTTTTGAAAGTACCAATTGCCTTTAGTACCATTTGTAGAAGGCTTTTAATTTCAGCTGTGTATTTCAGGGGAGATTGTGACTGATTGGTTGCCATCCCCGTTGTTGTAAGTTAATCAGAGTCGTGAATTTTTTTAAAATAATTTTAAAATGGCTGCATATATTGCCACCAAACTTGGGAATTTATTAGAGGTGATTTTTTTTTTTACGCCAAATGATATACATTTTACCCAATTTTGATTGCTGACACCATGGATTTAAAACAAATTTTGTAGTGGGTTATAGGAGCTCTTAAGTTTAAGTTTCCATCACGTCTCACTCCCTGCACATGGCCCCATCTCTGTGTCGTTACCTGGTGAAAAATGTTCAATAAATTAATGAATACCTATGTCATGGACATTTATTTTAAAGGTTGAATGTCACAAATAAGCAGTCAATAACTGGAGCTTCACAATGCCTGCTGCTGAACTTCAACAGTGACTGGTACATTTTTACACAACAAGCCAATTTAAAAGTTATAACTTTTGAACTGATGTATAAATCAAGTACAAAAAAACAGGCTCAATATATATGATTTAGCACCACTTGTAAGAGAGAGCAAGACTTGTATAACTCATGACTGGTGAAGGTCCTGCCCATTCCCTCATAAAGAGAAATTCTGAATTTTCAGTCAGTGCATTTTATACCCTATTGCATCGAGATAGTTAAGAGCAGAAGATGCCCTGGGGTGAAATGGATTCTGGAACATGGCTCACCAGGCCTAGTCCCCATACCTAAGGGCACCACCACCATTTTGGGTGGCCAGGTGGTCGGGATGGCCCAGGACACCTGTTCAACTTGAGCAATGTTATGCAATGACAGATCTATTGAGAACAAGACTGCAATTATTGCAGATCTTGTAGGAACAACCGATCTGGTGTGCATCACTGAAACCTTGCTGGATGAAAATGCTGGGCCCATACTTGAGGCTGCGATTCCAGCAGGGTATTCGGTGATACACTGCCCGAGGCTGGACCGCAGGGGTTGTAGAAGTGGCGGTCTTTTTAAGGTGGAATTGGGCTTCACGAGTGTACCAGTTGAGGATGCCAAGTTTTTTGAGTGTAGCATTGTAGCAGGTGTAGGTTGTAGGATAGCCCTCATCTATCATCCACCCAGGGATGAGAAGCTATTCCTTGAGGAAGTAGCAGACTTTGTGATCGATATGGCATTTGAGTCGCCTAGGCTGATGGTCCTGGGCGACTTCAATGCCTGGATCAATGACGAACTCTTGCAGTTTGGACAACACTTCCTCTAGTTGATGACATCACTGGCCTTACACAGATTGTTACCTCCACTCTATAAATATCACCGCTTGACTTGGTTTTTCTCCTGGGGATTGAAGCCTCTGATGTGGGGGTGGAACTTGTTGGATGGTCTGATCACTACACAGTGAGATTCAATTTTTGTACCCCTCACGTGGACCTACCTCTGTGGAGATGGTCAGGTATTGCCTCTTATAGGACTTGAGCCCTGGAGGCCTAGCCGCGGTGCTTGATCTATCAGAATTTCCTGTGGCAAGTGGAAACTCAGAGGCTCTGGTTCTGGCCTATAATAAGGTCATTACCACAGCACTGGATTCTGTCCCTTCTGTCCATGTTCATCCTTTCTCCCTCCGCCCTCGGTCCCCGTGGTTTGATGGGACCTTGAGGGAGTTACGGCAACTAGGATGAAGGTTAGAGCATTGCTGGTGGAAATCAGCCCTGGAAGCTGACCATCTTAGACTGCTAGAGCATTGCCAACTCTACCAGTCAGCAATCTCCCGTAAGAAGGCAGAGTTCCTGTCTGGGGCAATTGCTGACACTCAGAGCTGACTGGCTCAGCTTTTTTGAACTGTAGACAAGCTGTGCAACCCAGCCTGTCTGCAGTCAAAGAGCTTTTTCACAATTGGAGTGTGAAGAGCTTGCTTGGTTCTTTGCTGATAAAGTGGCTGACATAAGGGCTGAGATCCATTTGACACATTCTATGGGAGATGTTGGTGATTGGTGCCTGGCCACTGTCCCTCACTTCTCTTGGAGTTCCTTTGACCGGCCAGAGATCTCGGATGTTATGCGGATTGTCCAGGGTATGCACCCTACATGCTGTAGTTTAGATCCAGGCCAACTACCCTGATTATGGGTTGTTGTGACATCTTTGGCCCAGTCTTGGCACAGATAGTCTGCTGCTCCTTGGAGTCAGGTGAGTTTCCTAGCTTCCTGAAGGAGGCAGTGGTAACACTCCTCTTGAAGAAAGCTTCTCTGGATCCAGACTGCCTGGCAAACTACAGACCTATCTCTAACCTCCCCTTTGTGGGGAAGGTAATTGAGAAGGTAGTGGCTGTACAGCTGGAGAACCATTTGACCATCCATAACATCTATGAACCTTTCCAATCTGGTTTTTGTAAGAGGCAAAGTATTGAGACTGCACTGGTTCGGGTGCTCAATGATCTGCTGATGGCGAGAGATCGGAAAAGCCGATCCATATTTGTACTTCTCGATCTCTGTTCAGCTTTTGACACCATGGATCATGGGGTACTGCTCGAGTGCCTGAGGTTCATCTGTGGCCTGACTTGTTCAGTCCTCAGATGGTTTAGGTCTTTCCTCACTGGTAGAACTCAGAGGGTTGTGTAGGGGATTTATTCTTCTAACCCTCTTCCTCTGTCATGTGGGGTTCCTCAGGGCTCTGTGCTGTCCCCCATGTTGTTTGTGGTGTATATGTTGCCCCTCAGAGACATTTTAAGATGGTATGGGCTAAAGTTTCACTGCTATGCTGATGATACCCAGCTCTACCTGTCTTTTTCACCTGACCAGGATAGAGCATCCTCGGTATTTTAAACTGCCTTGCTGAAATCCTGGATTGGATGAATTCTAACTGGCTGAAGTTGAACTCAGGGAAGATGGAGGTGATGGTTGTGGATTCTGGTTGCCAGATAGGGGGGTTGGGGGCTGGTCAGCCCTCAGGGCTTTTCTTGGTGGGCTCCCAGCTCCTAACCGCTGAACTGGTGCTGGACCTGGGGGTGATGCTTGATGACGGGCTGATGCTTCAATCTCAGGTGTCGGCTGTCTTTAAGTCATCCTTTTCCAATCTAAGGAACATTGCTAGGATCATAGAAACATAGACTTTGAAGACAGATAAGGACTGCTTGGCCCACCTAGTCTGCCCATTTCCCTACCTGCAGGATAAGCTGCAGATCCTAGTTAACCAACAGCCTATTTCTTCCTAACCCCCACCAAAAATTGCCTTATGTCTGTCCCATGCATTCTTGAATTCTCCCACAGTTTTAGACCCCACAACTCCTCAGGAAGGCTGTTCCATGCATCCACCACCCTATCTGTGAAAAAAAATACTTCCTCACATTGCCCCTTAACCACCCCTCATCTTCAAATTATGTCCCCTTGTTCTTGCACATCTCTTTTTCTGAAATATGCTACCCTCTTGGACTTTGTTGATTCCACTGAGGTACAATTCTTTCCTTCAGAAGTGATTCCATCACTTTCCCTGCCACAGAGGTCAAACTGACAGGTCTGTAGTTTCTTGCCTCTATCTTGGTCCCACTTTTGTGAAGGGGAATCACATCCACCTTCCTCCAGTCCTCAGGTACCACACCATCCTCCCATGATTTGTTAAAAAAGGGTAGTCAGTGGTTTCACTAGTTCTCCCCTTAATTCTTTTAGAATTATGGGATGAATTCCATCAGGCCCCATTGCTTTGTCCACCTTCAGTTTTAGGAGTTCTTTCAGAACCCTTTCTTCTGTGAAAGGACTGGGATTGACCCCCCTATCCAGAGTGCTTTTGTTAATTGGATTAGGCACTTCCCCCTCCTCCTGTTTGTGAATACTGAGCAGAAATATTCATTCAGTATCTTTGCCTTTTCACTGTCTTTCTCTGCCCACCCACTGTCCATTCTATTCAGCCTCACTATCCCTCCCTTTGTCTTTCTATGCTCCCTGATGTACCTATAAAAGGTTTTATCCCCCTTCTTAACTGAGTTGGCTATCTTTTCCTCAGTTTGGGCTTTTGCTATTCTGACGTCCTTCCCTGCTTCCTTCTGCCTTAACTGGTACAGCTCTCTGTCCTGCTCCTTCTGTGTTTCCTTATACTTCTTGAATGCTATCTTTTCTCCCTGACCTTTCCCACCACCTCTTTTGAGAACCATAGTGGCTTTTTCTTTTGTTTTGATTTTTTATTTGCTTCACACAAAGGCTTGTTGCCTCTATGATAGCAGTTTTGATGTTTCCCCATTGTTGCTCCACCCCTCCTTCTAGCCTGTTTGCTAGTGCTTTTCTAAGGCACTTTCCCATCTTGCCAAAGTCAGCCCTCCTGAAGTCCATCAGGTGATCTTCTCACACTTATCCATGCCTTTATGACCTCATGCCTTGATTACCACAACTCCCTATACTTTGGGCTTCTGGAGGTTGATATCCACTGCTTGCAGCTGGTGCAGAATGCTGCAGCCCAGCTGCTGATGGGGACTCCTCAGACCTCCCATATTACACTGGTGCTGCGTGAACTGCACTGGCTGTCAGTTCAGTGGCAGATCACCTTCAAAGTTGGATTACTAACTTATAAAGCCCTACACATACTTGTCCCCGACTACCTGAAAGAGCTCCTGTTGCCTTATTGCCCCAGCAATTGCTCTGCTCAACTGATGAGAGGTTGCTAGAGATTCCAAGGGTAGCTTTGAAATCCTCTGGGGCTCGTGCATTTATGTATGTTGCCTCAGCCCTTTGGAATTCTCTACCCAGCTGGCTTCGAGAGTGTGCGACAGTGGGGGATTTAAACAGGCTCTGAAGACCTATCTATGTAGTAAAGCTTACTGTAATTAGTATTGATATTTCTTGGATTTTACTGTGTATTAATATATTACTGTTTTTATTTGCAGTTTTAAGTTTTTTAATGCACTTTGATATTTGAAAGGTGCAGAATAAATAAAAATGATGATGATGATATAAATCACACTACAATCTGTATAGTTTATGTGTACCATATATGAACTCTTTCTCCTACAACTATGACTCTATGTCACATTTACAAAAGAAACCTAGATCTTACTGGGACACAGCCTGGTGAACTACAGCTAGTAGCCTTGATGGCAAATCACAGTGCTTTGTAAAATAGGTTGGATTTGTTTTTTCCTGGAAGAAATATCCAGAGATGCTCTGAAAACAACAATATTGTCTATAACAACTAATCAGCTTAGTTTAATAATTTTAACATCTAAGCAGGAACAATGAACTGTCTGTGAAAAGTTGCAACTGTGTCAGAGGAGGAGCTCCTCACTAATAAAATGCATGAAATATATTGTCAAATCATATCCTACCTAATTTGCATGCAATTAACAGCTCATTATTTCAGAGGATTTGCTGCCTCATTTTAGGGATGTATCCATTCACTTTGCATTTTAGTTTCCTTAACTGCACCCCTTCCTTTGTGATTTCTCTATGTTTCAGTGTTCAATATCTTCATTAGTGACATTGAAGAGGGGCTGGAAGGGAAGGGAAGTCTCTTTGTGGATGACACCAAGATCTGCAATAGGGTGGACACTCCAGATGAGGTGGCAAGAATGAGAAGAGACCTAGGCAGGTTGGAGGAGTGATCAAGAGTGTGGCAGCTCAAATTCAACACACAGAAGTGCAAGGTCATGTACTTGGGGCACAGGAATCCTGGAGACGAATACAAGATGGGGGTACTAACAACAACAAAACTGGAAAGGGACCTGCGAGTAATTATAATGGAGAACCTGAAAGTAGTCAAGCAATGCGACAAGGCAGTGGGGAGGGCTGGAGGGATGCTGGGGTGCATAGGAAGAGTCATCACCAGTAGAAAACAGGAGGTGGTGATGCCACTGTACAGGCAATTGGTAAGGCTGCATCTGGAATACTGTGTTCAGTTCTGGAGACCACATCTCTGGAACAACATAGACAGAATGGAAGTGGTCCAGAGAAGGGCAAAGAAAATGGTGAAAGAAATGCACCAGCAAAATATATGTGGAAAGACTAAAAGACCTCAATATGTATATCTCTGGGGAAAGGAGGGAGAGAAGGGATATGATAGAAACATTCAAGTGCCTCAAGGGGATAAACAGGGTTCAGGAGGGCAGCAACTTTCAGAAAAGGAGAAGTGCAAGAACAAGGGGTCACAATATGAGGCTGGGGAGGAGACTCAGGGGTAACATCAGGAAGTATTTTTTCACAAAAAGCATGGTGGAGGCATGGAACAGCCTCCCTGCAGAGGTCTAGGGGATAAAATAATAGGAAAATTCAAGAATGCATGGGATAAATAGAAGGCAACCACTGTGATGGAAAAAAGAAGGTAAGTTGCAGGTTATTAAGGATCTGGAGCATATGTAGGTAGGTAAATGGGCATACTAGGTGTGCGAGGCAGTCCTTATCTGCCATCAAATTCTATGTTTCTAAAATATTAATGTGCTTATCTCAGTCTTGTATTTCTCACCATGAGGTACAAGAGTCTCTCTTACTACAGGTATATAACACTTGTCTCAGCCATTTTAGTGTGAAGAGAAGCTCATTGTAGAGAGCACATTCTGAGAGATTGTCATTCTATCAAACCTTGGGGAACATCTGAGACAAGGTTCAATGACTCCACATGCAGGACCTCACCTGACAGAGTTGAGTGAGTACCCAGCAATACCAGGGCCAAGCAGAATCTGTATGCATGAAAAACAGGGGGCTGACTGCTGAACTTCCTATGGATGCAGTCCTTGCTAGGATTACAAAATATTCATGGCTAGCAGCTCTCGAGCTCAGTGGCTGAGATGAGACAGACTACTTTCCCTTCACTCTTTTGATTTCTGTTTGAATGTTTTCTTCTTAGTATTTTTTCTCATGTGTTCTTTAAATCGACAATGGTTTATAATACAGAAAAAGTCTTCTTTTCAACTTCAACAAAGAGTGGCATAAGTGGGAAAGGTACAAAGTGCTGGAGCGAATAGTGTAACTGTAAGGCAGAATGGACAGAACATTTGTGAGTCCAGTGATAAAAATCAAGAACAGCAAAACAAGGCCATGGAGAACAGATAGTAAAAGGAATGTTCAGAGAGGTATAGTAACTGGAATAGCAAAAAATTGTAGTGGGTGTTTGCAGGAAATGAATCAAAACTGTGGTTGAGTGCAGGAGCAAAATGAAAAGCAGGAGAGGAGGTGGAAGTAATAGCATGCAGAGGAACATCAAGAAAATCACGTACGCAAAAGAGGTTGGAAGTCTCCATCTATAACTTATAAAAAACAGGAATGATGTATGTTTGAGATTTAATACCCATCCAGAGAGAAATTATGATGACACTATCTACAGAAGGAAAAGCAATTTATTTATTTCATTTTGTTGACCAGGTAGGCTCCCTGGGCCCAAATGGTCCCTTTTTCAGGGACTACCCAGAATTAGTTACATATAAACCTATGGGAAACAGTACACATCAATGATACATTTTGATGACATAAAGTTTGACAAACTGAATCACATTGCCAGGGATCCTTTACTCCAGCAGAAAAGGGTTGACTCCTGTGATGTTTCTCCCATTTTTCTGACTATCTGAGCATAACCTTAAGTAAAACCCTCTGCTTAGCTGTACACATAGCATTCAACAA
Source organism: Neoceratodus forsteri (assembly GCA_016271365.2). NCBI lineage: Eukaryota > Metazoa > Chordata > Ceratodontiformes > Ceratodontidae > Neoceratodus > Neoceratodus forsteri. The sequence continues at coordinate 395,721,314 of CM028136.1, read as the reverse complement.
TCTCTGATTTGACAGACCATTCATAATTGTGCCTCAAATTTGTCCTCGTTCCCTCTGTAATGTCTCATTTCTGTCACGGAAGTCATTGAAGTGAAGGGATTTAAAGCATGAAAATATTTCAGCTATTAATATCACAGTGTAGTTATCTTTCAGCAGGTATGCTTGTTTTGGTTAGCCAGATTACTTTCCTTTTCTTCTCTGATATGCGATCCCCTACCATTCACTCACCACACCCACATTCTTAACTGTATCTCTGCATGTTTACTTTGTGAAAAGATTCACTAAATCAATCAATTAATTAATTAATAATATATGTCATGGTCATTCATTTTAAATGTTGGATATGTCACAAATAATCAATCTGCAGCTGTAGCTGCACAGTGCCTGTTAGTGAACTTCAAGAGTGACTGTTAAATCTTTAAACAATGAGCCAACGTAATAGTTATAAGTTATGAACTGGTACTTTACAAATCGAATGCATAAGAGCTACACTCAAAATACACAATTTAGCACCACTAGTAAGAGACAGCAGAATTTTTATAACTCATGACTGGCCAAGGTCCTGCCCCCTCACGCATGACTAATATTGTATTTGGAGTTAATGTATTTTATATCCTGCATACATAAATTGCACTGTAATCGCTTTTATGCATATATGGACTCTTTCATAATAAAAATGTGAATCTGGGTTACCTTTACAAAAGATACCTCGCTCTGAGTGGGACACAGCTTTGTGAAATTTAGATAGCAGCACAGATGACAACTTACGATGCTTTGTGTAAAGATGTTGGAGTTTTCCTCATGGAACAAACATCCAAACAAGCACTAAAACAAGAATATTGTATTTAACTAGTAACTAGTTTAATTTTATATTTGTAACATCTAAGCAGGAAACATAAATTGTCTGAGAAAAACTGCAACACTGTCAGGGAAGGAGCTTTTGAGGATTTAAAAGCATGAGCTGACTGACGGTGCTTAGAGCTAATACTGCACTTATTGTTTTATATTGAGCCCTGTTGGAAACAGTTGAGTTTTTTAACAGGGGGAGAGTTCAGTGATCTGAACTAGTGCCTTTAAATAGTATCAGTTAAATATACATGGGTGTTTGTAGCCACTGTCACTATTTACCTGTGCTTCGCATGAGGGGCTTTCACTTGAAACTTACATTTTAATGAAACACAGTAGTAGCTGTAATTATTGGGAAATGAGCGACCCGAGAGCCAACATCTGTGGCTACTAGGGCTCAAATTCAACTCTCTGTGAGCAGGGCGAGCAAAGTAGGGTGCACTTGTTGCCACACACAGAAACACATGCTAAGACACGTGCATTGCCTGTCTGGTGTGTCTGGTGGGGACTGAGGATAGGAGGCCCCCCCAATAAATATCAGTAAGTGCACCATGCAATATTTTTGTAATAAACTCATACGCAGAAAAGGATGAATATGGAAGAATAATCAGATAGAAGTGTTATGTTACAACAAATGTTGGGAGCAGGAGATATATCCAAATGTAATAAATATGACATGTATTTTCCTGTATGCACTAAATCTGGAAGTCTGCTTGAATGTGATAAATGTATACAATATGAGTTAATGGAGTACAAGTTGAAAAAGACCCTCAGGGAAATACAGAATTTAAAGGACATTTTAAATTTAGAACAGGACTGTAATATACCTCATAGTATTATGAAAGAATGCTCAATAGAACCCCAACTACAGCAGTCAAAAAAGAGAGAGTCAAGGATGATTCAAATGCACAAATATTTGAAAATCATTCACAGGAACAGGGATTAAACATTAATAAAAGCCAAAAACAAATGGAATCAGATTCAACAAATGGTTGGTGCAAAATAAATAAAGGGAAGGGTATAAAAAAGGGTAGAAGGGCTTTATCTATGCAGGAAATAATGTTACAAAATTGCTTTAGTGATCTACCAGTTGAAAATGGGGATCCTATTGAACCATTGTTAAACAGTCCACCTAGGATGGAAATTATTGTTATGGGTGATTCCATAATTAAGAAATGTGATTCAAAAATATGTGGGGACAATAAAGAAGATATTATGTTACCCAGGAGCACAAGTAGCAGATATACAAAATGAGGCTCAAAAGGTCCTTACTAAAAAAGTCAACACTAAACAAATAGTTACCATTCATGTATGAATAAATGATGTAGGAAATAATCATGAGAAAGATATTTGTGTAGATCTCATAGAGACTGCAAAACAAATAACAACTTTGGGGATGGAGAGCATTATATTAGTGATCCTCCCAGTACCAAGAGCAGTAAGGAAAAAAAATAGAACCATTGAAAGAATAAATTCAAGATTGAAAAACGGGTATCAACAGGAAAAAATAGGTTTCATTGATGCTTGGAATGATTTCAATGGATGAAGGAACCTTCATAGTACAGATGGACTTCATTTGAACAATGCGGGGGCAAATTTATTAGGCACCTTAATAACATAACCGTTGCCATGGGGGGTTCATCTGGTTCGAAAGAACCCCCCTTTTGAAACTCCCCCTTTATTTTTCATTATTTGTAAAAAAAAGTTTCATCATTTCTGTTTATTTTTTTTACTGTTACAGAGTGCTAATGCACACATGATGAACCCCAGCACTTTCTCTCTGCATGCGCCCCCTCCCTCCTTCTGCTGCCAGTCAGCTCCCTCAGTACCAGTAAGATCACTGGAGCTGCTTTGTGAGTCTTTCTCTGCACCCTCCCCTTATGACTGGCTGGCCAATTGGAGCTCACATCAGCATTGTGAATGTGACCTCAATACAGCATGGCCACTGCCTACAATTCACACTGTCAGCTAGAACTGGAGGAAGATGGAGCATGGCAGCAGGCTCAGAGATGACGTCACCAGGAGAGCAAAAAAGAAGTAGAGGACCTCTACTTATAATATTATCAGTCACAGGCAGGTACATTTTGCTGGCCACTATTGCTGAAGATGTGTCCCTTAATAACTGTATACTAAGGGATAGACTGTGCAGTTGGGCAAGAGAGCTTTTCAGGTGGTGGGCTGAAAATGTAGAAATAAATTATTTAAATCCACCTCTACACAAAAAGCAAAGTTGTCATGTTTCATATGCCTGTTTTAACTTTTCATAAGTAAAGCAAAAGAGGTACCACAGTGGAAAGGCAATGCAAGTGTTTGGAATGGTCTGGCTGGGATCTGCACTGCCACCTCATTAATTGTGCTGTTCAGAGAGGTCTACACTGTGGTCCCATTTTCATGGACATTCAGTACCACTTTGTTCTGTGTCATCTGTGCCAGATGCCGTTAAATCAAATAAGTTGTGATGTGTTTTCTCCAGATGACCATGTGCCAGTAGAATGACATTTGTTGCTACAGTTCACTGTTTTGAACATACCCACTGTACTTTTGGAAGCATGGTGGGGTGAGGTTGGGGGTTGGGGGGTAGGCATTTAGGAGATAGTAACTTTGCACTGAAAATCCCCGCCACTGTCAAATTACCTTTCCCCTCACTCCCTTTGTCATACCTACCACATTGAAAAATGGAGTGGGGGCAACAATTGTAGTACTTAATATTGAACTAAGACTTATGTTACAGATTTTTTTTTCCAAGCAGGGTGCCTGGAATAGAAACATAGAAATACAGACAATGATGGCAGAAAAAGACCAGAGGTCCATCCAGTCTGCCCAAGTTCCCTATAATCCCTGGAACCTTCAATTTCTCCAGGGCACTAACCCTCCCTGACCTCTTTATAGTCACCTCCTTGGTCCTGTTGCCTCCGGTAACCACTATTCCCTTCATTATGTCCCAGCCCTGCTTGAATCCTCTGACTGTTTTTACACCCACCATTTCAGCTGACAGACTGTTCCAAAGTTCCACCACCTTTTCCATAAAGTAGTACTTCCTCACATCTCTTCTGACCCTACCTCCTGTTAATTTCCATTAGTGTCCATGTAACCGCGAATTGGTAATCAGGCTAAATAGTACCCCGTAGTTCATTTTAATTCATTTCAGGAACTTGAAGATCTCTATCATATCTCCTCTCTCCCTTCTGGTCTCCAATGAGTACATATTTAGTGCCTTGAGGCACTCATCATAGGATTTGCCCTGCTGTCCCTGAATCATTTTAGTTACTCTGCGCTGCACTGTCTCCAATCTATCCTTATCCTTTCTGAGGTGAGGACTCCAGAACTGGGCACAGTACTCTAGGTGAGGCCTCACCAGGGATCTGTAGATGGGAAGTATTACCTCCTTTCTTCTGCTATCAATACCCCTACCAATACATCCTAGCATCCTGCTAGCCTTGCTATAGGCCATGCTGCACTGACCCAATTACTTAAATGGTATATTGAGTTGTGGATGGTGGGGGTAACACCAAGGGGAAGAGAGAGTTCAGATATGAGTTATTTAGACTTAAAATAAGCCACAAAAGTGCACCACTGAGCATACCATACCATAGCCCATGGTTTCTAGGGCCTATCAGACCCAGACCCCTGCCCTAGTAGCAAGCCAGCACTGCAGTAAGTTAGTAGTGTACAATACCCAGCCAAATCCAGCTGCAGACTCTGTATTGAGGTTCCGTGCATTAGCATTTGCTGTCTCTCTCTATATATCTATCTATATTTCTATATAGATAACCTACTCTAAGGTGTGCAGTCACGCTGTGCTATACGCATGCCTTGGTGTGCGTTGTTAAGCATAAGTCCACAGGCCGAGTGCATCAACCACCCAAGGTGTGTGTGTATATCAGAGAGCAACTGCACATCCTAGAGTGGGTTATCTATCTTATAAAATGGCAAAATTGTTTTGGAGGAGGGTAAAAGTGCTGGTGTGCGGTTGCGCTCTGATAGATGCATGGTCATGTGATGTGTTTTATACAATCAGAATGCTGGATTTGTTATTTACTTTGCTTCCCATTTTATAAATACACACACACACACACACACACACACACATGGGCACACACAATCTGAGCCACCCAGATAGTAATAATTGTCCTTGGAGCAGGAGGTGGAGGGGAGCTCACAGATGAGTTATTCTGGTTTAAAATATTCAACAAAATTAGCCACAGAGTATCTAGTACCCCAAAGCTTCTGGGGCCAAGCAGCCCCCAGACCCCTTTCCTACATACCAGTAGATACAGCTGCAGATATTAAAACTCATAACATAATATACAGTAGCTGAGACAATGTCTTAGGTATATTACATTAACAGCATCTTGCTGCCCTCCGGTTCTGAATACTTATGTATTCACCCTGCAGCCAGCCAGATAATAATTTTGTTTAGAGCAAGAAGTATAGGAGATCTCAGATATGACTTCTTTAGCTTCAAAACAAGCCACAAAATGCACCACAGAGCAATTCTAGGATTTCATGGCTTCTGGGTTACTAGCTGCCCTAAGACCCACAGCTTTTTTTTAAAGTTGCAGACTGCATAAAAAGAACCCCCCTTGTAAAAATCCTGGCAATGGCCCTGAATAAAACATAAAATGGAAGAAAATATTTTAAACTGAGTAATAAGGGGGATGAGATGAAAACAGTCGGTAACAAATCACCAAATAAAAAAAAAAAATAAAAGTATCAGGAAATAAAGACAACAGCATTAGAGTTCTCCTTAGTAATTTGTGAAGTCTGCATAATAAGTTTGAAGAGTTCCATTCTGTACCATTTAATAAACATATTGACATCACCTTACTAACTGAAACTTGGCTAGATAAAAAAAGCAGCTGGGGAAAAAATATCCAAGGATACAATATTATTCATCTTGATAGGGAACATAATAAAGGAGGGGGTATTGCCATTTATTTGTCATCAAATGTAAAATATGTGGATATTACACAAAAAATAAAAATACTAATAATAAAGAATTTTTTGGGTACAGATCCTAAATAAGAATAGAAGGGACTATATATATTAGGATTATGTTACAGACCACTGGATACTAGTACAGAAGTTAATTTAAGTATTCTAGAAGAAGTACATCGTGCACTAGAAAATGGAAAAGTTATCTTAGCAGGGGATTTTAACTTTTCAGACATAAACTGGGCTACAGGACATGCATCACATAAACAAAGTAAAGACTTTCTGGATTCTTGCATTGAAAATAATTTAGTACAATATGTAAATACCCCAACACAATTAGAAAATATATTAGATTTAGTAATCATTACTGAAGATATCACACTGCTTAAATGTAATACAGAGTCACCAATTGGTAATAGCGATCATAATACTGTGTATTTTGAAATACAAAAACAAACATAAAGGATTGAAGGATGTACTGAGTTTAATTTATAGAAAACACAAATACTGATGGTATAACAAAAGATCTTCAGGATATAAATTGGGATTTAAAATCAGAAAATAAAACTATCGACAAATTCTGGGAAGATATAAAATTTACAATCAATAGTATAATGCAGCGTCATGTAAGAACTGTAAACAAATATAACAAAAAGGGTAGAAAACCAAAGTTGTTATGAAAAGGATTATTGAAATTGATTACACAAAAAGATAAGTCCTATGCTAAATATATGAAACATAAAACAGAATCAAATTGGTTAGCTTTTAAAAGGTTACAAAAAAATGTAAAAATAGAATAAATAAAGCAAAGAAGGAGTATGAAACCTATTTAACAACAACAGTAAATAAAACAAACAGAAAGCAGTTTTATATTAACTGCCTGAAAAAAAGGAAATGTGGAATCATTAACAATAGTAGAAAATAATACATGTATTAAAGAAATTGCCAATAAATGTAATACTTATTTCTGCTCAGTTTACTCAAACAACATTGGAAATAAAACAACTAATTTATATAATAATAACATAGGACCCCTTGAATTCACTAAAGAAGAAATTCTCCAGCAAATCAAACATTTAAGAGAAAACACCACACCAGGCCTAGATAATATTACATCAAAAATGCTGAAAATAATGAAAGATTCTATTTGGAAACCATTGAAAATACTATCTGAAAAGTCTATAAATCAGGGTGTTATTCCATTAGATTGGAAAATGTCCAAAATAACTCCTATTTTTAAGAAAGGTATTAAGACTGAAGTGTCTAATTATAGGCCAATAAGTCTAATTTCTATACCTGGTAAAATCTTAGAGATCCTCATAACAAATAGAATTATAGAACATCTTAATAAAAAAAAACAGTATTTGATGTGAACCAACATGGTTTGAGGAAGGGTAGATCATGTACCACCAATCTGATATGTTTTTATGAGAAAATCAGTGAAGCATTGGCTAAAGAAACACCAGTGGGTGTGGTAATGTTTGATTTCAATAGAGCTTTTGATCTAGTTCCACACTGGCAATCAGTGAAAAACTTTTTAAATATAAAATAGACTTTTATATTATAAGATGGGTGGAAAATTGGTTACAAAACAGAAAACAAATAATATCAATACATGGGCATCTTTCAGTTGAAGAGTTGGTAACTAGCGGTGTGCCACAGGGGTCAGTTATTGGACCTATTTTATTCCACATTTTTATAGCAGATTTTGATGATAACATACTGTAAATAATGAAATAATAAAATACACTGATGACACCAAATTGTGTGCTCCTTGTAATTCAGTTAGTGCTAGAGAATCATTACAGAAAGATATAAATACTATTGCAGACTGGACAATAACCTGGGGGAATGAAACTAAATGCAGAAAAATGCTGTATTATTCATATGGGCAAACAGAATGAACAACATGTTTATCAATTGAATGGAGTACTTATACCACAAAGGATATCAGAACACGATTTGGGCATTGCCCTAGATAATCAATTCCTGTTTAAAGAACATCTTAAAACAGTTATTTCTAAGACAAATAGGGTTATCATGTCTATTAAGAGAAATATTAAAAGTACAGCACCGGAAGTTTTGCTCCCCCTGTACCTATCTTATGTTAGACCATTATTGGATTTTTGTAGTCAGGTATGGTCATCCTATAAAAAAATTGATATAAACAGACTTGAAAAGGTCCAACAATGCTATACAAAATTAATATCAACTATAAAATATGATAGTTATTCAGAAAGATTGTATAAGCTAGGTCTTCATAGTTTGGAAAGAAGGAGGCAAAGAGGGGATTTATTACTTTATTATGACATCATGAACGATCCCTTGTTAATGACCGAAATGAGTATTGACTATAAAAATTATTTTCTCAGTGTAAGAGGTCATCCTATTCAAGTAAAAATAGATTTAAAACAACTAAAAGAAAAAAATTTCTTTACCTTGCGAACTGCAAACTTGTGGAATTGACTACCATTGGAAATAATATTAAGTCCAAATAAAGAACAATATAAAAAAAGTTTGGATAAGTACATCTCTGAAGGGGTAAATATGGAGTATTTTATTCTTTCATAATGCAGCCATTTGTGGGTTTTGGCCTTTTTTTGCTCCTATCAACTAATTCAAGCTAAGTCATGAAACATATCGTCCAATCAAATCTCACCTGATTTGCATAACATGAACAGCTCATTATTTCAGAGGCATTGCTGCCTCCTTTGAGGGATAAAGCTACTTAATCTGTGTTTTAGGTTAACTTAACTGTGCTCCTTCCTTTATGTTTTGTGTATGTTTCAATGTTTAATGTGCTTATCTGAGCCTAGTATATCTCTCCATGAGGTAAACGATTTCATCTTACTGCAGGTATATACAGCACTTTTCTTAGTTGACTTAGTGTGGAGGAAGCTCATTACAGTGCTTACATTCTAACTGCTTTTTATTCTATCTAACCTTTTTGGAAGGTTTGAGATAAGAGCCACTAATTGCCCTTGCCGGGCATCACCTGACAGAGGTGAGTGAGTACCCAGCAATGTTTAGGCCAGGCAGGAGCTGTATGCAGGAGAAGCAGGGGGCTACTGCCAAGCTACCTTTGGATGCAGGCCTTGCTAGGACTAGAAAATACTCATGGTTGGCAGTTCTTGATTTCAGTGGCTGAGGAGAGACAAACCACTCTCTAAACCTAAGTCAGACTACTCAAGCTCCCCGTTTTTAATTTCCATTTGAAAGTGTTCTTCTCAGCAGTTTTTTATGAGTTCTTTAAACCAGCAATGCTTTAAAATACAGTCTTCAAACTCAGGAAGGAATGGCTTATGTGCAAAGTGCTGGAGCAAAGACAATAAATGTAAGGCAGAATGGACAGAACATTTGTGAGGCCAGGGACAAGTATCCAAAACAGCAAAACAGAGGCATATAGGACAGGTGGTAAAAGGAAAGTTCAGGGAGATGTAGTATCTGGAGCAGAAAAAAGCAGTGGGTGTGTTCAGGGAATTTGTTGGAACTGGTTGAGTGCAAGAGCAAAATGAGTAGCAGAAGGGGAGGTGGAAGTAACAGCATACAGAGGGAGAACAAGAAAATCATATACACAAAAGTGGTGGGAAGTCTCCCTCTATAACTTATAGAAAACAGGAGTGATGTATGTATGAGGTTTACTTGCCATCCAGAGAGAGAAATTAGGATGACATTATCTACAGAGCGAAAATCAATGTCAAACCAAATCAGCTTGACAGGGATCATTTACTCTAGCAGAAAATGATCGACTCCTTTGATGTTTCTTCCATTTCTCTGACTAATGGAGCATAACAATAATTACAACTGTCTGCTTAGCACTACATGTAGACTTCAACAATCTCTGATTTGCAGGACCATTCCAGTTTTGCCTCAAAATTGTCCTCACTCCCTCTGAAATGTTCCATTTCCATCATTGAAGTCTTGATGCGAAGGGATTAAAGCATGAAATTGTGTCAGCTATTAATATTACAGCTTAGATGTCCATCAGCAGAGTATGCCTGTTTTGGTTACACAGATTGCCTTTTTCTTCTTCTCTGATTGTGCAATCCCCTACCTTTCCCTCACCACTCCCTGTCTCCAGGTCGCATCTGCAAATAACATTCTTAACTGTATCGCTGTAGTGTTTATCTTGTGAAAAAGATTTTAAAAAAATATGTCACAGTCATTCATTTTAAAGGCTGAATATTGCACAAACAAGCAATCTGCAGCTGTTGCTTCACAATACCTGCTGGTGAAACTTCAAGAGTGACAGTTAAATCTTTTCATAATGAGCCAACAGAAAAGCTATAATTTATGAACTGGTACTGTACAAATCTAATATGTAAGAGCTATACTCAAAATACATGATTTAGCGCCACTTGTCAGTGACAGCAGGACTTTTATAACTCATGACTGGCAAAGGTCATTCCCCCTCACTCATTAATACAAATGCTGTATTTTGAGTTAATGTATTTTATATCCTACATATATAAATTGCACTGTAATCTGTATAGTTTAGGCATGCCATATATGAATTCTTTCCTTTTGGAACTGTCAAGCTCAATCACCTTTACAAAAGACACCTCACTATTAGTGGTACACAACTTTGTGAAATATAGGTAATAACACAGATGAGAACTCACAATGCTTTCTGTGAAGATGTTGGAGTTTTGCTCATGGAATAAACATCCAAACAAGCTCTGAAAACAAGAATATAATATTTATCTTGTAACTAGTTTAGTTTTATATTAGTAACATCTAAGCAGGAAACATGAATTATCTCAGAAAAGCTGCAACACTGTCAGAGAAGGAGCTTTCAAGGAATAAAAAGCATGAAACATATTGTCCAATCAATTCCCACTAAATTTGCATATCACGAGCACCTCATTATTTCAGAGGCTTTGCTGCCTCCTTTGAGGGATAAAGCTATTTACTTTGTGTTTTAGGTTTATTTAACAGTGCCCCTTCCTTTGAGTTTTGTGTATGTTTCAATGTTTAATGTGCTTATCTGAGCCTAGTATCTCTCTCCAGGAGGTATAAGAGCCCCTCTTACTGCAGGTATATATTGCACTTTTCTTTGTTGGCTTAGTGTGGAGGGAAGCTCATTGCAAAACTCACAGTGTGAGTGCTTGTTATTCAATCTAAACTTGGGGAAGGTTTGAGACAAGAGTCATTAACTACCCTTGCCAGGCATCACCTGAAAGAGGTGGGTGAGTAACCAGCAAATTTTGGACCAGGCAGGACCTCTATGCAGGAGAAGCAGGGTGACTGTTGAGCTCCCTGTGAGTGCAGGAGTTGCTGTGATTGGAAAATATTCATGGCTGGAAGTTCTTGAGTTCAGTGGCTGAGGTGAGACAAACCATTCTCATAACCTAAGTCAGACTGTTCTCCCTCCACTTTTTGGATTTTCATTTTAAAGTTTTCTTCTAAGCATTTTTTTCTTATGAGTCCTTTAAAGCAACAATGCTTTGTAACACAGAAAAAGTCTTCTTTTCAACTTCAAGAAGGAATGGCTTATGTGGGAAAGGTGCAACGTGCTTTAGCAAAGACAGTAAATGTAAAGCAGAATGTAAAGAACATTTGTGAGACCAGGGATAAAAATCCAAAACAGGAAAATAGGGTCATGAAGAACAGATGGTACAGGGGACGTTCTGAGAGATGTATTATCTGGAGCAGAAAAAAAGTTTGCAGAAAATGAGTTTAAACTGTGGTTGAGTGCAAGACCAAAATGAGTAGCAGAAGGGGAGGTGGAAGTAACAACATGCTGAAGGAGAGCAAGAAGATCATATGCTCAAATGGGGCGGTAGGTCTCCCTCTATCACTTATAGAAAATGGGAGTGATATATCCATGAGATTTAGTGACCATCCAGAGAGGAATTAGAATGGCATTATCTACAGAGTGAATATCAATAACAAACCAAATCTGGTTGTTACAGACTCTTTACTCTAGCAGAAAAAAGTTGACTCCTTTGATGTTTCTCCCATTTTTCTGACTGAGTATAATCTTAAGTAAAACCCTTTGCTTAGCAGTAGATATAGCTTCAATAATTTCTGATTTGCAGGACCATTCCTGATTTTGCCTCAAAACTGTCTTTGCTGTCTCTGAAATGTCTCATTTCCATCATTGAGGTCATTGAAGACAAGGTAGTTAAAGTATGAAAGTATGTCAGTATTAATATTACAGTTTAGAAGTCCATCAGCAGAGTATATCAGTTTTGATTACTCAGGTTGCTCATTTCTTCTTCTCTGATTGTGTGATCCCGTACTTTTTCTCACCACACCCTCTCTCTAGGTCACATCTGCAAATAACATTCTTAACTGTATCTCTTTGCATTTCCCTTGTGAAAAATAGTCAATGAATAAATTAATTAATATGTCACAGTCATTCATTTTAAAGGTTGAATATGTCACAAATAAGCACTCAGAAGCTGTAGTTTCACAATGCCTGCTGATGAACTTAAAGAGTGACCATTAAATATTTACAGAATAGGCCAATATAAAAGTTATAATTTATGAACTGGTGCTGTATAAATGGAATACATAAGAGATAAAATCAAAATACACAATTTAGCACCACTTGTAAGAGACAGCAGGATTTTTATAACTCATGACTGGTGAAGATCCTGCCCCCTCACTCATGGAGACAGATTCTATATTTTGATTTAGTGTATTTTATATCCTACATATCAAAATTGCACTGTAATCTGTACAGTTTATGCATTCCATATAAGAACTCTTTCCTCCAGGAACTGTGAACCTGGGTCACCTTTACAAAAGACAGCTCACTCTCAGTGGGACAAGACTTTGTGTAAAGATGTTGGAGCGTTCCTCATATAAGAAACATCCAAACAAGCACTGAAAACACGAATATCATAATAACATACTGCTAACATACTATTTGCCAGCAGATTAGGCCTTACGGTCTGTCGAGTCTGCTCAAACCTTAGATCTTTAGCTGGGTGCCAAGGCCCTCCCATCCCTTGTGCTCCAGAAACCCCTATCATCCATCCCCACCCCCCTGAGACAGGCCATCATCTGATACATCCACTTTCTGTGTCTGTCCCACCCTCTCTTGAAGCCCTCCACTGTGGATCTCTGAACCAGCTTACCAGGCAGTGCATTCCAAGGGTCCACCACCCTCTCAGTGAAAAAACTCCTCCTCTTTTCCCCCCTCACCCTTCCACCTTCCAACTTCAAACCATGCCCTCTGGTGATACCTCCCTGCTTTAGTCTAAAGAGCCCCTCCATGTTTACCCTGTTTATTCCCTTGTGGTACTTGAAGACCTCAACCATGTCCCCGTCTCTCTCTCCTCCAATGAAACAGGCAGAGCTCCTCAAGTCTGTCCTCATACGTCAAATCCCTAGCCCTCGTTATCCATCTTTGTTGCCCTCCTCTGAACCCTCTCCAGGGCTGTATGTCCCTCTTCAAGTGTGGTCTCCAGTACTGTACACAGTACTCAAGGTGTGGTCTAACCAGTCCATTGTACAGCAGCAGAAACACTTCCTTGCTCCTAGAGGTGATCCCCCTTACAATGCATCCCAACATCCTGTTTGCCTTGCTAGCCGCTCTCCTGCACTGCTCAGAGTTATTCATACATGCATCCACCATGACCCCTTGGTCTTTTTCCCCTATTGAGGCCTCCAGCGCCTCCCCTCCCAGGGTGTACCTGTGTTTAGGGTTCCCACCCAAGATGTAACACCTTGCACTTGGTGATATTGAAATTTAATTTCCATGTGTGAGCCCAGCTTTCCAGGGTGTCCAGGTCCCTTGCAGGGCCAACCTCCGTGCTTCTCCCTCAACTATAATGCTCCCATCTTGGAGTCATCCACGAAGAGACTCATTTCACACCCTATACCCTCCTGATGTCCGATATGTATGCATTAAACAGGATCGGACCTAGGACCGAGCCTGCGGGTACCCCACTACCAACCTCTCTAGGGTTCGAGAGCTCCCCACAGACCACTACTCTCTGGGTGCATCCAGCTAGCCAGTTTTCAATCCATCTGACCATCAAAGGGCCTACTCCTAACCCCAACAGTTTCTTCACCAGACCATTGTGGGGGACAGAGTCAAATGCCTTGCTGAAGTCCAAGAATAATAGATCCACAGGCTTTCCCCTGTGCAGTTCTGATGTTACCCATTTGTAGAACTACACAAGGTTGGTTTGACATGATCTACCTGGCACAAACCCATGTTGCCGACTATCCAGACCTACCACCTCCTCCAAGTACACCCCCAATCATTCCTTTAGTATACTCTCCATTAATTTTCCCACCACCGAGGTCAAACTGATGGGTCTATAGTTACCTGGTACTTCCCTCGACCCCCCTTTATGGATTGGCATCACATATGCCTCTCGCCAATCCCTAGGTACCCTCCTGTCTCAAGTCACCTGTTGAAGAGCTCCGCCAGAGGGTGAGCCAGCATGTCTGCCAATTCCCATAGTACTCTCGGATGAATGCCATCTGGCCCAGAGATTGTGTCTTTCTTTAGGGCCTTGAGAGGCTATCACACCCTTTTAGCGGAGATAGCATCACCGTCCCTCCACCTTACTGGCCTTTTTATCCCTTGCAGATGTGACACCCCTGGGGTACCTCTCCCTCCCTCTTGCTCCATTTCTGTTGCTCCTTGATCCCACCTACTGCTGCTTCTATCCCTCGTGTCTTGCTTTGTAGATATCCCATCCCTCCCTAGTGAACACAGAGGCAAAGTACTCATTAAATACCTCTGCCTGGTCCCTTGCCTCTTCCACCCACCCTCCTTCTGATCTCAATCTGCTGAGATGGCCCTTAGTTTTCTCCACTCCCAATGTACCGGAAGAACCCTTTCCCTCCATGTATCTCCTGTAGCCAGCATGCTCTTTACTGGACTTTGCTCCCCTCACCATATGGGTGACTTTTCTAGATGCAAGATGGTACATTTCCTTATCCCTATCCCCTCTTGTTGTTTTATATTTTTTGTAGGCCGCCTTCTTTTCTCTGACTGCTACCTGTACCTCACTGGACCACCAGCATGGTTTATGTGACCTTGCTCCCTTATGTTTCAACTTAGCGTAGATCCTGACTGCCTCATGAAGTCCCCTTTTATGACCTCCCATCTCCTTTCCACACTTGTCATTGATGTAATCCCCTTCAAGTGATCCTTGAGAATATTTCCCATGCCCATAAAGTCTGCCCCTGAAGTCCACTGCCAGTGTCCTAGATCTCCCCCTCTCCCCATGCTTATTTGAAACCAGACAGTATTGTGGTCACTCCCAGTCAGGGGTCCTGTACAACCATGTCCCTATAGAGATCCCCATCTGCCAGAACCACATCCAGGACATGCCCCTCCCTTGTGGGCTCCATCACATGCTGTGTTAGAACACATCCTGGAAGCCATCCAGCAGCCTCTGCTCCTTGGCCACCTTTAGGACATGGTTCCCAGTTTGTACCTGGCATATTAAGGTCCCCCATCAACACCACTCCTTCTCCTTTTTGGTCCACACTGGGCAATGATGTTGTCCAGCAAATCATCCTCTAGAACATCACTCATCCTGGGGGGCCTATATACTACACCCAGCTTGACCTTACTTCCTGCTGGGGATCGTAAGGTGACCCATAAGGCCTCCACGTTTCCCTCTGCCTCTTCTACCCTAGCAATTTCTATGTCATCTCTAATGAACATAGCCACTCCACCCCCTCTGCCCTCTTTCTATCCTTCCTAAGCATAGTGTACCCCCTGCGTTTAGGTCCCAGTCATGGTTTTTGTTGGCCCACGCTGACCGCCACCACATCCACCCCGAACAGCATGGCCTAGAACCTGGCAACTTGTTTCCCATGCTCTGCATTTACTAACACCAACCTCCACCCCTTATCCCTGATCCTCTTTGTCGAACCCCACCCAAATTCCTTATACTTCCATCCTCCCTCTGCTCCTCCTGAAACCTCCACTCCCAGTCTGTTTCCCCCCTCCCTCCCTTGGGCTTGAAGGCTACTCCTCTCATCTGGAGGAGAGGGCTTCTGGTCAGCCCCTCCCTTATCCCTTCCCCCCTCACAAGTTTAAACCCCACCTTTCTTGAATGTAGTCAGCCATCCCCTGTTTAAGGACTTCCTTCCATAATGGGGCAAGATGAAGCCTGTCCTTGGCATATAGTCCCTTATCCTCCCAAACTCCATTCCAGTTCCTAACACCCTAACCCACTCTTTCACCCCACTTCCTGAGCCAGTCATTAACCTCTGTGAGTTCATTTTTTCTCCACTGAACCCTTTGGTACTGGCAATATCTTGAAAAGGAAATGTTGCATCCATTATCCTGACAGACTCTGGCAAGTTCTTGGAACCTTGCTTGGATTTCAAAATGCTGTTTCCTCTAGATCGTTAGTTCCCAAATGCCAGAAATCGGTTTCCTCCACAATCCTAACCATTTCATACACCATGAACTTTGCTCTGTGCACTGTCAGCCCAGAGATACTCACTACCTTCACCTGGCTATGGCATCACCCTCCTGTCCCTCCCACTGGATACCCTAATCATCGATCTCCCAATAACAGAACCTTAACACTGCCATCATCCTTATGGTTACCTCCATTATGCCCTCTCAGCCCCCCTTCCCCCTTATTCATGATCTTAATTCCATGGGAATCTTCCTGCCTTATTAGAGACCCCCTTGTCACCTTCCCCTTTCTGCCTCCCTCCTTTTTGCCCACTTAACTCAAACCCCTCTGAGTAGGGTGTCCCTTTAACCCTCTCTTATCCGAACCATTTATCCTGGCCCTGATGGTTTCCCCTTTCCCCACACCGCCATCCTCCCCCCTTGTAATAGTACCCCTGCCTCCAGAGACTCTCTGTGGGTCCCCTTTAGCTAGGGCCCCATCCTTGGTACTGACCCCCCTGCTGAAGGGGGGCTCCTCTCCCACCTCCTTGTCTCCCAGTTTCTCTCCAATCATGCTCTCCTCCCTCATGTCTGCAATATGTTGCATCTCCCCATTGCTTAACATTTATGTTTCCCCTTCTCCCTGGGACTATTTCTATCCTTTCCATAGCGGTCTGTGATACCCGATGGGTATCTGACTCCTCCCCGACCTCTGTACAAGTTTCCTCATTTCCACCACCCCTTCCTCCCCTCTAGGTTGCTTGTAGTAGCACAAATTTGTGTGACACTCTATGTCAGCCTCCATCAAGTAACCTGAGTTTCCCTGACTGCACCTCTGAACTGTCCTCTTCTTCCCCTCTTGCTCTGTTCACCTTAGGAGCTCCCTTCCCACAGTCTGCTGTTTTGAGCTTCCTTGTAACAGCCCCTCCTGTCTCTTCCCTCCAATCTCTTTGTATTCAGAATGTTCACCCGTACACTTTCCCCTTAGCGTCAACATCCCTATCTAAGGGTCCTCTGTCACTAATATCCCCCCTCCTGCTTGCTGTAACATAACATCCTGTAATTTCAGAGCGTTGCCCCAGCCTCCCCTCAGCCCCACCCTTCTGCTGCCCATATCCACACACCTTATCCTTGGACACCCCCCAGCTCCCCCAGCTTACTCCTTAACCAATATACCTCACTCCTGATACAAGATAGCTGTCTACAGAGTGGACAGCCTCCCTCTCTCCAGGCCCAATTGAGAATTATTGCCATCCCACAGCCTGTGCAGCCTACAACCCTTCTGAAGATGCCTGCCATGGTGGAATATGGCCACCCTGTTTATCCCCTCTGTTTATAATGGTACACCCCTTTCTCAGTCCCTTCTCCTGGAATACAGTTTCTCTATACTGACTGCAGTTATTTACAAACCCAATTTCAACCCCACCAATAAAGTTCCCAAGTCTCACAAACACATACAGTCCAGTGTGTGTTCAGTCCCACTAACAGTGTGTGTATGCAGACATCAGGTACCCGTGTGATGTCACAGGCCACCAGCTCTGTTGCTTGAATTTCAGTCCCAAACAGAAATACTGGCCCTTAAATCCAACCCCAGTGGCTTTTTCAGTATTTAAGAAAGCCTACAAAACAGGGTGGGTGGGAGGCCCTTACCAGGCAAACAACACATTTAAATTTCACTCTAATTATCCCTGCCAAACAACTGTTCCCAAGCCTCCAAAGTTACAATATCACAGCCCAAGTAACAGTTCTAACTCAAGGTAATAATTTTTAACACATAGAACTAATTTCACTTACAAAACTATTCAAATATTTCAGTTAAAACAGAATATAACCCCAGACCTCTGTCCTTACCAGCCTGCTGCTTATGTTCCCAAGTGAACAATGAAGGCCAAGGTAATTTCTGGTTAAAGACAAAGTAATTCCAGCTAATGTCCCCTCTCCTAACACCAGGCAAACAACACATTTAAATTTCACTCTAATTATCCCTGCCAAACAACTGTTCCCAAGCCTCCAAAGTTACAATATCACAGCCCAAGTAACAGTTCTAACTCAAGGTAATAATTTTTAACACATAGAACTAACCAGGAACCATGAATTATCTGAGAAAAAGCATGAAACATATTGTTCAATCAGATCCCACCAAATTTACATACCATGAACAGCTCATTATTTAAGAGGTTTTTTTTGCCTGCTTTGAGGCATAAAGCCACTCACTCTGTGTTTTAGGATTACTTAACTCTGCTCCTTCCTTTGTATTTTGTGTATGTTTCAATGTTTAATGTGCTCATCAGAGCCTTGTATCTCTCACTACCCTGGTGAAGCTTTAATTGGTGACATGCTGGATTATCTGTAGCAGTATTCCTTGGTGTAGGAGTGTTTGCAGCCAATCATGCTGAATACAACTTTACTTCTTCATTATTTCAATTGTACCCAGAATTATTTGGTAAAATTGCTACCTTCACTAGGGTTACACTCCCCTGTCTCTGGAGTGCAAATCTTTTTTGTTGTTTTGTGTTCATATTGGAGTAGCAACCCCTGACTCACATCCTGCCAAAGCGTGCAGTGCAGAACATTTCCTATTACATGTCTGACCCCTGAGCTCCTTGTGGATGCAGACCTTTCTAGGACTGGAAAATACTCATTGCTGACAGTTCTTGAGTTCAGTGGCTGAGGTGAGACAAACCAGTCTCATAACCTAAGTTAGACTACTCTCCCTCCACTTTTTTAATTTCCATTTGAAAGTTTTCCTCTAAGCATTTTTTGTTATGAGTCCTTTAAACCAACAATACTTTGTGATGCAGAAAAAGTCTTCTTTTCAACCTCAAGAAGGAGTGGCATATGTGGGAAAGGTACAAAGTGCTTGAGCAAAGACATTATATGTAAAGCAGGATGAACAGAACATTTATGAGGCCAGGGATAAAAGTCCAAACCAGCAAAACAGGGCCATAGAGAACAGATGGTAAAAGGAATGTTCAGAAAGATGTAATATCTGGAGCAGCAAAAACAGCAGTTAGTGTTTGCAGGGAATGATTTGAAACTGTAGTTGAGTGCAAGAAAAAAATGAGTAGCAGAAGGGAAGGTGGAAATAACAGCATACAGAGGGAGAACAAGTAGATTATGTACACAAAAGGGTTGGGGAGTCTCCCTCTATAACTTTAGAAAATGGGAGTGATGTATGTTTGAGGTATACTGGCCATCCAGAGAGAAATCTGGAAGATTTTACCTAAAGAGTGAAAATCAATGACAAACTAAATCAGCTTGCATGGGACCCTGTATTCTAGCACAAAAAGGTAGACTCCTGTGATGTTTCTCCCATTTTTCTGACTGAGCATAATCTTAAGCAAAACCCTTTGCTTAGCAGTAGATAGAGCCTTCAATAATCTCTAATTTGCAGGACCATTCCTGATTTTGCCTCAAAATGTTCTTGCTCCCTCAGAAATGTCTCATTTCCATCATTAAAGTCACTGAAGAGAAGAGAAGAGATTTAAAGCATGGAATAATGTCAGCTGTTAATATCACAGTTGAGATGTCCATCAACAGAGTATGCCTGTTTTGGTTACTCAGATTGCTTTTTCCTTTTTCTCTGATTGTGCGATCCTGTACCTTTTCCTCACTACACCATCTCTCTCTCTCTCTCTAGATCTCATCTGCAAATAACATTCTTAGCTGTATGTCTGTGTGTTTATCATGTGAAAAATATTAAATAAATAGTTTAATAAATATGTCACAGTCATTCATTTTAAAGGTTGAATAAGTCACAAATGAGCAATCTAAAGCTGTAGCTTCACAATGCCTGCTGGTGAACTTCAAGAATGACTGTTAAATCTTTAGACAATGAGCCAACATAAACATTGTAATTTACAATCTGGTACTGTATAAATGGAATACATAACAGCTATGCTCAAAATACAGGATTTAGCACCACTTGTTAGAGACAGCACGATTTTTATAAGTCATGACTGGTGAAGGTCCTGCCCCCGATTCATGAAGTCAAATTCTATATTTTGAGTTGGTGTATTTTATATCCCACATATCCCTAAATTGCACTGTAATCTGTATAGTTTATGCATTCCATATATCAACTCTAACCTCCTGGAACAGTGAAACTGGATCACCTTTACAAAAGATAACTCACTGTCAGTGGGACACAACTTTGTGAAATATAGGTAATAACACAGATCAGAATTCACAATGCTTTGTGTAAAGATGTTGGAGTTTTAATCGTGGAAGAAACACCAGAACAAGCACTAAAAACAAGAACATCCTATTTAACTACTAACTAGTTTAGTTTTATATTTGTAACGTCTAACCAGGAACCAGGAATTGTCTGAGAAAAGCTGCAACACTGTCAAACAAGCATTTGTAAATGCCGAACGTTCACTTGCAGGTATTTGCAGTGGTGTTTGGCACGTATGGTGCTTTACCCTAATGCCCTGTGCGATTGCTGGTATTTGCACAATAAATTTTAAGCATGACCTTTTTGTTACCCCCATTGTGTGCTACATAGGCGGAAACACGTTTTGGGCAAGATGTGAAAAATGACAGCTGCACTGCTCATAAGGAGGTGTGGTAAAATGGCAATGTTGAAAATCTGGAGTGAAAATATTGAAAATTCGCAAACTTACGAGCGTGCATAGGAACTGTGCAATGAACACTCGTAAAACAGTCATTTTTAGGAATTTTGTCACCAAATTTTCAACACAGCCATTTTAAGACCTCTGCTCATGAACAGTGTCACTGTGATTTTCTTAATGTGTCCCATACATTGAGTTCGCACACCGACTGCGCCACTGTGTGCTACATGGGCGGAAACATCTTTTGGGCAGGATGTAAAAAATGGCAGCTATACTGCTCATGAGGAGGTGTGGTAAAATGCCAATGTTGAAAATCTGGAGTGGAAATATTAAAAATTCGCAAACCTATGAGTGTGCGTGAGAACTGTGCAACTGCACGCTCGTAAAACAGTCATTTTTAGCAATTTTTTCACCAAATTTTCAACATTGCCATTTTAAAACCTCTTCTAATGAACAGTGTCACTGTGATTTTCTTACTGTGTCCCATACATTGATTTCGCACACCGACTGCGCCACTGTGCACTACATGGGCGGAAACACATTTTGGGCAGGATGTGAAAAATGACAGCTGTACTGCTCATAAGGAGGTGTGGTAAAATGGCAATGTTGAAAATCTGGAGTGAAAATATTGGAAATTTGCAAACTTACAAGCGTGTGTAGGAACTGCACAATGCGCGTTTCGTAAAACAGTTATTTGTAGGAATTTTTTCACCAAATTTTCAACATAGCCATTTTAAGATCTCTGCTCATGAACAGTGACACTGTGATTTTCTTAATGTGTCCCATACATTGAGTTCACACACCGACTGTGCCATTGTGCGCTACATGGGCGGAAACACATTTTGGGCAAGATGTGAAAATGACAGCTGCACTACTCATAAGGAGGTGTGGTAAAATGGCAATGTTGAAAATGTGGGTGAAAATATTGAAAATTCGCAAACTTCTGACGTGCATAGGGCTGCCAATGAAACACTAGTAAAACAGTCATTTTAAGGAATTTTTCACCAAATTGTCAACACAGCCATTTTAAGACCTCTGCTCATGAACAGTGTCACTGTGATTTTCTTAATGTGTCCCATACATTGAGTTCGTACACCGACTGTGCCATTGTGCACTACATGGGCGGAAACATGTTTTGGGCAGGATGTGAAAAATGACAGCTGTACTGCTCATGAGGAGGTGTGGTAAAATGCCAATGTTGAAAATCTGGAGTGAAAATATTGAAAATTCGCAAACTTACGAGCATGCGTAGGAACTGTGCAACGCAGACTCGTAAAACAGTCATTTTTAGGAATTTTTTCACCAAATTTTCAACACAGCCATTTTAAGACATCTGCTCATGATCAGTGTCACTGTGATTTTCTTAATGTGTCCCATACATTGAGTCCGCACACCGACTGCGCCATTGTGCGCTACATGGGTGGAAACACATTTTGGGCAGGATGTGAAAAATGACAGCTGTACTGCTTATGAGGAGGTGTGGTAAAATGGCAATGTTGAAAATCTGGAGTGCAAATATTGAAAATTCGCAAATGTACGAGCGTACATAGGAACTGCGCAGCGCACGCTCGTAAAACAGTCATTTTTAGGAATTTTTTCACCAAATTTTCAACACAGCCATTTTAAGACCTCTGCTCATGAACAGTGTCACTGTGATTTTCTTAATGTGTCCCATACATTGATTTCACACACCGACTGCGCCATTGTGTGCTACATGGGCGGAAACACGTTTTGGCTGTGATGCTAAAATTGACAGCTGTACTACTCATAAGAAGGTGTGGTAAAATGGCAATGTTGAAAATCTGGAGTGGAAATATTGAAAATTCACAAACCTACGAGTGTGCGTAGGAACTGCGCAACGCACGCTCGTAAAACAGTCATTTTTAGGAATTTTTTCACCAAATTTTCAACATAGCCATTTTAAGACCTCTGCTAATGAACAGTGTCACTGAGATTTTCTTAATGTGTCCCATACATTGATTTCTCACACGGACTGTGCCATTGTGCGCTACATGGTCGGAAACACATTTTGGGCAGCATGTGAAAAATGACAGCTATACTGCTCATAAGGAGGTGTGGTAAAATGGCTATGTTGAAAATCTGGAGTGAAAATATTGAAAATTCGTGAACTTACGAGCCTGCATAGGAACTGCATAGCGCACGCTCGTAAAACAGTCATTTTTTGGAATTTTGGCACCAAATTTTCAACATGGGGTTTTTGGGACCCCTTCTCATGAATGATGTCACTGTCATGGCATTATTCAGGCCTGAAGGGTGATTTTGCGCAGTGACTGCGAAATAACCCTTTGGGCGAACTCGCGTCATGACGGTGACATCATTCATGAAGGAGTCCCAAACTTCATTGGTGGAATTTGGCAAAATTCCAAAAAATGCCTGAGATATGCAATAAAGTTGAAAACCCCATCTAGCCCATTATACAGCTTACGGCATTTCCTCAGTTCGCGGTCAGCTTTGAAGAGTGCAGATGTGTTCCGGTCCACGAAGATCGTTGCGCTGAGCTCAGAGGTAAGTATGGGGTGAGGGGGGGTTGTGGGGAGGCAGGGTGTTCAGTGGGTGGGTCCGGGTTATGGGAGGGGGCAGAGAGACTGCATGGGATGGTTTTTAATTTATAGGTTGTTTTTTTTTACAATTGATGACGCGGGACATTTGCCATGCTGGGGTGGGCTCCCAGCATGGCAGAAGATGGCTGGGGGGGCCATGGAGCCAACAGGGGATTGGGGACCCCCGTTGGCTGACAACGTGGGACATTTGCCACACTGGGGTGGGCTCCCAGCATGGCAGAAGGTGGCTGGGGGGGCAGAGGAGTCGACGGGGGATTGGGCACCCCCATTGGCAAACAATGCGGGATGTTTGCCACGCTGAGGTGGGCTCCCAGCATGGCGCCAAAGCTTTGAGGCGGCGTGGCGTGGTGCTCTGTGTTTCAGCGGGTGGTTTTCTTTGGGCGACCACCACTGTCATGCAACTCCACCCATTGGTGCACGACTGCCACGCCTGCTCAACTGAGCAGTGGATTGCAAGGGAGAGGCACACCTCCAAAGCGTGCTACTCTCCCAAAACGTTCCTTGTGCATGCGCACAAGCGAACGTAAAAAGGAGCTCTCAAGGAATAAAAGGCATGAAACACATTGTCCACACAAATCCCACCTAATTTTCATACCATGAACTGCTCATTATTCCAGAGACTTTGCTGCCTCCTTTTAGGGATGAAGCCATTCACTTTGTGTTTTAGGTTTACTTAACTGTGCCATTTCTTTTGTGTTTTATGTATTTTTCAATGTTTAATGTGCTTGTCTGAGCCTTGTATCTATCACCATAAAGTATAAGAGTCCCTCTTATGGCAGGTATATATAGCACTTCTATGAGTTTAGTGTGGAGGGAAGCTCATTGTAGAGGTCACAGTCAGAAAGCTTGTTATTCTATTAAACCATGGGGGAAGTCGGATACAAGAGCCAATAATTGCCCTTGCACAGCATTACCCGACAGAGCTGAGAGAGTACTCAGCAATGTTGGGGCCAGGCAGGAGCTGTATGCATGAGAAACAGTGGGTTGACCACCAAGTTCCTTGTGGATGCAGACCTTGCTGTGACTGAAAAATACTCATGACTGTCAGTTCTTGAGTTCAGTGGCTGAGATGAGGCAAACTACTCTCCATCCACATTTTTAATTTCCATTTGAAAGTTTTCATCTAAGCACTTTTTTCTTGAGTCCTTTAATCCAACAATGCTTTGTAATACAGAAAAATGTCTTCTTTTCAACCTCAAGAAGGAGTGGCTTAAGTGGAAAAGGTACAAAGTGCTTGAGGAAAGACAGTAAATGTAATGCAGAATGGACAGAGCAATTGTGAGGCCTGGGATAACAGTCCAAAACAGCAAAATAGGGCCATGGAGAACAGATGGTAAATGGAATGTTCGATGAGATGTAGTATCTGGAGCAGCAAAAACAGCAGTGGGTGTCTGCAGGGAATGATTTTAATCTGTGGTTGAGTGCAAGAGAAAAATGAGCAGCAGAAGGGGAGGTCGAAGTAACAGCATGCAGAGGGAGTGCAAGAAGATTATGTATGCAAAAGGGGTGGGAAGTCTCCCTCTCTAACTTACAGAAAATGGAAGTGTTTGAGGTTCAGTGTTCATCCAGAGAGAAATTAGGGTGATATTATCTACAGAGTGAAAATCAATGACAAACCAAATCAGCTTGGCAGGTACTCCATCACAAAAAGGTTGACTAATATGATGTTTCTCCCATTTTTCTGACTAACTGATCATAACCTTACGTTAAACCCTCTGCTTAGCAGTACATATAGCCCTCAACAGTCTCTGATTTGCAGGACCATTCCTGATTTTACCTGAAAATTGTCCTCACTCCATCTGAAATGTCTCATTTCCATCATTGAAGTAATTGAACAGAATGGATTTAAAGCATGAAATTATGTCAGCTATTAATATCACAGTTTGGATGTCCATCAGCAGAATACGCCTGTTTTGGTTACTCAGATTGTTTTTTTTCCTCCCCTCTGATTCTGCGATCCCCTACCTTTTACTCACCACACCCTGTCTCCAGATCTCATCTGCAAATATCATTCTAACTGTATGTCTGTGTGATTACTTTGTGAAAATAATTCAGTATATAAATTAATAAATATATCACACTCATTCAATTTAAATAATGAATATGTCACAAATAAGTCTTCTGAAGCCGTGGTTTCACAAAGCCTGCTGGTGAACTTCAAGAATGACTGTTAAACCTTTAGATGATGAGCCTGCAAAAAAGTTGTAATTTACAAACTGGTACTGTGTAAATGGGACACATAAGAGCTATGCTCAAAATACATGATTTAGTACCACTTGTTAGAGACTGCAGGATTTTTATAACTCATGACTGGTGAAGGTCCTTTCCCCTACTCATGAAGACAGATACTGTATTTTGATTTAGTGTTTTTTGTATCCTAGATATCTAAATTGCACTGTAATCTGCATAATTTATGAATTCCATATATGAACTCTTTCCTCCTGGAACTGTGAATCTGGATCACCTTTACAAAAGACAACTCGCTCTTAGTTGGACACAACTTTATGGAATATAGGTGATAACACAGATGAGAACTCGAATTGTCTTCATGGAAGAAACATTCAAACAAGCACTGAAATCAAGAATATTGTATTTAACTACTATCTAGTTTAGTTTTATATTTGTAACATGTTACCAGGGACCATGAATTGTCTGAGAAAAGCTGCAATTCTGTATTTTGATTTGGTACTGAATCAGCTGCCAAAGCCCTCTCCAGACCCAGACTTTAGCCCCTGACTTAGGCACTTCTCCTGCTGGCAGCACGGCCATATCATCTCCACTGCATGCTGCACTGAATCAGCCACATAAGACCTCTCCAGACTTAGACTTCAGCACCCAACTTGGGCACTTCTTCTTCTGTCAGTGCTGCTGTATTCTCTCCGCTGCATGCCGCACTGAATCAGCGACCCAAGACCTCTCCAGACCCAGACTTCAGCCCCTGACTCAGGCGCTTCTCCTGCTGTCAGCACGGCCATATCATCTCCACTGCATGCCGCACTGAATCAGCCACCAAAGATGTCTCCAGACCGAGACTTCAGCCCCCGACTTGGGTGCTTCTCCTGGCAGTGAAGCAGTCATATGATCGCTGCCACACACTGCACTGAATCAGCCACGGAAGACCTCTCTGGACCCTGACTTCCGCCCCTGACTTGGGTGCTTCTCCTGGCAGTGAAGCAGTCATATGATCGCTGTCATACACTGCACTGAATCAGCCACCAAAGACCTCTCCGGATCCTGACTTCATTCCTTGACTTGGGTGTTTCTCCTGCTGGTGGTGAGGCCATATCATCTCTGCTGCATGCCACACTGAATCAGCCACATAAGATCTCTCTAGACCCAGACTTCAGCCCCCGACTTGGTCGCTTCTTCTTCCGGCGGTGCTGCTGTATGATCTGCATTGCATGCCACACTGAATCAGACACCCAAGACCTCTCCAGACCCAGACTTCAGCCCCTGACTTGGATGCTTCTCCTGGCAGTGAAGCAGTCATATGATCGCTGCCACACGCTGCACTGAATCAGCCACCAAAGACCTCTCAGGACCCTGACTTCATCCCCTGACTTGGGCGCGTCTCCTGCTGGCGGCACGGCCATATCATCTCCTCTGCATGCCGCACTGAATCAGCTGCCCAAGACTTCTCCAGACCCAGACTTCATCTCCTGACTTGGGTGCTTCTCCTGCTGGCAGTGCAGCCGTATCATCTCCACCGCATGCCACACTGAATCAGCTGCCCAAGACCTCTCCAGACCCAGGTACAGTCACAGCACTGACCTGGTCCTCTCAAATACTTGGTGCTTTCTGGCTGCTTCAACCCGATGGGCTACCACTGCAGCCTGCTGCCACTGGATTGGTATGCCTTTTAACCTGCTGCCACGTGATTGGTATGCTTTTCAGCCTGGTCTCTGCAGGACTGCTAGCCTGTCGGCTTAACTTCTGGCCCGCCTGGTCTTTTAATTTTTACTACTAAACTTATTTTCTTTTCCTTTATTTGTGTAGACTGTTTAGCCTACTATTCTGGACACTGTTTGTTTCATTGATTTACAATACTGAATTGTGAAGTGAAAACTTTACATCGCTAATGTTATCTGCTCATAGAATGCTTAAAGTTTGTCTTTAACTCACTGCATCTCCCTCCTTCTATTCTATATTTGCCAAGCTCTCACTTTCAGCTTGCCTCATTTCTTCCTTCTACACCCCCTCTTCCTTCTCTCTGTGCGAGGCATTCATCCACCCTGCCCCAGCCTTCTCCTCTTTTCTCTCACTCCTCTGAGACACCCCAATTTAATCTTCTTCATTGTCTTCCATGCCATTGACTCTGCCCCCAGTGCAAGTCAAACCTGCCTTTCCAAGCCATCTCCTGACCCCTGCTGCTCTTGCTGATGCCTGCTGTCATCAGCCCTCTCCCTCCCTTCTACTCTACCTGCCCTTCTACCACACCCACCCCTATTCTGGGCTTGTTACTAATAATCTTGCTTCTCCTCTCCCCACAGACTTCAGTCCCTGACTCAGGCACTTCTCCTGCCAGCAGTGCAGCCATATCATCTCCGTCACATGCAGCACTGAATCAGCCTCCCAAGACCTCTCCAGACCCAGGTAGAGTCACAGCACTGACTTGGTCCTCTTAAATACTTGGCACTTTCTGGCTGCTCCAACCTGATTGGCAACCACAGAAGCCTGCCACAACCTGATTTGAGCACCTTTTAGTCTGCTGCCATCTGATTGGTGCACTTTTCAGCCTGGTCTCTGCAGGATTGCTGGCCTCTCAGCTTAACTGCCGGCTCACCTGTTCTTTTAATTTTTACTGCCAAACTTATTTTATTCTCCTTTATTTGTGTCCCACCCACCCTCCCTCAGTCTCTATTAAATACATATAGGCCCAGACCATAATTGCCTTCCCTTCCCTCCATTGGCTACCATTTGTTCTCAGCCCTTCTCTACCTAAGTAACTTCCAACTCCTTAACTCTAAGCCCACCTTTTGTTCTTGGCCTGTTGCATACTACTCTGAGTAACTCAGCCCATTTCACTCTCACAAATACTGTGAACTGCTGTGCTCCTTCAAGCCACAAAAAAACACAAAAGACATTGAATAAACAACTCGAAATT
This sequence comes from Neoceratodus forsteri, assembly GCA_016271365.2. NCBI lineage: Eukaryota > Metazoa > Chordata > Ceratodontiformes > Ceratodontidae > Neoceratodus > Neoceratodus forsteri. The sequence goes on along the minus strand of CM028136.1, from coordinate 395,692,943 downwards.
GTTGTATTTAAATTTTCCACCTTGTGAGAGCCACTAGCACCTCGGCTTAATGCCTTCGGGGGGGGGGGGCATTTCTACATACTGGTAGCCAGCATTTGCTTAAGTACAGAAATGTTTGTGACATCAAAATAAAATGGCCAATCACCAACTTGCTTAAAGCATATTAACAAATCGATCTATATGTCAATACATTCTTACAAAACATTATTAATATAAAATGCACTTCATTAATTAAACACTGCAATTCAAAAACTGATACAAAAAGGGAAATATATAAACAATAATGTGAAAATCACCAGCAGAAAAGGGGGGAGGGGGGTTTCTACCTACTATTAGTATTGCTATATTGCTAACTAGACAGGGTCTCCATTCAAGGGATACACTGAAGTTAAATTTCTTTTGAAAATAATAATAGGAAGAAATGTTTACTGCTAACTAAACAGGTTTTCCAATCAAGGGATACACTGTAATAGCATTTCTTTTACAGATAATGTTTCATTCACTATTAACATTGAATTATATTTCTTTTTTGTGTTAGTAACTAAAACTGGATATCCATTATTAGGAATTATTTCACTATTATGGCTATAAAATTTCAACAATAATATAGGTAGTATCACCAAAACACAACTTAAATTATGTGCAAATCAAGCAATGTTATAATCAAAATATATAGTATGTTACTTACTACCTCACTTCCAAATACTGTCAGTAGTCAGAGAACGGAGAAAAGAGAAAGTAGGTGGGAAAGGGGGGAGCTGGATAAAGAGAGGGAGAAAGGGGAGAAGAAAGAAAAAGTGGGAAGGGGTAGGAAGAAGAAAAAAGGAAGAGGAAAAGGGGGAGGGGAAGAGAAAAGGAAAAAGGGGGGGAGGGGAAATGAGTTAAACTATTTGTAAGGTCTGTCCAGGACCCTTATGTCAGAAACATGAAGCGTATATTCATACTGCCCATCTGTACTGGAAAATATTAAGCACATGCCTAGAGAAAAAGAGAAAAACAAACTGGCCCAGATATTCAAACTGCGCCCAAAAAGTGTGCAACAACAGGAGCAAGCGCAAGTCCACTGTGCCCATGCTCAAGAAGCAAGATATTCAAAAACTGCATAGGCCAAGATGCGCCTACGGCAGATGACTGAATATCACACCACCTGCACCATAGCACAACCAGGGATGTGAAGTTGCGCATATCTGATGCACCATAGCGCAACAAGAAATGCTCAGCGGAGCAGTCCAGATGCGCCATAGCACAACCAGGGATGCCCCCTGGAGCAGGGCAGCAATGCAACAGCACAACCAGTGATGCAGGGGCTCACCACCCATGCCACAGATGGGCAGAGGAGCACACATCAGAACAGACATTGTCCCCCACACCCCATGCACTGCACAACTGGGGGAGATCTGGAATAACCACCGGCCCATGGATACCAGCAACCAACCCACAGCCAGGCCATGGTGCCCCAGCACACCCCCTGGCAAGCTGTGACTGGCACACAAGGAGGGCCTACCACCCCATGCCACACCATCCCACCAATGCAGAGCACACCCTGCACCACGATTACCATACACCCTTCCCAGGAGTAGCGCCCAACAGTGCAGGACACCCTATGCATGCCACCACCCCCACTGTGACAATGCAACCCTGTGCACCACAGAGCCATGCAAGGCAGCCCCACCATGTGCACCATGCTGCGGGCGGCAGCAGACAGCAATGCAACAACAGCATACACAGTGCCACCCTGCATGTCCCCCCTGAGGTACAGCTGAGACCGACCATGCATCGCCACACAAGGTACCCCACATGCGACAGGGCATGCCCTGGACCCCACCACCAGTGGTACAGCACCCTGCACACCCTCCCAAGGACACATCCCATCCCAGCACTGGCCACAACAGCCAGCACAGACATGCACAGTGTTGCATGGAACCATGCACCACACAGGATGCAACACATTGTATGGACAAACACCCACCCATACCCAAGGGCACACCAACACAGGGACACAGTAGCGGGTCAACCAAGCCACTGGCATGTGGCCATGGCTGATGTGTACACATGGTCAGCACCCCTACATTGCACAGGTGTGCCAGCCACCCTGCGAAGGCACCATGAAGCTGTATGCCACCAGCATGCTGCCGGAGCACAGGTGACAGACACTGGAGCACACCCCCTGCAACAGACACAAGCGACAGCATGGAGGGGGGACAACAACAGCAGAGGCCACAGTGCCACCGGAGGCATACGTGCACCATACTAGTGATGGAAGGCAACCTGGCATTGTGCCAGGTACAGTTGTTATCCTGCATGGACAGGCACCACTGACACACTAGCAGACCCTGCATATCACAGACATGCAAGGGTGTCAGCTGCACAGGCCATGGACGGTCTGACAGGGGTGCCATGCACACAGTGCAGGCACCGAGGACTACTGCACACAGGCATCTAGTGCACAGAGTACAACACACAAACCACAGACAGTGACTGATCCCCCTGCCCACACCATAGGTGCTTCACCTCTGCACACACACACACACACATGCCCATGCGTGCACCACCCAGACGCCATGCACACCACTGCAGCTGAGCACCTGTAGCCTGCTGAAAATCAGAGACCACCACAGTTGTCATAACAAAACAAATATATTTAAAACTGGAAATGCAAAAACTATATACAATGGGGAGGAAGGGCCACATACCAGGTAGGGGCAGGTAAGGGGCAGGGGTGAACATATGGGACAGGGAAGAAGGGGTGTGAGGGTGGGTCCAGTGGGGGAAGGTGTTATTAGGGGCATGGAGTGATCATCGTCTGCTCCGGTCCTCCTCCATGTGGCGCCGATGTCGTCTCCTCCTCTTCACCCCGTGGTGGTCCATTCTCTGCAGTAGCTCCAGGGTCACCCTTGCCATCTGGAGCAGCTCCTGCACTCCTCACTCCAGCACCTGGAGTCGCCATCCACCTTGGACGAGGGAGCAGAGTCAATAAGTGTGACTGTCCAGCTCCCTGAAGCCCACCCATTGTGCATGGCATACAGCCATGTGCCACGCCCCTGTGATGGTGCGCAACCACCCACAGTGACCGTGTCCATAAGACCTGCCTACCTAGGCAGCCGCAGCCATGTGGACCACTGCACACACCCACCGCCCATGTCCTGCCCAGCACCACCGTGGCCGTACAGTGACTTGGCTATGCAGTGTGAAGGCAGTGGCACAGCCATGTGCCCGGTGCATGCATGGACCACCATTGATGCACTCCCAGACATGCAGTGCCACTGGACAGTGCTGACTGTAACAAGTTGCGTGCATGGCAGTGGTGTCAATGGATGTGGCCATGCTCCACTGCCTGCCCAGTTATACAGCATGCAATAGCAATCATGGATGTAAGGCACTCACCATCAACAGGCTGGTCCCCGCGCTGCTGCAGACCTTCAGTCCTCCTGTCCTGCTGATCCTCTAGGAAGTGCCTCCACTCCCTCACCTGCCTGCGCTCTTCTGGGCCTAAGGTGCAAACATGGAGAGAGGAACATCAGTACAATCCGGTAGCAAAGTCCCCCCACCCCCATGTGTGTGCAATCCCACACAGCCTTACCCATCCACCCCACACCCCGATACCACCACCACGGCCAACACTGGATGGCTCCCCCATGTGCAGGACACATGCAACCGTGATACCTGTATGGACGATAACAGTGTATGGATGGGGCACCTACCTGGCTTTGGCACTGTGCCCCTTCTGGCATGTGCCCACAGGTGGGCAAGCAGGTCCAGGTACCTGCGCCTGAGGTCCCCGTAATGGTGGCGACACTGCTCTGCCATACACCCCATACCAGTGGTATCCTCCAGAGCATCGGCCACTTCCTGACACACTGCACTTCTGGCCCTGTCCAGGGGTGCATCACCATATAGAGCCCCAGCATGGGGCTCTGCAATTACCACCAGGTTGGCAGCTCCATCTTGCTCCACATCACTGCACTTCTTCGCGCCATCTCAGCAAAGTGGTGGAGTCAAAATGGGGCTCGGCAGCATGGTCCTGCCACGTGCAGATGCTGCATGGTACAGCGCTGCCATTCCCTATCACGCTGTCACCAAACAGCATGATAGTGGTGCACATAAGCCTGACATATGGTGCCTGGGGCAAAGGTCAGGCACAGGGTCATGGGTCTCTCGCGCACGGACAGCCACAGCGTGATTGGAACCCAATGCGTGTAGCACAATTGGGTGCCTGTGTGTCACCTCCTGTAGTGGCCTACAGTGCTGTTGCCCCAGTGCGCCTATGGCGCCCCAGTGTCACAGTGCCATATATGTGAACAGCGCAGTAGTGCCACTGACACAATGGTGGCCGTGCCCTGCATTGCCTCCCATGCACAGCATGTCAGTAGCATGGTTGGTGCCTGCGTCATCAACCCGGGCATGCGCAGTTAGATGTGTACTGCGCATGTCACAGAACTGCACCCTTGGCTCAGCACATTCAACACAATTGCGCAAAGCGCAACAGTGCGATATTCAGCCAGCATATGCAAATCAGCTAATCAGCCATTCAATGGCGCAGTCACTGCATTTGCATCCACTTATAAATGCGCCTCGCCTTATTTGCATGCGTTGCACTATAAAAATGCGACATTGGGCTGCCATGGCCATAGTCAGTTACTGCAGTCTATTGCGGTGAGTTGCATGCTGTTTGGAAGTGTGGACTGTGGTGTTTGGGACATGCATGGGACTGCACAGTCACAAGTAACACCTGTCATTCTCACAGGAGGAATCATGACCGATTGTGTGGAGGAAGAGGAACAGAAACGTGGGAGGAAGAGGAGGCCGAACTTCACCAAGGCACAAACAGATGCCCTGTTTGAGGCCTACCTCAACCAGGAGCCACTACTCAGTGGACACCAGGGAACACCACAGGCCCATTCTGCTGCATGGGAAGAGGTGACGCATGCTGTCAACCTGCAAGGCAGCCACCAGCGCTCTGTGCAGGAGTGCAAAAAGAAGATGGGCATGGACAGGTTGAGAATTAAGGAGAAGGTGGCTGCCATCAGGGCAGCAAGGTCTGCAACCAGTGGGGGACAGCTGGAGGTACAATGCCTGACCCCAGAAGAAGAGCAGGTTGCTGGCAGCATGCATCATTGCGGCATCAAGGGTGTTCCGGGTGGTGGATTCCAGATGGGTGGTAGCCCGTCACTGCATGGTTGGTCCTGATCTGTCAATGGGGGGGCAGAGTAGGTCACATACATTAATGCTACTGTTTTTCCCCTTACAGCTCCTGAGCATCTACATGGGTCAGCAGTGGTGGGCTTCTCCACTGAGGGTGGTAGCATGGAGATGGAGGAGGGCCCATCCACCTCCACAGGCATACGGGGGGGCGAGGGCAACAGTGTGCCCACCTGGATGTCCAGACTGATGTTGGTGGAGCAGGTGCAGAGGAGGCCCTGCCCTTGTCCCAGCATGCCAGCGTCCATGGATGCCAGCATGCTGAGACTCGGGCTGGTGCTGGATCCATCACCGATGATGATGGAGCTAATGTAATGGGCACTGAGACATGTGGGCCACAGGATGGCCACACAGCAGGTGACATCACGGGCATGGCTGTGGGTGGTGCCACCGTGGAGGCCTGCATGACATCTCAGTCCCAGCCTGTGCCTGTCTGCACCAGTGGGGCAGCACTGGTGTGTGCCAGGACAGTGGGGCTGTTGCAGCCACTGTGGTGGCACCATTGAGCCCTGGAGAGCGGCAGCTGGAGGGGCAGTATCAGCAGTCTGCCAATGGCCATGGGGGTACAGTGTCAGGAGGCAGTGTCAGTGCGCCACCTGTGGACATGCCCAGGCCTGGCCCTGGTGTGCAGTGCCCACCCTCAAGGGGTGATGACCATCAGGGCCGTGAACACCATGAGGGACAGCATGCCGATCAGGCAGATGACTTCTTAGATGAGCACACCCTCATACTCCAAGCATCAGTCAATCAGCAGATGCAGCTTGTGACGGCGGTGGATGCACTGAGTGCGGCTCTGCACCAGGCAGAGGAGCGGCACAGCAGAGACACAGCTCTGCTCCTGGCAGGGATGGACCGGTTGCAGGAGGATGTGACCGCTGCCATTGACAGGCAGACACAGGCAATCACAGCTGTCATGGCTACAATGGGCACACAGTTATTTGCCCATGCATCGCAGACACCACGCAGTGCAATGTCCACCCCATTCCGGTGTCATCGACACCCTCCTTGTCGACACGGGTTCAGCTGTGGGCATTCTAGGCACCCCTTACGCAGGCATGTTCGGTGTGCTGCAGACCCCTGTGCGAGCATGGTCGCGTTCATGCAGTGGAACCCTTGGGGGACTGTTGGTGCCACCCCATGAGGCCATTGGTCAGCCTGTCACTGCTGGCGGTCTCAGTGGGGCCGCCCATGCATCCATGGTGGCCATGTTACTGTGGCATGTGACTTATCTGTCTCCCTGCACAGCTACTGTCTGATGCCGCCCTGTGTGCATTGTGTTGTTCAGCGTGCAATGCATGGGTGGGGTACCCAGCCCTGCACGCACACTCACGTTCCATCTGCACACCCTCCCAGCTGCTGTCTGCTGTGGCGTGTGCATGATGATGCCTGCGTTGCGCTGTCTGCCACTGTGCAATGGTGCCCAGCGTCTGACACATGCACAATGACAGGCAGTGAGCGTGGTGGTCTGTGGACATGTGTGTGGCTAGGGGTGGTGATCTGGGTCGGCGTGCCTCCTACCCTTTGTGCATGTCTTGTGTGTGTGTGTGTGTGTGTGTGTGTGTGTGTGTGTGTGTGTGTATGACTGCATGCCATGTTAGGCCTTGCCCATCCCTGGCGGTGTGTGCGGTTCCATGCTTGGCCACTTCCCTTGACAGCATGCATCCCTGGTGTTTTTCCATGCATGTTTGTGGGTTGTGACTTTGCCACTGGTGGTTGCACATGGCCCCATGACTTACCTGGGTTGGCTGAAGTGCTCCTCTGTGATGGTGTCCCAGTGCAGCTGTGCCAGCCGGATCAGTCGGGGGTCCCATCACCCAAGGGGGGGGCTTCCCATCACCATCTTCACCAGCGTCCTCATCTTCCTCATCCTTGTCCCCCTCTTTGACCTGTACAGCTATCCCACAGTCGTTGGCCATGTTGTGCAGGATGCAGCAGGCCAGGAATAGCCCACAGGCCTTTGAGGGGCTGTACTGTAGGGCACCGCCAGACGAGTCCAGGCAACGGAAATGTGCCTTCAGCATCCCGAACACCCGCTCGATGACATTGCATTTGGTGGCATGTGACTCATTGTAGTGTTGCTGCGATGGGGTCACGGGCTGCCGGTATGGTGTGAGCAGCCAGGGATGGAGTGGGTATCCACTGTCCCCTGTGTGTAGAGGGTGGAGGTTAGTTTGGTGATCAACGTCACCCTGCCTTGGGCCATCTAGGCCAATACCCATGTCACCTCTGACTATGCCCCTCCCAAGCTCTATGTCTTTATGCGTGGTTTGCATACTGACCCACTAAGTTGCCAGTGGGGATGTCCCCACTCTCAAATCTGTGGCACAGTGCTGACTGGTGCCAGATGAAGGCATCATGTGCTCCCCCAGGGTGCATGCCGCAGACATTGATTATGCGCCCCCTGGCATCGCACACCACCTGGCAGTTGATGCTTGCATAGCCCTTCCAATTGATATATGTGGCTCCTTCAGGGCCAGGTGGTGTGCAGATGGCCACATGGGTGCAGTCTATTGCACCTAGCATGCCAGGCATACGTGCTACCCTGTGGAACTCCTGTATGTTTTCTGTGCGCTCCGCCGGTGTGCTGGGGAAATGGATGTACTCCGCAGCATGTGGCAGCAATGCGCTGAGGAATTGGCTGAGGTGGAGTGACATGGCCAACTGGGTTATGCCTGTGGTGTCCCCTGTTGGTCTCTGGAAGGTACCCGTGGTGAGCAGGCACATGCAAGCTGTCACTTTTGTCTCCACTGACAGAGCATGGCTCCGTCGTGTGGGTGCCTGCATGACATCACTGCACAGCTCACAGAACCACCTCAGAATTGCCCGGTTCAGGTGGTACCAGCCCACGATCTTGGTATCCGTGTATGGCTCGAAGCTGGTGCGGGCCTGTTGGGGGCATACCACCGACGGGCCCTTCCACAGCCATGCCCCTCTGTTGCCTGCCTTCTCACCCCCCTCATAACTGCCTCCATCTGGATGGTGGTACTGGCCATGTCCCTGGCTTGCATCCCCCCCCAGCAGCTGTTTCTGTATTCCCCCACTATCCTGGCTGCTCCTTCCCCTGCACCGGGAACACCTTCCTCTGGTGGCCTCAGTGCTGTGTGGCATTTCCCCCTTCTGCACTGTGGCTGTGGCTCCCCACACCTTCCCTGTGCCTGTGGGTTCCAGGTGCCCTTTCTCTGTCCTACCCTGTGTGTGTGTGTGTTGCCTGTGTGGCTGGCTATGGTTCAGCAACATGTGCCTTCCCTATAGCATTCTTGCACCTCTCTCTTGTTCCTTTTTATTTTGGCTCATTTCCGCTATCGTGCAACTTCCGCTTGCTCCCCTATTGTGCATGGCGCATGTTGTTGAATATCGCATTGCGCCATTTATGCATAGTTCCTCCCCCTTCAGTTGCGCATGCATTCATTATCATTGCTCTCTTGCGCAGTGTGATTTGGGGGGCGCATCTGCCTCCTGCTGAATATCGCAGAATGGCGCATTTTCGGACTTGCGCTGGAGCAACCCTATTGCGCATGGCGCAACCCTTTTGAATATCTGGGCCACAATATTTAAATCAGAAAATATGAACATCTAAAAAACATTTTCCACTACCATAAATACTCACCAGTGAAAAATCACTTCATGTTTTATATTTCAAAAAAGGTTTGAGATCCCATATCTCATTTAGACCTGTGGGACTGACTGTTCCTGCTTTAAATTTCCAGAAACTTTCCCTTTGTAACAACAGATTGGATCTATCACCACCATTTGAAAGACATTTTGTATGTTCAATTCCCATGAATTTAAAACTGCTAATGTCAGAATTGTGAACATGAAAAAAGTGCCGTCCAACTGGTGTGTCCAATTTCTGATTAATCACAGAGCGCACATGTTCTTGTATACATTCTTTAAAAGGTCTTATTGTTTTTCCTATATAGAACAAATTGCAGCTACATCAAAGAATGCATGCAAGAAATGTGGGGGTGCAAGTTATGAAATCTTGTATTTTAATGCTTAAACTATTGGGTAATGATAATTATTTTCCTATTTTCATATACTGGCAAACATTACACCTCTTGCATTTATGATTTTCTTCTGGTTTGTTAGGAAACCACGTGTTTCTTGGTACCTCTTTTTTAGAGAATTGACTATTAACCAATTTATCTTGTAGGTTTGCAGTCCTTCTAAATGTAATCCTAGGTGTATCTGGAATTATGTTCTTTAGCTTTGGATCACTTTTTAAAATATCCCAACTCCTCCAGATCACATTACCTGCTTCTCCAGAAACTTTATTGTGTTCTAAGGAACATGTTAATTTGTCATTCTCTAAAACTTTACTTTGTTTTGTTGTATGATTGCTGATCAAATCTGTTTGTGTTTTTCCCTTTATTTTAGTCATGGCTGCACTCAATACTTCAGGGGTATAACCCCTTTCTCTAAACCTTTGCAGGAGATCTTCTGCTTGCATATTAAATTCACTGTCATCAGTGCAATTTCTACGTAATCTGATCAATTGTACATATGGAATAGATTTTTTAAGTTTGTAAGGGTGACAACTATCACTTCTTAAAAGGGAATTAATAGAAGTTTGTTTCTTGAAACGTTTCGTACTTATTTTCCCTGTCAATCCATTTCCTTTTAATGTAATGTCCAGGAAATCAATTACATTTTCATGTATTGTTGAAGTAAATTTGAGGTTTACAGTACTGTCATTTAGCCAATTTACAAATTCTTGTTCCATTTCTAGGCCTTCAGTCCAAATACACAAGCAATCATCAATATATCACCCCCACTTAACTATTTACTGAAAAAATGGATTCATCACTGTATTTAATAAATGTTCTTGTTCTCATAATCCCATAAAGAGATTCGCATAAGAGGGGGCCATTGAGGCTCCCATGGCAGTGCCACATATCTGGGCATAATATTTGTTGTTGAATTCAAAGTAACTGTGATTCAACATAAACTCTAATGCCTCCACCAAAAAGGGTACTGGTGCACCTGTATGATATTGGTCAAGTTCCAAATAATATTTGGATGCTTTGACACCATCTGTATGTCTAATCAGTGTATAAAGAGTCTCTGCATCACTACAGATCCACAGATATTTAAATTCCCATTTAATGCTTGTGAATTTTTGGATGGTATCTCCTGTATCTCTCAAATATGATGGTAATATAAACATACTGTATTGAAGAAAAAAATCAATAAACTTACTGACATGTTCAGTTACTGAGCCAACCCCTGAAATAATAGGCCTCCCAGGGGCTCCTGTAAACTTTTATGTATCTTGGGTAGGCAGTACAGAGTGGGAACAATTGGAAATTCACAATATAACTATTTGAATTCTTTGTTATTAATACTTCCACTCTGTACTGCCTCATCCAATAGTTTGCATAATTCTCTTCTGTACTGCAAAGTCTGGCTCCCTTTAAGTTTACTGTAGTTTTTCACATCAAAAATCAGTTTCTCTACCATCTCTTTATATTTATTGCAACTCATCAAAATGATATTCCCACCTTTGTCAACTTTTTTAATGACAATATTGGGATCATTAGAAAGCTCTTTAAGTGCTGTACGTTCTGCAAACAAAAGATTTTGGTTATTATTCACTGAATCATTTCTGTCCAATATTGATCTTACCCTGTACAGAACTGTATTTTCAAAGGCATTAATGCTATTATTCATTGTAGATGGAATAAAATCAGAACAGCACTTAAACATAGTATTACGCATAGTAGTAAAGTCTACTAATCTCATTTCATGCTGAAAGCTTCCTTGCTCTTCATTTTCTGAGATGAGTTGTAAAAGTTCATTTATATTGGCTTCCACTGCACTGGCTGTAAATAAATCATCAGTAATTTGTATTGTCTCCGGATTTTCTTCCATTATTTCAGACATTTCATTTCTCAGGTCAGAATTCATACACACTTCCTGTTCCCATTCTTGTGGTATAGTCTCCTCTTTTAATCCCATGGCTGAAGTATCTCTATCTTTGTAACCAGCAAAGTACAGTCTCAATCCAATTTTGCAAAATAATTTAAACAAGTCCACAAAGATCTTAAAGTGGTCTACAGGGGGCGGTGGTACAAAATTCAAACCTTTACTCAAAAGTGATTTTTATCAAACCACGTGGCACTTGTTTTCTTTCTTGATATTTTTCTAAGGATGTAATATTGTAACTGATATTAATCTCCTTTACAACAAACATTCCAATTTTAAGAAAGAGGCTTTGATATTACCTTTGGGACTCGAAACTCTCGCTGTGGCTCCAACTCCTATATCACCTTCTAAATTGGGAAGTGAGGTAGTAAGTAACATACTATACATTTTGATTATATCATTGTTTGATTTGCACATAATTGAAGTTGTGTTTTGGTGAGACTACCTATATTATTGTTGACATTTTATAGCCATAATAGTGAAATAATTCATAATAATGGACAACCAGTTTTAGTTACTAACACAAAAAAGAAATATAATTCAATATTAATAGTGAATGACACATTATCTGTAAAATAAATACTATTACAGTGCACCCCTTGAATGGAGAACCTGTTTAGTTAGCAGTAAACATTTCTTCCTATTATTATTTGCAAATGAAATTTAACTTCAGTGTATCCCTTGAATGGAGAACCTGTCTAGTTAGCAATATAGCAATACTAATAGTAGGTAGAAACCCCCCTCCCCCCTTTTATTGCTGGTGATTTTCACATTATTGTTTATATATTTCCCCTTTTGTATCAGTTTTTGAATTGCAGTGTTTAATTAATGAAGTGCTTTTTATATTAATAATGTTTTGTAAGAAAGTATTGACATACAGATCGAGTTGTTAATATGCCTTAAACAAGTTGGTGATTGGTTATTTTATTATGATGTCACAATCATTTCTGTATTTAAGCAAATGTTGGCTACCAGTATGTAGAAATGCCCCCCTTTGAAGGCATTAAGCCGAGGCACTGGGGGCTCTCAAAAGGTGGAAAATTTAAATACAACAATTTCGAGTTGTTTATTTGATATCTTTTGTGTTTTTTTGTGGCTTGAAGGAGTGCAGCAGTTCACAGTATTTGCATTTCACTTTGCGGTTGCCTCCCTCTGCTGTGAACCCCTCATACATCGAGCGCGGTTTGTATCTTTTTCTTGTTTTTGGTTTGGCGTTCGCTTTTCAAACCGTGAGCTATAGAGCTTTTTGCTCTGAAGGATTTGCCATGTTTATCACAGCATACCACTGATTTTGTGAGAGCGTTTGCTACATTTTTACAAAACTCTCACTCGTTTTCGCAATTTCCTGTGATTTTGAGTAATGCGGTTTAGTACATTTCTGATTTTGTTTTGAAATAAGAAACAGAAGTGTTCACGAACATTAAGGATGAGAAAGTAAATAACTTCCGTGTTCCTTTTGAAGTGGTTCAGTGATGCCTGAAACACAACCCAGAACTAGCCGTGCACAGGGTGAAGGTGAGAGTTTTTGCATGGAGAACTTAGCAGCATTAATAACATGCAAGCAGGAGCTTCAGAACAATTTAGAAGATGATATAGGAGTTGGAGCCATAGTGAGAGTTTCGAGTCCCGAAGGTAATATCAAAGCCTCTTTCTTAAAATTGGAACGTTTGTTGTTAAAGGAGATTAATATCAGTTACAATATTACATCCTTAGAAAAATATCAAGAAAGAAAACAAGTGCCACGTGGTTTGAGAGTAACAAAAACACCTTCATGAGGATTAGATCATTTTAAAAGAAAAGAAGCCTGGTGAAAAATTTCTGAAACAGCATCTCTTGAATATACAAAATTAATAATAGAAGAGGATACTGAAAATTATTCGGAACTTGAGGCTGAACTAAAAACAACTAAAACTGAAGTTGCAAGATTTAAATCACATAAAGATTTCATTCAGTTGGACAGAATACTTGAAAATAAAATCAAGAAATATGAGAAGGAAATAATAGATCATAAACAGGCTAAACTATCATGTGATGCAAAAGGACTATGACATGGGCAGTGCTTATATAGTAGAAAGAAGCAATCGTTCAAAAAGTAGAGGAAGGTCAAGGGATAGAAGCTATAATAATAAAAGTAGGAATCAAACTAAAAGAAAAACCTCAAATAAAGCTACAGAATCCAGAGATACAGGTGGGGCTATCCAGAAGAAAAGCAGCAAAACTGTCTTTATTGATTTAACCTCTAATATAGTACAACCTTATTTGGACAAAGAGACTGTGAAAACAGAAAGAGAGGTAGAAGAAGAAATAGAAGGGAAAAAAAGAGGTGGAAGGAAACTCAGGAAACAAAACGTATGCATTAAGAATTTCCAAGAAACAGAACTACAAATAATAAACCTCAGTGACCTTCCCTCAAGTGATTCACAAAAATCGCTTTTGAGTAAAGGTTTGAATTTTGTACCATTGCCCCCTGTGGACCACATTAAGATCTTTGTGGACTTATTTAAATTATTTCACAAAATCAGATTGAGACTGTACTTTGCTGGTTACAAAGATAGAGATACTTCAGCCATGGGATTAACAGAGGAGACTATACCACAAGAATGGGAACAGGAAGTGTGTATGAATTCTGACCTGAGAAATGAAATGTCTGAAATAATGGAAGAAAATCTGGAGACAATACAAATTACTGATGATTTATTTGCAGCCAGTGCAGTGGAAGCCAATATAGATGAACTTTAACAATTCATCTCAGAAAATGAAGAGCAAGGAAGCTTTCAGCATGAAATGACGTTAGTAGACTTTACTACTATGCATAATACTATGTTAAGTGCTGTTCTGATTTTATTCCATCTACAATGAATAATAGCATTAATGCCTTTGAAAATATAGTTCTGTACAAGGTAAGATCATTATTGGACAGAAATGATTCAGTGAATAATAACCAAAATCTTTCATTTGCAGAATGTACAGCACTTAATGAGCTTTCTAATGATCCCAATATTGTCATTAAAAAAGCTGACAAAGGTGGGAATATCGTTTAGATGAGTTGCAATAAATATAAAGAGATGGTAGAGAAACTGATTTTTGATGTGAACAACTACAGTAAACTTAAAAGGAACCCAACTTTGTAGTACAGAAGAGAATTATGTAAACTATTGGATGAGGCAGTACAGAGTGGAAGTATTAATAACAAAGAATTCAAATATTTATATTGTGAATTTCAAATTGTTCCCACTCTGTACTGCCTACCCAAGATACACAAAAGTTTACAGGGGCCCCCTGGGAGGCTTATTATTTCAAGAGTTGGCTCAGTAACTGAACATGTCAGTGAGTTTATTGATTTTTGTCTTCAATACAGTATGTTTACATTACCATAATATTTAAGAGATACTAGAGATACCATCCAATAATTCACAAGCATTAAATGGGAATCTAAATATTTGTGGATCTGTGTTGATGTAGAGGCTCTTTATACATCGATTAGACATACAGATGGTGTCAAAGCATCCAAATATTATTTGGAATGTGACCAATATCATACAGGTGCACCAGTACCCTTTTTGGTGGAGGCATTGGAGTTTGTGTTGAATCACAGTTACTTTGTATTCAACAACAAATATTATGCCCAGATATGTGGCACTGCCATGGGAGCCTCAATGGCCCCCTCTTATTTGAATCTGTTTATGGGATTGTGTGAACAAGAACATTTATTAAATATAGAGATGAATCCATTTTTTTAGTATATCGTTAAGTGGGGGTGATATACTGATGATTACTTACGTATTTGGACTGGAGGCCTAGAAATGGCACAAGAATTTGTAAATTGGCTAAATGATAATGTAAACCTCAAATTTACTTCAACAATACATGAAAATGTAATTGACTTCCTGGACATTACGTTAATAGAAAATGAGTTGACAGGGAAAATAAGTACCAAAGGTTTCAGGAAACAAACTTCTATTAATTCCCTTTTAAGAAGTGATAGTTGTCACCCTTACAAACTTAAAAAATCTATTCCATATGGACAATTGATTAGAAATTGCCCTAATGACAGTGAATTTAATATACAAGCAGAAGATCTCCTGCAAAGGCTTAGAGAAAAGGGTTATACCCCTGAAGTATTGAGTGAAGCCATGACTAAAATAAAGGGAAAAACACAAACAGAATTGATCAGCAATCATACAACAAAACAAAGTAAAGTTTTACAGAATGGCAAATTAATATGTTCCTTAGAACGTAATAAAGTTTCTGGAGAAGTAGGTAACGTGATCTGGAGGAGTTGGGATATTTTAAAAAGTGATCCAAAGCTAAAGAACATAATTCCAGTTACACCTAGGATTACATTTAGAAGGACTGCAAACCTACAAGATAAATTGGTTAATAGTCAATTCTCTAAAAAAGAGGTGCCGAGAAACACTTGGTTTCCTAACAAACCAGAAGGAAATCATAAATGCAAGAGGTGTAATGTTTGCCAGTATATGAACATAGGCAAAGAATTATCATTACCCAATGGTTTAAGCATTAAAATACAATATTTCATAACTTGCACCACCACATTTCTTGTATACATTCTTTGGTGTAGCTGCAATTTGTTCTATGTAGGAAAAACAATAAGACCTTTTAAAGAATGTATAGAAGAACATGTGTGCTCTGTGATTAGTCAGAGATTGGACACACCAGTTGGACGGCACTTTTTTCATGTTCACAATTCTGACATTAGCAGTCTTAGATTCATGGGAATTGAACTTACAAAATTTCCTTCAAGAGGTGGTGATAGATCCAATCTGTTATTAAAAAGGGAAAGTTTCTGGAAATTTAAAGCAGGAACAGTGAGTCCCACAAGTCTGAATGAGAGATGGGATCTCAAACCTTTTTTGAAATATAAAAAATGAAGTGATTTTTCACTGGTGTGTATTTATGGTAGTGGAAAATGTTTTTTAGATGTCCGTATTTTCTGATTTAAATATTGTTTGTTTTTCTCTTTTTCTCTAGGCATATGCTTAATATTTTCCAGTACAGCTGGGCAGTTTCAATGTATGCTTCATGTTTCTGACATAAGGGTCCTGGACAGACCTTACAAATAGTTTAACTCATTTCCCCCTTTCCCCCTTTTTCCTTTTCCTTCCCCTCCCCTTTCCCTCTTCCTTTTCCTTTCCCCTACTCCAATTGTTCCCCCTTTTTCTTCCTTCCCCTTTCCCCCTCTCTTTTTCTAACTCCCCATCCTCTTTCCCACCTGCTTTCTCTTTTCTCTGTTCCCTGACTACTGACAGTATTTGGAAGTAAGGTAGGAAGTAACATACTATATATTTTGATTATATCATTGTTTGATTTGTACATAATTGAAGTTGTGTTTTGGTGAGATTACCTATATTATTGTTGAATTTTTGTAGCCATAATAGTGAAATAATTCCTAATAATGGACAACCAGTTTTTGTTACTAACACAAAAAAGAAATATAATTCAATGTTAATAGTGAATGAAACATTATCTGTAAAAGAAATACTATTACAGTGTACCCCTTGAATGGAGAACCTGTTTAGTTAGCAGTAAACATTTCTTCCTATTATTATTTGCAAACAAAATTTAACTTCAGTGTATCCCTTGAATGGAGAACCTGTCTAGTTAGCAATATAGCAATACTAATAGTATGTAGAAACCCCTTCCCCCCTTTTTTTTGCTGGTGATTTTCACATTATTGTTTATATATTTCCCTTTTTGTATTAGTCTTTGAATTGCAGTGTTTAATTAATGAAGTGCTTTTTATATTAATAATGTTTTGTAAGAAAGTATTGACATATAGATTGATTTCTTAATATGCTTTAAGCAAGTTGGTGATTGGTTATTTTATTATGATGTCACAATCATTTCTGTATTTAAGCAAATGCTGGCTACCAGTATGTAGAAACGCCCCACCCCCCCCCCGAAGGCATTAAGCCAAGACACTAGGGGCTCTCACAAGGTGGAAAATTTAAATACAACAATTTTGAGTTGTTTATTCGATGTCTTTTGTGTTTTTTTGTGGCTTGAAGGAGCACAGCAGTTCACAGTATTTGCATTTCACTTTGGGGTAGCCACCCTCTTCTGTGAACCCCTCATACATCAAGCGTGGTTTGTATCTTTTTCTTGTCATTTCACTCTCACACCTAGGCAACTCCCACATCAGCTGATCTGCCCTCCCAGCTAATCTGCCTGCCTGCGATACTTAGAATTAAGCCCTCTTTTCTTCCCTCCCCCTGCTCATCTTCCCCCTACTTTTTGTCCTTCTCTCTCTTCTGCCCCATTACAGAACACTTCTTCCCCCTCTCCCTTACTTCTCATACCCTCCCACCATGCTCACTCCCAGTATCATCCAAATGGCTGCTCCTTCACCTCCCCTTCATCACTGACACCATTTCTCTCTGTGATCTCCCCCCCTCTTATCTACACCTCTCTCCTACACATTTCTACTGCTCCTTAAATTTCAGTTCTCCACTCCCAGCCACTCCTTCCATTCCCCTTGTTTACTAACATGCTCTGGTTCAAGAGCTCTAAGCTTCATTTCATCATCCTCTCCCTATTACTCCTCTCTGCAGGTGATATCAATCCTAACCCTGGTCCTCCATCCAATAATCTGACAAACTCTTCCACCCCTCCATCATCCCCCTCTTCCCCCTACCTCAGGCCCTCTCCCCCATGGCCCAAAATTCCTCCACCTCAATATTTATAGTCTCCTCCTTAAGCTTGACCTGCTTCTTCCAATGGTCATATCCTTAATGCTGATATCCTCATGATTTCAGAGACCTGGCTTACAAACAAAATCTCTGATTCCTCCATCACAATCCCTGGTTATGCAGTTACCCATCAGGACCGCATAGGCTGGGGTGGAGGTGTAGTTATTTACACTTCCTCCTCTCTCCAAACCACTACTGTGCTTTCTACCACTGACCTCAATGCCTACAAAGCCATCATCATTTCTCCTCCCTTCTCCATAACAATATACATTGCTGGTACGTACTATCACCCTGGTCAGCACCGCCCTGTAGTCACTCAACTTATCACTACCATTGGGACAATTGCCTCTTCAGGTGAGCTTTACCTACTAGGAGCCCTAAACCTAAACTGGTTGTCTCCCACACTAGACAAAACTTACACTGACATAACTGCCCTTAAACTAACCCAATTAATCAAGGCGCCTACATGCCTAAACCATAAAATCCAGAACCACTCTTTTATCAACTGGGCCCTTACCTCAGGGTAATCCAGTCTGGCCTTTTGCCAGATGCTCTTAGTGACCATCATATAATCTACCTAATCAGGAAAGTTCACAGACCTAAGGCCTCCCACAAACTAATAATGATCTGCTTCTAAAAAACACTAGAACTTGCCCCTCTTCTCCGTGACCTAACTCAAGTTGATGGGACCCCCTTATCCTTAAACAATTCTATAGATGATGCACTGGCATACTTTATCACATACTTTTCCAACATCTGGAACAAGCATGCTACCCTAAAGCAAGTCAGGGTTCACGGCAGCCACCTCCTCTGTGTTACCCCTGAACTCCTGGCCTGTCAAAAAGCATGTGACAAAGCATGGCATACCCACAAATCCTCCAGACTCAATCATGACCTTGTTATCTACTGAGCACTCCATAATGCCTGTACCAAACCCATCCACCTGGATAAAGCAGAATATTTTCAGTCCACCTTTAATAGCAATACAAACAACCCATTCAAGTTTTGGCGTGTAGTCCACTCACTTTTCTCTCCCCAAACTAAGCCCCCCCACTGCTTAAAATAAACAAAAAACTCATTGCTGACCAACCCACAGTAGCTGCATAACTTAACTCCTACTTTACCTCCTGTACCTCCACCCTATTAGCCTCTCTCCCAACTCTCCCTTCAAACTCGCTGCACCTTTACCCCCTTAAACTCCATAATCCTGAATGGCTTTATCTTCTCACCCATCTCCCCAAATGATACCCTTGATGCACTACTCTCCCTCAACCCATCAAAGGGACACTCCCCACAATGGATTTGACCCTAAGCTGCTGTACCTCTCTGTGCCTGCTATTTCCCTCCCTCTCTCAGATCTCCTCAACCTGTCTTTCTGCACTGCTTCTATCCCTGTAGTTTGGAAACATGCTACAGTTCTCCCACTACCAAAGGGTGGTGACCTCTCTTCTCCCGGGAACTACCACCCCATCTCTCTTCTTCCCACTCTGCCTAAACTTCAGGAACACCTTGCCCTCTCCCAGCTTTCCTCCTTTCTTGATGACTCCTCCTTCTTCACTCACTTCCAATCTGGTTTCCACAAGAATCACTCCACAACCACTTCCCTTCTTAGACTCACTGACTCTATCCATACAACAATGGATTGAGGCCACATCACTTCTGCAATCTTTGTCAATCTTGCCAAGGCTTTTGACACTGTCTCCCACTCCCACCTTCTTGAAACCCTGTCATCAGCTGGCTTGTCTCAAACAGCCTGCAGCCTGTTCAGGACCTACCTGGTAGGTCACTCTCAATCAGTGAAGATAGATGACTCTATATCTCCACCACTTCCATCTCTACTGGGGTGCCCCAAGGCTCCGTACTTGGCCATCTCCTAGTGTAAATTTTCCTTAATGACCTACCGCCAGTATGCTCATCATCCTTGATCCATATGTACGCTGATGATATGGAACTATTCACCTTTGGTCAATCTCCCTCTGATGTGAGTTCCAAACTACAGTTTGACTTTATCAATGTTCAATGATGGCTAAGTTTGCACCAACTCTTCCTCAATGCCAAGAAGACAGTCTTCATGACCGTTGGCACTAGGCAGTGGCTCTCCAGACTGCCTTCCCTCCCCTCCTTCCACACCCTCGATGGGACTACTCTAAAGGACATCTCCTCTTTTAAATACCTGGGTGGCTGGCTCAACCAACACCTTAACTTTTCTGCCCATATTGATACCATCCTGCAAAAACTGCACCCGAAGCTTGGTGCCCTTTACAGGAACCATAGTTTCCTGCCACTTCTGGTGCAGTGTAATATAGTTCAGAAAATGATACTCCCTATTTTTGACTATTGCAATATAGTCTACAGTGCTGCCTCCAAGTCTTCCCTCACCATATTGGACACTCTTTTCAATGCTTTCTGTCACTTTGCTCTTGATGCCCCCTTTCACTCCCATCACTGCTCCATGTACTACTCTCTTGCTTTCCCCTCCCTAGAGGGAAGACATTTCTCCCACTGCACCAAGTTGACATCCAAGTACTGGTTTGGGACACTCCCCATCTAGCTCTCTGTCTCTCTCTCTGCTCATCCCCCCTCCTTCCACCCTCTCAGATCCACCGATGCTTGCTCTCCAGCTATCCCTCTTCACTCTACCTCTATTGGACAGGAAGCTTTCTCTTACCATTTCCCAAAGCTTTGTAACTCCCTGCCACCCCCATTCAGTTCTCCTCATCCATGTACTCTATCTTCTTAGCTCTACCCAACTTCTATTTCTCAAACTGTACTTGTCACTAACCCCCATTCCCCCCTCCCTAAGCAGATTCTGCTTCTCCTTCTACCTTTCCAATCTTCAGTCCCCCTCCTGTGTCTGTCACATGGTTGCCTGGTTCCTCCCTTCCCATTTCCCCCGACCCCCTAACATATACCCAACTTTTCTCCCCTACTCTCCTAGGTTATAGCTCCCCTGTCTCCTCCCTTCCCCCTTCTTTCCTCTCTGCCAGCCTTGACCCCCTTGCAGAATTCTCTCCATCCTGAAGTGGTGCAAAATCTGGCACCTATCCAGTCTCCTCTTATTTTGTTTTTCTTCCACTCTCCAGTTCTAATCCTCTTGCAGGGTTTCATCGTATCCTGAATGGGACTAGTTTAGGGGACTAGCTTAGATACCTAAATCACCTGTCCTTTCTATCCCTTCCCCTCACTTCCTAATCTTTTATCCTTCCTCCCTTTTAATTTCCTCTCCCTCCCTGCCCCTCCCCCTTTCTCCCACCTCCATCACCTGCTGCCTGGCCAGTTCCCCTTGCAGGACTTCTCTGCATTCTGAAGGGGTTTTCTGCTTCTAGGCTCCCCCATTTTCCCATTTTTTCCTCTCTCCCCCTTCAACTTCTTTGCTCTCCATACTCACTACCTGTCCCACTCCTGCCTCCAGCCCTCTTTCATCCACCTTCCCCTGCCACCTTGTCCTGTATCCCCACAGGGTCCTGAAGGTTATTTGTTACTAGACATCACCCCTCCTTCTCTTCCCCATATCCATGAATCATCACCCTCCCAACTCCCCTCTTGCCCCACTCCTGCCCTCCTATGGGCCCACAAGCACTTCACCTCTCTTACTCAACCTACTGTATATGCATAGCACATCATCTGTTTGACTGCCCCATGGGGGTTCTCCTACTCTCAGGTTGCTACAATTCCTGCTCTATCTCAACCAAGGCTTGAATTAACTCCCTGTAATGTGATACTCTTGTAATGTACTGTTCCCACACCATTAATCAATTGCTGCTGTCTGTTTTTTTATATATCACTGACTGTCTAAGCCAGTCTGACTGTACCTGTACACATGGCTATGTCTTTGTTTTTGTAATTGCTCGGCATTGTATTGCACATGTACTAAATTGCTCTTGCATTGCTATTGCTTTTGCTGCTTTCCCAACATTGTACCCCAATACCC
Organism: Neoceratodus forsteri; assembly: GCA_016271365.2. Classification (NCBI taxonomy): domain Eukaryota; kingdom Metazoa; phylum Chordata; order Ceratodontiformes; family Ceratodontidae; genus Neoceratodus; species Neoceratodus forsteri. The sequence continues at coordinate 395,671,178 of CM028136.1, read as the reverse complement.
CCAGGACACTTCTGGAAATGAGCTGTTCTCAGCTCATGTTGTTTCTCCTGGTAAAAAATTTTCCAAATAAAATAAAGAAGGAGCTCTCAAGGAATAAAAGGCATGAAATATATTATCCAATCAAATCCCACCTAATCTGCATACCATGAACAGTTTATTATTTCAGATACTTTGCTGCCTCCATTGAGGGATAAAGCCTTTAATTTTTTATTTTAGGTTTACTTAACTGTGCCCCTTCCTTTATGTTTTATGTATATTTCAATGTTTAACGTTCTTATCTGAGCCTTGTACAGGTATCTATCACCACAAGGTATAACAGTCCCTCTTCCGGTAGGTATATATATATATATATATATATATATATATATATATATATATATATATGCACTTCTCTTAGTTGATTTAGTGTGGAAAGAAGCTCAATGCTGTGCTCACAGTCTGAGTGCATGTCATTCTATAAAACCTTGAATTAGATCTGAGACAAAAGCCAATAAGTGCCCTTGCAGGGCATCACCTGAAATGGGTAAGTGAGTACTCAGCAATCTTGTGTCCGGGCAGGAGCTGTATGTATGAGAAGCAGTGGGCTGACTGCTAAGCTCCCTGTGGATGCAGGCCTTGCTATGATTAGAAAATACTCATGTCTGGCAGTTCTTGAGCTCAATGGCTTAGGACAATGGACAATGGGCAAACCACTCTCATAACCAAAGTCAGACTACTCTAACTCCAATTTTTTTAATTTCCATTTGACAGTTTCCTTACAAGCACTTTTTTTATGAATCCTTTAAACCAACAATGCTTTGTAATACAGAAAAAGTCTTCTTTTCAACATCAAGAAGGAGTGGCTTATGTGGGAAGGATACAAAGTGCTTGAGTAAGGACAGTAAATGTAAGGCAGAATGGACTGAACATTTGTGAGGCTTGGGATAAAAATCCCAAACCACAAAACAGAGCCATGGAGAACAGATTGCAAAAAGAATGTTCAGAGACATGTAGTATCTGGAGCAATAAAAACAGCAGTGAGTGTTTGCAGGGAATGAGTTAAAACTGTGGTTGAGTGTAGGAGAAAAAGGAGTAGTAGAACTGGAATTGGAAGAAACAGCATACAGAGGGAGAGCAAGAAGATCGTGTACGCAAAAGGGGTTGGAAGTCTCCTTCTATAATTTATAGAATATAGGAGTGATGTATGTTTGAGGTTTAGTGGCCATCCAGAGAGAAATTAGGATGATATTATCTACAGAGCAAAAATCAATGACAAACTAAATCCGCTTTCTGGGAACCCTGTACTACAGCACAAAAAGGTCGACTCCTGTGATGTTTCACCCATTTTTCTGACTAACTGAGCATAACCTCAAGTAAAAACCTCTGCTTAGCAGTACATATAGCCTTCAAAAATCTCTGATTTGCAGGACCATTCATGAATTTGCCTCCAAATTGACCTTGCTCCCTCTGAAATGTCTCATTTCCATCACTTAAGTCATTGAAGAAAAGGGAATTAAAGCATGACATTTTGTCAGCTATTCATATTACAGTTTAGCTGTCCGTCAGAAGAGCATGCCTATTTTGGTTACTCAGATTGATTTTTTCTTCTTCTTCTTCTCTGATTGTGTGAACCACTAGCCTTCCCTCACCACACCCTCTCTCCAGATCACATCTGCAAACAATATTCTTAACTGTATGTCTGTGTGTTTACCTTGTGAAAATGATTCAATAAATAAAATAATAAATAAATCACAGTCATTCATTTAAAGATTGAATATGTCACTAATAAGCAATCTGAAGCTGTAGCTTCACAATGCCTGCTCTAGAACTTCAGGAATGACTGTTAAATATTTAGAAAGTGAGCCAACATAAAAGTTGAAATTTACAAACTGGTACTGTATAAATGGAATACATATGAGCTATGCTCAAAATACATGATTTAATAACCAGTTGTTAGAGACTGCAGTGTTTTTATAACTCCTGACTGGCAAAAGTCCTGCCCTCTGACTCATGAAGACAAATTCTGTATTTTGAGTTAGTGTGTTTCATATCCTACATATCTAAATTACACTGTAATCTGTATAGTTTATGCATTCCATATATGAACTCTTTCCTCCAGGAACTGTTAATCTCGGTCACCTTAACATAAGACAGCTCACTCTCAATAGGATACAACTTTGTGGAATACAGGCAATAACACTGATGAAAACTCACAATGGTTTGTGTAAAGATGTTGAAGTTTTCCTCATGGAAGAAACATCCAGCCAAGAACTGAAAACAAGAATATTGTATTAACTACTAAATAGTTTAGTTTTATATTTGTAACATGTAACCAGGAACCACGGATTGTCTGAGAAAAGCTGCAACTCTGTCAAAGAAGGAGCTCTCAAGGAATAAAAAGCATGAAAAATATTGTCCAACCAAATCCTTCCTAATTTGCATACCACGAACCGCTCATTATTTCATAGACTTTGTTGCCTCCTTTTAGGAATAAAGCCATTCATTTTGTGTTTAAGGTTTACTTAACTGTGCCCCCCTTCCTTTGTGTTTCATCTATGTTTCAATGTTTAATGTGCTTATCTGAGCCTTGTATCTATTACCATAACATATGAGTCCCTCTTACGGCAGGTATATATAGCAATTCTCTTAGTTGGTTTAGTTTGATGGGAAGATCATTGCAGAGGTCACAGTCTGAGTGCTTGTCACTCTATCAAACCTTGTGGAAGGTCTGAGACAACAGCCAATAACTTCCCTTACAGAGCATGACCTGACAGAGGTGAGTGAATACCGAGAAATGTTGGGGACAAGAAGGAGCTGTATGCGGGAGAAAGCAGTGGGCTAACCACTAAGTTCCCTGTGGATGTAGGCCTTCTTAGGATTGGAAAATACTCATGACTGGCAGTTCTTGAGTTCAGTGGCTGAGGTGAGAGAAACCAAAGTCAGACTACTCTTTCTCCACTTTTTTAATTTCCATTTGAAAGTTTTCTTCTAAACATTTTTTTCTTATGAGTCCTTTAAACTAAAAATGCTTTGTAATACAGAAGAAGTCTTCTTTTCAACCTCAAGAAGGAGTGGCTTAGGTGGGAGAAGTACAAAGTGGTTCAGCAAAGACAGTAAATGTAAGGCACAGAGGACAGAACATTTGTGAGGCCAGGAATAAACATAGATCTCAGCAAAACAAGGCCATGAAGAAGAGATGGTAAAAGGAATGTTCAGAGAGATGTTGTATCTAGAGCAGCAAAAACAGCAGTGGGTGTTTGCAGGGAATGAGTTGGAACTGTGGTTGAGTGTAACAGCAAAATGAGTCGCAGAAGGGGTTGTGGAAGTAACAGCATATGGAGGGAGAGCAAGAAGATGATGTACACAAAAGGGGTGGAAAGTCTCCATGTATAACTTATAGAATATGGGAGTGATGTATGTTTGAGGTTTAGTGGCCATCCAGAGAGAAATTACAATGATATTATCTACAGAGCAAAAATCAATGACAAACCAAATCCACATGCCAGGGACCCTGTACTACAAAACAAAAGGATGACTCCTGTGGTCTTTGTCCCAGTTTTCTGACTAACTGAGCATAACCTGAAGTAGAACCCTCTGCTAAGCAGTATATTTAGCCTTCAACAATCTCTGTATTGCAGGACCATTCATGAATTTGCCTCACAATTGACCTCACTTGCTCTGAAATGTCTACTTTCCATTATTGAAGTCATTGAAGAGAAGGTATTTAAAGCATGAAATTATGCCTGCTATTAATATTACAGTTTAGATGTCCATCAGTAGAGTTTGCCTGTTTTGGTTAGTGTGATTGATTTTTTCTTCTTCTCTGATTGTGCGATCCTGTACCTTTCCTTCTCCATACCCTCTCTCACTCGCATCCGTTAATAACATTGTTAACTGTATGTCTGTGTATTTACCTTGTGAAAAAGATTCAATAAATAAATTAATGAATATGTCACAGTCATTCATCTAAAGATTGAATATGTCACAAATATGCCATCTGAAGCTGAAGTTTCACAATGCCTGCTGGGAATGTCTAGAATGACTGCCAAATCTTTAAACAATGAGCCAACATAAAAGTTGTAATTTACAAACTGGCACAGCACAAATGGAATACATAAGAGCTATGCTAAAAAAACATGATTTAGCACCACCCGTTAGAGACTGCAGGATTTTTATGACTCATGATAGGTGAAGGTCCTGTCACCTGACTGATTAAGACAAATTCTGTATTTTAAGTTAGTGTATTTTATGTCCTACATATTTATATTGCACTATAAGCTGTATAGTTTATGCATTCCATATATGAACTCTTTCCTCTTGGAATTGTGGCTCTGGGTCAGCTTTGCAAAAGACAACTCACACTTAGTGGGACACAACTTTGTGGAATGCAGGTAATAACACAGATGAGAACTCACAATTCTTTGTTTAAAGATGTTGGAGTTTTCCTCATACAAGAAACATCCAACCAAGCACTGAAAATAAGAGTATTATATTTATCTATAGGCTAGTTTTGTTTTATATTTGTATCATGTATCTAGGAGCCACAAATTATCTGAAAAAAGCTGGAACTCTGTCAAAGAAGGAACTCTCGAGGAATAAAAAGCATTAAAACATATTGTCCAACCAAATCAAAACATATTGTCCAACCAAATCCCACATAATTTCCATAGCATGAACTGCTCATTATTTCATAGACTTTGCTGTCTTCTTTGAGGGACAAAGCCTTTCATTTTGGGTTCCATGTTTATTTATCTGTGCCCCTTCCTTTGTGTTTTGTGTATATTTCAATGTTTAATGTGCTTATCATAGCCTTGTATCTATTACCACAAGATATAAATGTTCCTCTTACAGAAGGTATATATATCACTTCTCTTATGTGGTATAGTGTGGAGACAAGATCATTGCAGATGCCACAGTCTGAGTGCTTGTTACTCTGTCAAACCTTGGTGAAGGTCTGAGACAAAAGGCAATAACTGCCCTTGCAAAGCATCACCTGACAGAAATGAGTAGGTACTGAGGAATGTTGGGGTCAAGCAGGAGCTGAATGCAGGAGAAGAAGTGGGCTGACTACCAAGCTCCCTGTGCATTCAGGATTTGTTAGGATTGGAAAATACTGATGGCTGGCACTTCTTGATTTCAATGGCTGATGTGAGACAAACCACTCTACTTACTTAAATCAGACTTCTGTCTCTCCAGTTTACTAATTTGCATTTGAAAGTTTTCCTCTAAGCAGTTTTTTCTTATGAATCCTTTAAATCAACAATGCTTTGCAATCCAGAAAAAGTTTTCTTTTTCAACCTCAAGAAGGAGTGGCTTATGTGGGAAAGGTACAAATTGCTTGAGCAAAAATATTAAATGTAAGACAAAATGAAGAGAACATTTGTGAGGCAAGGGATAAACATCCAACACAGCAAAACAGGGCCATTGAGAACATTTGGTGAAAGAAATGTTCAGAGAGGTGTACTGTCTAGAGCAGCAAAAACAGCAGTGGGTGTTTGCAGGGAATGAGTTGCAACAGTGGCCAAGTGCAACAGCAAAATGAGTAGCAGAAGGGGAGGTGAAAGTAACAGCATAGAGAGAGAGAGAGAACAAGAATATCATATATGCAAAGGGGTGGGAAGTCACCTTGTATAACTTATAGAATATAGGAGTGATGTATGTTAGAGGTTTAGTGGCCATCCAGAGAAAAATTTGGATGATATTATCTACAGTGAAAAAATCAATGACAAAGCAGATTCACTTGCCAGGGACCATGTACTCCAATACAAAAACATTGGCTTCTGAGATATTTCTCCTTTTTTTCTGACCGAGCAGAACCTGAAGTAAAATTGTCTGCTTAGCAGTGCATGTAGTCATCAACGATCTCTGGTTTGCAGGACCATTCATGATTTTACCTCAAAATTGTCCCCACTCCCTCTGAAATGTCTAATTTCCATCATAGCTGTCATTGAAGTGAAGTGATTTAAGGCATGAAATTATGTCATCTATTAATATTACAGTTTAGCTGTCCATCAGCAGAGTACGCCTGTTTTGGTTACTCAGATTAATTTTTTCCTCAGCTCTGATATTGTGATTAGTTGCCTTGCCGGCACCACACCCTCTCTCCATATAGCATCTGCAAATAACATTCTTCACTGTATGTCTGTGTGTTTACCATGTGAAAAAGATTCAATAAAAAAATAATAAATTTGTCACAGTCATTCATTTAAAGATTGAATATGTAACAAATCTGCCTTTTGAAGCTGTAGCTTCACAATACCTGGTGTGGAACTTGTAGAATGACTGTTAAATCCTTAGAGAAGGAGCCAACATAAAAGTTGCAATTTACAAACTGGTACTGTACAAATGGAATACATAAGAGCTATGCTGAAAATATATTATTTAGCACCACTTGTTAGAGACTGCAGGATTTTGATAACTCATGACAGGTGAAGGCCCTGCCCCCTGACTGATGAAGACAAATTCTGTATTTTGAGTTAGTGTATTTTATATCCTACATACCTAAATTGCACTGTAAGTTGTATAGTTTATGCATTCCGTATATGAACTCTTTCCCCTTGGAATTGTGAATCTGGGTCACCTTTGGAAAAGACAGCTCATACTCAGTGGGACACAACTTTGTGTAATACAGATAATAACACAGATGAGAACTCTCAATTCTTTGTGTAAAGATGTTGGAGTTTTCCTCATAGAAGAAACATCCAACAAAGCATTGAAAACAAGGATACTGCATTTATCTACAAACTGGTTTAGTTTCATATTTGTATCATGTAACCAGGAGCCACAATGTGTCTGAGAAAATCTGCAGCTCTGTCAAAGAAGGAGCTCTTGAGGAATAAAAAGCATGAAACATATTGTCCAACCAAATCCCACCTAATTTCCATACCATGAACTGCTCATTATTTCAGAGACTTTGTTGCCTTCTTTGAGGGACAAAGCCATTAATTTTGGGTTTCATGTTTACTTATCTGTGCCCCTTCCTTTGTGCTTTGTGTATGTTTCAATGTTTAATGTGCTTATCTGAGCCTTGTATCTATTACCACAAGTTATAAGTGTTCCTCTTACAGCCGGTATATATAACACTTCTCTAATTTGGTTTAGTGTGGAGGCAAGAACATTGCAGAAGTCACAGTCTGAGTGCTTGTTACTCTATCAAACCTTGGGGAAGGTCTGAGAGAAAATGCAATAACTGCCTTTGCAGGGCATCACCTGACAAAAATGAGTAGGTACTGAGGAATGCTGGGGCCAGACAGGAGCTGAATGCAGGAGAAGAAGTGGGCTGACTGCCAAGCTCCCTGTGTACTCAGGCTTTGTTAGGATTGAAAAATACTGATGGCCTGCACTTCTTGATTTCAGTGGCTGAGGTGAGACAACCCACTCTACTAACTTAAGTCAGACTTCTCTCTCTGCAGTTTATTAATTTCCATTTTAAAGTTTTCTTCTAAGCATTTTTTTTCTTATGAATCTTTTAAATCAAAAATGCTTTGCAATCCAGAAAGTTTTCTTTTCAACCTCAAGAAAGAGTGGCTTATGTGGGAAAGGTACAAATTGCTTGAGCAAAAACATTAAATGTAAGGCAAAATGAAGAGAACATTTGTGTGGCAAGGGATAAACATCCAACACAGCAAAACAGGGCCATGGAGAACATTTGGTAAAATATATGTTCAGAGAGGTGTACTGTCTAGAGCAGCAAAAACAGCAGTGGGTGTTTGCAGGGAAAGAGTTACAACAGTGGCTGAGTGCAACAGCTAAATGAATAGCACAAGGGGAGGTAGAAGTAAGAGCATGCAGAGGGAGAGCAAGAAGATCATGTACGCAAAGGGGTGGGAAGTCTCCTTGTATAACTTATAAAATTTAGGAGTGACGTATGTTTGAGGTTTGGTAGCCATCCAGAGAGAAACTTGGATGATATTATCTACAGAGCAAAAATCAATGAGATAGCAGATCCACTTGCCAGGGACATTGTACTCCAGCACAAAAAGGTTGGCTTCTGTGATGTTTCTCTGATTTTTCTGACTGAGCAGAACATTAAGTAAAACCGTCTGCTTAGCAGTGCATAGAGTCATCAACAATCTCTGGTTTGTAGGACCATTCGTGATTTTACCTCAAAATTGTCCTCACTTCCTGTGAAATGTCTAATTTCCATCATTGAAGAGAAGTGATTTAGGGCATGAAATTATATGATCTATTAATATTACAGTTTAGCTGTCCATCAGCAGAGTATGACTGTTTTGGTTACTCAGATTGAGTTTTTCTTGATCTCCGATTGTGTGATTTGCTACCTTTCCCTCACCACACCCTCTCTCCAGATTGCATCTGCAAATAACATTCTTCACTGTATTTCTGTGTGTTAACATTGTGAAAAAGATTCAATAAAAAATGAATAAATTTGTCACAGTCATCCATTTAAGATTGAATATGCCACAAATATGCCATCTGAAGCTGTAGCTTCACAATGATTAGTGGGGAACGTCTAGAATGACTGTTAAATCTTTAGACAATGAGCCAACGTAAAAGTTTAAATTTACAAACTGGTACTGTACAAATTGAATACATAAGAGCTATGCTGAGAAAACATGATTTAGCACCACCCGTTAGAGACTGCAGGATTTTAATAAGTCATGATAGGCGAAGGTCCTGTCTCCTGACTGATGAAGACAAATTCTGTATTTTTAGTTAGTGTATTTTATGTCCTACATCTTTATATTGCACTGTAAGCTGTATAGCTTATGCATTCTGTATATGAACTGTTTCGCCTTGGAATTGTGACTCTGGGTCACCTTTGCAAAAGGCAGCTCATACTTAGTGGAACATAACTTTGTGGAATGCAGGTAATAACACAGATGAGAACTCACAATTCTTTGTTTAAAGATGTTGGAGTTTTCCTCATACAACAAGCATCCAACCAAGCACTTAAAATAAGAATATTGTATTTATCTACAGGTTAGTTTTGTTTTATATTTGTATCATGTATCTAGGAGCCACAAATTATCTGAGAAAAGCTGCAACTCTGTCAAAGAAGGAATTCTTGAGGAATAAAAAGCATGAAACATATTGTCCCGGATTCCCCCCTTTTGCCTCACAAAAGACAGAGACATTGTTTGTTGTTGTGCTCAGATTGGCAATTAATTTATTTATATTCATAATTCCATATTCCATTTCCATTTCTTTATTATCATATTTTCAACATGTTGTTTATTTTCCTTCATATATCAATCTCTGATTATCCTTCCCCCAGGTGAAAACCTGGGTGCCTTCTTCTTCTCCTTTTTCGTTAGGTAACAGTGAAAACCGAGACCGCTTTCCTTTATCTTCCTCCTCTTCTTGTGTTATTCCTTTTCTTCCCCTCCCCTCCCCTTTCCCCTCTTTATCTTCTGCATCCACCTTTGGCAGTCCATAACCATATATTACCTGCCATCCACCTTTGGCAGTCCAAACTGTCCAACTGGACGGTCTCGTCATCCACCTTGACAGACCCACCATACAGTCCCATCTTGACTGTCTACCCTTCTTGCTTTGCTTAGTAGGGTGGGTGGAGGGATCAAAACTCTAGAAAAAGTGGCTGAAGCTCCCTTGTGCTGTCCCTTATGTACCTCCCTTTACCCCTCCCCTTCCTGCTACCTGCCCTTTGTCCTGGCCCCTAGCCCCTCCCCTTCCTTCCCCCCTCCCCTTCTGAGCACAACCATTCTATGCAGGAGGGAAGGGGTGTAGCAGGACAACCTGGTCTGCCCATTAAAGGGCAAACTCCATTGTCCCGGATTCCCCCCTTTTCCCTCACAAAAGACAAAGACATTGTTTGTTGTTGTGCTCAGATTGGCAATTAATTTATTTATATTCATAATTCCATATTCCATTTCCATTTCTTTATTATTATATTTTCAACATTTTGTTTATTTTCCTTCATATATCAATCTCTGATTATTCTTCCCCCAGGTGAAAACCTGGGTGCCTTCTTCTTCTTCTCCTTTTTCGTTAGATAACTGTGAAAACCGAGACCACTTTCTCCTTCATCTTCCTCCTCTTCTTGTGTTATTCTTTTTTCTTCCCCCCTCCCGTCCTTCCCCCCTTTCCCCACTAGCCAGTCTCCAGATTGTGTTGGATGGCTGGCTTCCCCCATCCTTAGGGTACCAGTCTCCCTTACCTCAGGGAAGATCCTTTTTATTCCTCTTTCTTTTCCACTTTCTCTTTTCTTTTTTTTTTATATTTTATTTTCCTTTCATCACAGGTTTCCGCCATGCTTCTATAAAACCCATTGTTTCTGTATTGAACATGTCTATGGCTAGGTCCGACAGGTGTACACCGTCAGATCTGTAGAAATCCTCTACCCATTCTTCTACCCCCCTCAGTATCACCTGTCCTCCCATCTGCTTTATCAACGTCCCAACCCTCCTGTTCATCTTTTTCCTGGCCCTCTCTACCGCTTTGTGGCTGTGCTTCTGCCTTCACACCCTCCTTGGTATCATGTCTGACCAGTCGAGGCCTACCTGTGGCCACCATCATCGTACTGCCCCTAAATCCCTTTTTATTTGTAAGTAAGTATCTACCCAAGGCCTGCCTGCAAGGTCATTGCCCCCTAAATGTGTAATAATTAGATCTGGACTGGGCTGTCGCCCCTTGAGTTCCTTCAAGGTGGGAAGCAGCTGTGTCCATCTCATCCCCCGTATGCCATGCCAAACCAACCTACACTGTCTCGCATCTTGGTACAGCTGCCTTCCTCCAGCCTTCTTCTCTGCTCTTTTTCTGGCCCAATAAATATAAGAATGGCCACAGATCCAGACTTCCATGCTCCTCCCTCTACCTATGGGGTTCAAGCAAAATTAGTTATTTTACACATGCTCTCAGTGTCATATCCGCATTTTTCTTTTCTTTTTTTTTATACCCTCTCCACCCTTTCTTGCCCCCCCCCCAATTGTGTAGTTCAGGCCAGGAGCACTACCTTCAAAAAACCTCCCCATTTTTTTTTTTTTATTTCAGTGCTCTAATGTATCTCTTATAACTGGCCGATTGCCAGCGTCCCTTTTCCAGTACCCCATCCACTGTCTCTCTTGCTGCTGCCCACTGCGAGGCAGCCCCAATCCGCAAAGAATGGGATGAATAATTAGCCGGGTCTTCCCCCATGAATTGCATGCCCTTTTTGAGCAATGCCATGACTTGGTAGCCGGTGACCCTCTTCCTATCACCATGCACAAATAATTTTCCCGTCCTGTTCCCATGCTCTGCGGCGAAAGCCGACAGAGCCTGTACGGGGCATATTGCACACTCTGTTCACCCTTTCAGCGCTACTGTGCAACCCTGCCCTCTCTGGTCCATTTTTGACCTCCTAATCTTAATCCGTATCTCTGTCACCCCCCCAGTTTACATCTTCCTATTCTAACCCCCCTTCTTTGTCCTCTCTCCCATGGCCTACCACCTTGCTCACTCTCATGGCCTCAGTGAACATTACCACATAGATTGTGTGAAAAAGCTGGGCCTCGGCCTTCAATCTGCATATTGCTGGGAGCAAATTCTTCAGCTTTATTAGCCACTGCTCCCCTATCGGCCTTCGATTATCTGCTAGTCCTTGTTTCAACCTGCCCCATCCTTGCATCATTCTTCTGATGAGTAATGATTTTGTCAGGTCCTTCCACCCCTTTAGACTGCTGATAACACTAATCCCTGCCAGATAAACTCCCATTGTGGTGTGGGCTGTGCCTTTTTGCCACTGCTCCACGGTGAACATTCCCAGCTGTTCCTCTGTGAGTGGCCTACTTACCTCCATCTGGTGCTCTGCCCTGAATGTTTAAAACACTCACCTGGCCCCATCGTAGGCCCTCAGAGTCCGAGGCGCCCATGAGCGGTGAAACAGCAGTTCTGCTCTTTCTTGCCAATTTCCCAGATGTTCATTGGCATGGGTGTTTTTAGTTCTTCCGCTGCCGGTGCCAGCCTCCAAAAACAGTCCAGCTACAGACGGGAAAGGCTGTCAGCCAGGGTATTGCGTACCCCTTCTATGTGTTGTGCTCTAAATGACATGTTCAGCTGCAAAGCCCTTAAAACTAACAGTCGTATTACCTGCATGACTGTGCCTGACCTGGCTCCCCTGTTGTTCAGAACATCCACCACTGCCCTATTGTCACACCAAAAAGTCACTTTCAGATCTCGTAATTCCTCCCCCCAGACCAAAGTACACGCCCACATGGGCATGATCTCCAGTAATGTTATATCTCTCACTTTACTCTCCTTTACCCAACTGGCAGGCCATGGTTCTGCGAACCATCTACCCCTCAGGTAGCCCCCCATGCCTAGCCCCCCAGCCGCGTCTGTGTAGAGGTCGAGGTCTGTGTTTTATAGCCACTCCTCTTGCAAGAACGAGCACCCATTGTACTCCTTAAGAAATTCTTCCCAGATTCTAAAATCCTCTCTAACTCCTTGTGTCAGGTCCACCCAACGATGTGTTCTGGTGACCCCCGCTGTAGCCCTAGCTAACCTCTTGTGAATGCCTCCTGGTCCGATGGTTCTGCATAATCAAGTTCATGTGCCCAGTACCTGCTGTAATCCATTTTAGTTGTATCCGTCTCCTTCTGGTGTGTACTTGATTAGCTCTCTCAATTTCTTCTTTTTGCCTGGTAGTCAAATATTTAGTTCAAACATCTATCTTGATCCCTAAAATTCCATAACCCTGCTTGGCCCTCTGTTTTTTCTGGTGCCAGTGGGACCCCTAGCTCCCGGCACAATTCCTGAAACTTACCCAACATCCTCTGTGTCTCTCTTCTTCCCCTCCCAATGAAAAGAAAATCATACAGATAATGGATGACCGTCCCCTAGCCCATTTTTTCTTGGAATATCCACTGTAAGCAGGTGCTGAAAGCCTCAAATGTAGCACATGCTGTGGAACAACCCATTGGCATTGCTTTGTTGAAATAATACTGTCCCCCACTTTCAAAACCCAATAGATCCCAGTCTTCCCTCCTAACTGGAAGCAGTCTAAAAATGGATTCAATGTCCGTTTTTGCCATCCATCATCCTCTGTGACCCGGATCATCCGAACCGCATCCTCTAGTGTCGCATACGTCACCCTGCTATGCTTCTCACTGATGAAATCATTCACTGACTCCCCTTCCGGGTAGGACAGGTGGTGGATCACCCTGTACTCTCCCTCTTGTTTCTTGGGTACCAAACCCAATGGCGAAAACCTCATGTTCGGCAATGGGGGAGTATTAAACGGGCCCTCTACCCTACCTGCTGCTTTCTCTTTCTCTATCTTCTTAGCATTTCTTAGCATTTCCTCCTTCCCTTTTACTGACCCGAGGTTGCTTGCCTCCATCGCTCGCCTGGGTCCCCTACACTGCAATGAAAACCCTGTGTTAAAACCCTTCAAAATCATGTCCCACACGCTCATGTCTGGATATCTATCCAGGCAAGCTGTCCATACCTTCAAGTTGATGGGGGTTCTGGCCATCCCAAACTGTTCCCTGTCATGTCCCACGCCACTCCTACCCACCCATTCCCCTTCATTTTGCCCTACCTTCTTTCTTTCAGTGGCTCTGACCCCCTCTATTTGCATTCCCCTTCCCCCGCCCTGCCCTGCTCCATGTTTGCCCTTTAAACCCTTGGCCATCTCAAAAAAATTGTTGACCTGATACTTGACCCCCGTGCCCTTGTGCCCCTTGTGCCCACAATGTTCTGCATTTGCTTGCCGGGTGTCCTCCTCCACAGTTTGAGCAAGCATGCCGGAAACAACATTGAGGTCATGAGCAAAAAGCCCTATTGTAAGCCCAGCAGCATCTCTGGGGCGTAAACCCCTTTTTGCCCCACTCACCTTCGGGCATGGACTGATCTGTTACGTAATCCATCCACAAATCTATCTGCTTGGTGTCCCATCTCACATCCCCAAATGTTGCCATTCTCTGCCGAAAGAATTCATCATAGTATAACCACCCCACCCTGCCTTTTGCTTTTGCTCTCCGTATTATCAAGGAATAAGTAATGAGCGGGATGCCTAGCTCTGGCCTTTTCTCCAGAACAATGGCTGAGAAAGTGGCAAAACCTAGGAACCATCCATCCCACGTCTTCCCTTTTGTGAACTTGTCATCCTCTTTCCTTCCTAAAAGTACTATGGCTGTTGCCATCTCGCTCTTGCCTATGCCCTCAGTTTCCTCATATTTGGCTGCTGCCTCCCGACTCACCAAAGCGAATATATCTACATATTCCCCTTTCCATATTTTCTCTTTTGTGGCCAGCGGCACATGTTCGCCTATCCTCATCCCAGGTGCCCCTATCTCCCTTGTACCTCTTCCTTCTCTCTCCGCTCCCTTTCCATTCTTTTTCGGCCCCTCTTTTTCCATCCTAATGTCTGCCAGAGCTGATTCCATCTGCCCCAAACCTCCTGTTCCAAGTGCCGCCACAATTTGCCCTATGTATTCTTTTATACGATCACCCACTGCATTGGATGTGTTACCTGTAACCTTGTCCAGGCCATGCTGCCTGGAGTCTTCCACACTTTCCCTTGGTTCTCCTTGCAGCTGAGGAGGAGAGGGAACTAGGGTCTTCGGAGGGAAAACCACATTCTGGGCATCGTGCCTGGGTTCCGCTGGCGAGATCCCACCTTGATCCAGTTGGGGTACTGGTGTCACCGGGTCCACAGGCTGCAGAGGTGCTGGATCAACCGCCTTGGTGGCCCCACTGTGTCCAATGCTACCCTAGCGGGACTACATGGCCCCTTGACTGGTTGTTTCCCCCTGCCGCCCTTTCCCTGGCCCACTTTTCTCTTCTCCCTGGGTCTCACTGGTTCCTTTCCCTTCACCAGCTCCCACATTCTGTTTGCTTTTTCTGCCAATTCAATTATAGCATTGTAAGCATCCTCCTTTGATGGTCTGTTCTTCTTGGGTGCCATTTCGTTCTTTCTTTGTTCTGTGAAGACAACTAAAGGAAGATAACACACAGGTTAATTTGTATATCTGTACCTGTTTGTAATGCCTTCATCCTGTCCTTTAAACCACACGCCCACATCAAACGGACCAAGGCACCCCCACAATCAAACCCCCCCAGGAAAGTGGACACTGCATGGTCTGATAATTGGGTACCTTCCCCCCATATTCAGACCTCTGCCCAACCCTTGCTCCCTCCTGGTGCCCTAAAAAGGAAGGGGGAAGGCCTGAACAGCAGGCAACCCCTCATGAGTGATTACCAAGTCTTCCCAATGCAACCCCCCTCACAACGTGGGACCTCACTCACGAGGACCTGGGTCACGATCTCTCCCCTTCCAGCCCTGGCCTCTCCCATGCCCTTGTTTCTCTTTTTCCTTTATACTTTTGAAAGGCCCCTTACACATGCAGACAGCCTGATCACATGGGCACTCTTTTAACCCCCCCGTGGCATGTGACGCCACGCTGCATGGTCACCTGTTGTACTTCCTCTCTCTTGTCTTCTAGCCCCTTCTCTGGGCTTATTCCCCTCCTGATCCCAAAACCCATGCTTCCCCCTGACCCAGTTCCCCACCCAAGCCCAGACAATGCTATCTAACCCCCCCTTTGGCATGTGACGTCATGCCATGTGGTAGCTCTCTCGGGGCCTCTGACAGGCCTATCTTCCATCCAAGGTACTGAAAAAACTCAAGAAATGTCACCAGAGCATAATAGCAAGTCTCCTAAATTCTCGCCCCCACCTCCCCACGTGGTATGCGCTGCCCGCCGCGTTGTCCTGGATCGCGGGCCCCCCTCGCTCCTCCCAGTTGCCAGGCTTCATTTCTTGCCTGCAAGTCCTGACAAATGAGCAACAGCCACACAATGCCCCCCTAACCTGAGAGCTCTAGCCAGTGCCCTTCCAGCAGACCCCCTCATGTGGCGTATGATGCCCGCAACGTGATCCATGCCTCAGTGTCTCTTCAAGGCCTTGCCTTTCTTTCCAGGCTTTCTTCCTCACACACAGCCACGAAAACCACCAGCACCTTAACAGGATGCCACAAAGGGGTTTTCCCCACCCCCTGCATGGCGTGTGAAGGCACGCCACTCGGTCCTGGCTTCCACTCACTCCCCCCATCTCTACGGGCTCTCCTAGGCCCACATAATCATGCAAACCAGCCCAATTGAGAAAAAAGCAGCAAAAACCAACACCAACAATTAAAAGGCTTTCTTCTTCCACTTAGTTATTACAAAAAATGGCGCAAGGTGCCGTGCCATGTGGTCTCAACTCATGCTGTCTCTCTCCCATCTCCAGGGTTCCTCCCTGCCCACCAAATTCTTATTAGGGCAAAAACAGTCTATAATTATCATCAAAAAAAAAACTGCAAAAAGTCCTTCTAACCAACCCCCCACGAGTCTACTGTAACCATTTTTTTTACTGTATATATTCCTCTTCTTCTCTCTCTTTATAAATATATATTTTTATTTTACTTCACATCTCTTCCTCTAATATTACTATTTGTTTTCTTACCTCTCCCTCTTGGTGAAAAAACTTCCCCCAATTTTTTTTTTGCCAATTTGACATGCTACAGGTGATGTAGATCAAAACTCCAGCAAAAAGTGGCTGAGGCCCCCTTGTGCTATCCCTTATGTACCTCCCTTTGCCCCTCCCCTTCCTGCTACCTGCCCTTTGTCCTGACCCCTAGCCCCTGCCCTTCCTTCCCCCCTCCCCTTCTGAGCACAACCATTCTATGCAGGAGGGAAGGGGTGCACCAGGACAACCTGGTCTGCCCATTAAAGAGCAAACTCCATTGTCCAACCAAATCCCACCTAATTTCCATACCATGAACTGCTCATTATTTCATAGACTTTGCTGCCTTCTTTGAGGGATAAAGCCATTCATTTTGGGTTCCATGTTTATTTATCTGTGCCCCTTCCTTTGTGTTTTGTGTATATTTCAATGTTTAATGTGCTTATCATAGCCTTGTATCTATTACCACAAGATACAAATGTTCCTCTTACAGAAGGTATATAGAGCACTTCTCTTATTTGGTTTAGTGTGGAGGCAAGATCATTGCAGATGCCACAGTCTGAGTGCTTGTTACTCTAGCAAACCTTGAGGAAGGTCTGAGACAAAAGGCAATAACTGCCCTTGCAAGGCATCACCTGACAGAAATCAGTAGGTACTGAAGAATGTTGTGGCCAAACAGGAGCTGAATGCAGGAGAAGAAGTGGGCTAACTACCAAGCACCCTATGTATTCAGAATTTGTTAGGATTGGAAAATACTGATGGCTGGCACTTCTTGATTTTAATGGCTGAGGTGAGACAAACCATTCTACTAACAAGTCAGACTTCTCTCTCTCTCTCCAGTGTACTAATTTGCATTTGAAAGTTTTCCTCTAAGCAGTTTTTTCTTATGAATCCTTTAAATCAACAATGCTTTGCAATCCAGAAAAAGTTTTCTTTTCAACCTCAAGAAGGAGTGGCTTATGTGGGAAAAGTACAAATTGCTTGAGCAAAAGCATTAAATGTAAGGCAAAATGAAGAGAACATTTGTGAGGCAAGGGATAAACATCCAACACAGCCAAACAGAGCCATGGAGAACATTTGGTAAAGGGAATGTTCAAAGAGGTGTACTGTCTAGAGCAGCAAAAACAGCAGTGGGTGTTTGCAGGGAATGAGCTGCAACAGTGGCTGAGTGCAACAGCAAAATGAGCAGCAGAAGGGGAGGTGGAAGTAACAGCATACAGAGGGAGAGCAAGAAGATCATGTACACAAAGGGGTGTGAAGTCTCCTTGTATAACTTATAGAATATAGGAGTGATGTATGTTTGAGGTTTAGTGGCCATCCAGAGAGAAATTTGGATGATATTATCTACAGAGCAAAAATCAATGAGAAAGCAGATCCACTGGCCAGGGACCCTGTACTCCAGCACAAAAAGGTTGGCTTCTGTGATGTTTCTCCCATTTTTCTGACTGAGTAGAACCTGAAGTAAAACTGTCTGCTTAGCAGCACATATAGTCATCAACAATCTCTGGTTTGCAGGACCATTCATGATTTTGCCTCAAAATTGTCCTCACTCCTTCTCAAATGTCTAATTTCCATTATAGAAGTCATTGAAGAGAAGTGATTTAAGGCATGAAATGGTGTCATCTAGTAATATTACAGTTTAGCTGTCCATCAGCAGAGTATGCCTGTTTTGGTTACATAGATTTATTTTTTCTTCTACTCTGAATGTGCGATTTGTTACCTTTTCCTCATCACACCCTCTCTCCAGATCGCATCTGCAAATAATATTCTTCACTGTATGTCTATGTGTCTACCTTGTGAAAAAGATTCAATAAAAAAATTAATAAATTTGTCACAGTCATTCATTTAAAGATTGAATATGTCACAAATATGCCATCTGAAGCTGTAGCTTCACAATGCCTGGTGGGGAACTTCTAGAATGACTGTTAAATCCTTAGACAATGAGCCAACATAAAAGTTGTAATTTACAAACTGGTACTGTACAAATCGAATACATAAGAGCTATGCTGAAAATACATGATTTAGCACCACCCGTTAGAGACTGCAGGATTTTAATAACTCATGACAGTCGATGGTCCTGCCCCCTCACTGATTAAGACAAATTCTGCATTTTGAGTTAGTGTATTTTATGTCCTACATTTTTAAATTGCCCTGTAAGCTGTATAGTTCATGCATTCCATATATGAACTATTTCCTCATGGAATTGTGAATCTGGGTCACCTTTGGAAAAGACAGCTCACACTTAGTGGGACACAACTTTGTGGAATACAGGTAATAAGACAGATGAGAACTCACAATTCTTTGTGTAAAGATGTTGGAGTTTTCCTCATGCAAGAAACATCCAACCAAGCTCTGAAAATAAGAATATTGGCCCAGATATTCAAAAGAGTTGCGCCATGCGCAATAGGGTTGTGCCAGCACAAGTCCGAAAATGCACCATTCTGCGATATTCAGTGGGAGGCAGTTGCGCCCCCCCCCAAATCACACTGAGCAACAGCGCAATGATAATGAATGTATGTGCAACTGAAGGGGGAGGAAGCATGCATAAATGGCGCAGTGCGATATTCAACAACATGTGCCATGCGCAATAGGGGAGCCAGCGGAAGTTGCGCCATAGTGGAAATGAGCCAAAATAAAAAGGAGCAAGGGAGAGGTGCAAGAATGCTACAGGGAAGCCTCAAGTTGCAGAACTATAACCAGCCACACAGGCAAAACACATACACACAGGGCAGGACAGTGAAAGGGCACCTGGAACCCACTGGCTCAGGGGAAGGTGTGGGGAGCCACAGTGCAGAAGGGGTAAGTACTTGCCACACAGCAGTGAGGCCAGCACAGTCAGGTGTTCCCGGTGCAGGGGAAGTAGCAGCCAGGACAGCAGGGGGAACACAGAAACAGCTGCCAGGGAGGGGTGAACACAAGCCAGGGACATGGCCAGTGCCACCATCCAGATGAAAGCAGTAATGAGGGGGGTGAGAAGGTGGGCAGCAGGGGGGCATGGCTGTGAAAGGGCCCATTGGCGGTATGCCCCCAACAGGCAGTACCGAGCCTGCACCAGCTTCGAGCTGTACAGTGATACGGAGATCGCGGGCTGGTACCACTTGAATCAGACAATTCTGAGGTGGCTCTGTGAGCTGTGCAGTGATGTGATGCAGGCACCCATACGACGGAGCCAAGCTCTGTCAATGGAGACAAAAGTGACAGCTTGCATGTGCTTGCTCACTACGGGTACCTTCCAGAGACCAACTGGGGACACCACAGGTATAACCCAGTCAGCCGCGTCATGCCACCTCACCCAATTCCTCAGCGCACTGCTGCCACATGCTGCGGAGTAGATTCATTTCCCCAGCACACTGGCGGAGCGCACAGCAAACATACAGGAGTTCCACAGGGTAGCACATATGCCTGGCATGCTAGGGGCAATAGACTGCACCCATGTGGCCATCCTCACACCACCTGGCCCTGACGGGGCCGCATATATAAATCGGAAGGGCTATGCTAACATTAACTGCCAGGTGGAATGCAGTGCCAGGGGGTGCATAATCAATGTCTGTGCCATGCACCCTGGGGGAGCACACGATGCCTTCATCTGGCACCAGTCAGGACTGTGCCACAGATTCAAGAGTGGGGATATCCCCACAGGCCACCTAGTGGGTGAGTATGCAAACCACACGGACAATCATAGGGCCTGGGGGGGCATGGTCAGAGGTGACATGGGTAGTGGTCTACATGGCCCGGGGCAGGGCGATGCTGATCACCAAACTAACCTCCACCCCCTACACACAGGTGACAGTGGATACCCGCTCCATCCCTGGCTGCTCACACCATACCAGCAGCCCATGACCCCATCGCAGCAATGCTACAATGAGGCACACGCCACCACACGTAATGTCATCGAGTGGGTGTTCGAGATGCTGAAGGCACATTTCTGTTGCCTGGACACCTCCGGCAGTGCCCTACAGTACAGCCCCTCAAAGGCCTGTGGGCTATTCCTGGCCTGTTGCATCCTGCACAACATGGCCAACGAATGTGGGATAGCCATACAGGTTGAAGAGGGGGACAGCAATGGGGACGATGAGGACGCCGGTGACAGTGGTGATGGGCAGCCCCCCCTTGGGCGACGGGACCCCTGACTGCTCCGGATGGCACAGCTGCACCAGGACACCATCACAGAGGAGCACTTCAGCCAACCCAGGAAAGTCATGGGGCCATGTGCAACCACCAGTGGCTAAGGCACAACCCACAAACATGCATGGACACACACCAGGTGTGCATGCCATCAAGGGAACTGGCCGGGCATGGAACCACACACACCACCAGGGATGGGTGAGGTGTAACATGGCACGTGGACAGACACACACACACACACACACACACACACACAAAAATGCACCAGACATGCACAAGGGTAGGAGGCACACCGACCCAGAACACCACCCCTAGCCACACACATGTCCACAGACCACCACGCCCACTGCCTGTCATTGTGCATGTGTCAGATGCTGGGCACCATTGCACATTGGTGTACAGCACAATGCAGGCATCATCATGCACACACAACTGCGGACAGCAGCTGGGAGGGTGTGCAGATGGACTGTGTGTCTGCGTACAGGGCCGGGTACCCACCTGTGCATTGCCCGCTGAATGACACAATGCACACAGGGCAGCATCAGACAGTAGCCACATTGGGAGACAGGTCAGTCATGCGCCACAGTGTCCTGGCCACCAGGGATGTGTGGGCGGCCCTTCTGAGACCCGCCAGCACTGACAGGCTGACCACTGGCCTAATGGGGTGGCACCGATGGTCCCCCAGGGGTTCCACTGTGTGAACGCAACCGTGCTCACGCAGGGGTCTGCAGCACACCGAACATGCCTGCACCAGGCATGCTCAGGATGCCCACTGTTGAACCCGGTGTTGACAAGGATGGTGTCGCACGATGCCGGCAGCGGGGGGTGGACAGTGCACTGCGTGGTGTCTGCGACGAATGGGCAAATAACTGTGTGCCCATTGTGGCCATGACAGCAGTGAATGCCTGTGTCTGCCTGTCAATGGTAGCGGTCACATCCTCCCGCAACCAGTCCATCCCTGCCAGGAGCAGAGTGGTGTCTCTGCTGCGACACTCCTCTGCCCGCTCCAGAGCCACACGTAGTGCATCCACCGCCGTCGCAAGCCACATCTGCTGATTGACTGATGCTTGCAGTATGTGGGTGTGCTCATCCAAGAGGTCATCTGCCTGATCAGCATCCTGTCCCACATGGCCCTGATGCTCAGCACCCCTTGAGGATGGGCACTGCACACCAGGACCAGGCCTGGGCATGTCCACAGGCAGTGCACTGATGCAGCCCCCTGACACTGTACCCCCAAGCCCATTGGCAGACTGCTGATGCTGCCCCTCCGGCTGCCACTCCCCAGGGCACACTGGTGCCACTGCAGTATCTGCAACAGTCCCACTGTCCTGTACACACACCAGTGCTGCCCCACTGGTGCTGACAGGCACAAGCTGGGACTGTGATGACACGCAGGCCTCCACGGCGGCACCACCCACAGCTATGGCCGCGATGTTACCTGCTGTGTGGCCATCCTGTGGCACACACGTGTCACTGCCCATGACTTTGGTGACATCATCATCATTGACGGACCCAGCACCAGCCTGAGTCACAGCATGCTGGCATCTGTGGACGCTGGCATGCTGGGACATGGGCAGGGCCTCCTCCTCACCTGTTCCAACAACATCAGTCTGGACATCCAGGTGGGCCCATTGTCACACTGAGCTGCATATTCCTGTGGAGGTGGATGGGCCCTCCTCCATCTCCATCTGACTGGCCTCAGTTGAGAGGCCCACCACCGCTGACCCATGCAGATGCTCAGGAGCTGTAAGGGAAAACAAAGTCACGTTACTGCACGTGACCTACCCTGTCCCCCCCAATAGACAGACCATGACCTACCATGCAGTGACGGGCTACCACCCATCTGGAATCCACCACCTGGAACACCCTCAATAGCACAATGCTGCATGCTGCCAGAAACCCTCTCCTCCTGTGGGGTCAGACATAGCACCTCCGGCTCTCCCCCACCTGTCGCAGATCATGCTGCCCTGATGGCAGCCACCTTCTCCTTGATCCTTCTCCTGTCTGTGCCCTTCTTCTTCTTGCACTCCTGCATGGAGCACTGGTGGCTGCCATGCAGGTTCACAGCATGTGCCACTTCCTCCCATACAGCAGCACGGGCCTGTGGTGTTCCCTGGCATCCGCTGAGAAGTGGCTCCTGGTCCAGGTAGGCCTCAAACAGGGCATCCGTCTTGGCCTTGGTGAAATTTGGCCTCCTTCTCCTCCTTCCACAACCTGGTTGCCATTGTGGAGCCACTTGTTGGCCCACTGTTTGGTGAGACACCCCTGGACAGGTCCAGGAGTCAGGTGTGGCAGGAGGTAGCCAACGCCCTGGAGGAGGCCACAGGAATGGGGCAGATGGTGGAGCAGTGCCACCACAGATATGGGGACCTGAGGCGGAGGGACCCGGACCTGCTTGCCTGCCTGCGGGCACATGCCAGGAGGGGCACAGTGCCATGGACAGGTAGGTGTAACATTCCATACACTTTTATCTTCCATATGGGTATCACGTTTGCATTGTGTTCGGAACATGGGGGGGACCATCTGGTGTTGGCTGTGGTGGTGTTATCAGGGTGTGGGTGGGTGGGTCTGGCTGTGTGGGATTGCACACACATGGGGGCAGGGGGACTTTGCTACAGGATTGTACTGATGTTCCTCTCTCCATGTTTGCACCTTAGGCCCAGAAGAGAGATGGCTGGTGAGAGAGAGGAGGTGCCAGCTGGAAGACTGGCACACCAGGAGGGGTGAAGGTCCACAGAGGCAGAGGGACCAGCCTGATGATGGTGAGTGCATTACATCCATGATTACTATTACATGCTGTGTAACAGGGTGGGCAGCGGGGCATGTCCACCATCCATTGACACCACTGCCATGCACGCAACTTGTTACAGTCAGCACTGTCCAGTGGCACTGCATGTCTGGGAGTGCATCAATGGTGGTCCATGCGTGCACCGGGTACATGGCTGTGCCACTGCCTTCGCACCACATAGCCATGTCACTGAACAGCCATGGTGGTGCTGTGCAGGACTTGGCCGGTGGGTGTGTGCAGTGGTCTGCATGGCTGTGTGTACCTGGGTGGGCAGGTCTTGTGGACACGATCACTGTGGGTGGTCACACACCATCACAGAGGCACATCCCACGGCCGTATGCCATGCACAGTGGGTGGGCTGTATGGGGCTGTGCATTCACACCTATTGACTCTGCTTCCTTGTCCTAGGTGGATGGCAGCTGCAGGAAATATGAGCAACACTGCAGGAGATCCTTCAAGTTTCCAGGGCCTTCCTGCAGATCCTGGAAAGAATTGACCGTGTGGGAGTCTGACGGAGGCATGGCGGGAGAAGCTGCTAGAGCGGTGAGCGGGGCTCCCGTTAAGCACATATGCCCTGATATTCCCTACCCCCTGGACCCACCCTCACACCTCCTTCCCTCTACCATTTGTTCACCCTGCCCTTACCCACCCCCACTTGTTATGTGGCCCTTCCCCCACTATTGTATATAGTTTTGTATGTGGTTTTACTGTACATAGTTTTAATATATACATTTTGTTATAACAACTGTGGTGGTCTCTGATTTGCAGTGGGCTACAGGTGCTCAGCTGTAGTGGTGTGCATGGAGTCAGGGGTGTTGAACGCATGGGAATGTGTGTGTGTGTGTGTGTGTGTGCGCAGAGGTGAACCACCTATAGTGTGGACAGGGGGATCAGTCATTGTCTGTGGTTTGTGTGTTGTACTCTTTGCACTGGATGCCTGTGTGCAGTGGTCCATGGGGCCTGCACTGTGTGCATGGCACCCCTGTCAGACTGTCCATGGCCTGTGCAGCTGACACCCTTGCATGTCTGTGACCTGTACGGTCCACTGGCATGTCAGTGGTGACTGTCCATGCAGGACAGCCACTGTACCCGTCACAATGCTGGATTGCCTCTTGTCACTGGTGTGGTGCATGTCTGCCTCGGGTGACACTGTGGCCTCCGCTGTTGTTATCCCACCTCCATGCTGTGGGTTGTGTGTGTTGCAGGGGATGTGTACCACTGTCTGTGACTTGTGCTCTGGGCAAATTCTGGTGGTGTACAGCTCCACAGTGCCTGGGCAGGGTGGCTGGCACTTCTGTGCCATAGAAGACTGCTGGCCATGTGTACACAGTTTCCACGGTTTTCATGGCCCCACGCTGGG
Source organism: Neoceratodus forsteri (assembly GCA_016271365.2). NCBI lineage: Eukaryota > Metazoa > Chordata > Ceratodontiformes > Ceratodontidae > Neoceratodus > Neoceratodus forsteri. The sequence continues at coordinate 395,646,519 of CM028136.1, read as the reverse complement.
TGCTTGGTTGCCCCGCTACTGCATCCCTGTGTTGGTGTGTCCTTGGGTATGGGTGGGTGTTTGTCCATACACTGTGTTGCATCCAGTGTGGTGCATGCTTCCATGCACCACTGTGGGTGTCTGCGCTGACTGTTGTGGCCAGTGTTGGGTCGGGGTGTATCCTTGAGAGGGCATGCAGGGTGCTGTACCACTGGTGGTGGGGTCCGGGGCATGCCCTGTCATGTGTGGGGTACCTCATGTGCCAACACACGGTCAGTCTCTCAGCTGTACTTCGGGGGGGCTGTGCATGGTAGCACTGTGTATGCCGTCGTTGCATCACTGTGTGCTGCCATCCACTGATGGGTGCTCGTGGTGGGGCTGCCTTGCATGGTTCTGTGGTGCACAGGGTTGCATTGTCACAGTGGGGGCATGCATGGGGTATCCTGCACTGGTGGATGCTGCTCCTGGGCAGGGTGTCTGGGGGTCATGGTGCAGGGTGTGCTCTGCATTGGTGGGATGGTGTGGCATGGGGTGGTCGGCCCTCCTTGTGTGCTGGTCACAGCTTGCCAGGGGGTTTGATGGGGCACCATGGCCCAGCTGTGGGTTGTTTGCTTGTCTCCAAGGGCCAGTGGTTATTCTAGCCTTCCCCCAGTTGTGCAGTGTATGGGGTGTGGGGGGACGATGTCTGTTCTGCTGTGTGTTCCTCTGCTCATCTGTGGCATGGGTGGTGGGCCCCTGCATCCCTGGTTGTGCTGTTGCATTGCTGCCCTGCTGCTAGGGGGCATCCCTGGTTGCGCTATGGCACATCTAGACTGCTCAGCTGAACTTCCTTTGTTGCGCTGTGGTACATCAGATATGCTCAGCTTCCCCTCCCTAGTTGCGCTATGGTGCAGGTGGTGCGATATTCAGTCGTCGGCTGTAGGCGCATCTTGGCCAGCGCAGTTTTTGAATATCACACCTCTTGCTCATGGGTGCAATGGACTTGTGTTTGCTCCACTGTTGCGCACTTTTTGGGCTCAGTTTGAATATCTGGGCCATTGTATTTATCTACAGGCTAGTTTTGTTTTGTATTTGTATCATGTATCTAGGAGCCACGAATTGTCTGAGAAGAGCTGGAACTCAGTCAAATAAACAGCGCTTGAGGAATAAAAAGCATGAAACATATTGTCCAACCAAATCCCACCTAATTTCCATACCATGAACTGCTCATTATTTCATAAACTTTGTTGCCTTCTTTGAGGGATACAGCCATTCATTTTGGGTTTCATGTTTACTTATCTGTGCCCCTTCCTTTGTGTTTTGTGTATGTTTCAATGTTTAATGTACTTATCTTAGCCTTGTATCTATTACCACAAGATATACGTGTTCCTCTTACAGCAGGTATAAATAGCACTTCTCTTATTTGGTTTAGTGTGGAGGCAAGATCATTGCAGATGTCACAGTCTGAGTGCTTGTTACTCTATCAAACCTTGGGGAAGGTCTAAGACAAAAAGCAATAACTGCCCTTGCAGGGCATCACCTGACAGAAATGAGTAGTTACTGAGGAATATTGGGGCCAAGCAGGAGCTGAATGCAGGAGAAGAAGTGTGCTGACTACCAAGCTCCCTGTGTATTCAGGCTTTGTTAGGATTGGAAAATAGTGATGGCAGGCACTTTTTGATTTCAATGGCTGAGGTGAGACAAACCACTCTACTAACTTAAGTCAGACTTCCCTCTCTCCAGTTTATTAATTTCCATTTGAAAGTTTTCTTCTAAGCATTTTTTTCTTATGAATCCTTTAAATCAACAATGCTTTGCAATCCAGAAAAGGTTTTCTTTTCAACCTCAAGAAGGAGTGGCTTATGTGGGAAAGGCACAAATTGCTTGAGCAAAAACATTAAATGTAAGACAAAATGAAGAGAACATTTGTGAGGCAAGGGATAAACATCCAACACAGCAAAACAGGGCCATGGAGAACATTTGGTAAAAGGAATGTTTAGAGAGGTGTAGTGTCTAGAGCAGCAAAAACAGCAGTGGGTGTTTGCAGGGAATGAGTTGCAACAGTGGCTGAGTGCAACAGCAAGATGAGTTGCCGAATGGTAGGTGGAAATAACAGCATACAGAGGGAGAGCAAGAAGATCATGTACGCAAAGGGGTGGGAAGTCTCCCTGTATAACTTATAGAATATAGGAGTGATGTATGTTTGAGGTGTAGTGGCCTTCCAGAGAGAAATTTGGATGATATTATCTACAGAACAAAAATCAATGACAAAGCAGATCCATTTGCCAGGGACCCTGTACTTCAGTACAAGAAGGTTGGCTTCTGTGATATTTCTCCCATTTTTCTGACTGAGCAGAACCTGAAGTAAAACTGCTTAGCAGCACAAGGGATGGGAGGGTCTTGGCACCCAACTAAGGATCTAGGTTCGAGCAGACTCGATAGACCGTAAGGCCTAATCTGCTGGCAAATAGTATGTTAGTATGTACATATAGTCATCAACAATCTCTGGTTTGCAGGACCATTCATGATTTTGCCTCAAAATTGTCCTCACTTCCTCTGGAATTTCTAATTTCCATCATTGAAGTCATTGAAGAGAAGTGATTTAAGGCATGAAATTATGTCATCTATTAATATTACAGTTTAGCTGTCCATCAGCAGAGTATGCCTGTTTTGGTTACTCAGATTGATTTTTTCCTCAGCTGTGATATTGTGATTAGCTGCCTTTCCATCACCACACCCTCTCTCCAGATCGCATCTGCAAATAACATTCTTCACTGTATGTTTGTATGTTTACCTTGTGAAAAAGATTCAATAAAAAAATGTATAAATTTGTCACAGTCATTCATTTAAAGATTGAATACGTCACAAATATGCCATCTGAAGCTGTAGCTTCACAATGCCTGGTGGGGAACTTGTAGAATGACTGTTAAATATTTAGTGAATGAACCAACATAAAAGTTGTAATTTACAAACTGGTACTGTATAAATGGAATACATAAGAGCTATGCTGAAAATTTATTATTTAGCACCACTTGTTAGGCACTGCAGGATTTCAATAACTCATGACAGGCAAAGGTCCTGCCCCCTGACTGATTAAGACAAATTCTGTATTTTGAGTTAGTGTATTTTATGTCCTACATATTTAAATTGCACTGTAAGCTGTATAGTTTATGTATTCCGTATCTGAACTCTTTCCCCTTGGAATTGTGAATCCAGGTCACCTTTGGAAAAGGCAGCTCACACTCAGTGGGACACAACTTTGTGGAATGCAGGTAATAACGCAGATGAGAACTCACAATTCTTTGGGTAGAGATGTTGGAGTTTTCCTCATAGGAAAAACATCCAACCAAGCCCTGAAAACAGGAATATTGTATTTATCTACACACTAGTTTAGTTTTATATTTGTATCATGTAATCAGGAGCCATGAATTGTCTGAGAAAAGCTGGAACTCTGTCAAAGAAGGAGCTCTTGAGGAATAAAAAGCATGAAACATATTGTCCAATCAAATCCCACTAAAGTTCCATACCATGAACTGCTCATTGTCCCAGATTCCCCCCTTTTCCCTCACAAAAAGACAGAGATCATTGTTTGTTGTTGTGCTCAGATTGGCTATTAATTTATTTATATATCATAATTCCATGTTCCCTTTCATCATCTTTTATTATTATATCTCTCACAATTTCATTTATTTTCATCCATATATCAATCTCTGATCATCCCTCTTTCTTCCTCTTTTTCTCCCCCTAGGTGAAAACCTGAGTGTCTTCTTCTTCTCCTTTTCTGTTAGGTAATGGTGAAAACCAAGACCGCTTTTCTCCTTCAGCTTCTTCCTCTTTTGGTCTTGTTCCTTTTTCTTTCCCCCCTTCCCTCCTTCCCCCTTCCCCCCTTTTTCCTGCCATCCACCTTTGGCAGTCCAATAACCATATTATTATCTACCATCCTCCTTTGGCAGTCCTATAACCATCCTACCAGATGCGTCTGTCATCCACCTTTGACAGACCTACTATACAGTCCCTTCTTGACTGTCTTCCCCTCTTGCTCTGTCTTGTAGGATGGGTGGGAGGGATCAAAACTCCAGCAAAAAGTGGCTGAACCCCTCTCTGCTGTCCTTTATGTACCTCCACTTGCCCCTCCCCTTCCTGTTGTCTGACCATTGTTCTCTCCCCTGTCCCTTCCCCTTCCTTCCCCCTTCCCCTTCTGAGCACACCAACCTGATGGAAAGGGAAGGGGTGCACCAGGACAACCTGGTCTGCCCCTTAAAGGGCAAACTCCGTTGTCCCAGATTCCCCCCTTTTCCCTCACAAAAAGACAGAGACCATTTTAGCAATAAGGTATGACCAGAGGTTAGATTAACAGACTGTTAATCTAACCTCTGGTCATACCTTATTGCTATTATTAAAAGTTTCTCTGATATTGAATTATTTGTGATTTATTTCCAACGTTTAATTCATTAAAGTATGTTGGTTCAATGTAAAAATAGTCCTTCCGCGGACAATTAGAGAAATTGATCATTCAGAATGTGTGGTGGCAGTGAATACATTGCTGGTGGTGTTTCTTAGAACAAGTGCTAGTAAGTGTGGGCATTCGTTAGAAAGATTAGCTATTTTTTAAAATGGAGTATTCATTTTAGAAAGAATAACTGTTTTTTATTACGATTACCAACCCGTGGTCTGTAAGTCGTGATTCACTTATGTATGCTGGAAAAATGGAAAATGGAGTATTATTGTAATATCTTGGCAGTTATGTTTCGTGGTATACTAACTTTTTTTTGTATTTAGCACATTTTAATATTTTTCACTCTTGCTAATTCCTTTTAAAAGTGGAAATCTACTTTTTTTTTCCTGTGGAGCTTTCTAAAGTGAGCATGCGGAGCAGTGCCCTAACTGGTATGAGTTTGAGTGGCAGCCTTGCTCGAATATTTTTTTTTCAAATGTACTGCTCACTTTAGATGATTGCAGGGTGTGCATAATTACTGTCCACTATTCAGTCTGCATTTGGATCAAGGGTTTCTTTTTATTCGCGGTACCTCATCACTGCAATTGAGTGATGAGTCTCACTCGGATATCTGGTAACCGGGAATTGTGTAGCACATTTTTACGTTCTTCCGATAGATTAATGCATTTTTTTTCTGTCATTAGCCATTAGCTTATGTGACGATCTGCGTTTTTTAGTGGTGGGTGCAAGAACTGTATATTTCTTGCATGGAATGGTACTGACGAGGTATCGATAGATTGTAAGAGGGTATAATTTTCATAGCAATCAGTAGGCCGTAAAGTAAGTGAGGCCTTGGAGGAGATGAAAACATTTATTGTAGGTACATGCCTGGGGTTGCTGGATAGTTTAAGATTCTGGGGAGGGTTTTAGTTAACTGAATTGGGGGAGCACAATGGTCTGATTTGACTGGCAGCGGGAGGCTAAATGGTGCATGTTTCATCTGTGGAGAGTGTTAGGCAACTAGTTGTTTGTGGGTAAGCAGATGAAGGTTGTTGAATGTTGCTTTTAGGAGGATTTTGGAAGCCTGCCTGGGAAGGTGCACAATTAATTCGGATACGTTTTTAGGTTGCTAGCCATGCTTGGGGAAACATTTTGTCTTTGAAGTGGATGGTAGGAGTTTTGACATGGGGGCTGAACAGTGCCTCTTGTAAAGGTTTTAGATTCCTGGCAAGGGTTGGTGGAGCTACGTGATACCAGTGTACAGGGTTAGGGTATTTGCAGGGGGAGATGCATGAGACCAGATTCACAGTGTCTATTGAGAAAGGTTTAGACATCTTGGCAGAGAATGATGCAGAGTCCCTCTGGGAGGGTTTATAAGTACCTGGTCAGAGGTGGTGGGTGGGTGGGTGATATGATAACTCTGGGAAAAGTTTTATTAAGTAAGCTGGTGTGTGGGATGACACTTTGGGGTTATTTAGTTGGTGGGATTCACAGTGGTTGCATCCATGTTGTTTTTGGGTTACTGTTTGTTTGTGTGTGGGAGGGTGCACATGATGCCTCTTGAGAGGTTTCAAGGCATCTTGCCAGATGTTGGGGGAGAGAACATTGCAGAACACCATGCATCAGGCCAGTTGTAGATGACTGATTGAGGGTGGGGGGGGTTACATGATGGCTCTGTGAAGAGTTTCTGACTGATGCAGGCTGCCTCAACTGAGGTTTTAGGAACCTGACCAGGGGGCACAGTGCATCTGGGGAGAGATTTAGGTTGGGGGACACATAATGCCTCTGAGGAGATTTTAGATACCTTGGACTTAGGGGTTGCATTAGAGATCTAGGAAGGTTTGAGGGATTAGGCTGGGGGGGATGTACAGTGTATATAGTGATGGATGTAGGCATTTGATTGAAAGGGGTTTTACAGTGTTTCTGGGGAGGGTTTTGGCATCTCATTAGGAAACTTGGACTCTATTGAGGTCCTTGTAGACAGATAGAAAGATACTGTATAGCAGTTTGTATTGACGCCCTTTATATTTAGCGCTCTATGCACACCCACACATATTCACTTCCTCTTATTTTCACTGGTGGAACACTAGTGCTGCTATATATAGTGGTCTACCAAATATTCACAGTTTTTTTATTTTCACTGTAACATGGAACCAGCAAATATAGTGAAAATAAAATGACAGTGAATATTTCCTGTTATGCAGTAAGATTGATAGAGACGTTTGTAAATACATAGATGAGCTCCACTATGCTTCTGGGACGGGTTTTACCCACTTGTCCTGTGGTAGAGGGAGGAACACAATATCTGTGGTGATGATCTCACCTGACTGTTGTTAACAGGGTGAGACTATGAGCAGAATTTACGGATGTTGGTGCATGGCCTGTGTTCAGCCCTGCACCAACATACTTTGCCTCTGGTGATGCATTGAAACCTTTGTGACAATTGCATCTGATTTACTATTATCTGATGCAGTTTAAGGTGTTTTCATGGTTCACTATGCCTTGTGACATATATGTGACACAAGCTCCATATAACAAACAACATTAACTGCACATGTTGGAACAGCTGAAAGTTGGTCTAACTTGGGCCATTGTCAGCATATGGTGGTTTATCCGATTACATTGTGGTTTACAGCATGTGACATATTGTCAGTACATTGGGGCTTGCATCAATCTAAGACATTCAGAAATCAAGGCCTATGTCTCTGGCGGGAGCTCTAAGCACCTGTGGTTTGTTTGCAGTGCCTATGTGTGTGTTGAAGGATGGAGAGAGGTGCACATGTTAGAGTAAGTTATCTTGATACCTTCTCAGAAGTAAGAGGGGAACAAAAATAGCTATTTTTTTAAAATGGAGAATATATTGCTTTATGAGAACCCCATGTTAACAGTGTGTTTGTATGATGGTCCAGTGTGTGTCTCAGTGGAGGTTGAAATATGCCTTTCTGAGGCTCTGTGTGTTTCTGTGTAGGGCTCTATGCGTATCTGTACTAGGATCTGTCTCTTTAGTCTATGTACCCTTGTGTGTCTGCCTAGAGGTGTATGTATGTGCTATGTTGGTGGCTCATTTCTGTCTAAGGGTCTAAGTGCGTCATTCTCTTGTGTCAATCTGGGGCATACATGTGTGCCTGTCTGTGGCTGTTTCAGTCTGGGGCACTGTGTGTGTACGTGTGTGTGTGTATACGTGCATGTGTGTGTTGAAGTGTTCATGTTTGTCTGTACTGCTGTCTATACCTTTTTAGCCTTGCATGACTGCGGAGTGATATGTCAGTACTGTTTTCGTATATGTCATTATTCTGTCGGTTGCCTAATTAAGTCTGGGGTCCATGTGTAATAGTCTAAGGCTTTTGTGAGTCTGTCTAAAAGTTGATGTATGCCTGTATAGTTGTTCTGGTTTTAAATAATTAAGGTATGGCCAGAGGTTAGTTTTTCAGTCTGTTAATCACTCCCTTATGGCGTTCTATGGCCTACGTCATGTGAGCCCCGACACTTCCTCTACTAACGTGAGTACATGTCTAGGACCCTCAGTCTCTTTATATGTTTTTTACTATGAGGGATCAAACAATTTTGATGCCATTCTCTGGATAGTCTACACCTTATCTATACTATTGAGTAAGAATGGGACTAGTGCTTGTTACTATGGTGGTTGATTGCTGAGGTAGCCTCCTCATAGTATGCCACACTTTACACCAACATCTGTCTACTGTTTGTTTACCAGATACTGACATAGTTTTACATCTTTTCTCAGATTCACAGATTTTGCATGTACCTCAACAACCTTCTATGTGGGATGCTGTTGGAGGTTTTTATGGAATGTAGGTTGTAACGTGTATTGGCGATCAGTTAGTTATTTAGCTAGATAACACAGCTATTTTCAGCCATGGGATTCATTTGCATGTATCTTACTGTTGTCCATTTATGTCAGCTGAGATTATGAGCACTTCTGAACTGCATATGTACTGCTGAAGTTTGATTGTTTAAAAGGCCTCAGAAACTCTGGTATTTGATTGGCTGTTAGGATTGCAGTTGACTTACATTTAGCCCTGCTACACTATCATTCTCGGCCTGATGAACATGCTGCATGAGGCCTTCTTGTCAGCATTCCATTGTATGCCGCTGTTGAAAGGGCTGAATTATGAATCTTGATTCTGTACCAGCATGCTTATTCTCTTGGTGGATGCATTATTTAATTTAAGATCTAATTATTTATTAGGTAAACATTGATAAAGTACACTTTTAAACTTCACTTTTGGAATACTTTTTAAAAAATAGCCGTTAGGTACTCCCAGGAGTTTGATTTACAGTTAGTTTATCACCACCCTAGGGGCAGTATGGTACTCAGCTGCACGTCATACCACATTAGAATCTTGGGTGGGGGTGATTGATACAGTGTTTATCTAACCCATGGTCTCTACTTACTGGTTAATACATACCCCCCATCCCCAACACACCCACCTCCCCGACACACACAGAAACACACAGACGCACACAGACACACACACTCAGACGCACACAGACACACAGACACACACACACACACTCTCACACAACTGCTAACTTTTATTGCTCTGTGGAAAAAAAATACTGTGTTGTTTTGATGTTACAATTATTACTGATTGTACTTACTTA